>CM040238.1:237280736-238695076 GCA_022545495.1 Chrysanthemum lavandulifolium | reverse complement strand
GGTTTTTGTTTTGTGTTGAGGAGGAGGGAACAAAGAAAGTGATATGTTGAGGAGGGGGGATGGGTTTGTTGAGTGAGGAGGAGAAAAAATGGCGCGGTTGTCTGTTTTATTTGACCATGGGATGGGTTGGTTGACCGGGTTGGGATAATAGACCGGGTTGTGTTTGTTTGGGCTTTGGATTGGGCTTAGGGTATTAATAACTAGGGTCCGTTTGGTTGTAGTAATAACACAAGGACCATTCATGTAATTTCCCAAACTTCAAGGGCCGATTTTGCACTTTTCCCAATTAGCTTCAAGGACCAATTATGATGTAATTCCAAAGTTCACAAACCATTTTTCATTTTCAAATTTCAAAATTTCCGGGGACCTATTTTGCCATTTTTGGATTTTCGGGGACTAAACATGTAATTTTGGAAAACTTGTAACCCAAGTGTAATATTTTGTGAAATTGACTTTCAAAACCTTGGGTTGGCTTTTCCTTTCAAAATAAATGCATAGGGACTAATTTTGACAAGTTTTGAAACTTGGGGACTAAAGCGCCAATTTTGCAAATTTGATACATTTTCATCGATTTTGATATTTTGCATTTAAAACACATAAAACAACGATTTGTGATATTTTCATCATTTTGAAGCATTTTGAGTGTTTTCGAGATGATTTTGCGATCTAGATAGTATGAAAATGATGAGTATTTAGACACTAATCAATCCCCACACTAAGATATTGCTAGTCCCTAGCAATGTTTTGAAGCTTTAATGGATTTTAAAACTCTTTACCAAAAGCCATCACTACGGAGTAGCCAAATGTTTGAGTTCAAGTAAGAACCATGGTACACCGATAACCATATGATTTTGAGCAAATCATAAGTTATAACGGATTTGATTAGTCTTTACGAGCCGTTTGCTCGGACTAGCCAACTCTTAGATAAATTATCAATATTATCTTTGGTGAGTGAATACCAATTATGGATTTTCCATGCCTTTACCACAAGCCATAACCTTGCGGGCTAGCCAACTCTTCACTTTTAGGATATGGTGAGTTGAGAACCATACAATTTTGGGCAAATTGCAAGCCATATAAGCGGATTTGAGATATCTTTACCAAGAGCCGTTTGCTCTGGATTAGCCAATCCTTTTGTCTTCTGAGACAAAGGCGGATGATAACAAGGTGAGTAAGTGTAGAACACTTACTCAAAAAAAAAAAAAATTTTGGCCAAAAGCGGGAATTGAGTAGATAATATATGAAATTCGTGAGAATTCCCCACACTTACAAATGAATATTGCCCTCAATATTCAAAGTACAGCAGTTATGCGAAACAAAGAACGTAAAAGGGAAATACTACGGCCATTATTTTGAAAGATTTTTTTTTTTTTTTTTTTTTTTTATATAAAACTTATATATATAACATGTGGGCAACTCCCCACACTTAGGTGATACACACGGTGAAAACCCATGTTTAGCTATTTTTGATTAAAAGTCGCTAGCTTGACTCGACCCCAATTCATTTGTTCATGGGAAGTAAGTGGAAGAGACAATCTCCATCGGACTTTCATTCAAGATGTTTGGACAAACATTTGAAGCACGTGAAAGTTCCACACCGATGAGATATACATAGAACCAGCTCAAAAAAACGATGAATGAAAATGCCGGGGTCAAAGATAGTGTCTTCATTCCCGAAGGAGTGAAGATGGAGAGAAATCACAAGATATTTGAGGAAAGGAAGAAAGGTCTTGATAACAATCAAGATCCATTCCTCATCCTCAAATGCAGACATATCGGGAGGAAGGGTGAAGGTAGTATCATTAATAAGCAAACTCATATGATAGAGTACACCTTCCTCCGAACTAATATCATCCTCAAGATCAAAATAGAAATGATCACATTAGGAGGAGATATGTCATGAGAGAGTTCACGGAGAACTCTTTATGAAGAGAATCATTCACATGAAGTGAAATGTGAACTCTTGTTCCATTGTGGGCTCATCACTATCCTCGATCCGAGTATCAAAGAGTGGATTCTCGAGAATTGAAGTGAATTCGAATCGAATTCAAATAGAGGATTAGTGAAAGTAGCTTTAATGTTTCGGGAACAAAGTGATCAACATTCTCTATTGGACCGTTAGGGTAAGAAGTGAGTGAGCGATCATTATCAATGAGACTTTCGGTCTCTCCCGGATCGACCGAAATCAAAGAGTGGATTGATGTGAGTGAGTTCATCGGTGAACTCCTCAAGAAGAGGTCGACATCGATTGTGGAAGTGATGCCTCAACAAACTCGATGTTTCCAAAGGAAGCACAATCGTCGCTAAAATCGGAGAAAGTTTCCAAATGATCATTTGAACACTCAAGAGGGAAGAGAATCACACATATGATCGGGGAGTTCCTGTGACTCTCTCGGGATTGGGACAAGGTTCTCAACACTAGACTTTATGAATTCGTCCGATTCCTTTTCGTGAACAGTGTCAAGATGCTCGTCCCCATGTTCAAAGAGTGAGTGGGAGCTTGGTGTGATAGCGATTGTATGAGATGTAATCTCAATCTTTGGGATATCATTGATGAACTTGATGAATTTTTATAGAATTGAAGGATATCAAGGATATCTTCATCATCATCGTCATCGGGAAGGAAAGCGGAATCGAGAGCTAGATTTGGCGCTTTTTCTTTTGCAATTGATTCCCTAATAGATTGTTCAAAGGCAATTTGGGAATCTAATTTAGCGACCGCTCTTGACTAACAAAACTTCCATGGATTTCTCATTTGGATTATTTTGGGACGACATAGCCGACTCCTCCTTAAGTTCTTTTAATAACTCCGAGTCTTGATGAGAAGGTGCATCGTAGTTTCATGAGTCGCTTGAATCATTTGGTATTGTGGAGGTTGGTCTTGATACTGAAGAGTCGTAATTGTTACAAGGAAATGGGTTCCTGTTTGACAATCCGAGCTAGGGTGAGAACCTCCACAATACTCACAACAAGAAAGCGATGTGGTGTGAGTGGTATGTGTTGTAGTCATAATTGTTATCGGGAACCCGCTCATAGACAAGCGTGTTTCACGATTGACAATCGAGGCGGAGTGTGAACCACCACGGTACTACAACAAGAAAGCTTCTTGAGTCTCGCGGTGTGGTGCCGATGAAATAAATCGATCGTGTTATGGTAGGAATAGGGATCCACGGTTATAGGCGGACCCGTTTCTGATTCCACCACGCTACTGGCGGGGCAATTGCCACCATTATAAGGACCACCACACCATTGACAACCAAGAGGGTGAGGATAAGACATAGAAAGAATCAAAGGTTAACGAGAGGGTAAGAAATGAAGAATCAAAAGGTAAGAGGGTAAAGAGGAATATTTTTGGTATTTTTGAAAAACATGATGATAAAACAAAGAATGAAAACATTTTTAGCGTTTTAACACTTTAGGAAAAGTGTTAATGAACTTTTGGATTTTGAAAACTTTACAAAAACTTTTACAAAAGATGGGGTATGTGCAAGAATGGGTGCGAAAATGGCTAAACACACGCTAAAGCCTCCCGGCGTGGCCAAAATTTTGATCTATGTTCTAGAAACAGTCAAGCTATATCACACAAGCTAGCCACTTGTGAATGGCTAACCGTAATAGACTTAAAACTGCTTAAAACACAAATACAATGAAGATCAGAGGAATATAGTGAATTCCCGGGTCGTTAAGTCCCTTGGAGACTCAATGGTGTGTAAACACTTGATCAGATGATAGAATGATCACTAAGGATAGTGATCAGTAAGGATTATGGATTGAGAATTTAAGCTGAGGACAACTCAAGCACACTGAAATAAGCTAAAAATGTAAAGAACAGACTATTAAACTACAATAAGCACATCAGCAGAATCAGTAGATTCAGAAGAATCTAAAATTCTAAATCAGCAGAAATGAAATAGCAATTAGCAACAACAAACAAGTCGGCAGAATCTAAACTTCTACATCAGCAGAGTCAAAAATCAATTCAGCAAACTTCAAACGGATCGTGAAGCATATCGTGAAGCCAAAATAATGAATCGTGAGAATCGACAAATAACACTTGATGATTCAATTGCAATTCAATGAGAATCACGGATAAGTTGACTAATGTGAACTTTGAATCGTTTCTACTTCGATTATGATATATTATCCTAAAATAAGATGATATTAAGCTAAGTTAACTAGTTTTAAGCTAATATGATGAGATTGACAAACTAAAACCTTAATGATTAACAACTAAATGAGATTAAAGAGATTTTGACTACTTTAACAAACAAGCACGATTTTCTTTGTTTATATGATCTATATGGTACTTAAGTATCACAAAATAATAACTAGCAACACCTCAAAACTCTAAAAGCAGTGACCAAAGCAAATCCAACCACCCTTTAACTTAACTGTTTTGAAGCCTTTCAAAGACTTTCAAAGATTTAAAACCATGATACTGCTTACAGATCTCATAATATCATTTATCAAGACTAAATAAACATAAAACAATAGCCATAACAACATTAAACTAAGGAATGATGATGATGCTATTTTAACTGTAACAATTAGATTTTTTTTTAGCAACTGCAAATTTAAAAGAACAAACAACTGATTTTAATTCTCAAATACACTTAACTAAGACTAATGAATATGAAAACACAGAGATTAAAGCTAATGAACACTTGTACAGTAAAATGCCAAAATGGATCAAAGTGCTTACAAATAGCTATCCAACTGAAAACTGAGAACCAAAGGCCAAGATCAATCCTAAAGGCTCACCACTAAGCCACTAACCCAAGGCCATCCAAAATTCACCCTGCTCCAGCTGTGAACACCATTTCCATATGATTTTTGATTTTTCACTAATTATTTGGTATTTTTGGTAATTTTATGTTTTACTTCTAAAGCTGGATTTTATGATATCTAATAGCTTTTAGAAGCTATCTAGAGCTTACATGAGCTATTTTAATCCAAACAACAACTAAAATCAACATTTGAATCATATGAGATTTTGAAAGATAAATTGCATAAACTGAAACTTGAATTGAAGCGAAATTGATGACTTCAAAAGATTTATTACACACTAAATACTTGAAATACAAAGCTTTTAATTTAAAACATACATCGAAAATAGGGTTTAAGCTAAAGCGACATTAAGTAAACTAAAATATATTCTAGATCTCTCGATACAATGCTTCCACCTCCTTTTTATAGACTTTTGGACTCCTTTGATATCTCGAATCTTTCCCACTAATTTCCGCCATTGGATTGCACAAAATCATCATAATCGTCCACTTGTAGATTTGGCTCCAATTCTTCTTTGAGCGTGTTTTTCAATAAATGGAGTGGGTTTGAGTCAATTAAAGATTTTTGGGGTTAGTGGAGGTGGAGGGGGACAAGGTAAGGAGGGGGGGGGGGGATGGAGCAAATCATGGAAACCACCATGGTTTCTGGTTTGGCGCTCTTTATGTGAGGGTGAGGAACAGGAGCTGGGTTTGACTTATATGACCGTTGTATTAATAAAAAGAGGAGGGGTCACAATGGGTAATGACAGGGGGTCAAGTGGTATATGGCAGGGTTCTTTTTGCTTTTGGATGAGGTCAAAATACAAAGGAGTCCGTTTGGTTTAATATTAATAACAAGGACTAGATTTGCAACTTTTCCAAACTTGAAGGACTTGAACTTGCCAACATTCCAAGCTTATCACAAGGACCAAATTTGTGAGACATTGATAGTACAAGGACCCTTTTGCATAAAATCTTTTTATAAGTCCAAGGACTAATTTTGCAAATTTTTCAAACTTTAGGGACCTTTTCCGCCATTTGACCAAAGAATCATTCAAGGACCAATTTTAACAACTTAGAATATTTCAGGGACCTTGAATGACAAAACTTCACATTTTGAATTCCGAGGACTAGATTTGACAACTTTTAAAACTTGGGGACTAAAGCGCCAATTTTGCAAACTTGAATCATTTTTCATCGATTTTGATATTTTGCATTTAAAACACATAAAACACGATTTGTGATATTTTGATCATTTTGATGTGTTTCGAGTGTTTCAGATGATTTTGCAGTTTAGATTATACAAAAATGATGAGTATTTAGACACTCATCATTGATCTTACTATCATCTGCCATTTTAACAATCAAATTACCAAATTACTACAAACCAAACAGATTCGTACTGCTAAATGATAATTATACGAGCGAAAGCAATAAAATAGAAACACGATACTTATCTGTTTCAAGTGTTAAATGGCGATAAACTTGTGCAAAGATCTTGATTAACTGTGAGGGACTTCTTTTGTCAAGCTAGAAAACTTGAGACCAACCTAAAAAAAATAATATTTTTTTTTTCTTAAAAAAACATGTTGGTCCACCTTAAAAAAAAGATGATGCTTTTTTTTTTCTTTAATGTCACGCCTATCTTCTTTTAAAAAAAAAGTTGGCCACACTTCCTCCTTTCTTTAAAAAAGATTGTCGGCCTTTTTATCTTCCAAAAAAAGAGCCTGGCTTTTCTTCAAGATAATACCACAACTGGTCTTTCTTCCCAAAAAAAAAAAAAAAAAAACACTCCTTTTTCTTTAAAAGACCACGTCTAGTCTCCAAAAAAAGGTAATGATCGATCTTTTCGCTCTCCGTGATCGGTGATGCCAGCAGTGAGCAAGCGCCGATAAACACGCTTCGCTACGATGGAGTGGTGGTGATGGCGACCAAGGCTCGGTGGTGGCAATGGAGGTGGCGCTGGTGGTGGTGGTGGTGGTGGTGAGCGAGCTACGGTTGCTTCGATGGGCCGATGGTGATGGCGACCAACCACGGTCTCGTTATCGATATCTTCCAACGGTAAACTTCCTTCACCTTCTCTGTTCGTATGTGTCAATCAAGAGCCAAAGCTCTCGTACCAGTTGTTAGGATCGGACACGACACATACAAACACAATAAACTGCCACAATATAGAACACAAGGATATAAGGTGGTTCGGTATCTGACCTACGTCCACCGTGGGTAACTAGGAGTATTTTTATTTCTGCTATGTTGTGTGTTTTACAAATACAGAGCTATCTCTTAAATAGATATTGAGATGATAACTGGTCAAATAAACACACCGTAAATTACAGCTATCAATTACGGCTGTCAATTACGGCTGCCCATCAATCACGAGGAACATGGTCGGTTGAAAAACTTGGCTTCCTGTTTTTCTAGCACTTCCTTTTTGACCAGCCTAATAAGAGGCATCACACTCAACACCATTTTTGGCTATGATATTTGAATTTCAGGTAATTCTAATCTTAAACTTCAACTTAATCAAATGTGGATCAATTCGGATGGAAAACACAAGGAGTATGTATTGAGTTCGAGGCCCATATAATGATTGGGGTTTGTTTGTTTTAGGTAACGGGTTGGGTAAAAGCAGTCGCTTTTAATACGGTAAAATGGACTATTTAAGCGTGTGTCGAATGATCTTTTAAGAGGAGAACTCGGATAATGAATTTTACGTAAAATTGGTTGAAATTGATACATATAGATTTGTTGATCTTTATACGTTGGCGTTGTATTGTACAAAACCAATAGTTTTAAGTTATTCGCTTTTCTATGTATACAAATGGTGTGAAGTTTTGTCTATATATTTACCAATGTTTTGAAACCGGGTTTACAATCGACCCGGTCGAGTCACCGGTCACGGGTCACCGGTTCGACCGGGTCAACTCGGTTTTCATTGATATATATATATATATATATATATATATATATATATATATATATATATATATATATATATATATATATATATATATATATATATATATATATATATATATATACGGTCAAGCTGGTTCGACCGCAAGGGTCAACTTGGTCAACGGTTCAACCACCGGATCAACCCGGTTTTCATAAAAAATTTGAAAAAAACAAACCCGGTAGGGTTTCGAGAACGGATTGACCGGGTCACTCAAAACCGGCGGGTCTAATCGGTTAACCGGTTTTAGAAACCCGGTTATTTTTACTCGTTTTTTCCGGAACCGGTCCAACCGATTAACCCGGCCGGTCGACCGGGTTTCAAAACATTAATATTTACTACAAGGTACAAGTAGCCTCATGCCCGCATATGATTTGTGTTTCATATCAAAGCGTTATATGATATATAAATTTTAAAGGGTTAATTACGAAATTTATCATACTTGTCACTTTTTGTTATTGTGTGTACTGAACTTTATTTTTTCTTATTGTGTGTACTGAACATTCAAATTTCGATTACTGTGTGTATTTTGTGACTATTTTACCCTTACTTTTTTCAAATTTTAAAGGGTAAAATGGTCATTTTACATGGCTGATAGTCACAATATACACCCAATAATCGACATTTAAAAGTTCAGTACGCATAATAAGAAAAAATAAAGTTCAATACACACAATAACAAAAAGTAGCAAATATGATACATTTTCAAGTAATTAACCAAATTATAAAATAAAGACATTTCAACATAATCAATGGAAAATTTGTACATGGTGTCGACCATAGTCACATAATTCGCTAGAGACCATGAATTGCGATCCGGTTCGCGCGTTCCCAAATCAGTGCGATTCATCGGGACTAATAAAATCAACGATCCAAATCGTGGCCTTTCCACTCGTGATTTGATTTATTTATTGAACGTTAACATCGACTTTAAAACCTCATAAACTTTAATATGTAATTAAAAATTTGTTGACTAATGAAAACTTGAAGCGAGATTAAAGTGTTTTCATATTATAAACGATAGGCCTTTCTTTTAACCCCGATGAATATATTAATTCTGGTACTAGCGATCCCAAATGATCCTATCCTTATCAAACCGAATTCTAGGTACCTAGCGAAATAAGATCTCGATCCTCGATCGCGTACCAAAACGATCCTCGTTCCATGTGACTATGCTTGCAACAACAGTTGGTTCAAAAGTCATTGCAAACGGAGGTCGAGTCGATGGACCAAAGGCGTATGCGTTTCTTCAACGGAGTAAAGAAGTTGACCTTTTTAAGGTCAAACGCAAAGCTCAGAATTGACTTGAACAAGATATCAGAGGTCGATGGCCTTTTTAGAATAGTTATGATTCTATACACAACTATTATTATTGTAGTGGTGAGAAAGCGGGTCGTTCGCACGAGGTTAGGTTTACTGGTCAAAACGGTTGGGTTGACCGCAAATACCTTTGGCAATTAGCTAAGTTATTTATATCCGAAAATTATCGATATATTGAACAAAGATAGCGAAATTAAGCATTAATCTTGTCTAATTTTATAGTTCATGACTATAAGCGGAACTTGAACTTTTTATTAGGAGGGCTAAAATTGTGTTAAGTTTAACCGTGTCTTTTGGTTTCATAACTTTTGCTTGTACCTATGGCTTATAAGCACCCCTATGTGCTTATTTACATGTATTTGGTGCATCATAATAACCAATAGCTAGCTAGCAATCCAAACACTTGAACAAGATATTCTCTTCGAAGCACAAGAAGCATGTTTGTAGAAAAAAGCTACATATGCATGTTACAAAAATTGAAGCAATTATGCAAACAAAATGTTATTGGGCCATAAAGCGGGTGGGCATTCCGTGAATATGGAGAGAATTGGGAAGTTTTTACGCTTTTATTGCCAATTATTTAAGACTAGAGGACATGGTTCGAAAAGATTAACCCAAAGTAACAAATATTTATACTAATGTCATCAACTTTTGGATGGGACAGACCTCCCCGCCTTAAAAGGTCCGTCTATATCATGACCGCAGAGAGAAGAAGAGGCATAACAGAGGCGACTGAGCCATTTCATGACCGCAGAAATGGTGTTGAGATAAAGCACACATACGTGTGGTTTGACCCATTAGGAACATCACTAGTGGTTATTAGCTAGGTGGTCGGGTTGGGAAGAGGAAGATGTTGTGGCAAGATCCCGTGGCTTTTTGAGTATAAGTTCATACGTACACATAGATGTTTGAGTGGTTTTTCTTGGATCGGTGAAGTTTTGGCGATTTATGTGTTCCTATTCCTTATGTTTAATACAGTAATCTAAAGATTAATCATGTTAGGTGTGCGAGATATTCAATATTCATGGACCTCAACGACTATGTTCGTGATATTTGAAATTTAAGGAGTAGATATGAAAGTTTTATATAACCAACGGGACCATCCATGTAATTTACTCTTAAAATTTTAAAAGTTCTTTTATGTACTCCATAATGTATAAAAACACCATGCGGCAATACAAACAAGAACCCCAACATTGAAACCCTAAAACGATCTTAAAAAAAATGTCAAACAACATACCTTTCAATATACAAACAGAAATCATGAAAAGGCTTCTAGTAATACCACTTATTCGATTTCGATCGGTTTCAAAAGAGTGGAAGTCTCTTATCAATAGCTCTAAATTCATCAACGATCACTCCCGCATTAACCGCAACCGATCTCAGCATCATTTACTTGTACGCCACAAGTTAAATCCTGAGAACCCACAATACACTTCCATTATCGATGACGATACTTTCCCCGGCCAGAAATCTTCCTTAGCTCCCCCGCCGGCCCTTAGTAGTTTATCTTATTACTCAAGGAAACTGCTCGGTTGTGTTAACGGGTTGTCATTTTTTAGGTTTTCATTCGTAATTAAAAAATCCAATGGTTGTTCTTTGGAATCCTATCATTCGAATCATTAGTATTGTTATCCCTCTCGATCGAATAGAGAATATGTTATTGGTTTTGGATTTTGTAGTGATAGTAGTGACCCTAAGCTTTTTAAGGTTAATAAAATTTATAATGAGAGGGAAGTCATGGTTTTTACGTTAAGTTCACGTGTTTGGAAAAGTGTATTTAACATTCCACATGCATTAGGGTCGTGTTGTTTGGATGGGAATCAGGTTTGTATTAAAGATTGTATTTATTGGTCTGCCGGATATCAAATTAGTGATGATGAGACTAATGTTATTGTTTCCTTTGATCTGGAAAGTGAGAAGTTTGGCCAAGTGCGTCTTCCGGAATGCTTATTACAAACAAATTATTGGAACGTGGCAGAGGTGAAGAGTCGCTTGGTGTGCTTGCGGATGATTATGATGATCATGATTTTTATCATGAGGTAAGAGTTTGTGGTGTGTGGATGATGGATTTTGTTACAAAATCGTTTACTAAGATGTTCACTATTAAGCAACCCACATGTAAGTGGCCGTATCATGGACTATTTGGAGTATTGGGGTTCAGGAAGAATGGTGAAGTTATAATAGAAGTACAGGATGGTATAAATAATTTGAGACTTGAAGTTTATGAACCCTCATCAGGACATATTAATGGTATTGGGATTAATGGAAAGTTTTGTACGCAAAGTGTGAGTTTGTACCAGGAAACACTACTTTTGCTTAATGAGACAAGTTATATTATTCCTTAATGATGATGTTGCTATTGGGTTAATCACAACCGACCCATTCAACCCATATGACCCGGTCAACCCAAGTGGTGAAACAAAGAAAGTCAACACGACAGTTACAAATGTAACTGCTAAATAGTAGTTACAACATAACTACCATATGGCAGTTATCTCCCAAGAGACACAACTCTTCTTTGTACCCTTTCAATTAGGGGTGTCATTCGGTGACCAGGCCGAACTCGACCGAGTCAATTCAGTCGGGTCAATCGGGTTCAAAAATATATTTGGGTCAATCGGGTCAACCCGAATTGACCCGAGTTCTAAACAAGTTCGGGTTCGGGCATGTTTTTTTAAACTTGACCCGACCCGAACCCGACTAACGCGGCTCAACAACAATTTTACAGTTTAAAATATTCGGGTTGACCCCAAACCCGAAATGACCCGACTTGATTGACCCGACCCGAGTTGACCCGACCCCGAATTGACCCGACCCGAGTTCTAAACAAGGTTGGGTTCGGGTATGTTTTTTCATGGCTTGACCCGAGTTGACCCGAACCCGGCCGGGTCAACCCGAATAACACCCCTACTTTCAATTACTATATATAGATAGCACTTCTATAACATATTAGATGATGACATATATTTGATTTATACAAAGCATTTACAGAACTTTGTTTCATTTCTTTACTTGGTATATTTTGACATAAGTTAGTAAGGCCATTGATCCATAAATCGTTGAGGCCAACAATTGGTATCGAGCGGTTTGGTCACACTAACCAAAATCATCATTTACCATTTTTCCGTTTAGTTTTAGAATCAATAAGAACCAAGAAAGCAGATCTCGATAAAAAAATTTCGCAAATATTAACCGAATGAAATCAAAGATCATTTTTTGTTCCTAGTTTTGTCGCATCAAGGGAACAATCACACAAGTGACTACTCATACCCCACAACAAAAATCATTCGCAGATTTTTTCCCATCAAAAGCGAATCTTTAATCCAAATAGGATTAGAAACGAATTAAATCGCTTACAAATTGATTCAAACAAAAACTAAACGAAGTCATCAATTAGGGCAGAATTAAAAGATTCAAATTAAAACAAACACACCGGTTCCGAATCAAGAATCAAGCCCAGATCATTAATTAAGCCAAAAATCGACTTAATTAAACTCTCCAATCATCCATATCACTCACGGATGAAAAACCCCCAATTCATCGAAACCCTAAAAAATTTCGATTGAAGGGAAGAAGTGCTCGCGAAGAACACCACACACCGGAGAAGATAGGAAGGCCATTCAAGCCTTATCACAGGCGTTTGACCACAAAGATTAGGAGAAGAGAAACGGATCCATTCCCAGAAAAAAGGGAGAAAGTTGTTATACAGTCTCACACACAAGAGACGTTTATTGTTTTTCTTTATCTCAAAATAAAAGATATATAAGAAAATATAAAGGAGCGCACTTTTATCTCACATAAAAGAGATAAACAATATTAAAAGGAGGCGCACCATTTAAGTAAGGGCTACAACAAAAGGAGTTTTTTATTTTAAGGCATCGGGTTAGACCATCAACCCATTCTGGTTCCAAAAATTTACAACACCACTCTTTCATTTTATATATAGTATATATTTTTTATTTTGATATATATTATTTTTGTTTGATAAGTTACTTTAAAATTACAAATTTAGTTCTTCATCAAAAAAAATTTAGATATAGTAACCTAGTGATTACACTGCTTATTATATTAGAAATAACTTTTAAGGAGTAATTAACCTTAGGATATTTCATTTAAGAATTTTTTATCTCCCAGGATTGTTTTTCAAAACTAGTCCTATAAAAGTTTTGTACACCTTTAAGGAAAATAAAACATTAGAGCTCACTAAAAAATAAGAAATTTCAACACACATCATGTTAAAATTTTCTTGGAGATTTATTGTCAATATCTTTAAGAAATGACGAAAGAAAGTGGTAATAAGGTACCTGGTACTAATACTTCAAATAGTACACCCCAATTTCAATGCCCAATCCTAAAGCCCGCGAATTACTCATTATGGGCAATTCGCATGTAAATTATTCTCGAAGCAAATAGCTTATGGGAAACAATAGAGCCGATCGAATCGACTCAACCCAATAACAAAAAGGAGAAACCGCTATTGCATTTCTTTACCAAGCCTTACCCAAGAACAATTACTTCAAATAACTAAGCACAAAACCGCTTAAAGACATTTGGAATGCTTTGAAAACTAGACATGTTGGCGAAAAAGGAGTCCAACAAGCAAGACTTCAAACAATCAAATCCGACTTTGAGATGTTATACATGAAGGAAGACGAGACAATCGACACCTTCACTACAAAACTTACAACTCTCGTAAACAAAGCCGCTAGTCTAGGACACACCATAGAAGATGAAACATTAGTACGGAAACTTCTAAATGTTGTACCCGATAGGTATCTGCAAATAGTCGCATCTATAGAACAATATTCCGACCTAAGTGAAATGACTATGAAAGAAGCAATTGGAAGACTTAAGACCTACGAAGAAAGGATTAAGTTCAAAAAGGGAAGACATGTGGACAAGCAAGAAAAATTGATGTTCACACGGCATGAAAATAGAGGAAAACACTTTAGAGGACGTGGACGTGGGAAGTATAAATTTTCACACAATAAAAACCACAAAAAATTTAAGGAAGAAAAGAAAGACGGAGAAAACTCTCACAACAACTTCAACAAATCACATATTGATCTTAGCAAAGTAAAATGTTACAAATGCAATAAAATGGGTCATTATGCAACTAAGTGTCATTCAAAACCAAACACTTGCATGCAATCTAATCTTGTCAAGGAGGACTTAAAGCCTACCTTACTAATGGCAATATTAGAAGAGCCACCTGTAACAAAACTTAAAGATCAATCTGCCTCGCTACACGAAGAAGTTGTAGGATATAAAGAGAAAAATGTAGATAGTCTATGGTACTTAGACAATGGAGCCAGCAATCATATGACTGGAATGAGAGAACACTTCAAAGACCTAGATGAGAACGTTAGTGGAAAAGTAAGATTCGGAGATGGATCTCACATAGAGATCAAAGGAAAAGGTTCAATTTTAATAGAATGTGATGACGAAAAACAAAGAATCATATCACACGTATATTACATTCTCAGCCTAAAAAGCAACTTATTGAGTCTTGGACAATTCACCGAAATCGGTTGTAAAGTAGTAATGAAAGACGATGAATTACGACTTTATGACATGGACAACAAAATCTTCATAAAAGTCACAAGACAAAGAAACCATCTATACAAAGCAAGTATGAAGATAGCACACATGTTTGCCTACTAGCAAACTTGAAGGACAACAATTGGTTATGGCACGCAAGAATAGGACATCTCAACTTTGAATCATTAAAATCAATGACTCAAAGAGAGTTAGTTCAAGGAATGCCTGCCATTAAACATACAACACAAATCTGTGATGTTTGTTTAGTTGGTAAACAAAGCAGAGCGCCATTTTCCAAGAAAGCAAAAACTAGATCAACCTCACCTTTAGATTTAGTATACGGAGATTTATGTGGACCAATTACACCACCAACACCATCTGGAAAAAGATACATATTCTTACTAGTCGATGACTATTCAAGTATATGTGGGCGTATTTCCTAAACACGAAAGATCAAGCATTTGATACTTTCAAGGAATACAAGAATACAATAGAGAAGGAGCTAAGGAAAACATTAAAAATGTTCAGAACTGATCATGGAGGAGAAATCACATCTAACAAATTCACTCAATACTGCAAAGAAAATGGCATAGCACGACAACTTTCCGCACCTTACTCACCGCAACAAAATGGATTAGTTGAACGAAGAAATAGGACAATTATGTCTACAACAAGATGCCTGATGAAAGCAACCAACATGCCTCAAAAATTTTGGGCTGAAGCTGTTAGACATTCAATATACATTCTAAACAGCGTTCCTACAAAAGCCTTAGAAGACATCACTCCATATGAAGCGATTAAACAAAGAAAGCCAAACTTAGAAAATCTAAAAGTTTTTGGCTGCATAGCATATGCAAAGGTACCATCACAACATCTAACAAAGTTAGATGACATAAGCAACAAAATGGTATACTTAGGAAATGAACAAGGATCAAAAGCCTACCGAATGTTTGATCCAACAGCACAAAGAATTTGTGTTAGTAGAGATGTGAAGTTTAAAGAGGATGAAGCATGGGACTAGAAGGATTACTTGAATGAACACACCAACAATCAACCTGAATGGTTTGACTTCAAAGTCGAAAACCTAGAAGCCACAAATGATCATCAGGAACAAGAAATCCAACCAAATGAAGAAGGCAACGATATCCCTGCAAATGATGATGAAAATATAACATCAACAACAAACTCACCCTCACAAACATTCCGCGCACCATCTACAACTTCATCGCGAGTAAACGCTCAAATTACACCAACTACCTCAGCACGTTCAACCAATCAAAGTAACTTAAACACAACTAGGAATTTACATCCAGACTTTCATCATACACCATTACAAGGTTTTAGAACGTTAAATGATATATACAAAAACACCGAGGAAGTATTACTCGGGCAATTATTACTGGCCGAAGATGAACCTAAGAATTACAAGGAAGCATCAACCGATCTAAAATGGATTGAAGCAATGAAGTTCGAATTAGATTCCATCAACAGAAACAATACATGGAAACTAACCACTCTACCAAAAGGACATAAAGCCATTGGTTTAAAGTGGGTATTCAAGACCAAGAAAGATGCTAATGAAAATATAGTCAAGCATAAAGAAAGACTAGTAGCAAAAGGCTACATACAAGTGCATGGCATAGACTTCGAAGAAGTCTTTGCACTATAGCAAGAATGGAAACATCCGACTACTATTAGCCATAGTCGCTAATAATAAATGGAAGTACATCACCTTGACGTCAAATCTGCATTTCTGCATGAAGACTTGAAAGAAGAAGTGTATGTTACACAACCTGAAGGATTTATAAAGAAAGAAGATAACGGAAAAGTCTACAAATTCACAAAAGCTCTATACGGTTTAAGACACGCACCACGTGATTGGAACATAAAATTAGACAACACCTTGAAATCTTTAGATTTTAAGAAATGCGCTTTGGAACAAGCTGTCTACACAAAGAAATCAAAAGATTCAATACTTCTAGTTGAGTCTACGAGATGATTTAATCATCACGGGACACCTAAAGAATAGATAGACAAATTCAAAGCTCAAATGGAAGAAAATTCGAGATGAGTGACCTAGGATTACTATCCTACTACTTAGGAATTAAAGTCACACAAACTGGAGGTGACATATCAATAAAGTAATCCGCCTACGCAAGCAAGATCCTAAAGGAAGTTGGAATGCTAGATTGCAACGAAACGCTAATACCAATGGATCTAGGAACAACACTAACAAAGAACACTAAAGAAACAACGGTCAACTCAAATGAATACAGAAGCTTAATTGGATGCTTACGATATCTGCTACATACAAGACTGACTTAAGTTATTCCATTGGATTAATTAGTCGTTTTATGCAAGAACCAAAGGAACAACATATGAAAGCTATCAGGCAAGTACTACGCTATGTAAAAGGAACAAAAGACTATGGAATCACCTACAAACACAATGGAGGAAACCGGATACAAGGTTATAGTGCGTAGCTACGAGTCAACACTCAAGAAGGCAAAGGCACACTGAATTATATTCTACTATGGTGAATCACCAATCGCCTAGAGTACACAAAAACAAGCCACGTGAGCTCTATCATCATGTGAATCAATTCATTGCAAAGAACAACAAAGAACAACACAAGCATTATGGTTAAAGAGATTACTAAGCAAGCTTACACATACCCAATAAGAAAATTTTACAATAATGGTCGACAACAAGTCTGCCATCGAACTAATGAAGAATCCCGTATTTCACGGAAGGGGTAAGCACATTGACATAAAATATCACTTTATACAAGAATGCGTTGAAAGAGAAGATTTACAAGTCGAGTTTATAAGCGGAGAATTTTAGAAGGCCGACATGCTCACAAAAGCACTACCGAAGATTAGATTCCTAACAATGAAACAACTAATCGGAGTCAAAGATCTACAACAAAGCGATTGTGATTAAGGGGGAGAATATTGGGTTAATCACAACCGACTCATTCAACCCATATGACCCGGTCAACCCCAAGTGGTCAAACAAAGAAAGTCAACACGACAGTTACAAATGTAACTGCTAAATAGCAGCTACAACATAACAGCCATATGGCAGTTATCTCCCAAGAGACACAACTCTTCTTTGTACCCTTTCAATTACTATATATAGATAGCACTTCTGTAACATATTAGATGATGACATATATTTGATTTATACGAAGCATTTACAGAACTTTGTTTCATTTCTTTACTTGGTATATTTTGACATAAGTTAAGGCCATTGATCCATAAATCGTTGAGGCCAACATTGGAAGGTATAACTAACAAAGTGGTTTAGATTATTTTAGGTTGTTAATATGATAATATCAATGCATATATATATATACACATAGATGCTTGTGTTATCTTTGAGATCGATGTTTTTAGTATTAATGATATGAATCTCAACAAAAAAATCTTGTTGACAGTCTCATTGATGTGTTTAGCGATTTTGATTTTAATGAAAGTTATGGTAGCGGTAGCTGAATGATAACTCATCGATCTGGTTCACATCCATCAGTGTGATGGATGAAAAAGTAGATATTTCACTAGTAACCTTGTATTGATTACTATAAAATCTTTATCTTTTCAATATGTGCTAGTATATTTTTCCATATTTTTTAAAACTTGTATTTCGACATAAAGTGTCAAGAAATTGAGCTTACTATGTCAATGTGATTATCGTCCTTATGGTCTCTTCTGGCTGGTCAAGTAATATTCTGTTTATAAGTTAATTATTTTTCAAAATTAAAGATTAATTTTTAGAAATGCAAGCTAACTAACGTACACGCACCGGACCCGGCTCATTTCCCATTCAAACAAACGCATTTTAAATACGAGAACTATCTTGCCACCTCTAGCCGTTAATATTTTGCTAATGATGACATCAATGGATGCCTTCTTTAAAACATTTTTCCCGCTTGTATATGAAAAAAAAAGAAAAAAAAAAGAAAAAGAAAAAAGCATTTACATGAAAGCAACTATTGCAAGTTCGGTGACCAAGGGCTAGCAACATTACCACATCTCCGTGACACTGTAACTATGGGCATCGAATCAAGATAGTGTGTGGTGGAATCGGTTTTCTTGTAGGTCTTGTGCTTCTCGCTGCAGTGATTAACTTTGCAATGCTTCTTTCCGGCGAACTATGCGTGGTGTTTGCATTGGTTTTGGTAATCGTGTAAATTGCTATAACTGTATTGTTACTTGAATAATCTAATTTTGGAATAACATAATTTAGGAGATCTTGTAAGCATTAAAAAAAAAAAAAAAAAAAATCTAAAAGGAATTGCATTAGTATATTCGTCATAATACTGAGCTTGAAAAGAAAATATATCAATTAAAGATAAATTGAAAAGAAAATTCATCAGTTGATTTAACCGGACATGTTTACTTAAAGTCGTTTTAACCTGCTTCAACCCGACCATTTTACCATTTGTAGCTTTCATCTTAGTTATGGACTTATTTTAAGAGAAATTTATTTTATTGCCTTTTTTTCTTCGAAAAAGTGGATCATGATTATTATGATAGTACTTGCAACCTTAATAAAATATTTTTATTATAATCTAGTTCAAAAGAAATGGACAAAAAAAGCGAGCCAAACCATAAACTAATGACAACCTGTTGGTTAATTACCCGAACCACCAAAAACGACCATTTTGATACTGTTGTATTTGAAGTCAATGTCAAGATGGCAAGATACCATCAGATCTATTCGAAATGGCCCCAACCCATATCGAGGAGGATAAGTATGATGCTCCAGAGCTACTAAACTCGAATCTTCTCAAGACACATGATCAACTATGTAACCAATAAACTTGAATCTTCTCTTGGTCTCGCACCAACCCTTTTATGACAATGGCAAAGATATGTCTTCCGAAACACCAAACAGTTTAATTGAGACAGATGAGCGAGAAAAAGGATGTAAAGTCAGAAAACAAATAAACTGTTGGATATTTATAAGTTCAAAATGTCGAACAATGTTGTTCATGCCATATTAAAGACAATTCTCATTTGTTTGTATTGTATTTATAAGACATATGCGCCTTGATCCTATGTATGATCAAAGACGCACACTAACTTAGATATGGCTATAATCCACTCAGACATATCATTGACCATATGTAATGGTCGTTTACGCTTATTGGAAGCGGCGTTACATGGCGCTAAAGTTGTTATAAGACATAAGCTGTTGGTTCTATGAACCAACACAACTTTTGGTCATACCCTTTCATAAACAATATATAGGATTGTAGAATTCGTTTATTATTATCAATACGATTATATTTCTTGTTTAACTTTCCTCCTTATTTTTCTTTGTCATAATCTGCACTATTCTATTGCACACATTTCGCACTAAATCACCGCACTCAATATTCTTTCAATTCATCGCACTTATGGCACATAATCGAGATACACCGATATCAAATGGCCTAGAAGCACTTACTTTCTAAAGGATCCATTGGCCAATTTAATAAATGGCATCGATCATAAAAACGGGAGAACTTTTCCAAACAGATTTCCAAAGAGACTTCATATCAAGATGATACAAAGAGAGTAGCACCAAATTTGGGAGATGCATGAGGCAACTATCACGGAGTGCAAAGCCATGTCAAGAAGAAATTTTGGACATTGAAGCCTATAACCATCCTTACTAAAACCACAAAGCAACACAAAAAGCATAAAAGGTACATATGTTTTGGTTGTGGTGTTGGGGACACATTGTCGCCAATTGTCCCAACAAAGAGAAGAAGAAGCATGCTGCAGAATCAAAGGAGAGAACTGAAACTTCGAATATCCAAATCACCTATCCAAAATACATACACCTATCCACAGATCTCTTGGTGGAAGGGATTGATGAAGAAGGGTGGGATAAGATCTTGTATATCAGCAATAAGATAGACAAACATGTCTGTTCAAATTTGAACCTATTTGCTAAGATTAAAGAGAAGTTTTTGTGGAAAAGATGCAAGAACAACATAAACTTATGTTTGTCCATAAACTCTCCTTCTTCACCATAGTGGCGGCTACACCTTATTTCTTCCATTTTAATCCGAAATTCAACCAAACAAAGTGTTCCTAGGAGACTCGTGATAGTATATGATCGATTGGTGGACGTGGTGATCGTTTTTGGTTCGAAAACAAGCTTGGTCGTGGGTTTATAATTGTGTACGTGGGGTTGTTAAGCCTTGGTAGGCTTGGTTTTGATCGTGGTGCTTTGATTCTTGTTCCTTTTCACGTACACGCTACAAGGGTAACGTTTAAATCATCTCTCGCATCTTCCTTTTGTTTCTCATTTCATACGTGGCCTCGAGATGTGTTCTAGGGCTTGTTTTGTCGAATAACACATGAAATAATGAATAAGTTTGTCACATAAAATGATAACGTTGTCGTATAATAAAATTGTTATCAAAAAGATTAGAAAGAAAAGAGCAAAAACATTGAATGGGGGCTGTTTTGGATCAAAGTGGGTGCGTTTGGGTAGGTAAAACATGTGCTTATAATGGTTTTAATAGACCCTAAAACTGGACAGCATCATATGTAGAATTTGTGTGTGTCATAGATCAAGTTTTATAAGTGAAATATTCTGGGTTTTTGTTGGAAAAGTCTATTTTATGTCTTAGTTAAGTTTTCCAAGTGGTTTGGTCGAATTTGGAGTTGTCTAAGTCGTACTTTTGAATTTTACAAGATCAAGTGTCAAAGCTGATAAAACGGGTCGAAATTTGGTTGGATTGTTTGATTTTTCATTTTCAAACCATAAAGAATTGGGAGCTCTCCTTTTACAGGAGTGACATTTAGGTTATAAATGAATTTCTGGGAGTTTGGGAATTTTTCCAGGGTGTCTAAACAGGTCCAATGAGTGTAAACTTTTAAGGTGTATTTTCGACCACTTTCGGGTAGGTCGGACTTGTGATTTTCCATAGGCCATTTGGCATAGAGATAGAACCCACCAATTTTTGGAGACTCTTTTAACTCATATGGGAACCCCTGGGATTTTACTTGATTTCTTTTGAGCTAAGTAAGTATTTTATAAAAATCGCTAAAGTCTGGTCCAAATATGAGTTTAAGAAAAGGAAAGATAAAACAAGGATATCAATAAGTAAAACACTTACACATGCATAAGAAGCTTATAAATTGAGTATATAAGTAATATATGATATCAATTCGTAGATACGTTGAAGGAGATACGACGTTGCTTCCGGTGTAACTTTCTTGTTTGCTTTGATTTCGTTGCTAAATACGATATTCGACCTTACCTCTTAAGGTTTCTCATGATTCGTATTCATCCTTTGATTCTAGCTTTGGATCATTATGCTTTTACTCGAGCCTTCTTATTAGGGCTTCCTATAACCTTGCTATGTTCCCTTTGATTGAATCTTCTATGTGAACTGCTTAATGCGAACCACCGATATGAACCTTCCGATTATGAACATTTGATATGCACCTTTGATTATGAACCTATGACATGAACCTTTGATATGAAACTTGATATGAACTTTGATATGAACTTTGATATGAAATCGATATGAACTTTGATATGAACCCTTATGATATGAATATGCTTTGACCCTGGGTTTGATACCGAGCAAAATTTGTTTCCTAGTCGGGAAGGTAACTGACCGTGTCATTGATGCACCAATGGCATGACTCGGTGTGCACAGTGATGTTGCACACCGTCCCATTTTGATTTGATTATGAGCTCACTATATGTATATGATTTGGCCATTATTTGTTTTGGGGCGTATGGATGCATCCTAGATTTGATTTGTTTCGAGGGATTTAACTGATTGGAGCTTTGTTTGGTGAATGATGTCGGGTGCAATCGCGTCTTCACAATTTTGGGAGTTAGCTACTCCATTTGTTACCGAGGTCTCCTCCTATTATGTATGGTATTCGAGGTCACCCTCCGAATACAATGGCTACTATGATATGATATGATATGATATGTTTACAGGCTCGGGTAGATTGCGATAACCCTTACACTTTTGATATACCTATGTTGTACTGCTACATTCCCCAACGCACCATATTATGTGTACCCTTATATGACTCACTCTACTACCAAGATATATATTCCATTTCTTTGATCCATCACACTCTCATTCCGTTAATTCGATTATCGTTCCATTCACGCATCGGGTTATTATATGTTATTGGATTTGATTATGATATTCATGTTTATATGACTACCGATTTCTCTGTATGATATGTATGTATGCGATATAAGATTTACCGTCGACATCGATGATATGCTATCTTAATGTTATGTGATCCTTTGATGTGTCTGTAACCGTGCTTGTGTGAAATCGATTGTTGATCTGTTTATCTTTTGTACCTCGTTCGATTAATCTCGTGGACTATGACTATCCGTGGTGTCCCTATCTCGCTTGTTGTTGACCGCCATGTTTGCATTTATATTTATGCTATGGTTTGATTGGGAAATGGTTCTACTTATGACGTCTCTTGGTAACTTGTTTAATTGCTCTACTATGTCTTTAATTCATTTACTTATAATGTTCTTACTATATTCCTACTTGTTACGTGTACCGCCATGTTTTGATTCTTTGCTATGATATCGGTTATGTTTTCAACTAAAGGCTTTGACCGTGAATTGCCATGCTCACTTATTTAATTAATTGCTTCCGCTTTCCGTAGATGTCTGCTTGGCTTGTATGTCTTTGATTTCTGAATTGATTGTATGCGGTATATGTTGTGTGGATATGACGTCGCTATGTTTGCTTATGTTTCAGTTCTTGTATGTCCGGTTTGTAGGTGCTTGTTTATATGTTATCGATGCTTTGCTTTGCTTCGTTCTCCTTGTTATCTGCTCGTTTTGGGTATCTCAGAAATTGTGTTCTGCGCAGATCCTCATTGACTCATTGTTCTTATTTCACGCGACTTTGTTATCCGTTTCCTTTGTTTCATTCGCATTTCGATTTTTTTAGCTTTCGCTTTGTTATATCATTCTTTGGGCTTTTAAGCTCACCGCATTTCTTTTCTGCTGCGGTGTTAGGTTTGAAGATGGGCTTTGATGGGGTGAGAGTTGGATTATTTGAGTGGACCAACCCTAGATACCTTATTATTTGGATTTATTTTGTTGGGATATTGTTGGAGATTTGATTTTATTTTAGATATATTGGATTTTGTATTTTCCTTGTAAGTCATTCGTCTATATGACTTGGTACCTTATTCTTAAGGCTTTCGCTTGTAAAATTTTATTTGTATGTTCTGATATGACACCAGAATGTGACACTTCTACCCTTGTCGGGTTGGGGTGTTACAGGTACAAATTCTGATAGGTTCAGACATCCTTATCATCCCTGGTGTGTAACCAGATGTTTCTCTTAACATCTTATCAGCCAAGCAATTGGAGTCACAAGGATTGGAACTCACCTTCAAAGGCAATAGATGCAAGCCAGTACCAATGTTTAAATACCACAAGATTGTTGTTTTTATCCAAACAAGATGAAGAACAAGCGAACAAATATAGAAGACTTCTATAAATTACTTGAGGAAAGTTCTTTGGAGAAAAGAGGAGAATCATAATGGCACCATCACAAAGCAAGATGAATTCATACGTGTTAAAGGTGTAGATTATCCTATTACAATTTCCTCTTTTAAAGACTTCGTTTCATTTCTTGACTTAATACAAATTGATGAAATAATAAGCCAAGAATGGGACAATTTTAGAAAAGAATTTGATAATGCACTTATCTGGTTTTACACTGTCCATTTAAATAGGGACCTACCAGGACCCATTCCACCCAAAATTAAGAATAGGGAGATCCACTTGATGGATCTCTACAAACTTGTGGACACACTTGGGGATACCTCAGTGTAGTCTTTTCACAATACTTTGATTACATTGCAGAAATTTTTGGCCTTGAATTAGAAAATGGCCATGAGATAAAAGCATGCTACAATCACTATTTGGATGTCTTTAAGTCTTATTACAGCACTGCTAGGGCCTCATATACTGAAACAGAAGGACTTGTTTCAGGAAGCATGGAAAAATGCTATGGAGGGATTCCAAAAGGAGAGCCCATGATCAAGCAGAAAGACAAAATATTGGAGCACTTTGGTGTGATACTGGAGAATCTCAACAGCAATGGAGAATCAAGCAACATGATTTATCAAGAAGAAGGGACAGGAAGCTCTAAGATTGAAGGAGACTATGACAGTGATGATTTTACCATCATCATCTGATTGAACCAGGAAGGAAGACAAAGAATACCAGCATTTTGTCCTTAGGGAGGAATGTTGGATATTTATAAGTTCAAAATGCTGAACAATGTTGTTCATGCCATATTAAAGACAATTCTCATTTGTTTGTATTGTATTTATAAGACATATGCAGTCTTGATCCTATGTATGATCAAAGACTGCACACTAACTTAGATATGGCTATAAGCCACTCAGACATATCATTGACCATATGTAATGGTCGTTTAGACAGTTATTGGAAGGGCAGTTACATGGCAGTTAAAGTTGTTATAAGCCATAACTGTTTGGTTCTATGAACCAACAAAACTTTTGGTCATACCCTTTCATAAACTATATATAGGATTGTAGAATTCATTTATTATTATCAATAAAGTTATATTTCTTGTTTAACTTTCCTCCTTATTTTTCTTTGTCATAATCTACACTATTCTATTGCACACATTTCGCACTCAATATTCTTTCAATTCACTGCATTTATGGCACATAATCGAGATACACCGATATCAAATAGCCTAGAAGCACTTACTTCTCTAAAGGATCATTGGCCAATTCAATATAAAAATCCGAATGTTTTGAAGAATAATATTACCTCCGTCCCAAATTTTAAGTCCATTTGTACTTTTAGACTCTAACTTTGACCTTAAATATTTGTGTGCGTATTATATAATATTTGGTGCAAAATATATGAATGGATTGTGTTTTAAAATTTGGGACGGATGGAGTAATAGACTGAAGTTAGTAATGCCTATTTTTATGTCCATGTTTCAAATACTTAGGGTATGTTTGGCAAAACTAGTTGTAAGTTGTAAACTGCAAAGCTGTTAACATGAGCTACACATTCTTTTTTCAATAAAACTGTTCGATAAATTAGCTGTTAAATATAATTATAAGATGTAAAATGACATAAAAGAACACATCTATAATTGTAAAAAAATGTTTGGAGGATATATCAATAATTTAAAGTTTTAACGACCCAAGACATTTAAAAGCTTCATGAATCGATTTTCATTTGGAGCTATTTGTTTGAAATAAAAGCTTGTAGTTTATGCATCCAAACAAAGCTAGTTAGTTTATAAGATATTATTTTATAACAAAAGCTAACACTCCTCCAAAAGCCCCGCCAAACAGGCCCTTCATCGAGATTAATTTATATCTTATCTAAAGTTTCGTTATTGTTTCAAAGTACTCCAAAAGCAATCAGACGTAACTTTCACCTATTGACAAGAAAATAGCTCCTCGAAGCATGCCTTCACCTGAATTTAAAATGCTTATCGAAAGTTATGTACATGATGAAAAATGAAATTCGGTTCAAAAGGACTGCAAAACAGAGGGCCAGAGTCAATGGACCTAACGAATTGACGTTTCTAATCGGAGTAAAAAAGTTGACTTTTTTGGAGGTCAAACCCAAAAACCTGTAATAGACCTGAACAGGATATCTGGAAGTTGTTGGCCTTTGTTATGAATAGTTATCATTCTATAGTTGTTATTATTGTAGTGGTGAGAAACGGGTTGGTCACGGTAGGTAGTGTGGTCAAAAGGTTGGGTTTACCGCAAATACCTATTTGGCACGGTTATCTATATATGTAAAAATTATCGCTATCTCGAGGTTTAAACAAACTTGATCGATTTGACCTCATTGGTGTTTAAAAAATTAGCAAAGATTAACCATTCATCATGTCTAATTCTATATTTCATGACTGCAGAGAGAAGAAGAGGGATTACAATAGCGACCTGAGCCACTTCATCACTGTAGAAATGGTGTTGAGATGAATCACACATACGTGCGGTTTGACCCATTTAGGTGGTCGGGGAAGATATCTTGGCAAGTACCTGTGGCGTTTTAGAGTAAAATTCATACATACACATAGGAGTACACTGGTTTTGGTTTCTGAAATTTCTTTATGGTTTAAAATGTTTGTTTTTTGACTTTTTTTAAATAAAGATTGAACTTTGATGATTTTGAGTGAATTTCATTGGATGGGTGAAGTTTCTCGCAGATTTATGTGTTCTTATTCCCAGGGCCGTCCCATGAATCGTCGAAATTTTTGAGAGCCCTGTACAAAATTGTATAATGAGGCCTTTCGTTAAACAATATTATATATAAAGTGTCACCATTTATAACATATAACGCAATTAGTTATCTGAACGTTCTAACATATTACTTATTTAAGATATTTTTTCATCTAAATACTTTTTCTTCGTGAAAAATATGTCTACGCATGCATATAATTATTAACGGGACAAATTTTGAGGCCCTAAAATTTACGGGGCCCGAGCGGTCGCTCACCTTGCACACCTTCAAAGACGGCCCCGCTTATACCTTAATACCTTATGTTTAATGATAATCTAAGGATTAATCATTCCATGGTCTTGATCTTTGAATTCCGGGATCGATAACAATCAAACAATCATCATGTAATCATCAGCCATTCAACAAATCAATAAAACGAAGAAACAAAGAATACTTGAATTGTTGTTGCTTGATCCCCTTCGGCTCTGATGCCAATTTAAGAAGAAAGATTAGAGACGGTGGATTTAACCGAGAAGAAGATGTTTCAAGTGTTATTAAAGCACTAACAGGGTGCCAAAACTCGAACAAAATTATGTTCTTGAGATGACTACAAATTTCGTAGATGATGGCTAGGAGGATACCTGCCCAAAGCGTCACCAATTTGATCGAGATGATCGAGTGACTGCATAAATTCCTACAAACTTTGTAGAAGAGGGATAAAGGAACCTGCCCCAAAGTCACTATATCAAGTGACTGGACGGACCCTATGAATATATAGAAGACATCATTTTTTTTAAAAGATTGAAGGCATCAAAGACAAAGATTGATGATTTCATCATCAACACATCAAGAAGAAACAAACTGAGAAACTAAAGAAGAAGGTTGTGAAAACACTGAAGATGGAAGCCTGCAGATTGGAAGTACAAGACTTCAACAATTAGGGGAACATGTTGGACTTAATTGTTTTAAGTCTTGTTAACCAAAAAAAAGTCTGCTACTTTTTTCTGGATGAGCCTTCAACAAACCCATTAGATAGCAGTTATATAACGGTTATTAGGTTATATCATTTAGTTTTATTGAATCGGTATAATTCTTCATACACACCGATTCATCATGTATAAATAGATTAGGAATCTTGTAAATCATTCAACCCTTTCGGTTATTATTATATCGGATCATTAAGGGTTCAAACCAAATCTATTTATACATGATGAATCGTGTGTATAAGATTATACCGATTCAATAAAACTAAACGATATAACCTAATAATCGTTATATAACTTGCTATCTAATGGGTTTGTTGGAGGCTCATCCAGAAAAAAGTAGCAGCCTTTTTTTTGGTTAACAAGACTTAAAACAATTAAGTCCGACATAATCATGTTAGGAACTGTCGGTGTGAGAGATATTCAATATTCGCGGACCTCAGAGACTATGTTCGTGATATTTAAAATTTAGGGAGTAGATATGAAAGTTTTATATAACCAACGGGACCATCCATGTAATTTACTCTTAAAATTTTAAAAGTTCTTTTATGTACTCCATAATGTATAAAAACACTATGCGGCAATACAAACAAGAACCCCAACATTAAAACCCTAAAGCGATCTTAAAAATGTCAAACAACATACCTTTCGATATCCAAATGAAATCATGAAAAGGCTTCAAAGGATACCGCTTATTCGATTTCAATCGGTTTCAAACAATGGAAGTCTCTTATCGAAAACTCGAATTCGTCAACGATCACTCCCGCATTAAGCGCAACCGATCTCAAGATCATTTACTTGTACGCGACAAGTTAAATCCTGATAACCCACAATACACTTCCATTATCGATGACGATACTTTCCCTGGCCAGAAATCTTCCTTAACTCCCCCGCCGGCCCAAACAACACTTTTCTAGTCGAGGTTTTTGGTCTAGTCCCTATGACTTGTCGTAGGGATAATAAAATCCATACGACATGTCGTAGGCATTCACTTGTTGAGAATGCCTCGTCTGTGATTACTGTGCCGATGACATTTCCCTGCGACAAGGTGGGGCCCACACACTTTTTGGTCAAAGGTTTTGTAATTTTGGCTATATATTTCCCTACGACATGTCGTAGGGATAATAAAGATAATTAATCACTTTGATTAATTAACTAATCGTTATCCTTTATTATACCTACGACATGTCGCTCACGATACTTAGTATGAGCGAATATTTTTGTCATTATACCGACGAAATGACGTCGGTATAATAAAACCCAACAAAATATGCTTATATTATACCTACGACATGTCGTAGGCATAATAAAAATAAAAATTAGACTCTTTTTTCCCGACGACATATCGGGGAATTATCTTCGAAGCTTCTTCACGACAAATGCCTACACAAGAAAATAGGTTTCCCAGATTTTTTCGGGAAATTCCGGAGAAAATCTACCAGAACCTTTATACAAACAAAAACCTGTACGCAACCAATTCCAAATGCCAATATTCAAAAAACAACTTATAACGGCCAAAACGGCGTAAACACTTATATATAATCGATAAACACCCTCAAAATACATCAAAACAGTACAAAGTCTACAAAACAGGTGTTATAATATCTAAACCTAGCTGCCATAACCACAAATGTTGCAATATCCAAAAGGTTCAAGTCGCCAAAATGTTAAACTACACAATAACAAGATACGGGTCGACAAAATATATAATTAAAATTAAACCCGGAAATCAACCAAGACTATAACACAAAATGCATCCGTTCATTCATTCATTCATAAACAACCAAAGCAAGTCATAGTATTCGTTTATAAAAGTGAGAGTGTTTACGAGTAGATGAAAGTATTAGACAGTAAAACATAAATATTTATTTACAAGTCATAAAGGGATAAGTCATTATTAACAAAATAAAATGAGCATAACCAAGAAGTGGTTTTAATACTCCGTATCTTGAATGTACATGTTACCGGTATCAATTTCCATACATTAGCACCTAACTACTCAGCTTCAGTAATTAACCATTATAAATTAAACCTCACCTTAAAAAACAATGTAACGTTGTATTACGATTCTCCTCCATCTGCATCCGATCCTTATCTGTTAGTTTGGAATTTATAGTTTGCAAATTTTCCTCTAAGACCAATCTCAAAACCGGTGCAACTAGATCTAATACACTATTAGCCCAGGGACAGATCCAATCATCTTCACATGAAGTGCCTTTTCGTAATTGAAATCTGTGTATCAAAAGAAAAAAAAAACTAATTACTATATGACTATATGTGCATGTTTAAATATAATCGTAAATAACTCTAAGTGCATGCAATCTTATTTCTTGTAAAAAGAAAGTAACCTGTAAAGGTTTCTAAACTGGAAAAGTGATGACGAAAGGTCCATTCTTCACACTAAAACGCGATATCATGAGCCATGCCGAGGCGGGACTCTTTAGTAATAAATCTTCTAACTTGTCACTAAGCATAGTAATGCAAACTATGGTGACACTAGGAAGATTTTGAAAAATTCAAGACAGATTCTTCAAGTTCTTTTAAAGAATGTGGTGCCAACACATGCCTCAGAACACCCTGAAAACAAAAATATGATATCAGACCCTAATTTCATTAAATGAATCAAACCATATATTAGCTTGGCTAATCAAAAGAATGTAAACTGGGATTAATTGGCTAGCCCTACCTTGATTCCCTAATAAACCAAAGACAATCTCTATAAGTAAGTATAGCATATATGGTACCTCAATGTGAAGTACCAAAATCAGTTCCCTTTCTGTTAAATTAACCATAGATTAAAGACCCATGCATCAGTCTAATAAATATCAGTCATGAAATTGTTATTCTATAAGTACCACATTTTTTTTGATGCGGCTACTAGTAGTAACTTCTAGAGAGGCAGGCCCTAGAGATTCACAAATCAAAGCTACTATTACAGCTTCATGCCACATGAGCACATCAAAAAGAATTTGTCCAACACGTTTTATTAGTGTATACTATTAACTATTACATAAGCGGCTTCAGATCACAAATCCAAACAATCCCTCAAGAAAATGGTGGAAAAAGTTAATAATGATGATAATAAATATTGTAGGACTAGGAATATAAACAATGATGATATGGGCAAATATATTAAGAATGTATGGTCGCCTATAGTTCGATTGAAGAAAGACTAACAAGAATTTGAAACACGGTATCCCATATTAAACTCATCGATAAATTCACTGCGTTTGATTGCTTATGGCTCGTTTGACATGTATTACTTATAACAATCAACTACATAGGACGATATATATCTATATCAAGAGACCTTACCCCATTGGTTATTTGGTTATAAGCATTGTTACATCCGATTTTGCATCATTTGCAATTCATGACAAGATAGTACTTCCCCGCATCATGATAACTAATGCTACTTAAATTCAATAATAGCACATCTAAAACATCCGTAAATCAAAACTATTTATCTTCTTCTTTATACGAAGTGTCTTAATGCTATGTTAACCCTCGATTTTGCCATTCAAGTAGGGCAAATCAAAACTTAGGGCACTCTTTTGATTCTTTGTTGCTACAAGTATACCACCATCACTCCCTCCCTCTATTCCTAATACCACATCTATATCGTCTTCCTTGTTTACAGAGACTAGAAGACCTTGGGAAGAACTACTCAAAGTTGCTGTTGAAGTTAAAAAGGCTAAAGCTAATCGATAAATGGACAGAATCTGTATTTGTAGGATTGTAAGATAAGACTTTATAATTAACCAAACTTAACACATACCCTTAACAAATGGTCGTGGCAAAAGACATCTATTTGTGGTCCGACGAGACAAGAAGGCCATGGTGTACTACCAAAATCAAACACAAACATAAATTAACAAATCAAACAAAACATAAACACATTAACCGAACCTTTAAACAAAATAGATGGGGTAGATGTGGTGGTCGGCGGATGGCGAAGACAAAATGGCAGATGCAGATGCAAAAACACAAACATAAAAACACTTACACAAATTAACATTAACAAACCTTTAAACTAAATGATTGTGGTGGGGTGGCTGTGGTGGTACGGCAAAGTAGGCGTGTGTGTGGTGGTTTCGTGGTGGTTTTTGCGTGTTTTGGATCTATAGAGAAGGATGAATGAGATGAGTTAAAAACAAAAGAGGAGGACGAATGAATTTTTTTGAAGAGATGACTATTATTCACAAAAGCATCGAACTCCCTTCAAAACGAAAGGGAGACGAGAAACAAAACACCAAACTTACACCAAATTGAACAAATACCAATCTTTCCATTCTCACATTGTATATCTTGATCTATTTTTATACCAAACGAAACTAAGAGATTTAATGTCTTGGACGATTCTTCGTGCATCAACGTTGCCTCCTTGAACCTTTCTCATTCCGCTTTCCATATACACCAACAAGTAGTGAAAGCTATCCCTTTCAAAATCTCTTTCCGCTTCTTGTCTATTCCTCTTGCTTGGTGGAAGTCGAAAACATCTATGTTGGAGAATAAAAGACGGGGAAGCTTACACCAATTGCCCACCCGACTCCATACTTCCATCGCTATGTTACAATGGCAAAACAAGTGGTCCACTTGTTTCCAACTCCGATCCACATAGGCTACAATCCAAAGACGAGAAGGCGCAGCTACGGTCACGAAGAGCATCCATAGTTGGTAGCGATTCATTCCCATACGCCACCTCGAGCGTTGCACTTTAGGGCATCCATTTCGACCACCGAATACGAAACGATTGTTGTAATCCTTCCCATTGTCTATGAAGTCTTTAACGGCTTTTCTGTTGAAAACCTTTTGATTTTCCTTAACCATACCCATTTGTCTTCCTGGTCGATAACGCCTTGCCATCAAGACGAGTGGTTAAATCTCGCCTTTCTTCGTTCTCCTCATAATCGGTCAGATCTCCCGGTGGTTCCAAGATCCTACAAATTTCTTCCCTCATCGTCAAATCTTTCATGAACCATACATGTCTTCGTTTTTTCGAACAAAGTGGGATACAATTCCATTAGAGGTCTTTCACATAACCAAGGGTCCACCCAAAATTTTGTGCCATAGCCATTCCCACATTGCCTTTCAAGAAGTGGTTAAATTTAATCCCGACATCGAAAATTTGGATATCGTTTGACAATATTTGACCACACCCGTGGTAAGGATTTCATGATGGCAAAAGAGACCAATTCCTTTTGAACCATGGATAGCATCCACAACTCTTCGCCACATACTCTCCGGCTCGGTCTGTATCTCCAAACCCATTTAGACAAAAGCGCGATATTTGAATCCGCTAGCCTTCCAAGCCCCTGCCCCTGCTACTCACCGGAGAAGCCACCTCTCCCATGCCACCCAATGGATTTTTTCGACTCACCCGTGCCACCCATAAAAATTTCCTCATGATGCTTTCAAGACCGTCAATAACTTTGCATGGGGCTTTAAATAACGATAAATAATACGTTGGTAGGCTTTCTAACACCGCCTTGGTAAGAACCACTCTTCCTGTAACACCCCAACCCGATAAGGGTAGAAGTATTACAAAATGGTGTCATATCAAAGCATACATAATGAACATAACAAAGCAGCGGAAGTCTTATATAAATAACCAAAGGAAAATCCAGCCAACACGGCTTAAACATTACATAAGTTCAAAGGAAATCAAAGGAATAAACCAAGGCATAAATAAACATAATCCGAGTCTAATGAAAGTCAACATAATGAAGTAGAAACTAAGATGACTAAAGCCATAAGTCCGCATATCCGCTCATCACTCAAACCCATAGCTAAGAATCCCAGCATCTAGCTTAATTACCTGCCGCATGGAAAGAAAGCGCGGCTGAGCTTAAAAAGCCCAGTGAACAGATATATATAACAAACGAATAATCGAAGGGTAAGTAACGAAGATAGCATAATCATAAGGTGCAAATGGAATTTTCATAAGGCATAACAAAGGATAACGAATAGAAATAGAAATGAAAGGTCAGTCCTCAACCACGAGCCCATATCATATCAAACACATATCATATCATATCATATCGCTTGTATCCCGAGGGGTGACCTCGAAATACCATATATAAGAGGAGACCTCAAGTAGCCATGGAGTGATCAACTCCCAAAATGTGAAGACGCGGATTGCACCCGACATCATTCACCAAACAAAGCTCCAATCGATTAAATCCTCAAACATATCAAATCTAGGATGCATCCATACGCCCCCAAAACATATAATGGCCAAATCATATACATATAGTGAGCTCATAATCATATCAAATGGGGATGGTGTGCAACATCACTGCAAGACACCTGAGTCATGCCATTGGTGCATCAATGACATGGTCGTTACCTTCCCGACTAGGAAACATATTTTGGCTCGGTATCGGATCAAGGGTCAAAGCATATACATATCATAAGGGTTCATATCAGATTTCATATCAAAGTTTCATATCAAAGGTTCATATCAAAGGTTCATATCAAAGGGAGCATAGCAAAGTCATAGGAAACCCTAATCATGAGGCTTAGAGTACAACGTAAAAGTTCAAGCTAATATCGAAAGATGTATAAGAATCACGAGAAACCTTAAGAGATAAGGTCGTAATATCTCATGCCTTATTCAAGCAAATCACAAAGAAAGTAAAATCAAGAAAGAAGATCAATCCGTGCTTGGAACCTATATGAATTAAATAACGTTCTATAAGAATCGAAACACTGCTTAAGACGGCTTTCTATTTTTAGCAAGTTTCTGTTTTAGTAATCTTTCCATTTTAAGTAACTTTCTACTTTAGGAAACTTTCTATTTTAGGCGTGTTTCTATTTTTAGTAACTTTCCATAATTAGCATGTTTCCATATTTAGCAGGTTTCCATAATTAGCGTGTTTCCATAATTAGCAAGTTTAGTCACTTTTCTAAAGTTAAATAATGAAAATGAGTATTAATATGATTTAAGGATCATTTATGACAAGTTACAAAAGTTTAGGGTTTAAAATGTCAATAATGTAAAGTATAGGGTTAAAAGTGTAAATATAGCAAGTTTACTCATTTTACTCATTAAATCCATTTAGTTACTATATTAACAAGTTAATCCATCAAGTTTCATACTTTACAAAACAAACCCTTTAACTTTATTAAATCATGAATTACAAACCCTAGTTTTTAGATTATGATCACGTATCCGTTCTAATCCATTTTAGCTCGATTAATACAAGATTAATATACACCTTATGTGATCTTATTTTAATTCGAACCACCCTCCCCCAAGATTAATTTTTGTACGCCCCATATCATGACCAAAACCATTTCATAAATCATTCGTTATCAAATCCGTTATCACATACATATTCGTTTAGTTTCTCAAGCACATTAAACCCTTTAATCAATATTCATATGTCGACATAAGAAGGTTTCAAAATCAGTTTCATATTCATTTATACACCATATATCATACGATTTAGGAAGATTATGAATCAAGGTTTTATGTACACTTGTTTTATCATTTCATGTGACAAGTACTTATGATTTTATGTGAGAAATAAATCAACAAAACAAGCCCTAGAAATCATTTCAAAGGCCACGAATGGAATGGAAAACACAAAGGAAAAGATGAGTGATGATGATCGTTACCTCGTAGCGTATACGTGATAAAGAAACACGAATCAAGGCAACACGATCACAATCAAACCTCCTTGGCTAATTCAACCCCACGACACAATTAAATACCCACGACCAAGCTTTCTTTTCGAACCAAACACAATCCCCACGTACACCAATCGATCATACACTATCACGAGCCTCCAAGGAACTTTTGATTGTTGGAATTTCGGATCAAAATGGAGAAAACACAAGGTGGCCGCCACTTATGAATGAGAGAAATGCTTTTAGGGTTTTCTTGTGTTTTGAAATGAGAAGGGAAATGATAATTGTGATTTAATATAATTGATTGAGAGATTAATTGAGGAGTAAATAGGGTGGCGGTTCTAGGGGAGAAGACCAAAATTGCAACTTCCATTCTTATCTAATTATTATGTATCTAGTCCTCTTTGTAGTCCAAGTTAATATGTGTACATTTGGTATTCTTATTTGTTACTTAGGTTTAATTCTTTCATGTTCATTTAATTTATAACATAAGTTTATTATTTCATAATGGATGAATATTATTAATGATAATACTTGTTAAACGATGTTGAAGTGTTTCCCGAGTTTTTATAATTTTTAGTTGGAGGGCAAAATTGTCATTTCACGCGATTTAGATTTTAGGGTTTTACAACTCTTCCCCTCTAAAAAGAAAATTTTCGTCCTCAAAAATTGAAAAGGAAACGAAGCAATAAACGAAGACATACCCGATGATGAAAAGAAATGCGGATAACTAGTTCGCATAGATTCCTCGGTCTCCCAGGTAGCTTCACGCTCTGGGTGATTCTTCCAAAGAATCTTAACAAACGGAATTACTTTGTTTCTCGTGATTCGATCTCGTCGATCTAAAATAGCTTCGGGTTCCTCCGGTAATGACATATCTGGCTGAATCTGATCCAAAGGATAGGAAACCACATGCAACGGATGGTAGTTGTATCCCCGCAGCAGAGATACATGAAACACGTCATGAACATGAGATAACTGAGGAGGTAGAGCTAAACGGTAGGAAACCTCCCCAATACGATCCAGAATCTCGAAAGGTCTGATGAATCGAGGACTGAGCTTGTCCTTGATTCCAAAACGCTTAATACCACTAGACGCGAAACTTTCAGAAAAACACGATCACCAACACTAAACTCCAGGTCGCGCCTATGCTTATCAGCATAACTCTTTTGCCTCGAACGAGCCTCCTTCAACTTCTCCCTAGCAACTGCCACCTTCTCATTAGTGACCTCAATAATCTCAGGCCCCTCAATCAAACGCTCACCTACTTCATCCCAACAAATAGGTGCTCTACATTTCCTCCCATATAACAACTCGTACGGTGCTCCTTTGATGCTAGCGTGCCAACTATTGTTGTAGGAAAACTCCACCAAGCACAAATACTCATCCCGGTCCCGGTCCATTCCAATGCACAAGCTCGTAACATGTCCTCAAGAGTCCGAATGGTCCTCTCCGTTTGACCATCGGTTTGAGGATGAAAAGAATCATGAACTTAAGATGCGTGCCCCAATTTTTTCCGCAGACTCTTCCAAAATGTGACGTGAAGCGAATCTCTATCGAAATAATAGCGATGAGGAGTACCATGCAATCTAACAATCTCTTGCCGTAAAATCTCCACCAACCTACTAACGCGATAGTCTTTCCGGATAGGTAAGAAATGAGCGACTTGGTTAGCCGATCAACCACCACCCAAATCGCATCATCTCTTTTACGAGTGAGAGGCAAACCGGTGACAAAATCCATGGAGATCTCTTCCCACTTCCAAGTAGGAATTCCAATGGTCAAGTAGACCACTAGCCCGCCGATGCTCTATCTTGACCGCCGACAGGTCATACACTTAGAAACATACAAAGCCACATCCTGTTTCATGCCATTCCACCAGAAATGCTGCTTAAGATCCCGATACATCTTGGTAGAACCAGGATGAATAGTGAAAGGGGAACTATGAGCCTCTGACAAAACAGTCTCACGCAAAGCAGGATCATTCGGAACACAAAGTCGGCCCTCATACCATACAACGCCGAAACCATCAACACTGAAGTCCGTCTGCTTACCCGCCTCGATATTCTGAACTATAGACCAAAGCTCACCATCATCCTTCTGAGCTTCCTTAATCCGCAAAATAAGGTTAGACTCTACCTTCAAGCTCGCCCAATAACCATCATAACCCCGAAAACAAAACTCCACATCCATCAGCTCAAGATCGTGAAGAACTCTGGGTTCAATCTCCAAACTAGCAATCATACCCGACTTTCGGCTTAGTGCATCGGCAACCACATTAGCCTTCCCCGGGTGATACTAGATGTTCGTGTCATAGTCCTTAAGCTCTAACCATCTCCATTGTCTCATATTGAGCTCCTTTGTGTGAATATATACTTTAAACTTTTGTGGTCAAGAAAGATATCACACGACTCACCGTACAAGTAATGCCTCCAAATCTTTAAGGCAAAACCACCGCATGACCAACTCTAAATCATGCGTGGGATAATTCTCCTCATACGATTTCAATTGCCTCAAGCATAGGCAATCACCTTACCATGCCGCATCAACACACAACCCAATCCTTTCTTTGACGCGTCGCTATAAATCGAAAACCTCCCGAACCCGATGGAAGTGTCAAAAGCAGCAGAAACCAATCTACGTTTCAACTCCTCGAAACTCTTTTCACGCCTCCGTCCATTCAAACTTTTCCCTTTCCTCATCAATTGCGCCAAAGGTAACACCAATCGAGAGAAACCCTCAACAAAACGACGGTAATAGCCAGCAAGGCCCAGGAAACTTCTAACTTCCGTCACGGTAGTAGGTCTCGCCATTTGTGATAGCCTCAACTTTAGATGTGTCCATCTTGATACCATCGCCAGATACAACGTGACCAAGGAAAGCAACTTGGCTCAGCCAGAATTCACACTTAGAAAATTTTGCATACAACTTCTGTTGCCGAAGAGTCTCCAATACTATACGAAGATGCTGCTCGTGCTCAGCCTCACTCTTAGAATACACAAGGATGTCATCGATGAAGACGATTACAAACTTATCGAGGTACTCGTGGAAAACACGGTTCATAAGATCCATGAAGACTGCAGGTGCATTAGTCAAACAAAACGGCATAACCAAGAACTCATAATGGCCATAGCGAGTACGAAACGCGGTCTTAGGAACATCTTGTTCCTTCACACGTAATTGATGATAACCAGACCTCAAATCGATCTTAGAGAAGAATTTTGCACCTTGCAATTGATCAAACAAGTCGTCGATGCGTGGAAGGGGATAACAGTTACGGATAGTGATACGGTTCACCACGGTAGTCAATACACAACCTCATACTACCATCTTTCTTCTTAACAAACAACACCGTGCGCCCCAAGGTGAAACATGGGCGAATAAAGTCGTTCTCCAACAGTTCTGCAATGCTCCTTCAACTCCTTCAATTCGATCGGTGCCATACGGTAAGGAGCTTTAGATATAGGTTACGCACTCAGAATCAAATCGATGCCAAACTCAACCTCCTAGCCGGAGCAATACCGGGGAGTTCATCGGGAAAACGTCGGAAAATTGCGTGCACAACCGAAAGACTTTCAATGGTAGGAACATCAAGAGAAGTATCCTTAATGGATGCCGAAACCAAGGCAACCATGCGAAATGAGAGTGCGAGCCATAGCCGAGATGATCTTAACCGACTTAGGCGGTTGAGCACCATGATAAACGAAATCAGGTTGGTGAATATTACCAAAGATAACAATTCGAGCATAGCAGTCAATGGTAGCCCTATGCAAGGCCAACCAATCCATACCCAGAATAATATCGAAATCAATCATATCCAAAGGAAGAAGATTAGACGAACGAATACCATCATCGAAACGTAAGGGACAATCCACATCACGATCAATAAGTACTTGGTTTTTCATAGGGGTGGAAATAGAGACTCGGTTTAACAAAGGTGTGGGTGTCATATTTAACTTCCTTATTAACGAAGTAGATATCATAGAATGCGTAGCGCCGGTATCAAATAGAGTAAAAGCAGAAATATCACCAATATGAATAATGCCGGTAATGGTACCTGGAGTGTTTGCTGCCTGGTCCCGAGTAACAGAAAACACACGGCCCTTAGTCGGAGCTGGTTTGGCCGTGTTTCCCGGAGTAGTCACTTTCCCTTGAGTGCAATCTTTCACCCGATGAGTAGTAGACCCACATGAATAGCAACCACCTGTGGCCTTGAAGCAAACGCCCGGATGGGGCTTACCACAAGTGTTGCAAAGTGGAGGAGGAGGCAAAACTTCAGCGGGCCTCCGCTGATATGACGAACCAGAAGAACGGTCCTGCTGACCACCACGATAAGATTGGTCCCTAACCTGACGTTGACCCCAAAGATCACGACGACCGACGGTCGCTTCCCGATCCGTCAGACTCGAGAACCATGTGCCCTATTATCCGACGCCACGGTCGTGACCACGGTCATGTCTACCCTCGAACTCCGAGTGCGGTCCTGTCGACCCCGAGGATGAATACGATCACCATCCTGTTCCTCTTGTTGTAACCCTGCTCCTCATGCAATAACTCAATGTTGCGGGCATCATCCGCAACTGCAGCCACCTCAGTATACTGATGGTTGATCATCCTGTCTAGCACCCACTTCTTTAACCCCCATTTGAACTTACGAGCCTGACGACGAGCATCTCCAGCAACTGTAGCACCTACAAACCCAACCATCCTCATAAAGCGTTGCATATACTCGTGAGAATTTTCCTTATCCAACTGATGAATGGCTTCGTACTCCCTTTCATATCGAAGCTGTTCTGACTCGTGGAAATCTTGTTTGTGAAGATGCCTCAAGGTATCCCAAGCACAAGTATCAAGAAAGTTCTTCTTTGGACAAGAGATAAGCTTTCCACCGGTTTAGGGCATCACCCCGAGTTTGAAGGCAAGAAGTCGGTTTTCACATCATCACCACAACCCAAAGACATTGAAAAGCTTTTCCAAGTGCGTGATCCGATCCTCACCTCATTAGGTGAAGTCGTCCGAAAGGGATTGGCTTAAGTTTGTTGAAGCGCTCGATCCATACATGAATGGGTGTAGGTGGGTTAGCACCCTCACCATTTCCCCCACCAGAAGAACTAGCGCCATTCCGAACATTCTCAGTGATGGTAGCCACTATCCCGGGCATAGCAGTGGCTAGAGCGCGTGCAATCAAAGCTTCGAAATTAGGATTTCCATCCCCGTTGTCGTCGCCGTTCCTACGAGTTTGGACCATCTGAAGAGTTCATTAAACGATTAGCAAAGGTTAAGAAAATAAGATGAAGATCATGAACGGAAACGATGAAAATGAACCCAGAATCTACCCAAACCTCATCAGTCAAAACTTAAGCTCTACGGATAACGCTTAGGGTCCATATGTCACAGCACCTGACTATAAGTCGTAAACCTGGGCTTTGATACCATAATTGTAACACCCCAACCCGATAAGGGTAGAAGTATTACAAAATGGTGTCATATCAAAGCATACATAATGAACATAACAAAGCAGCGGAAGTCTTATATAAATAACCAAAGGAAAATCCAGCCAACACGTCTTAAACATTACATAAGTTCAAAGGAAATCAAAGGAATAAACCAAGGCATAAATAAACATAATCCGAGTCTAATGAAAGTCAACATAATGAAGTAGAAACTAAGATGACTAAAGCCATAAGTCCGCATATCCGCTCATCACTCAAACCCATAGCTAAGAATCCCAGCATCTAGCTTAATTACCGCCATGGAAAGAAACGCGGTCGAGCTTAAAAAGCCCAAAGGAATGATATATATAACAAACGAATAATCAAAGGGTAAGTAACGAAGATAGCATAATCATAAGGTGCAAATGGAATTTTCATAAGGCATAACAAAGGATAACAAATAGAAATAGAAATGAAAGGTCAGTCCTCAACCACGAGCCCATATCATATCAAACACATATCATATCATATCATATCAGTTGTATCCCGAGGGGTGACCTCGAAATACCATATATAAGAGGGGAGACCTCAAGTAGCCATGGAGTGATCAACTCCCAAAAATGTGAAGACGCGGATTGCACCCGACATCATTCACCAAACAAAGCTCCAATCAGATTAAATCCCTTGAAACATATCAAATCTAGGATGCATCCATACGCCCCCCAAAACATATAATGGCCAAATCATATACATATAGTGAGCTCATAATCATATCAAAATGGGGACGGTGTGCAACATCACTGCAGACACTCGGAGTCATGCCATTGGTGCATCAATGACATGGTCGTTACCTTCCCGACTAGGAAACATATTTTGCTCTGCATCGATCAAGGGTCAAAGCATATACATATCATAAGGGTTCATATCGATTTCATTTCAAAGTTTCATATTAAAGGTTCATATCAAAGGTTCATATCAAAGGTTCATATCAAAGGTTCATATCAAAGGGAGCATAGCAAAGTCATAGGAAACCCTAATCATGAGGCTTAGAGTACAACGTAACAGTTCAAGCTAATATCGAAAGATGTATAAGAATCACGAGAAACCTTAAGAGATAAGGTCAGAATATCTGTACCTTATTCGAAGCAAATCACAAAGAAAGTAAAATCAAGAAAGAAGATCAATCCCGTCGCCCGGAACCTATATGAATTAAATAACGTTCTATAAGAATCAGAAACACTCGTTTAAGACGGCTTTCTATTTTTAGCAAGTTTCCGTTTTAGTAATCTTTCCATTTTAAGTAACTTTCTACTTTAGGAAACTTTCTATTTTAGACAGATTTCTATTTTTAGTAACTTTCCATAATTAGCATGTTTCCATATTTAGCAGGTTTCCATAATTAGCAGGTTTCCATAATTAGCAAGTTTAGTCACTTTTCTAAAGTTAAATAATGAAAATGAGTATTAATATGATTTAAGGATCATTTATGACAAGTTACAAAAGTTTAGGGTTTAAAATGTCAATAATGTAAAGTATAGGGTTAAAAGTGTAAATATAGCAAGTTTACTCATTTTACTCATTAAATCCATTTAGTTACTATATTAACAAGTTAATCCATCAAGTTTCATACTTTACAAAACAAACCCTTTAACTTTATTAAATCATGAATTACAAACCTAGTTTTAGATTATGATCACGTATCCGTTCTAATCCATTTTAGCTCGATTAATACAAGATTAATATACACCTTATGTGATCTTATTTTAATTGAACCACCCTCCCCCAAGATTAATTTTTGTACGCCCCATATCATGACCAAAACCATTTCATAAATCATTCGTTATCAAATCCGTTATCACATACATATTCGTTTAGTTTCTCAAGCACATTAAACCCTTTAATCAATATTCATATGTCGACATAAGAAGGTTTCAAAATCAGTTTCATATTCATTTATACACCATATATCATACGATTTAGGAAGATTACGAATCAAGGTTTTATGTACACTTGTTTTATCATTTCATGTGACAAGTACTTATGATTTTATGTGAGAAATAAATCAACAAAACAAGCCCTAGAAATCATTTCAAATGCCACGAATGGAATGGAAAACACAAAGGAAAAGATGAGAGATGATTATACGTTACCCTCGTAGCGTATACGTGAATAAGAAACACGAATCAAAGCAACACGATCACAATCAAACCTCCTTGGCTAATTCAACCCCACGTACACAATTCACCACCCACGACCTAGCTCCTTTTCGAACCAAACACAATCCCCACGTACACCAATCGATCATACACTATCACGAGCCTCCAAGGAACCTTTGTTTTGTCACACCCCAAAATATCGCAGTGAACGATAGTGTCATTGGGGTATAACGTCATAGCACAAAGTATGGATACGTAAAACGACCTCTATAATGAGACGTTTGAAAAGTTTACCATTCGATTTAATATGTTAAAGTTTACACAACAAGAATTCACAAAGTTTGATAATACATAAAGAGTTTACAAAACATGTCGAATGGTAATAGTTAAAAACGCAAGACTCCAATGTATGACATGTGCCCCAAAAGCTCCATGAAGTGCTATCACCTTAAGACCTGAGATAAACATGCTAAAAAGTGTCAACACAATGGTTGGTGAGTTCATAAGTTTGTAATTACATGATCTAAAATACTTTGAGAAATGTTCACAAAGCAAAGGCATTGTAAATCCACTCGGGCCCAAGTTCCGCCCATACAAAACTTGCAACCCGTGTGTTCACAACCCATTGCCAAAATATAGAATAACAATCATGAATATGCGCATTAAAGTAGTTAAAATATTAATGTCACCACAAGGGTCTTCCAACAACTCATGTTGGGATGTTCCTCAACGCTCACGTTGGGATGTATCCATAAAATGGCCTTCCAACATATAAATGTCGATGTTCCTCCAACGACTCACGTTGGGCTGTATCCAAATAATTGGCCTTCCAACATATAAATGTCGGGATGTTTGTTTAAGTCTAAATCACTACACGCACCAAGTCTAGAGTATATGTAATGTTGTTTGGCAATAGAGTTTAACTGTTTTGATAAATAAGCATGTATCTCGCCCCAAATAGTTTATAAAAATTTAGACGAGTAAAAGCGGGTATGAACTCACCGGTGTGATGGATATGCTAACAAAATAAAGTGCACGAAAGTGAGGCTCGGAAACTATCCGCGACCTAGAATGAATGTTATGATATGTAATAAGTTATGATGTTATGTTATGCATGCATTTCGTATGTTATTTATACCATTTGTGAGTTTTGAAAATAATACTTATCGTCGAAAAATACTCTTTTGACGTCTTGACCCATCTTAAATTACTTTACAAGTATTTACGTCAAAATGTCATCCTACAATGGTTTTATAATGATTTATAGTGAAATTATCACTTTTCGTCAGAAACAATGTCGTTGGAAATTTCATGAAAGTGACAAAAATGGCTTCGAAAACTAGTCGTAAAATGGTGTACGTTGATCGTTAGGAAACGAACTTGACGGATTTGGAAAGTTTGTATCAAAATCTAGAAGTTTCAGTTCAGGAGTTTTCGACATAAAGGTCTCGATCATAAAGATAATAAGGGTTAAAGATGGTGATTTTGTCTAATATGTTGTTTAAAAATGAGTTTCGGCCAAGTTTAAGCATCCATAAATAATTTATTACAACTCCGCTATACAAACGGTTAGTCGTTTTGAAAAATATGCTTGGTGAACTCGATTTTATTAGAAAACAATTTGTTCCAAAAAGTTCACATCGTGGTTAAAAACAGCCTCAACATAGTCGATTCAGCTACCGTAACACTTGTATCGTAAAGATAATATAGTTTTTCAGAAAATAAAAGTTACGGCAATTTTATGAAAACGTGCATATCTTTGTCGTTTCAAATCCGTTTTCTACGTATAATACGTCCTTAGCTTCGTATCAAAGTATACTAATATATTTTTGATAAGTCGAAATAATTTGTGAAGCTTAGGACTCGTTTTTGACCCGAATAGAGTAAAAATAGTATGCTGAAATTTTCTGAAAAATATACATTTCGTCGTCAAACTTGTAAAATCCATAACTTCTTCGTTATAACTCCGTTTTTATCCGTTCAAGCGGCCACGGATTCGTTTTAAAGTATATTTTCTAAATATCAAGGCCAAAAAGTTGTGCCTACAGTCGGATTTTCCAGAAAATCAAAACAAGGACAGAACACATTTTATACTTATCGAAAATAGTTTTTCGTGCATCAAACCTATTCTAATCCCTTCAAATCAACTCCAAAGCTAATCTAATCCTACCATACACCTTCTTAGGGTGTCATGGGTTCCTAAACATCATCAAGACCAAAGTATACCAAGGGAATAATTATAGGATGACTTTGTATATATAAAACTCTAAAAATCATGTACAAATGGTATAAGCAACACAAGTCTTGCATGTTTTTGCACAAAAATAATAAGATGAGTATGAAATGAATATGTAAGATGAAAAACAAATATGAGATGCTTACAAGTGATATGATGAGGTGATTAGAACAAGGATTAAACCTAAACACCCTAGGTTTTTATTTCAAAACCTAAACAAGAGTGTATACTAGATTGTGATAAACTTGAACTTGAAAATTTTGATGTTTTCTTCTTGGAATGCTTATGGTGGCCGGTTGATAAGAGGAAGAACAAGAGAGAAATGACAAACTTACTAACACTAGAATTATTGAAAATGAATGAATGATTGAAATAAGGGTTGAGTGACAATCTATACTTGTAGAAAATCTTCCCAAACATTAAATATAACCCCATAGGGCCGGTTTTTAGGGGGTCATGTTTCTCCAAGATATTTTTTTTTTCTTCTTCTTTTATTACTTGTATATATTGTAAATAAAATGTAAGTAAGTTGTGTAGGTAGATGTAACTTGTAAGGTAATGTGTACATTAATGTGTTTAAGGTGATTTTTGGTAAAAGAAATTTTTAATAGATCAAATTAGAGTATAATGATATTATAAAATTATAAAATACATTCCTTGTAAAATTTGAGTGATATAATAATTATCGATAGTTTTTAAGAAAAACATCGTAATAATATAACTTTAACGATTTATGTTCAAAATAAATTCAAAACACTAGTTAAACTCAAAATATAGTTTTATAACTAAATGTAAGTATAAAATATGTCGGGATCATTTTGAAAGTAACGGATTAAATATTCAAATAATAACTCACGCGATAACGTTTATTTAATATAAAATTTACGCGTTTATTTAATATGAAAATACATTTAATGTAAAATGCAAAACCATGCATGAACCGTTATGAAATGATGAATATGAAGTATGAGAATGACCGGAAAATGAGAATTGTGACAGATTGTTGGAATTTCGGATCAAAATGGAGAAAACACAAGGTGGCCGCCACTTATGAATGAGAGAAATGCTTTTAGGGTTTTCTTGTGTTTTGAAATGAGAAGGGAAATGATAATTGTGATTTAATATAATTGATTGAGAGATTAATTGAGGAGTAAATAGGGTGGCCGGTTCTAGGGGAAGACCAAAATTGCAACTTCCATTCTTATCTAATTATTATGTATCTAGTCCTCTTTGTAGTCCAAGTTAATATGTGTACATTTGGTATTCTTATTTGTTACTTAGGTTTAATTCTTTCATGTTCATTTAATTTATAACATAAGTTTATTATTTCATAATGGATTAATATTATTAATGATAATACTTGTTAAACGATGTTGAAGTGTTTCCCGAGTTTTTATAATTATTAGTTGGAGGGCAAAATTGTCATTTCACGCGATTTAGATTTTAGGGTTTTACACTTCCCCCTATGGACAAGCAAGAAGCTTTCCATTTCGATAATCTCATTTTAAAAATATCGAACAAAAGTTCGGTTTGAGATTCTATTCATATTACACCCAATGCGAATACCGAGGTAGTCGAACCGAGTTTCCCGACTTACATGCCATCGCTCTCGCCACCTGTTAATCTCAAGTGTCCACACCATAAACCACGAGGCTCGATTTTTCATATTAATCTTAAGACCGAACATAAGTGAAAACATCGTAAAATACGGGTTACCTTCTTCACGTTTGATAATGACCACTCCCCAAAAACATGCAATCGTCGCGAACAATAGATGGGAAATCTCGGGTCCGTCGTTAGGAAGAGAAAGGCCCTTGAAGATCCCACTCGAATTCGCCTTTTTCAACATACAAGTCAAAGCTTCCATAATGATGAGAAAAGAAACGGGAGATTGGATCCCCCGCCTCATTCCTTTATGAAGTTGGAATTCGAAGGTGGGGATCCGTTTATAAGTACCGATCTTGCAGATGATACAATCATCGTGAATCCACCGCCGCCATTTAACAGAAAGCCCAATTGCTCCATTATAGATAATGAGAAAATTCAGCTTAACGTTGTCATAAGCCTTTTCAAGTCCACTTTGAAGACAAACAATTTTTCTTCATTTTTAGCCCAAGAGATTACTTCATTAAGAATTAGAGGGGTCAAGGATCAATCGCCCACTCAAGAAACCCGTTGGTTGAACGAAATTAAGTGCCCAATCACCGCTTGAGTCTATTGGCTAAAACCTTGACACCGCTTTACTTATAACTCCAACAAGGGTGATGGGACGGTAGTCATTAAGGTTACCGGGTCTTTAATCTTGGGGATAAGGGTTATAAAAGCCGAGTTACACCATGACTAAAACCATTACCAAGAAAGAAAGCTTCAAAATATCAAAAAATCTTGTTCAAAAAGTTCCGAATTTCTTGATATACGAACGGAAAACCATCCGGGCCGGGGCCCGGTCTTCGCCACACTTGAAAATAGCCTTTTAATTTCTTCTCGAGAAAACACGCCAATAAGAAAATCACGAGTCCTCCGGTAGTTTTCGATCGGGTTGCAGTCAAGAGTCGGTCTATGAGCCCACGGGTCGCCGAACTTGTTTTTGAAGAAATCAAAGGCGTTTTTTTATCAAGTTAGGCTTAGAGACCCATTCTTCATTCACCATAAGACCATGTATTGCATTGCTAACTTTTCGTTATTTATAATACCATGGAAATAACGTGTGTTTCCATCCCTTCACCACCCATTTGTTTCTAGATCTTTGTTTAAGGTCCTTAATTTTTCGCTCTTCTATTTCGTCCACCCTTTTCTTACACTCGCTCTGATCCATTCGTCTTCTTCCGATAGTTCTGCTTTCTTCCATGATACGATCGAGTTCCTCCATTTCTTTTTGCATAAGTCTAAATCCTCATTCTCCTTTTAATTAGTTCTTCCTCCATTCTTTCGGTCTTTCCCAAGTTTTTCAATTTCATGAGCGAGTGACATCGGGGCTTTAGATGTAGGATATTGATTTCACATACACATCATAACACAATCAAACATAGGCGATAGAAGATGAGTTTTAGAGAGAAAGTTAGAGGTTTAGGAAACTTTAGTGAGAGAAAGAAAATCTTATTATGAGCTCCAACTCTACCTTGGGAGGTAGAGAGTATTTATAGTCTTACAATAAAACGCCACACAACGGGTCATGGATCGTGCATACAAATGGGTAAAGACCGTCCGTCCTCCACGGTGTTACTAAATTAAATACTACTTAACTTAAAAGAACTACGACTACGAGCTTAACGATTACATATACTTGAGGTGACCGACTCTTTAATACCGGAATTTCTAATTCTAACAATCTCCCTAGGGAGGTCACCTCAATCATGTACTAAAATTACGTTGAATACAAACAGATATTACATTAACATAGTTCTTGCATTCTTGATGTAGTACTTTGCTCCGAAGCTCGTAGTCATTGATTCTTCTCATTGCATGTATGGAAAATCCAAGTGGAGGTCTATTACTGATCCACGTGATAATAATTCTGAGCCAGCTTTTGAGATCATCAGTAATCAAAAATCTCTGAGACATCCATTGTGGTGTTGGTATTGTGTGAAGATGTGACTTTCGGACTGACATGCTCACATTCTGGATCATGATTTCTTCTTATCAGAGTAGCGAAAGCTTTCATTGATTCATGATATTGGCAGCAGCGTAGCAGAAGCATGGAGCGAAAATATCAGAGTCATTGATCCATTGATCATGATTTCTTACGAGATAAATGTATTGAGTGAGCATGCGGCTATGAATTGACCGCTTCATTTAGATCAGCTGCAAACGTAGGGAGTACCTGCATAAAACATTTAGCAATAAAGCGCACGAAAGTGTCTTTGATCACTTCGTTGAATTGAGGTACACGCCCACGGTTCCCCGTTGATCAAGACAAGCATCGCTCGTGATCGGTAAAATTCAAGAATTTCCTTGACAGGTTTCGCAATGCTCTAGTCGTTCTCAAACCGAGCGCCTCAAAGAAGACAACACGGAGTGAGTGAACCAATGAATAGAGATTCACCGATTGATGAAAAGATATTTGAAAAACAATCGTGTATAGCTCAATAGAAATTTTTTTTGCAATACAACGAAGGTTTTAATGAAAATCAAGTATCAATCATAAACACCTTTTAATTTGAAAATTTTGAACACATTCTAAGTGCTAAAGAAAAGAGTTTTTAAGCACAAAGACCGGTTTTTCAAAGGTATCCGTCAATCCATAACCTGAACCAGGATTGATTCAAGAATTGAATCGCCCCATTGTTTCTGTTCAGTTGTCACATGGTTGATCTAATGATTAGATCTCACATGCCACCTACCAGGAGCTTGTTTGATGTTGGCTCCAGAAGGCTTTCCATCTTCATTGTGAATATGTAAGCATATCACTCAGATGTTCTGGCAATACCACAAGGATAATGCGAGGACTCAAATATAATCTCTCTTCCACATTGTGTGAAAAGAGAGTCTTCATTGAAAGTGTCCTAGTGAGATTTATTGATGATCTCGTGGCTCTAGACTCAATTTGTGCATAATTTGGATCCTATATCGGAGACTAGGAGAGGGTCTCTTCTTCAATATCAACAATCTCTAAGAGAAAGTCGATAGATAATGTCGGTTCCCGTGAGAATGAAACAAGTCCTTTTAAGAGGAGCTTGAGTGGTTTGGAAAGTTGAAGTGCGGTCGGCCACCGGGTCCATGACGCCTTGTCTTCAATACCGGTGTTACCTTGGTAACGACCAAGAGCAAATGAATTGAACCCGGTTTCGCCTAAGGTTGAATCAATGGAGGCTATTTGTTTTCACCCTTTCTTATTCAATTCTTTTAATTCTTCAACCCTTCAATGCATACCAAGACTTCATAGCTAGAACCTTGTTGGGTTTATTCGGTACTAGCTCGATCTCGATGACGCACTCTTCCCTTATCTCATTTTTCTCCTTTTATCATCATACCTAAGAACTCTACACTAACTAGTGGATAGTCCCGGTAGATCCCTCCGGTTCGGCGGATCATGGGAACAAAACCTAACCTTATCATCCTTATATCACCATACATAAAGTAAAGTTGGTCGGTCTTTTGGTATTGTTCATCCGCCATATGGAACCAATTGAAAACCATTTGAAAATCAATCCGATACTTATGATATATTATCAAAGCATTTTGTACCGAATTGTTTTTGATATTTTAGAACGAGAACTCCCCTCAACATGTGCATCAAGTATTTGAAATTGTTTTGCACACGGAGGCAAGAGAAAGAATTAACTTCTTTGATTACCATTTTCTAAAGATATCAACATCACTTCCCAAATCGAATCAAGTAGATAGAGCATTTTGGGGAAGGATGAGGTTTTCATGATTTTGCTCCCCCTCAATATGAGCATCTAGGTTTGAAAAGAGTTTTGCACATAATAGAGGAAACCTGCACATTGAGAAAAATGATCACGTTTCAACACATATTGGTTTAAGATAGATGCTCCCCCTCAACATGTGCAAGAAAAAATTTAAAATCGTTTGGCACATGTGGGAAGGATAGCATGTACATCCTTATAAAACCATTTACCAATTTATCAGTATAAATCCAATTTAAATCACAAATTCTCCCCCGATCACAAATATCAAATCATTTGAGATTTGTGATCTCAGAGATTTAAATTGATTTTGAAAGCTTTAAGGAGAATTGTGACTTGATTAAGAAAAGTTTTAAGCGATATGGATCGGATATTAAGACTTTAAACCCATTGATTGAACATGCATGATTATCTTTTGAAAACATTTTGAATGACAAATAACATTTTAATTTAATTGAAATCATTCTCCCTCAATCCGTGACTTAGGTTGTTGATTGAGATAGATATTTTGACAAATAAGTCCGAGATGATTATCAAAATAGAGTCCAAGTTATTTATCAAAACAATTTGTTTTCAAGAGATAACGCTTATAGAATCGAGCATGGAATTTTGAAAACATGAAAACCATGGCTCGTTTTACTTTGAAAATCGGTTCTTTCGAAATGACAATAAACCATTGTTTCTCTTTCTCCCAAAATTATTATTTTTTAATTTTTATTTTTTTTATTTTTTTTAAAGAATTTGAACAACATCTAAAGTCCCGTGTCATTCTTTGAAAGACAGTACAAAGACCGTAGATATTATCGAACCGAAAAAAATGACAAATTGACAATATTTTTTTGAAGATTTTTCGAATTTTTTTTTTGTATTTTGTTTTTCGAATAGATATATACATGAGATAGATGAAGATAGACCTTTACTCCTCGTCTTCCTCCTGAAGACGTTTGAGTGTTTTTGGTTGAAGGCTTTTCATGCCCAGTCGTGGAAGAATAAACTCAAAGCGTTCTCTTGGAAGAGCTTTAGTGAAGATGTCTGCTAACTGGTATTCAGTCCTCACAAAATAGAGTTCCACTACACCTTTTTCCACTTGTTCCCTAATGAAGTGATGTCGGATGTCGATATGCTTAGCTCTTGAGTGTTGAACGTTATTGCATGAGAGAGCAATCGCACTTTTATTATCACAGTACAAAGGGATTTTGTCGAATACGAAGCCATAGTCAGTTAATTGAGATCTCATCCAAAGAACTTGAGCACAACACGATGACATGGCTATGTATTCCGCCTCTGTAGAGGAAATAGAAGTACTCATTTGCTTCTTTGACGACCAACTCACAAGCTTATCACCCAAAAAGCGAGCACCTCCGGACGCATGCCGACGAGTATCTTGACACCGCATGATCCGCATCCGCATATCTTCGTTAGTGACATACCGGTGTCTTTCGGTACCAAAGTCCCATATTGATGGTTCCTTGGAGATATCGAAGACCCGCTTAATCGCTTCAAGGTGCTTTTAGTAGGCTTAGCCCGGTATCTAGCACACATACACACAAGAAACAAGATGTCGGTCTACTAGCGTTGAGGTACATCAGGATCCAATCATACTACGATATTTCGCTTGGTCTATCATGATCCCCGAGTGGTCCTCATCTAGTTTGGTACGATCAATCATGGGAGTGTCAACAGGTCACTTGAATCAAATCCAAATTTCTTTAAGATCTCGGTTGCATATTTAGATTGATTTATGAAAATGCCTCCGGACTTTGTGAAATTTGTAATCCCAAAAGAATGACATTTGTCCCATCATTGACATTTGAAATTTTGAACTCATTTCATTAGAAAACGATCACACTCATTGGGGTCGATCGAGGCAAAGATGATATCATCAACATAAATTTGAACGTGAATTAAATGTTTGCTCGACTTCACGGTGAACAATGTTGGATCGACTGCTCCTTTGCTGAATCTAGTGGATAGAAGAAACTTTGAAAGCGTATCATACCATGCCCTTGGAGCTTGTTTAAACCGTAAAGAGCCTTCTTTAGACGATAAACGTGAGTCGGATGCTCGGGATTCACAAAGCCTTCAGGTTGGCTGACATAGACGACTTCTTTAAGATCTCCGTTCAGAAATGCCGTCTTTACGTCCATCTGATAGACTATCGTGTTCTTACTAGCTGCATTAGCCAAGAAGATTCTAATTGCTTCAATACGAGCAACTGGAGCAAACGATTCCTCAAAGTCAATACCTTCCTCTTGACGATAACCTTTAGCAACCAATCAAGCCTTGTTCTTTAACACATCACCATGCTCATCAAGTTTTACTTTGAAGATCCATTTTAGAGCAATGATTATAGCACAATCTGGAGCAAGTACTAATTCCCATACATCAAGACGATCAAACTCATGAATTTCTTCTTCATGGCATTGAACCAGCTGTCTTCATCCATGGCGGTTTTAACATCCTTTGGTTCGATCTTAGATAGCACAGAGTTGAAGAAGCACCACAAGGCATCGATTGCAAGTTGTTTTCATGTTGATACTGGACGAGAGGGATTTCCAATGATGTTTTCTAATGGATGATCATGAGTCCATTTTCTGAGGTGTTCGTGTGGCAGTGGTTGGGGGACTGAAGTAGCAGAGTTGATGTCTTCTGAAGAAGATGGTTCTGATGACGATTCAGGAGCAAATATGTTTTCAAATGGAGCATCTTTAGTAGTAGCAAAGGGAATATCTTCATTGTTGATACCAGAAACAGATCCATGATGCACATTCGAAGATGGATAATTTGTCGATGAGATAGTGTGATCAGCAGTAGGCGCTTCTTGGCTTAATGATATTGAGACAGAAGGATTGACTTCATTCTCAGGAACATGAGCAGCCTCTGTTGTAGGAGTTGACATTTCATTAGCACTTGACTCATACTGTTCATCAAACATAGGATCAAACAATTTCTTTAAATCATCTTCAGATGAAGGTACATATGGAGTTTCTTGAGAAGAGTTTGGAACAAGGGATGAACCAATTGGACTGTTTTGAAGTGCGGGTCCAGAACTGAATTGTTCAGGAGTCGTTTGACCGGTCAGCTCATCAAACATAACGTGAATTGTTTCCATGATATTTCGGGTTCTTTTGTTGTAGATTCGGTATCCCTTTTTGTTTGGTGCATACCCTACAAATACTCCAATGTCTGCTTTAGCTCTAAGTTTGCCTAAGTCTTGTCCTTCATTAGTTGGATAACACAATGCTCCAAACACACGAAGGAAAGAGATTAGGTTTTCTGTTGTGGACAAGTTCATATGGTGTCTTTCCATGAACAAAGTGTGAATCAGGAACGATTTTGTGTGTAGCATGCAGTGGCAATAGCTTCACCCGTAGAAACATTAGAACCTTTGAGTAAATCAAGATTGTTCTAGCGGCTTCCACGAGGGTTCGATTTGTCTTTCAACAACACCGCTCGTTGAGGAGTTCGTGGAACACTTCTTTGATGGTGATTCCAATGCTTTCATAAAAGTCACTAAGTTGTTTGTTAACAAACTCGGCCCATTGTCTGCTCGGATAATTCGATTGTTTTGTTAAGTCGAACTGCAATTGTTTGATGAGTTTGATGATGATATCGGGAGTTTCATCCTTTGTCCTTAAGAACTTGACCCTGTGAATCTAGAGTAATCATCAACCACAACCAACACATATTTCTTACCAAAGATGTTCTGCACTCTCATTGGTCCACACAAATCCATATGAAGGGTATGAAGAACTTCAGAATTGAGTTTGTAGGTTTGGGTTTGTGGGCATACTTTTGCTTTTAGCCAATTGGCATCTCGAACAAAGATGATCCTTTTCATACTTTAGTCTAGGTAAACCTACAACTAAGTCCTTTCGAAAGATCATTGATGGTGCCAAGTTCAAGTGATTGAGACGACGATGCCATAACCATGACTTTGTTTTGAAGCCTTTGACAACAAGCAAATTGAGAAGACCTCATCATGTCATCGATAGAGATGGTGTAAAGATTTGAGCCACGAGTTCCTTTTAACAGTTCCTTACCATTAACTTCTCTAACAAAGGTGTATGTTTTTCAAGGCTACTTTAGATCGTAATCACGAATTGACCAATAGAGAACAGTTATGACCCGCACCTTCCACATAGTATACTCTAGAGATGACACTATCACCAACAACGTAATCTCCATAACCCATGATTGCACCGAAATGATCATTACCGAATCTAACTGTCCCGATGAATTTGCTCATGAAGTTCATGAGCGCGACCGATCTCCAAATATATGCTTGGAACGACTGAGTCCGGTACCACGTAACGATTTGAACGATCTGCGGTTGAACATGCATAAGAATGGATAATCGGATAATTGGGATCCCCATGCGAGAATGGGTTCCATTTGGTTAGTGACAGCGATTGGAACACCCACATCAGGAATGGAAACATTTAAATCAGAGATAGAGTCAATGACGTCATTAGAAACAGATGCATTACTGGCATTCGTATTCGACCTATTCAAAGTATGTTCACTTCTTAAAGGGATAGTTCTTCCGGTAGGCATCCATTTACTAGTGGGCATTGACTTAGCATATTGGGGACATGACTGATTAGCCTTTTGACCAAAAGGAATCCACCTATATCCTACCTTACTGAAGGTTCTTCCTGTGGGTTTCCACTGTTTCCTAGCTTTCATTTGTTTTTGCCTTTTAGCCTTCTTATCACGTTTTTTAGCATTAACACTTTTCACTGAACAATCGACAGCATTAGGCAACTCATTCATACCACATTCATGATAAATAATGAATTCAAGCAATCATCATTACAAGGTTTGCAAATAGTATCGTAATTCAATTAATTACGACGCCTAAGGCTAATACTAGAATCAACACGATCTGCTTTGTTAGGTTCAAACATAAAGTTCCTAGATTGTTCTTCTATTTTTTCCAAAGGCACATTCTTAGCTCATGAGGTCCTATAATTCCTTGTATTGTCTTGAGACTTTGACCGCTCCCTTTAATGTCACCGACACTCTGTAGAGGAATGGAAACATTAGTTGGTTTTACTACTCTTTGCTTCACCTGCTTAGATGTGCTAGATCCGAACTACATGCGCACACTAAGATTCACCTTTTATCACTAGAATTTGGGATTTGAACTTTGAATCCACACTAGAGATTGCCTTTTTAGTATTCATGGATCTCGAATCTGAGTTACTTGAGGGCACACTTAGGTCTACATTCAACACATTGGGCATCGAATGAATATTGTAATTGGGACTAGGCATAGAACAAGGAATCAAAGGATTAACTCTCTCACTTAATGACTTAGGGCATATTGTGATTAAGCATTCTAGGATTTCTTGAGATCGTTTGGCATATAAGCATGCATGCCCAATTGCATTATCATGTGGTTTTTCTAACTTATCCTCTTCAACAATCTCACGCATACATTCTAGGCACTCTTTAAGGGATGAGAAGTATGTTTGAATTGCAAGTTTGTTATTCCTGAGATGAGGAGGGACATATTTCACTGACATAGCATATTTGTTATCCATTGGAACCTTTGGTCCATCATTCCCCCCATTGATCATTGGCATTTTCCCTTTTACCGGCTCTTGATTCTCAATTTCCTTCGTAATGAAGCTATTTGATCGTTATTTTGTTACGAGTGACCTTTATTGATTCAAATAACTCATTGAAATGACGTTTAACCTTTTCATTTTCTTCAAGAAAATTTTGTTTTCTTCGCAATGTGTTTACTAAGTTTTGAAGATGAAACGTTTGGGAATTCGAGAATCTAAAGGAGGGGTATTTGGGAGCCACCACATTCTTCTTTTCACCCTTCAATTGTGAGATTTGGGCTTTCAACTTTCGATCGTGTTACGGTGAGCTCGAATCTGCTCATCTCGCTTTGTTTATTTGAAAACGCATCAAACTCGAGCATCCGAGGATGTCTTGATATTTGAAGTTTTTACACTTTTTAAGATGTTGATATTTTAGTTGTAAATTAAAATGCTCAACTTCTAACTTAGAAAAGTGTTTAACCAAATTGTCGTGATCATCCAGTTCAATTTTCTCAGATAGTTTAGAGTTAGTCTTTTCAAGCTCAATGACACGATCATGGGAGACTTTCAGAGCAACAGATAGTTCATGAAATTGAGAAGCATTAATGGAGCAATTTGTAGCAGTGAAAAACACATCTTGAGCAATACATTCAGAAATTATGTTATCATTAAGTGTATGTAAGTTCTTCCTCTCAATCTCATTATATTTTAATGCTCGCTCATAATCACTAACCTCAACAATCATTGCATCAAATTCCTTTTCCATTTCCTTAATGTCTGAATTCATTCCTTTTTTAAGACTCTCAAAGTGATCCTTTAGTTGTTTAAAGAAAGGCATGACTTCAAAGAAATAACATTCTTTAGTTTGCTCAAAACCTCTTTCTCCTTCCGTAATACCAGCTGGTATGATCCTTTTCTTGCAAGTTTTCTCAAAATCAACGAAGCAGTTGAAAGATAACATATTGACCGATTAAGGTCTTGCTTTTAGTGGCAATTGTTCTAGGAACTAGATGCATTGGGGTATTTGGAGGATATACAATGCTCTAGGCATTTTCCTAAGAGGGGTTGGTTTCAACAATATTTTCGACTTTTCCGCTTATCTAAATCCATTTTCCAACACTTGTTCGGAGTCAACAATGTCCGAGGCTTAAACTTGTTTAAGGCAATCCATTCTCCTTTTGTAATCATGGGGTGTGATGATTACTTTTCTTTTTTACATTTTGGATCGCCTAGTTTCTTGTTCATCTTTTCCCTAGTGATTTCATCCGATTTTTATCTTCCTCTGAACACTCAACGCAACTAGGTTTTTGTCTTGGTTTAAGGATTTCATTACCATCATAAATTACCTTATGTGCAATTCTAGCCTTTTTAATGACCTCAGGATTGGGTTCCTCAACAAGGGCAATGCTGTGTTTATCGCTTAAGACTCTATGTTTAGTGATCATGTGAGCAGTCTGAATGGTATTCCCTTGTATGTACAATTTGTTTTCAAGTTTGTTTTTCAAAGTTTTCAGATTAGAAAAATCTTTCAAGAGTTTAGATTCTTTTGCATTAAATTCTTGCTTGAGCATTTTCACATTTTCTTGAAGTTCTTGTTTTTGTTTAGCTGTTTTAGAAAGCTTTTCTTGCAAAGAATTTAACTCTTTTTTCAAAACTTCTTCTCTAAAATTACTTTTTCTAATGATTGTACGTACTTGGTCATCCATTTCCTGCTCACGAGTGGTCAACTCAAACTTGGCACGTTGTTCATAAATGGCAACCCGCTCTTTATAGGCATTAATTTCGAGACAATAGAATCATCGTGGATACATGCAGTGAAATCCTCATCAAGATAGTCATCATTGACTGCAGAAGATGCATTACTTGGTACAATCTTAATTTCACTTTGATTCACATATTGATCGTGTGAGATAACATTACTATTACTCATATTATCAATATCTGAGTCGTAAGTCTCAAAAGATTGTACTTCATGATGCATCTTTTGCCCATCAATATCATCATATAGTCTGGAGAGACCATAGGAGAAATGCTTGCCATGAAAATTGTTTGTGCAGAGGGTCCATCATCAACATCAGAATCGTATGCATCACAGTCAGCCACTTGAAAAGCATTATGATGATTATGACCTATCTCTTGAATCGGCTGTTCATCAACATCGGCATCATAAGTTTTGGCATTTCCTTCAGCAAGAAACAATAACTCCTCTTCATCCAAAGTCGCTCCATTGTCTTGAGCTTGTACCAAGAACATCTAATCCTCAAGTAATCAAGATTCGTGGACGTTTGGAGATGTGCGCCTTGCAATGCGCCCTCACCACCACGGTTATAGCATTTGATCGGCTTAGCCCGACCTTGATTTCCATTTCTTCCCGATTCGATTTGAAAAGATAACCCCTACCACCCAACTCTTCCCCGATCATAATGTCTTTCCTGAATCGGTTGCACAACAATCTTCCCATCTCGACAAGAGCTTGATTGTGTGGGTTAGATGCGGTTCGAGGTTGTTGTTGGTTTGTGGGAGAATTCATGTTTTGACTTATCATAAGTGCTAGTTAATTGATGAAGTTTCCTATGCTCGCATCAAGATCGCTTGTTTGAACATTGGATCGTGGATGAGTTTATGATTACCATTACCCAAAGGTACAACTTGAGAAGCTTTGGTTGTGATCCCAATGTTAGAGTAAAAGGCGCTTGAATCATTTGTTGAGCTTGCTTCTCCCCGAGCTTTGAACCGATCAAAATTCTCTTTTCAAACATGGCATGCCTCTCATTTTGAAGAAGGAAGGCATAGAGTTGCTCATAATTTGTATTCTTCAATCCTTTAGTGAGCTTCACGTAGTAACAAATTTGTGCCATTCGGGATTCATGTTGTTTACAAACTTTGAGTTCATTGAATGTTAGGCATAGTCATTCGATGTTTCTCATGTCATTCACCGACTTATGAAATCTCACATAGTACTCATAGACGCCTCATCCGGTTTCATCTTGAAGTGCTCAAATTCATCATACATCTGCGATTCTCGATCTTCAACAGTTAGCTCGAACCATAGAGAAGCATCTTGACATTATCCCATACGGCTTTAGCTTCAGTATTGTGATTGATAACCTTGTAGATGTCTTTAGGTAGACCTTGTAGTATAATGTTGGAAGCTCGGATATCTGCATCAAATCTCTTTTTATCCTTATCATTAAGCTCATCATACATTTTTGGTCTGTCCATTCCGTAAATAGGAGTTCCATCTTCATTAGTATCAAGTATATCTCTAGTAGTTTCAACTCGGTAGGGTCCTTCATCGATTGATTTGAGAATGTTAACCCCATTTTCTTTACCAAGACAAGACAATCGATTCGTTGAGCCCAAGAGTCATAGTCGGTTCATCAAGCATGGGTGGACGAGTGTCGATCCAAAGAGCTTGAACATCCTCGCAACAAAGTGGATATGATAGTAGGAACGTTGGTAGACATGTTAACAGATTATACGGATTTTATAGCTCTATGATTAAACCGGAAATAGATTCTTTCACGGATTTTACTAAATCAAGAGAAACCGTAAACAATCACCCAAGTCGCTAGAAGATAATGCACCAAGTCGCTAACACCTAATTCGCTATACCACCAAGTCGCTAAAGTCCCAAGTCGCTAAACAAATGCAAGTCGCTAGTAGTAACTTGCTAAGCCTCAAGTCGCTAGCAAAATTTTGGCGAATTGCTAATCAAGTCGCTAAAGAGCAACTCGCTACAAACCAAGTCACTACCACCTGTCGCTACCGTAGTGGAGAGTCCACTACTTGTCTTTGTTAGTCGCTAGCTCCAAACCGTAACTCGCTACAAAATTGTAAAGCAAGTCGCTACGAAGAAAGAAATCCGTATGTCAAGTCGCTAGCAAGAAAAACCACATAAACATCACTTTTCAATCCAAAAACAACCCAACCAAGATGATTCAAGCTTACCAAATGAAAATCTAAACACTTGTGATGATTCTAAACATAAAAGTACTAACAAAATCCAAGCTTTAACACAAGAAATCAACCAAATGATGCACAAACCACTAAACTTTTCAAACTCAAAACCACCTAAAACCACTAGAAATCCAAAGATGTGCACGATATGATCTAACCATGGCTCTTGATACCAATTGTAGGATATTAGATTTCACATACACATCATAACACAATCAAACATAGGCGTATAGAAGATGAGTTTTAGAGAGAAAGTTAGAGGTTTAGGGAACTTTAGTGAGAGAAAGAAAATCTTATTATGAGCTCCAACTCTACCTTGGGAGGTAGAGTATTTATAGTCTTACAATAAAACGCCACACAACGGGTTGTGGATCGAGACATACATGGGTAAAGACCGTCTGTCCTCCACGGTGTTACTAAATTAAATACTACTTAACTTAAAAGAACTACGACTACGAGCTTTTAACGATTACATATACTGAGGTGACCGACTCTTTAATACACGAAATTTCTAATTCCTAAAACATTAGACTTATGCAAAAAGTTAAATTAAATATATTTATTTAATATAAATACTTTTATTTAATATCTAACTAAAGTTAAATACTTTTATAAAATTAATTAATATTATTTAATATATTATTAAAATTAAAATTAAATAAATTTATTTGAAATTAAATACTTTTATGAAAGTAAAAATTTTATTTAATACAAAATTTTTTATTTAATATATAATTAAAATTAAATACTTATATAAAATTAAATTGTTTTATTTAATATATAATTAAAATTAAAATTAAATAATTTTATTTAAATGTTTGAGTCGAGATGTATTGATATACATAACATGTTAAATGTTTGAGTCGAGTTTTATGTATATAAATAACATGTTAAACGTTTGAGTCGCGTTGTTATTAATATCTATGACATGTTAAATGGATGAGTCGATATGTTATAGATATATATGACATGTTAAACGGATGAGTCGAGATATTATCGATATCCATGACATCTTAAACGGATGAGTCGCGATGTTATGGATATCCATGACATGTTAAATGGATGAGTAGATATGTTATGGGTATACATGACATGTTAAACGCGTGAGTTGATATGTTATGGATATACATGACATTTTATACGAGTGAGTTGATATATTATGGATATCCATGACATGTTAAACGGATGAGTCGAGATGTTATGGATATCCATGACATGTTATACGGATGAGTCGATATGTTACGGGTATACATGACATGTTAAATGGATGAGTTGATAAGTTATGGATATCCATGACATGTAAAACGGATGAGTCGAGATGTTATGGATATCCATGACATCTTAAACGGGTGAGTCGAGATGTTATGGATATCCATGACACGTTAAATGGATGAGTCGATATGTTATGTGTATACATGACATGTTAAACAGATGAGTCGAGAAGTTATCGTTATGCATGACATGTTAAACGGATGAGTCGAGATGTTATGGATATGCATAACATGTTAAACGGATGAGTCGAGTTGTTATGGATGTCCATGACATGTTAAACGGATGATTCGAGATGTTATGGATATACATGACATATTAAATGGATGAGTCGAGTTATGGCTGGTTATGGCTGGATGATAATGATTCGAGATGTTAAACAGATGATTCGATATGTTATGGATATACATAACATGTTAAACGGATGAGTCGAGTTGTTATGGACATGCATAACATGTTGAACGATGAGTCGAGATATTATGGATATGCATGACATGTCAAGCGGATGATTCGATATGTCATTTGTCATGTTATGGATCTGCATGACATGTTAAATGATGAGTCGAGATGTTATGGATATGCATGACATGTCAACGTGACACCTATGGAGATATATGATATGTTAAACGGATGAGTTGGGATGCTCTGGATGTACATGACATGTTAAACGGATGAGTCGATATGGTATGGACATACATGGCATGTTAAACGGATGAGTCGAGATGCTATGGACATACATGACATGTTAAACGGATGAGTTGAGATGTTATGGATATACATGACATGTTAAACGGATGATTCGAGATGCTATGGATATACATGACATGTTATGTACATGACACCAGGCTAACTCTTATCCTCACAAAATTGGCTCCAAAATTTCCCGCTAAAAGGCTATTTTTTTACAATAAAAGCAGATCTAATTCTCTTATAATCCTCACAAAAACATTACTCTCTTATCCTCACAATCACTAACACATTACTAACTCTTATCATCACAACAACCAAAAGATAACACTGTTATCATGAAGATGGCGCCATTTGAAGCTTTTGCATGTCATTGTGGAAAAGGAGATGTAGTTTTGCGAGAATCGCATCAACATGACACCCGTGGTAAACTATACTATGCATGTCCTTCATCAAAGGTGAATAATTACATATTTTTTGTGTGTAATATGTAGATAAGTAGGTTAGTTGCTAAAAATGATTTTCATTACTCTTTAACAGCCTGGGTCTAATGACCGGTTCTCATGGAGCTTCAACGCCTACTACTCATTCCGCAGGACCTTCGAGAACTCCAACTTACTCTGTAGGACCTTCAACATCTAGTCTTGGAAATGCAGAGTGCTCAAACTGCATCAAATTGAAAGGAAATATAAAAGTACTCGAGAAAACAGTTGAAATGTATATGCATCCCGAGAACCACACATTTCATTCAACCGCACTACTTCACGAACTTTATGATGACATGGAAAAACTTGGTTTAGAGTAATTCGTATGCTTTAGTGGCTAAACTCGTATCGGTTTCTAATTTAATTCGTATGCTTTGATGTTTGAACCTTTATTGATATGTAATGTAATTTGTGCGCTTTAATATTAGACGCTTTTCAACTTTAATTATGGTATACTTCCCGTAAAACTTCGTTTGATTTGACGCTTTGATGTTTAAACTTTTATCGATTTGTAATGTACTTAGTACGTTTTGATGTTTGAAATGTAAATTGTACGCACTAATATTAGACGTTTATCGACTTGTAATGTAAAAGTAATTAGGGAAATATATGCTACGACATGTCGTAGGCATTTTAGTGGTCAAATTTGACTTTCAACATTTCATCCATTTTTTGGGCGGGATTTTATTGTCAAAAAAATTCAACGCATTTTAGTTTTTTGTCGTTTAGTGTCTTTTCCCTACGACATGGTGTCGTCGAGATTTTGTTCGTAGCCAGTTCTCCTTTTTCTTGTAGTGTATAATTATTACTCAAGGAAACTACTCAGTTGTGTTAACGGGTTGTCATGTTTTTAGGTTTTCATTCAGAATTAAAAAATCCAATGGTTGTTCTTTGGAATCCTATCATTCGGAAATCTGTTAGTATTGTTATCCCCTCTTGATCGAATAGATAATATGTTATTGGTTTTGGATTTTGATGTGGTACTAGTGACCCTAAGCTTGTTAAGGTTAATACAGATTACAAGGAGAGTGAGGTCATGGTTTTTACGTTAAGTTCACGTGTCTGGAAAAGTGTATCTAATGTTCCGCCTACTTTTGGCACATGTTGTTTGGGTTGGAATCAGGTTTGTCTTAATGGGTGTATTTATTGGTCTGCCAAAGATTGTAGTAGTGATGATGAGACTAATGTTATTGTTTCCTTTGATTTGGAAAGTGAGAAGTTTGGCCAAGTGCGTCTTCCGGAAAGGCTATTACCAACATATTATAATTACAAAGTGGTCGAGCTGAATGAGTCGCTTGGTGTGCTTGTGGATGATTATGATGATCATGATTATTATGATGAGGTAAGAGTTTGTCGTGTGTGGATGATGGATTTTGTTACAAAAACATTTACTATGATGTTCACTATTAAGCAACCCACGGGTAAGTGGCGTAATGGACTATTTGAAGTATTGGGGTTCAGGAAGAATGGTGAAGTTATAATAGAATTAAAGGTGAATGGTATAAAAAAGTCCAGTCTTGAAGTTTATGAACCCTCGTCAGGACGTATTAACGGTATTGGGATTAATGGAAAGCATTCTAAGCAAAGTGTGAGTTTGTACCGGGAAACACTACTTTTGCTTGATGATACAAATTCTATTATTCCTTAATGATGATGTTGGAAGGTATAATTATCAAATTGGTTTAGATTAGTTTATATATGTTATTAAAATGATATATCAATGCATTATATATGCATAGATGCTTGTGTTAAGTTTTTCCTATTTTAAAGAAAATTATGTTAGCTGAATGATAACCCATCGGGTTCACATCCATTAGTGCGATGGACGAAAAAGTAGATATTGCACTAGTAACCTTGTAGGCTTGTATTGATTATAAAAGCTTTTATCTTTCAATAAGTGCTGGTATATTTTTCCAGATTCTTTTAAAACTTATATTTCAACATAAAGTGTTCAGATATTGAACTTACTATGTCAATGTGATTATCGTCTTTATGGTCTCTTCTGGCTGATCAAGTAATATTCTGTTTATACTACATTTATAAGCATAAAGAGTATAGTGTAATACTGTAATCATCGGTCATGGATGATAGCCAGGCTTTGAGCTTGAATATGTCAGCTGTTGCATATGTCTTTGGTAAATACAGAATATTAGAACTATTGTTTACAGTGCTAACAACTAAGCATCTGCTGAAAAGACAGTCTTTCGGCAATGAGAACAACTTTTTATGCCAACTATAATCACCAGGCTAATAGCTAGGCTTTGAGATTTATCAATGTCACACATGTGTTTGGTAAACACAGAATATTAGAACTAGTGTTCACAGTGCTATCAAAGGTGTCCGTCGTCTTCTCTCCTAATTCTTGTAGTGTTAGCATCTGCTGAAAAGGCAGTACGAGAGCAGCTTCTTATGCAAAAAATGAGGAAAAAGCGGGTCATGAGCTACACTTGAATGTTGAATTCTCTTCCTGCACCAGCCTCAATTGCTATTTTGGGCAGTGGGATTGAACGCTTACAACAAGCATATCAAGGAGTAGAACATATGGAGACTAAAGTTACAAAAAATAGAGTGTTATCTTTTATACAATTCATAAAGAGATGCCTTGAGTAGAACTGTTCAATTAAGGTTGTACATTCTTTTCTTTATGCACATATGTCTCCACTACATGTCTCCTGTTTGGTAAGCTTCCCTAGTTTGGGTATAGTGATTCATAGCCCACTAAATAGTGAAAGTAATGCAATAAAAGTGTTTTGTTACTCTTTGGTACTAGGACCCTTAAAATCATAACAGGTTCCAGTTATTGCATATAGAAACCTGAGTCTCTTGTTAGAAGCACACTCTTTGTAGAGATTTGTGTGTGGAGATGGCAAAGGATAGAGCACAATAGTATCAAGGAAAATTTACTACTTATGTTATCATTGCTTCATTGTTGCTTAAATCTGAGGTTCCATTTTTGGCTATGATATTTGAATTTCAGGTAATTCTATCATCCCTTCTAAATGGCTGAACTCTTAAACTTCAACTTAATCTGAAATGTGGATCAATTCAGATGGAAAACACAAGGGAGGATGTATTGAGTTCGAGGCCCATATAATGAGTGGGGTTTGGCTGTTTTAGGTAACGGGTTGGGTAAAAACAGGTCGTTTTTAATACGGGTCAAACGGACATTTAAACGTGTGTCAGAATGATCTTTTAAGAGGAGAACTCAGATCAATGAATTTTTACGTAAAATGGGTTGCAATTGATACATATAGATTTGTTTATCTTTATAAGTTGACGTTGTATTGTACAAAACCAGTAGTTTTTAAGTTATTCGCTTTTCTATGTATACAAATGGTGTGAAGTTGTCTATTTATTTACTACAAGTAGCCTCATGCCCGCATATGATTTGTGTTTCATATCAAAGCATTCAGTCAGGACTAGGAAAATCAACGATCGAAATCACGGCCTTTCCACTCGTGATTTGATTTATTTATTGAACGTTAACATCTGACTTTAAAACCTCACAAACTTTAATATGTGATTAACAATTTGTTGATTTATGGAACTTTGAGCATTATTAAAGTGTTTCATATTATAACGATAGACCTTTCTTTTAACCCTGATGAATATATTAATTACTGGTACCTAGCGATCCCAAATTATCCTACCCTTATCAAACCGAGTTCTAGGTACCTAGCGAAATAAGATCTCGATCCTCGATCGTGTACCAGAACGATCCCCGTTCCATGTGACTATGTTTGCAACAACAGTCGGTTCAAAAAGTGATTGCAAAGAGGGTCAGAGTCAATGGACCAAAGGCGTATGCGTTTCTTCACCGAAGTAAAGAATTGACCTTTTTTTAGGTCAATATATCTCCTCTTCAAAATCAATATCAACTCTTAATGAAATAAATCAGCTTAAGTTATGAAAAATGGGCTTGGATTTTTTACCTGAAACAATGCAGGTCAAAAATATTGTTTTATATGGATAGACAGATCATTGAATACCACTGAAATGGTGCATACACATACATATATGGCATTCTGGGAGTTCCAAATAGACAGAACATGTGGCTTGAAAGGATGGCGGTAATGTATAACCGTGCCTAGTAGGAACATTGACCTCCCCTGCCCCTTAAAAGGTCAATTCCAAATAGTGTTATTAGCATAAAAAGACATGATACTTGTCACTTTTTATCATTGTATATTGCGTATTTTTTTGCTCAACTTGACACCAACCTTTTAAAATCGTGCTATTGTTTGTACTTTGTGACCATTTTACCCTTACTTTTTTCAAATGTTGAAGGTTAAAATAGTCATTTTCATGTTGAAATAGTCACAAAGTACACACAGTAGCACGAATTCAAAAGGTTGGTGTCAAAATATGGAAAAAAAAAAAGTGCAAAACATACAATGACAAAAGTGGTAAGTATGATGCCTTTTTATGCTAATAACCATTCCAAATAAATAAATAAATAAAACCCGGAGACGCAATGGAATTCTGGGAAAACATTCCATATGCACAAAAAAAACAAGAAGTATTTTGTTACTAGCACAGTCGTCTATATCATGACTGCAGAGAGAAGAAGAGGCATCACAGGAGCGACCTGAGCCATTTCATGACTGCAGAAATGGTGTTGAGATGAAGCACACAGACGTGCGGTTTGACCCATTTAGGAACATCACTAGTGGTTATTAGCTAGGTAGTCGTGTTGGGAAGAGGAAGATATCATGGCAAGATCCTGTGGCTTTTTAGAGTAACGTTCATACGTACACATATAGGAGTACACTGGTTTTGGTTTCTGAAATTGGTTTATGGTTTAAAATGTTTGATGTTTGAGTGGTTTTCCTTGGATCGGTGAAGTTTCTGGCAGATTTATGTGTTCTTATTCCTTATGTTTAATACAGTAATCTAAAGATTAATCATGTTAGGAACTATCGGTGTGCGAGATATTTGAAACTTAGGGAGTAGATATGAATGTTTTATATAACCAACGGGACTATCCATGTAATTTTCTCTTAAAATTTAAAAGTGTTTTTATGTATAAAAACACCATGCGACAATACAACAAGAACCCCAACATTGAAACCCTAAAACGATATTTAAAAATTATGTCAACTATCTTTCTATTTGGATTACTACCTTTCGATATCCAAACAGAAATCATGAAAAGGCTTCCAGTAATACCACTTATTCGATTTCGATCGGTTTCAAAAGAGTGGAAGTCTCTCATCGATAGCTCTAAATTCATCAACGATCACACCCGCATTAACGGCAACCGATCTAAGCATCATTTACTTGTACGTCACAAGTTCCATCGCGAGAACCCACGATACACTACCATTATCGATGACGATACCTTCCCCAACCAGAAATCTTCCTTAACTCTCCCGCCGGCCCTTAGTAGTTTATATCGTTACTCAAGGAAAATGCCCCGTTCTGTTAACGGGTTGGCATGTTTTTACGGTTTTCATTCAAAAATAAAAAAATCAGTGGCTGTTCTATGGAATCCTATCATTAATAAATCTGTTGGTATCGTTATCCCCTCTCTATCGAATGAAGAATATGTTATTGGTTTTGGATTTTGTAGTGATACTAGTGACCCTAAGCTTGTTAAGGTTAATAAATTTTACAAGGAGAGGGAAGTCATGGTTTTTACGTTAAGTTCACGTGTTTGGAAAAGTGTATTTAACATTCCACCTGCTTTAGGGTCGTGTCGCTTGTATTGGAATCAGGTTTGTATTAAAGGGTGTATCTATTGGTGGGCCAAAGATCGTAGTAGTGGTGAAGATGATGAGACTAATGTTATCGTTTCCTTTGATTTGAAAAGTGACAAGTTTGGCCAAGTGCGTCTTCCGGAATCCTTATTACAAACAAATTATTGGAGAGTGGCAGAGGTAAATGAGTCGCTTGGTGTGCTTGCGGATGATTATGATGATCATGATTCTTATGATGAGGTAAGAGCTTGTGGTGTGTGGATGATGGATTTTGTTACAAAATCGTTTACTAAGATGTTCACTATTAAGCAACCCACAGGTAAGTGGCCGGATTATGGACTATTTGGAGTATTGGGGTTCAGGAAGAATGGTGAAGTTATAATAGAAGTACGGGATGGTATAAATAAGTCCAGGCTTGAAGTTTATGAACCCTCATCAGGACGTATTAACGGTATTGGGATTAATGGAAAGTCTTCTAAGCAAAGTGTGAGTTTGTACCGGGAAACACTACTTTTGCATAATGAGACAAGTTGTATTATTCCTTAATGATGATGTTGGAAGGTATAACTAACAAAGTGGTTTAGATTATTTTAGGTTGTTAAAATGATTTATCAATGCATTATATATATACATAGATGCTTGTGTTATCTTTGAGATCGATGTTTTTAGTATTAATGATGATGAATCTCAACAAAATATCTTGTTGACAGTCTCACTGATGTGTTTAGCTATTTTGATTTTAATGAAAGTTATGGTAGCTGAATGATAACTCATCTGGTTCACATCCATCAGTTAATTATTTTTCAAAATTAAAGATTAATTTTTAGAAAGGCAAGCTAACTAACATACACGCACCGGACCCGGCTCATTTCCCGTTCAAACAAACTCATTTTAAACCGTTACGAGAACTATCTTGCCACCTCTAACCGCTAATATTTTGCTAATGATGACATCAATGGATGCCTTTCTTTAAAACATTTTTCCCGCTTGTACATGAAAAAAAAAAAAAAAAAAAAGCATTCACATGAAAGCAACTATTGCAAGTTCAGTGACCAAGGGCTAGCAGCATTACCTCATCTCCTGTGACTTGTAACTATGGGCATCGAATCGGTATAGTGTGTGGTGGAATCAGTTTTCTTGTAGGTGTTGTGCTTAATGCTGCAGCAGTTAACTTTGCAATGCTTCTTTCCGGGTGAATTATGCTTGGTGTTTGCATTAGAATTGCATTAGTATTTTCGTCATAATACAGTTGAAAAGAAAATATATCAATTAAAGATAAATTGAAAAGAAAATTCATCAGGTTGATTTAAGCTGGACATGTTACCATTTTACCATAATACAGTTGAAAAGAAAATATATCAATTAAAGATAAATTGAAAAGAAAATTCATCAGGTTGATTTAAGCTGGACATGTTACCATTTTACTTAAAGCTGTTTTAACCCGACCATTTTACCATTTGTAGCTTTCATCTTAGTTATGGACTTATGTTAAGAGAAGTTTATTTTATTGCCTTTTTTTCTTCGAAAAAACGGATCTTGATTATTATGATAGTACTTGCAACCTTAATAAAATAGTTTTATTATAATCAAGTTCAAAAGAAATGGACAAAAAAAGCTAGCCAAACCATAAACTGATCACAACCTGTTGGTTAATTATCCGAACCACCAAAAACGATCATTTTGATACCGTTGTATTTGAAGGCAATATCAGTATGGCAGTATACCACTATATCTATCCGAAATGGCCCCAACCCATATCAGAGGAGGAATAACTATGATGCTCCAGCAGCTACTAAACTCGGAATCTTCTCAGCACATGATCAACTATGTAACCAATAAACTTGGAATCTTCTCTTGGTTTGCACCAGCCATTTTATGACAGTCAGCAGCATACGTCTTCCAGAAACACCAAACAGTTTAATTGAGACAGGATGAGAAGAAAAAGGACGGAAAGCTGTAAAAACAATTAAACAATCCGAGTGTTTTGAAGAATAATAATAGACTGAAGCTGGTAATGCCTATTTTTATGTCCATGTTTCAAATACTTACTGAGATTAATTTTGATCTTATCTAAAGCTCCATTGTTGTTTCAAAGTACTCCGTATAGGTTTTAAGGGGACGCGCCTTTATACTCATCTGCTTTGACTGGAGCGGTTCTATATCTTTCTATCTATAGCAATAGTTGATGAATTGGGTGGCAAGCATTTTGCTTATTGGCGGTGGCGTTCCAATGATCATATTAGCCTATCAGGTAAGGTTGAAAAACTTTTACAATTGATTATCTTAGTAGTTATAATTTGTTTTTAATGTGAATAAACACAGATTACAGCTGCAGCAAAACTGATTTTGAAAGTGCAAAGAAAATAGAAATATCCATTTGCTCCGTCTTTTTACATAATGTGATATGATAATTTAGATTTATTCCCGTGTCTCGCTTTTTTTCACAAAAAAATGTCATTTCTATAACTTCTGTAAATAATAACGTTCACTAGTTACGAAACATGGATAGAAACAAGGAACCTCAAACCAAATATAGTAAGTTTTTATTAGCCACCAATAATATGTATTCCTTTTGCGTAATCAAACACATTCAATCCAAAAAATCTAGAAGACATAACAAATCCAACAATTAACCAATGCCATCAAAAGGTCTTCTTATTTGCGAGATCTTGCTTTCGATCTTCTTACCTCCAGCGGGCGTCTGTCTATGTTATGGTTGTTGCACGGTATGATCTTTTACTATGTTCAACCATAATCTTTAAAAATCTTTAAATGCGATTGTGTTTTGCAGGTTGAGTTCTTTATATGTTTGGCGTTGACGTTTTTTGGTTATGTTCCTGGGATGATTTACGCCATTTATGTTCTCGTTTGTGTTAATCAAGATCGCGCTCAGCGGACTTGAATAACAATTATGGTTAAAGTTTAACACTGTAGTTTAAAGATCATTGTTAAAAGTATGGATAGTAGGGCTTAATCTTTTTTGTCAACGTTTAGGTACATATATATCATTATGTATTTCACACCTTTACTTATTTATATTAATCACCATGTGACATAACTCTTAATCAATGTAAGTTTCAATATGTGTGATTTATGTATTGGAATCTTTAGTCTTGAAGCCAACAGGATATTTTATGTTGTGTTATTTTGGAAGATGAAACAAACAAGTAGAGGACCATGTAATTTTATAAAAAATGGACCTCTTTCTTACTAATATTTTTGTGGTTGAAAAACATAATCAATTGTGTTAAAAACATGAGAGGGTCTATACCCGATATTTATATTTACTTGGCTACGTATCTAGGTTTTTAAATATAAATATCAGAAGTCGGAAAAGTAGCAAGAATTTACTTTGCTACTATTGCGATGTGGTTTTTTAACCACAGATAAGTCGGAAAAGTAGCTAGAATCACGTAACTAGTTTAAAAAATTGACGATTCCAAACACATTTGGCATAGGAGCTTTTGAGATGTAAGCATACATTTATGCACTTTACATGATATTCAACCAATTTAACATGTTTGTTTTAGGCGGATGTTAAATATTTTGAATGATGATTGATATGCGCATTTTCATTTTTTATATATTCAACCAATTTAGTTAGCCCTCGCCCCTCATGATTCTCTTCGGGTTGTGTTTGCATGTTCGTGAGACTGCTCACTGATTTTGGTGGTTTGTCTCTGGCCCTTGTATCTATGTCTTATAGAAAAGGGCTTGCATTATCTATGTAACGAGTGGTATATGTGGTTTAAGTTTTATATATATGTTTGCCTTTAAAAAAAAAAAAAAAAAAAAAAAAAAAGTTATATCCTATTTATAATATGCACCATGTATACACTGGTGTGTACAAATTAAAAATCACGCAAATCACTTTGTATTTTAAACAACTTTTATTTATTTTATATTAGAAGTTTATTTTCACGTGCATGGCACGGGCTTTAACGAAGCAAACTATTTGAACTTGAAGTAAAAGAAATGGAACCTTGGTGTTATTAATTTTCGAGTTAGCGATTTTTCATGAAAGAAAGTACTCAGTTTACATGACTATAGTGAAATTGTAATGAGTAATGGTATAGATTCTTAAAACATTTTTAAAAATCTTTCTAATGTCATAATTCAGGATTTTAAAGAAGAAATAAATTAGCCTACTTTATCAGAATCCGATCAATTTATAACATATACTAGTTGGAAGATAATTAGAAATAAAAGCTGGGAAAATATAACCACATAAACTATTCCTGTAATTTAGGCTAAAGCAGTGTAGAAAGCACAAGGCGTTGCAATGGGATTCTTAACGACACTTAAACCAGTGACTATTTTTGCTAAAATGCTATAGATAGAATTAATCTTAAAGAACTTACTTCTGAACGACACTTAAACCTCGGGCTATTTTTGCCAAATGCTAAAAGACTTACTTCTGAACGACACTTGGGCCTCGAAATTTTTTCTTAATTTGGAAAGATGGCAATTAACGCGATATTATCAGTAGAATTGCTAGTGTGAACACGATGCACGTGTTTTAGTATATACGAATGTGAAAGCCGCGCGATCGACGGATTGGCTAAAAGGACTTACTTTGCCGCGACACTTAAACCTTAGCGACTATTTTGCCAAGTTGTGAAAGTTTGTCGTTCTTTATAGTTAGAATTAATTATCTGGGACCCATCTTGCGGCGTCGTCGCTTAAACCTCGCGACCGTTTTTGTCGGGTTGTGAAACTTTGCATTTAATGTTAACGACTTATTTTGCAGTACCACTGAACCTCGCGGGCCTTTTTCTAAAGTTGAGAAAGTTTGCAATTAATGCTTATGTTTGCTACAAAATCATGTACGGTTTTTAGTATTATAAAGAGAATAATAATAATAATAAAATATGTTAACATCATGCCCCCTGGTCCACTGTATGAATTAGACCCCACGTACTCTTGAAATATATAAAAATGAAATTATGGCTGTGAACGAAGTAAACAGCTAGACCAGTAAAATTTGTCTGTCGACTGTCGTCGACATGTTTTAAACTTTTGATCTATTAACTAGCTCGACCAATACAATTTGTGTACATATGTATAACCATTCAAATATGGTTGATGATAACCGTATTCTAAGTACTTAATCAGTTTTATCTATTAAATCAACATTCTTTTAATTTAAACATTGCATTTATACATCACCACTCTCCATATCTATTACAGTTTCCATGCCAAAAAATCATTATCTACCTTTCTACCACGAAATGCAGGAAAAATTAAAAATTTGTCATAAATTATTCGCTTAGATGCTTTGCAAAAAAAAAAAAAAAAAAAAAAAAATCAAAACGCTTTACTACGAGATTTTCAACAATCTTTCTAAATACGAAAAGTTATTTCAATATATGATCTCCAATGTAGAAAGTTTTTTTTAGGCTACCTTTAATAATGCCTCAACCGACTGAGTTGGAGGAGGTTGCAGTGAGTTAGCATTGTTGTGGAGATGAGGGTTGGAGGAGGTCGAAGGAGATGTGGGTTGATGTCCCAACCAATTGGAACAATCGGTTGATTGTTTGTTTTGTGTGCGTGTTGTGTGTTTTTTAATTATTTAAAAGTTATTTTTTTGCGGTATGTTTTTTGTAACGCAATTTGTCTTACAGTGCCTAAAAGGTCGTAAGAAAGAGAAAACTGATGTGGCAAAAAATGAATATTTCTAAGGGTTGTAATTAGGGTAGCATGGAAAACTTTTGTTACTTTATATATTTAATATGGAAAATATCAACAAAGCCCAATGTTTAAAAGGCGTGGGCGTGGCGTGGCAAGATGGCGCCTCAGCTCTTTACGAGCCTCTGACATGTTCGTTCGTAAGGCGTCTTAAGGCAAAACAATATTTATAGATTTATGTATTTATAATTTTGTATCATTTTTAAAAGCAATTTCAATAACTAAAGCCCCAATCCCAAATAGTCGGGGCCCAAATACGGCGCCTAAGTAGAATTAAGTTTTGAAATAACGGTAGAAGGAAATTCAAATACTTGAAATTCAAGCCCAAATCCATAAATCCTAAATTCTTACTAAAATGGGCCATCGTCTTTATCGCCGTTTTTTTTTTTTTCGCGCTTTTTTCACGCCTTTCACACGACGCCAGACCTCGCGCCGGTCCATTTTCGTGGGCGCCGGCGCTACGCCGCTGGCTTTAACGCCACTACGCCTTTTAAAACACTTAAAGCCCGACATATTTTTATTAAATTGTTGAAAGTTCACGATAAACTAATTTTATCGATCAAGTCATTCAGTTATATTTAATTGGTTGGAAAGCACTTTTGACGAGTTTGGCTTAATTATTTTTAAGCCGAAACTGATTGATTGTATTATCGTAACAAACTTACTTGATACTGTCTTTGTAATTGTATATGTCCAACTAAAGTTCATTAGCAATAAAATTGTCAAATAATTTTGCCACATCAATAAAATCAATCCATTTTATCCAAGAAAAAATCTGTCCAAATCCGTTAAAATTGTTTTTTAATCATTAAAATATAACTAGATTACTTAATCAACGAGAAATAATTTATAACAATTTTGAATAATTTAACAAAAAGTTACGAGCCTTTTATGTCATTTGCTCTTAATTTTTTAGTCGACTAAAAGAGTTTTTATTTTTAAGTCTTCAACGGTAGAAAACTGTTGAGTCACATTTTGTTAAGAAGAAAAAAATATTATTTTTATTCTCAATAAAATTCTCAAGATTTTTCTTTAATTATTTTCCACGTGGTACAATATCACATGAGTGGTCACCCAATAAATTCACATAATTCACTTTTAAATATTGAACTCAACAAAACAATTAAATCTTATCATCAAAAACAACTAACTTTTTTCCATCAGAAAAATGACATCAGGAGCTCTTCTTATTTGCGAGATCATACTCGCAATCCTCTTACCACCTTTGGGTGTTTGTCTCCGTTACGGTTGTTGCACTGTAAGTCATTAAAATAATATACTCGCTTAAAATAACTGTGTATATTGTGAGATAATCAGTTTGTTTATATATAAAAAAAAAGCATTTAAATGAGATAAATAGTTACGGTTTTTGCACTTTAAATCATTAAAATAAGAGACCCTGTTTAAAATAATTGCGTTAGATATTTGTATGTATTGTGAGATAGTTATTTCGTTTGTTTATTAAATAAATGTTGAAATGGGATATAATTTTTAAACTTATTTTTTCTATATACAAAAAAAGTTATTTCAATATATGATCTCCAATGTTGAAAGTTTTTTTTGAAAAACTTTTCGTACTTTATATATTTTAAATATGAAAATTATCAACAAAGCCCTACACATTTTTATTAAATTGTTATAAAGTTCACGATAAACTAATTTTTATCGATTAAGTCATTCAGTTATATTTAATTGTTGAAAAAGCACTTTTGACAAGTTTGACTTATTTATTAAGTCGAAACTACTGGTTATATTATCGTGTAAACTTACTTGACACTGTTTTTGTAATTGTATTTGTCCAGCTAAAGTCATTAGCAATAAAATTGTAAAATAAGTTTGCCACATCAACAAAATCAATCCATTTTATCCAAAAAAAATCAGTCAAATATGTTAAAATCGGTTTTTATAAAATATAAGTGGATTACTTAATCAACAAGAATATTTTATAACAATTTTGAATAATTTAACAAAAAGTTATGAGGCTTTTATGTCATTTTCTCTTCAATTTTTTGTCATTGACTAAAAGACTTTTTAATCTTACAAAGGTAGAAAACTGATGAGTCACATTTTTTTAATAAGAAAGAAAAATCATTTTTTATTCCTAAAATAAAAAATCTAAACATTTTTCTTTCATTGTTTACCACGTGGTACAGTATCACATGAGTGGTCACCCAACAACTTCACACAATTCACATTTAAATACTCGACCCAAAAAATACTTTCAGATCTTATCACCAAAAACCACAAATTTTTTCCATAAAAAAAATGACCTCAGGATGTCTTCTTCTTTGCGAGATCATACTCTCAATCCTCTTACCACCTTTGGGTGTTTGTCTCCGTTACGGTTGCTGCACTGTAAGTCAATAAAATAAAATGCACCGTTTAAAATAACTGTATATATTGTGAGATAGTTAGTTTGTTTATATATAAAAAAAAAAAGTATAAATGTTTGTTACGGTTGTTGCACTTTAAGTCAGTAAAATAAGATACCCTATTTTTTTTCTTCCGGGTAAAGGGTTTTTACCCGGTAAATATAATAAGATAACATGCGTTAGATATTTGTATATTGTGAGATAGTTAGTTCGTCTAAATATATAAAAAAATTGTTTAAATGAGATATAATATTTTTTGCAGGTTGAGTTCTTTATATGTTTGGTGTTGACTATTCTTGGATATCTTCCTGGGATAATTTACGCAGTTTACGCTATCGTTTGTGTAAACCCGGATAGTGGTGGTGATCGCTATGAGGCGCTTGCTTAAGAACTAAGAAGTGTGTGATGTGTTTGTTGAGTTGTTGGCTTTGTTATATGTTGATGTCAAGTGTATGTTTTTATATGTTGTTATTTATGGATCTATTGTGTTATGATCTTGATCAGTAGTTGCTTACTACTTTGATGTGATCAGCAAGTTTTAGTTTATGAATGTGTTGAACTTGATTAAGTATGATATAAAGCTGAATCTTTGTGATTTACTTGTATCTCATGGTTACGAATTGGTATTTCCTATTACTTCTTTGTCTTATAAAAATTTAGGGGCAAGGAAGTCGAGACGATCTCAGTCGATCTTTGCTTTTTAAGAGAGTTTATTAAGCTATTGAAATTTGATTGCAAAAGCTGAGTATAAATGACGAGGTAATAAACTGTTTGCCTAAATATACACCACATTTTAGGTTGAACGTTAGCTGTAAACTCTTTATATGAGGGTGATGCGATATTAGATGATTAGGAGGATTTTTGGGTTAGTTTGCGAATATTTTAGTCCATCTGGTGATGTGAGAAAATTTCTTGTTGGAATTAGTGGCTTTAGGATAAAATGAGTGTAATCGAGGCCTGAAGTAAAAGGATGCAATACAGGAAAGTGAACATTGCAGTCTATAGGAGAACATATCTAGGAGAATACTTAAACTTGGGTCTTGTTTTATCTCAAACGGGTCAAATATATTTTTAGCAAAACAGGGAAAAGTATTAAACAATAAATAGGTCGAACTTTTTCATATTGCATACAAGTGATGAGTAGCAAACTGTTTGCCTAAACTTACATCAATTTTTAGGTTAAACGTTAGATGTAATATCTTTATATGAGGGTGATGCGATATTAGATGATTAGGCGGATTTTTCAGTTAGTTTCTGTATATTTTAGTCTTTCTGGTGATGGGAGAAAATTTCTTGTTGGAATTCAGTTAAGAGTAAGAATGTTAGTGGCTTTAGGATGAAATGAGCATAATCGAGGCTTGAAATAAAAAATGCAATAAAGGAAAGTGAACTTTGCAGCCTATAGGAGAACATATCTAGGATAATACTATAAATTTGGGCATTGTTTTATCTCAAATGGGTCAAATATGTTTTTAGCAAAACAGGGGAAGAGATCAAATAGGTCGAATTTTTTCAAGTTCATACTTCATACACCATAAACCTTGTGGATGGAAGCTGGAACTAGTAGGTCTCTTCTACAAATTGCAAGGTCCTTCGGTTTATAAGGAATTGAAATTGATTTCTGCTGCAATATTCAGAATCTCTGGGTGTATATGGTATGTTTATAACTACAACTAGTCTCTCAGGCCATTATAAGCCTAACTCATACAGCCCTGCTAAGCCCATCTCTGGGTGTATATGGTATGTTTATAACTACAACTAGTCTCTCAGGCCATTATAAGCCTAACTCATACAGCCCTGCAAAGCCCATTCTAACTAGTTCTCAGCCCAAGCCTAATCATCCAAAACTGCTATCAACTTTTAAAACCCAAAACATTTAGGCTATGTTTGGCAAAAATAAACTTTGAAAGAAGAAGAATGGAATGAGCGATGAATGTGAGTTGTGTGTCATCATCACTTCTTAAAGCGTTGGAAAAATGAGCTTTCAGAAAAATAGAAAGTTCTCACCGCCTTTACCAAACGAACACTAAAAATAAAAAAGCTCACTACTCACTGCTTATCGCCCCAAAAAGCTCACCGCCCATCAACAATGAACAACCATCTCTTCTCTACTACATATAAAGCATGCATATAAGCTTATAATACTTAAAAGTGAGTTATATTTAATCTCCAAAATACCCCTTTCAAACTTAATTAAATTCCCACATAAAAATTCAAACAATGTTTAAATCGCTTTAGCAATTTCCACCCAAAATTTTAAAAAAATGCATAACAACTTTTGACAACCTTTTTAATGCAATTATTAAAAAACATATTTTTTTACTCCCAACACTAATAATTTCTAAAATTAATCCACAAACTCTATTATATAAGATACTATATTACAAATTCTTTTTTATTAGTATTATATTAGTTAATAGTTGATGAAAATGAATAACCACGCAACTATAAAAGTTTACTACTATAAAATTCCGTTGCTATGCACGGGTAGTCATTTAGTCGATCAAAAGTGCCTGACATGAACAACAACCAACGTGGTGATCTTGCATACAATTGTCTTGTAAATATCATGCACGCCTCACTTTTGAGGATGGATGGCGATGAATAATGTTTCTTAGCAAGTCATGGCTTCGTACCAGGAAGAATCCTTCGTTTCATACAGTTTTGGATCTCGAACGTTACTTCCTCCTTGTATATCAGTTGTTGATCAATGGTGGACTCCTGATTCGAGTCGAAAATGAATAATATGCTTTGATCTGTTGTTGAATGGAATGATGGTGGTCTTAAGGAGATTAGGGTTAGGCATTTGCACTGAATTGGTCACTTTCTCTTGTTGCTCAAAGGTAGTAATGTACATATGATATATGTTTTCCGCACTTATTAATTTGCTCGTAGTTAGCATGCATTTACAAAAACATGATTTGTACTAAGATGCTAAGCATGATTTTCACATTTATCTTGTTGGTATTAGTTGTACAGAATGCATAAGAGGACTTATTCACATGTAATCCGTGAAGTGTTCGGTACAATGAACTTGTCTGCTTCACACATTAAATGTTTCCCTACTTGCTTTTTTTTCCCTTTCTTAGAAGATGCATAGTAATTTTTTGATAAGCATGTACAAATTCTATTGCGGCGTTAAGTTATTTATTAGGATACGTTTGATAGTAAACACATAATAGTTGTCTGCATGTGTTTGTTACTGGTTTAGTGGCATGCCAATATGCCATACTATTTAGTGTGTCATTGATTCATTAAATACATAGGCATAAAGGTAACTTACATAAGCAGAATTAGAAGCCAAACACTTTTGTCTGAAAGGATTTTAGAGGTAGAATTGGAATATCTGAAATTGAGTGACAACTTCTATAGCCTCTCCAAACAGTTGAAGGATTTAGAAAAATTAGACTACTCTTTGTAACAACTAAAGACAATCCGATTATTATTAGCTTATTTCAATAGGGATGCAGAGCAATTATTAGAACTTCAAAACTCGAACTGTGATACTAGACATACCCCTTTGATTCATTTGATTTGGTCCATCACAATTTCAATTCTTTCACGAGGGCATCAAGATCTTTGTAAGCCGACCCATCTTCAACAACACTTTCTTGACATACTTTTTGTAGTTTATTCACTCTCTCCATCATCTCAATCCTCTCGACACTTTTTGAATCCATAAACATTCTAACAACCTGAGTGATTTGGTCTCTTTTAAAAACCAGAACCTCTTTCCTCATGTTCTTTCCGATCTTCCAATCTTCAATGATTATTTTACTGTTTACTGTAAATGGGTTCATGTGATGTGGAGTCGGGTTTGATTTGGGTGTGAGGTATGTTTGGTCCGGATGTGTATACTGGTATTTGCAACCCAACTCTTAGGGCATCACTGGTTTTTTATTCTAACTCATACATGGTGGAGAGTAGTACATAATTTGCTTTTTTCGTTGACTCGAAAATATTAGGTATCACGCCCTTAAACTTTTGGCTGATTTTATCATGATAGAACGTAGGAGGGTCTGCTATTGTCAGTGAAGATATCCCAGGAATGTAATCTATGGGCTCTTTCCCTCTTTGTGTTTAACCAAATGAAAATATCATGTTATCACCTAAACATGTATTAATCGTAAAAAAGAAAGGGTCATGTCAGGGACGGAGGCAATGGGAGACATAAGTCCACTATAATATAGCTCAAAAGCTCAATATTTTAAGAATAAGAACAATCGGCCCCTACCAATATTACCGATTCGATATTGCATTTTTTGGATAAAAAAGTTGTAACTGCTGAAAATCAAGAGTCAAGAGGGAAAACGAGTGTACCAAGTGAATAAACCGATCAAAAGAATTATTTCTAAGGTATTGAATGCTTTTATTGATATTTTCTTTCATTAATGATCACAATTACTTATTCACTTCTTTAAATCTTTGTGTCTTCAATTCTTTGAAATATTGAATTATGATTTAATCGATAGTTTTTGTTTTTTCATTAATGATCACTTCATTCACTTGATAACTATTCCGTATTAAAGTATTAATTGCTTGTAGCCTTGGATGATTATCAATTTATCACTTGTTGTATGCTTGATTACGTATTTGCCTTTAAGAATTATTAATGATCATATTAAGTATTACTGTAACTCGTAAGATAAATAAAATAGAGCAAATTATTTGATTTGATTGAATGCAAAGTGAAAAAGGATAAAGTGATTGTAAGAGAAGAGATATGATAGAAACAATGATCAAGTGTTAGAAATATTTGTAACAAAGTTATTGTTGCCATACACATTTACTTTAAAACAATGGTCCAGTGTTAGAAATATTTGTAACATAGTTATATGTTGTTCACTTGCTAAGTTTTTGTACATATTTACTTTTGAAAAATAATGTAGCAAACAAGCTACAAACTATTGTTTTTATGTTTTCAAAGTTATGGATATTGTCATATTGACTTTTTGTTTAATTGTGATGCAAAAGTTTTATGATTCTAGGTCGACCCATGAGCAAGAAGAGGACAACTGATTTTTTTTACAAGCGAATAGAAGATGTCGTTCATGACTCCGGAATTCAAACCCAAACCCAAACACAACCTCAAACTCAAAAACAAGCTCAACCTCAAACTCATACTGAAACTAATGGTGATAATGTTATGGAATAGTCACTCAGAGAGTTGAACCCGAAACAATTGCTATATCGAATTCAAATGAGGTCAAATTAGATTCTTTGTTCCGTGATCCTCGTTTGCGGCCTCCAATATTGAGCTATCCAAGTTACTTGCAGATTCATGCTTTGATATATTGGTTAGAATTATATCGTTATCATTCTTAAATTTTATATCGGCCCCCTTAACATGAAATCCTGGCTTCGCCCCTGGGTCATGTGACTTGCACGCAAGCAGCGTGTTTGTTATGAGCTTTTACGGGAAAAGTCGTTGGCGTTTTTCTTAATATAAATAGCTTATTCATTTCTGTTAAAAAAAAATAAATAAATAAAAAAAAAAATTCTAATTTTTTCCAATCATTGGACTATTGAACTGGAATATAATTTTATCATGGAATACAATTGTGTGTCTTGTCGAATATGCTCATAAGCTTATTCAGTTATTACTTGTTAATTCTCGAAGTTTGCATTAATAAGAAAATAAACTCATCTGATACATCAGCGTAAAGCTGATTGTGCGATTCAATGAGATCAACATACTGCGCCACATAAAACATCAAAGCAGACATAGGCCAATACATTGCTATTGGAATATTTCGTTTCTTAGCAACACCACACGGCCAGTTCATTGTGGCATCGAAATAAGTTTCACTGGAACCTCCATCTTGTCAAGCATCTCCTCAAAAGGATCTCCCATTTTGGTGTTAACTGCCGTGAGGAATGCTAACATGTCAGAGCCACGGTTGCGCTCAGATGGTAGGACATTAGGTATACTGACGAACCGAATGTTAACCTGATCTGGTTCTGGATTGATAAGCCCTAACCATTCCTCAGTTAGGACAATGGTGAAGAAGGTGGTGTGATCGGGTTTATGGTTTATTCGAGAAGAAAATAAGTTACAAAGGTTTAGCATATATATTCAATTCACTTTCAAATAATTCGACTAAAGGATCACGTGTTTAATTTCATGCTAGTGTTTATATCAAAACTATAGATCGGATCCTAATGGTTTACAAAAATGTAGATTTCAATCGGCGGAGAAAAGGTTTTAATACAAATGAATCCATACCAATATTGTAAATATAAGTTATATTGATTAATGGTCCGTTTGGTTTGTAGATGGGTTTATGATTATGATTTAAATTTTGATTTTGATTTTAAATTGATTTATGATTTTTATTTGAGATAAGAGAAAATATTGTATTTAATTTAAAATGATTATTAAATAACTAGTGTATAAATTAATAATTAAATTAATTATTTAAATATAAGAAAAAGAGAGATTGAGTGATTGGTCCCATAACTTTATTAAAAATCTGGCTATCTAGTCTACTTTTACACAATCTTAAATTTTTGGATTAGAACCCAAATTCTAATCCCAAAGCTTATAACAAACATCTATTTTTTCTTTTGATCCCAAAATTAAACCCTATCCCCATTAAGGTCAAAACCCGATAAGAAAAGAAGTACAAATATGATGCTTCAACATGATAACCCGACCCGATATAACCCGAACCCGATTAGACCCGAACCTGATAACCCGATGGTCATATTTTCAAATGTTAAAACCCGATTTAACCCGACCCGATAACACCCCTAATCCCCATCAACCAAACGATCCCTAAGTGTGATTATTTGTGTCCTAATATATTTGACCTACCACTTGGGCTTGGGCTCAAACTAGAGTATTACAAATCTAACACAAATACTAATATCAATCTAATACAAATAAGCCCACTAACATCCCCGTAGTTGGAACAGGAGGGAAATGGATGCTCAAACTGTCTCGAAACATAGGAAACAAAGCAGGCGGTACTTGTAGAATAACTTGTAGATTCACCAATGTTGTGCTTTAGGACATCAAAATTTCAAAATGATTTTTGAAGAAGTAACACTAGACGGCATAATTACCTTTGTCCACATCAAGTTAAAGAGGAATTAGGTTGGCAATAGAGTTAACGACATAAAGTTTATCGATGTGTCATAGGGTAAGAGGAAGGGGAGTATCGTTCGTCATTGTGCACAAATGTTTGGTAAGACATTAAGGTGAGGGGTGAGGAATAGTTCGACTTATAGTTGTCGAAGTTTAAGGAAAAAGTAGTCAAGCTTTAGTCAACTGAAGTTGCAAACAAATAAAAAACATGAAAACATTCGAGCTTTAGTCGAGTTTGTGGAGAAAAGGATTTGAGAATCGACTTTTAGATACTAAAAAAAAAATTAGTACACTAGCAAAAAACAGAAAACACTACTGTCTCAAAAGCCCAAAAACTAATCCACAAAATAAATTACTAAAGATGCCCAAAAGCTAACAACAAAAGCCCAAAACAAAATCTAAATACTAATACATCAATTAGCAAAAAACTTGTGACAATATAATTCCTAAGGTCGGACACAGTCGTGACACAGGTCACCGCTGCCACATCATTTCTTTCTCAAACGACTGAACCGACCATGTTGTCACGATCGATGACCGACCTTTTTTTTTTTTTTTTTTTTTTTTTTTCCTTAGTTTAAGTATTTTAACAACAAAATTAAACTTCATTAATAATAAAAATATTACATAAATCATACAATACGATACGGTTAAAAAGCATACGTTGATTCGAACCCCGTGGATTAGTTGGCCAAAACGTTGAAAATCATGGTTATCAAAAAATAAAATTATATATTTGGATATAAGTGTATACGTGTGTGTGTCTTTTTGGTAGGGTTAGATGCATGATATTTGGATATAATAAGGTTAGATGCGTGTGTATACGTGTGTGTCATATGAATTAGTTAAATCATACAATATTACATCGGTCGTATTTTAAATCGATACTTTTTTTTGTCCTTCTTCGACCGACATGTGACCCATACTTCACAAAGGGGATGACCGACTTCAAAGTCGGTCGCAAGGGTTGACCGACCGACTTTTTTCGTTCCACTATGTCTAGCCTAAGGATTGACTTGCAAAACAATCCAAAGTGGTCCCTACATTTTTTTTTCTTCGTGACTAAACGAACCTATCTTCGATATCATGTAAAATTCAAGGTATATTAATTAAGTACCAAAATAAATATATATGTGTGGGATAATTACTATTTTACCCCCCTATAAGAATATTTTCATATGCTCATTTCCTTATCATTTCCATTTCTATCGCATCTCTTTTCTCATTACCAACTTGATTGTTCTTTTTAGTGTGCAACATTGTGGTCCATCAGCATTTTTATGAGTAACAGTTGTGAAAAACGTCGTTCTTTGCACACAAATCCTTTCAGCAAACACTAATGGAAGAATATGATTGAAAATGTATAGATTTGAAAATGAAAAGTGTGTAGATTGATGGCAGATGGTGGCACAAAGTGTCAAAAGAGTATTCTTGATAAGGGTTGTAATCAAGCCAAGCCGAGCCCGAGCTTGACAGGGTTTGAGCTTGGCTCGAACATCCTAACGTAAGGTCCAGGTCGTCTCGATAGCTTGACGAGCTTTAATCATTCAATCTTGAGTTCGGCTCGAATAATATTCGAATAAAGTTTGAGCTCGGTTGGCAAAGCTCGAATTTATACATAAACTAACTTATAGTCCCGTGAAATCTACGGGTTTTAAAAAGAATGAATGCATCAAGAAATTAATGTTAGCCTTAATAGTTTTATTAAAAGTGATGGTCATTCACGTTTAGGAACTTTGTATCGTGTGTTAGATATCGTGATAGAATAGTCAACGGGCTCGTGGATTGGGCTAAGCTATTTGGTTAAGCGTTAAGCTTAGCTAGCCGTTTATAATGTGTAATCCAATCCAAGTCCACGAAGCCCAAGCCAAGCCCATGGAAAGCCTTTAGGGCAACATGTGTCTTGTACTATAAATACCCTCAAATGGTCATTTGAGGGTGTGTAAAGTGTGTGTGTGTGTGTGTTTTCCTTATTGAATATACAACATCTTGTGTTTATCTTGTCTCACATCATACACGAATATAACATCAAGTCACCATCTTTCTCATCTTATTTCTAAGCTTTGTTTGTGTTTGTTTCACGTGGGTATACTTGTATACGTGTTGGGTTTGCTTGGTAAAGTGATAAGGTTGATATTTATAAGGTCCTACAATTGGTATCAATCGCCTAACAATGGTTTAGGAGTGTTTGGTTGAAGTTTTTGTTTGTGTAGTATACGCGTAGTTTCGTTCTCAAAGTTTCACGCTTAAAGCTTTAATTTTTGCACTCAAAAATTCAAGATTCTTGTGGTTTAAGGTTTATTTGGTGCTAAAGTTTCAGTTTTTTGCAAAAAGTTCGAAGCTTTACGCGTTTTGGTTAAGTTTTGAGCTCGTTTTTGAAACTTTGGTCATTTCTACTCGTAACTTTTCTAGGCACTTTGGGTGAAAAAGGTCTATATTTTTGGGTTATTCGAGTATTTTTAAGGATTTCTGTGCAAGAGAAATTGGTTGAATCATTGAAAATTTTTTACGAGTAGGTCAAAACCCTAGTTCTACTCGTAAGAAAGTCAACTACGCATAACTTTTCTACTCGTAACTTTTAGGTGAAGTTTCTTCGAGCTCTAACGGTGACTCAGTGCTTCCCTCACTTGGATAAGTGTGTGGAACACTTCGACTTGTGGATATCTCTTACGCTGTGACAGTGTAAAGGATTTTTTGGATTCTACGCGTAAGCCATTCCTACGCGTAAGCCATTCCTACGCGTAAGCCATTCCTACGCGTAAGCTATTCCTACGCGTAAGCACTTTTGCTACGCGTAAGTTGGGTTCTACGCATAAGAATTTCCTACGCTTAAGGTTCCTACGCATAAGGTTTCTACGCATAAGGTTTCTACGCATAAGCTTCCTACGCCTAAGATCCTACGCATAAGCACCAGATCCTACGCCTAAGTTTCTACTCGTAACTTGTGTTTCTACGCCTAAGCTCTCTTTCTACGCAAAAAGAGTTTTTTGGCGGGAAAACTTGAGTAAAATTTAAATTTTTGAGGAGACTAAACGTTCAATTTTTACGCGAGATTCATATTTTGGTTTAACTGTGAAAATTTTGGTCAAAAATTCAAATTTTTGGGCCTAAATTCAAATTTTTCGGGTCAAATTTTGCGTCAAAATTGTCATAACTCAAAATTTTCATACGACCTTAGAATTGATTTTTATAGTGAATTTCATATTTTGGTGAAAATTTTTAAGAACCGAGTTCTGATGCGACTTTCGGAAACACCTCAACCGAGCTTAATCATCATCAACCACAACTCCTTTATCGTTGAATCGATCCTACATCAACTTTATCGGATCATACCTTCATCAATGGCTACTCAACAAGATATTCATGCGGTAGGTGCGAAAACCGACCTCCTATGTTGGCAAAAGGTGGTTATCTTCAATGGACAAGTCGAATGCTCCGTTACATAAAGACCAAACCTAATGGCAAACTCATGATTAAATCCATTCGGGATGGACCCTTCCACCTCGACAAGTTAATGTACACGGAAATCTCGATGCAACACCTCCCACCGCACCATCTTCTCGTCTTCAATACGAATCGAATACACCTGCAGAGGATCGAAACAAGTCGAAGCGAGATGACATGGCAATTCATATTATCCAACGGGTTTACCAATAGACATCTTTCTTTGCGGTGAGCGGTTGTGAAAGCTGCTTCGATATGTGGGAGCGTGTTAGAAGGCTTTGTCATGGAGCGAAATTGGTCAACAAGACATGGAGAACAAGTTGCTAAGCGAATGGGAAAAGTTTACTTCAACTCCGGGAGAATCCATTGAATCATACTATGGAAGGTTTTGCACTTTGATGAATGAGCTAATCGAAACAAGCTAGCACCCGAACTATCGTTCAAAACATCAAGTTCTGAATAATCTTCCGGAAGAATGGGGCGATATGTCACTATTGTCAACCAAACAAAAGACCTTCATCGGTGAACTTTGATCAAGCGAATGATTTTCTGAAACAAAACCAAGTGAAGCTAATGAAGTCGGGCAAGAAAAATTAGCAAAGATTCATGATCCATTGGCACTCATTGCTAAGACTCTATCTTCGGTGAATACACAACAACAAGCTTCATCATCTTCCAACAACAACAACTTGCGACCACAACAACAATTCTATCCGGATCCACAATACCGGGAACAAGAAATCGCGATCTCGAATCGATCAAGAAGACCCTATGTCCCAAATAATTTCTCTCTTGGGTCAAGTAATCAAAGGTCGCTATTCCACACCTACTAACAACAACCAAAGGATATCATCAAACACTACATAGCAAGCAAATTGCGGTAGGGTGTGAATATGGGTAATCAAGGTCAAATGGTTGGAGTTATTGGGAATCGGCGAGGATATGCTCTTGGATTTCGCATGGGTAATCGGCGGTTCGAATCGGTGTCGGATGAGGCAGAATGTTGGGAAGCGATGGGTAATCGAATCGAATGTTGCGCTCGATCGTTGGGAATCATGGAAATGTGAATCGGGGTGTCAGTTAAGTGTTATAAGCTGTCAAGGAATGGGTCACATGGCAAGGAATTGTCCTTAAGCCGAACAAAACGATCTTGAGTATCTTGAAAAACATCTGTTGGTACAAAAGGAGCGCTGTTGGATTTCGGTTGAGTCTTGAGGAACATGACTTTATGGCTATTATGGATGATTTGGAAGACCTCGAGGAAATTGTCTGACTGCATCTTCATGGCTAATCTTGAGGAAGCTAAGTATGACCGAGTCGGACTCACCTCCATCTATGGCGCCAATACCGTATCGAGGTACCAATCATTGATCCATGTTATAACAATGTCATATTTGATGTGTTTACTCATGACGACGACGATTACGTGGCGTTAACACCTACTTATGATACATACGGACAATCCGGGTTGTAGCAATACTAACTCGAGACTCGGATGTGGATCCTAGTGGAGGCGTGTGGCACAAAATCTTGAGGCGATGAGGAAACACGTGCTTATGTTGAATCATTAATCAATCAATGTGGCATTGAAGTTGAGAAAGTTAGAGCGGTCAATCGCGAAGTTAAGGCCGCGAATGCTAAATTGACCGGCGAGCTTGAGAGTTACAAGGAGCATGCCAAAGCCTATGAATTTCATACAAACAAAATGTCCGAATTAGAAATTGGTTATCGAGATTACATTTTAAGAGAAAACAATTGCAACTCAAATACGATACACTTGATGTGAATCGAATTTGAAAATCAAATCTTTAAACAAGGAAATTTCGATCTAAATGACCAACTTTCTAAACAAAAAGCAATTTTTCGATCTTGAAAAGAAAAGAAGCAGTTGATTCTTGATTTTTCAAAGCGAGAAGATTCTCTTCTTGATGAAATTCTTGATAAAGCGGAAAAATCAAAACTTTGGACAATTTGCTTCTTACAACGGGTCATTCAGCTAAATCAAACAAGATGCTTTCTAACCAAGTAAATCCACGTTTTCATACTTCACATAAGATGGCACTTGGTAATGACCCTTCTTCGTTTCTCAAGAAAGCTCAGAAATCTCAGAATGTGTTGCACAATGGAAAACCTTTGCATGAACCTATAATTGTGCATGATTCTCTTGAAACGTTGGAACTATCTGAGGAGAGTAGATCTAAAATGAAACAAAAACATCCGGAAATCAAACCGATTGATTATAACAAATGGAACCAAATTAATGGTATTCCTTTTGTTTCTCAAAAAGAACAGTCAACGTTTTCCACCACACAAAGTGTTTCAAACAAAGTGTCAACACCAGTTTCAAAATCAGTTTCAAAACCAGTTGTTGTCTCCAATTCTCTTTCGAACATTGAACAAATGTCTTCAAACAATCCTTTTAACACAAGTGATGCGAGAAGTATTTTGGAAAATGTGAAAACTAGAATGCGGATCTTCAAGAGACCGTTAAAACTAAAACCAATATTAGAAACATCGGTTTAATAGTTTTGATAATGAGCAGAAAAAGTTTTTGAAACTCAAATTGCCCTCAATTTGAATAACATCGGTGCAAGGGTAATTCATTTTGAACAAGCGTTTTGAAAGAAACAAGCGACTTTGTCAAGGACCATAAATCCTGGTAAAGCAAGCTAATGAAAGTGTTGAACACATCAAAGTTTTGGAAAAGTTTAATGACTCTCTCTCAGAAGATGTTCGACCATCGATATTATGTCCATCATTTTGCAAACATATTACATTGAAGATCATGAAAGACTCGATCTGAGACCTCGAAATTGTTTCAAAATATGAAAAAGCTCTTATGAAACTTGAAAAGAAAATATCTCATATTTTAAACAACTTGATCGAAAAAGCGAGGAATGCAAGTATGACAAATTGTCGTATGAGCGTGCCTACAATGACATGAAAGCAAAAATGATCTTTTGAGGGCTCATTTGGAAAGTCAAAAGGAAAGGTAGTGGAAGCTGTGATTACAAAACCATTGACTGCGGAGAAAGCAAATGTTCCCAAACCGGTTTCAAAACCAAAATGTCATTTCTTTGCCTCCTCAAAAGTCAATGAGAAAAATGTTTCATCAAAACCGGTCACTCCACCTGCCTACCTAAACAAAATGTTGATAAAGGAAAGCGGTTATTGAGAATCCTAAAGTTTTAGCACTGGCCTTTTTAAGATGAGTACCACTAATAAATGCGCCTCAACATCTAAAGAGACTAGGATAGTGAAACCACCTCCTTCATAAAAATGTGAATCTAATGCGTGTGCCTCACCTTCTCTGGGACTAGAAAGCACCTCTAGGAGCAGCGAGACTAAAGCCTAAGAGCAATACAAGGAACAATAGAGTCTCGATTGCCTCTAGGAGTAGTAGCTTGAATAAAGAGAAGAAAGTAGAAGAACACCCTAGGAATTTCTGACCTTTGAATAAGAAAGACATTTCATCCGAATGTCTTGAACCTATGAAACTTGCTAAGTCTAATGAATGTGTTGAATCTCTTTGTTTAACTTGCAAGAAATCTTTAAATGTTCAAGATGATTGTGTTTCTAAGAATGTGAATGATAAGCTGTTAAGAAGAACGTCCCAAAAAGTAATTACGCTAAGCAGTAGGAAGACTAGTTGCAAAACTTAGGCTTTACACTCTTGACAAGAACCAACGTGTATACTTTAGGGATGATATTTGGAAACCCAGGTAGAACTTACACACTCGAGAATGGTACAATGAGTGATAAACGAGACTTCCTCAGAAAACCTCTCGAGTGTGATCGGTTTTACCTCTAACCCAAAGGAACCAAAATCAAAACGGTTTCCACAATATTCTTTTTACATGAATGGCGGGTTATCGAAATTTGTCTTTGGATCGTCGACTCGGGTTGCTCCAAGCACATGACCGGGAATCTGAAGGCTGGCGATCAATTTAAATGCGGAAATTCATGGGAACCGTACGTTTGGAAATGATCATGTAGCACTATCATGGGTTATGGAGATCTACCTTTTGGAAATTATTTGATCACTCGGGTTTACTATGTCGAAGGGTTGGGACACAATTTGTTTTCGTCAGGCGATTACGTGATGCGATTTAGAGGTTGCTTTTAGGAGAAATGCTTGCCGTTAGAAACTTGGATGGCGATCTCTTAGCGGGAATCGTGATACAAACTTGTATGCTATCGACATCAACAAAATGGCCTCTTCATCACCAATATGTCTTATGACACGAGCATACGGAACACGATCTGGTTGTGGCACGACGGTTATCTCATCTCAATTTCGACACCATCAACAAAATTGCCAAAGACAACATCGTCAATGGACTTCCAAAGTTCAAATACACCAAGGATCACTTATGTCCATCATGCGAACAAGGAAAAGCAAAGAGCATCATATAAACCCAAATCCGTACCTAGTTCGGAAGCAAAGTTGCATATGTTGCACATGGACTTATGTGGCCCAATGAGAGTTGAAAGCATTAATGGGAAAAAGTATATTCTTGTTATCGTCGATGATTATTCAAGATATACATGGGTTAAGTTTACGAGATCAAAAGGCGAAGCACCGGGCATCATCATCACCTTTCTAAAGCGCATTCAAGTACTTCTTCAAACTCCGATAAGGGTTGTAGAGCAGACAACGACACGAATTCACTAATCGGGAGTTAAGAGCTTATTTTGAAGATGTTGGAATTACTCATCGGACATCATTTGTTAGAACTCCACAATGAGAATGGGGTAGTTGAAAGAAGAAATAGAACTCTTGTGGGGCTGCTCGCACAATGCTAATTTATTCTAGTGCACCGTTATTTCTATGGGCGATCTTTGTTGCCTTTGCTTGTTTCACTCGAACCGATCCTTATCCATCCAAGATTCAATAAAACCCCATATGAGCTTGTGAACAACGAAAACCGGATATCTCTTACTTTCACGTGTTTGGCGCTTTGTGCTATCCTACGAATGACGAGAGAAGATCTTGGAAAAGCGAAAGCAAAGGTGATATTGGAATCTTCATTGGATATTCGAGATAACTCGAGGGCATTCGAGGTGTATAATGAAGGCTAAGGAAAATCATGGAGCGATGAATGTGAAGTTTGTGAACTTTCACGGATGGCTTCGAGAGACTCGCTCTAGAACCCGCACTAAACCGGCAGACTTACGGACACATCGATTCGGGACTCGTACCTCAAAGAGCTCAATCAACTTCGTTTGACAATCCTAAAGAACAAGAATGGGAGAATTTCTTTGAGTTAATGTTCGATGAATACTATGGTGGAACTTGACAAATGCATCAAACCATCATTCCATTGCACCGCTCAAAATCATCCTCCACCACCAACGGAAGATGCATCTACAACGGTTGAAACCAATGCACCAACTCCATCAACATCATCTACATCTACTCAAGTCATTGCACCCGTTCTACCGGTGGTTGATGAGCAAAACCAAAACCGAGCGATGCAACGTTAGATGAAGACTTATTTGAAAACCCGTTTGCTACGGAATCGGTGAATCTTCTTCAAGCTTACGAGAACCATCTAACTCGCATACGTTTAACCAACGGTATCCATCTACTACGAAGTGGACAAAAGACCACCCAATTGAACAAGTTATTGGTGAACCTTCAAGGCCGATTCGGACGAGGCGTCAACTTGCCACCGATTGCGACTTGTGCATTTACCTTTGCTCAATTAGCAATCTAGAACCAAAGAACATTCGCGAGGCAATGGCGGATCCGCATGGATAGAAGCAATGCGGGAGGAACTTCTTCAATACCGTCTACATGACTCGTGGGAAAAGGTTCCAAGACCCATTGACGTTCGAGTCATTGATCTTAAATGGTTATGGAAGAACAAGCGGGATGAAGAAATGAGCGTAATTCGCAACAAAGCTCGTCTTGTGGCCAAAGGATACTGACAGGAAGAGGAATAGACTTTGAAGAGTCATTCGCGCGGTAGCTAGACTTGAAGCGATCGGGATATTCTTGGCCTATCACTCACAAAAACATCACGGTTTATCGGATGGACATTAAGACCGCGTTCTTGAATGGAACTACGAAAGAAGAAGTGTCGTGAGTCGACCGAAGGCTTCATAGACATGGAACATCCGGACTCGTCTACAAACTCAAAAGGCTATATATGGTTTAAAACAAGCTCAGAGGCGTGGTATAATGACTGTCCTCTTTCCGATCCAAAACAATTTCACCAAAGGAACAGTTGATCCTACCTTGTTTACACAAAATGCAAAACGACATTTTGATTGTTCGATTTATGTGGGCGACATCATCTTTGGGTCCACTAATCCGAATCTTTCAAAACATTTTGAAAATCTCATGAAAAGCAAATTTGAAATGTCCATGATGGGGAACTAAAATTCTTTCTTGGTTTACAAATACATCGGTCCCTCGTGGAATTTTTATAAATCAAGCTAAGTATACAAGCGAGATTTTGAAAAATCATGGTATGGATAAGCGTGACTCGGTCGGAACACCAATGGTAACTTCACCAAAAATTGGAGCCGATTTGTTTGGGAAACCTATTGATCCAGAAGAAATATCGAGCATGATTGGTTCTCTCATGTATCTTCTTGCTAGTCGACGGATATTCATTTCTTTGTTTGCTTATTAGCACGGTTTCGAGCTAAGCCTACCGAGCTGCACCTCAAAGAGGTTAAGCGGATCTTCGGTACACGAAGACATCCATTCACATGGGACTTTGGTATCCGAAGGAATCGGTTGATCTAATTGCCTTTTCGGATCACGGACCACGCGGTGATCAAGTTCTGACAAAAGTACATCCGGAGGAGCACAATTTTGGGTGAAAAGCTAGTCGGTGGTCTTCAAAGAAACAAGATTGCCTTTGCACTATCAACGTGAAGGCGAGTATGTGTCTCTATCTGCGTGTTGTGCTCAAGTTCTATGGATGAGAACACAACTCACGATTATGGCTTTACTTTCGATAAAATACCTATGTATTGTGACTCGAAAAGTGCCATAGCCATATCATGCAATCTGTTCATCACTCAAAGACTAAGCATATCGAGTCCGCTATCACTTCATCAAAGAGTACGTCGAAAATGGTCTTGTTGAATTATTCTTCGTGAAGGCGATTACCAACTCGCCGATCTATTAACAAAAGCCCTTCCAAAAGAAAGGTTTGAGTATTTAGTTCGACGAATTGGAATCTGACCTAACCCACGAGGAGTTAGAACGTCTTCTCGAATCTTCTTGAAAATGATTTTCCAAAAGCTTATTGTAAATATTTTTGAAAAACAAAATACAAAATTTGAAAAACCAACAAAAGCAAAATATAAAAATATAAAACTTTCAAAAATACAAAACAATAGAAAATCAAAATCCAAAATATTCTTCTCACGACATGTCTCTTGTATAATCGATATTACATGCGTTTCTAGAAATGTCATTCAACAATGATACGGGCATGTACGGATGCTTGAGCGAGAGTTCTTTAATTTGTTTTCTAAAACATGTCGTTTCTCAAAATTTCTTAATAAAATGGCTTTCGTATACATCGATGCGAAACCGGACGAAATGATGACTTTTGATTATTTTCAAATCAAAACTCGTGCTTTGATCGAAAAATGAGGTGTATGCGCTTGATGCACTACATTTAAAAATGGTGAGAAATCATCATCATCTTGAGCACCTTTTCAAGATTGTTCAAAAGATTTTCAAAATCTTTCAAAATATTTTGTGCTCAAGATAACTCCTCTAAAACCCTTTAATTGATTATGCTTTATTAAAGGGGAGTATAAAACAAAATGTTCCAAATTCATGCTTAAATCAAATCCGTTTGTCTCCCAAAAGATTCTAAAATGTTGTTTAATCCGTTGATATCAAAATATCACGAATATGCTATTTTTGAGGGGGAGGCGTGATTAAAATGTGATCAAAAAGTTTAATGATCGTGGTTTGAATCTCAAAATGAGCTCGACTCGAGACGGAACCAATGAATTGACGAGCAATTATGTACCATCTCGAGAAACTTTCTATGGACTTGACCGGGACGGGTAATAATTTCAAGCTAGTTCTCTAGTGATGTAAGCGTGTCTCGAATCGGTCTTGTTCATTTAAAGTCGATCAATTCAAAAGTGCGAACTCTACCCTCTATGTGCGATTTTGTCAAAACATATAAGCACATGTGAAGGGAGTGTTTACGAAAATATAAAACTCACGGAGTGTTGCAAACATGTTTTCTATCATAAACACTCGAGAGATTTTCATGAAAAATGGTTTTATGGCAACAATAGGACGGTCATGGAGTTATAAGGTGACTAAGGATAGGAAATTAGTCCTATGATCCGCGAGAGCCGGAGGATCTACCCAAGGACATCACAAATAGTTAGTATTAGAAGTCCTTAGGAATGATTGAAAAAAGGAGTAATGTGAGAAAGGAGAAAGAAGGGTTGAAGAATTAAAAGAAATGTAATGAGAAAGGGTGAAAAGAAATAGCCCTCCATATTCAACCTTAGGCGAAACCGGGTTCAATACATATGCTCTTGGTTGTCACTAGATGACACCGGTATTGAAGACAAAGGCGTCATGGACCCGGTGGCGCTTGCACTAAACCTTCTAGCCACTCAATTCCTCTTAAAAGGTTTGTTTCATTCTCACTGGGAACCCTACATAATCTATTGACTTTCTCTTAGAGATTGTTGATATTGAAGAAGGAGACCCTCTCCTAGTCTCCGCTCGGAAAACCAAAATGCACTATTGAGTCTAGAGCCACGAGATTCATCAAAAGATCTCATAGGAACACTTGACATGACATCGCTTGTTGTTCATCAATAAGGACACAAGTGATATATTTTAGAGTCTCACGCAGATCTTAGCAATCTGCCGAACATTTATGAGAAGTTTCACATCGTGATCTTGATGATTGAATGGAAACTCTGCCGGGGTCAACATCATGCGACCACACGGCAGTCACCGGTAATTCTCCGTGGATTACGCTTAGTGTGTCTCAAGCGGTCTGATCGTGGGGTGATGCTTGGTGTACCTCGACTCATCCGAGCTGTAGATGTACTTGGTATATCGTGTTATCTCACTTGTGGGACTCCGGTTCGAGAGCGGCCTCTGTGAGAATTAGAGGCGTGTTTTCACACTATCTTTGTTAACACCCTCGAAATTCAAACTTGTAAGTGCGGAATCCGCTTATTACTAACAATGTTTTATGTTTTCTTCTTATGGAAGCTCGGGCGGATGGATCGTGCGAGACTCGCCACATGCTCATACCAACAACACATGAAAGTTCTCATCATAATCAAAGGAGATGATTCTTCGTCAATGTCAAAGAATCTACAAAGTTTAAAGACTCGAGAACTACATCATTGGTAACCAAAAGACAAATAGAAGTGTGAGCATGGTGGAGAAAGAAATGGAGAATGACGTGGAGACACCTAACCAACGAAGTTGACAACGGCGAACAACCACATTATCGATCACAAAGCATGAAGGAACAAAGAATCAAGACTATTCAATATCTACACACAAAGTCCTAGCTCAAGAAAAGTAGAGACCTAATCAAGTGGAGCATCTTTTGAATGACCACCCCCAGGGAGATTGTTAGCCTTAATAGTTTTATTAAAAGTGATGGTCATTCACGTTTAGGAACTTTGTATCGTGTGTTAGATATCGTGATAGAATAGTCAACGGGCTCGTGGATTGGGCTAAGCTAATTGGTTTAGTTTAGTTAAGCTAGCCGTTTATAATGGCGTGTAATCCAATCCAAGTCCACGAAGCCCAAGCCAAGCCCATGGAAAGCCTTTAGGGCAACATGTGTCTTGTACTATAAATACCCTCAAATGGTCATTTGAGGGTGTGTGAAAGTGTGTGTGTGTGTGTTTTCCTTATTGAATATACAACATCTTGTGTTTATCTTGTCTCACATCATACGAATATAACATCAAGTCACCATCTTTCTCATCTTATTTCTAAGCTTTGTTTGTGTTTGTTTCACGTGGGTATACTTGTATACGTGTTGGGTTTGCTTGGTAAAGTGATAAGGTTGATAAAAGTTTTCTGTACAATAAGGTCCTACATTTAAACAGTTGAAGGATTTAGAAAAATTAGACTAATCTTTGTAACAAGTAACAACTAAAGACACAGTATAGTATGATACACTACCTCTCATTCCTTGAGGTCGACTGGATTGGTTATACGAGAGACTTTTAGGATCGAATTGTGGAGATTCTTATCATACTGCCAAATACCTTATCATACTACCAAATACTTGAGTTTTTCTTTTATCAGCTATCACAAAATATTGGTAGGTTAAGCTATATCTATACTACTTATAATGCACGAAGGCACCTCACTCTTAATTTTTAGACGTACAAGAAATTAAGCATGGTTTACAACACTTTAATGCACCAAATTTTCAGAATTACAACAAAGTAACTAAGCATATTGTACAACAAAATAAAGTGTGGTGTCATTTTAAAACCAAAATTTTATCAAACAACATTAATGTTATTAAAAACACCCCTTCACCAAAAACTACAACCATGTAAGCACAATGTACAATAGTTGCAACCAATTTTTAGATTTACAACAAAATAAGCATAGTGTACAACAAAATAAGCATGATGTAATTTTAAGACTTACAAAATTAATGCTATTAAAGTGGTCAATGTTATTAATTATTATAATGACTACTACTTACAAGAAAAGAAACATAGTGTACAACACTTTAATGCACATAATTTTCAGACGCACAAGAAAAGAAACATAGTGTACAACAAAACACTACATTAATGTTATTTAATGTAGTCAATTATTTAACTCGGTCGATAAATACAATTAATACGAGTTATTAAAACACCCCTTACATAAGAAATACAAATTATCAAGATATTGTACAACCAAATTAAACACAATTCCCGCATTAAATTTCACTATTACAAATAATAAAGACGTTATCTGAATATTCAAGCCCGAGGCAGACAGCAGACCAAATGGGCTTGAGCCGACGGTAGCGGACCAAAGCGCTCGAGCCGAACAGACACGGCCAGCGGGTTCGAGCCGACAGACGCGGGCTATCTGAAATTCTTGATATCCGTAAATTTATTGTTAAAAGAAAATCATAAACTAAAATACATTATTTATCGAAAATTTTTATTTCGAGTCTGCATTGCATTGCAACGCGGCACTGCTAGTAATTTGATTATTATTAGATTATTTCAATAGGTACACAGAGTAATTATTAGAACTTCAAAACTCGAACTGTGATACTAGACATACCCCTTCGATTCATTTGATTTGGTCCATCACAATTTCAATTCTTTCACGAAGGCATCAAGATCTTTGTAAACCGACCCATCTTCAACAACACTTTCTTGACATACTTTTTGTAGTTTATTCACTCTCTCCATCATCTCAATCCTCTCGACACTTTTTGAATCCATAAACATTCTAAAAACCTGAGCGATTTGGTCTCTTTTAAAAACCCGAACCTCTTTCCTCATGTTCTTTCCGATCTTCCAATCTTCAATGATTATTTTACTGTTAAGTGGTTGGTCAAGAAGTATTGGGGAAGTCAACATCGGCACACCTGAAAACAAACTCTCCTTAACCGAATTCCACCCACAATGCGTCAAAAACCCTCCTATCGAAGAATGTGACAAAACCCTTAACTGGTCACACCATTCCACCACCATCCCATTTTCGCCACATTTATCTTTAAAATGTGAGGTTTCTCCTCTAGCAACCCATAAAAAGTTAAGTCCACCTTCTGTTAAAGCAGCTGCGATTTCATCCATTTCAACCCTTGACACTGATAGAAACTACCCATAGAAATATACAAGACAGTTCTCGGTGGCTTGGAGTTCAACCAGTTTATGTAAATGGGTTCATGTGATGTGGAGTCAGGTTTGATTTGGGTGTGAGGTATGTTTGGTCCGGATGTGTATACTGGTATTTGTAACCCACCTCTTAGGGCATCAATGGTTTTTGATTCTAACTCATACATGGTGGATAGTAGTACATAATTTGCTTTTTTCGTTGACTCGAAAATATTAGGTATCACGCCCTTAAACTTTTGGCCGATTTTATCATGATAGAACGTAGGAAGGTCTGCTATTGTCAGTGAAGATATCCCAGGAATGTAATCTATGGGCTCTTTCCCTCTTTCTGTTTAACCAAATGAAAATATCATGTTATCACCTAAACATGTATTAATCGTAAAAAAAAAGGGTCATGTCAGGGACGGAGGCAATGGGGAGACATAAGTCCACTATAATATAGCTCAAAAGCTCAATATCTTATAAGAATAAGAACAATCGGCTCCTACCAATATTAACGATTCGATATTGCATTTTTTGGATAAAAAAGTTGTAACTGCTGAAAGTCAAGAGTCAAGAGTAAAACGAGTGTACCAAGTGAATAAACCGATCAAAAGAATTATTTCTCTAGTAAGGTATTGAATGCTTTTATTGATATTTTCTTTCATTAATGATCAAAGTTACTTATTCACTTCTTTGAATCTTTTGTGTCTTCAATTCTTTGAAATATTGAATTATGATTTAATCGATAGTTTTTGTTCTTTCATTAATGATCACTTCATTCACTTGATAACTACTCCGTATTAAAGTATTATTGCTTGTAGCCTTGGATGATTATCAATTTATCACTTGTTGCATGCTTGATTACGTATTTGCCTTTAAGAATTATTAATGATCATATTAAGTATTAACTCGTAAGATAAATAAAATAGAGCATATTATTTGATTCGATTGAATGCAAAGTGAAAAAGGATAGAGTGATTGTAAGAGTAGAGATATGATAGAAACTAATTGTTGCCAGACACATTTACTTTAAAACAATGATCGAGTGTTAGAAATATTTGTAGCAAAGTTATATGTTGTTCACTTGCTAAGTTTTTGTACATATTTACTTTTGAAAAATAATGTAGCAAACAAGCTACAAACTATTGTTTTTATGTTTTCAAAGTTATGAATATTGTCATATTGACTTTTTGTTTAATTCTAATGCAAAAGTTTTATGATTATAGGTCGACCCATGAGCAAGAAGAGGACAACTGATTTTTTTTACAAGCGAATAGAAGATGTCATTCATGACTCCGGAGTTCAAACCCAAACCCAAACACAACCTCAAACTCAAAAACAAGCTCAACCTCAAACTCATACTGAAACTAATGGCGATAATGTTATGGAATAGTCACTCGGAGAGTTGAACCCGAAACAATTGCTACATCGAATTCAAATGAGGTCAAATTAGATTCTTTGATCCGTGATCCTGGTTTGCGGCCTCCCATATTGAGCTATCCAAGTTACTTGCAGATTTTCATACTTTGATATATTGGTTAGAATTATATCGTTATCATTCTTAAATTTTATATCGCCCCCCCTTAACTTGAAATCCTTGCTCCGCCCCTGATCATGTGACTTGCACGTGAGCAGCGTGTTGGTTATGAGCTTTTACGGGAAAAGTCGTCGGTGTTTTTCTTGATATAAATAGCTGATTCATTTCTGTATAAAAAAAAAAACCTTTCTAATTTTTTCCAATCATTGGACTATTGAACAGTCCATTGTAATATATATTTATCATGGAATACAATTGTGTGTTTTGTCGAATATGCTCATAAGCTTCTTCAGTTATTGTTTGTTAATGCTTGAAGTTTGCATTAATAAGAAAATAAACTCACCTGATACATCAGCGTAAAAGCTGATTGTGCGATTCAATGAGATCAACATACTGCGCCACAGAAAACATCAAAGCAGACATAGGCCAATACATTGCTATTGGAATATTTCGTTTCTTAGCAACACCACACGGCCAGTTCATTGTGGCATCGAAAATAATAAGTTTCACTGGAACCTCCATCTTGTCAAGCATCTCCTCAAAAGGATCTCCCATTTTGGTGTTAACTGCCGTCAAAAATGCTAACATGTCAGAGCCACGGTTGCGCTCAGATGGTAGGACATTAGGTATACTGACGAACCGAATGTTAACCTGATCTGGTTCTGGATTGATAAGCCCTAGCCATTCCTCAGTTAGGACAATGGTGAAGAAGGTGGTGTGATCGGGTTTATGGTTTATTCGAGAAGAAAGTAAATTACAAAGGTTTAGCATAGGGTTAATGTGGCCTCTGCCCGGATATGGAACAACTACTACTTGATTTGTAGTCATTTCCGGTTAATGAGTGGATATTTGGAATTTGTGTAAGTTACACTATAAATACTACAACATTGGCCTACTCACTTTAATTAATTTAGACTTTTCATATCAGTGATATAAATACGAGACATGTGCATGATAATGCAAAATCTTGTTGACCAGTTAAAATCTAGCTGAAGGTACTAAGGTAGATACAAAGGTCCCATATATATTCAATTCACTTTCAAAATAATTTAGACTAAAGGATCTTGTTTAATTTCATGCTAGTAGTAGTTTTTAGGGTGGTGACAACCATGCCTAATAGATTTTTTCACGCCTAATCACCACCAATAATATCCTCCATCTCATCTCATACCAATCTCATACCTAAGATAGATTTTTAGTGGCGGTAACTACGCTAACTCATACCCTCATTTTTTATTTTTATTTACTTATTTATTTTTATTTTTTAAACAATTTAACTACAATATTCAAGATGGAGATTACACTCTCTTCGGTAAAGAGCAACTCAAATTTGCTTTTTCTTGTAGAAACAAAGCATCATCACATGCTATTTCCATAACTTTAACATCAATACTGTAAAACACACACACTAGCAAAAATGGTGGTGAAGGTGTACAGACCAGCTTATGCATCACCCAAACGAGTTCTCGTATGTCTTGTCGAAAAAGAAGCCGAGTTCGAAACGGTCCATGTCAATCTTCTTGCTGGTGAAAATCAAAACCCTGAATTCCTTAAACTACAGGTACCTAGTTATTTTCATGCAATCAATGCCAACGGATATAATTTTTGGTCCAACGTCTCTTTTCTTTTCATGCCAAATCGGGGATGTTTGCCGATTTGGTTTGCCCTCCTTCCATGCCGCTTGATACCGAAACACTTGCAATGATCACCCCGCTCGGCATGATGCAAACCGAAGGCCACCCCGCATGGGTTGCCACCACCCTTATATCAAAACTATATATCGGATCCTAAGGGTGTGTTTGGTACCGAGAATGGGGCAAGAGAAATGGAAATGGTTCCATTTCTCTTGTTTGGTACGAGAATTGAAAAAGCGGAGAAATGAGGTAGAGAAATGGAGAAATGGAGAGAATCGTGGGTAGTGTAATTTGGTTAGCTCATTTCTCTTATTTTGGTGGAGAAATTAGAAATGGATTTTTTTTTTTTTTTTTTTTTTTACATTTAAAAAAAAAAAAATATTTAAAAATTATTTTTTTAAAATAAGTTTTTTTAAATAAATACATTTTTTTTAAATTATTTTTAAAAATAGTTTTTTTAAATATTTTTTTAAATAAATACATACATTTTTTTAAATAAATAAGTTTTTTTAAATAAATACATTTTTTTCAAAATTATTTTTAAAAATTATTTTTTAAAATTTATTTTTTAAAAATATTTTTTTAAAATATCTTTTTAAAAATTATTTTTAAAATTATTTTTTAAAAAATAAGTTTTTTTTATAATAAGTTTTTTTTTTTTTTTAAATTATTTTGAAAATTATTTTTTTTAAATAATTTTTTTTTTTTCATTTCGTCAAGTCTCTGTTGTTACTAAACATTAGAATTGAACACAATTCTCACCGATTTCTATTCTCCGAGATTTTATCTCTACTTCATTTCTTTTCTCTGCAATTTCTCTCTACCAAACGCACCCTAACGGTTTAGAAAAGGAATTGATTTGCATATTTCTACATTGAGACACTTAAATTCTGCATCAAATAGTTATATCATATTTATATCAAGCTTTAAATACTTGTATCTTGAGTGTGCAAATAAAAAAAGTGTAATGACTTATGTTACCATACACTCATAGGATTATTATGAATTAAGAATTATAGTTAGAATGGACTCTTTTAAAGTTGTTTTAAGTGATTTCTTTAACAGTGTATGTAATTGTAAATTTGTAATATCTTGTCCCTGTCCTCTTAAACGTTTACTCAGTACATATACTTGTATGCGTTGTGTAACTTGTAATTATATCAACATTTAGGATGGAAAATCATGACATTAATCTATAACTATCTATAATGCATTTAAGACATTTATAAATAGAAGTCTTAATTTTTTAATGTTACACATGTTACAGTACTATATTTAGTAATTCATAAAATTAAATACTACACTACACTAATTACATTATAATGTACATTAATGACACATTAACTTTTAGTATTAAAATAGATGTTACAAACTTACAATAATACAAATTTAAAGTTCTAAAATTTATCATATACATTAAATTTTTAATAAGTTCAAATAAATATAATTATGAAAATCTATATTTGTATTAATATATTTTATGGAAATTTAGACACACATTTATTTTTTAGAACTATCAAACCGGTAAACCGTCATATACCGACTATCATTACATACCGCTAAAAGATAAAGATACGACAAAACTGTATATTTAATATCTCGCTGCTTTGCGCGGGTACCATGCTAGGATTACATTAAAAGACAAATACTCCATATATACTCAAATATCAAATCTTACAAACAATCTTATATGTTTCTAAAAACTTCAACCATATCAGGTACTCTAATAGATATACACTATATCTTTTATTATGTTGTGGAAAATGCAAGAGTTTAATAATACAAAAGGTGTTGGTGTTCTTCAAGGAGTGGCATAAACGTTAAAAAAAAAGGATGTAACATAAACAATATGTTCGGTTTAGGCAAAATTGTTTTGTTTCAATTGATTAAAAAAAAAAGTGAAACCCGGCCAGTTCCGGTTCACTGGCTTAATCCAGGTCTCTAATCTCCAAAAATCTGGTTAGTAATGGAACGGTTTCATCACTGATTCCCGGTTCAACCGGCCGGGTCAACCCGGATTTTGTGTAATTGTGATTATTTATGTCCCACTATATTTAACCTTAGCAACTATAGTAATACAAATCTAACACATACTAATATTAATCTAATACAAATAAGCCCACTAATAATCCTCCGCATTTGGAACGGGAGGGAAATGGACTCTCAAATTGTCTTGAAACACAACAAACAAAGTAGACGGTACTTGTAGATTCACCAATGGTATACTTTAAGACATCAAATTTTTCACAATGATTCTTGAAGAAGTAACACTAGACGACATAATTACCTTTGTCCACATCAAGTTTAAGAGGAATGAGGTTGGCAATATAATTAATGACATAATAAAGTTTATCGATGTGTCTTAAGGTAGGAGGAGGGGGAGTATCGTTCGTCTTTATGAACGAATGTTTGGTAAGACGTTAAGGTGGGGGGTGAGGAAGATTTCGACTTATAGTTGTTGAAGTTTAGAGAAAAATAGTCGACTTCGATATATTGATTAAGGGTCCGTTTGGTTTGTAGATGGGTTTATGATTATGATTTAAATTTTAATTTTGATTTGAAATTGATATATGATTTTTATTTGAGATAAGAGAAAATATTATATTTAATTTGAAATGATTATTAAATAATTAGTGGATAAATTAATAATTAAATTAATTATTTTATTAAATATAAGAAAAAGAGAGATTGAGTGACGGGTCTCACAACTTTATTTAAATATGGCTATCTAGTCTACTTGTACACAATCCTAAATTTTTGGATTAGAACCTAAATTCTAATCCCAAAGCTTAAAACAAACATCTATTTTTTCTTTTGATCCCAAAATCAAACCCTATCCCCATTAAGGTCAAAACCCGATAAGAAAAGAAGTACAAATATGACGCTTCAACATGATAACCCAACCCGATATAACCCGAACCCGATTAGACCCGAACCTGATAACCCGATTTTTTATCGGGTCGGGTTGCGGGTCATATTTTCAAAGGTCAAAACCCGATTTAACCCGACCCGATAACACCCCTAATCCCTATCAACCAAACGGGCCCTAAGTATGATTATTTATGTCCTAATATATTTGACCTACCACTTGGGCTTGGGCTCAAACTAGAGTATTACAATTCTAACACAAATACTAATATCAATCTAATACAAATAAGCCCACTAACATCCCCGTAGTTGGAACGGGAGGGAAATGGACGCTCAAACTGTCTCGAAACACAGAAAACAAAGCAGGCGGTACTTGTAGAATAACTTGTAGATTCACCAATGATGTGCTTTAGGACATCAAAATTTCACAATGATTCTTGAATAAGTAATACTAGACGGCATAATTACCTTTGTCCACATCAAGTTAAAGAAGAATTAGGTTGGCAATAGAGTTAACGACATAAAGTTTATCGGTGTGTCATAGGGTAAGAGGAAGGGGAGTATCGTTCGTCATTGTGCACGGATGTTTGTGTGACAACTGGCAATCTAGGGAGTCTATTTTAGGTAGCCGCATTACGTTAAACTAAACCGAGTTTTTGCCTTTAACACTATTTTATCAACCATGACTCGATTTTATATCGTTTATTGGTTTTTATGAATTACTTCACTATTGAATGAGTTATCGTATGAGTTTTAACTCTATTTGGTAGGCACTATTCGATTCGGCACTAGAAAAGCCTAAAACAAGAAATAACGTAACTTTTAGACCGTAACTCGAAAATTGACAAATAAATAGTCAAAACTCGTGGAAAAACATAAATAACGATGTTAGAAAGTCGAATGAACGTCGTGGGACACTCGGGGGACAATATATGAGCTCGGGAATGGGTAAACGGGATAGTTACGAAAAATTACAACTCCGAGACCAACTTTTCCCATGGCGGTGCCCCTCCTCATTTTTATTTATTTTGGGTCCTTTTGTCCAAGTATATAAGGCCTCCTCACCCTCATTTTTGCTAGTTGTTTCTTTCACTAAAAACACACACAAACACACTTTCTCTCTCTACACTCTCTCTCTCTTCAAAAATAAAAACCATAGCCACCACCACCATTTGGCCGCCCCTTTCCGGCCAATTTTGGACAAGTGAAATTACACCTCCACTACTATCTTGTAGGTCTTCTTTCCATCTTTCTATCCATATATAATACTCTCACTAAAACCTTCATTAACACCTCCAAATCTTAAGATTAAGATTTGCAAAATTAGGGTTTTCATCAAATATTGTAGATCGGGCTTGAATAAGGTAAATGGAACATGGGTAAAGCTTGTATGAGCTTAAATAAGCCACGTATGGCCTTATTCCAATTCGTACATATTGTAAAATTTGGGGCTTTTGGTTTAAACATGGGATTAAATCTAATTAACATCTAAATAAACATGTAGCTAATGTTTTGGTATCATGTGGTGTATCATATTGTTGGGTTTTTGCATTTTAGGTTAAGTTTCATGTTTTTAGTTTAGAATATATAGTTGATGAGTTTGACGTTTGGTTGATGATTGGAGGTTGTTTGATTGTGTTTGGATGTAGTGGTATTGATTTGGTAGTGTTTGGTTGGGTTTGTGATGGTGTACGAGCCACATAGGGAACGTCACGTGGCCTTTGGGTTGCGTCGTGACCCACTGGACCTCGGGTCGGGTCGGGTCGTTTGGTAGCTTGTTGGTTGATATTGTTGGTGTTTGGATGAGACGCGTGGGCCGAAAAGCTTCTAGAGATTGTTTGGTTCACGTGGTCTTAACTGTGACCATGTCATGACCATTAGGGTCATAATATAGGTTTCGGGTATAATTGGTTGGTTGATCGGTTGGCGAGATTGTTTTGAGTAGATTTGGGATTGAATTGCGCTATTATGACTTTTATTTGGACTTGATATATATAATTGTCAACTTTGAGCTACGTCGGTGTTACTTTGACTTTTTAGTCAATAGTTGACTCCGACAAAGCCGTAACATGGACTTTAGTATAGTTTGGACTATTGATTGATTAAAAGCCGAGAAGTTATGACTCGTGCTTGTGGACTCGAAACGAATAACGATATGAAACTAATATTGGAATTTGACGAAATATATATGAAAATGCTAATAAAACTAGGAAACATAGATAATAAAAAGGTTTTTATACCAAAAATAACGATAACAAGAGTTATCTTGTTATTTACTATTTTAAACGGAAATTAACGACTAAAAATGGAATTGTTTTCTAATAAATAAACAATTAATGTTTCGAGTACACGTTTATCGGAATATACCAATTATGGGCATTTAATACTAGTTTTTCAAGTATTCATTTACTTACGTTATGTGCATGGGCTACGGATAACCTAACGTTAATAGTGTTGATCCACGTGGGTAGCGGACTTATTAGGTTGACGAGTCTAATAAGAGCCCGCTAGGTACGTTGGGTAACCTTATTAATGGGTGAATTATCCTTATGACTCTATAGGATGCGACTGATTTATGGGATAATAAGCGACACGAATAAATAAATGAGTTTATCGAGTTGACGAATTCGATAAGGTCTACTATTTATTCCGAAACTTATTGGACTATGGGGATTATCGCTTAGATGTCTCATTCTGTTGCATTGAGTCACATATTGGTTGTTTGAGTGCATTCATGGCATCATATTGAGTCGATACACCCACATGAGGATACCAAACACTAGGATTAAATGGTGAAACGAAACATTTTTGGAAATAATGAAATGGAATACATTGGGGTAGATAACGTTGATTATGGGAATTATATATTAAAATTTGGTTTACATTAATAGGTTGTGCCGAGTCGATAGTTGTTGAGCTGTGATTACCGTTATCTTCTGCTAGTGTTTATTTGTACGTTGATTGCTTGAGGTGAGTTTCATAGCCCCACTTTTATCTACGTTTTTAACTATATTGGGGTGAGAATCATGCTACTGTTTTTGGACCATTAAAACTATTTGGATTTGTTTATATGCTTGATTGTTTAGATAGATGTGCGGTAGTTGTTGCCTTAGACTAGGTTGAACCGTTACCTAGCTAAGAATAGACTTCTACCTCGACCTAGTCAGGGATGGCAATTGTTCTAGATTTTGCCATGACGGTCTTGGACTAGAGTCATTGGGCCCGAGTAATCCACGGATGCGGGATATGGTTGGTGATCCGGTGGGATCGGTGTGTGCAAACGGTATTTATCTATCTTAGGTCTTGCATAGCAAATCAACTCCTACAGTCCACTATGATTTTATTGAATTTAAACCTATGAACTCACCAACAGAAGGTGACCTTTTAGCATGATTTCGGTATTTGAAAGATGTTTGGAATCGTGATCGATGGAAGCTTGGCAAGAAGGCGGGTTTCAAGGATCATTTCGACTCGATAAACTTTGGGGACCTATTTTATTAAATCATGTTTTGGGCCTAATATTTATACTTTTGGATTAAATGTTTTGAATACTTAAATTTGGGATTGGTTTTGAATGTTAAATGACTATCTTTTGCTATACTTGTGTGAGATACCAATCCAATAGTAGCGCCGAAAACTTGATTAAGTCTTCCATTGCATCGAGATTTGGGGTTTCTGATTGGTATCGAGCTCAAGGTTATAGAGAACTAGGTATTTTATAAACCCTAAACTATAACCACTTTTGAGAAAATTGATCCTCGACCGACGACGCTTGGCTGGTCAAGCTTCTTAATTGATTATGGTATGAGCTGCGAATTGACTTATGAGCTGATATGTTTTGGGATACGATTATTGATTTTGGACAAATGTGATACGATTATCGAGATATTACGGAATTGATTTGAGTTATCGATACGTTATGATTTTGGGATGTTGAACTGATTATTGATATGATTTGATTTTGGGATTTGAGCTCGATTGATATAATATGGGATTATGTGATAGAACTGAACTTACATGTTTTATTTAAAGGCATATTTTGAGTAATGCGGTACCTCTACTTTTAAAGCTTTCATTATGTGATATATGTTTTGGTTAAGTTGATGCGCTTATTAAAACTAGTTGTTTCGAACACTTATACCTACCCTATGCCATTGTCACAGGCTATGCCTTCACTAGCTTTTGATGTGTCTGAGGATGTCCTTGTTCTTGCTAGTTCACCAGCATTGACTCTCATGACGGTTGCGCAGGGTGATCCTTATGAGATTGCCCGTCACTTTAGTTCATCATCATCAGATCGACCTAGCTCATCTAGGCAGCTTACTTTACATCAGGTCTTAGCACGAGCCCAGACTCCTAGACTTGCACGTAGTACTGCCCGCATGTCCGTGCGACCACCATCATCACCTATTCGCCAGAGCTCACTCTCTTATGTCATCACCACCAAGATCACCATGTCTTGGGAGACCTAGATCCCACTGTACCACCTCGGGATTCACCAAGACAGAGACTTGACTCATGGACTCTCCTACATGGATGAGGGCAGGAGGAGCATGAGGTCGATGATGAGCATGAGATTGAGGAGTAGTATGTAGATGAGGATGAGGATCCTCAGGAGGAGGATGATGAGGATATCCCAGAAGGGGGTACTCCTCCATTGCAGAGTCCTGCACATTCTCCAAGACCAGGTTCTCCTTTGCCTGAGCCTGATTCACCTGGATAGCCTTTAGACATTGACTCACCGCCTTATTCACCATATATAGGTAGCCCACTAGGTTCAGATATGCCATCAAAGATTACTGCAGAGCCCGAGGAGTATGGGGAGATAGATCGGATGTAGCAGAGGATTACATCTCAGGGTGTTAAGATTAGTCAGTTGACGAACCGATTAGTCGGAGTATCAAGGGCTAGTGTAGAGGACCGGAGAGCAGATATGGATGCAGTAGTTAGGAGGGTTACGATCTTGATGGAGGGTATGTTGGAGCTCTTACATCGGTAGGAGACTGCGAGAGGACTCGCAATGACCCAAGGAGCGAACCAGCGCTCGGTAGCAGGTCGGCGGCTGGAGAGAGAAGCTGCGGATCTGAAAAGAAATCGCAGCTCTCAGTGTCTTGAGATTTCATACCTCGGGGGAGTAATGGACGAGGTTAGGAGATCAGTTAGTGGTATTCATAGACGTGGCTAGATTGAGTTAGATTCATGGCTTTGTACCATCTTGAAACTAAGTAGTACTTGGTTCGAGATGTAGGTCTATCCTAGTTATCTAGCTAGTATCGTTGTTAGAATCGTTTTGATTTCTCCATGTATTCCACTTTGAAACCGATGATTTATGGTTATTAGAATGAGCATCCTTTAGTATTGATTCGGTCTTTAGTTGTTTCGTTATGGTATAGCTTTATCCTTGTCGACCTAGATTATGTATTCGAGCATTATTTGGTGATCCTTGGAACCCAACCCAGTCTTTTAGAGAGTGAATTGTGAACTTATGAAACTGTTATTCTTGCCTTCAGAATGATGGCAACTAGACGAAACCCGCTTAGGAACAACCGAGCAGCTCCTGCTGTTGGGGTTGCCCCTGTCCGTCGAGGTCGTCGTCCGACCCCGACCACTCCACTGTTGAGAACACGAACACGATAACCCGTCCGTAGGAAACCCGAATGTGAACGACCGTCTTGAGAATGGTCCTGTTCCACAAAACCTTCCACTCGTGAACACAACCCACATTGACCGACTAGTGACGCAGCGTGTCTACGAAGCGCTAGTGACACTAATCTCTAACACCTCTGGTGGAACCCCATCTTGAATCGAACTCGATGTTGTACCTACAAAGAGTTCTGATTCTGTGGTCCCATAGAGTTCGGAGGAACTAAGGGAGTAGTTTACCTAACTAGGTGGTTGGAGAAAACTGAATATGTGTTTGCCGTTAGTAATTGTGATGAGGATTGTAAGGTTAAGAATGCAACATTTACCTTGAAGGACGAGGCGTTGACCTGGTGGAACAACTATTACAGATCAGTAGGAATTGACGTAGCTTATAGAATGACTTGGACTCAGTTTAAGACTCTCTTGGTCAAGACTTACTGTCCTAGGAATGAAGTTAAGAAATTAGAGATTAAGTTCTGGAACCATAAGGTTAAGGGTACTGACATGACAACTTACAATCGTCGTTTCCAAGAGTTATCGTTGCTTTGCCCTGATATGGTTTGCACTGATGACCTTAAGGTTAAGAGGTATACTGATGGATTTCCTTTAGCTACTCGACATGATGTTATCGCTGCGAAGCTAGTTAATTTGCATGAGGCAATTACTGTGGCTCAACGTTTGATGGACTCTTATGTATTAGAAGTAGGAGACAAGGGTAAGAGTGATAGGAATGATAAGAGGAATATGAATGAAGTTGTTAAAGGGAATGGCAACAAACGGCATGAGACAACCAGGGTGTTCGCCATAGGAAATGGAGAAAGGAGAGGTTACGAAGGTAGTAGACCCATGTGTGGTCGTTGCAACCGACACCACCATGGACTATGCCCGAATGTGTGTAGGAAGTGCTCTAAGGTAGGACACATGACCAAAGACTGTAGGTCTCGTCCACTTGCTGTAGCTCAAACTGCGCAAGGAGCGGACTAGAAGGCCACTGTCACCTGTTTTGGATGTGGAAAGAAGGGATACTTCAGGAATGAGTGCCAAGAGCCGTGGATGAGAGGAAATCCCGATAATGTAGGAGGATTGGTTAACCGAAGTGTGGGAAGTAATGGCTTAAACCCTGTGAAGCGTGAGGTTGTAGAGAACCAGGGAAACCATGGTACTAGGAATCAGCAGAGAGACGTGGGAACAACGCGTGTGTATGCTATTGGGAAGGAAGCTGGTGAGGACCCTAAGCATCTTTTGTAACAATAAGCGCCTTTTCACGTGAAAAAGGTTGTCTTCTCTTCGTCCTCTTCCGCCATTTGTATCGATGGTAACCCTTATAAGCGTCCATAAAACACTTGATCGAAACCCGACAATGATTCTACTTTCCAATCAATTTACGCGAGAGGATAGCGATCCGGACGAGCTTTGTTAATATCCGTGAAGTCCACGCACATTCGCCACCCTCCATCATGCTTCTTGACCATCACGGATTGGCCACCACGTTTGATACTTCACCTCCACGAGTATACTGCTTTGCTACAAGCTCGTCCACTTCTTTGCATGCTGCGACACTTTTTTCAGGAGCCAGGCTTCGACGCTTTTGCTTGATGGAATGTCTTTTTATCCGTGCATCCTTTGAGTGTCTTGAAGAACGGCAAAGATCTGTCTGCACCCTTCGATAAGAACCTGTTGAGGGCTGCTAGCTTTCCGTTCAAACTTTGCACTTCCTTTAGGGACTTAGGAGGCTGCAAATCCGTGATGGCTTTAACCTTCAAAGGATTGGCCTTGATACCTTGCTTGGTGATCAGATGCCCCAAAAATTGTCCTTCTTCCACACCGAAGGAACATTTCTTGGGGTTTGACTTCATGTTGATGGCGCGAAGTTGGTCAAAGGTTTCCTTGATGTCGGAGAGCATATCCTCCTCTGTTCTACTCTTGATGACCATATCGTCTACGTACGCCTCTAGATTCCTACCTATCTTCTTGTGGAAGGCTTTGTCCACTAAACGTTGGTAGGTGGCACCTGCATTTTTCAAACCAAAAAGCATCTTTTTGTAACAATAAACGCCTTTTCCTGTGAAAAAGGTTGTCTTCTCTTCGTCCTCTTCCGCCATTTGTATCGATGGTAACCCTTATAAGCGTCCGAAAACACTTCATTCGAAACCCCGACAAGGAGTTCTACTTTCCAATCAATTTACGGCGGAGGATAGCAGTCCTTCTGGACGAGCTTTGTTAATATCTATGAAGTCCACGCATTCGCCACCCTCCATCATGCTTCGACCATCACCGGATTGGCCACCCAAGTTTGATACTTCACCTCCACGAGTATGCTGCTGCTACAAGCTCGTCCACTTCTTTGCATGCTGCGGCACTTCTTTCAGGAGCCAGGCTTCGACGCTTTTGATTGATGAGTGATGATGTACCCTCCGATTAGCTCGAAGGACACTCTTCCGAGACTTGTCGAAGCCCTTCCATACGAAGGCCCAAGTTAGGATTCTGAAATATCCGTAGGCGTCAAACCATTCGTTGGCACGAAGGTTACCTAAGGGGAATTCGCCATTCAAAGCCCTAAGCCCTTGGGTATGGTGACGAAGGAACAATGGATAAGGAACCTCGACTTGGTCAAACCCACGATCTCCCTCTCTTGGCTTCCTGTCAAGTCGAGAACATGGGTCACTAAGACCTAGCGGTTACCCACAATCATGGGACGCCCCATGATCTCCGACATTCATGCGAAGTGCTCTCAACCCTATTTCATTTACTATAAATAGGTTGGACGGGCAATGGATTATGGTATGCTCATTTCACACTCATTTCTTTACTTACACACTTAAACAACCATAACTCATACTTAATCTCACGCGGAGGTGGTTGAGGTCCTACCCTGCGCAATCACTAACGTAGTGTTTCATATTTCTTATTCTCGGGTGAAAGGCAAGTCTTGGTGGAACATACACTCCTCATTACTTTGATCCTCATCGAAGCTGGTAGTGCAATCTTTGCGAATCGGTGGCGCCATCCGTGGGACCACTACTATTAGTCCGTAATCACCGGTCCTAATACCCCAACCAACTACACTACTTTTAGGCATGGAGCCGGGAAGAGAAGATACACCTCCACGGGTTTCTCAACCCCAGATCCCACTCAACAAAACTAACACCGATAATCTCGCCCCATAATGACCTCAACCTTTACCACGCGATCTCGTTTGGAAACTACTCCGTACATCACGCCTCAACATCGCCTAACCTATTCGGATATCGGTCCCGCTTTCGTTGAGGCAAACTTTGAGGCCTTAGATTCTTTGCTAAGGGCTCATAAGAAATGAGTTCATAACCTTTGAAATGCGGAGGAGTTGGAATACTCAGTGAGGAGTATGGCGAGGAGATTGAAATAGAGGATAGGCCTCTGCACAGTAGCGAGGCGCTCGGCCTGCGAAATGGTTCTCCTTCATCGGAAGGCTAAATGGAAGGGCATGAGGTTTTGAAGAAGGACCGGAGGAAATCCGGGAAGAAGGAAAGAGCATGGTGAAAGGAGGGCGAGAACTCCAACGGAGGAAGCAACCGGTGGGAAACCGAGGGTAAACCTACCCTCTCTAGCGCCCATTTAGGAAGAGAAGGGACGGGGCTCCGGTACCCCCTCTTATGTTTCGAGTGTGGGAGGCCGCCTCCATACTCCGACATGAATCGATTACCCCTCGGGAATGAACCCCTACCACCGCTCAAACCTACAACACTTACCTCCGAATGGTTCACTCCCGACCGCAATTACAATGAATGCCCTATGGGCGGTTCCTACATAATCGATGGGAGTAAACCCTTCGTACCAACCACTACTGTTTACCCTACCTACACATGACCATTTCCTAACCCGTATAATCCTACACTGTTTATCCACTTGATCTATGCTAAACCGTCAGTCTAATCACAAGTGGCCACTTGTGAATGGCTAACCGTAATGGACTTAAAAGCTTAAACACAAATACAATGAAGTACGAGAGAATACAATGAATTCCGGTCGTTATGTCCCACGGAGACTCAATGGTGTGCAAACACTTGATCGACGATAGAATGATCACTGGGATGATGATCGATAAAGGTTTTGGATTGAATATTACACTCTTGAAAAAGTTTATAAAATAAAGCGACTTAAATACAAATTAAGAAAATTAAAAGATAAAATATATTAAATAAACGCTATCACTATATTTAAAATGATGAGCGTTTAAAACTTAAAGCGTCGTTTAAATAAAAACTACGTAACGTATGAAATAAAGCGTGAAAATAAAGAAGGAAAATACCTACGGATATGAAAAATACATTTTACAATCCTAAATATAAAGAAAATTATTAGAAAAGGAAAATTATTTTTACAACTATTTATTTAATTATTATTAATTAAAAACTATTTATTAAGTATTTAAAATGCACTAAAATATAAGAAAATACAAAATTAACCTAGAAAAATGAAATTATAACTTAGAAAAATCTAAAATATGATAAAACTTATTTTAAAACTGAAAATATATTTTTAGACATTTTATGTACTTATTATTAATTTAATACTATTTAAAACTAATTAAAATGCTAGAAAATACTATTTAAACCAAGAAAATTATGGAAAAATACTTTTTAGGCTTTTTATATTTATCTAAACTTAAGAAAAATGAAAATTATTTTTGAACCTTTTCTTAATTTTTGTATTAAATGCTAATTAAAAGTGCTAAAAACTAATTAAAATCTTGAGAAAAATAGCAAACAAGCTAGGAAAAATCTGAAAATTTCAGGAAAACTCTAAAATTATATTAAGAAGCTAGGAAAATTGGAAAACAGAGGGTTGTGTGTAAGATTATGGAGCTGATGTACAAGTGCTTATTGAAATAAGCACTTGAATAAGCAAATGGGAACAAAAAGCCACCAACTGATTACAGAAGTTATAAAATGCTAAAATAACTAAAATGCAACAAATCCTAACTATTTTTAACCACTGAATAACTTATTACACATAATTGGCTTATTTGAATTTCAAATGCAACAACAGATTTGGGTACCAACTTTGAGCTTAAGCACAAGCTTTGCAATAAGCTAAAAAGGAAAAACAGAAATTGGAAACTAAAGCCGACCTGGGTGAGAGCTTATAAACCAAATTACAGACCTAGACAAGCTCAAATGAGCTTTGCACAAGCTCTGCAAAACCTGGATGAATCACATGCGGGGCTTAATCCTACAGCAGGGCACTTAGTCCCATTTTGATAAGCCTTTATGAAGCTTATAGAAAATTCACAAAATTATGCAAAAGTGACAACAAGAAACTAGAACAGTTGAACTTTTAAAACCACAAGTCTCACTTGAAATGACCTAGAAATGAGCTCACTAAAAATCACCCTAGTTAGGCCTAAAAGCAGGTTTTCACCATTTGACTTTTTAACAAAAGCGAAAATTTGACTTTTTGAGATTTGGATCAACTTTGTGAGCCGAAAATGATATCTTATGATTAAATAAACTTAAGGTAAGCTATTTCTATGAATTTGAGACACAAAACAAGTTTTTGATTTGAGAAAACTTCAACAGTTAAGCATCAAAGACAGATTAAATGGGATTTTGACCTTGAGAGCTTGCAAGTGCAGAATTAAGACAGAAATGGATCAATATCAGCTAGACAAACATAATCCAATAAGTCCTAACCTATAAACAATCCTTAAGCACAGTAATGAAACCTTATTCAAACACTACTTTAGAGAAAGAAATGCAATCAAATCTAAACTATACTTAGATATGACTGATGAAAGCAATATACTATGATCTATAATGAATGTAAAAGCTGATTAATGCATATTTAACAACTACTATTATCAGATTATGACATAAACTAATTATGCAGCAAAACTGGTAAGAAACAGTAATGAAAAGAACAAATTACAAGTGCTTACAAAGGACCAGCCACTGTGGCTTGCTCAAACTATTAACCAAACATAATTAAGCTCAGATCAAACAATTTCAACCCATTTCCATGCTGCATCAACCCATGTTCATTTACGAATCAGTTTGACCAGTTTGACTTTGTTTGGCCAAGATACAAAATTGCTTGAAAATAACTTATAAGCTTGCAAAAAGCTATGTTGAGCTTAAATGAACTTGGTAAAGCTTAAAAATAAGCCATTAACAACTTGGACAATAGAGTTTGAAACTGAAAATTCCAACAGTAGACTTGAAAACATAAAATGATATTAAACCTTGAATTACACCTTAAAACTGGATTGAAACTTATAAAACCACTTAGTTTGATACATAGAAACAGAAATTATAACAATATGACTTAAACTAAAACATTTAATTAAAAAGCGACATTAAAGAAAAAAATAAAACTAGCTACTCTCTATTCTTGTTTCTTCTTCCTTCTTTTATACCCCAACAGCTTCTCTCTCCTCTTCTGAACTAATCCCACATTCATTTGAGGCCTTTGGATCTCTTAAGTGATTTTTGGCCATAGATCACTTTTTGGCGGGAATTTGGTATTTGACAGTGGGAGGTTGAGTAAAGGGGTTGAAGATGCATTTAATGCACTTTGGAGTTGTGTGGAGGTGGGGGGACATGGAGAGTGGATAGGTGAGGAGGGGGGATGGCTTATGCAGGTTTGCAGGCTGCTCAGTGGAAGGGAAGAAAAAGCAGCAAGGTGGGATTTTGACTAATTGTTGACCAGTGTTTAATAATCAAAGGGGAGGGTCAAAAAGGGTTAAGTGTCAGGGTCAAAAAGGGTGGCAGGGTTCATTTGGATTGTGACAAGGGTCTAAGGGTCAAAAAGGCTTAAATAACAAGGACCGATGATGTAAATGCGAAAACACAAGGACCTAGGCGCCATTTAAGCAAAGAGGTTTCAAGGGACCAAAAGTGACAATCTCACAAAGTATAAGGACCAAACTTGCCATTCTCCAATTTCAAGGCCATTTTGCCAATTTTGAAACTTGGAGGACCAAACTTGTAATTTTCTCAAACTTTTATATTTTTCACCAAGGACTAATTTTGACAAATTATGATATTAAAAGGACCTTTGGTGATTTTTCTTTTGAAATTTTGACTCGGGGACTATTTTTGACAATTTTAGAAACTTGGGGGTGAAATTGCCAATTATACAAACTTTGCTCATTTTCATCGATTTTAAACATTTGCATCGAAACATATAAAATGTAATTTTGGAATATTTTCGATATTTTGATGCATTTCGAGCATTTTAGGCGTTTTGCGAGTTCAGTTAACAAAAATGATGAGTATTTACACTAATCAATCCCCACTAAACTATTGCTAGTCCTAGCAATCTTTTGAGAAAAACTTAATGGATTTGAATCTCTTTACCAAAAGCCATTACTTACGGAGTAGCCAATGTTTCGATTCAAGTAAGAACCATGGTACAGAATAACCATGTGATTTTGAGCAAACCACCGACTTTCAGCGGTTTGGTTTGTCTTTACGAAGCCGTTTGCTCGGACTAGCCAACTCTTAGATAAAATATCTTTGGTGAGTCGATTACCAATTATGGTTTTCCATCGCCTTTACCACAAGCCATAAACTTGCGGGCTGTAACTCTTTACTTTTAAGATATGGTGAGTTGAGAACCATACAATTTTGGGCAAATTGCAAGCCATATAAGCGGTTTGAGAAATCTTTACCAAGAGCCGTTTGCTCTGGATTAGCCAATCCTTATGTGGGTTAGACATGGTGGGTGATTACCATTTGTTGTGTTTAGTACATAGTACTTCCCTAAAAAATTTAAAATTTGGCCATTTTGGGGAAAAAGGGACTAAAGGGTACATTATATGATCAAATTCGCGAATTTCCCCCCACACTTAGAAATGAATATTGTCCTCAATATTCAAAGTCCGACTATTATGCCGAATCTTTGAGCGTAAAAGATAACATTACTAGCCAAGTGTAGAAACACAACAATTATTATCTTTTTTAATATTTACAATTTTCATTCATTTTAGATCTATATACAACATGTGGAGTATCTCCCCGCACTAAGGTGGTACACAGGTGAAAACCCATGTTTAACTCTGTTTTTGATTCAGAGTCGCTAGCTTGACTCGACCCCAATTCATTGGTTCTTGGGAAGCAAAGTGGAAGAAACAATCTCCATCGGACTTTCATTCAAGATGTTTGGAAAAACATTTGAAGCACGCGAAAGTTCCACACCGATGAGATATAGAGAGAACCGGCTCAAAAATAATAAATGAAAATGCCGGGGTCAAAGATAGTGTCCTCATTCCCGAAGGAGAAAAGGGGACGAGAAGTCACACCATATGTGAAGAAAAGAAAGAAAATCATGATAAAATCATGACTAACTCCTCATTATCGGAAGGGAATTCATGATTTTTGGATCATGAATCTCATCGATGAGGATAGAGTCGTCATCACATGATGGAAGAGATAAGTTAGAATACGAGAGGTGGGACAAGTGGTGTGCTCGACGAGGCTAGCAATTTCCACCACTTCCGTGATGGTCTCATGTCGGCCTCGGACATTTCATCGAAAAGAGGATTTACTTTCCCAAAGTGTAGTCATTATTAAATTCAAAAGAGGATTTGAGAAAATCCGGAAGTAACCTCGAAATGTCAAGAGAATCACAAAAGGCAAATCACAATCACCATCGGATATATCCTCGGACTCACTTGGGATTGGAACAAGATCCTCGACACTGATGATTCCGTTTCGAAATAGTCTTGAGATGATCATCCTCCATTATGAGAGAGTCTTTGGAAGCAATAATAGGTAAGATAGGTGTGATAGCAATAGGCGAGGAGTTGAGAAATGATATCTTTCAAAAGAATAACACTCTCCCGTCGTCCTCATAATATTCCCTCATTTGAATAGTATCCTCATCATCATCGTCATCATATCGGTTCTTATATTCATCTGCTGAAGCTTACACACCATTCTTTTCATTTGTAGTTTCTTTCGAATCGTATTTCTTGAACTTTGTGGAAGATTACACTCCTCGTAATCATTGAGATCTTTGTGAAGGCTCGGAAGTCGATGGTGATGGAATCTTGTGGGGTTTGGAAATTGTCAAAGCGGGAGAGTTGGAATTGTGAAAATTTTGATTCATTGGTTGACATTCAAAAGTCGCATGAGGACCCCATAATTCTCACAATGAGAGAATTGGGAAAATAACTTTCACCAAAGTTCGATTGTAACATGGTTCGGCTCATAGACAAGCGGGACCCGTGGTGGACAATCAAAACCGTAATGAGAATCATTCCCCAAAACTTCATGAGTAGGATTCGTATTGAAATGTGGAGGTAGGTAGGAAAAATCGGGTGTTTCATTATTTGAAATGGGATCGGGATTACCGACAAACTTGTCTCGAAACTCACATTGGTACATCAGCGACAATTTCCACAGTTAAATGGACCTTGATGAGTGTGTAAATACTCATCATTTTGGGTCAATCTGAGCAAAACGTTTAAAATGCTCATAAATGCATCAAAATCTTGAAAATATTCCAAAATTGCATTTATATGTTTGGATGCAAAATGTTCAAAATCGGATGAAAAATGAGCAAAGTTTGCATAATTGGCGGTTTGGTCCCCAGTTTCAAAATTGTCGAGAAATAGTCCCTGAGCGCATAATTTCAAAGAAAAATCACCAAAGGTCCTTTTAATATCATAACTTGTCAAAATTAGTCCTTTGGTGAAAAATATAAAATTTGAGAAAATTACAAGTTTGGTCCTCAACTTTGAAATTTGGCAAAATGGTCCTGGAAAATCGAAAATGGCAACTTTGGTCCTTGTAATATTAACATTTGTCAATTTAGGTCCTTGGAGCAACTTTGAGATATTGGCGACCTAGGTCCCTACAGGTTCGAAATTACAAATGAAGTCCTTGATTATTTAGACCCTTCACTACCACTTGGACTTGTCAAAACCTATTGTGACCACATTACTAGCCCTTTTGACCCCTTGTATTATTAACACCACAGTCAAACAAAATGGTCAAACAAGACCATGGCGCGTTTTTCTCCTTACTCCCCACGATAGTCTGCAACTCGAACAAGCCCGTCCCCTCCTACTTATCCATATCTTGTTCCTCACCTCCACTCCTTCCAAATGCATTTAATGCACCTTCCACCCTTCACTCAACCCACAGCTGTCAAAATACCATTTGGCGCCAAAATTTAATCCAAAGGCCAAAAATAGCTCTGCTGATCCAAGGGTCCTAAATAATGGTGGGAAACAGTGAGGGAAGTGAGAGAAGACATCTGGAGCTATAAAAAGGAAGAAAGAAGCTATGGAAGAGGGTAGCTAGTTTTATTTATCTTCTTTAAATGTCGTTTTATTTATAAATGTTTTAGCTTTAGTCATAATGTTGTAATCTTTGTTTTTATGTATTAAACTAAGTTGTTTTACAAGTGCAATCCAGTTTTAAGTGGTAATTCAAGGTTTAATATCATTTTATGTTTTCAAGTCCACTGTTGAACTTTTCAGTTTCAAATTCTATGGTCCAAGTTGTTAGTGGCTTATTTGAAGCCTTACTAAGTTTGTTTAAGCTCTTTTTAAGCTTTCTATAAGATCACAATTAAGTTTCAAACAATTTTGTTGCATGGTCAACAAAAGTCAACTCTGAGCTCATATGGGTTTGGAAATGGTTAATGGTGTTGCAGAGCTGGATTTTGGTCTAGATTAGACTAGGTTAGAGTAATCTTGGGTTTGGTTCTATCCTGCAACCAGCTAAACACATGTGAGTAAGATTACTCATTTTCAGTTTCATTACAGTTTGCAATTTTTGGTTGTACTTATATCTGTGGTCATAAACTGCTCAAATGTGTTTACCCAGTTGTATTTAGGTCATTCATACTCAGTTTGATCAATGATATATGATTATCCAGTAGTTAGCTTCTTAATTTTGCAAATCAATGATAATAAGGTGTGTTTGGATATGCTGATCTATCTGTCTTTTAGGTATATTCAGTGGTTAGTCTTAGTAGTTACATGTTTGTTTAGCTCATTTGAGTTCTTTACAGTCCATACCTTGTGCCTTTAAATCTTAAAAGTCAAAATTACTCCTTAATCTGTCTCATTGCTTAACTGTTGGAATTTTAGCAAATCAAAAACTTGTTTTGTGCCTCAAATTCATAGAACTAGCATTCCTTAAGTTTATTTCATCATAACATATCATTTCCAGTTCATAAATTTGATTCAAAGTTCCAAATAGTCAACCTTTCATAATCACTTCAAAAGTCAAAATCATAAAAACCTGTTTTGAGCCCATTTAGAAGGAATTTTCATGAGCTCATCTCTTGACCAATTTCTGTGTAACTTGTGGCTTTTAAAACTTCAGTTGGTCCCCTTTCTTACTGTCATTTTTGTTGAATTTTAATAAATTTTTAGAAGCCTCAAAAGGACTTGTGAATGAGGGCTTTTGTGCCATGTGCAGGGCACTAAGACTGCACAGGGCTTGAGCAGTTCTTGCAGCCCTTGCCATAAGCTCAATTGAGCTTGTCCAGGTCTGAGCTTTGGTTTGCATGTTCCTAGCCAGGTCCTCTCTAGGTCCCTTCTTTTGCTTTTCAGTTTCCAGCTTATTTTAGTGCTTATTTCCTAGCTGCAAGTAGACCCCCTCTCACTGTTTTTAGCTTAAAGTTCATTTCATCAAATCTGTGCTATTTGCTATTCCAGTGGTTAGGGCTTGTTGTAATCTGTTGCATTTTGGTTATTTAATCTTATTTAAGCTTTTGTTTTAGTTGGGTGCTTATTGGTCTTCAATTGCTTATTCAAAGTGCTTATTTACAAGCACTTGCAGAAGCGATTCATTTTCCTCGAACAACCTCATGTTTTCCATTTTCCTAGCTTCCTAATAATATTTTAGAGTTTCTTGAAATTTTCAGATTTTTCCAAGCTTGTTTGCTATTTTTCTTGATTTTAATTAGTTTTAAGCATTTTAATTAGCTTTAAATACAAATAATTAAGAAAAGGTTCAAAAAATAATTTTTCATTTTTCTTAAGTTCGATAAATATAAAAGACAAAAAAAATATTTTCTAGATTTTCTTAGTTAAATTTGTATTTTTAAATAATTTAAGTAGTTTTAATAGTTTAAAATTCCTAGAAAATAGAAAAATAATCGAGAAAAATACAAAAATAGTTTTGAAAATTCTATTTTGATATTTTAGATTTTTCTAAGTCTTAATTTTATTTTTCAAGCCTTATTTCCTATTTTCTTGTATTTTAGGCTATTATTTAATAGTTAAAAATAGTTTTTAATTAATAATAATTAATTAAATAGTTATAAAAATAATTTTCTTTTCCAAATATTTTCTTTTATCATTAGGATTGTAAAATGTATTTTCATATTTTTAGGACTTTTATTTCTTAGATCTCACTTTTTATTTTGTACGTTTCGTTATTTTATTTAAGCGTAAGTTTTAAGTTTTTAACGTTCATCAATTTTAAAATAGTGATAGCGTTTATTTAATATTTTTTTATCTTTTTAACTCTCTTTAATTTGCATTTAAGCCCTTGTAGTTTATGTCCTTTTTCCGTAGTTATAATAATTCCAAAATCCTTTTTCCGTTCAAATCTCCCGATCACTAATTCACTATTCGTTTGGTAATCCATTGCATAGCTCGCTGGGACATAACGACCGGGAGACTCTATACTCCTCGGATCTTCATTGCATTCGTGCTTGGCGGTTTAAAGGCGATTACGATTCGCCATTCATGAGTGGCGGGCTTGAGTGATTAAACATTGTTTGACGCATCGCATCTCCACACCGGGAACATGTCGAAAACCATGACATAAAGAATTAAGCGGATAAGAGGATAAGAGATGAAGAATTAAGCGGTTATAGAGGATAAGGAATGGAGAATTAAGCAGATAAGAGGATAAAGGATTGATATTTTTGGATTTTGAAAACATCTTTATAAAAACAAAGAATGAAAATATTTTGGTGTTGTTAACACTTGAGAAAAGTGTTAATGAACTTTTGGATTTTCGATAACTTTACAAAAACTTTTACAAAAGATGGTATATGTGCAAGAATGGATCCGAAAAGGTTTAACACACGCTAAAGCCTCCCGGCAATGGCGCTAAAATTTGATCTATGCTAAACCGTCAAGTCTAATCACTTGGTGGCTACTTGTGAATGGCTAACCATGTAAGACTTAAAAGCTGCTTAAACACAAATACAATGAAGTCCGGAGAATACAATGAATTCCGGTCGTTATGTCCACGGAGACTGATGGTGTGCAAACACTTGATCAGACGATAGAATGATCGCTGGGATAGTGATCGATAAAGGTTTTGGATTGAATATTACACTCTTGAAAAAGTTTATAAAATAAAGCGACTTAAATACAAATTAAGAAAATTAAAAGATAAAATATATTAAATAAACGCTATCACTATATTTAAAATGATGAGCGTTTAAAACTTAAAACGTGCGTTTAAATAAAAACTACGTAACGTATGAAATAAAACGTGAAAATAAAGAAGGAAAATACCTACGGATATGAAAAATACATTTTTACAATCCTAAATATAAAAGAAAATTTTTAGACAAGGAAAATTATTTTACAACTATTTATTTTATTATTTATAATTAAAACTATTTATTAAGTATTTAAAATGCACTAAAATATAAGAAAATACAAAATTAACCTAGAAAAATGAAATTATAACTTAGAAAAATCTAAAATATGATAAAACTTATTTTAAAACTGAAAATATATTTTTAGACTTTTATGTATTTATTATTAATTTAATACTATTTAAAACTAATTAAAATGCTAGAAAATACTATTTAAACCAAGAAAATTATGGAAAAATACTTTTAGGCTTTTATATTTATTTAAACTTAAGAAAAATGAAAATTATTTTTGAACCTTTTCTTAATTTTTGTATTAAATGCTAATTAAAAAGTGCTAAAAACTAATTAAAATGCAGAAAAATAGCAAACAAGCTAGGAAAAATTTGAAAATTTCAGGAAAACTCTAAAATTATATTAAGAAGCTAGGAAAATTGGAAAAACAGAGGGTTGTGTGTAAGATTATGGAACTGATGTACAAGTGCTTATTGAAATAAGCACTTTAATAAGCAAATGGGAACAAAAAGCCACCAACTGATTACAGAAGTTATAAAATGCTAAAATAACTAAAATGCAACAAATCCTAACTATTTTTAACTACTGAATAGCTTATTACACAGAATTGGCTTATTTGAATTTCAAATGCAACAACAGATTTGGGTACCAACTTTGAGCTTAAGCACAAGCTTTGCAATAAGCTAAAAAGGAAAAACAGAAATTGGAAACTAAAGCAGACCTGGGTGAGAGCTTATAAACCAAATTACAGACCTAGACAAGCTCAAATGAGCTTTGCACAAGCTCTGCAAAACCTGGACAAATCCTGTGCAGGCTTAATGCCCTGCACAGGGCACTTAGTCCCATTTTGATAAGCTTTTATGAAGCTTATAGAAAATTCAAAATTATGCAAAAGTGACAACAAGAAACTAGAACAGTTGAACTTTTAAAAACCACAAGTCTCACTTGAAATGACCTAGAAATGAGCTTACTAAAAATCACCCTAGTTAGGCCTAAAACAGGTTTTCACCATTTTGACTTTTTTAACAAAACTGAAAATTTGACTTTTTTGAGATTTGGATCAACTTTGTGAACTGAAAATGATATCTTATGATGAAATAAACTTAAGGTAAGCTAGTTCTATGAATTTGAGACACAAAACAAGTTTTTGATTTGAGAAAACTTCAGCAGTTAAACATCGAGGCAGATTAAATGGGATTTTGACCTTGAGAGCTTGCAAGTGCAGTATTAAGAGAGAAATGGATCAATATCAGCTAGACAAACATAAACCAATAAGTCCTAACCTATAAACAATCCTTAAGCACAGTAATGAAACCTTATCCAAACACGACTTTAGAGAAAGAAATGCAATCAAATCTAAACTATACTTAGATATGACTGATGAAAGCAATATACTATGATCTATAATGAATGTAAAAGCTGATTAATGCATATTTAACAACTACTACTATCAGATTATGACATAAACTAATTATGCAGCAAAACTGGAGAAACAGTAATGAAAAGAACAAATTACAAGTGCTTACAAAGGACCAGCCACTGTGGCTTGCTCAAACTATTAACCAAACATAATTAAGCTCAGATCAAACAATTTCAACCCATTTCCATGCTGCATCAACCCATGTTCATTTCTGAATCCAGATTTGACCCAGTTTGACTTTGTTTGACCAAGATACAAAATTGCTTGAAAATAACTTATAAGCTTGCAAAAAGCTATGCTGAGCTTAAATGAACTTGGTAAAGCTTAAAAATAAGCCATTAACAACTTGGACAATAGAGTTTGGCCGAAAATTCCAACGATGAGACTTGAAAACATAAAATGATATTAAACCTTGAATTACACCTTAAAACCTGGATTGAAACTTATAAAACCACTTAGTTTGATACATAGAAAAGGAAATTATAACAATATGACTTAAACTAAAACATTTAATTAAAAGCGACATTAAAGAAAAAAATAAAACTAGCTACTCTCTATTCTTGTTTCTTCTTCCTTCTTTTATACCCCAACAGCTTCTCTCTCCTCTTCTGAACTAATCCCACATTCATTTGAGGCCTTTGGATCTCTTAAGTGATTTTTGGCCATAGATCACTTTTTGGGGAATTTGGTATTTTGATGGGAGGTTGAGTAAAGGGTTGAAGATGCATTTAATGCACTTTGGAGTTGTGTGGAGGTGGGGGACATGGAGAGTGGATAGGTGAGGAGGGATGGCTTGTGCGGGTTTGCAGGCTGCTCAGTGGAAGGGAAGAAAAAGCGCATGGTGGGATTTTGACTAATTGTTGACCGTGTTTAATAATCAAGGGAGGGTCAAAAGGTCAGTGGCGGGGTCAAAAGGGTGGCGGGGTTCATTTGGATTGTGACAAGGGTCTAGGGTAAAAGGCTTAAATAACAAGGACCGATGATGTAAATTCGAAAACACAAGGACCTAAGGCGCCATTTAAGCAAAGAGGTTTCAAGGGACCAAAAGTGACAATCTACAAAGTATAAGGACCAAACTTGCCATTCTCCAATTTCAAGGGCCATTTTGCCAATTTTGAAACTTGAGTACCAAACTTGTAATTTTCTCAAACTTTTATATTTTCACCAAGGACTAATTTTGACAAGTTATGATATTAAAAGGACCTTTGGTGATTTTCTTTGAAATTTTGACTCGGGGACTATTTTTGACAATTTTAGAAACTTGGGGGTGAAGCGCCAATTATGCAAACTTTGCTCATTTTCATCGATTTTAAACATTTTGCATCCGAAACATATAAAATGTAATTTTGGAATATTTTCGGTATTTTGATGCATTCGAGCATTTTAGGCGTTTTGCGTTGATTTAACCAAAATGATGAGTATTTACACTCATCACACCTCCATACAACCACTTACTATCTGAAGCCTCGGAGCTTGCACACCTTCGTGAAGTGGATCGAAGACTACCCCCACCGACGGTGTAAAGATGCCTACTCGTATAGGCCTCTCGATGGGAAAGGCGATCCCGATAACTTCCTCCACTTACCGAAGGCATTATCAAGATGCAAAAGTGGGTCATGCACACAGCATGCCACATGTTCACTTACACGCTCGGAGACTCCGCAAGAATATGGTGGAGCGAATAGAAGTTGGGGAGCATTATGAGTCTAGGCGATCTTAAGGCTAAGTTCGGTTACACTTTAGCAGGTGAGAAGAAGTACACCAAAACTCACCTAACCATGCACACCATCAAGCAAAGGGACAACGAAAGCACAAGGGCCTTCGTTACGGTATCTTGATGAAACTTTGAAAATTCTAGGGTTGCACGAAGATCGGAGGATCTCGGTTTCGTACATGGCCTTCGGACTCGAAGCTTGGTGGAATTCACATCACCCACCTTCCCACACATACAAGGCCTTGATCGAGAAGGCTTACACGGATTGAGTCAAGGAGGTAGCGACAAGCGGGGCTCCAATAGAGCAAAAGGCGTCGACAAATTCTCAGAGTGTCCTCCAGGAAGGACCTAAAACAAGAAGAAGAACAGACCTTCACCCCCTACAACAAAGGTTCGAACCATGGACTCTTGGCGAACTTGGTCAAATCTCCCAGAGATCCTAGCTACCGAGAAAGCCAGAAAGTCCTTGATCCACCACCTCGGATGACGATGCGAAGCAAAGCCGAGACATGTCCAAGTATTGCCATTTCCATGAAGATCATGGACATGACACAAACAAGCGAGGGAACTAAAAAGCGGATCGAAGAGGCGGTGCGGTCGGACAGTTAGCACATCTGGTTAAAGGCATCGAAAAGGGAAAGGACAAGTTCTCCGACACTCAACTGGGTGAATGGAAGGGGAACAAGAAGGAAGCTACACCCGCAGAAGCTCCTATACTAATGGTACATAGGTACGATGCAACCTTGAAAAGGAAGGAAGCAGATGGGGATCGTCAACTTGTGTGATGTAACCTTGAAAAGGAAGGACATGGTAGCAATCCTCAGGATGCCTGCTTGTGTGAGTTCGTCAACTTCTTCAGTGCAGCGTTTCTTTCGGGGCTAAACTTCTCCTTTTCTGTTTTATTGGCTCAATATGTTTGTACTCATTGAGTTTATGCTCCGTTCAGAAGGGCTGTCCGTCTATCGGCAATGTTCTTGGTACTCGTCGGTCGAATATTTCAAGCAAAAACATCAAGGTTAGTCGACCTTGCAGTTCGTGAGCTTCGCTTGAAATTTCTTTGGGGCTGCTTTCTACTATCACCGTTTGTTCAGGATATCTAGGGTTAACTACAACTCGCTCCTCCGCATCTGTACAGCTTAGAATTGCCATCGGAGACTCCTTCGATTCTTCTTTGATATTTTTGACACCATATACACCCTTATCCGCCCCATAACTTGAATGAACAGTTCCTACTATAGGTGATGATGAATATAATAAACATATAAATATCAAATAAACGCAGCGGAATCATCACCAACAACGGATCCATATTGCCATATGATCAATCAAATAAAACAAAGACAAGGTTTATACCTTTGTAGCGTGATTCCGGTAACGAGACACCAACGACCACCACGAATGGAATCAAGAAACCAAAAGACCAATTAGGTTGGCCTTTCCCAATGTGTGAAACACACTACACGTCTAACAATCACCCTTTGATGCTAGTCTTAACCTTTGATCCAATCCTTGCACAAGACTACTCTTAGAATTATCAAGGAGAGAAAAACCAAAAAAACACAAACCCTCAAGTGTGTGTGTGTTTGGGCGTTCACCATTAGGGGAGGGGAGGAAGATTTGAAGTGCAAGTTGTAACCTCCCAATCAACATCAATTATCATCAATTAGCATTAATGCTAATTGATGTCAAATCATAAGTTACACATTAGGTCCTTCAAAGTCCAAATACGCCTCTTTACACCCTTATGTGACAAAGGTTATTTATAATGTAAATACGATAAATACATTATAATAATGGTGTCTAAGTGTATATGTGTGACCCCATAGGCTCATATGACTAGCCATATAATTATTTATTATGACACGAGCATACTCCAACACCTACTCCGAAGGGGGTTTGGAACTTAATAGCAGCATGTATAGTGGAAACAACAATTCACATTTTTTGCATAGATGTTCTCCCTATTAACAAATTATAAGGAGAATCGACCTTACTATGACGAAGATGAGTGTTTACGTGCGGGATAAGGGCCTTCGCCTATGGTGACTTCAACGGTACTTCTCGGGGCACGAGTGTTCGTGGGAGAACCCTACCGGTGGTGCTTTGAGTCCACCTCAGGTGAGCGTATGGATGACTTGAGCTTTAGGAAACAATGCTCATAGATGATCTCGAGGAGCTTCCACAATCCATATATGCTCGGTTTACTTACGTGTTTGAGATTTGTACCTTGATGATCACGAGATCGATTGAAGGTGTCGCCCCTAATATGTAAGGAAGGTTATTTCCTACACTTCCCCTGCCCCATCTGCTTCCTTCATTTTCAAGGTTGCATCGTGCACGTGTACCATTAGTATAGGAGCTTCTGCGGTAGCTTCCTTCTTGTTCCCTTCCATTCACCCAGTTGAGTGTCGGAGAACTTGTCCTTTCCCTTTTGATGCCTTTAACGGATGTGCTACTGTCCGGACCGTCCGCCTCTTTGATCACCGCTTTAGTTCCCTGAGTTGTTAGTGTCATGTCCATGATCTTCATGGAAATGGCAATACTTGGACATGTCTCGGCTTTGCTTCGTCTTGTCATCCGAGGTGGTGGATCGAAGGACTTTCGACTTTCTCGGTAGCTAGGATCTCGGGAGATTTGACCAAGTTCGCGAGTCCATGGTTCGAACCTTTGTTGTAGGGGTGAAGCGGTCTGTTCTTCTTCTTGTTTTAGGTCCTTCCAGGAGGACCCTCAGAGAATTTGTCAAGCTTCCTTTTGCTCTATTGGAGCCCGTTTCTTGCTACCTCCTTGGACTCGATCCAGTGTAAGCCTTCTCGATCAAGGCCTTGTATGTGTTGGGAAGGTCGGTGGACGTGAATTCCACCAAGCTTGAGTCCGATGGCCATGTACGAAACCGAGATCCTCGATCTTCGTGCAACCCTAGAATTTGCAAAGTTTCATCGGTATACACAGTAACGAAGGCCCTTGTGCTTTCGTTGTCCTCTGCTTGATGGTGTGCGGTTAGGTGAGTTTTGGTGTACTTCTTGCTGGCTAAAGTGTATGGGAACTTAGCCTTAAGATCGTCTAGACTCATAATGCTTCCAACTTCATCTGTTCCACCATATTCTTGCGGAGTCTCTGGCGTGTAAGTGAACATGTGGTGTGCTACTGGCATGACCCACTTTTGCATCTTGATAGTGCCTTGAATAAGTGGAGGAAGTTATCGGATCGCCTTTCCCATCGTAGGTGCCTATATGAGTAGGCATCTTTACACCGTCGGTGGGGGTGAGTCTTGATCCACTTCACGAAGGTGTGCAAGCTCAGAGGCTTCGGCATAGTAAGGGTTGTATGGAGGTGGATAAGCAGTGTAGGATTATACGGGTTAGAAATGGGCGTGTGTGGGTAGGGTAAGCGATGGCGGGTTGGTACGAAGGTTTACTCCCATCGATTGCGTAGGAACACGTCCATAGGGCATTTCTTGGTAATTACGGTTGGGAGTGAACCATTCGGAGGTAAGTGTTGTAGGTTTGAGCGGTAGATAGGGGTTCATTCCGGAGGTTGTGGCGATTCATGCTAGAGTATGGAGGTGGGCCTCAGACACTCGAAACATAAGAGTGGGGTAATGGAGCCCCGTCCTTCTCTTCCTAAATGGGCGCTAGGAGGGGTAGGTTTACCTCCGTTTCCACCGGGTTGCTTCCTCCGTTGGAGTTCTCGCTCCTCTTTTCACCATGCGTTCTTTCCTTCTTCCGGTTTCCTCGGGTCCTTCTTCAAAACCTCAGTCCTTCCATTTAGCCTTCCGATGGAAGGAGAACCATTCAGAGGCGGCGCCCCCTGCTGTGCAGTGAGGCCTATCCTCTATTTCAATCTCCTCGTCATACTCCTCATCTGAGTATTCCAACTCCCTCGTATTTCGATGTTGCGAACACATTTCTTATGAGCCTTAGCAAAGAATCTAAGGCCTCAAAGTTTGCCTCAGCAAGCGGGATGATATCCGGAATAGGGTTAGGCGATGTTGAGGCGTGATGTCGGGAGTAGTTTCCAAGCGAGATCGTGTGGTAAAGGTTGAGGCTGTTATGGGGCGAGATAATTGGTGTTAGTTGTGTTAAGTGGGATCGGGTTAGAAACCTAGTGGAGGTGTATCTTCTCTTCTGGCTCCATCTTGGGAAAAAGTAGTGTAGTTGGTTGGGGTATTAGGACCGGGTGATTACGGGACTAATAGTAGTGGTCCCACGGATGGCGCCGCTGATTGTGCAAAAGATTGCACTACCGGCTTCGATGAGGATCAAAGTAATGAGAGTGTATGTTCCGGCCAAGACTTGTCACACGAGAATAAGAAATATGAAACACTACGTTAAGTGATTGCGGGTAGGACCTGCAGACCACCTCCCGTGAGAGTAAGTATGAGTTATGGTTGTTTAAGTGTGTAAAAGTAAAGAAATGAGTATGAAATGAGCATACCATAATCCATTGCCCGTCGACCTATTTATAGTGAATGAAATAGGGTTGAGAGCACACGCATGAATGTCGGAGATCATGGGGCGTCCCATGATTGTGGGTAACTGTGAGGGCTTAGTGACCCCGTTCGGACTTGGCGGGGAAGCCAGAGAGAGGGAGATCGTGGGTTTGACCAAGTCGGGAGGTTCCTTATCCATTGTTCCTTCGTTAGCCATACCAGAAGAACTCAGGACTTCGAATGGCGAATTCCATTAGGTAACCCCGTGCCAGCGAATGGTTTGGCCTATGGATATTTTAGAATCCTAACGGGCCTTCGTATGGAAGGGCTTGACACGTCTCGGAGGTGTCCTTGAGCTGTCGGAGGTACATCATCGGTGATTACTGGTGCGTTACTTCTCGATAACCGCTATGCTTCCATCTTGTTTGATACCGGTGCGGATATGAGTTTTGTATCCACCAATTTTATGCCATTAATAGGAATCTCCCAAACACCTCTAGGGTTTAGTTACGATGTGGAATTAGCTAACGAAATCTCCCAAACACCTCTAGGGTTTAGTTACTAGGAATCTCTCAAACACCTCTAGGGTACGTTCTTTCTATCCATATATAATACTCTCACTAAAACCTTCATTAACACCTCCAAATCTTAAGATTAAGATTCGTAAAATTAGGGTTTTCATCAAATATTGTAGATTGGGCTTGAATAAGGTAAATGGAACATGGGTAAAGCTTGTATGAGCTTAAATAAGCCACGTATGGCCTTATTCCAATTCGTACATATTTTAAAATTTGGGGCTTTTGGTTTAAACATGGGATTAAATCTAATTAACACCTAAATAAACATGTAGCTAGTGTTTTAGTATCATGTGGTGTATCATATTGTTGGGTTTTTGCATTTTAGGTTAAGTTTCGTGTTTTTAGTTTAGAATAGTTGATGGGTTTGATGTTTGGTTGATGATTGGAGGTTGTTTGATTGTGTTTGGATGTAGTGGTATTGATTTGGTAGTGTTTGGTTGGGTTTGTGATGGTGTACGAGCACATAGGGAGCGTCACGTGGCCTTTGGGTTCGTCGTGACCCACTTAGACCAGGTTCGGGTCGGGTCGTTTGGTAGCTTGTTGGTTGATATTGTTGGTGTTTGGATGAGGCGCGTGGGCCGAAAAGCACGGAGCTTGTTTGGTTCACGTGGTCTTAACCGCGACCGTGTCGTGACCGTGTCATGACATTGGCTTGGTATAATTGGTTGGTTGATTGGTTGGCGAGATTTTTGAGTAGATTTGGGATTGAATTGCGCTATTATGACTTTTATTTGGACTTGATATATATAATTGTCAACTTTGAGCTACGTCGATTGTTACTTTGACTTTTAGTCAATAGTTGACTCAAACAAAGTCGTAATATGGACTTTAGTATAGTTTGGACAATTGATTGATTAAAAGCCGAGAAGTTATGACTCGTGCTTGTGGACTCGAAACGAATAACGATATGAAACTAATATTGGAATTTGACGAAATATATATTTATATGAAAATGCTGATAAAACTATGAAACATAGATAATAAAAAGGTTTTTATACCAAAAATAACGATAACAAGAGTTATCTTGTTATTTACTCTTTTAAACGGAAATTAACGACTAAAAATAGAATTGTTTTCTAATAAATTAACAATTAATGTTTCGAGTACACGTTTATCGGAATATACCAATTATGGGCATTTAATACTAGTTTTTCAAGTATTCATTTACTTACGTTATGTGCATGGGTTACGGATAACCTAATGTTAATAGTGTTGATCCGCATGGGTAGCGGACTTATTAGGTTGTGAATCTAATAAGAGCCGCTAGATCGTTGGGTAACCTTATTAATGGGTGAATTATCCTTATGACTCTATAGGATGCGACTGATTTATGGGATAATAAGCGACACGAATAAATAAATGAGTTTATCGAGTTGACGAATTCGATAAGGTCTACTATTTATTCCGAAACTTATTGGACTATGGAGATTATCGCTTAGATGTCTCATTGTGTTGCATTGAGTCACATATTGGTTGTTTAAGTGCATTCATGGCATCATATTGAGTCGATACACCCACATGAGGATACCAAACACTATGATTAAATGGTGAAACGAAACATTTTTGGAAATAACGAAATGGAATACATTGGGGTAGATAACGTTGATTATGGGAATTATATATTAAAATTTGGTCTACATTAATCGGTTGTGCCGAGTCGATAGTTGCTGAGCCGTGATTACCGTTATCTTCTGCTAGTGTTTATTTGTATGTTGATTGCTTGAGGTGAGTTTCATAGCCCCACTTTTATCTACGTTTTTAACTATATTGGGGTGAGAATCATGCTACTGTTTTTGGACCATTAAAACTATTTGGATTTGCTTATATGCTTGTTGTTTAGATAGATGTGCGGTAGTTGTTGCCTTAGACTATGTTGAACTGTTACCTAGCTAAGAATAGACTTCTACCTCGACCTAGTCCGGGGTTGGCAATTGTTCTAGATTTTGCCACGACAGTGTTGGACTAGAGTCGCGGGGCCTGAGTAATCCCTGGATGCGGGACATGGTTGGTGATCCAGGTAGGATCGGTGTGTGCAAACGGTATTTATCTATCTTAGGTCTTGCATAGCAAATCAACTCCTACATGTCCACTATGATTTTATTGAATTTAAATCTATGAACTCACCAGCGTAAGCTGACCTTTTAGCATGATTTCTAAGGTATTTGAAAGATGTTTGGAATACGTGATCGGTGGAAGCTTGGCAAGAAGGCGGGTTTCAAGGATCATTTCTGACTCTGATAAACTTTGGGGACCTATTTTATTAAATCATGTTTTGGGCCTAATAATTATACTTTTGGATTAAATGTTTTGAATACTTAAATTTGGGATTGGTTTTGAATGTTAAATGACTATCTTTTTGCTATACTTGTGTGAGATACCAATCCAATAGTAGCCGAAAACTTGATTAAGTCTTCACATGCATCGAGATTTGGGGTGTTCTGATTGGTATCAGAGCTCAAGGTTATAGAGAACTAGGTATTTTGTAAAGTAGTCAAGCTTTAGTCAACTGAAGTTGCAAACAAAGAAAAAACATGAAAACATTCGAGCTTTAGTCGAGTTTGTGGAGAAAATGATTTGGGAATCGACTTTTAGATACTAAAAAAAAATTAGCAGCAAAGAGACAGTAAACACTACTGTCTCTAAAGCCGAAAAACTAAACCACAAAATAAATTACTAAAGATGCCCAAAAGCTAACACAAAAGCCCAAAACAAAATCTAAATACTACTACATCAATTAGCAAAAAATTTGTGACAATATAACTCCCTAAGGCTGGACACAGTCATGACCTGGGTCACCACCTGCCACATCAGCTTTCTCTCTCTGGCGACCAGATACAACCAAGTTTCCACAGTCGATGACGACTTTTTTTTTTTTTTTTTTTTTTTTTTAGTTTAGTTTAAATATTTTTAACAACAAAGTTAAACTTCATTAATAATAAAAATATTAAATTAAATCATACAATACGATACGGTTAAAAAACATACGATGATTCGAACCCCGTGAATTTGTTGGCCAAAAGGTTGAAAATCATGGTTACCAAAAAATAAAATTATATATTTGGATATAAGTGTATACGTGTGTGTCTTTTTGGTTAGGTTAGATGCATGATATTTGGATATAATATGGTTAGATGCGTGTGTATACATGTATGTGTCATATGAATTAGTTAAATCATACAATATTACATCGGTCGTATTTTAGATCGATACCTTTTTTTGTCCTTCTTCGATCGACATGTGACCCATACTTCACAAAGGGGATGACCGACTTCAAAGTCGGTCGCAAGGGTCGACCGACCGACTTTTTTCGTTCCACTGTGTCTAGCCTAAGGATTGACTTGCAAAACAATCCAAAGTGGTCCCTACATTTTTTTTCTTCATGACTAAACGAACCTATCTTCGATATCATGTAAAATTCAAGATATATTAATTAAGTACCAAAATAAATATATATGTGTTGGATAATTACCATTTTACCCCCCTATAAAAATATTTTCATATGCTCATTTCCTTATCATTTCCATTTCTATCGTATCTCTTTTCTCATTACCAACTTGGTTGTTCTGTTTAGTGTGCACCATTGTGGTCCATCAGCATTTTTATGAGTAACAGTTGTGAAAATCGTCGTTCTTTGCACACAAATCCTTTCAGCAAACACTAATGGAGGAATACGATTGAAAATGTATAGATTTGAAAATGGAAAGTGTGTAGATTGAAAATGGAAAGTGTGTAGATTGATGGCCGATGGTGGCAAAAAGTGTCAAAAGAGTATTCTTGATAAGGGTTGTAATCAAGCCAAGCCGAGCCTAAGCTTGACAGGGTTTGAGCTTGGCTCGAACATCCTAACGTAAGTTCCAGGTCATCTCGATAGCTTGACGAGCTTTAATCATTCAAACTTGAGTTCGGCTCAAATAATATTCGAATAAGGTTCGAGCTCGGTTCGCAAAGCTCGAATTTATTTATACATAAACTAGCTTATAGTCCCGTGAAATCTACGGGTTTTAAAAAGAATGAATGCATCAAGAAATTAAGGGTGCGAGTAAAGTAAGAAAATTAAATGTTTCCCTACTTGCTTAAGAGTTAAGAGGACTTATTAACATGTAATCCGAAAGTTTTCTGTACAATGAACTTATCTGCTTGACACATTAAATGTTTCCCTACTTGCCTTTTTTTTTCCCTCTTTCTTAGAAGATGCATAGTAATTTTTTGATAAGCATGTACAAATTCTGTTGCGGCGTTAAGTTATTATTAGGATACGTTTGATAGTAAACACATAATAGTTGTCTGCATGTGTTTGTTACTGGTTTAATGGCATGCCAATGATGCCATACTATTTAGTGCGTCATTGATTCATTAAATACATAGGCATAAAACAAGGTAACTTACATAAGCAGAACTAGAAGCCAAACACTTTTGTCTGAATGGATTCTAGAGGTAGAATTGGAATATCTGAATTTGAGTGAGTCAACTTCTATAGGCTCTCCAAACAGTTGAAGGATTTAGAAAAATTAGACTAATCTTTGTAACAAGTAACAACTAAAGACACAGTATAGTATGATACACTACCTCTCATTCCTTGAGGTCGACTGGATTGGTTATACGCGAGACTTTTAGGATCGAATTGTGGACATTCTTATCACACTACCAAATACTAGAGTTTTTCTTTTATCCGCTATCACAAAATATAGGTAGGTTAAGCTTGTCCATTTTTACCCCTTTTTATAGAGTAAGTTCTTATTAGTCAGACCCGACCCCCCACCATTTGCCACCTCTGTTAATAACATCTTTGCATATCCAACTAAACTCTAAACTGCGCTATAAGCCCTTCTACAACCAACAATATGCTAAAACCTCGAAAAAATTGTAAGTTGCTTTATAATTCGATTATTATTAGCCTATTTCAATAGGTACACAGAGCAATTATTAGAACTTCAAAACTCGTAACTGTGATACTAGACATACCCCTTAAATTCATTTGATTTGGTCCATCACAATTTCAATTCTTTCACGAAGGCATCAAGATCTTTGTAAGCCGACCCATCTTCAACAACACTTTCTTGACATGCTTTTTGTAGTTTATTCACTCTCTCCATCATCTCAATCCTCTCGACACTTTTTGAATCCATAAACATTCTAATAACCTGAGCGATTTGGTCTCTTTTAAAAACCCGAACCTCTTTCCTCATGTTCTTTCCGATCTTCCAATCTTCAATGATTATTTTACTGTTAAGTGGTTGGTCAAGAAGTATTGGGAAGTCAACATCGCACACCAAAACAAACTCTCCTTAACCGAATTCCACCCACAATGCGTCAAAACCCTCCTATCGAAGAATGTGACAAAACCCTTAACTGGTCACACCATTCCACCACCATCCCATTTTCGCCACATTTATCTTTAAAATGTGAGGTTTCTCCTCTAGCAACCCATAAAAAGTTAAGTCCACCTTCTGTTAAAGCAGCTGCGATTTCATCCATTTCAACCCTTGACACTGATAGAAAACTACCCATAGAAATATACAAGACAGTTCTCGGTGGCTTGGAGTTCAACCAGTTTATGTAAATGGGTTCATGTGATGTGGAGTCGGGTTTGATTTGGGTGTGAGGTATGTTTGGTCCGGATGTGTATACTGGTATTTGTAACCCACCTCTTAGGGCATCAATGGTTTTTGATTCTAACTCATACATGGTGGATAGTAGTACATAATTTGCTTTTTCGTTGACTCGAAAATATTAGGTATCACGCCTTAAACTTTTGGCCGATTTTATCATGATAGAACGTAGGAAGGTCTGCTATTGTCAGTGAAGATATCCCAGGAATGTAATCTATGGGCTCTTTCCCTCTTTCTGTTTAACCAAATGAAAATATCATGTTATCACCTAAACATGTATTAATCGTAAAAAAAAGGGTCATTTCAGGGACGGAGGCAATGGGGGAGACATAAGTCCACTATAATATAGTTCAAAAGCTCAATATTTTAAGAATAAGAACAATCGGCCCTACCAATATTACCGATTCGATATTGCATTTTTTGGATAAAAAAGTTGTAACTGCTGAAAATCAAGAGTCAAGAGGAAAACGAGTGTACCAAGTAAATTTTTTTTTTTTTGAAAGGAGAACTTCATTCAAAAAACCACAAGCGGTCCTCAAAGAGAGGACCCCCGGGCCAAAAACACACGACATTATATCAAGTCCAAAGGATAATTACACCAATCCTGCCACACTATATTTTTCCATCTAGATCTATTACGACACCAAAAAAACGACGTAGACTTGACAATCTCAACTAGCTCGAGAGGTCTGCGCTTCTTGTTTGTGAAAATCCGGGCATTACGCTGTTCCATATGACCAGCAGGAAGTGTAAACAATACCCTTAAGATATGTTGCTTATCCTTCGAGAAAGAAGAGTTCTCCGCCAAAAGAATCAAATCCGCGCGTCAAAAAGAAAGATGGAGGGGCTGGCACCGCTTTTCCACCTGTTCCACACCTCAAGAGAGAACAAACATCCCAGTAAAGAGATGAGTGTTCGTTTCATTGTAGAGACAAAAACACAATCCGATTCTTCGCAAAATGACACCTCTTTAATAAGTTCACCGTAGTGAGAAAGCGATTTCTATGACCCTCCACGTCATTATCTTACATTTAAGTGGCACCCAGCATTTCAATTGATCTTCGTCTTTTGTCACCGGAACGTGATCAGACAAGAGCTTTCTAGCCGAGGAAACCGAGAAAATACCATCAGTGCTAGCCTTCCACTTCCACACATCACTATCCCCTTGTCTATTAACATCATAAATCTCACCAAGAAGACTAAATAGTTCAGTTAACTCCTGATAAGATGAAGGCTCTCGTTTCCAGTTCCACATCAAAGTGTTAACATTGTACTCGAAATGAACTCTTCCAGAAATTTTGACCCATTTATCTCGATCAAGATTAAAAAGGTTCGGATAACGAACCCGAAGGGGAGTATCACCAAGCCATAAATCTCCCCAAAAACTCAAGGAGGAGCCGTCACCAAGGGAAGCAACAAAATAAGAGTTCAAAAGCTCACCGTTGGGAAGTTTTTGTTCTCCAACAAAATAAGTAAATAAACCGATCAAAATAATTATTTCTCTAATAAGGTATTTAATGCTTTTATTGATATTTTCTTTCATTAATGATCACGATTACTTATTCACTTCTTTGAATCTTTGTGTCTTCAATTCTTTGAAATATTGAATTGTGATTTAATAGATAGTTTTTGTTCTTTCATTAATGATCACTTCATTCACTTGATAACTACTCCGTATTAAATTATTAATTGCTTGTAGCCTTCGATGATTATCAATTTATCACTTGTTGTATGCTTGATTACGTATTTGCCTTTAAGAATTATTATGATTATATTAAGTATTAACTCGTAAGATAAATAAAATAGAGCAAATTATTTGATTCGATTGAATGCAAAGTGAAAAAGAATAGAGTGATTGTAAGAGAAGAGATATGATAGAAACTAATTGTTGCTAGGCACATTTACTTTAAAACAATGATTAGTGTATTTGTAACAAAGTTATATGTTGTTCACTTGCTAAGTTTTTGTACATATTTACTTTTGAAAAATAATGTAGCAAACAAGCTACAAACTATTGTTTTTATGTTTTCAAAGTTATGGATATTGTCATATTGATTTTTTGTTTAATTCTGATGCAAAAGTTTTATGATTCTAGGTCGACCCATGAGCAAGAAGAGGACAACTGATTTTTTTTACAAGCAAATAGAAGATGTCGTTCATGACTCCGGAATTCAAACCCAAACCCAAACACAACCTCAAACTCAAAAACAAGCTCAACCTCAAACTCATACTGAAACTAATGGTGATAATGTTATGGAATAGTCACTCGGAGAGTTGAACCCGAAATAATTGCTACATCGAATTTAAATGAGGTCAAATTAGATTCTTTGATCCGTGATCCTGGTTTGCGGCCTCCAATATTGAGCTATCCAAGTTACTTGCAGATTTTCATGCTTTGATATATTGGTTAGAATTATATCGTTATCATTATTAAATTTTATATCGGCCCCCCTTAACTTAAAATCCTGGCTCCGCCCATGGGTCATGTGACTTGCACGCGAGCAGCGTGTTGGTTATGAGCTTCTACGGGAAAAGTATTCGGTGTTTTTCTTGGAATATAATTTTATCATGGAATACAATTGTGTGTTTTGTCGAATATGCTCATAAGCTTCTTCAGTTATTACTTGTTTTTTTTGAACGACTTGTTAGTTGTTAGTTGTTCAGGTAGCAATGACATACAATTGGGCAGTATGCTGACCTGAACTCCGCCTGTACTTCCTCCTATTTCGCGAAGGGGTAAAAGTCTCGGGTGGGACTCGAACTTGAGACCTCCCCTAGTCAAACCTCCCCTCCCCAAGCCCCTAAGGAATCTTCAGTTATTACTTGTTAATTCTCGAAGTTTGCATTAATAAGAAAATAAACTCACCTGATACATCAGCGTAAAGCTGATTGTGCGATTCAATGAGATCAACATACTGCGCCACAGAAAACATCAAAGCAGACAGGCCAATACATTGCTATTGGAATATCTCGTTTCTTAGCAACACCACACGGCCAGTTCATTGTGGCATCGAAAATAATAAGTTTCACTGGAACCTCCATCTTGTCAAGCATCTCCTCAAAAGGATCTCCCATTTTGGTGTTAACTGCCGTGAGGAATGCTAACATGTCAGAGCCACGGTTGCGCTCAGATGGTAGGACATTAGGTATACTGACGAACCGAATGTTAACCTGATCTGGTTCTGGATTGATAAGCCCTAACCATTCCTCAGTTAGGACAATGGTGAAGAAGGTGGTGTGATCGGGTTTATGGTTTATTCGAGAAGAAAGTAAATTACAAAGGTTTAGCATAGGGTTAATGTGGCCTCTGCCCGGATATGGAACAACTACTACTTGATTTGTAGTCATTTCCGGTTAATGAGTGGATATTTGGAATTTGTGTAAGTCACTATAAATACTACAAAATTGGCCTACTTAATCGGTGATTAAATACGAGACATGTGCATGATAAGGCAAAATCTTGTTGGACCAGTTAAAATCTAGCTAGATACAAAGGTCCCATATATATTCAATGCACTTTCAAATAATTCAGACTAAAGGATCACGTGTTTAATTTCATGCTAGTGTGTTTATATCAAAACTATAGATCGGATCGGTTTAGAAAAAAAGGGTTAATAATTCAAAAAAATATCAAACCGCCACCTTTACTATCGCGATGATAAATTTTTTTTTCCTATTAAAACAAAAACTTTCTTAATGACTCTTATCAGAACCGGCGTGTGGAACATTAATTAACCATTAACCAAAAATCATTTATACTCATTTCATAATTCTTGGGATAATTTTTGCCAAGTTACTAAACCCAAATACTAATATAAAATCATTTATATTCGTTTTCAATTCCAAGTACTCTCCATGTCACGTGACAACCAAGGCCAATTCCGTCATTGACAATCCCAAGCCCGAAAACAAAACAAAAGCCCCAAACACATTTCTTCACTTCTTCTTATTTGCACAGCGGCTGCAAATAACAACCAAAAACCTTATCACTTTCCTTATCCCCCAATTCCATTCAAAAAAACCCATAAACCCTAACCCTAATCTATCAAAATTCAATCAATGGATTCAAAGGAGAATACTACTACTACTACTACTGTCACATCTCTATCAGGTGAATCTGTTAATGATACTAATACTACTCTTAATAATAAACCTGTTGTTGCTGTTGATACTGATGATGAAAACGAGGGTTTTGCTAGTGGTCAGGATGAGCTTTTCGAAACTAGTCTAGAACGGTGTGAAGGTAACGAATGAAGGTGATTCGGTTGTGGAGGATATTAAGGTTGACGTGCCTACGGTTGAGCCTGGTGTGGCTGTTGTTATCAAGACGGATGAGGTTGTGGATAAGGTTGAGGTTACGGATGATGAGGACATGTTGTTGGTTGGTGGGCCGGAGGATGATGACGAGGTCGATATTGTTGGTGTGGACGATGATGCTAAGGTTAGTTCAGAAGTTGAAGTTAGTGGTGCTGATGAGAGTAAGACGGTTGTTGAGTCGCGTGAATTAGGATTTGATGGTGTGAGTGAGGTGAAGGTTACGCCTGAAGGTGATTCTGTTGTGGAAAGTGTAGATGTGGATTTGGCTAAACCTGGAGTTGCAGGCGTGAAGGATGTAAAGGAAGAGGATTCTGTAGTGGAAGCGGTGGATGTTGATTTGCCAGTGGCGGGAGTGCCTGGTGTAGCGGTGGTTATCAAGATGGAAGAAGAAGGTGGTGATGTGGGGTAGTTGATACTGAGAAGATTGACCGTGTTTTGGACGAAGTTGTGGATAAGGAGGTTGTTGGAGTAACTGAATGGAAGTTTTGGTTAAAAAACGAAATAAAAAACGAATATAAATGATTTTTTATATTAGTATTTAGGTTTGGTAACTTGGCAAAAATGATCCCCCAAAATTATGAAACAAGTATAAATGATTTTTTTGGGTTAAGGGTTAATTAATGTTGCCACGTGTCAGTTTTGGTTACAATAAGAGTCATTAAGAAAGTTTTTTGTTTTAATAGGAAAAAAAAGTTTATTGTCACAATAGTAAAAGGTGGCAAGTTTGTATATTTTTTGGACCATTAACCCTAGAAAAAATGCATATTTCAATCGGCGGAGAAAAGGTTTTAGGTATGTTTGACAAAAATAGATGTTGCTAATGTTGGTATAATGGTACTGGTGTTGATGCTAAAAAAGATCAAAATTTGTAGTTTTTTTCTTAGTATGTTTGGCAAATAAACTGTACTTTTATATTAAAAGTGTAAAATGCCTTAATTTATGAAAATAATCTCCATAATCATTTAAATGCTGATTTTGATAACTTATTTTTTGAGATCTTATTTTTGAAAAATAGTTCATCATCTTTGTCACCCATACAAAAATTATTTTTTGATGAGAACTTATTTTTTTAAAAAGAGTAAACTGCACCGTTCGTCCTTGTGTTATACGTTGACCATCAAGTTTCGTCCCTTGACCAAAAAAATTGCATCGTTGGTCCTTAACTCCGAATCGTTAGTCATCGTTGGTCCCTCACACTAACTGGTTGGACTAACGGGCGTTAAGCCTTGTTAAGTAGAGGGTATTTATGTCTTTTCCCACCTCTCCCCAATCCATCATCTTTAACTTTCGTTATCCCCAATCCATCATCTTTAACTTTTTCTTTACAAACCTAAACTACCCACATTATATCCAAGTTTCAACATGAAAATCAAAACACACATCTTTATATAAAAAAGACAAACATGCAAACATAGACACGAAGCCACACCAGATATGGTCGTGGCGGTGCCCGACGACAGTTCTTGATTCAACAAAAAAATGTGCTTTTATTAACATCAACAACCACAATCTTATTCACCATCCATAAAAATCCTAAATTAACACCAACAACCACCATCTCACTCACCATCTAAAACCCTCTAAAATTAACAAACATAAACGTGGTCGTGGTGATATTTGGCAACGTTTGGCCATCGAAAGTAATGGTTGGCAGTTCTTGACCGATCCGTGGCGAGAGGCTATCTAGTGGTGGTTTAGTGAAGTGATGGTGTGCGAACCGGGGTGGCACAGAGGTTGTGGTGGTTTGGTGTGCGAAGCGGATGTGGTATGGTGAAGTGTGGTGGCGGAGATGAGCTGTGCGGGTGAAGTGTGGAGAGTGTAGTAGGTGTTTTTTTTGACAAAGAAGAGAAAAATCATATGAAAAACCCCATATGAAAAATCATATGAAAAACCCCTTATGAAAAATCCCACCGGATAAACCTTTAAACCCACTTGTAGCAAAACCCCATATGAAAAAATCATCCAAACCAATTAAACCACCAAACAAAAACAAAACTTGATTGTATTAAATATTGTACTACCGATGGAAAGGAAGGTGATTGGTAGCGGATGTGGATGGTTTTGAGCTCGGTAGTAGTGGCGACAGCGTATGTGGGTGGCGCGGATGTGGATGCTTTTGACCTCGGTGGTGATAAGCGGCGTATGTGGGTGGTCGCTACGGTTGACTTGGCTAGTTGGCTTTAGGTTTGTTGAAGATGATAAGATTATTAGTGATGTTATGGTTAAATGAAAACTAAGATACATGATTTTGGTTGTTAAAGATTGAAATTTTATGACAAAGTAAAAGTTCATCTTGGTTAGTTATCATCAAATGGTTGTAAAAAGTAGATATGAGTACCGAATGATGATACGAGATATGAGTAAAGTGTTCGGGTGTGGTGTGGGTTGGTGGGAAAGACAAATATACCCTTCACTTAAAAAGGCTTAACGCCTGCTAGTCCAACCGCTAGTGTGAGGACCAACGATGACTAACGATTCGAGTTAAGGACCAACGATGCAATTTTTTGGTCAGGACGAAACTTGATGGTCAACGATACCACAAGGACGAACGGTGTAGTTTACTCTTTTAAAAATAATCTTTAGCTATCATAATCTCCCATAATTCTTGATGCCAAACATACCCTTAATACAAATGAATCCATACCAATATTGTAAATACAAGATATATTGATTAAGACCCGTTTGGTTTATAAATGAGTTTATGATTAGGATTTAGATTTTGATTTAAAATTGATTTATGATTTGTATTTGAGGTAAAAGAAAATATTATATTTAATTTAGAATGATTATTTAAATAGCTAGTGGATGAAATAATAATTAAATTAATTATTTTATTAAATATAATAAAGAGAGAGAGAGTAAATAAAAAGCCGGTCACACAACTTTATTAAAAAAACTACTAGCTAGACGACTTTTACACAACCCTAAATTTTTGGATTAAAACCCAAATTCTAATCCCAAAGCTTAAAACAAACATCTATTTTTTCTTTTGAACCCAAAATAACCCTATCCCCATCAACCAAACAGGCCCTAAGTGTGCTTATTTATGTCCTAATTTAAACTTATAATCACAAATTTAATGATAAAATTTGAAAAATAAAAGTGCTATATATTACACTATTAACAATTTAGATTTACTACTTTTCAAAAACATATACCTACTGCGTTATAAAATATTTGAGACATGCTAAATAAGGAAGGTTTAAAATAATAAAAAATATTGGCTCGCTACAAAAATTATAATCGAGTACATGCCGTCGCATTGCGCAACTACACTTCTAATTATATTAGAATTAGAAAAGCTGTTATAATTGTGACAAATTACATTAGAAGTAGATAGACATAGCTACACAGAAAGTTACAAATCGTGAAGTTTTTCTATTATAAGGTAAACTCAACGATAGTTCTTAGGGTTTAACCACAACCATGAACCACCATGGAAAAAGGAAATCGGTCGAGCCACTATGGGCCGATCTTCCTTTAGATTGTCTTGTTAACATCTTCACTCGACTCACTCTCAAGGATCGATGGCTAAGCACAATGTTTGTTTGTAAATCATGGCTTCATGCAACAAAGGATCCTGAGCTTTACACTGTTTTTGATCTCGAATCATGTTTCATCGACGCAAGTGATCAGTTCGATGTATCTGAACCAAAACGCTGGTGGATTCGGCCCTCTGAATCGAAAAGCTGGTGGACTCATGAATTCGAAATAAAAATTGATAGCATGATCCGAGATGTGGTTGAATTGAGTAATGGAGGTCTTAAGGAGATTAGGGTTAGGCATTGCTCTGATCATTCACTTTCGCTCATTGCTCAAAGGTACGTATTCTGTTTCATTATCATGATTTGGTACAAGAAAAACCAATAGTTTGTTTTTTTAATGGCGATTATTTTATTCAAAATTAGCTAGAGAAATCACAAGAACAAGTCGGATATAAGATCCAATCACTGGCCATATATTGAACGTAATTGTTTACTCGTATGATTATCAAACACGCGACAATGATTTTATCTCCTATGCCTAAAACTAAGTCAGTGGCCGAACTTGAACATTTATTTTGAGGGGGGGGGGGATCCAGAGATTTGTTTGTTTTATCAACTAAATTACCTCTAAAACCTATAATATTTACTTTAGTTGCCGCAATTTTATTTTTATTTTTTTTTTGGAGAGGGGAGACACCCTCCCCTTCCCTAGTTCCGCCCCTGAACTAAGTGATAGTACGTACACTTGTGTTATTTACAAAACCATTAAACAATAGTACAACAATTCATTGGATGCTTGATAATGCATATGGGACCAATTTTTTACTTGATAATGCATGTGACCAATTTTTTAGTACCATTTTAGTCCTAGTATGGAGATGTGGAATCAATGTTGGATATTTAGGCAATGATGAAATGCAACACACTATAGTTGTCGGGCTAGCATGCTGAACACAGCAGCATAAAAAAAATTTAAAAGGGTAAACGTAAATTTGTCATCAATAAAGGCACAACGTTAGAAAATAATGGAGGCCAACACACATACCTGCTACACACTAGTATTTTGGCAGGAAAACTATTAAATAGTTGGTTGGTGTACAATGGATAACGGTATGTGTGGGATGACTCCCCCTTGACCCTAGGGCGGAAACTCCTTCACCCAGCTATTCTTCGTGGTGGTTTCAACTTAACTAGAATGAGTATGCATTCTTGTAACTCGTGATTGAGCTTAACTTGAGAAACTCTTTGGCCTCGTGTAAATTACAATTATACCGAGTACGGTAAAATCATCAATAATATACTTTCCCTTTCATGTCTTCATAATTAGCTTATCACATTTATCTATAGTTTATATTTTTATAGTATCATATATTCAATAGGTGCCCAAACCTTGAAGTGTTATCAATCAAGAGCAGCCCAAATGTAACGGATGAATCCATGCTGAAAGTAGCGTTTGGGTGCCCTAAACTTAAAGAAGTTGACATTAGCTATTGCTATGGAATTTCTCATACATCTCTACTCACACTTGACCGAAACTGCAGCAACATATTAATTCTAAAGCGTAACCACATTGGAATTTATAGGAATCGGTTTGAATCAGCAGTTATGATAGAAAATATACCCACTAACTACCTAAGAACCCGCCCGAAGATGGTGATCTTGTAGCTGCTACAATTGGGAAATTCATGCCCCAACTCCTGCATCTTGAACTCCGGTTCTCACAATTATCTTTGAAAGCCTTGATTTGATTTGCGAAGGTGTACAAACCTTGAGAACTTGGATATATCGTCATGGAAATATTTAGGATATAAGTTAATAGAAAAAGCAACACTTCATCTGAGAAATTTGAAGAAATTGAAGAGCCGGATGTCATGAGATAATTGATCTAGCTAGGATTCCTTTCATCTTTGAAGAGGAAAAAAAAAAATGCATGTTGGTACTTTCTTTTTCGGTTGGACACAGTTTTAAAATATTAAGTGTTTTTTGTTACCAATTTTATTTTAGAAATCCTTTTTTTCTATCTTGCACCAGATTAAGTAAAAAAAATTATGGTACACTAACCACTGTACTCCCAATATTGCGTGGCTTCTTTTATATTCATGGTTGGATGTATCTAGCTCTATGCTTTATGTTTGATTTCGACAGCAAATCGTCCTGCATATATGCAGATTCATCATCATCTCACCATTACAGAAGCTGATTAGAATTCATAAACATTACAATAGCAAAAAAAAGTAATATTCGAGAAGATATAAGTAGCTATGCTTTAATCTCCACTATATGGAAACTTGACTAAAACATACATGAGGCCCGGTTCAATTCCTCTGGAAATCAGGTTGTGTCGTGACTGACCTCACCCAAGCCCAGTTATGATGTTTAGTGTCCACTTGATTTTTTGTCACAGCAATCTCATCCATTGGAATGTATGCATAGTTTCCATTGATCGGACCTGCTACAAAACCCGTATAACCAGCCATGATACCATGAATAGCGGAATGGGCTAAGAGTGTACAATATAGGTTATCTGTGGCGTTGGCTGTTACGGCACGAATCATGTACGTGGGGTCTATATACTTGACTGCAAACAACTCACCTTTATGATCCCTATCCCACCAACTCTTCAATTCAGATTTCAACCACACCCGACATCTAAAACACAGGATTCCCAGATTCATCTCGTTCTTGCTTCTGTGCATCAGTTCTTGGTATAATATCTTGTCCAGCCCTTCTGCAACAACCACAACAGCATGCCCATTTTGCTTTAAACGATCACCAAGAAACTCAAAGAGACCACCTTTCCTTCAAGGTAAAACTCGTTTTGGAATCAAACAACAATCAACGCCACGGCTGCTTAGGGTTGCACTTAGAGCAATGTGGCCTGTGCTTCGCCCATGAGTTTAACAAGGCCTATGCCATTTGGTGCTCTCTGCTTCAACGTGAGCTGCACTGATTGCTTGTTGCGCCTTCTCCACAGCTGTTTGAAACCCAAATGATCTATCGATAATACCAACGTCATTATCAACTGTTTTGGGAATTGCAGCAACACCAACATATAACTTTCGGCGCAAAATTTCATTATATATCTTCACTGCTCCCCGTAGAGCGCCATCTCCCCCAATTATGTACACCTGCATGCATTTATACTGATTAAGTACCCTGCTACCTGACTGTTGCATTAACCAAACACAAAGCTTTGTAAAGCCAGAGCAGAGAAGGTAGAAAGTAGAATACAATTTTAGTATGGTTTCGAATTTTTGAATCAAGGGGATATAATTTTAAATTTCAATGTGTATCTGGTCATTGTTGCACAATAATTGCATAAGTCTTGTGGTGTATATGTAACAAACAGAAGCCAAGGGGCTGAACTTGTTAGTTTGATAGTTAATAACCGAATAGCGGTTATGGGTAGTTACTAGCGGTTACAAAGTTAGTTAATTAACCGCCAAAGTTAGTTATTTTAGGAAGGGACATGTCGGTTCATTTACACCGATTAGAAACCTTACCTATATATACGTTACATTTGTAACGTTTTAATGTGTGTCAAAGTACAATGTAAATAGTTTATGTTGTTAGTAAATATAGAATCAATTCTTGTTATATCTTGTCAATCTTGTGTCGAATAAACCTGTGATAAACATGTGCAACAACGATTCTACATTGGTATCTAGAGCCAAAGGTTCAAAACCTGGGAAATGACATAAAAAAAGAAGATTGCAAGATTTCAAGTTTGATTCAACTTTCGATCAAGAAGATCAAAAGAATTAGAAGGGAAGACGACACCAAGGATTGTTGGCGCAACAATTCTGAAGAATGAAGTACGGTTGTTGGAAGAAACAAATTTACAAGGCCTGACAACAGGAAGTCAAGGATGCAGTTAAAGAATGCTATAAGGAGTACATAGCATTGGTGAAGATATGCTACGAGGAGGCAAAGAGGGTGCAAGGAAAACCAGATGATGTGGCAGGGAATGGCAGAGGTGCTGCAGACATTCATGGACCACAGGTTGATGCTGACGTAGAGGATGCACAGGAAGAATCTCCAAGGAAGAGATGCGAGACTGCATAGGATGTTGTTAGATTGAAGGGCAACATGGAAGAGACAAAGTTTGGAGTCAGGTTTAAGGGTTTGTTGTTTCTGAAAAGAATACCAAGGCGTGGTAACAAAGATTGTGTGTAGGAAACTTAGTGATTTCAAAGAGACCGAGATCAAAGACAACACACAAGAAAAAGGCAACGTGGAGAAGTTAGTAATACCGAAAAGAAAAAAGGAGAACTCGTTTGGTTTGTTGGACATAAACAAATTCGACACAAAAAGGAAACCGAAGGTTTTGGTTTAGAAAAAAAAAACGAGGCAACAACAACAATAGTTGGGGATTTGGTGATACTAACGCAAAGACAAGAAAGGAAGAAAGAACGCAGAACATCCGAAGACATTGATCTTGGCGAAGACAATGGAAAGGCGAATGCGATGAAGATTTGAAGAACAAGACTTAAACAATTAGGGAGGAAATGTTGCACAATAATTGCATAAGTCTTGTGGTGTATATGTAACAAACAGAAGCCAAGGGGCTGAACTTGTTAGTTTGATAGTTAATAACCGAATAGCGGTTATGGGTAGTTACTAGCGGTTACAAAGTTAGTTAATTAACCGCCAAAGTTAGTTATTTTAGGAAGGGACATGTCGGTTCATTGACACCGATTAGAAACCTATATAAGTACAATGTAAATAGTTTATGTTGTTAGTAAATATAGAATCAATTCTTGTTATATCTTGTCAATCTTGTGTCGAATAAACCTGTGATAAACATGTGCAACAACGATTCTACAGTCATTTCACCCATTGCTTGAGGCTGCCTTTTTAAGAGAGAAAGAATGATTCTCATTCACTCAATTAAGGACTCTTATCAGCATCTTAAGACAGTGTCCATGTCCACAACATATTCCAACTTATTGCCTAGGATTGCCTAGCTATACAATCATATAGCTAGTAAAAGTATACTATTAACAGGGTACAACAACTCCTTATCAACTAAGCTAAACATACACGATTAGAAGCTATTCAATAAATCTTTAGCCGATGATAGTTTCTTGTTCAGCTAAAGTTTGTAGTGTTGACACTTAGTCACTAATCACCAACAATTTCACCTTTTGACTTTTGAGGGAGCAAACAATCCATACACATGATGTCGGTAAGTTATATTATATGCATAGAAAACTTACCTAAATATAGAATTTCATTTGCTAGCTAACTTTGATCCATTTGTAGTCATATAATCAGAGCTCTACGAAACTTATATATAATCAAAACTTCACTTACTATCACTAAAAAAAATTGTCATCTAGTGACACATAAAAAAAGTGTCACCAAAAGTAAAAACAGTGTCACCAAAAGTATTAAAGAAGTGTCACTTTAAAAAAGTGCAGGTAAATGTCGATTTATGGTGAAATGAAAATTGTGAGTACATAGTTTTAGCTTTCCTTGGCACATTTTGTCAACAAAAGTGTCATTACATCTCAAATTTTTTGGTTTGTGCCCACGGTTTTTAAAAAGTGTCACTAAAGATTAGATTTAGTGACACTTTTTGTGTCATTATTTGATCAAGATTAATACAAATACAAACTAAAATTCAATACAAAAATAACCTGATTAAATCCATGATCCTCAATAGCATTAACAATCTTGTCAAGATCAAAACCACCTCTCGAAGTCTCAAGCACAGTACCACCTATCTTATGCCAATTGTGCACCATTTTAACATCAAGTCTAACCGGTTCTTCCATGGAATAAAACCCACGATAACCTGCTTTTATCCCGAAAATCTCACGAACTCCATACTGCTCCCACAACCCAACAACCAGCTCCCGAATAACCGTGTTAAGCCCCGGACAAAGTCCCCCGCAAGTAACTATAGCAGCACGTACGTTTCGCGGGTCATATAGTATCTCTTTGCGAGGTCCAGCCCGGTGGTATGCTAACGATGATAAGGTGTTTTCGGACGTGTCGAAAATGGTACGTCGAAGAATGACGTCGGAGTTGGAAAGATAGAACCCGTCTGATGGGTGGTAAAAAGGGCTGTTTTCTAAAGGTGATGTGTGTTTTTGGAGGTGTGGGAGGTAGTCGGTTATATGAGGTACTTGGACAAGGTTCATGTTGATGATGCTTTCGGTTTCAAGGTTTTTTTGGCCGTTCATGTTCAGGTTCAGGTTCAGGTTCATGTTGATGGTGATCAAAGTATGTTTTGTTGTTTTTGATAGAATGGTGAGAAATGAAGACGGTTGAAGTAGGCAGGAAGTGCCGACATATATTGTTTGTATTAGAATAATAAACACGTGGCTAATGGATTGTGTGACACGGATGTTTACGTTTGTTCAACTTCTAGATTCAAGAGAAATGTTAGATCTCTACTTTTTAGTTTAACATAGAATAAGTACCATACTTTTTGTGGCTTGCTAGATCTTTTTTACCTACAATAAAAATATCTAAGTGCTAGGTGGAAACAATTTTGAAGTAGCTACAACAATGTTTTGAAAAAGAAAGGCTTTATACAGTTTGAGTCTATGTAAAAATGAGTTTAAACCTCTTAATCAAGTCAGAAACCATAGTTACTATAAAAGATAATCAAGTGGTGGTAGTATTAGAACACAATGCATAATCAATATAACCAAGTTTGAGATATGTTCCAGTCTGGTACCTCAAACTTTATATCAACCATAAAAACCATCAAAGTTTCAAGCTGCTCTATTTTTATGTTAGAGTGACGCGAATATAACACTTCAAACTTGGTTATTATTTTGTGGTTATTGTTTATGTTTAGTCGTGCTTTAACGGGTTGTACATAAAGTTGGTTGGAATTAGTTAAATTAGGGGTGGGTATTTAAAATTAATGTACAACATTTTAATGCATAGATGGATACTTTAGCAAATTAATTTGAGAAAATTACATAAGAATGAAACAGTTTGAAACTTTAATGGTTTTATGATTAGTATAAAGTTTGAGTGATCAAATTGAAACACTCGTGAAACTTGGTTATTAATGGGTGACATATTCCTAAAAATTAATAGATATTATATAGGTTTTGAAAACATGTTGCAAAGGTTGTTCGGTGCCATTTCGTTGAAACACACGGTTCCTTGAAGGTTTATAAAGAGGTTGAATTGAAGTGGCTATGATCACTTGAATAACAAGTTTGGTATATATATCATAAATTGGTATCGGCTTTGCTTTGTTATCTTTAACATACAATAACATCTCAATTTCACTCTCTCATATATAATGAATGGATTAATATTATTTATACCTACAACACAAGCTTAAATATATGCCTAATACATAAATCACTTGTACAATTGCATTAAGTATTTTTTCTCTAAATTCCATCGATCATTTTTCAAATCAACCAATCAAATCATTATGTTCATTTGTAGGCTTGATTAGTAGACACAAACCGCACAACAATCATTTTTCTAATGATTAACCGGTTGGATAATTTGCAACTCAAACATTTATCAATTGTTAGGCTTGCTAAATCTATAAATGTCAAAGTCTCATGAATTGTTACCGGTGAGCTATCACTCATTTCAAGTTTGTGGAAAACTAGAAGGGGTTGAATAGTTTTGCCGATTTTAAGTTAGTTTCAAAACTTTAGATTCGATCTTATGTGAATTCGTATGGATGGATAGAAAGTATAAAGCAATAAGTAATGTAAGTAATGAGAGCAAGTAAAGTAAAGGATAAAATGACACAACCGATTTATAGTGGATCGGCTACAAGGACACCTTACTTGCCTACTCCACCCCGAGTCACCTACTCGAGAGTTCAAGCACTATGTCAACAAACTCCTTACGCTCGCGGAGAAGCCTCACAACGCCGCTACACTTTTCGGTACAAAGCTAAATACCGAGTCATTAACACGGAGGACCAAACCAACACCACTATAACACAACAAATATGTGAAATATGAAATACAAGATCTTGCTGAAATCTTGTGGAGGAACAAATCAATCAAGGACCCTTGCTTGGATGACTTGTAGTATCTCGTGATCTCGCCTTTGAGAAGGACCTATATGAGAATTACAACAAAAGAAAGAAGAATTACTATATAGATAAAAAGATCTGAGATTAGAGAGAAGTAGTGTATGAGAGAGTTTGCAAGAAGAGGGGTGAGTTACAATGAAGAAATGGCTCACTATTTATAGGAAAAAAATCTCTATTGTTCCCGGATCCCATGGATCCTTACATTAGGGATCCGTCCGATGTAAAGCGAGGATCCGCCCGATGTAAGCGGGGATCCGCATGACGCCTCCTATTTCGGTTATGGGTCATGGATCATTGGTCATGGGTCATGGACTTTGGGTCATGGTTATCCAAATAGATACAATGTATCTAGACATTGGATCATGGGTATGGACCATGGGTTATGGATTTGCTCCATTGGTATGGGTCATGGGTTATGCATTTTACCCATCCTAATAAATTATTACAATAAATGAATTATTACAACAAATTATGTTAAATGACTATATGTAAATGCCTTACAAACATAACATGTATCCTTATAATTTTACTTATGATAACTTTATATTTGTTATCAACAAAACACAAAGAGATCGCTAAATATGAATAAACGTTTTTACGATTTATTTGTATTAACAATATCCCCATTTTGTTGATGACGAAACATAATGTTATGATGAGTAAAACTTAAGAGTAGATGTATATTTTGAAAGCATATATAAGTTTTACTTCTTCTCCCCTTTTTGTCGACACAAAAGCGAACCTATGAAGAAATATAGTGTGGGAAAAAAATAGTATAATCCACGAAGCACTAACTCCCCCTTGACGGTAGCTCCCCCTATAATAGGGCGTCAAGTGAGAAAATAGAATACCTACAAAGAAAAGGTTAGTAGTAACATGTAATAAAATCTTGTATGAGACGAGAAACAAGATAGAGAGCCAAGGTATGTAAACAAAACCTTGTAATAAAATGACAAAGTGTAGTGGTATATAGGCCACATACAAAAATGTAAAGACTAAGGACAAGGTTTGTTCTTTAAAATGACTCAAAAGAAAAAATAGAGAAAATAGTAATATCATTCATTCCATGCTTGCATAAAGTTAATTATGGAAGTTTTGGTGAGTAATGATGTTGATACGATCAAGGATGTGGTTAAGTATGAATCTCATCCCGTCCCTTATTTCCATTGCAAGTTCCCTAGTGGAATGGCAATGTTCACAATGTAAATGATGTGGGTATTGTGTGTGGATGGTTTTCGGGTAAGTTTGATTAGTGGAAGGCGGAATATGTGGTGGAAAAGTTGGAAAATATGGATCAAAGTCCATTATGTTGGTGAGTGGTGGAATATAAGAACCTAGATGTTGTTGTAAGATAATGAGAGCTAAAGGTGGTAGAGTTGCAAGATCTTTGTAAAGTGTGTTTGGAGATGTTGGTGGTGTTAAAAAGACTAGTTCTTTTGGGTTGGAAGTTTGTTGAAATGATGTGGGTGGTGAACTAAACACGGGTAGTGGGATTGTTTTCGGAGTCTTAAGAAGTTCCGATAGGGTGATTTTAGGTGGAGACTTGATATTTGATGGTGGTGATGTGCTTGTCGGAGATGATGGAGGTGCGACTATGGAATCATTTGGTGGTGAATGAGTAGTTGGTGATGAACTTTTTGACAATGGTTTGGCTAAACAACAAGGCCGGATGCTAATCCGTGCGGTTTTTCTAGATTTGGATGGTGGCACTACGGAAGGTGGTAAGATAAAGTTTCAGATTTCTTGAAGAGGGTTGTTTTTACTAAGTGGTTCATCAATGTTGGAAGATCTTTTAAATGACATGATGATGATTGTTTGTGAGGTTGAGAGTGATGGATATGCAAGCATTTTGGGAACCTTATTTATAGAGAAAATAATGCATTGTAATGAATGCTAAACCCAAAATGTGGACAAAAAATCTAATGATTAGATATGAATTTAAGGCATGTGATCATGAGAACACAAGCATCAAGTAACATACTCATTAGTGAAAGAGCTAAAATGATGAAAATATGAAGGTTTATAGCCAAAGTGAGAAAAATAGAAGAAATTTAGCCACGTCCCACGGTTCATGTTAGGAATTAGAAAATTCCATAGTGAAGTGTCGGTCACCCCAAATATTATCTAGCATAAGTTAGCTCGTAGACATATCATTAGTTACGTTATTTGTTAGTTTATTAGTTAGTTTGTAGCGTAGTTTAGTTTAGTGCAACACCGTGGAGGAAGGACGGGTATTTACCCACTGTATGCCTGATCCACAGCCTATCAGGAGGGCGTATCATTTGTAACTATAAATACCCCTCCCATCCATGGAAGGGGTGTCGCTTCCTTGAATCTAACCTTTCATTTGTTTAAGCAACTCTCTTTCAAGAACCTCCTCTCAAATCTCTTCATCTATCTAAAATGGCTTTCTTATTTAATCACAATCCTAGACCACCCGAATCATCAAACAACATAATAATTAAGATCCTTCAATTGGCATCAGAGCCCAGGTTATGTTGTTTTTGATGACTCGTATGGTTTAGATGTGATTTGTATGGTTTATGGTGCGGTCTTGAGGTGTGGGTGTTGTGGTTTGATATGATTGGTGAATACTTTACTTTTGTACTCGTGTATGTTGAGGTTTGGTGTCGATTCGATGTGATTGTTGATTCATTTCTCGTCTTAAATGTGTTATCATTTTACTTGTTTCTTAACATTTTATCAAAATCGAACATCCTCAAACCGGTCTGATTCTTATGGTCAAAACGGGTCTTACTTCTTATGCTTTTACGAGTTATTTTGGCGATTCGTGAGGTCTAAACAGTCTCAATATTGTGTCAATAAAATCTGCTTGCTCATACATGGTTTGTTGATTTTTAAAAGTCATAAGCAAGTTAACTGTTTTTCATATATGCGAGTTAACATTAATATTTCATCTATGCGAGTTGTTAAATATTTTTTAATGTTGAGCGAGTTGTCATTTTTTGAAAGCGAGTTGACAGTATTGACTGTCATGACTCAATGTATTCCTGGATGTGAGTCGTTATAATGTCCAGATACAATGAATGTTAAGCGAGTTGGGTTTATGGTCAAGTTTCAATGCGAGTTACTTAACTCGCATATGTAATAGGTGCAACTCGCTTTTGAGCGAGTTGGGTCAAGAGTTGGGTCATAAGCGAGTTGTTGTTTTAAATCAAATGCGAGTTGGGACAGATGCGAGTTGGAAAAGATGCGAGTTGGGAAAGAGGCGAGTTGTACATGCAAAAATAAGAAGCAATTTGACACAGTTTTAATGATGCAGACTCAACAGAAAGGAAGAACAAGTTTATGACCACTTGACCACAAAACCAAATACAAACATCACGAAAACCTCAGTTACTTCACATCATCATTCTACATACTCCATCATGATTCATCAATCTAAATCATAAAAAATCTCACCAAGCTCAGTATCTACAAGCATGATCTCATATCTAAGTGATTATCTCAAAACACTACTCGATCTCATTGTGCTTATCAATGGTCCGTATATCTCAACAAAGTTAAAGAACTTTTGAGATTCTTTTAACTGACCTCTCAACACATCATCATAGATCAAGAACTTAAAAAGAGTAAAACAAGATCTCAGATCTTTCTTTGTACCTTATAATCTGTTAAAGATCGTAGGAAAAATAACAAAAAAGATATCCTCATTGATCATATCATTTGATTAATATTCGAACATCATAACGAGTTATAACATGGGTGTTATACCCTTCTATATGATTTGCCGATTTTAAGTTAGTTTCAAAAACTTTAGATTCGATCTTATGTGAATTCGTATGGATGGATAGAAAGTATAAAGCAATAAGTAATGTAAGTAATGAGAGCAAGTAAAGTAAAGGATAAAAATGACACAACCGATTTATAGTGGATCGGCTACAAGGACACCTTACTTGCCCTACTCCACTCCCCGAGTCACCTACTCGAGAGTTCAAGCACTATGTCAACAAACTCCTTCTACTCGGCGGAGAAGCCTCACAACGTCGCTTACACTTTTTCCGGTACAAAGCTAAATACCGAGTCCTTAACACGGAGGACCAAACCAACACCACTATAACACAACAGCTATGTGAAATATGAAATACAAGATCTTGCTACAGAAATCTTGTGGAGGAACAAATCAATCAAGGACCCCTTGCTTGGATGACTTGTAGTATCTCGTGATCTCGCCTTTGAGAAGGACCTATATGAGAATTACAACAAAAGAAAGAAGAATTACTATATAGATAAAAAGATCTGAGATTAGAAGAGAGAAGTAGTGTATGAGAGAGTTTGCAAGAAGAGGGGTGAGTTACAATGAAGAAATGGCTCACTATTTATAGGAAAAAAATCTCTATTGTTCCACGGATCCCACGGATCCCTTACATGAGGGATCCGTCCAGTGTAAACTGAGGGATCCGTCCAGTGTAAACTGGGGGATCCGCCAGACGCTCCTCCTATTTCAGTTATGGGTCATGGATCATTGGTCATGGGTCATGGACTTTGGGTCATGGTTATCCAAATAGATACAATGTATCTAGACATTGGATCATGGGTATGGACCATGGGTTATGGATTTGCTCCATTGGTATGGGTCATGGGTTATGCATTTTACCTATCCTAATAAATTATTACAATAAATGAATTATTACAACAATTTATGTTAAATGACTATATGTAAATGCCTTACAAACATAACATGTATCCTTATAATTTTACTTATGATAACTTTATATTTGTTATCAACAAAACACAAAGAGATCGCTAAATATGAATAAACGTTTTTACGATTTATTTGTATTAACAATATCCCCATTTTTGTTGATGACGAAACATAATGTTATGATGAGTAAAACTTAAGAGTAGATGTATATTTTGAAAGCATATATAAGTTTTACTTTTCTCCCTTTTGTCGACACAAAAGCGAACCTATGAAGAAATATAGTGTGGGAAAAAATAGTATAATCCACGAGCACTAACTCCCCTCGACGGTAGCTCCCTATAATAGGGCGTCAGTGAGAAAATAGAATACCTACAAAGAAAAGGTTAGTAGTAACATGTAATAAAATCTTGTATGAGGCGAGAAACAAGATAGAGAGCCAAGGTATGTAAACAAAACCTTGTAATAAAATGACAAAGTGTAGTGGTATATAGGCCACATACAAAAATGTAAAGACTAAGGACAAGGTTTGTTCTTTAAAATGACTCAAAAGAAAAAATAGAGAAAATAGTAATATCATTCATTCCATGCTTGCATAAAGTTAATTATGGAAGTTTTGGTGAGTAATGATGTTGATACGATCAAGGATGTGGTTAAGTATGAATCTCATTGATGAGTCTCTAAATACTCATCATTTTTATACCATTTAAAGCTGCAAAATCATCCGAAAACACTCGAAACACATCAAAATGATCAAAATATCACAAATCGGTGTTTTATGTGTTTTAAATGCAAAATATCAAAATCGGATGAAAATATATCAAATTTGCAAAATTGCGTTTTAGTCCCCAAGTTTCAAAAATTGTCAAAAGCAGTCCCCGAGCGCGTAATTTCAAAGAAAAGTCACCAAAGGTCCTTTTAATATCATAACTTGTCAAATTTAGTCCTTTGGTGAAAAATGTCAAAGTTTGAGAAAATTACAAAATGGCCCTTGAGTTTCAAAATTGGCGTAATTGGTCCTGGAAAATATGAAAATGGCAACATTGGTCCCTGTACTTTTGAAGCTTGTCAATTTCAGCCTTGGATCAACTTTTGCAAGATTGGCGATTAGGTCCTTGAAGTTTGAAATTACAATAAGTCCATGGATTATTAAAACCTTTAACTAATTTTGGACCTTTCAACTCTTGGACCCCGCCATTTAAGCTTTGAACCCCTTGATTAATACCACCCCGGTCAAAATTTGGTTTGACTAACCCTTTTGGCGCCATCTCCACCTCCTCCCCACTAGACTGCAACACCCAACCAACACTCCACCCCTCACCTTTCCATCTTCTTTGTCCCCACATCTCCTACAATCCAAGAATCAATAACTCTTCCTCACCAAACACTCTATCTCACTCCACCGTCAAAAGCGAATTTCCATAAAACCATCCAACGACCAAAATGCACCTAAAGTAATCCTATGGCTAAAATTAATGGTGGGATTTGATCTAGAGGACACGTGGAGACTTCTTGAAGTATAAAAGAGAGAAGAAAGTAGCAGAATAAGTAGTTAGTTAGTTTTTAAATTTTCTTTAATTTCGTTTTGTAATCAAATGTTTTAGTTTTAGTTAAAAATGTGTAATTTCAGTTTCTTTATATCACAATTATGTTAAATTAACTTTGTAATGTGTTTTGAATATCAATCAAAGTCTTTTATTTAAGCTCCTAAGTTCATGACCACTGTTAAACTTTTCAGTTACAAACTCTATTGCCCAAGATTGTTAAAGGTTTATTTTAAGCTTCATTAAGTTCATTTTAAGCCATTGAAAGCTTTTCACAAGCTCACATTCAAGTTTCAATCATTTTGAGTTTTGGTCAACGAAAGTCAACTGGGGCTCAAATTGGAATTAAAGTTGATAATGGGTGTTGCGAAGCTTATTTGGGTTAGATTCGGTTAGTATAGAATAGGATTTGGGTTACGGTTTGGCTGCACCATCCGGACACATGTAAGTTAGTTTATCGGTTTCACATTTCCAAGTCAATTTGCGTTTTCTTTGCTTATCATTATTTGTGGTCTTTATTAGTTTAAATGTGTTTGTTTAGTTGTATTAAACATAATTAAACTCGATTCAATAAGTTAGATTAGCTAGATCGATAGTTTGGTTCATTTATATTGCTCATCAATAGTTAAAGGGTGTTTGGATCAGATTGTTTATTGAGATTGAGGTTTGCTCACAAGTATAAATCTCTTTGTTTTATGCTATTGTATCCTTCTTATGCTCATTCCAAACTTTGGTTTGCACTCTAGATCAATAATAGTCAAAATTACACATCCACGCCCTATCATGCTTCTTGTTGGATATTTGAAAAATCCAAGTTTGATTTTGTGTTCAAAATTTAGAAAACTAGCTTATTTAAGTTTCATTTCATCTTAACACATCATAAATAGTCCATAAATTAGCTCCAAATCTCATTTAAGTCAACCTTTCAACTGTTTTTAAAAGTCAAGTGCACTTATACCAGTTTATGCAGAAAGTGCAGGCCTTGCATTACCTTTATTTTAGCTAGTTAAAGTCTGATATTTGGTCTACTTGCAGTCTTCTAGGTGGTCTTCAAGACCACTTATCTGGTTTTGGCTCTAGATTATCTGATAAGCTTATCAATAAGCTCAAACATGGTGTCTATTCCCCTGTGCAGGGCACTGTTGACTGCACAGGGGTTTTCCAGGTTTTGCAAGGTTCACCCAGGGCTCAGTTTAGCTCACCTAAGTTTGAGTTTTGGTGCACTTGATCTTAGCCAGGTCTAATGTTAGTTCCAACTCTTGGTTTTCCTTTTCGACTTATCTCATTAGCTTGTGCTTAAGCTCAAACATGCCACCCTTCCACTTGTTTTTAGCTTAAGGCTTAATTCATCAAATCATTGCAACCTAATAACCAGAGGTTTTTGCTTGTTGAAACTTGTTCCATTTCTGTTACTTTAGCTTATTAGAGCTTCTCTTTTGGTTTGGTAACTTTTGGATTCCATTTGCTTATTCAAAGGCTTATTTCAATAAGCCTTTGCTCTTCAGTTTCAAAATCCTCCAAACAAGCTCCTGTTTTTCCATTTTTCATAGCTTCCTTATATTATTTTAAGCATTTCCTGAATTTTTCAGATTTTTCCTAGCTTGTTTGGTATTTTTACGCATTTTATCTAGTTTTAAGTATTTTTAAATAGCTTTTAATACAAAAATTAGAAAAAGGTTCAAAAATAATTTTCAATTTTCTTAAGTTAAGATAAATATAAAAAGTGAAAAAGTAATTTTCCATATTTTTCATAGTTTATTTTGTAATTTTAGCTATTTAATTAGTTTTAATAGTATTTAATTCCTAGAAAATAGAAAAATAATCATAAAAATACAAAATAGTTTTGAAAATTCTAGTTTGTTATTTTAGACTTTTCTAATTCATAATTTTATTTTTATAGCTTTATTTCCTAATTTCTTGTATTTTAGGTAATTATTAAATAGTTAAAATTAGTTTTTAATTTATAATAATTAATTAATTAGTTATAAAAATAATTTTCTTTCTCCAAAAATTTTCTTTTATCATTAGGATTGTAAAAATGTATTTTTTATATTTTTAGGATTTATATTGTATAAGTTTCACTTTTTATTTTGCACGTTTACGTATTTTTTAATTTAAACGTAAGTTTTTAGTCTTAAGTTTTAAACGTTCATCACTTTAAATATAGTGATAGCGTTTATTTAATAGGTTTTATCTTTTTAATTTTCTTTAATTTGCATTTAAGCCGTCTTTATTTGTTGGCTTTTTCCGTAGTTATAATCTATTCACAATATCCTTTTCCCGTTCAAATCTCGCGATCACTAAACGTTTGATAATCCATTGCATAGCTCTTGGGACATAACGACCGGGAAACACTATACTCCCGATCTTCATTGCATTTGTGTTCGAACTGTTTTAAGTGCATTACGGCTGGTCATTCACAAGTGACCGGTTTAATGTAATTAGACTTGACGGTTTCGTGAGATCAAATTTTTAGGCGCCATTCGGGGGTGTCGTCTTGATTGTCTTCCGTTTAGCAGATTAGTGATTTGGATATTCACTCTTTGTCTATACCATCTGTATGTGTTTATATTTTCTTTATCAAAAACCCAAAAAGATTTTCAGTCTTTGTTTTTACAAATGTTTTTCGAAAATGCCAAAAATATTCCTCTTCACCCTCCTACCCTTTTTGATTCTTTATCCCTTTACCCTCTATCCATTTGATTCTCACTTCTTCTATTCTCATGGAATCTCTCGAGGACAGATTCAGGACGAAGTTGAAAACTTGAGATCGTATCACAAATGTCTAGAATTCGTGTTGTTCGTGATGATCCATTCATTCTGCGTGAGGAAATGGATCGAGAAACCGGGTGACAAAGGACCAAGTACTTCCTTTTGATAATGGGAGTGCTAAATCGTCCAACCTACGGTTATCCAAAGCCCCAACCCTCAATTGCTCATAAGCCGTCTAGAATTGATTCTAAACTTTCACGATTTACGGTTAAAAGCAAACATGCGAAATTCAAACGGTGACTAGCAAGAATGACTTGCATAATCTTCACGTTTCTCAAGAACCGAATCGAGACCATAACGGAAGTGGTGGAAATTGCTAGCTCTCGAGCACACCACTTGTCCCACCTCTTGATTTTCAAAATGTTCTTGAGTCTTAATAGTCATTTGATCACCATGTTGGTTTTGTTGATCCTTTGAATAAAGCGATTCCTCTTCATAACTCTCAAATGCAATCGTTTATTCCTTGTGTCGGTTGTGGTGAGCCTCTATGGTTCACCACGTCGTTGGTGTACTTGTGTACAATGTGGTAATGATATCCATAACGGAGTTGTTTGTTTTGTGGTTCGAGAATTCATTTGATTATGATCCTTATCAGAACTCATTTAACGACTCTTCAAACTTTTCTAATTACCCACCACAGCCCGACTTATCTTCATATGATCAACATTACTGTTGTGAATTTTGTGGAGGTCCTCACCAAGGATTTGAGTGTCAATCCGGAAACACATTTGTCTATGAGCAGTTTTCCAATGATGCTCGTAACTTTGGTTATAACCAAAATCCATATGATTCACCATTCCGGACTCAGCAGTTATCTTGTTGTAGTCTGTGGAGGTACCCATTTCAACTCTAATTGTCAAATAGGAACCCGGTTCCTTGTAACAATCATGACTCTTACATGTTTGAAAATTTCCAACCTCCACAAACACCATACGGTTCAAACTCCACCGAGCCGTTATCACAAGAAATCTCCACGATTTTGAAACCGCAATGAAAACACTTGAGGATATGATTAGTAACTTTAAGAATCAAGTGAGTGGTGAAAAGACCATGGAGAATTGTTAGTCAAGAGCAAAAGGCCCGCCAATCTAAGGAGGAATTATTAGTCCTAGAGCAAGCACTCTAAGACGTTCCCAATTTCTTAAGGCGCTCTATATGATGATGACGAGGAGAGTTTTATCCTTTTAGTTCTCAACTCCCTCGATCGGTTGATACCCAGCAGATTGAGATTCCATCTCAAATAAGCGCTATCACACCCAAGCTCCCACTCACTCTCTAAACATGGGGATGAGCATCTTGACCTTGTTCACGAAAAGGAATCGGACGAATTCATAAAGTCTAGTGTTGAGAACCTTGTCCCAATCCCGAGAGAGTCACAGGGAACTTCTGATCAGATGTGTGATTCTTCTTCCCCTCTTGAGTGTTCAAATGATCATTTGGAAACTTTCTCTGATCTTAGCGACGATTGTACTTCTTATGTAAACATCGAGTTTGTTGAGGCATCACTTCCACAATCTGATGCTGATCATCTTCTTGAGGAATTCTCCGGTGAATTCACTCACTTCAATCCACTCTTTGATTTCGAAGCCGATCTGGGAGAGACTGAAAGTCTCATTGATAATGATTGTTCACTCACTTCTCACCCTAACAATCCAATCGAGAATGTTAATCACTTTGTTCCCGAAACATTCAAAGCTACTTTCACCAATCCTCTATTTGAATTCGACTCTGAATTCACTTCAATTTCTGAGAATCCACTCTTTGATACTCAGATTGAGGATAGTGATGAGTCTACTATGGAACAAGAGTTCACAAATTCACTTCATGTGAATGATTCTTTTCATGAAGAGTTCTCCGGTGAACTCTCTCATGACATATCTCCTCCGGAACATGATCATTTCTATTTTGATCTTGAGGATGATATTAGCTCGGAGGAAGGTGTACTCTATCGTACGAGTTTGCTTATTAAAGATACTACCTTCACCCTTCCTCCCGATACGTCTACATTTGAGGATGAAGAATGGATCTTGATTGTTATCAAGACCTTTCTTCCTTTCCTCAAATATCTTGTGATTTCCCTTCATCTTCACTCCTTTGGGAGTGAGGACACTATCTTTGACCCCGGCATTTTCATTTATCATTTGTGAGCCGGGTCTGTCTCTGTTTCTCAATATCTCATCGGTGTGGAACTTTCACGTGCTTCAATGTTTATCCAAACATCTTGAATGAAAGTCCGATGGAGATTGTTTCTTCCACTTTGCTTCCCCATGAACAAATGAATTCGGGGTCGAGTCAAGCTAGCGACTCGGTAATCAAAAACAGTAGCTAAACATGGGTTTTCACCCGTGTGTTCCACCTAAGTGTGGGGGAGTGCCCCACATGTTATATATATATATAAAAAAAAAAAAAAAAAAAAAAAAAATCATCTTTCTAAATAATGGCCGTAGTATTTCCCTTTACGTTCTTCGTTTGGCATTACACGGTACTTTGAATATTGAGGCAATATTCATTTCTAAGTGTGGGGAATTCTCACGAATTTCATATATTATCTACCCAATTCCCGTTTTGGCCAAAATTTTTTGGAGTAAGTGTTTTACACTTACTCATTTGGTTATCGATCCGCCTTGTCTAATAAACAAAAGGATTGGCTAATCCAGAGCAAACGGCTCTTGGTAAAGATTTCTCAAATCCGTTTATATGGCTTGCAATTTGCCCAAAATTGTATGGTATTCATTCACCATATCCTTAAAAGTGAAGAGTTGGCTAGCATGCAAGATTATGGCTTGTGGTAAAGGCGATGGAAAAACCATAATTGGTAATCACTCACCAAAGATAATTCGATAATTTATCTAAGAGTTGGCTAGTCCGGAAGAGTGCGGCTTCGGTAAAGACAAAATCAAATCCGTTGAAAGGCGGTGGTTTGCTCAAAATCACATGGTTATCGGTGTACCATGGTTCTTACTTGAGCTGAAACATTTGGCTACTCCGAAGTAATGGCTTTTGGTAAAGAGTTTCAAATCCATTATGTTTTCTCAAATCATTGCTAGGGACTAGCAATATCTCGATGTGGGGATTGATGAGTCTCTAAATACTCATCATTTTATACCATTTAAAGCGCAAAATCATCGAAAACACTCGAAACACATCAAAATGATCAAAATATCACAAATCGGTGTTTTATGTGTTTTAAATGCAAAATATCAAAATCGGATGAAAATATATCAAATTTGCAAAATTGCAGTTTAGTCCCCAAGTCTCAAAATTGTCAAAAACAGTCCACGAGCACGAATTTCAAAGAAAAGTCACCAAAGGTCCTTTTAATATCATAACTTGTCAAATTTAGTCCTTTGGTGAAAAATGTCAAAAGTTTGAGAAAATTACAAAAATGGCCCTTCAAGTTTCAAAATTGGCAGAATTGGTCCCTGGAAAATGTGAAAATGGCAACATTGGTCCCTGTACTTTTGAAGCTTGTCAAATTCAGCCCTTGGATCAACTTTTGCAAGATTGGCAGATTAGGTCCTTGAAGTTTCAGAATTACACAATAAGTCCCTTGGATTATTAAAACCTTTAACTAATTTTGGACCTTTCAACTCTTGGACCCCTGCCATTTAAGCTTTTTGAACCCCCTTGATTAATACCCTGCCCGGTCAAAATTTGGTTTGACTAACCCTTTTGGCGCCATCTCCACCTCCTCCCCCACTAGACCTGCAACACCCAACCAACACTCCACCCCCTCACCTTTCCATCTTCTTTGTCCCCCCACATCTCCTACAATCCAAGAATCAATAACTCTTCCCTCACCAAACACTCTATCTCACTCCCTTTGTCAAAAGCGAATTTCCGCCAAAACCATCCAACGACCAAAATGCACCTAAAGTAATCCTATGGCTAAAATTAATGGTGGGATTTGATCTAGAGGACACGTGGAGACTTCTTGAAGTATAAAGAGAGAAGAAAGTAGCGAGAATAAGTAGTTAGTTAGTTTTAAATTTTCTTTAATTTCGTTTTGTAATCAAATGTTTTAGTTTTAGTTAAAAATGTGTAATTTGGTTTCTTTATATCACAATTATGTTAAATTAACTTTGTAATGTGTTTTGAATATCAATCAAAGTCTTTTATTTAAGCTCCTAAGTTCATGACCACTGTTAAACTTTTCAGTTACAAACTCTATTGCCCAAGATTGTTAAAGGTTTATTTTAAGCTTCATTAAGTTCATTTTAAGCCATTGAAAGCTTTTCACAAGCTCACATTCAAGTTTCAATCATTTTTGAGTTTTGGTCAACGAAAGTCAACTGGGGCTCAAATTGGAATTAAAGTTGATAATGGGTGTTGCAGAAGCTTATTTGGGTTAGATTCAGTTAGTATAGAATAGGATTTGGGTTCTGGTTTGGCCTGCACCATCTGGACACATGTAAGTTAGTTTATCAGTTTTCACATTTCCAAGTCAATTTGCAGTTTTCTTTGCTTATCTGTTATTTGTGGTCTTTATTAGTTTAAATGTGTTTGTTTAGTTGTATTAAACATAATTAAACTCAGTTCAATAAGTTAGATTAGCTAGATCAGTAGTTTGGTTCATTTATATTGCTCATCAATAGTTAAAAGGGTGTTTGGATCAGATTGTTTAGCTGAGATTGAGGTTTGCTCACAAGTATAAATCTACTGTTTTATGCTATTGTATCCTTCTTATGCTCATTCCAAACTTTGGTTTGCACTCTAGATCAATAATAGTCAAAATTACACATCCACCGCCTCTATCATGCTTCTTGTTGGATATTTGAAAATCCAAGTTTGATTTTGTGTTCAAAATTTAGAAAACTAGCTTATTTAAGTTTCATTTCATCTTAACACATCATAAATAGTCCATAAATTAGCTCAATCTCATTTAAGTCAACCTTTCAACTGCTTTTAAAAGTCAATTGCACTTATACCGGTTTATGCGAGAAAGTCGCAGGCCTTGCATTACCTTTATTTTAGCTAGTTAAAGTCGATATTTGGTCTACTTGCGGTCTTCTAGGTGGTCTTCAAGACCACTTATCGGTTTTGGCTCTAGATTATCGATAAGCTTATCAATAAGCTCAAACATGGTGTCTATTCCACATGCGAGGAACCTTGTTGACCCATTGGGGTTTTCGAGTTTTGCAAGGTTCACCAGGGCTCGGTTTAGCTCACCTAAGTTTGAGTTTTGGTGCACTTGATCTTAGCCAGTCTAATGTTAGTTCCAACTCTTGGTTTTCCTTTTCGACTTATCTCATTAGCTTGTGCTTAGCTCAAACATGCCACCCTTCTCACCATTTTTAGCTTAAGGCTTAATTCATCAAATCATTGCAACTTTGATAACCGAGGTTTTGCTTGTTGAAACTTGTTCCATTTCTGTTACTTTAGCTTATTAGAGCTTCTCTTTTGGTTTGGTAACTTTTGGATTCCATTTGCTTATTCAAAGGCTTATTTCAATAAGCCTTTGCTCTTCAGTTTCAAAATCCTCCAAACAAGCTCCTGTTTTCCATTTTCATAGCTTCCTTATATTATTTTAAGCATTTCTGAATTTTTGATTTTTCCTAGCTTGTTTGGTATTTTTCGCATTTTATCTAGTTTTAAGTATTTTAAATAGCTTTTAATACAAAAATTAGAAAAAGGTTCAAAAATAATTTTCAATTTTCTTAAGTTAAGATAAATATAAAAAGTGAAAAAGTAATTTTCCATATTTTTCATAGTTTATTTTGTAATTTTAGCTATTTAATTAGTTTTTAATAGTATTTAATTCCTATAAAATAGAAAAATAATCATAAAAATACAAAAATAGTTTTGAAAATTCTAGTTTGTTATTTTAGACTTTTCTAATTCATAATTTTATTTTTATAGCTTTATTTCCTAATTTCTTGTATTTTAGGTAATTATTAAATAGTTAAAATTAGTTTTAATTTATAATAATTAATTAATTAGTTATAAAATAATTTTCTTTCTCCAAAATTTTCTTTTATCATTAGGATTGTAAAATGTATTTTTATATTTTAGGATTTATATTGTATAAGTTTCACTTTTTATTTTGCACGTTTACGTATTTTTTAATTTAAACGTAAGTTTTTAGTCTTAAGTTTTAAACGTTCATCACTTTAAATATAGTGATAGCGTTTATTTAATAGGTTTTATCTTTTTAATTTTCTTTAATTTGCATTTAAGCCGTCTTTATTTGTTGGCTTTTTCCGTAGTTATAATTTATTCACAATATCCTTTTCCCGTTCAAATCTCGCGATCACTAAGCGTTTGATAATCCATTGCATAGCTCATTTGGGACATAACGACCGGAAACACTATACTCCCGATCTTCATTGCATTTGTGTGCGAACTGTTTTAAGTCATTACGGTGGTCATTCATGTGACGGTTTAATAATTAGACTTGACGGTTTTGCGCAGATCACTCATCCCGTCCCTTATTTCCATTGCAAGTTCCCTAGTGGAATGGCAATGTTCACAATGTAAATGATGTGGGTATTGTGTGTGGATGGTTTTCGGGTAAGTTTGATTAGTGGAAGGCGGAATATGTGGTGGAAAAGTTGGAAAATATGGATCAAAGTCCATTATGTTGGTGAGTGGTGGAATATAAGAACCTAGATGTTGTTGTAAGATAATGAGAGCTAAAGGTGGTAGAGTTGCAAGATCTTTGTAAAGTGTGTTTGGAGATGTTGGTGGTGTTAAAAAGACTAGTTCTTTTGGGTTGGAAGTTTGTTGAAATGATGTGGGTGGTGAACTAAACACGGGTAGTGGGATTGTTTTCGGAGTCTTAAGAAGTTCCGATAGGGTGATTTTAGGTGGAGACTTGATATTTGATGGTGGTGATGTGCTTGTCGGAGATGATGGAGGTGCGACTATCGAATCATTTGGTGGTGAATGAGTAGTTGGTGATGAACTTTTTGACAATGGTTTGGCTAAACAACAAGGCCGGATGCTAATCCATGCGTTTTCTAGATTTGGATGGTGGCACTACGGAAGGTGGTAAGATAAAGTTTGATTTCTTGAAGAGGTTGTTTTACTAAGTGGTTCATCAATGTTGGAAGATCTTTTAAATGACATGATGATGATTGTTTGTGAGGTTGAGAGTGATGGATATGCAAGCATTTTGGGAACCTTATTTATAGAAAATAGTGCATTGTAATGAATGCTAAACCCAAAATGTGGACCAAAATCTAATGATTAGATATGAATTTAAGGCATGTGATCATGAGAACACAAGCATCAAGTAACATACTCATTAGTGAAAGAGCTAAAATGATGAAAATATGAAGGTTTATAGCCAAAGTGAGAAAAATAGAAGAGAAATTTAGCTTCTGTCCCACGGTTCATGTTAGGAATTAGAAAATTCCATAGTGAAGTGTCGGTCACCCCAAATATTATCTAGCATAAGTTAGCTCGTAGACATATCATTAGTTACGTTATTTGTTAGTTTATTAGTTAGTTTGTAGCGTAGTTTAGTTTAGTGCAACACCGTGGAGGAAGGACGGGTCTTTACCCACTGTATGCCTTATCCACAGCCTGTCAGGAGGGCGTATCATTAGTAACTATAAATACCCCTTCCATCCATGGAAGGGTGTCGCTCTTGAATCTAACCTTTCATTTGTTTAAGCAACTCTCTTCAAGAACCTCCTCTCAACTCTCTTCATCTATCTAAAATGGCTTTCTTATTTAATCATTAATCCTAGACACTCCGAATCATCAAACAACATAATAATTAAGATCCTTCAATTGGCATCGAGCCCGGTTATGTTGTTTTGATGACTCGTATGGTTTAGATGTGATTTGTATGGTTTATAGTGCGGTCTTGAGGTGTGGGTGTTGTGGTTTGATATGATTGGTGAATACTTTGCTTTTGTACTCGTGTATGTTGAGGTTTGGTGTCGGTCCGATGTGATTGTTGATTCATTTCTCGTCTTAAATGTGTTATCATTTTACTTGTTTCTTAACATTTTATCAAAATCTGAACATCCTCAAACCGGTCTCGATTCTTATGGTCAAAACGGGTCTTACTTCTTATGTTTTTCGAGTTATTTTGGCCGATTCGTGAGGTCTAAACAATCTCAATATTGTGTCAATAAAATCTGCTTGCTCATACATGGTTTGTTGATTTTAAAAGTCATAATCAAGTTAACTGTTTTTCATATATGCGAGTTAACATTAATATTTCATCTATGCGAGTTGTTAAACATTTTTTTAATGTTGAGCGAGTTGTCATTTTTTGAAAGCGAGTTGACAGTATTGACTGTCATGACTCAATGTATTCCTGGATGTGAGTCGTTATAATGTCCAGATACAATGAATGTTAAGAGAGTTGGGTTTATGGTCAAGTTTCAATGCGAGTTACTTAACTCGCATATGTTATGGGTGCAACTCGCTTTTGAGCGAGTTGGGTCAAGAGAGTTGGGTCATAAGCGAGTTGACTGTTTTTCGTCAAATGCGAGTTGGGACAGATGCGAGTTGGAAAAGATGCGAGTTGGGAAAGAGGCGAGTTGTACATGCAAAAATAAGAAGCAATTTGACACAGTTTTAATGATGCAGACTCAACAGAAAGGAAGAACAAGTTTATGACCACTTGACCATAAAACCAAATACAAACATCACGACAACCTCAGTTACTTCACATCATCATTCTACATACTCCATCATGATTCATCAATCTAAATCATAAAAAATCTCACCAAGCTCAGTATCTACAAGCATGATCTCATATCTAAGTGATTATCTCAAAACACTACTCGATCTCATTGTGCTTATCAATGGTCCGTATATCTCAACAAAGTTAAAGAACTTTTGAGATTCTTTTAACTGACCTCTCAACACATCATCATAGATCAAGAACTTAAAAAGAGTAAAACAAGATCTCAGATCTTTCTTTGTACCTTATAATCTGTTAAAGATCGTAGGAAAAATAACAAAGAAGATATCCTCATTGATCATATCATTTGATTAATATTCGAACATCATAACGAGTTATAACATGGGTGTTATACCCTTCTATATGATTTGTTCATGGAAACAACACATTATCACAAGATATCTTCAAGCTAAAACTCAGGTAATGTACGAAACTTATAAAGTAATGAATTTAACAAGTGTGTTAGGTCATCACTTTGATTCCTAGTTATGGAAATCCAAGATCAATTCTCACACGTTACCTGTAACTCCATTGGTTCGTGAAGCCGTCTTCATAACTAGCCATCCCTGTGGCTTTTTTCTGAGTTCGTCTTGTTCGGATCTGGAGTTGAGAGTGTAGTACTTGGAGGTAGGCGATCAAGTTATAGGAGTATTATTAGGGCTGGACGTGAGATTAATCTGGGATAAGATGTGCAAGTTCTAATTTTAACTTTTCTTTGTAACGTTATATGTTGTGATGGGGGCGTGCTGTTGACATTTGAGAAAAGATAAATCAGGGTTTGTCCATGGGATTAGGGTTATGTGTGAGAGACTTGTCTTTGATTTATACCAGATAATTAGGGTTGCAGTTACATTGGGCCGTGTATTATTGTTCTCTGAAATGGGCCGAGTGCTACTTTATGGACCATGGGCTTTTATTCAATACATCCGGGCTTTTCTCACGTGGGCCGAACAGTTTGGTATAACTCATTACATGGACCATAGATAATTAAATTGTTGTATTGAAGTGATGTATGAAAGCAGATTTGGATGAAATCTTTATGGGCAACTAATTGTAATTGTTGGGTCAAGTGGAGTGTCAATGACTAAGATCAGTTAAGGGCTTGAATTGATATCCGATGTGCAACTTGAGTTATTTAGAACGAGGCTGATGATTATTCTTGGATATGGACTACAGTTTGATGATACTATTTGCGACTCGATGAGATTTGATGAGTTATGAGATTTGATCACGAGATTAGACGATGAGACTTGTTGTGATGTGGTTTGGTACTTTGGTTTATACATTTTCATGTAGAATATTATGATACGGTTTGAATTGATAGTTGAACAAGGTTAACTACGGGGTTTTGTATGGTATTTCTTATTTGGATTTGAAGTGAGGTTTTCCGGGCGCGTTTACTTATTTCGTCTTCTTTCTTTCTACCCTTCCGAAGATGACTTTTTGGGCATTTATAGAGTGTGATAAAGACTTGGCTATTTAGTTACGGTGTGATACTTTCTCGCTTAACCCACAACGTAATCGTACTTCGGTGTCTCACGCGGTGAGGATACGTCAAGAGGTTTTGTACATTGGGTACACCGTTTCTTTTCACAAGGATTAGTACAAGTTTAAGTAACAAACTGGGAATTCTACTTCATGTTCAAGTTTGGCATATCGGGTTTAATTCATCAGTGGTCACAACAACGGTAAGCCGACAGAATATGTGGATGATGTGTTTACCAAAGTTTTTTTTTTGATGATTGATAATATTGTTGATGTTGGATAATGAACCGCTGATGAACCGCTGCATGTTCCCCTAAAACAGATATTCACTGAAACCAAAGTCGTCATAACACATTCAAGTTGACATTGTTTACGGTTTTGTCTTGATTTTGTAAAATCCCGCGAAAGAACCTATTTCTCGGTTTAAATCATAGACTTGTAAAATCCCGTGACTATGGAAACATCCTCGTATTAGAAAAGTGCATTTCCGGATCTATCTTACGGTTTATTCTTGGTTTTGTAAAATCCATGCGAAAGAAACTATTTATCGGTTTAAACCTTAGAGTTGTAAAATCCGTAATGATGGAACCATCTTGGAGAAGAGAAAGTGTAACTCTGGATCTTACTTGATCTTTGGTGCTACGGTTTTGCTTGAAGAAAGGATAAAAGGTGTACTTCATGAATTGGATGTGTGTTTGGATATTCGTCATGGTAGTTTGGTTATTTCATGGTTTACGGGGTTATGTGCATTTAACCATGGTCGGGATGAAACCATTATCAAAGTTCATTTAAATGTCAAAGAAGGCTAGATTTGAGCAGTTAACCAGAAAAAATGACAACGACGTTAATTCAATATTATTTATTTGAGGTTGAAGTGAATTATCATGGGCGAGTGTACTTAGTATCTGAAGGTATCGGGGATGGTTGGATGAAGATTCTTCATGATCCTTGTTCGAGCTTATTATAAAAAAAAAAGACTTGGAAATCTAGTTATTGTTGGGTGTCTTTTACATTTTCTTTTACCACTTGGGGGAATTGGGCTCATACCACTACAAAATAACTATCACTTTAAGGGGTTACGTTGTAGTGCTCAGTGTCACATTCAATTGTGGATTTTCAAGAGGTAATGTACGTCTTATACTTGATGGTTGGTTGGTTGAAGAGTATAGAGTACATAGAGAGTACTTAGAGATGTTAATGGAAATCGGCACCGCTCTTTGTTACATATGTGCAAGTTTAAGTCACGAGTTCGGGTTAGTTTACTTCAGGGTCAAATTCAACATATTGGGTTTTCTCCATCGATTGTCACAACAAAAAGCCTATTGAATGATAATGGGGTTGATTAAAAGTTTGCCAAGAGTAGATGAAAAGAGAGATTTATGACGTATGAACACACAGTTCATGCCTCGTTCTCCAAAGAAAAGAAATGTATGCGTTACGATGCGCATTATCTTGAAGAAGAGAAATCTTCTTATGAAGTATGAACACATCGTTCATGCCTCGTACTCTAAAGAAAAGAACGATTATGCGTGTCGGTGCGCTTTATCTTGAAGAAGAGAAATCTTCTATTATGACCATTCTCATCAACATGCTTCATACTTTTCCATGCGCTTGGTCATCAAGTGAACCGGACTACCATTGATTGTTTTCTTATTCCACTTGCTCAACTATAATGACGATGGCGACATCATGTGCTAATTTTGCGGGGGAGAATTGTGAATAGAATACTTTTGGATGATTTCACTTATTTAGTCAAGAATGGCATCTCCGTATGCAATTCTTGAGGGGGAGAAGAAGTGTGAATTTTTGCATTGTTTATTGATATTTGAGAATATAAATGGTCATACGGCTCTAAACTCATGTAAGAACCGAGCTTATTCTTATCGGGTCATCTTCACATGGAGTTTTTCACTTCTAAGAGCCGTTGGTTGACATCTTCACTCGGATTGATGAGTTTATCGACAAAGTGCTTCTGGTTAATGCTTCACGTATACATCAACATGATGATTCTGAACAATCTCTCTGTTCATGTTTGATGTGATTGGTAGTTTGGCGTTACCATCTTGTGTGTTCGTTATGCCTAATTGTTGATTTCCTTGATGAACATCTTTACGTTCTTGTTTGATTGGGAGGATTTTAGTTAAGGGATTTGCAAGATGTAAGTTGATTGGGATGCTTTTGGTGATGTTCTTGTTTTGGTGAGTTGAAGATGTTAACTATCTATTCCCCAACTGGACAATCTTGAAGAAGGTCGAGTCTACAGTCGGTTCTACATTCTCTACTACATGTTAGAAGACTAAAGACGAGTTGCATTTAATTATCTAAAGACTTCTTCTTAATCTGAGCATTTATCAAACAAATTGTCGGTTTAGGGGAGAGCACTAATTGGGGGAGAGTGAAATGTCGAATTTAATCCCCAATTAGACTTGCTCATATTCTTCAGCAAGTTGATTCCCACAAGAGTTCAAGTGTTCTTCTCAACAAATTTCTAGTATACGGGCCTACAATGAGTTCTTGATTTCAAGTGTCAAAACCAAGCAAGGGGAAGGAGACACACATCTAAACACAAAGCGAGTAAACTTGATGAACTTAATTCTTCTAAGTGATTGAAGATATCCCAGGAAGACAAATGTTATTACCGCAGAGAAACTCAAGGTTTGACTCATGACGAGTAAACTTGATGAACTTAACTCTTCTAAGTGATTGAAGATATCCCGGGAAAATAAATGTCATGACCGCAGAGAAATTCAATGTTTTACTCATCAAGGCTTTTAGTGTTATTATTCCAATGACGTAGGGAAGTGATGTAAATGAAAGTTTACGAAGATAAAGAGGTACTTTGGTGTGTGATGATCTTGATGTTATCGCAATCATCGGGAGAGAGAATTGTGTACATTGGGGCACTCATTTGTCTCACTTGAGGGCTTAATCGATGATTCGAGATATAATCACTTATTCCGGAGTTGACATCCGCAGAGATTGTCATCCGAGAGATAATCGATGATTCGCCTGCTTCTTCAATGTTATCGGTTGTTCTCTCTTTGGGGAATGTGTGTACTTGGTCCTTGAGCTTCATACACGATCATCGGGAAGAAAGCCATTGTTTACCACAAACATTGGGGAGGTGTTTTCTCTCCGGGCATGATGTGTATTCGGGAGAGTTCTTGGATATTGGTGTACTGGGTTCTTGAGCTTCATACATGTTCATCGGGGAAGAAAAATGTGAACATGGGAAGGTGTTCTTCATTCCCTCATGAAGTGTATTCGGAGAGTTCTTGAGCATTATACTAAGAGGCGGATTGCATCATTTCAACTACACGGGAAGTGTTCTCTTGACACCTTTTGGAATGGATCGTTTGAGACTTGATGGAATGGAAATTTGAGAAGATTATTTAAATGTGGGATGATACGTTGTTGTTGTTCTATTGGATGAATATAGCCTCGAGCGAAGAATCACGGTGATTATTCTTAAAAGGAGCACTGGGTTTATGATAATGGTGTGCTTCTTTGTGCACTGTCTAAAGCAAGCTTGAAATAGAGCTTGAATCTGCTCAACATAAGGATTTTTGGTTTGGGGAAGTCATCAAAGTCTCACTTTCGGATGGTTCAATTTCTCTCATTCAGGAGCCTCGAAAGCTTTGGTGGTGAATGTTTAAGAGATGATGACTTCTATCTTCTACAACGGGGCTGCTTGATATCCTTATCTCGGTTCTCGTATCATCATCTTCTTTTACTATATCATCTTCTCTATCTTTGTATATATTTATCAAAAACAAAATACAAAAATATAAAACCAGCAAAAAAAAATTGAAAATTGAAAAATACCAAAAATATGTTTTCTCAAGACATGTCTTACGGTATCGATAACATCTACGGTCTTAGAAATGTCATTCAATAATGGCACGGGACCATAGATGAAGTTCGAGCAGAGGTGTAAATATTCTTTTCTAAACATGTCTCAAAACATGGCTTGCGATTACTTGATCGTGACCGCGCTTAAACCATGGCTTGCTATTATTTACGATAGCAACCCGCTCTTCAAAGAGGAAAGTGCTGCGCTAAACCAATTTTCAAATATTTCGTGCAATTATCCTAAAACAAAATGAGGAAAGTTTTTCGAAGGACTGCTGTTCCCACACAAATATTTTTCCGTCTAAAAATTCTTTGAAAAATATTTGTTGTATTCAAAAATTGGTGGAAAATGAGTTGCTTTCAAAACAATCAGAGTCATAATTTTTATAAAATTTGCTAACTCAATCAATGACTTCAGCGCTTTTAAACTTTTCATAAAATGAGTCATGGATTGAGGGGGAGAATGTTTTCAAATTTATATCTTCTAACGGACTTTCTTAATTATCCTCGTGCTTTATTGAAAATGATGTTAACCTATGTTGAAGGACTAGGTGCCTATGATATGATTGTTAGGATTAGATGACTTGAGTTTCATAAACACTTTATTCCCATACCTTATATGATCTGATTGATAGGTTGGATTGACTTTTATTAGTCCATTGCTGTTTGGGTGATGTCGACCACCATATATCTGTATGTATGTTCACTAACGTATGCGATATCATGGATATAAGAATGTTCTGATCCGGATCCCACAAATGAAGGCGATTGGATGCCGAAAGGAAAGGGTAACTATATCTTGGGTTGACAAATGAAGAAACGGAGCTTAATTGGACTTCAATGGAGAGTTGGCATAAATGCAACGTAAGAGGTGTCACTGCATCAGCAGATGGCTTTCTTCTAAGTGATTGAAGAAACGGAGCTTAATTTGACCTCAGTTGGCATTAAAATGCAACGAAAGAAGTCTCACTGCATCAGCAGATGGTTTTCTTCCAAACCCTACAACAACAACAACGGAAGCTTCTCAACCACCTAACGCATCTTTGTGCAGGATAATTGTGATGATACCATTTTTAAACAATTGTGAAATAAAATTTGATTAAATTGTTTTGAAAATGGAAAATATTGTTTTGAAAATCAATTGGACTAAATTTTGAAAATAACCGGACTTCTTTTTATCAAAACCTAAGTCACTCAATCATCGACTACGGTCATCGATTGAGGGGGAGAGTGATTTAAAATAAAATATTTTCAAACGATATTTCATCTATCAAGTCCGTTTGTACAAAACAAAGTGGTGATCTAAAGATTTAATGTTATGTCATGGTATGATTTTCTTTAAAACTCAAAGATCTTGCAAAATGAAATTTTTTTTTCTGTTCTTGTTTGATTGTGAAATTGTTTTATTTTACTTAAAGATCTCTTAAAACTTTCATACCTGATACTAACAATCTTTAATGTCTTAAAATGGTCCTTATCTGTCATTTTTCAAAATTAAATCTTGCCACGTCTTTCCCCAAACTTTTCTAAATGATTTAAATCAGTTGGGATCGCAAATCTCAAATGGTTTGATATTTTTGATCGGGGGAGAGATAGTGATTTAAATCTCAAATCTGTTTTAATGGAATCGGTTTTAGTCCTTTACAGGCACTCCTGCCTCCATGTGCCAAACGATTTTGAGATCCAAAATATACAATGCACATGTTGAGGAGGAGGATTTATCCAAAAACAAGATGAGTATTTAAACCTGGCCACATATTCTCCAATGTTTTATAAACCTTATTAAATCCCTTGGGATCCAAAATCTCAAAGGGTTTGATACTTTTGATCGGGGGAGAATTTGTGATTTAATAATGAAATTTGATAAAAGGTGTTCGTTTTGATTTAATTGTGCAGGCTGCTCTCTCATATGTGCTAAACGCTTTCGAATCTCGAAGCACATATTGAGGGGGAGCAAATGGTTTCTTAATGGCTTTTGTAATCATGGATGGGCTTCAAATGAACTCTTGCCTCTATGTGATAAAATGATTTCAAATATCCTATGCACATATTGAGGGGGAGAATTTACCAAAGAAAATCAAATGGCTTTTTCTAAAAGAAATTATGATCAAGAAAATATTTCAAAGTCCTCTTGCCTCCATGTGCTGATCAATTTCTAAATCATATGCACATGTTGAGGGGGAGGTTTTCTAAATGATCAAAACTATTAAGGTACAAAATGCTTTGATCTCGTATCACAAGTACCTTGATTGATTTTTCAAATGATTTTTCAAATTGGTTTCATGAAGGAAAGAACAATACCAAAAGACCGACCAATTTACTTTTGGTGTTATAAGGATGGTTAGGTTAGGTATTTGTTCCCACGATCCGCCAGGACCGGAGGGATCTACCCAGGGACAATCCACTAGATAGTGTAGAGTCCTTAGGTATATTGAAAAAAGGAGAAAAATGAGAATATGGGAAGAGTGCGGACTGAGTCTGAGCTAGTATTGGAATAAACCCAACAAGGTTCTAGTAATGAAGTCTCGGTAAGCTCGAATGGGTTGAAGAATGAAAAGAATTAAATGTGAAAAGGGTGAAAAGAAATAGCCTCCAATAATTCAACCTTAGGCGTAAACCGGGTTCAATACATATGCTACGGTGGTTACTAAGGTAACACCGGTATTGAAGACAAGACGTCATGGACCCAAAGGACGACCGCACTAAACTTCCCAAGCTACTCAAGTTCCTCTTAAAAGGGCTTGTTTCATTCTCACGGGAACCGACATTATCTATCGACTTTCTCTTAGAGATTATTGATATTGAAGAAGGAGACCCTCTCCCTAGTCTCCGGCATAGGAACCAAATATGCACTATTGAGTCTAGAGCCAAGAGATCATCCACATATCTCATTAGGACACTATTCTTGAAGACTTGTTGTTTCACACAATGTGGAAAGTAAGAATATTTTAAGAGTCCCACGCATTATCCTTGTGGTATTGCGTAACATCCGAGTGGTATGTAAAAGTATTCACAATGAAGATGGAAATCCTTCTAGAGCCAACATCAAACAAGCTCTTGGTGGGTGACATGTGAGATCTTTTCTAAAGATCAAGCTTGTGACAAGCGGAGAGAAACGATGGGGTGATTCACTCTTGAATCAACCTTGGTCCAGAATGGAATTGACGAATACTTTTGGAAAAACCATTCGATATGCAAACCTTCTTTCTCTAGCACGTCGAATGTGTATTCATTTCAAATTCAAAAGTATCTCGATTGAAAATACTTTTAGAAAAACCGTTCGATGTGCGAATCTCTTCTTTTCGCTAGCACGTCGAATGTGTACTCATTCTCTAATACAAAAGTATTTTGATTGAAAATTGATCTTTCTCATAAAACATTCGTCGTATTGCAAAACTCTTTCTTCAAGCAATACGCGATTGTTTTCAAATCATTTTCATCAATCGCTGAATCTCAATTTCTTGGTTCACTCACTCCGTGTTGTCTTCTTTGAGACGTTCGGTTTGAGAACGACTAGAAACATTGCAAAACCCCATCAAGGAGATTCTTAGGAATCCTACGATCACAGTAAGACTTGTCTTGATCAGCGGGAACCGTGGGTCGTGTACCTTAATTCAAATGAAAGTGATCAAAGACACTTTCGTGTGTTTTATTGCTAGCTGTTGTTTGCGGTACACTTGACGGTTGCGGTGATCGAATTGAGGAGTCATTCCAAAGCCGCATGCTCACAAAGCATCCACACTTAATTGATGAAATCATGACCGATGCATATCTACATAACTCGGTTACGATATTTATATACTATGCTTACGCTCTGCTGCCGCATATATCATGAACCGAAGAAAGCTTCCGCTACTCGATGGAAAGATGTCATGATCCAAAAGTGTGAGCATGTCGGTCCAAAAGTCACAACTTCACATGATGGCAACACAATAAAGGGTGATCCGAGATTTCTTGTGGTGATGATCTCAATGAAAGCTCGAAGATCATCAAAGATGTGGATCGATTAAAGGTCTCCACTAAAAGTACAAATCAATGCGGACTTTGAAGTTGCACTACTTAAGCACAAAGATTGCGAAAGTGAAGAATTAAAGTCTACGAGCTCAAGGCGAAGATAAAATAGAATGCTAGGATTGAAATGTAAAACATGGGGTGACCTCCCTTGGGGAGATTGTTAGGAATTAGAAAATTCCATAGTGAAGTGTCGGTCACCCCAAATATTATTTAGCATAAGTTAGCTCGTAGACATATCATTAGTTACGTTATTTGTTAGTTTATTAGTTAGTTTGTAGCGTAGTTTAGTTTAGTGCAACACCGTGGAGGAAGGACGGGTCTTTACCCACTGTATGCCTGATCCACAGCCCGTCAGGAGGGCGTATCATTTGTAACTATAAATACCCCTTCCATCCATGGAAGGGGTGTGGCTTCCATGAATCTAACCTTTCATTTGTTTAAGCAACTCTCTTTCAAGAATCTCCTCTCAACTCTCTTCATCTATCTAAAATGGCTTTCTTATTTAATCACAATCCTAGACCACCCGAATCATCAAAAAACATAATAATTAAGATCCTTCAGTTCACATGGATCCGTTCCTTTAGGGAACCGTCCAGTGTTAATGCTGGGATCTGTGGTACTGGTGACTCAGGCAGCTCAAGTTTTTCCTTTTGGAAACATTGATGCCTAGTGTGTGCCTATGTGCAAACCATTTGGAGTTGCGGTTATCTCGACTCCTAAAAAGAAAAGAAAATAAACTAAGAAGTGAAAAGCATATTATTATGTGAGATAACCCGGTGCTCCTTAATTCATTGTTGCTTAAATGGATGTACCGAAAACACATATTAGTTATATGTTCCTTCAAACATTCAAAAGACATTAGATGCAATGAAAACATTTTTTTACTTTGTATTAATAATGAAAAGGTTTGTCCTAGGCGTGAGAATAGCGTTAGGAAAGCGACACGGGAGAAGTATCTTTTAGAAAACATTTCGAAAAGTTTCAAAAAAAATTATCGTTAGTTTTGAAAGAGTGAAAGACAATATACCTTGAGTTTTGAATATCCCAATAATGTTTGTGAGTTGTGTGTGAAATAGATATCCTAGACTCAGAAAAGAAGGTAAGGCTAACGTTTACATACCTTGTAGAATTGAGAAACAAATTACGACGATTGTTCCATGAGACCAAGACCAAGACGAAGCAAGTTGAATTGCTCCCGCTTCAACGGTTTGGTGAGGACGTCGGCTATGTTGTCTTCGGATGATACCTTCTCAATAGAAATATTCCCCTTTTGAACATTATCTCTTAAGAAGTGATGACGGATCTCTATATGCTTGGTGCGAGAGTGCAACACCGGATTTTTGCTCAAGTTAATAGCACCCTTGTTGTCGCATAAAATGGCTATGTCACTTAGATGAATGTCGTAGTTAACTAACGCTTGTTTCATCCATAGTGCTTGTTGGCATGTTTTGCCGGCGGAGACATATTCGGCTTCGGTTGTTAATATGGCCAATGTCGTTTGCTTCTTCGAGAACCAAGATGTTAAACAACATCCCATAAAAGTACATACACCGCCCGTACTCTTTCGGTCAACATAATCACCTGCATGGTCAGAATCCGCATATACAATAGTTTCTACCCCCGTTCCCTTAGGATACCATAATCCCAATTGAGTCGTACCTTTAATGTATGTAAATATTCTTTTGACAGCTTATAGATGTGATGTTTTAGGATCTTCTTGAAACCTAGCACATAGACGAACACTAAACATGATATCCGGCCGACTAGCCGTAAGATAGAGGAGGCTACCAATCATGCCACGGTATTTTGTGTTATCAACGGATTCACCATCTTCGTCCTTTGTAAGTTTAGTATCAGATGACATTGGTGTTCTTATGGGTTTTGACTCTTCTAAACCAAATTTCTTTAACATTTCTTTTATGTATTTGGATTGATTAAAGAAGATACCATCTTCTAGTTGTTTGATTTAAAGACCGAGAAAGAAACTTAGTTCTCCCATCATACTCATTTCAAACTCATCATGCATGATTTTTGAGAAATCATCACACATGTCTTGACAAGTCGATCCGAATATAATATCGTCCACGTATATTTGAATAATAATTATATGTAATTCCTTTTTCTTAGTGAAAAGTGTATTATCAACTAACCCCATGGTGTAGTTGCTTTTGATTAAAATCGATTTGAGTCTATCATACCAAGCTTTTGGGGCTTGTTTAAGACCGTAAAGAGCTTTCTTTAGTTTATACACGTGTTTAGGTTTTTCGAAATCGATAAAGCCCGAAGGTTGAGCTACATAGACTTCTCCATTAATAAAGCCATTTAGAAAGGCACTTTTAATATCCATTCGAAAAATCTTAAGATCATTAGCACAAGCATAAGCAAGAAGTATTCTTATAGACTCCAATCTAGCCACGAGAGCATAGGTCTCATCAAAGTCTATGCCTTCTTTTGATTATACCCTTGGGCAATGAGTCTAGCTTTGTTTCTAGACACTACACCATTTGCATCTAACTTGTTTTTATATACCCATTTAGTTCTGATTATGGTTTGATTATTAGGTAGAGGTACAAGTGTCCAAACATCATTAGAAACAAATTGATTTAACTCTTCTTGCATAGCCATTGCCCAACTTTCATCTTTTATGGCTTCACTATTGATTATCTCGTAATCGACAAGAGGTTGGGTAGGTTTAGGTGGACTTTCATCAAATTTTACGTTTAATGACTCTTCAACCTTCATTGTTTCTTTATTTAATATAACATAAGCTTTACTATTAGGAGAGTAACCTAAGAAGATATCTTCGGTTGATTTAGGATCAAATTTAGTTAGGTAATCTTTAGTGTTAAGTAAGAAACATTTGCTACCGAAGACTCTAAAGTGTTCTAACGTAGGCTTTTTGCCTCGAAGTAACTCGTATGGAGTTGTACCTAAGAATGGTCTAATTAGAACTCAGTTAAGTATGTAGGTTGATGTGTCAATGACATTGCACCAAAATTTTTGAGGAATAGATTGCTCATTAATCATGGTGCGACTCATTTCTTGTAGGGTTCTATTTTTCCTTTCAACTACCCCATTTGATTGTGGAGTGCGAGGAGCCGAGAAATTGTGAGTAATACCATTAGCATCACAAAAAGCTCCAAATTGCGCTTCATTTTCAAATTCCCTACCATGATCCGTTCTAATGGACGCTATAGGATTTCCTAATTGTCTTCGGATTTTCTTACTTAATATTTCAAAGTGATCGAACGTTTCAGTTTTATTCTTTAAAAATTTTGTCCATGTGTACCTAGAGTAATCATCCACTATAACCAAAGTATAGTAATTACCTCCATAACTTTTAATAGCGGATGGACCAAATAAATCCATGTAAAGTAGTCCTAGACACTTAGTGGTAGAGACCATATTTTTAGCTTTGTGACTAGCATGGACTTGCTTTCCTACGTTACAAGCATCACAAAAATGATGTTCGTATTTTAATTTTGGTAGATCTCTTACTAGTTCTTTAGATGATTGCGATTGAAGAAGTCGCATATTGGCATGACCCAATCTTCGATGCCATAAGGTCGAAGTATCATCCATAGAAGTAAGACAAAGTTTGTCTTTAGGTTCATTACCGATTTTAATGACATAGACTCCATGTTTTTTAATGCCTCTACCTATAGTGATACCGTTTTTCAATATTTTACTACCGGTTTCACTAAAAAGTACGTTACACTTTTTATCACATATTTGTCATATAATTAGAAGGTTGAAGTTTAGGTTTTCTACATGACACATATCGTTAATGGTTAAAGATTTTTGAGAAATTGTACCTTTACCGATGATTTTGCTCTTGCTATTACCAAAAACCACATTCCCTCCATTGAAGGATTCGTATGTGGAAAACAAGTCTTTGTTACCGGTCATGTGCCTCGTGCACCCGCTATCCTTGATCCATTCATCCGGATCTAAGTCGACCTTTAAGCACACCTAATAAAACAATTAACTCAAAAATTTTGTCCCCATTTGTTCATGGGTCCATTAGTGTTATACATTTCATTCATGTTAGTCCTATATGAAAAAGGTGAGAACACATTCCATGGTGTAAAGTTTTGAATGGAAAGCCGCTTTGTACATTAGGATTCCATCCCATTTGATGGTGGTTACTTCTCGGATAAACATTATTAGGTCTCCTTATAAATGTGTTTGGTTTTGAAAACGATGGACCTTTGTTTCTCATAAAACTTTGATTTTGTTTTAGTGAAGGTGGTTGTCTAACAGTATCGTGGGTTGGTTTCTTCTTGTTAACGATAACAAAGTCGGTTCTAGATGAAGTAGCTACATTATTTCTCTTGTTCTTCGGTATGCACCCACGGATCCCTGGTTTTACACTAGACGGTTCCCTTTTTAAGGGATCCGTGACTACAGTAGCTTGTTTTTCAATTGCTTTGACGAATTGTGTTTCTTTATTTTCGCTAGTTGATACATTAAGTTGTTGAATACCTAAACCCTTTTGATTGTTTCTTGTTTTAACACTATCTAGTATTATATCTAGAGTATTAGTACTCATTCTAGCGATCTTGGAATCAAGATTATCAACTAACGTTTGAAGTTGAACACAAAGCTCACATTCCCCATCTACTTTCTTCCCCTTTTCTAAACGTTTTAATTTGTCTTTTAACTCAACGACTTCCTTTTCTAAACGTTCATTTTTATTTTTCAAAATCTTATTTTTGTTAATTACTTTTAGACTAATTTTGCAAAGTTTATCATATTCACGATGCAATGATTCATCATCTAATGATGAGCTACTATAATAGAGAGATTCGGGACATAACTCGTTTGATTCATTTGCCATGAGATAAATTTCTTCGTTCTCCTCCTCACTCATTCCCCACGAACCACATACGAACGCCTTTTGTTCATCACGTTTGGGACACTCACTAATGAAGTGATTAGGGTACCCACATTTAAAACATGCACGTTCATCCCTTGCTTTCTTGTCGTCTTTGCCTTTCCGGAACCCCTTCTTGTCGTCATATGGTTGCTTGACATATCTTCCCCTTCTTCTAAAAAACTTCTTGAAATCCCTTACCGCCATGGCATATTCTTCGTCATCACTCTCCGAAGAAGAGTTTTCTTCATCGCTTGAGACCTTCTTGGCTTTTAAGGCAAGAGATTTGTGCTTCTCTTTCTTTTCTTTTGAGGCTTCGGAATCTTTAGCGAGGACAAGCTCATAGACCTTTAGATTGCCTATGAGTTCGTCGAGGGTGAGGATTGATAAGTCTTTTGATTCTTTTATGGCCGTCACCTTTGATCTCCACTTAGATGGAAGTGCCTTAAGATATCTCCTGACATGATTACGACTAGAGAAAGACTCATCAAGTGTTTGTAATGATGTAATTATAGTATTAAAGTTAGCAAAAGAATTATCTATACTATCCTCATCCAATATTAAAAATTATTCATATTGTTGAATAAATAAATCTATTTTATTGTTTTTAACTTGTTGATTTCCTTGATGAGTTACAACTAAAGAATTCCAAATTTTTTTAGAGGTTTTAAGCATAGAAATTCTTTCGAATTCCTTTTTGGGTAAAGCATTGTATAAAACCATTTTAGCTTCACTATTTTTGGAAAGCTTTTTCTTTTGATCATCGGAGAGTTGATCATGAGGTGTGTTTATTTGGTTGTCGGTTTTATCATCTTTTGTAGTGACTTGAAAGTCACCTTCAACATTGATGTACCAAAGATCAATATCTTTTGACTTCACATAAGTTTCGAATATATTTTTCCAATAAATAAAACCATTAGTTTCAAGTAGTGGAGGTCGTTGCATAGATTGCCCTTCTTTATAATTTTCAGAACCCATTGTGATCGAAAAGTTTAAAATATGATTTACTTTAAAAAAATTTGTAAACCTTCCTCTTGATGCCAATTGTGGAAAACTAGAAGGGGGGGTTGAATAGTATTGCAGATTTTAAGTTAGTTTCAAAAACTTTAGATTCGATCTTATGTGAATTCGTATGGATGGATAGAAAGTATAAAGCAATAAGTAATGTAAGTAATGAAAGAAAGTAAAGTAAAGGATAAAAATGACACAACCGATTTATAGTGGTTCGGCTACAAGGACACCTTCCTTTCCCTACTCCACTCCCCGAGTCACCTACTCGAGAGTTCAAGCACTATGTCAACAAACTCCTTCTACTCGGCGGAGAAGCCTCACAACGTCGCTTACACTTTTTAGGTACAAAGCTAAATACCGAGTCCTTAACACGGAGGACCAAACCAACACCACTATAACACAACAACTATGTGAAATATGAAATACAAGATATTGCTATAGAAATCTTGTGGAGAAACAAATCAATCAAGGACCCCTTGCTTGGATGACTTGTAGTATCTCGTGATCTCGCCTTTGAGAATGACCTATATGAGAATCACAACAAAAGAAAGAAGAACTACTATATAGATAAAGAGATCTGAGATTAGAAGAGAGAAGTAGTATATGAGAGAGTTAGTAAGAAGAGGGGTGAGTTATAATGAAGAAATGGCTCACTATTTATAGGCAAAAAATCTCTACTGTTCCCCGGATCCCATACATGAGGGATCCGTCCAGTGTAAACTCGGGGATCCGCCAGACGCTCCTCCTATTTCGGTTATGGGTCATGGATCATGGGTCATGGGTCATGGGTCATGGATCATGGTTCATGGGTCATGGACTTTGGGTCATGGGTATCCAAATAGATACAATGTATCTAGACATTGGATCATGGGTATGGATCATGGGTTATGGATTTGCTCCATGGGTATGGGTCATGGGTTATGGATTTTACCCATCCTAATAAATTATTACAACAAATTAATTATTACAACAATTTATGTTAAATGACTATATGTAAATGCTTTACAAACATAACATATATCCTTATAATTTTATTTATGATAACTTTATATTTGTTATCAACAAAACACAAAGAGATCGCTAAATATGAATAAACATTTTTACGATTTATTTGTATTAACAAAGTTGTTGGTAAAGGATTATCAATCCTGGATAAACAAATTTAGTCCAATACTTGAAATGCTAAACAAATAAAAGAATAGTGACTATTGTAAATCAAAACAGAGTATAGTACTTAAAATGAGATAAAATAATAAGGCAATTTGCCTGCATATAAACTAACATAGTATCCACGTATTGCGACGGTAGATACCTTTTAATTAAGTTTTGACAAATAATGGGTTTTTCATAATACGTTTTTCGTGACACAAGACGAGAATTTTAAATGTTGTTAACTTCAAATAATGACAAACTATATTATGTTAAAAGTAGATAGTAAAGAATATAGATATGTCATGATAAGGATTTAAAATGTACACTTTTAAGGGGTCATTTAAACCCTTAATCGCCCACTTTTATATCCGTTACTGCTTAATTTTGTTTTTTTTCACTTTTTAGGTCTCTTGGAAGCAAAATGCTGGAATGATGCATTTTTTGACGAAAAGGAGTGGATATGTGAAGAAAATGGCTAAGTCAAGATCAAGACACTCGAGTCTTTGAAATTACACCGACGGCGCCCCAAACAGAGGGCGACACCATCCTCTCTATGTAATTGATTTTGTGACGACTCAAGAGCTTAATCGCTATTTTACACCGACGTCGCAAGCTTTGAAGTAAGGCGTCACAAAGACTTTTCTTCTTAGATGGCTTACATCCGATTTCGACGACGTCATCGTGAAGACTAACGCGTCACAACCACAATGTGACGCCGTCCCAATGATGACTTGCAAGAAGAAACCCTAATGAGGGCAATCGACGGCGTCCCAACTATAAGGTGACGCCGTCGCAGTTGTAAAACTCTATATAGAAATCGAATTTTCAGAATTTTAAGATGTATACTTGTGGAGTAAAAACCTAAAACGATTGTAGTCCGGTTTGGACAGTATTTTATGGTTCTCATACCCTATTTTACATCAAGATAAGTTATTTAGTTCATTGATTTCATTATATCTTCGATTGAATGTATGTATGCTTGCATGTTTAACATGTCCGGCTAATTTACTTGTGTGTTTGCTTAGATCAATGAAACCTAGTTATTAATTATTGATTGGTTGTCTCTTATCTTAATTGTAATTGGCTTAGGAGTGCATTAGGCCATCGTTGTGTTTTAATGCTTGACTAATCTTTGTGAACCTCGGTTTATAACTCTCTTAGTGGAATTGTAGGCTAAACATCCAAAGATAACCTTAGTGTTAAGTTTATGAATCCTAGAGATTTCGTAGTCAATAACCTTAAGGTAGTCTCAAAAGTTAGGGATAAAGCACACCCTACGACCTTAGAAAACACAACGTTAAGAATAAGGACGTGACAATTCAACCACCAATAAAAGATAACTAGGGAGTAATAGTATCTAGGTAGACACATTTTTAATCACCATACGAGCACACATCAATAGACATAGACTATCCTTTAGTTTAGATAATTAGATAGTAGAGTAATCGGAAGTAGTACCAACCCCAAATCCAAACCCCGAGATTTTACCCTTAGCTTTCTAAAAATTATAAAAGATAAAAATAATCTTCCTCAACCTCAACCTTAGCGTAGTAACTTCTCACCAAAGATTCCTATTCCCCAGAGAATGATATCAATCCCAAGGCTTACCCAATACTACACTACAACGATTAGGTTCATCGCCAGGGTGTTGAAAACTTGCTCGACGAAAGGAAGTTTTCTTTGACCCCGAACGCGCCTTGTACGCCGCATCAAGTTTTTGGCACCGCTGCCGGGGAATAGAATAGCTAGTTAGGATTCTATCTCGTTTAGGTTCCCTTGCTTGATTCCTATCAAGTAAGATTTTTCTCCCCATTTTTAGCTTTCTTGTAGTCTATCCCCCTTCTTCGTGAATTTGTTCGTAAATCCCATCACTTTTCATCATGGAAGGTGATAACCCACCAGAAAACAACCAACCATTTCCCCCCACCAACCCTCTGAGACAGCTTAGGACCCGTAGTACCACCAAAACCATTATTGAGCCCTTTTCCGAACCCGATAGAGAGCTATACAAGCGAAGAAGAGCTCTCCATGAGTCGGGACCTCAAGGCACCACCATCGATTTTGATGAAGTCGTTACTAACGAGGAGTCCATACATTCCCCCAAGTCTCTTGAGACTATCAACAATGACAATCTGAGCCAACATAGCGAGGAAATCCCCGCTGCTCATGTCGATGAACCCATCAATGAACCAAAGGCAAAGTCCTCGAGATAACTCCTCTCCCACCTCATCTCGATTTACCACGCCATCGCTCACCCTTCCGAACAGATCAATGAGGTGTTGCATGCCTCGGACATTTGGCTTATCCGAATGCATGTCAATTTCACGAATCCCACAAATAAAACCCAATTCATCACATCAAACAATTTTTAAAAATTGTGGATACTATCTATGCCGATGGAGCATCCAAGGAGACATCTAGACTCGGTTTTCCCATTTTCTCTTCAAGGAAGGCCAAATATTGGCTAGATAAGCTACCTCCAAGGTCCATCTTCACTTGGGAACAACTCACTACCAAGTTTACCAAAACGTTCTTTCCTCCTTGGAGAACTGCATCCATCAGGAGCAAAAATCTTCACTTCCATCAAACGGATGGAGAATCTATCGTTAACTCCTGGACTCGTTTAAAGGATCTCATTCAACAAGCCCCACACCATGGTATCAACCTTTGGTTGCTTGTTCAAATCTTTTACGACAATGTCTCCCGCAATGATCAAAAAGGGATTGACTTCTCGACTAGCCAAAAATTTTCCAATCTCAGTGCAGAAGAAGGGTGGGACCGCATTGAGGAGTATGTCCAGGACCAAGACAATACTTGGAACGAGCCAGTGACTATAATGAGTATCTCTGCTACCTCGAATAATAGCCCATTATCTCTCGATGATCGGATGAAGAGGGCGCAAGAAAAGCTCGCATACCTCACAAAGTCGCAACAACCTAAGAGGTTGTTTAACCCATACCTTATATGCGACATTTGTGGAGGGTCACACGAGAGTGATGAGTGTGATGATAGCACACGCCAAGAGCACGCCCTCCTTTCCAGCCATGACATCTATGATGACCCTTCCCTCCTCGTGTTCGTTCAAAACAATGAGTACACTCCTTGGGGTAATCTAAAATGGAAGACTGAGGGAGAAGAGGGTTCCGAATATACCATCCGTGATGCCTTTGAAAAAGAACTCGGGCAATTCGCCGTGGAAAAGGGAATGCTTTTAAAGGGTCTTGAAGGATTCATTCAAGAGCAACAAGCTGAATTAGAAGGCCAGTTCACCGAACTCCACAAAAGAATAAGTGAACCTGGTCCAACGCAACATGATCCAACTTGTACCATTACTACTCGATCAGGGACCACTACCAAGGATCCACCATACCCTGTTCAAAATCCCACCACCAGGGAGCCTGATTTGGATAAGGGAGAAGTACCTGAACCCCTTCCGACTCCTCACGACCCTCCTCCACAAGCATCAACTCCCGTCCAACGTTCAACTCTCACACGGATTCCTTATCCCTCGCGTTTAAAGAATCAAAAGGCTGAAGAAGACAATGAGAGGTTGTTGTCTTACTTAAAAAGGGCCGTCGTCAACATACCACTTCTCGATGTATTTTATCATATCCCTAAACATAGCAAATACTTCAAAAGGTTGCTCTCGAATCGAAAGAAGCTTGAATGGTTGATATCATTAGGAGAAGAATGTTCGGCTATCATCCAAAAAAGCCTACCCAAGAAGAAAGAAGATCTGGGTAGCTTCACCATCCCTTGCTCTATAGGGGTACTCTCTATGAAAAATGCCTTGGCAGATCTTGGGGCAAGCATTAACTTGACGCCTCATTCCTTATTCCTCAAACTCGGATATTGTAGTGAAACCAACCGAATGAGTATTCGATTAGGCGATCGATCAATCAAATATCTCATTGGAGTTTGTGAAAATGTTCTTGTGAGGGTAGGGAGTTCAAGTTTCGGTTGATTTCGTGATTTTAGAAATGGAGGAAGATAACTCGGTCCGATAATCCTTGGAAGACCATTCTTGGCTACAACTCGTGCCATCATCGATGTTCATGATGGTAAACTCACTTTATGAGTGGGATCCGAGAGCTTAACCTTTGACATCAAGGATTCTATGAGTAGTCCCTCTCTCGACGATCATCCTATTTATTTGTTGAAGAAGTTGATGAGTTTGTTGATGATATAGATAGTTGTTAGCCTTAATAGTTTTTATTAGAAGTGATGGTCATTCACGTTTAGGAACTTTGTAACGTGTGTTAGATATCGTGATAGAATAGTCATTGGGCTCATGGATTGGGCTAAGCTAAATGGCTAAAAGCTATGTTAAGCTAGCCTTGTATAAGTTGTCATCTAAATCCAGGTCCAATCCAAGCCCATCCCAAAGCCCATTAGGGCAACATGTAAGGAAGTATATAAACCCCTCAAATGGTCATTTGAGGGGTGTGCTTGAGTGTGTTTTGTGTGTGTTTTACTTATGAAATAGTGTTTCATCTTCTACTCTTTGTCTCTCTAAAATACACATATCTTCATTCAAGTCACCACATCTTTTCTTTATCTCTCTAGTCATATTGTGTGAAATGATTAATAAAAGGGTCCTAACAATAGTTGTATTGATGCATATTTAGTAAACGAATTCATGAATGATGACAACAACATGATATACGATGATGAAGAGACTGAGATGGTTGGAGCTGTTTCCTTTTACCTGCGTAGGGTAGAAATTGAACCACTTTAACTTCAAAAGCCAGAAAACAAGATAAAACCATCAATCACGGAACCTCCTACCTTAGCATTGAAAAATCTCCCGAGCCATTTAGAATATTCCTTCCTTCAAGGAAAGGATCAACTCCCTGTTATCATAAGCTCCTCACTGACCACTGAACAAAAAGGGAAACTCTTAGAAGTTCTAAGAGAATACAAAGGAGTGATCGCATGGAGTGTTGCTGACATTAAGGGAATTGACTCTACTTTTTTCACTCATAAGATTCTTATGGAAGAGGATTACAAACCCACCATTCAACCTCAGAGGATAGTTAACCCTAATATTAAGGAGGTAGTAAAGAAAGAGGTCATCAAGCTCCTCGATGTCGGCCCAATCTACCTCATTTCGGACAGCCCTTGGGTCAGCCCAGTCCAAGTGGTTCCAAAAAAAGGGAGGAATGACTGTTGTGAAGAATGAGAAAGGCGATTTAGTGCCGCAAAGAACGGTCACTCGCTGGCGTGTTTGTATCGACTACAGGAAATTAAATGATGCCACACGAAAAGATCATTTTCCTTTACCATTCATCGATCAAATGCTCGAAGGTTAGCCGGGCATGAGTACTACTTTTTCTTGACGGTTTCTCGTGATAATTTTTCGGTATTTGGAAACTCCTTCAACCTTTGCTTATCCAACCTTAGGAAGATGTGAAACGGTGTGAAGAAACCAATTTAGTCTGAATTGGGAAAATGCCATTTCATGGTAAGATAAGGGATTGTCTTGGGACATAAAGTCTCGGAAATGGAATCGAGGCCGATAGGGCTAAAATCAAGCAATATCTAAACTACCCTATCCTACTACCGTTAAGGCTATTGAAGCTTTCTTGGTCATGCGGGCTTTTATAGAAGGTTTATTAAGGACTTTTCTAAAATTGCCCAACCAATGACACAACTTCTAGTCAAGGACGCCCCTTTTGATCTTTTGGAAGAATGTAAGGAAGCATTCAATCGTCTAAAGAAAGATCTCACTCAGGCTCCGATAATGGTTACCCTGATTAGTCCCAACCGTTCAAAATCATGTGCGATGCTAGTGACTATGTTGTAGGCGCCGTACTTGACCAAAGAAAGGAGAAGCATTTTCAACTAATTTACTATGCTAGCAAAACCATGAATGTGGCACAAGAGAATTATACAACCACCGAAAAGAGCTTTTGGTGTGGTTTTTGCCTTCGACAAATTCGGGCAATATCTCGTCCTTTCCAAAACTGTCATCTTCACAGATCACTCCGCCTTACGATACTTGTTTTCCAAACAAGATGCAAAACCCAGACTTATTAGGTGGATCCTATTACTTCAGGAATTCGACATTGAAATTCGAGATCTGAAAATCTTGCGGCTGATCATCTATCACGATTGGAAAACCCAGACTTAGACTAATTAGACCATACCAAAATTCGTGACTCTTTTCCTGAGGAACGGCTAATGGCCATTAAGGATATTGAGCCATGGTATGCAGATTATGCTAATTATCTATCCAGTAGGGTCTTGCCAAACTACATGACTAGGCAAGACAAGAAGAAATTCTTCATCGCGCTAAAACACTATTTTTGGGATGAGCCCTTCTTATTCCATATATGCCCCGATCGGATCATTCGATGGTGTGTTTCTGGGAGGGAGATTGGTTGGATTTTGAGAGAGTGTCACGCGGGACCATCTGGGGGGGGGGGCATCACGGTGTAAATTTCACGGCACGAAAAGTTTTCGATGCCAGATTCTACTGGCCTACTGTCTTCCGCGAAGTTAAGAGATTAGTTCAAACGTGCGATGCATGCCAATGATCGGGAAACATCTCGCGGAGGGATGAATCACCTCAGAACTATATCCAAGTCTGTGAAATATTCGATGTTTGGGGTATAGATTTCATGGGACCTTTTCCATCATCTGGAGGAAATGAATACATTCTTGTGGCTATCAACTATGTGTCCAAATGGGTGGAGGCCCAAGCCCTTAGGACTAACGATGCAAGGGTAGTCATTCATTTTCTTATAAAGCTCTTTATACGATTCAGGATTCCCAAGGCATTGATCAGTGATAGAGGAACCCACTTTTGCAATGCTCAAATGGAGAAGGTGATGAAGAAGTATGGTGTTCCGCATAGATTCTCTACGGCATATCATCCCCAAACCAATGGGCAAGTAGAGAACACAAATAGAGCATTAAATGGATACTTGAAAAAGCGGTCCACGTAATAGAAAAGATTGGGCATTCAAACTAGATGAGGCGCTCGGGCATTGAGCGGCTTATAAAACACCCATCGGAACAACCCCTTTTCACTTGGTATACGGAAAGCATGCCACCTCCTATTGAACTTGAGCAAAAGGCATCTTGGGTACTTAAGGCGTGTAATATGGACTATTACGAGGGCGTCAAATAGGTTCTTCTGACTTCAAGAGTTGGATGAGCGAGACTTGAAGCTTATGAATCGTCGATCACATATAAAGAAAGGTCGAAAAAATGGCATGATCAACGAATAAAGAGTCCTAAAGAGTTTGTGGAAGGAGATAAGGTGCTCTTGAATAATTCAAGATTGAGATTATTTCCGGGAAAACTCAAATCAAGATGGTATGGGCCCTTTTTGGTGAAGAGGAAAATGGACATGGGGATGTGATACTACTAGACCATGATGGAAGAGAATTTACCGTGAATGGACAACGTGTGAAACATTATCAGTTGGACAATAATGAAATGGTCAACGATGAGTATATTGTTTTGGAAGAAAGTGATGGTAATGAAGTCACGTAGGTGCACGACGTCGAGTCTAGCTACAAGACTCATAAATAAAGAAAATCGTTTCGTGGGAGGCAACCCATGCTTAATTGTTTGCTTGTTTGTGTGTCATATATCTTTTATTGATTGTTTATTCTCATGTTTGAATTTGTGAAAATGCTTTATTTTGTCTTTAACCTTGTCTTAATTACATATAAAGGTATTTTACAAAAAGGATAAGTGTAGGGAGGATTACACACGTTTTCAAAAAAAATGTGAACATGAGAACTATGATTATTAAAATGATATACATGTGTGTTTGTTATAGTCAAATGCTTGTATCGACTCATAATGAATGTTTTGCGAGAATATTTTCCGATTCTAAAGATAAAAATTTTCCAAGAATTTTTCCGGAAAATCATGAGACCATTTTCGTTAGGATAACCTAATGGCGTTAGGATTTTAACATAACGACATCATGAGGAGTAAAGCGACTTATACTTTTCTCATTTTATGTGCTACTTATAAATTTTGAATTTTCTCAAGTCTTAATTTTCCGGAAAATCGTAAACATCCATTTCACAAGCATTATATCCTAGTTTAGTAGAGTCATAGATAGTGTTACCGATGATTTTACGTGAAGGTTTGTTTGTTTTCCTAAAGTGTGCGGGTTTTATTTATCAAGAAGAAGATACATAAGATTGGATGGAGCTCACGCATACATTCTTCTTGGAGAAGGATTTAACCACTACTTCACACGGATCCTACCAAGCTAATCGGAGGAGTATTAATTTATTTCGTTTTAATTACCTTCCATTATCATAACTTTGATATTTTCGGAGAACATTGGAGACAATGTTCGGTTTAAGTGTAGGGATGGAAAATAAAGCGAGAACTTTCAAACTATGCTTATCCTTGACTATTTGCCTTGTCCTATATCATTTGTGTAATAAACCATGAGAAATATCGGTTAGGGTAATTTTGGCACCAAATTTAAAATTTTTCATGACATGTAGGAGTGGGACATTAGTCTTAATAAAGCGTCTCATGTATAGGAAGTTATATTACTAGCACAAAACCCTTTACCACTTAAATTCCACCCAAAATATGAGGATCGCCTTAGATTTGTAGGAATTAAAGCATTCATCTTTAATGCTTCGAGAGTGTACCGGTAGTATAATATATTCTAGAACTTATTTTGTGATGCATTCCGAGATCGCTAGTGAGACTACACTTGTGTAGTTAGGAATAACTAAATGATAAGAGGCATTAGGATAACCCTTGTTTGATACCCGTGTTATAATTACTTCTTCCACATCGGTTGAGTAATTCCCCCACACTCTTGCGTTGTACTCATCTTTAGTACACGATACCCCTAGTTAACCCCTCAGAGCCTATCCCTTTCGTGGTTTTCGTGATGTTTCAGTTTTCCGGAATATCAATGAAGAGCATTGTTTACAATCCACCCTCAAATGTACACCCAAATCGCCTTAGCCTACCTTGTATGCACTCACTGTCAGTGCATTATTGTTATCATACTAAACCCTTAGTTCAATTATCTAGTTGCTTGCATAAGTTGCTAAGTCGAGTCATATCCTTTGTACACAGTTTTGGGACGATTGAGACTCATGGGAAAAGTTAAATTTTATGAAGTGACGGAAGGAAAGCTAAATTCAAATTCCTTTATTTACGTAATAATGTACTCCAATTGTTTTGATCTTTTTAATTCGGGTCAAATTAGTGTTAGAGTAATAAAACTCAAGTGTAGGGATGTGCCTATAAATCCATATTATTTTGATGTTATCGTAGAGGATGGTAGAGTAAAGTGTATGATTAAAAAATTGAAAAAAAGTATTGGGCTACCATTCTACATCTATCTTTAATTTTATGTTTGTTTATTTCAAAGTTATATAGAGTTTAGAGTGTCGAGTCTTGGCTTAGCAACACCATTCTTCTCATGCTTGTAACATAAAGATTTTGACTTGCCACCACTAAATCGCCTATCCCACCAAACCCTTTGTTTCCTAACCATAAGCCTAACATTGCAACCCTTTCAAAGACCTCTTGGATAGTTGTTCCTAGGTGCTTATGCCAAAGCGATGGAGGTTTGATCTAGTCTCAAGCCTATGGTAATCTATGTACTAGGACCGGTTAATGAGTATTTATCTTCCATTTTCAATTTGATATATTTCATATACACCGAGAGATGAGTGTATCCAAACACCACTTGTTAGGTGCTAGTATGTAATTTCGTGCTTGTTATGACTATTGGGGCTTATACTTGTTGTGAATTGTTCTAAACTAATGCTTCATGCCCCTAACTTATAAATTCATTGGCCAAAATCTCATTTGCTTGAGGACAAGCAAATACCAAGTGGAGGGATATTTGATAAGGATTTAAAGGTAAACTTTTAAGGGGTCATTTAAGCCCTTAATCGACCATTTTATATCCGCATCGCTAATTTTGTTCCTTTTCACTTTTAGGTCTCTTGGAAGCAAAATCTTTGGAATGATGCATTTTGATGAAAAGGAGTGAATATGTGAAGAAAATGGCTAAGTCAAGATCAAGACACTCAAGTCGTTGGAATTACACTGGCGTCCCAAACGAGGGCAATGCCATCCTCTCTATGTAATTGATTTTGTGACGACTCAAGAGTTTAATCGCTATTTTACACCGACGGCGCCAGCTTTGAAGAGTAAGGGCGCCACGAAGACTTTTCTTCTAAGACGGCCTAGATCCATATTCGATCGACGTTGTATCCGTTATTACTTAATATCGTTCCTTTTCACTTTTAGGTATCTTGAAGGCAAAATCTTTGGAATGACACTTATTCGGACGAAAAGGCGCGAATATCTGAAGAAAATGGCTAAAGTCAAGAATCGAGCCACCAGATTCTTGGGAATAGAAGGACGGCGTCGGTGTTATCGTGATGCCGTCGCATCACTCAAATTTGTGATGAATCGAGAGCGAAATTGCTTATTTACACCGATGGCGTCACGCTTTAAAAGAGTAGGCGTCGCAACTCGCACGGCCAAGATTTGATCCGATGGCGTCAAAAGAGGCCGAAGGGACGGCATCACAAGCATAAGGTGCCACCCTCACAAGGTTGGCGTAGTCAAGACAAAACCCTAATAGCGGCGATCCGATCCGGCGTCACATTCAAAGTGACACATTCGCATGTTGTAACTCTATATATATAATTCAATTTTTAGTTTAAAGAGGCGTAGTTTTGGAGTAAAACCTAAAACCGAATTTTGGTGTCTTGTACAAGATATTTAGGGTTCTCATACCCTATTTTACAACAAGACAAGTAATTTACTTCATTGATTCAATCATGTCTTCAATTATATGTTTGTATGCTTGCATGTTTTCCATGTCCGCTAATTTACTTGTGTGTTTGCTTAGATCTATGAAACCTAGGTATTGAATATTGATTGGTTGTCTCTTATCTTAATTGTGATTGACCTAGGATTGCGATAGGTCATTCGTTATGTTTAAAATGCTTGAGTAATCTTTGTGAACATTAGTTTATTATCACCTAGAGTTATTGTAGGCTAAACATCCAAAGATAACCTTAGAGTTAGTTTATGAATCCTAGAGATTTCGTAGGCGATAACCTTAAGGTAGTCTCAAAGAGTTAGGGAAAAACTCATACCCTACGACCTTAGAAGACACAACGCGTTAAGAATAAGGACGTGACAATTCAACCATCTATAGGAGATAACTAGGGAGTATTAGCATCTAGGTAAATACATCTTTAATCATCATACGAGCACACATCAATTAGACATAGACTACCCCTTAGCTTAGATTAGATAATTAGATAAGTAGAGTAATTGGTAGAAGTACCAACCCCCCAAATCCAATACCCCAAAATTCGTCCCTTTCAATTTCCTAAAAAATATAAAAAGACAAAAAAAATTTATTCCTCAACCCCAACCTTAGCATAGTAACTTCTCACTAGCATTCCTATTCCCCTAGAGAACGATAGTAATACCGAGGCTTACCCTAATACTACACTACAAAGATTAGGTTCACTCGCCTAGGGTGTTGAAAAACTTGCTCGATGAAAAAAGTTTCTTTGACCTCGAATTCGCGTTGACGAAAAGTAGAGTAATTTCGTTCCTTTTCACTTTTGGTCTCTTGAAGGCAAATTCTTGGAATGACACTTATTCGGACGAAAAGGCGTGAATATATGAAGAAAATGGCCAATTCAAGATCAAGACACTCAAGTTCTTTGGAATAGAAGGTGGCGTCGAGTTATGGCGTCATCGTAACGTAACAAATTTGTGACGACTCGATGGCGAAATTGCTATTTTACACACGGGTTTTAAAGAGTAGGCGTCACAACTCGGATGGCCTAGATTGATGACGGTGTCGGAAATTTGAATCGGCGACAACCTTAAGGTGACTCACAAGATTGACGTGGTCAAGGCGAAACCCTAATGGCGGCGATCCGGCGTCCCAACTATAAGGTGGTCTCATATTGTAACTCTATATATAGAATTGAATTTCGGAATTTTAAGAGGTAGTTTATGGAGTAAAACCTAAAATCGAATTTTGGTGTTTGGAAGTATTTTAAGGTTCTCATACCTATTTTACAACAAGATAAGTAATTTACTTCATTGATTCAATTATTTCTTCAAATGTATGTGTGTATGCTTGCATGTTTTCCATGTCCGCTAATTTACTTGTGTGTTTGCTTAGATCTATGAAACCTAGGTATTGAATATTGATTGGTTGTCTCTTATCTTAATTGTGATTGAACTAGGATTGCGATAGGTCATTTGTTGTGTTTTTAATGCTTGAGTAATCTTTGTGAACATTAGTTTATAATCACCTAGAGTTTTTGTAGGCTAAACATCCAAAGATAACCTTAAATTTAATTTATGAATCCTAGAGATTTCGTAGGCAATAACCTTAAGGTAGTCTCAAAGAGTTAGGGAGAAAAGCATACCCTCGACTTTAGAATACACAACACGTTAAGAATAAGGTATCGTGACAATTCAACCATCAATAGTAGATAACTAGGGAGTAGTAGCATCTAGGTAAGCGATAAGGTTTTGACCAAAGGTACCATTTGATCTGGTGGTTTCATTTTAGTCCTTATTTGATCACTTTTGTATCCGTTATTGCTTAATATCGTTCCTTTTCACTTTTAGGTCTCTTGAAGGCAAAATTTGGAATGGCACTTATTTGGACGAAAAGGCGAGTATATGAAGAAAATGGCCAAAGTCAAAATCGAGACACTCACGATTCTTTGAAAATAGAAGGCGACGGCATCGGTGCTAATGGCGCGCCGTCCCAAAATTTTGTGACGGTCCGAACCCAAAACTCGTATTTTCAAGTGACGGCGTCTAGTTGTAAAGAGTAGGCCGTCGCTACTCGGGACGGCCTAGATGCAATCGAGACGACATCGAAGTCGAAGAGGACGGCGTCACGGACATAAGGTGACGCCGTCGCAAGGTTAACGTGGCCAAGACAAAACCCTAATGGCGGCGACACGACGGCGTCACTAAACATAAGGTGATGCCGTCGCATATGTAATCTTATATATAGAATCCGAATTTTTCGGTCTTTTGTGGAGAGTCTTTTGGGTGAAAACCTAAAACCGAACCTAAGGTGTCTTGTACGAGATTTTAGGGTTTTAAACCCTATCTTACATCAAGATAAGTCTTTACTTCATTAATTCAATTATGTCTTTGATTATTTGTGTGTATGCTTGCATGTTCTCCATGTCCGCTAATTTATTTGTGTGTTTGCTTAGGAAGTATGAAACTTAATTATTGAATATTGATTGGTTGTTTCTTATCTTAGTTGATTAATGATCTAGTAATGCGATAGGTCATTCGTTGTGTACTTATTGCTTGATTCATCTTTGTGAACCTTAGAATATAATTACATGAGTAGTTGTAGGCTAAACCATCCAAAGAGCGCCTTAGAGTAGGAGTTTATCGTCCCTAGTGGGTTTGTAGGCGAGACCCTTTGGTAAGTTCAAAGAGTTAGGGAGAAGCGATACCCTACAACTTTAGACACACAACGCTACTAAGAATAAGGCGTGACAACTCAACCATCAATAGGAGATAATTAAGGAGTAGTACAACCTAAGTAAACACATCTTTAAACTATCATACGAGCACACATTAATTAGACATAGACTCCCACAACCTTAGTTTAGATATTTAGATAATATTAGAGTAATCGGTGAAATACCAACCCCCAAATCCAATACCGAGATTCGTACCTTTCCATTTCATAAAACATAAAAGATAAAAATAATCTTCCTCAACCTTAACCTTAGCGTAGTAACTCCTTACTAGCATTCCTATTCCCAGAGAGCGATATCAATACCGTGGCTTACCCTAATTACTACACTACAACGATTAGGTTCTTTGCCTGGGTGTTATAAAACTTGCTTGAAGAAAAGGAAGTTTCCTTGACCCCGAGCGGCGTGTAGCGTTATCAAGTTTTGGCGCATTGCCGGGAATAGAATAGCTAGTTAGTAGTCCACCTCGTTTAGGTTTCTTTGTGATTCCTATCAAGTAAATTTTTCTCATTTTAGCTTTCTCTTAGTCTATCCCCTTCTTCGTGACCTTTGTTCGTAATCCCATCACTTTTCATCATGGAGAATGATAACCAACCACCACTTAATAACCCAACACAAAAATGTCAATGTCACTCAAAACCCAACCCAATAACCAACACAACCGTCGAAGCCGATATGTGAGTAGAAACACCGACCTTCGAGTTTGCGAAAATATTCGATAGTACAATTAGGGAAGTTTGTTGAGAAAGTAGTCGGTATTGCTATAGTTGGCTCTATGATTAGCGATAATTGGAAAATGGCATGATAAACAACAACGTGGATGTGGAAAATAGTGCTTACTTCAATCTTTACCCCACTAAGGAAGAGATTGCGTACCATCAATACATAATCGATAATCCACGATCACTTATCATTAGGATATGCCCAAAGATTAGGAGGAAATCCACGGAACCTAAAAATCTCTGTATGATCGGATATAGGAGTGTCGACCACGCTTACATAGATACGGAATCCCCATCAATGTAATGTCATCTGTCTACAATGACATTATGAATGAGCGACTCAATATTAGGAGAGACCCTAAGTATCCGGGAGGAGTTTGCAACTTTACGGGAAGAGTCAAGGGCGTGCATGTCTTTATAGGAAATTTCACCTACCTAGTTGATTTTATGGTCCTAGAAGATGTAGGATCGTCATTGACTATAGCTTATCCCAAGTAGTGCTAGGAAACCGTTTGTTGAAACATCTAGAATGAGCCATAACAAGCATGATGGAGCAGTTAGGTTTAAGGAAGGAACCGATGAGATCACCTATAGGATGCCTTGGAAAACAAGCGAGTATGGCCACTTGTCCATTTATGATCGAGACAACATCAAAGCTTTTGAGGACAAAAGCAAGGAAGATGTTGAAAAGGATATAAATTCATGTGGGAAAGAAGGAGGCATTATTATAAGGATTGCTTGACTTTAGGGCCTAGGTATAGAGTCGATGAAGATTTTGTCAACATGATAGAATTCTCATTGAGGATGCGTGAGGAAGCGTAGGAGCACGACTATGAGTCTAGCTACAAGACTCTTAAATAAAGAAAAGCGCTTAGTGGGAGGCAACCCATGTTTAATTGTTTGCTTGTTAGTGTCATATATCTTTTATTAATTGTTTATCCTCATGTTTAAATTTGTAAAAATGCTTTATTTTGTTTTTAACCTCGTCTTAATTGCAAATAAAGGTATTTTACATAAGGGATAAGTGTAGGGAGGATTACACGTTTTCAAAAGAAACGTAAACATGAGAATAACAATTAACTAAAAGATATTTATGTTTGTTTGTTCGAGTCAAATGCTTGTATCGAGTCATAATGGATGTTTTGCGAAATTTTTCCGATTCTAAAGATGTAAATTTTCCGAATTTTTCTAGAAAATCGCAGACTAGTTTTTGTCGGGATAACTTTGTGGTCGAGATTGCAACTTGACGGCCAGAAGGAGTAAAACATCGATTACTTTTTCTCGTTTTACGAGCCACTTATAAATTTTGGAATTTTCGGTCTTAATTTTCTTAGAAATGCAGTAAACATCCGTTTCACAAGCATTATATCCTAGTTTAAATCGAGTCTTATATACAATATTACCGACGATTTTACGCGAAGGTTTCATTTGTTTTCTTCAAGTGTGCGCAGTTTAGTTTGTCAAGAAGAAGTTACATAATATTGGAAGGAGCTTTTCACGCAATAATTCTTCTTGAAAAGATTTAACCACCACTTTACACGGAAACTACCGAGCTAATCGGGGAGTATTAGTTTCTTTCGTTTTAAATTACCTTCTATTATCATAACTTTGATACTTTCGGGGAACATTGGGGACAATGTTCGGTTTAAGTGTAGGGAGGAAAATAAAATGGGAACTTTGAAACTATGCTTATCCTTGACTATTTGCTTTGTCCAATTGTGATTGTGTAATAAACCATGAGAAAATGTCGGTTAGGGTAATTTTGGCACCAAATTTAAAATTTTTATGACATATAGGAGTGGGCCATTAGTCTTAACAAAAGCGTCTCATGGATAGGAAGTTATATGACTAGCACAAAACCCTTTACCACCTAAATTCCACCAAAATGTGAGGATCGCCCTTAGATTAGTAGGAATTAAAAGCATTCATCTTCAATGCTTAGAGTGTGAACCGGTAGTATATTAGATTCTAGAACTTGTTTTGTGATGCATTCCGAGATCGCAAGTGAGGCTACACTTGTGTAGTTAGGAATAACTAAATGATAAGAGGCATTAGGATAACCCTTGTTTGATACCTGTAATATAATTACTTCTTCCACATCGGTTGAGTAATTCCCCCACACCCTTTGCGTTGTACTCATCTTTAGTACACGATACCCTAGTTAAACCCTCAAAGCCTATCCTTTTCGCGGTTCTCGTGATGTTTTGGTTTTCCGAATATCAATGAAGAGCATTGTTTACACCCCACCCCAAATATACACCCAAATCGCCTTAGCCTACCCCTTATGCACTCACTTTTAGTGCAAATGTTTGTTATCACCCTAAACCCTTAGTTCAATTATCTAGTTGCTTGCATAAGTTGCTAAGTCGAGTCATATCCTTTGTATCTGATTTTGGGACGATTGGGATTCATGGGAAAAGTTATAGTTTATGAAATGACGGAAGGAACATTAAATTCAAATTCCCTTTGTTTGCATAATAATGTACCCCAAGTGTTTTGATCTTTTCAATTCGAGTCAAATTAGTGTTAGAGTAATAAAAACACAAGTGTAGGGATATGCACTGTAAATCCTAGTATTTTGATGTTATCGTAGAGGATGGTAGAGTAAAAGTGTATGAAAAAAAAAAAAAAAAAAAAAAAAAAAAAAAAAAAAAAAAAAAAAAAAGAAAAAAAAAAAAAGTGTAAAAAAAAAAAAAAAAAAAAAAAACAGGCTACCATCCTACATCTATCTTTGAATTTATGTTTGTTTATTTCAGTTATGTAGAGTTTAGAGTGTCGAGACTTGGCTTAACAACGCCATTTTTCATATGCTTGTAACATAGAGATTTTTGACTTGCCACCACTAAATAGCCTATCCCACCAAACCCTTGTTTCCCTACCGTAAGCCTAACATTACAACCATTTAAAAGACCTCTTTGATAGTCTTTCCTAGGTGCTTACGCCAAAGCGATGAAGGTTTGATCTATTCTCAAGCCTATGGTAATCTATGTACTAGGACTGGTTAATGAGTGTTTATCTTCCATTTCCTATTTGTTATATTTCATATATACACCGAGAGAGATGTGAGTATCCAAACACCCCATGTGAGGTGCTAGTATGTAATTTACGTGCTTGTTATGACTTTTATGGGCTTATATGTGTTGTGGACCGTTTTGAATTAATGCTTCATGACCCTAACTTATAAATTAATTGGCTAAAAGCACATTTGCTTGAGGACAAGCAAATAACAAGTGTAGGGATATTTGATAAGGTTTTAAAAGGTACCATTTGAGGGTCGTTTTAGTCCTTATTTGATCACTTTGTATCCGTTATTGCTTAATATCGTTCCTTTTCACTTTTAGGTCTCTTGAAGGCAAAATCTTTGGAATGGCACTTATTTGGACGAAAAGCGCGAATATATGAAGAAAATGGCCAAAGTCAAAATCGAGACACTCACGGTGGTGAAAATAGAAGCGACGGCGTCGGTGCTAATGGCGGCGCCGTTTCAAGATTTTGTGACGGTCCGAACCCAAAACTTGTATTTTCAAGTGACGACGTCTAGTTGTAAAAGAGTAGGCCGTCGCTACTCGGACGGCCTAGATGCAATCCAAACGACGTCGGAAGTCGAAGAGGACGGCGTCACGGACATAAGGTGACGCCGTCGCAAGGTTAACGTGGCCAAGGCGAAACCCTAATGACGGCGACACGACGGCGTCACTAAACATAAGGTGACGCCGTCGCATATGTAATCTTATATATAGAATCGAATTTTTCGGTCTTTTGTGGAGAGTCTTTGGGTGAAAACCTAAAACCGAACCTAAGGTGTTTGTACAGTATTTTAGGGTTTTAAACCCTATCTTACATCAAGATAAGTCTTTACTTCATTAATTCAATTATGTCTTTGATTATTTGTGTGTAGGCTTGCATGTTCTCCATGTCCGGCTAATTTATTTGTGTGTTTGCTTAGGAAGTATGAAACTTAATTATTGAATATTGATTTGTTGTTTCTTATCTTAGTTGATTAATGATCTAGTAATACGATAGGTCATTCGTTGTGTACTTAATGCTTGATTCATCTTTGTGAACCTTAGAATATAATTACACGAGTAGTTGTAGGCTAAACCATCCAAAGCGCCTTAGAGTAGGAGTTTATCATCCCTAGTTGGTTTGTAGGCGAGACCCTTTGGTAAGTTCAAAGAGTTAGGGAGAAAGCATACCCTACAACTTTAGACACACAACGCTACTAAGAATAAGGCGTGACAACTCAACCATCAATAGGAGATAATTAAGGAGTAGTACAACCTAAGTAAACACATCTTTAAACTATCATACGAGCACACATTAATTAGAAATAGACTCCCACAACCTTAGTTTAGATAATTAGATAATAGTAGAGTAATCGGTGAAATACCAACCCCAAATCCAATACCGATATTCGTACCTTTCCATTTCATAAAACATAAAAGATAAAAATAATCTTCCTCAACCTTAACCTTAGCGTAGTAACTCTTTACTAGCATTCCTATTCCCCAGAGAACGATATCAATACCCGTGGCTTACCCTAATTACTACACTACAACGATTAGGTTCACCGCCTAGGGTGTTATAAAACTTGCTCGAAGAAAAGGAAGTTTCCTTGACCCCGACGAGCAGCGTGTGGCGTTATCATTGTTCACGTAAGTTAATATGTGTGTTTAAAATTTAGTTTGTGTTAGCTTGCCAAAAGGTAATCTATAAAGTCACATTTACTACTAACACTGTGACCAAATGCCATATATGGTCACACTAAACGTTTTGTCACACATATTATTTAAGTGTAGCCAAAATCCAGTACATATGGTCACGTAACTTAATATGTGGCCATTGGATGATCAATAGTCACTCAAATACGCGTTTCTTCACTTTAAACACCATATGGTCACACTTATAGCCACTTAATGGTTAATTGTATGTGACTAAATACCCAAAACAAACATGCTTTGTGTGACTAAATGTTAGAAAAAGCCACACAAACATAAAATTCATGTGGCCATTGGATGATCAATAGTCACACAAAATACACGTTTCTTAACTTGAAACACCATATGGTCACACTTATTAACACTTTTAGCCACTTTATGATTAATTGTATGTGACTAAATACCCAAGAGAAACATGCTTTGTGTGACTAAATGTTAGAAAAGGCCACACAAACATAAAATTCAAGTGGCCATTGGATGATCAATAGTCACACAAAACACACATTTCTTCACTTTAAACACCATATGGTCAAGTTTGTTGCATTTTATTGTGCTGTTAATGCAAATGTGGGTTTGTAGGTGATGGCTTTTATAGTCACATTGATATGCACACACAAACACAGTAACACACACATTAACACTTGTGCAACACCACAATATACTAAACTTGGATAAATCCAAACTAATTATATATATGTAGAACTCTTTAACAACGAGTACTTGATTGTTAAAGCAGAATCTTAACAACAAGCAAGAAGAACAAGTTCATTTCACTATACTTTAGGGTTCCTTTATACACTTAGGAAAACCTAGTATACAAAGCGTGTATAAGGATATAGATATCTCTTCCTAAGATATCTCTACGCATACATATCCTTCCCTAAACTCTAATAAACTATTCATTTTTCATAAGCGAATTAACTACTGAATACTACCGGACTTAAGCATATTATCTTGCCAAGATATTCTTTGTTGAGCTTTTGATTCAATTAACCTCAAAAGGCGATAGCATGCATCATCCTTTATTTCACCTAACGACTTCTTCTCAAGCATAGCCACCGCAAATAATGTTTGGAAGTGGATACTCCACTTTTGTAAGCATATAAAGAATTGTAGTTTCTAATTCCAAACAATGCACGACAAGTGTGGAAATATCTCCATCGATCACTTGTTCTTGTGAGCCGACTTCACATTTCATCATCAAGATCGGTGTCTCAAACATGGTCTTCAAGTCACCCTGGAGGACTCTTTCATATTCCTCTTGGTCTCTTGTCACCATGCTTCTCCATCATCGGTGGTACATGGTCTTCAAATCATCCTGGACAAATCACTCAATAAACCAGAAAGTTCACATATATAGTGTTTGTGTGATTTTCCTTACTATCGAGTAAACTACCTTTTCCCATTTTGATGATCTCGAACCTTTGCAATCTTAGTAGGAAGTCTTGAACACAGTAGGAATGGAGCCATGGTAAACTCTTCCGATGACGGTTCATCAACCTTATCCTTCATGTACTCATCCACTTCCTTCTTAACATTTGTCTTATCCTTTTCACTCCTTTCTTTCCAATGGATTTCTTCCTTGTCATATTCAAACTGGTTGCTTAACCTCGGCTTCCTCCTCTTTCTTTACGCTTTTGGCTTATCACCAAGTTTTTAGCTTCGCAACCTTTTGATCTCGCAATCTTCGCTTCTTAGCATCCTTTGGTTGAATATTGTAACCCTTCCTTTTAAGCGTTGAAGCTTCCAACTCGAATCCATTGGAATAAATCTTTTATTTTGGTACACTACTTTTTCAAATTTCGCTTTTAGTTCATCGAGGCTTCAATTTCCTTAATGGATCAACTTCGGTAGGATTCCTTGATTTTTGACGTAGTGGATCATAAAATCCCTTTGCTCGACTTTGGTCAAGGGTGTGCATCCTTTCTCTTTGTCTCGCTCTCGAGAAGCCTCTTCTTCTCATTAATCATCTCAACCAATTTACTTGCATAGTCTTCTTCGCCAATATCGGGAAGGATATCTCTGTTTACTAATAATCGGCCTTTATAGTATCCCGTCTTCATCGATTGTAGAATTTGGCGATTCCTCAATTTCAACTTTCCTTTTCATTTGTTCTTGATTAATTGTGGTTCCACCTCAAGACTTTTGGCAATCGGCGCATCATTCACTTGTTTGTTACATGCGTTTAGATTCTTGACCACATCCTCTGCTAGAATCTAGCAATCTCGCCTAAGCTAGCTTCATCTTACGTGAGTTGCTTTTGGTCTTCACCGCTCGAAGATTCTTGCACTATTCCTTTGCCTTCCTATGCACAAACTCCTCACGGTACTACGGATCACTACCGGGATTAATATGTTCAAGACTAGTATTAACTTCAACATCAAAGCGAGTATTAAAATCTTCATCAAAAGCGATTTAATTTCAAGACCACCGGACTTATCTTTAGTAAAGTCACCGGACTTATCCACTCCACTAGAACTTGCGACTTCTTTATCCGGTCTCTTCTTAAAGGATTTCTTGTGGTGAAATTCTTAACCAAGATTTCACTGCCCAATCCTAGAGGACTAATTTGAGTTTCCTCGGAGGATTCCTCACCTTCCGAGTCTGTAATGTCTATCCCGTCTGTTTGAATTTCCCTCAATTTCTTAACTCTTTTGCGAGTAGTCCCCAGGTGACTTCTTGGTCTTTTCAATTTTTCTCCAACTCATCAACCCTTGAAATCGGTTATGGAACCGGTTGAAGTAGATCTTCCATAGATAAGGAACCGGGTTCTCTTTGTAGTAGTGGGTGTTGGAGGTTGTGGTTGAGGAATCACGGTGGTTCTTCCTCATGGGTGAAGGTGAAGGTGGTGGGGTGTTGGTGTCCTCTGTTCAAACTCTGCTTTTTCTAGTTCGATGTAGGTTGAGCCCGAGCTTCGATGTAGCAAGATGGGAGATGGAGCAGATGTAGATGTACCTTGTGGTCAAGAGTAGCAAAGAGCAACATAGCGAGACAAAAGTGGCTTGTGTGCCCCTTCAAAACCCCTTTCATATTACCAAATATCTTTTAGTGAAAGGAGAGCAATGTAAGGATGTTTGCTTCTTTGTTTCAACATTTAAGATCATTTGCAAAATCTTGGGTACATCAAAACTTTTCTTATTCTTGGAATTAGCAACCATGGCATCAAAATCATTTTGAAAAATTGAAGAGTCGCGGTGGAGAGACAGACCAATGTAGAAGCAATATTGCTTCCAAATTGATCCCATCCACCACTTTTAGAGCTCATACAATGTAACATATGATGCACAAGGAAACGCCATTCGGGCGTAAAATGACTCTTCCAAAAGTGAATGTTCCATCGTTAGATATCCAATATTTTCCAATCCACGAAGAGGTCATTATTTGGCAACATTGAAATCCACGAGGCATCGGCCAATTGAAGCTTGCTTCGATGATTCTCGGTGATTGAATACTCTAACGTATCAATAGTTGCATTTAACTCTAGTGTCCCATCGCCAATAGTTCTAGCGATGGCGGTCCGCGTAAGCTGTTTGACTAGGAATCATAGATAGTTGGATTATGAGTAAGGGCATACGATATGACTACCCTTAAAGTCCACTATCTCGCTCGAAGCCTATGCTTTTAGCATGCTTTTGAGAAATCCCACTTGATTGTGCTTGTCTACAAACTTTAATTGTGCCATCTTTTATGTTAATTGAAGTCTTGGTAGTGTAGGGCAATTAGGGTTTAGTCTTGGTAAGGAGACTTAATCGAAATAAAAGAATTAAACTTTTAAAGATTAGGATAAAGTAATTAAAGGATAAATATGAATTCTAAAAATAAAATTATCCATATAAATACTTGACCACCTAAAATTAGTTAACGGTACTATTTAAACAAGAAAATCATTTTTAATTTTTTCTGAGACTAAAGAATGGCCAAACAGACTTAACAATGACATCACGAATTAACTCGTACTATAGCACATCAACTATACGACTTCCATACATCTCCAATCTGTGAGAATTCTTGCTTTTCAACATATCCTTAAACAAAAATTATACCTAATGATTTAACTAATATTAAGTCTTGTATTATAAACATAAATCCTTAAAAAGTACAAAAAGCGAATGTCTATATGCTTTAAAAGAGTTAAATATGATAAAGGTAGAGTGTGACAACTTGACCATAACATGGTTCACTTGGATTTTGTATAACAACACCTCCACGATCGGTTCGATAGTAGTCGGTTCGTGAATCGTTACCCAAGTCACGTCGATCCACACGTGGCAATATGTTATCATTGTCTTTGGTGAATAGCGGTACTAAATTCCTCATCGGCTTCGTCATACTTATCTTTGTAATTCTTGGGAGGTGTCTTAAACACAATAGACAATTTTTATCTACGGTCTTTCACATAAAACACTTGTCGTGCTTGTGTGGCTAATATGAATGGATCAACCTTGTGGCCTAAACTATTCAGTCAACCAATGTATACCCAAGAGTAGTATCGCTTCACACCACCAACTTTGTGATTAACTTGTCACATTTGAAAAGAGGAATTTGCATGTAACGGTAATCTAGTTCCCATATTTCTGTAAAACCCCATAATAATATGCTTTTCTTGTGGTTGCAACTTCTTTAGATATGTGCATATCTAATGCCTCAACACTAACCCCAATGTTACGTAAACTTTCCTTCATGATCTTTCGTCGAAAAGTATACCCATTGATGTGATATGCATCGATTTCACAACGGTGGCGCGTGGTCCATAGGATATCCACCTTACAGTTTCTGATACACTTTCTTTGTCGATTTCTAACTCTCTCTCAACCTGAATTTCATTACAAGTATATATTAGCTCAAAAGAATAAGTACACCAATTTTTAGATCAAAATGAGCTGAGAAATAAGGTTTAGAAAGGGTATGTTGAGTAACATAAGATTAATTACTTCTTTGCGTAACCACTTGGCAAAAGATTTGATGTGCTCATTCTCCAGAAATGCTATTCGTTTACCCGGGTTTTCTGCTTTCAAAACTTTCTTGTGTCGCCTGAAACAATGTGTTTGATTATTTTATTTGATACATCATTTTCGATATGAAATAGACATGTGTTAGTAAGACTTACTCGATATCTTGTACAATTTCATCTCGTATTATTTATTACATACAAATGTGCTTTACGAAAGAGTTCATGAAACTTCACTTGATTTGCCGGCCGACAATGGCTTTCCTTCCTCACTTTCATCTGTTTCATGTTTATCGGTGGGATACCAAGATCTTCATGGATATATGATATTCGCTAAAAACTCTATTGTTTCTTCCATAATAGTCTCCTCGACAATGCATCCTTCGGTCTATTTACATTCGCGCATGTCCTTTAATAACCTTCATACATCTTTCGAATGGATACATCCACCAAAGCATATGAGACCGCATAATTTTACCTCCCTAGTTAGGTGCACGGTCAAATGTATCATAATATCAAAGAATGATGGAGGAAAGAACTTCTCGAGTAGGCACGGTGTCACTACCGGTTACGCTTGCATATTATCTAGTTATTGCAATATTATTTCTTTGCAACATATTGATTTAAAGAAAAGCAAAACCGATAATAGCATATCGTGTGGGTGGGTGCATGATTGAGCGTATTGCAATGGCGAAACTCTTGCATTAGCATGTGATAGTCATGCGATTTTAGGCCAATGAGCTTCCTATCCTTTAGGTGACCAAACAAGAGAACTTTGAACAATAGCCTTGTGGTACCACGATGTTGTGTAAAGTTTCACAAAAATATATTTTTAGCATTCGTTAATGTGTAACTTTCTTTGGAGGTAGTGTTGTTTTGTCTTGTTCTTGCATAGCAAACAACTCTTGTTTTACCCCAACTCGGCGGATCAATCGAGCATTCGGTCCATCTTTCGTCTTTCACGGAACATGTAGCAAAGTTCCGGCGAGACTCTCGACAACATTCTTTTCTACATGCATAAAATCAATACAATGTGGAGCAATTATGCCTCCAATACCTAAGTTTTCGATACCAAATGTTGAATTTCTTCCAATACGCACCGTTTTGTTCGTTTACTTGGCTTGAACTACCCTCTACTGTTATGTTTCTTTTACGCTTTTGAATCTTCCCATCTCGCCTCTCGTATCTTCTTGGTTTTTCGATGCATTATTGTTTGTTCGTTTTCCTTTTCCCACTTATTTTCAATATGTTGTACCTCGTTGTATATTTGTTCCCGATCATTGGATTTGGAGCCGGAGAAATTCTTGTTGTCCATTAAATGCCTTCCTTTGCCTTACGAGCGGATGGTCATATGGTAGATATCGTCATGACCAACATAACTTTGCTTGGATGAGGCGAAAGTCTAACACAGTTTGTATCTTTCCACATACTACACAACCTTTGAATCCATCGCATGCGGGCAGCCACATAATGTACCAAGTGCGGGGTAATCATTTATTGTCCATAACACAACGGCACGTAGATTAAAGTTATCTTTTGTGGATGCATCATATGTATCAACCTTTGTATCGAATAAGGTTTGCGGATCATCAACTAACGGTTCTAGAAAAACATCGATATCATTTCCGGGTATCCCGATATTAATACCGAAAGCATGATAAACTTTCTTTTCATACACAACCATGGAGGAAGGTTGTATATGATGATTAAAGCGGCCATACTTTGTGATGCCTATTTCACGAGTTGGCGTCAACCCCATCACCGATATTCCTAACCGTAGATTTCTTGGATCTTGACAATTTGGGAATTTTTCATCTATAGTACGCCATGCCTTTGAATCTGGGGTGACGTAACACACCATTGGTTATCCTCGTGTCGCGTGCCATCTTAAATCTTCTAAAATACTTTCTAGCTTAAATAGTCGTTAGTCTTGGTATAATTGGAAAGTACCACATTACCTTTCTTTGGAATGTTTTCGTACACTTTATGTGTCTTATTATCCACCTTCCATCTTGATATCCCACAAGTTCGACACGCATGATCAAATCCTTGTCACCCTTCCGATAAAGAAGGCGGTTGTTGATACATACATGTATCTTTTGTATCTGATCCCATCAATTTCAAAATTTTTTGGCTTGATAAGTTTTTTCCACCATTTCGTTACAAAGTGACATCTTCTTTAACAATCCTAGTAATTGATAAAGAACTTATCGGAACATCCGTACTAACCCTTCAAGTTGAGTAGTTTAACTATTGCGGACTGACTTTGTAAAGTCGGGACATCCTGCGTAAAGAGGCTTCTCTGCGTCTAATAATAATTGTTGAAACTTGACAAGATCATCCTCGTCAAAATTATCTTTTGTAGCATTAACCATTTCTCTCATTCTTTGGGGCATCTGTTGGAATATATGAAGCAAAATCCGTGTCGTCAACAAACTTTGTTGTAGCGTTAACAGTGTTTGGTACTTATTGATGACTCATCCTTCTCTCCATGTTTAGTCCAGTTTAGGTAGCTTAGATCAAACCCATTCTTTGAATAAATGGGCGCACTTTCTCCACTTTATGCTCTATGTGGTTTAAACAATCGTACATGGACATGGCATTGAAAGATCAATTTTCTTAACTCGTGAGTCGATGTTCCCCATCTTGACAAGTTGTGTCTTGCATAATCAATAAACGTTGCTACTCCATCAACATAAGATTTGTTGGTCCTATTAGTTCCTATCCAAGACTTGTCCATGTTTATAAATGTGTCCCACTTATCCGAGCAGCAATGTTTATAAATGTAGTCCCTGCGAGCATGTTAAAAAGGCGGTCAAGTTATTGAAGATTATACAAGACAACATCAAACTTCAATTGATGATCTTAAAAGTTAAAAAGACATTCCAAGTAATGAGGATAGCTCATAAATTGAATGTGGTATTGAATTATGCTAACAATTGAATAAAGTATAATGAAACAGTTCCTAAAGGGATGTTTGGGTCAAGGAAAAATAAGAAATTAACTAGCTAAATTATGGTTCCATGTTCATGTGGTAACAAGCTTAAGTGGTTTCTTAAATTTTTAACCAATTAACTATCTAAATTTAACAAGAATATGACATAATTTACAAGAGGATATCTTGAAACAAATGTTCAATTAGCTAATAGGCTTAACATGGTTATTTTATGTGTTAGAGCGATGTGTACAAAAGGAAGATAACAATACTTACCGGTGGTGACAGGGATGGTGGGTCTATATTGGGAGAGTTACGGCGGTGGCGGATTTGTGGTGAGATGAGAGAGGAGGTGTGGCAGTGCAGGAGGAGGAGGTTAATTTTGAAATTAGTTTGGAATGGCCTTGATGCAAACTTTGGGGAATAGATTTAATTTGTGGGGGAAATTTTAAATTTGCTTAAATTTTTGAAAAGTTTTCATATTAGTTTAAAAATGTTTTTTTCTTATGATTTAATGATTTTTTTCATTTAATTAGTTTTAAAAAGTTTTTTATTCATAATAAATAAAATAAAATTCAGAAAAATACAATTTAAAAAAAATTATGTTTAAGTATTTAGGACTTTTAAAAAATAATTTTAAATTTTATGCTTAAATTTGCAATATTTGGTATTTTTAGGATTAAGTGCATTTTAGGTTATTTCGACTTTTGTTAGTTGATTTATTTGCTTATTTAGTTGTTTTTAGTTTAAAAAAAAAGTAAAGTAACTCCCGATCACTGTCTTTCATGGTTATGGATCCCAATACCGTCTTCCACGGTGTATGGGGAGGTTGAGGCGTGAGCGTTACCCATACCTAAGGTAGAGAGGGCATACGGTTCTACCAAAGGTGAAAAGGACCTCCGACCTTGCAAGGGGTAAGGATCGAACCCTTGACCTCTTTCTCCGGAGGCAAGAGTGTTAACCACTTGATCTAACCTTGCTCTTTTTTGTTTTTAGTTTATGTTTCATAAATTTATTCACAAAATCCAAATATCTTTCATTATTCTTTATCACCCGATCACGAACGAACGCAATTTCCATTCACACTCCGTTGGGACTTAAAACGACACAGGAATATCTCATATTTACGGAAAATATTGTGTTTGACTTTCTTTTACCAAATTGGAATTTTCATTCTCGGGTAGCCGACAAATTGACCATTTGGTCGGGTTTTCATAATATAATTTTATATATACTATTGATTGAATCATGTCGTAACATGACACTCTAAGCAACTATAACCCAATGCTTTTGACCCATATTATGTCAAATACCCATTAATGAATGTGACCGGTGATAACGTAATACCCTACCCACCATGTAAACTAGCCATTATCACGGTCATGAATGGGTTGCACCGGCTTGGTAGGTGTATAGTTATAGTGTGAAGGTTATATGAAGCTGTATTAAAGTTATTAAGGGTGGGCACGTTAATTTTGACATTTCGGGATGACATAAAATCATTAACTCACATGTCTTACTCAAAACAACGTTGTGTGGCGTGTTTAGGGTTGCGTTAGATCGTTGGGCACGGTAACACAACCCTGTGCGTTTTCGTCCGCTTTAGTCGGTCCTATCGTTTCGTCCATGTTCATACGTTTTCTTAGTTTTGTACATGTTTTCTTCCGATTTTGTGCGTTTTACGTTTCGTCTCTTTTCATATGTTTTCGTCCGTTTTATGCGTTTTACACTTTTACACATTTTCATACGTTTTACGTTTGAGTCATTTTCATCGTTTTCCACCGTTTGCGTCTGACTTTGTCCTTTTAATAAGTTTTTATACGTTTTCGTTTTGTTTACGTTTTCGTCCGTGTTTACACTTTGTCATTGGTTTTTCATGTTTTAGTCCGTTTGTATAAGTTTTTGTTGTTTCGTCCATTTCTAGCCGTTTTCATCTATTTTAGGCGTCTTAGTCCGTTTCATCACGCTTTCATATGTTTTACATATTAATGTACATCTTCACGTTCCATACGTTTCTTACGTTCTACACGCCGTCTGCGTTAGTCCGTTTTTCCGTTTTATCCGTTTTAAGACTTTTGGGTCAACCCAAGAAGCGAAGTGAATTCATATTCGGTTTCGGCTCGCCGGTTTAATTCTAGTTCGGTTCGGTTCGGTTTCGTGTTGAACCGAATAAAAATAACCGATTTAACGAAACCAAATGATCTGTGCCAAACCGTCAAGTTTTATCACTCAAGCCGGCCACTTGTGAATGGCCGACCGTAACAAACTTTAAACAGTTCAAGCACAAACTCAATGAAGATCTGGGGAGTATAGTGTTTCCCCGGGTCGTTAAGTCCCAGCGAGCTATGCGAAGAATCACCGAACGAATAGTGATCGAGAGATTTTGAACGGAAAAGAGGGATTTGATATGATTATAACTAAGGAAAAGTACATAAACTACAAGGGCTTAAATGCAAATTAAAGGAAATTAAAAAGATAAAAAATATTAAATAAACGCTATCACTATTTGCAAAATGATGTTTTTGATTTTATGTTTTTATAAAACTAGAATTTAAAACTTCGCGACGTACAAAATAAAATGTAAAATTAAAGCAATATAAATCCTAAAAATATGAAAATGATATTTTTACAAACCTAATGATAAAAGAAAATTTTAGGAAAAAGCCGGGTATTTTTCTGACTTTTATTTTATTTATTACGAATTAATTACTAATTTTAACTAATTAACTAATTAAAAATACTAAATGATTTTGGGAAAATCTGAAATTTTTTGTAAAAATACTTGAAAATCTAATGGACCTATGAAAAATAAAATGGTTGCAATGGATCATGTGGATAAGCAGTTAATAATCTAATAACCAAATAAGCTAAGAAACTAAAATGCTACTTAAATAATAAATAGTGCAAACTTAAAAATAAAAAGCACTCTAGAGCAGATGGAAAAGGGTGTTTGTTTGTGCGTGTGGGTTGTGGATCAGGTCACAGGTTCGAACCTTGTTTCCTTCCTTTATTACCATTATTTTTTTTTTAGCTTTTCTTTTTTCAAACTAAATTGAAAACTAAAATAGGACTTTAAAAAAAACTTCAAAACTATGCTGTTGGTAGAATGGTACAGCAACAGAAGTAAAAAAAAAGAGCAGTTTGGTTGGATTAATATTGCCAAGATAAGCTACAAAAGAAAACTAGAAATAAGCTATAACTAATAAGGTTTAAACTAAAGAACCTAAAACTACTCTAGGCATCCTACATAAGCAAAAAAAAAGAAAAGGGAAATAAGATGTGGAGTGGCTTATTCCTAACAGCAGCAACCATAAAGTGGGTTGTTTGGATTGTTTAAGCTGTTAGGGGACTTTTAAGCTACAAGAATCTTGAGGGAAGCACTTAATAAGCTAAATAATCTTACGCCTAATGTTAACTAATCTAGGATACCTAATAACACTAAAGGAATCCTAATAAGCTGAAACAAAGAGCTAAAAAGCTCTAAAAGGAACCTAAGGTTGCTGCTACATAATCTGAATTAGAGCAGTCCTGAAGGCAATTTTTAGCTTAAAATTAAGCTACCAAATAAGCTACAAAATGCTAAACTATGGTAAAAAAGTAAAATTCATATAGCCAACAACTAAGAAGAAGCAAGTGGAGCAAATTCAAAGCCTTTGACAAGCCTTAAAAAGGCTGCTAAAGGGCTTGTAAAGTCATGACGATGTAAGTAAAAAAAAACAGATGGGGTGTTTTCAAAGGCAAGAAGAAGCAAGTAAATAAGCTGAAATACGCAAACTAACACCAGAAATACTAAATTCATACTACTAACTACTTATAGACACAAAATTAAATCCTAATGCTATGTCTAACCTACTTAAATTTGAGCTTAAAGAGGGGCTGTTGGGGACTGCTGACAGCAAGACAGAAACAAATGGTACTTAAATAAAAACTACTCTAAAGCTTGTTTTGCAAATAAAAACCATTGAGAATGCTGAATAAAACATATAACTAAACTAATAGGAGACCCAACTTGGGTCAAAAATGGATTGTGACCCAAAAGTATTGTTGTTCCAAACACTACCTAAGGGGCCGAAAAGATTTTTCAAAAGCACTTTGAGACAGTGAAAGCAAAAAAAAACTTTGATATCATTAACACAAGCTCAGACAAGTTTAAACACTTAAGACACACTTTGGAAACACAAATGACAGATTTTAAGAACATGAAAAAGATCAAGACTGCATAAACTAAAAAAGACTGGAATTTAAAAACTGATTTTGCCTCAAACTGAAATTAAAGATTACATTAAATTAAATGACAGTAAAAATAAATGGAACTAGAACATAAAATTCTAGACTAAAACTACAAACTAAATAAGAAAAACTGAAACTAAAAACTAACCAACTACGGACTTAAAAAAAAACCAACTCCTACCTTATAACTTGGCTACAATACTTATACTACAACTCTGGTCTTCTCTCTCTCTTTTGTTGTTTCTTTTCGTGTGAGATAATCAAGCCAAAAAGACTGGCAAGCGTGCTTCTGCAGTCTCCTTGTCTCTTTGTCTTCTTTCTCTGACTTCTCTGGGGAAAGGAGCACGCGTGCCTCCTCTGACTCGAGTCTCTCTTTCTCTTTCTTGACTGGGACAGATGGGGTGGGTACTTTTGGGTAAACGGGAGGTGATGGGTTTATTAATTTCTGGTTTTGGGGAAGAGGTGAGGTATGGGTTGAAGGTTTATTTTATTGTTGGCGCTTGGGGTTGTGTGTTGGCGGGAAAACGAGAAAAGGGGAAGAAGATAGGGTTGGTGAATGTTAACCCTTTGAATGGGTAGAAAGGGTAAACGGGTTAGGGTGGATTGGGTATTGGGCTTGAGTTGGACTGTTGGGGGGTTGGGCTTGGACAGTTTTTGGTTTAGGTAAGTTATTGGATTTGGGATTTAATGAAGTTAGTAACCAAAAACCAAATATTGCAAATCAACCATACTTGAGGGACCCAAACTGAAATTTTGAAAAGTTTAATATAGGGACCACTTTTGACAAGCTTTATTAACCAAGGACCATAAATAATATTTTCCATTTTTTTGAAAATCCAGGGACTTGTTTTGCCATTTTGAAAGTTGGGGACCTAAGCGCCAATTATGCAAACTTTGTTCGTTTTTCATTCGTTTTCGATAATTTTGCATCTAAAACATATAAAACACAATTTTGAGATATTTTCGGTATTTTGATGCATTTAAGGTGTTTTTAGATGTTTTGCAGTTCAGATTTGACCAAAAATGATGAGTTTTTACACACTCATCACCAAACAACCCGATAACCGAACGGATAAACACCCCTAATTTATAGTGATAGTTTAAAAGGAGGACTTGTTTTGCGGTTTTAAAGTTTAGGTCTTTATAGTTTGAATTCATAAGGAGTTACAAGTATCTTCTCTATCACACTATCCCCACAACTCTTCTTCAACCTTTCTTATCAATCTTTCAATAATATCATATTTTACCCAATTTCATTATCAATGGCAGCACCATCACCACAAAACCATTTGGCTAAGCGTGTTATTGATGACCTAATTGAGTTTAACGGGAGACATCTGTTGATGGTTACATGAGTTTCTTCAAGGCTCAACAAATTTCCAGTCTCCGTGGCTTTATAAACCGGATGCGCGAAGAGGCCACCACAGCAAAGAATGAGATTGCGCAGTTTAATGCTTTAATTGCTGAGATGGTAGCTCTTGGAGATGGGGATGAACATTTTGACACATTGATGGATCTTAGGCATGACCTGGAGGCTGCGAGGACTAAGCTGCAGGGGTTGAATGATCTCATTACTCAAGCTGAGGAGGATATCGAGACCAAGGAAGAACAAATTAAGTCGATGAATGGTTGAAGGGTTGCTCGCTATGTAAAGGGATGGTTTCTTTTGCTCTAGTGTCATCTGTTTATAATGTCTAATGTCTTGGTTTAATATTATGGTTTGTAGATATATTAACAATGAAACATGTATGGATCTTTTGATGGTTTATCCAATGGAATGGAATGGGATGCGCTCGCTAGTTTGTTTCATCCTTTTTTTATGTTGTTTTGCATTTAGGAATTGGTTGTGGTGTTTAAGTTCATATCTGGTAGAATGTATTATTGTAGGTTTGAGGTTGATCCAATCATAGTGGTGCATCCCATGTGTCGTGTTCAATGTTGAGCCATGGATATCACGGTTCATAAGTGCTTTGCTTAGGTTGTTCATTTTTAGGTTGTTGTCAATTTTAGGGTGTTTTTGTTGTTGTTTATGCTTTAAGTTAATTGCATTTACATGATTTCTTATTTTTTTTTCTTGTTGGAGGATGTTAGAGCTTATTTAAGTGCTTATAAATAGCTTATTTATAGGCTTAAAGTAAGGTCTCGGGGTTGTTGTTGTGTCGTGCGATCCTTGGTTGGATTTGATTATTTTGTGCTTACTTGTTTATCTGGGATGCTTATTAGTTATAGTTGCTTAATTAGTTGCTTTAATTCCATTTTTATTTTGTTTCTTCATTTGTATGCGCCATGTGGTGAGATTTTAGTGTAGCTCAGTTATATGTGTCTTTGATCTCATTTGGTTTGAAGTTATATGGGTGTTTGGGACTGTGGGTAAGAACCATTTCTGTCATGGGTGTGTTGGTTTCAAAATGCACCAAAATGAAAATTTTAAATTCTCTATTATCAATTTGGAGCCAAATTTTAAAATTATCAAATTTGGAGCCAAATTTCGACCAAAATTTTTAAAAGTACTTAGGAAGTTATGGTTTCCTTAATTGAAAAGCGCCCATAATGAGCCCTAATTTTGCTCCAATAAATCGAGATTCAAGCAAAACAACGAACTTCAATTTTACACCATTATTTACCAATTAAGTTTACTAATTTTCTTTAACACATTACTTCGACGAATCATGGCAACTCAAACCAATTGTCGGGATGATTTGGTTTATTCGATCGTGAAAATGATGACTCATTTGGATATGAATCGAGGCGTATTCGAGATGATGGTGAGGATCTTGAAAACAACCATTCAAATGCGAATGTTGTTAAGAGGGCATAACTAGGTTAGCTAAGTTTCGCGGGGATTATGGAAAACCGACGGAATAAAGGTCGATGTAACCTTCGATGCCTCGAATAGTATCTCGAGAAAAACAGGCATTGTTTTCGAGTTTTTGGGTGATTTGGTTCGTGAGCATATAGGTGTCGGGATTCTATCACGGAGGAAGGTTGATTGAAGCAAGAGATAAAATGTGGGACGAAATCGCGGTACACATATACTTTTTAACTAGTAGTGGCTTGGGCATCGTGGGTACAAGGTGTTAATAAGTTTATCTCTGTATTTACATTATGTGCAACTAATTAACAACATTGTGTTAATCTTTGCGCGATATTTTGATGTTGACTTGACGGTCAAAAAGGCGATAATGAATCGTCTTGGTCAACTTCTAAGGAATTTCATGAAATTGACCGAAAACTACATATTGCCCAACCAAAATACCCTTTCAAAACTTAATGAAGTCCCGGCAAAGTATAGTGCAATTATAAAATCCGAAGATTGGGTAAATTTTGTAAACTACACGGCCACCGAGGAATACAAGGTGTTAATTATTCATTTTATTCAAGTTCAAATATCATCACATTTGATGTTTCCATATATATTAGTTGTATACTATCGCATAACTACATCTAAACACCTTTTTATTTTGTGTTGCAAGGTGAAATCATTTGCATCTAAAGTGGCGCGTTCAAGTCATTTATCGGCATAGAATGAGGCGAGGTGGATACGCCGTGTGAAAGATAAAATGGTAACATTAAACATTAAACATTTGCATTTAATAGCATCATACTTTCGTTTATATTGGTTTATCTTACAAGTGTATGTATTTGATGTTTATAAGATCGAGAATAAAGAAATTGAACCGGATGAAGAACCACCGCGTGGTGCTGTTGTGGTTGAAAGGAAGGGTGAATAAAGGCGGATAATTTCACGATGATGATATCGAGCAGTTGGACAAAAATTGTAAGTTTGACTCATTTTATGATTATGTTTATTGTTAGTTATAAGTTAATCCGATAGTGTATTAGTTAAAGCGATAGTGTATTAGTTAATCTTGTTAGTTATAAGTTAATCTTGTTATTTATAAGTTAATCTTGGTAGAATTAAATAACCTATTTCCCATATTGTGTGTGCGAGAAAGAGACGGAGGAGAAGATCAAACAAGGAACCTTGAAGGTTGATCATGGCATCGATGCCATGACATTTGTATTAGGTAAGGAAAAGGGAGGATATGCGAGAGGGTGGGAGGTGGAGTAACCTACAAGAGGTATTTTGATGCGCCTCGAATCGGACAAGCATCGATGAAAGAGTGGTGTCACTTCAAAGTGAACTTGATAATGAGGCGCCAATGTCAAGAAAAAGAGGCGTGTCTGATTTGATGAAACAATTGGTTGCACAAAGGGGCGATTCGATCAACTTCAACTCCATTGACACAAACGGAAGTAAGACATAAGAAAGTAACATTCCATCTTTTTTACCCTTTTAAATCTGCTGCTGTCTTCTTAAACAATTTATATTTGGTGTCTCCGGTTAACATTAATCTTATAAATAGCGGTCTTGATGAGGATGCTGGAACACGTGTTCTTGGACGTGAGAAAATTGCGAGCATTGAGAAGTCTAATAGACTTGCAACTTTGGAAAAGGAAATGGAAATAAGTGTAAGTAATAAATCATCCCACAGGATTTTGAATTCTACATACATGTATTATTTACCGTGTATTATATATATATATATATAGGAAGCTGTTAAAACACCGACATCTAAGAAAATGACTAGATCAAAGCGAAAGGATTCTTCACGTCAACTTTCCGGATCACAAGAACAGAGTCTCCATTAATAGTACTACCACAAGTATGTATTTAAACATTTTCATATGTTCTTTAGTTTAACTAATTCTCGATACATATATACATGCAACAAATTATCTTTTAGGTAATTAAGTGCATCGTGGCATAAAGAAATCAACTATTATTGGAGGGTACCGTGTACAAAGCGATGGAAAACAAATGCTTCATAACAAACCACTCCAAAAGGATTGCTACAGAGTGTCTATTGAAAAATCTTTAGTTGATGCGACATGCATACCGGATGTAGGAAGTAACGGTCTCAATACAATTAAGGATGCGATGGGTGGTTTTTATGCATGGCCAAAGGATCAAGTGGTTTCGATGAAAAGGTACATACATGCATGTGTTTTATAAACCTACATATATCATTCTTCATATTTAATTCGGTGTTTGATACCGGGTTTTGTTTCCTATAGGTAACACCACCAAGTACCATAAAAGCGATTGGTGAGAACAGGCGCACCTAAATTACAAGCGAAGCGCCACGTCTCTAGTGATACCATGCAAAGGAAGCTAAGAAGATCAAGATTGAAGTCGTTAAATTATTGAGAATTTTATTATATACGACATTACAATTTTATATACATTATAATTTTATTGAATTTGAATATATTTTGAATATATATATATATATATATATTTTTGAATTTGTTTTGATATACATTGATTTCTTATATGTGACTAAAAGATTCATATAGTCACAATTATTAACACTTTTTGGTCACAGTTTGCTTAATTCGATGTGTGACTAAATGTTAGAAAGGGCCACACAAACATAAAATTAATGTGGCCATTGGATGAGCAATAGTCACACAAAACACACATTTCTTCACATAAAACACCATATAGTCACACTTATCAACACTTTTGGCCATTTTATGCTTAATTGTATGTGATTAAATACCCAAAAGAAACATGCTTTGTGTGACTAAATGTTAGAAAATGCCACACAAACATAAAATTAATGTGGCCATTGGATGAGCAATAGTCACACAAAACACACATTTCTACACTTAAAACACCATATGGTCACACTTATTAACACTTTTGGCCACTTTATGCTTAATTGTATGTGACTAAATACCCAAAACAAACATGCTTTGTGTGACTAAATGTTAGAAAAGGCCACACAAACATAAAATTAATGTGGCCATTGGATGATCAATAGTCACACAAAACACACATTTCTTCACTTAAAACACCATATGGTCACACTTATTAACACTTTTGGCCACTTTATAGTTAATTGTATGTGACTGAATACACAAAACAAACATGCTTTGTGTGACTAAATGTTAGAAAAGGCCACACAAACATAAAATTCATGTGGCCATTGGATGATCAATAGTCACACAAAACACACAGTTCTTCACTTAAAATACCTTATGGTCACACTTATTAACACTTTTAGCCACTTTATGATTAATTGTATGTGACTAAATACCCAAAAGAAACATGCTTTGTGTGACTAAATGTTAGAAAAGGCCACACAAACATAAAATTAATGTGGCCATTGGATGATCAATAGTCACACAAAACACACATTTCTTCACTTAAAACACCATATGGTCACACTTATTAACACTTTTAGCCACTTTATGGTTAATTGTATGTGACTAAATACCCAAAACAAACATGCTTTGTGTGACTAAATGTTAGAAAAGGCCATACGAACATAAAATTCATGTGGCCATAGGATGATCAATAGTCACACAAAATACATGTTTCTTCACTTTAAACACCATATGGTCACACTTATTAACACTTTTGGCCACTTTATGATTAATTGTATGTGACTAAATACACAAAACAAACATGCTTTGTGTGACTAAATGTTACAAAAGGCCATACAAACATAAAATTCAAGTGGCCATTGGATGATCAATAGTCACATAAAAGACATATTTCTTCACCTTAAACAACATATGGTCACACTTATTAACACTTTTGGCCACCTTATGCTTAATTGTATGTGACTAAATACCCAATACAAACATGCTTTGTGTGACTATCTGATGTTTATGGTCACTAATACGGATTAATCCAACAAAATTTGTACCTAATTAGTCACACATGTTACGGTTTTGGTTACTCTTTTGCAATAGAGACTAAAAAAGTCAAACACGTGACCATAGAGTACCTATGGTCGCGCCGACATTTAGTCACACACGGTCGAAAATCATGTGTGACTATATGTATATCGTCACACATATTCGGTGTGGTGATTAGCTCCCAAACGGTCGTTTTATTACACAAGTCAACCACTTGTGAATGGTCAACCGTAATAAAAGTCGACGATGCGGAACCAAAGCAATTAAGTCCGGGAGAGTTTAGTGTTTCCCAGTTCGTTAAGTCCCAACGAAATGTATTGAATAATAGCCAAACGTGTAGTGATTGGGTGATATTGAACAAGAAAGGGGTTATGATTGATACTAGATGACAAAGGAAAAATGAAAGAATATTAAAAGCTAAATTATATTAAATAAACGCTATCACTATTTTTAAAATTGGATTTTCTTGATTTTTCTTTTATAAATTTGAATTAAAAACTAATTTTAAACTTTAAAACTAAATTAAAATACTAAAAGTTAATGGGAAAATTGTGAAACTATTTTTCAAAAATCTAAAATAACTAAAGAGAATTTTCAAAACTAATTTTGTATTTTTCGATTTATATTCTAATTTCTATGATTTAAAAACTATTTAAAACTAATTAAATTGCTAAAATTACAAATTTAACTAAGAAAAACTGGAAAAATATTTTTTGGCTTTTTATATTTATCTTAATCTATGAAAATTGAGAACTTAATTTTTTGAAGATTTTATGATTTATTTGTAATAAAGGCTAATTAAAAAGTCCTAAAAACTGTTTTAAATAAGGAAAAATAGCAAACAGTAATAGAAAAATCTGAAAAATTCAGGAAAAGTCTAAAATATTATTCTAAGTCTAATAAAAATATAAAAACTAGGGATTATGTGTGAGAATATGAAGCTGTAGTGCAAACTGATTGAGAATAAGCACTTAAAATAAGCAAATAAGCACTAGAAAGCACAAAATGAACACAGAAGCTAGATTAAGCTATAACTAAGTGAAATGAGCTAAACTCAACTAAGCTATACCACTTAATATCAAGCTACAAGCTTATGAGTACAAAATCAAACAAGTTAAATTCAGGTCCGAGGTCTTTGATTTCAAGCTTAAAAATAAATTGTCTACCCTAGTTGGAACCCAAACCAAATATCACAATCTCAAGTAGACACGGCAAGGAGCATATAAACCAAAAATCAGACCAAGACAAGCTCTCATGAGCTTGTTGAGACTTTCACAAACACATGCACACTCGATGTATCTTGAGCATGTGCATGAGGCACTGAACCTAATTGACAAGGCGATTTGAAGCTTATAAAAATTACAAAATTCTACAAAAATCATATTTCAACTCTTGACCAACTGAAGTTGTTAAGCCCAAAATTTCACTTGAATTGAACCAAAATTGAAGCTATGAAAAATCAACAAAGGTTGGTGAAAACTGAGTTTTCACTTTTTGACTTTTGACAGTTTTGAGAGCTTCGACTTTTGTGAGATTTGAATCCAATTTGTGAACTAATTATGTTATTTAAGGATGTAATGAAGCTGAAATAGGCTATGTTATTAACTCCTATACCCAAATGCAAGTTTGAACAATCCTATAACTAACTGATTAGACAATAAGGGCAGATTCAAATGAAATTTGACTTTCACAGTTCTAAGGTGCAAGTGAATGACAGATATAGACTAAGTGAGGCTAAATCAGGCAAGGGCAACTGATTTTAACCACTAAGCAAATCTTTAGCACAGATTTAAAGCCTAATCCAAACTCTCTTTAATGGACAGAAATGCAAATTTCCACCACCAAATCACAGTTCTACACCATGACTACTATCAACTCAGGTCCTAATCTCATTGAAATACCTAAATGATACAAGAACTTCAACTATAACTATCAATTCTACACTTATGCTAATTATGCAGATTCTAAAAAAAATAAAATGGAAAGGGGATTTAGAACTCACAGCTTGTCCAGCTATTATGTAGCTTATACCATAACCAAATCTATACTAAACTACTAAATTCCAACCCATTCCAGCACTGCATCAACCAATTTCCATTTCCACAGTTGCTTAACCAAAATTTCTTCACAGGTTGACTTTCGTTGACCAAATACCAACTTTGATTGAAACTGAGTAGTGAGCTTACTACAAGCTATACACAGCTTTAATAAGCTCACTTATGCTATAAAAAGACTTTTTGAAGCCCGGATTTTGATTATTTAAAGCGCATAAAAAAGAAAACTTAAAACAAGAAACTTGGATAAACTTTTAATTAGAACTTGAATTGGATTACAAACGATTAAGTAACTTAAATTTAGTACATAGAAAGCGAAAATTACAATTTAAGACTTAAACTAAGACATTGATAATAAAACGATTTTACAAGAAATTATAAAATTAACTACTTTCCTCTCTAGCTTCTCTTCCTTCTATTTATATAACAAGATTGCTCCCACATGTCTTCTGATCAATTCCCACTTCTTTTTAGAACCATTGGATCACTGGAGTCAATTTTAGCCATTGATGGCTTTTTGGCGGCAAAATGAGATATCAACTGGGGGGGTTGAGTGCAAGGAAGGAAGGGGCATTTAATGCTCCTTGTTTTGTTGTTGAGGTGGAGTGATAAGGGTGGTGGTATATTAGCTGGAGGTGAGGGGTGTCTGGGTTTTGCAGAGCAGTTGGTGAAGATGAAGTGTTTGGAGGGAAAAAGTGTGAGAGGTTTGACCGAGCTTTGACCGGGGGTTTAATATTAGGGAGTTCAAGGGTCAAGGGGGTCAAGTGGATTTTGGCAGGGCTCAAGGGTATAGCAAGGGTTCAAGGTTCATGGTATTAATCAAGGACCAAAGTTGCAATTCCACAAAAACCAAGGACCAAATCTGTAATTTAGCAAAGTTGTTCCAAGGGTTAATCTTGCCAAGTTTCATTAGTACAAGGACCATAAAAGATAGTTTTCCATTTTTAAACTTCCAAGGACTATTTTTGCCAATTTTGAAACTTCAAGGACCAAACTTGTAAATTCTCCAAACTTTTACCCAAGGATCATTTTGACAAAATTTGATTTTAAAGGACTTGGGTTGACTTTATTCCAAAACAAATGCTCGGGACTGATTTTGTCAAGATTTGAAAGTTGAGGGACTGAAACGCCAATTATGCAAACTTTGCTCGTTTTCATCGATTTTAAACATTTTGCATCCGAAACATATAAAATACAATTTTGGGATATTTTCAAGATTTTGATGCATTCGGCGTTTTAAATGTTTTGCAGTTCAGATTTGACCAAAAATGATGAGTATTTACACACTTATCAGTAGCCAAATCCACTTTTTGTTCTAGTGAGTAGAGTAATCGGTAGTAGTACCAACCCCCAAATCCAAACCCCGAGATTTTACCCTTAGCTTTCTAAAAAATTATAAAAAGATAAAAAAATAATCTTCCTCAACCTCAACCTTAGCGTAGTAACTTCTCACTAGCATTCCTACTCCCCTAGAGAACGATATCAATCCCCGAGGCTTACCCAATACTACACTACAACGATTAGGTTCACTGCCTAAGATGTTGAAAACTTGCTCTACGAAAAGGAAGTTTCCTTTGACCCCGAACGCGCCTTGTACACGCATCATGTCATTTATTTAATTTTTTTTATTGATTCTATTAATTTTTATTTTCATGAATGTTTTGGTGTGTTTGAAGAGAGTATTTAAAATTTATTCTAATATGTTTAATTTGTATCATATGGTTTATTGATTGTATTTTTGCATTGAGGGGTATTTTAATGATTACATTAATTGAAAGTATTAAATATACATGTTAGTGCATAAGTTAATTGTACAACAAGCATGTATAGTTGTCCTGCTTACTATTAAGTTTTCAATTATCTTAGTTACTTAATGAAAGGAATGGTCTTCCTCCATGATATGTAGTTTAGATTCTATAAGAACTAAGTTAAATCAGTTTCTATGTCTATCTAATGTATGTTTAAACAAGTTTATAACAAGTATACTAAAACTGTTTAAACAAAATAACACAACAAAGTTTTCAACGTTTAAACTTTTATTAGAAATGAATCAAATAATTTACTATGATTGTTTACGGAATAACAATCAAAGTCGAATAACAAAGTGTAAAGTGATCTCTCACTTTCTTAAACACAAATCAAAGTTATGTGTTTAAGTAAGAACTGCTTTTAACCATCGAGAATGTCCAGGACTTAGTTCTAGGAAGAGTAAATGCTCTCATAAATGCAAACACGTTAATTGCATAAGGTGAGCATTTACTCATTTACAACATTATTTTATATAGGAAACTCGAGGTGGATACCCGCGAGGTAAAAACGACGTATCAAACATCTAATTAGGAAGGTACACTGGTACCTGCATTTTAATGCTTCTACTCTTGGAGCACGTCCAACCTTACTTTATGGTACAAGTGCTAACAATTGTTTACTCGTTTTATACCAACTCTTGTACATAGTTGACTTTCTTGATCAGTAGCTTCCACTTATCAATTTAACAAAGTTTTCGCCTATTTGTTTCAAAGACTTAGATAGTTTTCATAAGTATCTAAGTTCAAGATGTCTTATACTTGAAAAGATCGAAAGGGAGTCAGTGAGCTATTGTCATCACTCACTAACTCCATCATCTTCTTCTTCGTTCAAGGACATCACTCGCTGAGTTTCGCCTCAGGAAATGGTGAGACTTTCTTTAATCTCTAAAGAACTTCATTGAAGATGACTCTCTGAAATTTCTATTATTCAAGGACATCATTTGCACTTAAGATATTTTTTATTCAAATTCTAGTTGAAGATCATTGAGCACTGAGTTAGCCTAACAGAACATCCTAATAAGATTTTATCATTACCTCATCTACCAAAACTTTACCATTTATGGTCAAATAATTTAATGATTTTTCTTAGGGCAAATCACTTGAAAATGTAGTTAACTTGCCAATTTTTATGGTTGTATGTATTTATCTTTTTTTTTTTTCACATTCTATCACTAAACCTCCATCGTTAGTCTTTTCTGTGTACCCGTTACCAAAAAACCCTGCATCGTTAGTCCTTTATACTAACGACCGTTAATAAATAACTTAAAATTTGGTTATCTTACGCTAAACTTGCATCGTTGGTCCTTTATACTAACGATCGTTAAAAAATAACTTAAAATTTGATTTTCTTACGTTGTCGTCCGTTTTTTTCACGTTTTCGTCCGCTTTTCCCCGTTTTCGTTCGTTTTAACACGTTTTAAATCGATTTTTCACGTTATCATCCCTTTTACGTTTCATTCGTTTTAAACGTTTCGTCCGTTTTTCACGTTTCATCCGTTGTTACACGTTTCTTCGTTTTGCATGTTTTCGCGTATTTGAGAGTTTGCGTCCGTTTTCACGTTTTCATCCGTTTCTACGTTTCGTCTATTTTAACACGTTTTTTTCATTTTTCACATTTTCATCCGTTTTACGTTTTCATTCGTTTTGCGGTTTTCGTCGTATTTACGTTTTCGTCCGTTTTAACACATTTTCGTCCGTTTTAACACATTTTCGTCCGTTGCAACACGTTTTCGTCCGTTTTAACACATTTTCGTCCATTTTTTCACGTTTTCATCCGTTCTTACACGTTTTCATTTGTTTTTGCACATTTTCATCTGTATTTACACATTTTCTTCCGTTTTAACACGTTTTCGTCTGTTTTAACACGTTTTCGTCAACTTTTTCACGTTTTCATCCATTTCGACATGTTTTCATTCGTTTTACACGTTTTCGTCCGTTTTTGCACGTTTTCGTTCATTTTTACACGTTTTCGTACGTTTTTTAGTGCTTTCATACGTTTTTGCACGTGTTGTTGCATTTTTTGACGTTTTCATATGTTTTTACACGTTTTCATCCATTGTTCCACGTTTTCGTCCACGTGCAAAAACGGATAAAAACGTTCAAAAACGTACGAAAACTTGTAAAACGGACGAAAATATGTAAAACGAACGAAAATGTGTAAAAAATAGACGAAAACATACAAAAACAGATGAAAAGGTGCAAAAATGGACGAAACGTGTATAAACGGATGAAAGCATGTAAAAATGAACAAAAACATGCAAAAACGGACGGCGTAAAACGGATAAAATTTAGTAAGGCGGATGAAAGCGTGAAAAACGGATGAAAACGTGCTAAGCCGGATGGCGTAAAACGAGCAACGTGAAATACGGACAAAACATGTAAAACGGATGACAACATGTAAAAGCGGATGAAAACGTGAAAACGAGCAACGTGTTAAAGGTGACGAAACGTGTTAAACGAACGGCGTGTAAACACGGATAAAATGTGTTAAAGCGGATGGCGTAAAACGGACGAAACGCAAATACGGATAAAGCGTGTAAAGCGGATGAAAACATGTAAACGGATGAAAACGTGAAAACGGACGGCGTAAGAACATACGGCGTGTTAAACGAACGAAAACGTAAAAGCAGACGGAAACGTAAACACGGATAAAAGCGTGTTAGAACGGATGAAAACATGAAAACGTGTTAAAGCGGATGAAAATGTGTAAAAGCAGGCGAAAACATGCAAATCGAAGAAAAAACGTCTAAAAGCGGATGGCGTGTTAAAGCGAACAAAAGCGTGTAAAGCGAGCGGCGTGTAAAACGAACGGCGTGAAAATAAAGCGGACAAAACGTAAGAAACTAAATTTGAAGTTATTTTTAACGAGTGTTAGTATAAAAGACCAACGATGCAAGTTTAGGGTAATATAACCAAATATTAAGTTATTTATTAACGGTCGTTAGTATAAAGGACTAACGATGCAGGGTTTTTTGTTAACGGGTACACAGAAAGGACTAACGATGGAGTTTTAGTGATAGAATGTAAAAAAAAAAGATAGATACATACAACTACAAAAAGTGGTTAGTTAACTACATTTTCAAGTGATTTGCCATTTTCTTGAAAGTTTTTGTTGTTTACATACTATAAGGACAAATAATATTTAACTAGCAAGGTATTCGCGTATATGCATGACAGATTTCATGTAACCAATATTTTGGCGAGTAATATTTTTGGATCATATGGTTTTGTGATAATGATTTTATGCATGGCGAGAACTTTAAGGATTAACTTTATCACATATTATTTCATATTAAAATGTCAAATACCCATGTGCATCACGATGCAATGGCAATATCAAAACAAAGATAAGTAGTATTACGATGTTGTGGTGAGTAACGATGAAAGGTACTTGCTAATCAAGAGATATTGTGTAATACTCACTACAATATTATATAACGTGTAAACGTAGAGAATCTTTATACTTTATATATTTACACGTTTTCATACTTTTTAAATTATCTGAAAATATTCGTACTTTGACGTGTAAGATTCATTCAATCGAATTTATTAGCAAAATGATTATAATTTTACTAAACTTGTACTAAAAATACAAACTTGATAAATGTTTTTTAAATATGCAAATTTTAAAAAATTTAAATATACACAACCAAAAAGAAATTTGACATTAAACTTAGATTAATGAATACTTTAAATTATTATGTGTAAAAGAATTATAGTTTAATGTAGAGATAATTATCTAACAATGTATTCAACTTGATACTTTTTCTTTTTGTTTATACTCATGTTAATTCTCTTAATGCAAGTAATAAACTTTTATTTATCTTTTATTGTATGTATCATTCTTTTAATATTTTTTATTGTATGTATCAATAGTGTTAACTTTTATATTTGTTAAGAGTTAACTACATCTTTGGTCCTTGTGGTTTTTCAGGTGTCACACTTTTAATCCATTAGTTTGATTCTCAATACATAACCTCATTTAATCCGTAATACATAGCCACTGCTCACCACCGCCACCACCACCACCTACCACCACCACACAACACCGCCACCACCGCCACCGCCACCACCTACCATTATCGACACCCACCACCACCACCACCTACCGCCACCACAAACCACCACCCCACCACCAATTACTACCATCACGCACCACCGCCACTCGCCGCCACCACCACCAATCACCACCACCACCACCACCGCCACCACCATGACTACCACCACCACCACCACCACCACCACCACCACCACCACGCACCACCGCCACTCATACCATGCCACCACCCACCTACCACCACGGTGCCAATCACCACCACAATAGACTATGCAAATATAAAGGTTCCATGCTAGAGGTATGTATGATAAACAATATCATGATGAAACAATCATTAAAATTTAACAAAAAATAGCACACCAAAAATTTACAAATAGTCAAACTTCTATACATAAAAACGCTCTATTTCAAAGCTCCATATCAAACTAACATACTGAAATTAAACCCCATAATCAAACTATCATATATACCTCTTGGTGGTGGTGGTGTTTGTAGGGGTGGGTGTCGGTAGTGGCAGTGGGTGGCCGTGGTGAGTGGTAGTGGTGGATGTGGGTGGGTGGTGGTGGTGGAACTGGGTGACAGTGGTGCGTGGTGGTGGTGATTAGTGGTGGTGGTAGATGGCGGTAGTGGCAGTGGACGGCGGTGGTGTTGGTAAGTGGTGGTGGTGGGTGGTTGTGGTCGGTGGTGGTGGTGGTGGGTGGCGGTAGTGGCAGTCTATGACACTTAGTGATGGTGGTGGTGGTAGTGGTGTGTGGTGGTGATTGGTGGTGGTAAGTGGTGGTGGCGGCGGCGGCGGTGGTAGTGGTGGTGGGTGGCGGTGGTGGTGGGTGGCGGTGGTGGGTGGTGGTGACGGGGGGCAGTGGTTATGTATTTCGAACTAACTGAGGTTATATATTGAGGACCAAACTAATGGACTAAAAGTGTTACACTCGGCAAACCACAATGACCAAAATGCAGTTAACTATTAACGAATACAACACTTAACACTAATGATTCCACAGAAAGGTGTAGATTGGCGGGAACACCCTGACCCCGAATGCCTTTTGGCACTAGCCATTGTCCACCCCACAAGGAATAGCTCCGGCAACTCTCCTAGCCTAGTGGGGCACCAACTGGAGTGAGCACGAGCCAAAACTCGGATCTCGGGCTCTTATTCCACAAAGTCTCTCGGTGTACCCATAGGTATTGCGGAGGTGGGTACCTATCTGAATCAAATGTCAAGGATGAGACTTGAACCTGGGTCTAGTGACTCAAGCACAAGTACTACAACCATTGGACTAATGCTCTAGTGGTAACACTAATGATACATACAATAAGAAATATTAAAAAAATGATACATACAATAAGAAAAAATTAAAAGTTTGATGTTTACAATAAGAAAATTAATAGTTGAGTACACACAAAAAATAAATGTCAAATTGGATATAGTTTTAGACAATTATCCTATTAATGTATTTTTTAAAAATAAGATATTAATTTGTACTTCTTAAAAATCAGTCTTTTAATAGAGGAAAAGAGCTTTTATATGATTTTTTTTTATTTGAACTCACCTATCTATAACTATTTATAATGCATTTGGGACATTTATAAATAGAAGTTTTAATTTTTTAAGCTTACACATGTTATTATATTTGGTAATTCATACAATTAAATATTACACTACACTAATTACATTATAATGTAGATTAATGACACATTAAATTTTAGTATTAAAATAGATGTTACAAACCTATAATACTACAAATTTATAGTTCTGAATTTTATCATATACATTCAATTTTTACTAAGTTCAAATGAATATAATTATGAAAATCTATATTTGTATTAATATATTTTATGGAAATTTAAACACACATTTGTTTTTAGAACTATCAAACCGTAAACCATTATACCGACTATCATTGCATACCGCTAAAGGATAAAGATCGACAATAATTGCATATTTGATATCTCATTTGATTTGCTTGGTACCATGCTATATGATATTTAACCATGCTATATGATATTTAAGGAAAAACAACTTTTTTATCCACAGATAATAAAGCTCAACGTCGAATAGTTATTAGGGTTTAACCACCACAAATGAAGACCATCACGTACCACCGTCGAAAAAAAACAACTGGCAAGCCAGTGTGGGCCGATCTTCCTTACGATTGTCTTGTTAACATCCTTAACCACCTCACTTCAAAAGATCGATGGCAAAGCACCATGTTTGTTTGCAAATCATGGCATCAGGCAACAAAGGTTCACATCATATTCGACCTCGAATCGTATATACTTGAATCACGTCCATCCGAATCAGTTGAGTGGTGGAAACCTGATGAGTTGATTAGCTGGTGGACCCCTAGTTTCGAGAGGAGAATTGATAGCATTATCCGCTCGGTTTTGGATTGGAGTGGTGGAGGTCTTAAGGAGATTAGGGTTAGGCACTGTACTGATCGGTCGCTTTGCTCATTGCTGAAAGGTATATATCTGTTTTATTGCTTTAGTTAATCATGATTTCGCTCTATAATTGTAATTGGGCAAGCTAGGCTGGGTTTGTTTGTGATCGCTTAAGAGCCTTTTATTTTGTGATAGAAACTAATAGATCAATAAGCTTACTGTTTTGATAACACAATAATCCTATTAAGTACCTAAATAAAATTAGCCAGTCACCCTCTTATTGGTGTTAAGCATTTGGTACAAGAAAAACCAACACTCAAATATGAGATTGAATTTATTGGATCAACGATCCAATTATAGCTTGTAGAAGTTTGTATGTAATCCTTTCTACCTTCGTGCTAGTAGTTTGAATAAGCTTTAAAAATGATTCTTAGAAATGTAATATGCAAGTGATTATTGCCCAATAATAGTAGAACAGAAACAGACTCCATTAAAGCTGACAGAAAACGTCCTAAACCTCACCCGTAAGCTAATCCCGGACAGCGTGATGAAATGTAACAGATTGGTTGAGAGTTTAGCACGATCCATAGGTAACATTATGTTACATTGTTACAGTGTTACACTTGTTAAAGCATGCCATCCGCTGTCTCTTCTACTTATTTATAGTTGGCACGTGTTAGGTTTAACTGTTTTGGATTGTTTTAGACGGATACATGATGCATGCTACATTTTTAACAAATCTTCTACATTTCGCGTTGCCTGGTGTTGGTGATATGATTTTGGGTGTTGAATTATGCATGTCTTGTACGTACAGTTGTGGGGAAATTCTTACTATTCTTTTTACAACAGTATCTAAATTAGCTAATACAAAATCTTGCTAGGTTCAGCTTTATCCAAATTATCGTTATACCCCTTTCCTGTAATTTATATTAACACTCGGTACTGATCTCCTTCCTTTATGTTTTTTTTTTTAATATTTTATTGCACGCTTTTGCTCAACAGGTGCCCTAACCTTGAAGTATTATCAATCAAGAGTAGTCCAAATGTAACCGATGAATCCATGGTGAAAATTTCATCCAAGTGCTCTAAACTTAGAGAAGTTGACATTAGCTATTGCTATGGAATTTCTCATAAATCTCTAGAAATGCTAGGAAGAAATTGCAAAAATATATTAATATTGAAATGTAACCACATGATAAATAGTGAATACCCAAAGTATTTAAAAAATGTACCCTTTAGCTATCTAAGATCCCGCCCCAAAGACGGGGACCTTAGAGCTGCTGCAATTGCAAAATTCATGCCTCAAATCCTTCATCTTGAACTCCGGTTTTCAACATTATCAGCCCAAGGATTTATGTTGATATCTGAACAGTGTAAAAAACTAGAGTACTTGGATTTGTTGGGTTGTAGAGATATAATTTACGTGAACGTTAGAAAGTCACACTCAAGTTTGAGGATTTTGAAGAGCTTTGAGCATGAGACATATAACTATATATATATCGTCAGGTTTGTTTTCCATTAAAATCACAAATTGTTACTGTAATTCACCAAGTATAACTTGAAATATTAGATCTTTCTGATATTAAGCTTATTTTTATCTTTCTAGGCGTCAGCTCGCGAGGTGATAAGTTATTTTTGGAGCTGAGGTATTTCTTTTCTAATATGTGTGTTTTGTGATTGTCGTTTGGTCTCGTATAATTTTAGCTTGTCGCTAGTTTTTACAAAATTTCTTTGCCGTTCTTTAGAAGCCCACGCTTGTGAGAGGATTATCTGCATGCAAGACAGTTGATCTACGATCATTGAAGAGATGCACATATTGTAATTGAAGTATTGGATAAGTCTATAGTTCTATACCGAATTTTCTACTTCCTCTAAATTGAAAAGCAAGAGACCATTTTCTTTTTTTTGAGGGTTTGGACCAAATCATATTTCCAAGACATTAAAGGTGCGTTTAGTTGGGGGGAAAATTCTCTTATTTTCTATCTTTAGTTTTGTAAAAATTTGGATGAGAAATTTATCTTCACAAAACACTTGAAAATATAGAAAACGCGTTTAGTTGATGTTTGTATTTTCTATTTTGAAAAAAAGGAAGGAGGGTTGTGGGTTACAAAGGAAAACAACTAAAATTTCATTTGTGATTTTCATTGTTAAGTTAGGAAATAGGGGATTTTGTGTTTTGTAAAACATTTTCTTGAAAAATGTTGATTTGAACGCGATATCTGTTTTTCTTGTTTTCCACAAAACATTTTGTAGAAAACAATGGTGTTTTCCACCAACTAAACGCACCCTAATTATCATAAGGATTATGTTTTGAGATTTTGTTTTTCGTTGCCAATTATCACAATATTAATGTCATTTCCAGTTTTTTCTATAATGCTATACATGGAAACTTATAAATGTTTCCCTTTAAAAGGGATTGCAAGAAAACAACCTAAGTTATTCAGCCACTATCCATAACACTAATGTGGGTTTAAAACTCTTTAATAAAAACAAACAATCAAAGAAGATTTATGCAATAACTTTTCAACATTTATATTATTATTTGAGTGAATTAAAGAATTTACAAAGATTGTTTGCTGAATAACACTCTCAACTCAATATATAACAATGTGTAGTGATCTTCTCACTAACCAAAGCATGTGTTTAAGTAAAACTAATCTCTCTCGAATGGGTTTAGAGACTAAGGCGTGCTTGGTTGGGGTTAAGGGGGTGGGAATGGGTAAAGTATTCAAAGGGCCCACATCACAAATAAATTGATGCTTGGTTGGGGAGGGTAAGGGTTTGATTACCCGTAGTGGTAATGAACCATTATAGAGTAAATTGGGGGTAAGGTATTGATTACCCACCTCACTCATTCCTTTGCATTCCTTTCTCTTTCCCTTTCCCTTTTCCTTTCCCCACTTTGAACCAAGCGGACCCTAAGTTATATGGAGTAATTGCTTTCTTGAATGTGTATCACATTAATTGTAAGAGACGAGCAATTACTTATTTGAAATATTCTCTTTTATATGCAATGATCGAGGTGGATACTCGTAGGTAATAAATATGTATCCAACATCATATATACTTAAAGATTCACTTCCTTAATTTAATGTGCAATGATCGAGGTGGATACGAGCAATTACTTATTGTAAGAGACTATCATTGAAAATATACGTGTTAAAAGAACCATAGACCCTCACCGTCACTCCCCAACACTCGTCTAACTAAAACATCACATGATAAAGCAAATCGATCTCAGAACTATCACCACACATCTGTTAAGAAGATTAACTTCTCTTTACTATCCGAAAATTAAAAAAGGAAGGACAAAACAATTGTGTTTCATCCAACCTTTATTTCGGTTTAGAAAAACAACAACAATATTAACCTAGCCGAGACCTCAAACTGAGATCTTGAAGCCGAATCCTTTAAAGTTGTGTCGAGTGGAATCTTGCAAGAAAGAAACAAGGATATAGGTTGTGTTTTTATTGTGTTTGATCGGTACTGAAGAAGATAATATGTATGTGTGTTTAGGGTTGTGTTTTGTGAGAATTATTAGGGCATAAGAATTAAATACGGATCTGGTAATATGTTTTGGATTGGACCGGGTTCTAAGCAAGAGTGACTGGGCGAATGCTATATTATTTGGTGTTGGTCTGAGTTTGAATCCGATTATTAGTTGATTGGGTTGCGATGAAATGGATCTGTGATCGTTTGGACTGAAAAGATGGAAATGTGACAATGGTTGGACTATCAAAACATATAATCCGAATTTTATTATTTGGATATAAAATATTATATATGTAGAGGAACATTATAGAAATGATTTTGTCGAAAATGTTCTTAGTTATCGAGCTTCGATTACATTGGGAAATCATGTTATAATCCAAAAGTCAATTAATGTGTTTAGGCATTCATGCTAATTTAGATTATGTATGGTACATAAAGTTGTGTGAATCAAATACGAGTTTAATCAATTACTTAACAACATAATTCATGCATTCAGACCCGTGCGAATTTAATCAGTTACTCAGGGCATGCTTGGTTCATATTAAGGAATAGGAAATGGAAAGACTAAAGGAATGCAAAGGGAATACAAAGGAATACTAATGGGTAATATCATATGTAAAAAAAAATGTAAATAGTATTTTTGGAAAGATGAAAAAAGGTGATGAGTGCTTATTCACTCATCATTTTAGGTCAAATCTGAACTGCAAAACATTCAAAAACACTCCGAAATGCATCAAAATACTGAAAATATGTCAAAATTGTGTTTTATATGTTTCGGATGCAAAATTATCAAAACAAATGAAAAAGCGAACAAAGTTTGCATAATTGGCGATTTCGGTCCCCGACTTTCAAAAATTGATGAAATAGTCCCTGAGCACGTAATTTAAAAAGATAAGTCACCAAAGGTCCATAATTAGTCCTTTGGTGAAAAATTTCAAAAGTTTGAGAAATTACAGTTTTGATCCCTGGATTTTTAAAATTGTCAACTTTAATCCTCAGGTTTCACAATATGGCAGATTTGGTCCCTTGAATATTTGAGTTTCACATATTTGGCCCTTGGATTACTTTTCAGAAGTTTCATATGTGGTCCCGGGATTTTCAGATGATGCACATTTGGTCCTTGATAAGCTTAAATGGTTACACAAATAATCCAAAGTCCATATCATAATACCTTGGCCCAAAATTATTATCCAAGCCCAATCATTTAATCCCTATACCCGGTCCAAAACACACCCGGTCTAATTTACCCAACCCTACCCAGTCAAAGAGATAACACCCCCTGTCTTCTTCCTCACTCCTTTCCCGCCCAAACAAAAAATCCCACGCCCTTTTTCATCTTCCCAGAAACCCTAACCCCTAATGCTCCTTTCTCTTCAACCCAAACACTCCACCTCAATAGCAACCCTTTACCCAGTTAAACCCGAATCCCAAACCCACTATCTTTTTTCTCCCACTGCCACCTCACCAATCCATGTCTAAAAGACCCAACCAACGGCTCTGATTCACTCTTAGGATGTACCTAACTGATCTAAGGTTGGGGTTGTCCAAAAGAAGCACACAAAGTGGTTTTGGTTGTTTTGTCTCACCAAAAAAACACAAGAAGGAGAAAAGAAGAGAGAAGACAGAGTTTTCTGAGTATAAATAGAGATTAGTGTAATTGTATCTAGTTGTCTAGAATTCTTAAGTTCTAGTCCCATTTAATTTTCTTGTCATTTTTATTGTAATTTCAATTTCAAGTTTAATGCAAATTCCGTTTAATTCATATGTTTATGCTTTCTCCGAATTCTTTTATTTCTGTCACAATCTTGGTGGAAAAGGTGTTTTTACAAGTTGTTTGAACTCATTCTAAGTTCTTGTCAAAGTTGCAATTTAGTTTCTTTAAAATTCCAATGTATCACAGTTTAAAAAGTCTCTTTTCTGCCCCTTAAAGGGTGTTTGGAATTGCTTGTTTCTTGGGTCTAGCTCACCTTTTGACCCATTTTGGGTGTTGAAATAGTTCTAACTAGTTTAAGTGAGTGTATTCAAGTGTTTCAACCATGTTCTAAGTGTTCAAATCAGTTGCCATATATTTTTTTTTAAATCTGTTCACTATTTTGCAACTGTAACAGCAGCCCAACCCGTTATATTTGCCCAGATTTAGGTGACTTTGGGTTAGGTTTAGGATTATTGAATTGTTGAAATCAGTAGTTAGATATTTAGCTTTCAAGTTTTTCTGTCCTAGTTAGGATTTAGTGCTTTTCTTGTAGCGTATTTGTGCCTTGAAGTGTTCTTTTATGCCCTGTCTCAACTGTCTCAGCAGTCAACAGCAGCCCTTTTTCAAGCTTCCACAAGCTCATAGAAGCTCACTTTTAGCTGCCCTTAGTTTCTTTTAGAATCCCTATAGTGCTAGTTTTTTCTCATTTACCTTATTTTGGAATTTGGAGATCAATTAGTGGTTTATTTTTGAGCTTCAAATCTGTCCCTTTAGCTTATTAGAGTTATTAGGAATATAATGTAGTTCATTCTTCATTTCAACTTGTTTTTTTTTTTGCTTATTTTGGTGCTTCATGAGTTGATAAGGGGTGTTTGGTTGTTCACTGCCATAAACCAAACAGCCCTTTAGTAGTTTCTTTTAGCTTCTGTTCTTTTTTTTTGTGGGTAGTTTCTCTCAGCTTATTTTCAGAATGTGTAAGTTTAGAAGGTAGCTTATCTTATGCCTAATTAGTCGTAGCTTTTTACAAGTTCTTTGACAGCTTTTGTATACTTCTAGCCCACTGTCCCAAACAAGCCCTTAGCATATTTTGTTTTAATTTCTGTTCGTACTGCTGTTTAGCAGCTTTTTTGCAGTTTTGCAAGATTAGTTTTTGTAAATAAAGTTGTGTTTTAATCCTTTGTTTGAGTTGCAAAAGCAGAAAAAAAAAAGGTGTGGTAAAAAGGTGGACAGTGGGATTCGAACACTGGACCTGGTCTACTTCCCACGACCACACACCACGCAACCAAAGCCAACTGCTCCTTGTGTCCATTTTGTTTATTTCGTGCAAATTTAATCATTTATCAATAGTTAAGGCATTTGTATTTTTAAACTCTTCCTCTTATTTAGCTTATTAGTTGCTTATTTCCCATAGTAGTTATGTTTTTTTTTCTTTTTCTTAGATTTAGCATAGTGTAAAGTATTTTTTGTAATTTTTGCATATTTTTCCAAAACTTTTTAGTATTTTTAGTAATTAATTTAGTTTAAATTAGTTTTTAATTTGTAGAAAATAAAATAAAACTCAAAAAAATATTCCGTTTTTTCCTAAAATTATTTTTGGTCATGTAGAACGTAGGAAAATTGGTTTTGCACCCGTAGGCCTTAAATTTCATAACTCCCACGTTTTAGGCTCGGTGCGTTACCGGTTTTCGCCTTTTTTTAGTTTGAATGCCTTAGGATGTAATTTAGCTTTGCTTATTGTTTCTTAGGCTTAGTAGTAGTCTATTTAGTGTTTACTTTGTTTTACATGCTTTATTTTCATTTCCGTTCTTTATTTTGTAGAATACGTAATCGCAATTCCAAAAATTCGTTTAACCAATTCAAGTCCTTATCACGAAACTCATCGAAACCGTCAATTTCACACCTCGTTGGGACACGACCCGGGGAAATCACTTCCCGGTATCACTTTTATCACACCCGTAAGGTTTGATACGTTGATCTTTTTCCTAAAAGGGTTGATTTGTCGAATTTCACAATTATTTTGATATACGTTGATATTGTGTTTTTCACCACTCACTTCACAACGAATCAAAAGGAATGTGGCAATTGAGAATTAAATGTGGGTGGAGACAAATGAGAATAAAAGAAGGGCATGTAGCCACGTGGGTCATAAATTTCCATTACCCGGTGATAAATTTCCAATACCCCCAAAATTATGGGTAATGGAGTATGGGCCACTTTTGGGGATTGATTGCATTATACATTATAACCAACCACCATTTTTCATTTCCTTTTCCATTACCTATACATCTTAACCCTCAACCAAGCGCCCCCTCAATAACATAATACGTGCATCGCACGGGTCCGAATACCTCTTCTGCTTGTAAAATACACTCCTAACAACTTACAAATAAATAATTTGACTCTTGAAATGTCTCAAACCCTACGTTAAAGAAAAATGTTGACAAGTGTGCATACCTTTATATCAATTGTTGTACTTTCTTTTACTTTCTTGATAACTGTTGTTCCATTTATCTTCCCAAAAAAGTACTCGATTATATATCTTCTGGTACTTAGATATATTTATAAGTATCCGATCTAAGAATGTTATTGATGTTGAGGAGATCAAGGAAAGTCAATGTAACATTGTCAAATCTCACTAACTTTATCATCTTCTATTGGTTCAAGGACTTGATTACCAGCGGTATTAAGCTTCAAAACAAATTTGAAGGAAACAAATCATGTTTTGACTACGAGCAGAATTCATAAATTTTGCAACACTTCTGAAAACAACCCTTATAACTACCAGTTACGTATAGCGTTAGATTGCCTCACAAAAATGCACTACATCCATGACAGTTCTCTGGTATCTCAAGTCTGAGGATAAATATTCATGATGTACTTAATGACAAAGATCCATAAAGTACCATCATGTGGTTGGGATAAGTCCTATATTCAATCCATTGAATATCTTAGTCATGTTTCACATCAATATACTTTCAAGTATATCCTAACTAAAACTTAGATTTGTCTTAGTTCAATATCATTCCCATGTTATTGATTGACAACGGACTATTTAGAATAACTTAAGTTACTCAAGGATTTAAACATGCAAATACAGGACACAATATTATAAATGAAATTAAACGTATAAAGTACCTTAATTCATTATGAATAATAATTGTTTAACATCCTTTATCCAAACACTAAATAGATCAATGCATGATAATATTAGTTAATGAATTTTGACACAAGTCATGAGAATCATACTTGTTGACAAGGCATAATTTCAACTAACTTTGATCTGTAGGAATTTTGAGAATAATTATTTTAAGAATTCAATAAATGAATTTATTGTATGTATTTACACATATCTTGATATTTTCATAACATTCCATAAGGTGTGTGACAACCTGAACCAACCTTTTATGACAATCATCTTTCAAAACTTTAAAGTTTAAAGTATTCTTTATTCTTTAATGTATAACGCAACTATATATGCTCTTAGGTAAGCATAACTAGTCAACATGGTCATCATCAAGGATACCATGACTAGAATTGAGTGTCATCTCAATTATACTAGCATCATTGTGTACAACAATATGCTCTTTAAACATCCGTAAACTTTTAATATTATTTGTTTGGTGCCATTCAAACTTCAAGTTTGTTGACTATGACAGTTACACAACAATTGTTGTATAGAATCTGGGAGCAACTCCAGACCGAGGAATGCAATTCTAAATCCAAACATAAATATTACAATGTTGTTAAATCATCTTGTAATCAAGCATGATACAACAACCTCATACACAACATGATGTATATGATGAATCTTCAAGTTAGACTTTAAGATCTCATTTATATTCTATCTTGTCAAAGATATGTATTCATCATGTTCTATTAGACTCATTTATTTACTGCATATGTTTATAACAATAAATATATATTCAAAGGTTGTATGTCTTATTTTCAAACTTAGAAGCGAAGTTTCATTCCCAACTAAAACTTAATTTAGGTGAAATGTAGTTGCCCATATGTCATACAACATATAAGATTTAAGAAAATAAAAATAATACTCCCACTAGCTTTCAGGAATACTTATGAGCTATCTTATTTCAATTATTAAATCAAACATGAATTTAATATTAAACATAAGAATCATCTCCTAGATGCATGCATATATCCATTCATGGATTCTTGCAATTTTTACATATTCAAAGATTATTTGAATTCAAAGATTATTTGAATTCATAAAACTCCTTTGTATTACTGATCGTCCTCGCAAAAGTAATTCCACAACAAAGAGTTTTGATATTCATTGTCAAAATTTCGTATCAATGAAACTAAGTATGACAATTATAATCTTTATACTTCTATTTAATGTATCTAGGAAAGAATATTTAATCATAGTTATTTGCTTAATTATGATTAATATTATTATCACTAGACATGCATTAAATATGTGTACAATATTGTCCATATGATTTCTACACAAAGATTTAAACTAATAGGGTTTCCATCCTTTGAAGAAACTCATATTCATTAAGATAAACCAAGTATCTAAAGTTGATTATCTTTATGGACAACATCCCTACATTCATAGTATGATTGATTTACCACAGTTCAATATTTGGTAAATTCGTCATTATGATCAACAAGCTTACCATGATCCTGTAACTCATATTCCTCAGCATTTTAAATATCTGAGATATCCGTACGGATCTATGAATGACAATTCCATCATATTGAGGTATATCATTTACATGTTTAGCCTCATCATGATATTTGCTAGTACATTTTAGAAGATTATGTATTTTGTAATTTAATCTTTCAATATATACACAAAACTCCCACTTGCCTTTAATAATTTAAAGATTACATTTAAATTGTTTAGCAAGTAGAGCAACAATACATTGTTCTCTTTTGGTATATTACAAAAACATTGACAGTTCCTGACATTATTTTATTACAACCCACTTTACAAGTAGTTTAACAAATTCAGAACTTCATTTTAAGACTTAATGTGATTCATCACATTCTATAATAAAATGGTGTCTTATAAATCTTCCAGGTTAGAGTTTTATTGAGTATATTCAATCCATACTCAATCTACTAACATTGATAACATGTGGAAGACACTATAGTTATCTTGAATCAAACATGCCAATAAATTTTGATTCTTCTAACTGAACACACCATAAAACTATGGTATTTTTAGAATTAATATTGTAGGATAATCTAACAATATTTAAGATAACCATCTACTTTTTGGCTTACCTATTTACCAACAATGTAAAACTTAATGGTACAATAGAATTACCAAGTCAATTGCATGCGTTATAACACATGTATTATTGACCAAGTCAAAAGACATAACAGTTATAATCCCACTATACGTTATAAGTCATTAATCAACTCATTAACTTCATGCATGTGTCTTAATAAAAGACATAGCAAGTTAACGTATTACTTTATATTATAAGTCTTGTAATAATTAAAAGACTTCATATTTGTGACTTTAGAAAGAAATCATAAACATGTATAATTAAAGTAATTATGAACACCACTTTTTGTTTCAATTAATAATTTCAAGTTAATTTACTACTTCATCTATTTATGTCATTCTAAGAATACATAAATACTTAAATTTAAGTACTATTAGATTACTTCATTTAATTATGTCATTCCATGAAATGTTCAATATAAGAAACTGCAAAATTATCCATGCTTGGTCTCACGACATAGAGATATTTTACCTTGGGTTACAATCTAGTTCCGTTCTCACATAACGTAAATTGTAACTACAGGTGTTTCTTAAATAATGAATGACATAAATATTTAAAATAAAGTAGTCGTTGTTATCATTTTGACACATGTTCTTAATAGGGCAATCATACATGTTTAAATGTATAATTCCTATTAGAACGGTACTCTCTTACCTTGCGGTCAAGAGAATCCATTTAAATCATATTTATGTGTTGTACCTTGCACACAATAAAGATCTCTCCCACGTGTGCATGGAACAACATCATGTAGCAGATAAACAACACGACACACGTTTGTTTATTTGATTAATATGATTTGTGTCATAGATATAACAAGTAGATGTAGGACTGTATTGTTTAGTAAGGAAACGCACATGACTATCTCTAAAAAACATAAGTGCCTACAATTGGAAATTAATTATCTACATGATATTCAAGAGATAATTTGGATTACTACACAACAAATAAGGCTTGTAGCTCCCACTGAATTAGAAATCATTACAACAACTTCTTATTCAGTAATGCAACACAATGCTCCCACTGAATTTGACAACATTGTAAGTGTTTCATAACCAGTGAAAACAAAATGCTTACTTTTTACTTTCCTGCACTTTTAAGAACCATACGTAACAAATACTTAGGTACTAAAAGGTGTATTCGACTTTGTGAATGATGGGTTATCCATCAATGTTATTAACTCAAAAAAGTGGGTATGCAATTTCTTCCTTAACAGGCCTACCATTCCCATACTGGTAGGTAGCACCTTTAAAGGCTAAAGCAAAACAACTAGAATATTATGCTAGTTTGTCTTTTACCAATTTTCACGGTAATTAGTCTAGCTTCTAATTTAGTAACTCATATATATGTTTTCCAGTTAACCAAGAGTCATGTTTGTTACAAAAAAATTCATTCACCAAATGAGGGTAATTAATGAAATCTTTATGGAAAATAAGATGTGCAATTCTTTGCTATGAGTTACATTAAAATTTAGACAATTCAAATATTTCAATTATACCTTTCTCATTCATGAAAAGGAATATGATTGAGTCTCATTCTTCTCCCATGGAAAAGAGACTTTGTTTATCTTTTCGGTAAATTATTCTCTATCAAACATTTGTTTGAAAGCAGAATGGATCAATTTACTAATAAAAGACTAAACTACATTTACGGTTAAATGTTGCATTAATACATTCAAAAGAATTACAAAATTCAATTTTAGTATTTTTGATAATTAATATTTTCAAGAAAATTAAATACCCATGGTTCATAAACATATAACCATTTAATTTTCACTGAAAACTAGGATCCAAATTGACATAGTTTCATCACAACAGTTGATCTGCTAGTAATAAAATTATTCAAAATGGTACGAGCCGAACCTCAATTGCCAATTTTCAAATTGCAACTTCTAGATTTATGGGATTTACATATTGCCAACAACAGTTGCAATGTAAGCAAGTTTTATCCCCATATTATGCCTTGAGTTGCTAGTTCTCACTACAAAACTCAATTAAGTTGTCCAACTTAAGAAAATGCAAAATCATCCATGCCCGTTCTTATGACACGTAGATATTTTACCCTTTGATTACGATCTAAGTCACGTTCTCACGCAAATAAAAGGTAATCTCAGGTGTTTCTGTTTCATTGGATGGCATATAACTTAAACTAAGAGTAATAAAATTGATTTTGGTGTAAAATCAAATATGTACAAAGATGTCATGCATTCATCTTTGTAGCATAAGGTTTTATTAAAACAGTTATATCCTTGTTTTAATGTTGAAGCTTTTAATCATCAAACTTTAATCGAGGTATTGGTTACACCAATTAAAGAATTACCTTTAACTACCACTATATCCTACTGCTGCATGAGTCATAAGACCCAAGTTATTCGGATAATTACCACGATAGTGGCGCATAGAATTTAAGGTCAATTCACCCTTAAGATTTTATGCACATTATATAGGAATACTTGGTAACTCCATTAAGACGCAAAACGAGTGGAGAATTAAGTCAGCGCGATGCATATTATATACCCTCTTCTTTAAGGTCACAATTTAATGCGTACCAACCTTATACCCATCTTATAGTTTGTCATTAATGGGTGCGCCGTTCTAAATATTTTGTGTATAAACATCAATCAATTAAACGTTTATGAATATTATGCTTAAAAAACACATGTTTCACCATTGTTTAGATCAATTTATTTTTCTTATATAAAATATCCTTGTTTACAACTTGTCACACAAAACAAACAAGCAAGTATTTAAAAAACAAACACATAAACAATAAATACATAACTTAACAATTAATCATGCATATCAAATAGCCACATGCAAACCTTTTTGATAAATCCTATTAATAATCAAATCTAGATCTGCATTAATGTATATGTTTAATTAAGACTCTTACCCGTTTACAAGTAAGGTGAGCCACATGCATCGATTCATCGATTGCGTAAGTCAAAATTAAACAAATACAACATAGCATGTAATTGAATTATTAATAATAATTGAGGTCTTCCCCAATTTTAGATCTATCAAAATTATTAATTATAGACTAAAATACACCGTTGGTCCCTAAACTTGTAGCGGAGGATCGCGATGGGGCGAAACCGGCATAATCATCGCCACGGGTCCAAACAGTAGCAATTAAATGCCAAATCGGTCCTTTGACCAATTCTCGTTAGTCAAAGTCATTAAGGTTAGGGTGTGCCTTGCACATGAGGTAAACTCGTCATTTCATTTTTTGCTCTATTTTATTTCATCTTCATCTTCCTCATGGGCTAAACCAGTTCAGCGACCTTAAACCCGAATCCGGCGACCCTTGTAGGACAATCATCATATATTGGTGGTAGTATGAGTGTGTAAGTTTGCATATATTGGAGGTTGTTAATATATTAATTTCTTGTCTCCTTTTCATGAAACATAAAATTTTAAGCCTAGGAACCGAATACTTACGAAATTGTTATTATTATCGCCTATGCGGTGTATACATGCAGTAGCACAAATAAATATGCAATGAAGGCTCTCATTGTGGCGAGAATACTGGTGTGAAAGTAGAGTTAGTCAAGGATTTTCGGATGGGTGTATCAAATAAAACACCGAGTTCCTCAGTATGAATCCTATCGGAAGGTATTAAATAAAATACGGGGATGACTCTCGTAATTTTGTCTATTTTATTGGTTTCTTATAAATGTTTTGAAACTTGTAGGTTCTCGTGCTTGAAAATTTGCATACAAAATCTATTATTTACGAATAAAGAATTACTAATCAAATTTCAAATGCATTCATAAAGGTTGAAGAAGTGCAATTTCTTCGTTGAAGAGCTTTAGCGACTTTAAACACCCATCGGCTTCCAACACATACCTAGTCGGACATTACGTGACACTCACGACATCATCATGACATGTAACCTGGTTTTGGGTTTTAGCCGAATCATGACAAAGAGCTTTACCTCGAATTTCCTCATGTTGAAAGATACTTTTGGACAATGGTTAATCAACCAAATTTCTTGAAGATTGTGGGTGAGGTCAAACAAAGCGAATCTGTTCCACATTCTGTCGACAAAGAAACCATCGAAACCAAAGAACACAGTAAACCGACTATAAAGGATGCGCCTAAAAGAGGCTAAAAAAGAAGTCAAGGAACAAGCGGCAAAGCCTGAAGCTTCTGAGGAGGTTGTAGAGGCACCAAAACCGAAGGCAAAGAATCCATTAGACCTTTTGCCTTCTAGCAAAATGGTACTTGATGACTGGAAAAGGCTTTACTCCAACACCAAGACCAACTTCCGTGAAGTTGCCATTAAAGGTCTCTCCTTCGTTGTCCCTTCTTTTAAAAACTTGCTAATCAGTTTAGCCTGCATGCGGCTTCTTGTTTCATTAATGCTTAAAACTTGGTATATCATACTACAATAGACACTAGTTCATGATAAAATAGCCAGAATGATACGAGTGTTGGTTTTTGTTCAGTCATGAGTTTGGTCTGTTAGTTAGCATATAAAATTGCCAATAATTAGTATGAGGAATCTTGGCCCAAACCTACAAATTAGGAAACCTGTTGTTTGTAATACCACAAATCTCATTGCATAGCTCCAGACAATAAAACAAAATGATACATAATCTACAACAAAGGTTCGTTAAGTTATCAGGTACAAGATAATGGTGGTTGTTCCTTTTAAGTCTCTTTCAAGAAAGCTAATTAATGTTAAACGTCTTCCTAAAATTTAATCACAGCCGTCTAAGAAAAATAACAAAAAATATAATTGGGCATCCCCTGAGGGCCCTGTGAAGTGTGAACTTTTGGAAATTGTCAAGTTAGCTTTTAAGCTATGTGTGATGGCCTATTAAATCTGTAACATTTGCAAATTACAAAAGAATCTCTGAACTTTAAGGGAAACAACAATCCACCCTCAGAAATCTTGAAGCTAAACTATATCAAGCCTGGCCGTATGTTCTATGAAACCAAGATTTAATTGTAGTGGTCATTGGAGTCAATAGTATAGTTAATGCTTGTTCAGCCAAGACTAAAAATACTAAAACTAACATCAACAGATACATGGATACTTGACTGGCTGTGTGAGGTGTTTCTAGTCATTACTGCAAATAGATGGGCATTGAGGAGAAAACTAACTTTCAATAGATTGATCTTTTTGAGCTTTTTGGGTTCTGTAGTTTCTTATATAAGAAGTTCGTACTCCATTTACTGGTTATTAATTTCCTACAATCTTTGGCTAATTCTGAATGGCACATGTTCTTCTGCAGGATTCTGGGATATGTATGATCCTGAAGGATACTCTCTATGGTTTTGTGATTACAAATACAACGAAGAAAATACAGTATCGTTTGTGACTATGAACAAGGAGACAAGAAATTAATATATTAACAACCGCCAATATATGCAAACTTACACACTCATACTACCACCAATATATGACAGATTGTCCTACAAGGGTCGCCGGATTCTGGGTTTAAGGTCGCCGGAATCTGGGTTTAGCCCATGAGGAAGATGAAGATGAAATAAAATAGAGCAAAAAAATGAAATGACGAGTTTACCCTCATGTGCAATGCACACCCTAACCTTAAGACTTTGACTAACGTAGAATTGGTCAAAGGGGGTGATTTGGCATTTAATTGCTCTTGTTTGGACCCGTGACGATGATTATGCCCTGTTTCGTCCCATCGCGATCCTCCGCTACAAGTTTAGGGACCAACGGTGTATTTTAGTCTTAATTATATGTACACACTTAAGACAAGTAAAGCATACAATAATTATATCTATGACAAAACATGCATGTTTTTATCTTGGATGTTAACACACAACAATTATTGCAACACATCATAGTTACGCAATAAACACATAATATTGCATGCATCCTAGGGTTTTTCTAATCCAATTAAAAAAAATTACAAAACCCTAAAAAATTAGGCACAAAAATTCGCCCCAAAAAAATTAGGGTTTAAGGTTTTGCAAACCCTAGATCTACAACATACAAATAATAACACAATACAATTATTCGTTTTTTTTATGTGTTTTCAGTAATTAATTACAGATTATATCTGGCTCTTAATGCCACTGTTAAGGTTATTATACTTGACATACAAAATAATAAACAAAGACACCACAGAGTATACACAGCGGAAGACTTCATATAATTGTAATATAATTAACTGAATAATAAATGCGTAACATATCTCTTGCAATTGGCTAGATCTCTTCAATACAAGTGACAAAGTGGTTTAACGAGTTATCCCTTACCTTTTTATAACTCAAAACCAATTGATGTAACAAAAGTGTGTTACACCACGATCTTGTACACACGAATTAACAAAGAGATTGCTAGATCTACAAAACCTTGTTTTAGAAAAACAAAACAAACACCCTAGGAGGGGGATTCGGCCGTTTATTTCAAGAGAAACAAAGAAAAAGGTTAATGTGTGTGCACAAAAGTTAACCCTAGACCTTTAACCTTGATTTGTAAATATAGTGTATGGAAATCTTTGGAAACAAGATAGGGTTTGGGTTGGGTAAACCCTCCCCTAACCGGCCATAGACTCAAAAGAGACACCCAAATCTTTTCCATTTTAGTAATTTCACTATTAGTCCTTCTCTTTACATTTAACGGTCGTTAGTCATTTCCCGTTAAATACTTAACGATCGTTAATCGGGTTTTGTGTAATAATTAATCGTAATCATTTTACATTAATTATTTAACTTTAATTCTCATTCGTAATGTGTGCAATTTCGTGATCACAAGTTCAAATCCGGACATACACATTTATAAATTTATACATAAAACCAACAACCACACCACCTAATACTTTTCATGCCAACACCATTAGATAGTTTGTCACCATGAGATGGTCTGTCAGGAGCGTGTGATGTGATTAACCATCTAATAACAGTATATTAATATGAAAGAGAGTAAGAATATCAGGCCCCGGATCACGGCATGTGCAACCTGGGCTGGCGCACAGGGCCCAACAAATTTTGGGGGCACCATTTTTCTGTAAAGCCCATTATATATATACACTCACAAATGCACTTTTTAAGCCCAACAAAACACCGGCATGGCAATAGATCCATTCATTACTTGTTTTGTTTGCTTCATTTTTACCAGCCTAATGAATGTCATCACAGATTGATCGATCAACGTTAGTCATGATTATCACATTAAATCTTTGTCTAATCATCATTATCACATTAAATTTTTGGCTAATTTAAGGTAACATTTCAAATTTTATATTGAGATTCTTCAGTTCTTTAGGTCTATTTTTGATGTTATAAATAAGTATCATGTATTGTCTACTTGTTAGGGAGTAGTAATCTACTTAAGATAGAAAAGTATTTTATCTATCACATATGTTTAAGGTATTCATCATAGTTAATTATATGTCAAAGTTAATGATGACGTTCCAATTAAGTTGGGTTGTAATGTTTTATGTGAGTTTTTTTTTTTTTTTTTGGTAAATTTAAATTTTTATGTGAGGTTTGTTTTCTACATCGTACCTGATTCAGTTTGCTTTATAGGTAATTCTTTTGTAAAACAATGATGTTTGTCTTAAAGGGACTATTTTTCATGATAGCACAGGGCACCCGAAATCCATGGGACGGCCTTGAAGAATATATCATATGTTGAATAAAAAAGTAAACTTTAGAATTATCAAATCATTGATATAATTTAAACAAAATCTAATACAGTAACTAAACAACAAACCACTTATGCAATTCATGTATCAGTTGTGCAGATAATTAATTAAAACAATAAGAGAAAACTCAATAATAATTGTATACCTTTAGTTGCAATTCATAAGACCTTTTTTGTTGAGGAAGAAGGGTTTTCAATGTTTTCCTAAAAATTATAATCACCGTTATTAAAGTAAACCTTAACTTAAAAAAGTTGGAACAAATTGAGGAGAAAATAACGAATATGGAAGAATCGTTGGTGGTGTTTCTTTAGTTTTTTTTAGCGAATGTGTTTCTTTAGTTGAAGCATGGTTTTTGTTCGTTGTGTGATGAATGCAGAAGAGTAGGGAAAAAAAATTTCTTTGCATGATGAATCTGGTAGTTAAGCATTTTTTACCCCTAAACTTTTATAATAGCTTTTTAAAAGTTTTAGTTTTTATGCTTTTGACATATATAATTTTGTACTCAATTTTTATTAATAACGAATTTATAAAAAAAATTTGCCAAGTTAGAAATAATTAATAATTTTTATTAAACAAATTTTTATAATAATAATGATGATTAACATATAACTTTGTAAAAATTAATTTAGTTTATCAAAATGTCAAAACTTCCAAACAAGTTTTCCTTTATTACATTCAAGATGAATTAAACCCGCAAACACTTTACCAAATCATATCCACACAATGACATGAAGTGTTTTCCTTTATTATATAAAGAAGACGTATCATTGTGTGAATATTTTTTATGCATCGTTTCTCATAAAAAATACGGTAACATTTTACATACCCTTTAATCAAAGAGCGCGTTTGGTACGCTATCCGAAATCACTAATGGTATGACTTTGATTAGAGTATGAGATTGAGGATGTTAATTCCATTATTATTGTTTAGTATAAAATTTTAAGTATTAGTATCACATTTAATAGGGTCCATTTAAATGCTCAAAGTCTATTAATTTTGTGATGAAAATAATAAAATATGCGGGTCTCATAGAAATGGCTAACAAAAGTCACCCATCCCCATTAATTTACATCTATCATTTTTAGAATCATACTTTAGAAATAAATCTCCAATCAAACACTTGGAAAATTGGAATGACTATGAATTTCATTGTTTGATTCCTATACCTTTATGTTGTTCCCTATTCACTATCGTATAAAAACAGTTAAGTACTTAAAACAAACTAATAGTGAACAATGACTGAAATTAACGTAAGTAAAAACACACTTATAAACTTTCAACGTTTATATTCTTATTAGAAATGAATCAAAAGAATACATTACCCAAGTACTTGCGGAATAGTACTTGGGATTGAAATGACAAAGGGTATAACTCCTCACGAAGCTCAGGCTGAGTCTGAGCACAACTACAAGGAAACACTGAGCAATCTCAGGGACAAAGTTGTATTTGGAGGAGTGAAATATGGCTTGTATGTGTGTGTGTTTTACAATTCACAAGCTTGATCTTTCACTCCATCTCTTATGCTATTTATACAAGTATGAGTATTAACTTTATCCTAAGTGACAAGCGATATTTCTGAGAAGACAAAATCTTGATGTATTTTGTCTCATTCTAAAGACTATATTAAGTAAGAGACAAGGTGCTTTCCATAAGTCGGTGATGACCGAGCACGATAGCTTGCGATTCGTGGGAAAGTTGACTTTGGTTGATAAGGACTTCGTCTTATCTGTTTCAAACTTATCCCGCCTTATCCCGCTCATTCTTGGTCTTTATCGCCTTGATCTTCTACTTGGTTTGTCTTCCTTGTAAGTAATTGGTGAGGAGTTTAAGGATTCGATGAGTTATTGTCATCACTCATTGAATCTACTATCTTCTTCTTGACTCGTCTTCACCCCTTAAGTTCCGCCATCGGTGAAGAGGCTTCTTCTTCGCCTCTTCTTGAGTATCCGAAGATAGCTCACGAGAGTCTATGCACTCGATGACACTGTTAGTGTTTAACGGCTTAAACACTTGGGGTATTTTCTATTCAAATCCTAGATTAAGGGGTTTGGGTATTTACCGAACCCAATGGTCTCCTATTTGGATATACAAATAGCCTAAGTGTTTGATCAGTGTAAGTGAGCAACTGGCTTCTTCTTACACTTAATGTACTAATGAACATAGTAAGGAACACTGAATGTTTAACAAAGCATACATCGTTTATTGATCAAATTACATAGTCCCTAATACTAGTACAAAAGATAAAAACAAGTGATGTCATTCAAGATGGATTCCCAGTGCTTCTAGCTTGACTTTCTTCGTGATGAGTGTTTCTCTGTCAGGGTGCTCTCTCAACTTAGCATTCAGGTCAGTGCAGAACCTGATGTTTTCTGGAGTATTGATTTGAGAGGCCACTGGTAGGAAGCTAGCCATCGAAGACAATCTTGCCGGATCTATGTCACTCCACCTTTGGAATGCTGGGTTTCCATAGACATCAATAAAGAAAAGTCCTCTTTCAGGCTTTTCTATCACAAGATAGTTCACAAACTTTACACCTTCATGTAGCTCCTATTGCATTCCGGTCCGGGAACTTTGATCTCGAGCTCGAACTCAACCCTTTTTCGTTTGCCTGTGATGATTGAGGTTGAGATTCTTGAGGTGCGATTAAAGCGGTGAATCCCGGTTGTCTTGGTGCTTCCTCGATCTTTCATACCTTTTCTTTGAGCATTTCATCGGCTCCTTAACCACAACATTCTCGCTTCTTTTCAATGATTGGACCAAGCTCATCGAGTTCGGTGATCCCAAAGGCGGTGAATTTCAAGGGATCATGAACCTCGAAGTGTCTTTATCATCCCCCAGACATTCATTGCTAGTGGTTTGGACTTGGGATGATTCGACATCGATGATTTTCTCGGGAAGTTTACGCTTGTCATTGACCGGTTGTAGTGGTCAATTCTTTCTTACTGATGGTGTAACTCTTCTGTTCTTTTCGTCCAACTTCTTTTCATTTCGACCATTTTAGCGACTGAGCATCCTTGAACTTCATCGGCTGACCTTTTGAAGTTTCTTAGGATCAATTCTAATATTCTCGACTTCTCGTGACAACTTTTACGGTGCTTTTTCTCTTTCTTTCTTCCTCAAAGAAGTTTCTTTTCCTTTCTTCCTTTGCAAGATAGGCACTTAGTGTTGTGGAGTGGCGGTACTCGATGTTGCCGATCATATAGGGAATCTTCTCAGGCTCAGGAGTTTGTATTATTTCCTTTCATTTTCCTTTGTCCTGGCCTGAAGAAGATGATGCTACCAATGGTGGTGTTGTTGTCATGATAAGTGTTGCAACTGTCATTGTCAGTGTTGTAGTTGTTGTTGGTGGGACTGATGAGATGGGTGTTGCTAAAACAGGTGGTGTTGGCTCCCCCTCAGTGTGAGAAGGAGTCTCTTCAGCAATATTCTCCCCCTCAACTGTTGTCGTAGCTTCATTGAGGGCAAGAGTTGGTTGTGGTACTGAGGGAGTTTGAGTTGCTTGACCCTTAAAGGCTTGATAAATCTCCATGACCATGGCCTTGATGTCAGTTGTATCTTGTTGAAGACTGTTGACCTTAGTAGCGAGAGTGGCCTGAGATGATTCCTGTGCAGTCATTCTAGGCCCAAGATTCCATGCCATAGAAGACGATGTTTTAGCCAGGTCTTTAACTTGACTATCCAGAGAACCCAGTGTGGATTACAGAGACTGAATTGAAGACTGTAGACCCTGAACATTTACAGAATGGAGCATGTCTATCAGTTCAGTGAGGCGAGAGGAATTCTTCACATAAACCTCAGTAGCCTCCAACACTTTGGAATTGAGTGCTGGGTCTTCTTTGACACAACCCCGGATTTCATCAATAGTGACACCGCATGCCTGAAGATGCTTGAGAAAGTTTTGCAGGAAAGTTTTCAGTCTGTCAAGTTGTTCATACATGAGATCCATGTGCTCATCAGTGTTGGTGTCGAACCCAAATACTTGATTTCGGATTCGCATAGGTGGCGGTGCCTCAGTGTGTTGATCCCATAAAGCTTCAGTAACCCCAGAATATAGCTTCCTTGAAGCTTTGGTGATCCACATAACTAGTTGCCTCTCAGCCGGTGGAAGAGTATTATCAAACCTTACGAATTCTTGAGACGGGAAGATGAAGAAGAGTCGAGTCATTATCTTGATTTGGAAAGGTGACTCTTTAGGCTCTTGTGGATCGGCCGATGCTCTTGTTCGGTTTGAACATCGTCGTCCACTTCTTCTCCTGCGATAGTATTTCATCTTCACTTGTCGACTTGTTCTTCATCGAGAATAAAATTTCGTTAACCTCAAAGAACCGTCAAGAAACCAATGGTGGTGATGGGTTCCATATCGTGGTGGTATTAATCCTCGAGTCTTTGTCCCCTTGACCCCTCAAACACCGATGGGTTTCCCGGTGCCTTCGTCGGTCGATTGGTAGTGAGTTCCGTGTCGGTGGGTGGTTCTTTCCTCCAGTCTTTTTCCTCTGTGCTCCTTCAAGCACGGTGGGTGTTCAGTGCCATCCCCGAAGCGGTGGTAGTGATATCCTGTCGGTGGGTTGTAAGTTTCCCGAGTCTTTGGGATCATTCGGTTGGCCCTCGGACAAAAGCGATGATTCGAATGTCCTCCTTGGGCAATGTGGAAGGCGCTCCCTACCGGCCGGTTGTTTGTTTCCCTCAGATCTTGGGAGTAGTAGTTGGGACCAAGGGCCTTGTTGTGATTTATCGGTGTCCCGTTGTCACCGGGGTGGATGATGATTGGTCTCGGTGGGTGGCTTTTCGATCTGGGGCTTTTGTGCCTTTTAGGTCTGTGTTCTGAAGCCTCGGGGCCCGAGACTTGGGTTTGGTTTTAGTCCCAGATGAGACTTCCCTTCCTCTTTTAGGAGCGAGGGTTAGGAGACTTGAGTCCCTACGGTTGTTTACAGCAACCATATGGGCCGTCAATACAATATCAATGACTTAGGATGGGTCTTTTTGAAAATTAGATTGACTCAGGGTACTAGGTAAAGCAGTGTATTTGTACTCCTAAGGATAATTACAACCTAGTAACACTTGCAAAGCACAAGAGACAAACCTAGGATACGAAACGTATTTCGTCCTAGTTTTGCTTTGTAGCTTGGTTACAAGATCACTGTAAGTGATCTCCCCTATGTCGACAGTGACCCCATTCATCAAGCAGTATGCCATCATCAACTGAATAGAGTTAACTTGTTCAGTTGATGAGTGGTTCTCGCCGAGAACCTGAATCACAAATGTGAGCAGGATCTTTCAAGCCGCGAGGAATGAGTTCTTGGTGGCGGGTTACGTCCAAAACTTTGGATCTAAAACAATTTGTTTTAACCCATCCTTAACTGTGGAGGGTTCAGGATGGGCGACATAGACTCCATTATTGTAGTCTAACCCTGTTGAAGTGCAAAATGTTTTATAATCCAGGGTGACTGATTGTTCCCCGTTAAAAAGACTGAACCTGATGAAATACTCCTTGAGTGGTCTAAGGTCATTCTCATCAATAGAGGGTGTCAGGTCAAAGGCCACAGCTGTTGCCCAAAACTCCCTGAGGAGGTTTTGGTACAGTATAGAGGGACATTGAGTAAAGGCCGTTTTCAGTGGGCAGTTGAATAAAAACTTCATTATGTCCTTATAGGCTGGGATATTTGGGTGGTATTCAAAATTGCCTATAACTTTGTTTGTTTTAAATTCAACATTACTGAGATCCCCTACCCACTGTGGTGCAAAATGAAGAGATTGTGTTCTTGCCATTTCTATTGAAAGTTTTAGGGTTTTTGAAAAGATATCTTGACAAGAACAATCAAAGATTTTTGAATCTCTTAAATTTTGTGATAAAAAAAACTATTGTAAATTTGTTACAGAGAAGATTTTCTTGGAAAACAGGTTGATGATTTTTAAAACACATACAAATTTTCTGGGTTTGAGAAAGTATTTTAGCAGAGTTTTGTTACAGAAAATATTTGTGTGTGTTTGTGATGTTTTGAAGGGGGTATTTATAGAGTGATGAGAGGGGTAAGTTATGCACAAATGGGGATTTGTAAAGACAGTTTTTGAAAACTTTTCAAATCTCCACATTTAATGCCACCACTCCACTACCATGAAGAAAATCACTGTTTTCAAGGAACAAGGTTGCTTGATAAAAGTGCAATTTGCAGTAATAAAATATCCTAAGGATATTTTATGTGAGAAGAGGCAATTAAAGCCAAGTGGGATGAGGTAAGTATTTAAGGGACCCTTGACTTGGATGACAGTAAGACAAAAAGACATATATTCCTATGTTAAATTGGTATGTTTACCAACCTAGGACATTTAAGTAACTAATACTTGGTGCATTTAGTTACTCATTCAATGCTCAATATCTAAAGTCAGGGTCCCTGAATGAATCTTACTCATTCAGTGAGAAGGTTGTTTTTGGGGTTTTGTTTAGGAGAATGGACCATTTCGGAGAGAACTTACGAGATTGGGAATGGTTTTGATTGTCGACTTTCAATGTCAAGCATTCCCAATTCGACTTTCAGATCTCACGAAGGTAGGTTCATCTAAGGGTTTAGTGAAGATATCGCAAGTTGATATTCGATAGGGATGAAATGAAGTTCAATGTCTCCTTTCATTATGTGATCCACGATGAAGTGATATCGATATCAATGTGTTTGGTTCTTTGGTGGAGGATGGGATTGTTGGAGATTTCAATAGCTTGGTGTTATCACGGAAGATGGGTACCATTTTGTAATGGATGTCATAGTCACCGAGTTGACTTTTCATCCATAATACATTGGCACAACATCCTGCTGCTGACTACATACTCGACCGGTGAAGACATAACCACTAATTGTTGCTTTTAGCACTCCAACAAACTAGCTTTCCTCCAAGAAATTGACAAGACCACGAGGTACTTTTTTTTGTCCATGTTGCGACCCGGCATAATCAGTCGAATACCCTTTGAGGTCAAACCACGAGCACTTTGGATAGTAAAGTCCAAGGCTTGGAGTTCCTTTCGGTGTTGAGGATTCTTTTGGCTGCAGTGAGATGGGATTCTTTGGGATTGGGACCGATATCTTGCTATTAGACAGAATGAGAATTGTATATCCAGTGCGGAAGCGGTTAGATACATTAGTGAGCCTACAATCCCTCGAAATGAGTTTGATTGGTGATTTGCCGGTGAGATCGGGTCCAAGGTTGTTAGGAGGGACCATTGGTGTCTTCAACGAGGCACGATCATAGATCTCATACTTTTTCAAGAGATTTACGGTGTATTTCTCTTGAATGATGGAGATTCCTTTTCGATTTACGATTTGTAGTCCAAGGAAGTATGTGAGTTCACCCATCATGCTCATTTCAAACTTCTTTGTCATCAGTTTTTCAAACTGTTTGCAAAGAGTGTAATTTGTTGAGCCAAAGATGATGTCATCAACATACACCTGGACTAGTATTACATCTTGTTTGGTTCTGTAGACAAACAATGTGTTGTCTATCTTTCCTCTGACAAACTTGTTTTGAATCAAGAAGGCCGAGAGAGTTTCATACCATGCTCTAGGAGCTTGTTTAAGTCCATAAAGGGCTTTGTCAAGCTTGCGAGACATAGTCGAATTCACTACTCTCAAAGCCGAGGAGGTTCTTGAACATACACATCTTCCTTGAGATCACCATTTAAGAATGCACTTTTAACATCCATTTGGTAGACCACGAAGTTCATGTATGTTGCATATGCAAGGAAGATCCCGATGGCTTCCATTCTTGCAACAGGAGAAAATGTCTCATCATAGTCAATGCCTTCTTGTTGACTGTAACCTTTGGCTACAAGTATGGCTTTATTTTTAATGACGAGTTTTGTTCCTGAAAACCCACTTCATTCCTATGACAACAACATCCTGAGGACATTTGATTAAGGTCAAGACCTTGTTTTTATCAAACTATTGCAGTTCTTCTTGCATAGCCTGAACCCAGCTGGGATGTTTTAGAGCCTCAGTGACACTTTTGGGTTCTATTTCGATAGAAAATCGGCATATAGACATTCATTAAGCGAAGCTGCGATTAACTTAGCGACCATACTTCTTGTAAGCATGCCCTAAGTGGGTTCACCAATGATGTTTACAAGCTCAATGTCTTGAGATTTTGTCCACTTACATTGTGGTCTAGGATCCGAGCTTGAAGAGGTCACTGGAAACTCGGGAGTGAGTTCGGTCAGGGCCACGAATCATTAAGAGCATATGTTGAGATGCTTTGTTACGGTTGGGGTTCTTGAATCACGGGTTCTCGAACATCATGTTCGATATTACCTATCCCGAGAGGGACCGATTGATTATCAATGAATTCGCGATAGTTGGTTGAGGAAGATTGTGAGGTAAGACATAATATGAGATGTCGGCATCAATTTGGTATGAGGAATTGATTTCGTGTTGTACTCATCGGGAGGATATCTTGATGAGTTATCAATTCTATTTCCTCCACTAAGGTGGTGGTAAATCGATGCTTCGAACTTTCATCAAAGGTGACATGAAAGGTTTCCTCAACTTGTTGTCTTCGATGTTAAACACCACAAGGCTTTAGAGATCGATGAGTAACCTAGAAATACCCATCATCGACTTTTGCATCAAATTTTCCTAGGTGATCCTTGTGGTTATGAATAAACACAGGACACCCAAAACATGAAAGTAGTGATGTCGAAGTCTACCTTTGAAGATCTCATATGGGGTTTTGTTATGTCTCTTGACAATGATTGACCTGTTTGAGTGTAACGGTAGTTTTGATCGCTTCTATCCGAAATGCTTTGAGAGTGAGCCATTTAACATGGTTCTTGCATTCTCAATGAGAGTTCTGCTTTTCCTTCAAAGAACCCCATTTTGTTCGGGGGTATAAGGAGATGAGAAATTTTGAGAAATCCTTTTCATCACGAAGCTCTCAAGCTCTTGATTTCGAACTCGATACCATTGTCGATTCGATTTGTTTAATGATAATGTCATTACGGTTTTCAATTTTCACGATGAATGACATTATTGTATCATTGCTCGACTCTTTTAGAAAGAAAGTATACCCAAGTATATCTTGAAAACTCATCAACAATGACAAGTGTATACTTCTCATGCTAGATTGATTTGGGACTGACGGTCCAAAGAGATCCATATCACGAGGAGGTGAAGGCGACTTTGATGGAGAAATTTTGTTTGGTTTTGAATGATGCTATGTGGTGTTTGCCTTTTTCACAGTGAGCATGGTTTATCTTTTCAAAAACTAGTGATAATAAGCCAAGGACCTTGTTTTGTTTTGCCAAGTTGTTTATGTTTTGAAATTTAAGTGAGAGTCTCTTGTGCCACGCCCGGTTGATGATTTCGGTGGCTTTGACAAAGAGACAAGTTCCATCTTGAGAGTGTTGACATGTCAAGACATGAACATCATCTCTTCTAGGAGCTATCAAAACAACTTCTTTGTTGGCATTGAAAATGGTGCCTTGTTTGTCATTGAATTGCACAATGTACTTAGCATCACATAGTTGACTGCCACTATTGTATTTTAGACCATTGACATAAGCTATATTCTAGAGAAAAGTATTCCATTGCAGTTTACTGAACCATAACCTTCGGTGGGACATGTTGAGTTATCACCAAATACTACCTTGGGTCCTGGTTCCTTTACATACTTGTGCAGATACTCCTTCACACCAGTCATGCTTCTTGAGCATCCACTGTCTAGATGCCAGATAGGCTTCCTAGCGTGTCTCTGTACAAGTAGTAAACTGAATTAGTTTCTCTTAGTGACCCACTTACTAGTGGGTTTGGTTCCCATGGTCTATTTAAACTTAGCAATTGACTCATGATCAGTTGTTGAATGCATTGTGCTACCACATGTTTTGCATTTGATGACTAAGGATGACTCGGTGATTCAGGTTTGTTTTGAGTTTCTCCTTGCCTGAATGACTCTATCATGCTGAGATGTCTCATGAGCTGGATTTCTACATATATCACAGCAAGAGTTCATGAGACAGTCATCAGGAAGATGATCATTAAAGCCACAATGAGGACAGGGAGGAAAAGGTTTAGCTTTAGGTCTTTGACCCTACTTTGAGGATGAAGCAACCTGATGACCAGATTTGGTGTGAGTTGCTTCACTGAAAGAGTTTATATACTGTAAGTGGTCAGCAGTCCTGTGATCTTCCTTTTTTGCAGATAATGCAAAAGAGGATTCTGTAACAGTTGTCAGTGGTATGACTGGTGTAATGGCACAGATCACACTTTTTCTTGGGTTTGGAGGATTTAGACCTTGATGAACTAGAGGAGGCTGACTTAGTGTCCTTAATCGACTCAGGAGCTTTTTCGATGGTATCCATCTTTTCATTCAGCTTCCTCACAAGTTCAGTCAGATGCTGAATTTGGTCTGCTTTAGTAGGAACTGAAGATGTTGAAGTCTTAGTAGGAGTAGACTCTTGTTGAATTGGTTTTTTTGGTCTTTTCGGGATGGTTCTACCAAGTCCAGACCTTTCTTTAGGTGAATGAGGATTGAATTGTAATGGAGTAAGCTCGGAGCTTGGTACAACACCTCGAAGAGGTTTCGGGGGTGGGCGGTGCTTGAGATTCTCGCTTGACTCATAGATGTGTTGGTACCACTAGGCACATCGGGAGTCCAAGCATGCTCTTTAGAGCTTGGCTTTCAGGCTCTAGAATCCTTCCAGAATCAAATTTTGGAAGCTTACTCTCAGGATTAGTTCGTTCAATCCAATCACTGGGCTTGGGATTTGACAACATACAGGTAATCATGCCACCAGACACAAATGGTTTTGGACTCTGGTATTTTTTGTGAGAGTCAGAAAGATGATCTTCACCAAAGACTCTCTTTTTGCTACTGGGGGCTCCCACAACATCAAAGACCCTAGGATTCTTAGCAGTCCAACTATCGAGGATATCTTGTACCTTTTAAGTTCATCTTGAAGAGCTGATTTCTTTTAACTAGTTCAATGTTACGAATTTGCAAAGTGTGACCTCAAGCTTGGCTTGTTTTAAAAGAAGCAGTTCATCTCTACACTTGTTCAATTCAAAACTTAGCTTGTTGTATTTTGAAAAAGATTTAATCGTTGCTCTTCTACAAACTTAAGGTCAACATTAAGATAATTCATATAAGGCGCCAATCGAGTCATCATCCATAGAAAGTAGAATGTTTACCTTCTTCATTGTGATGTTGACCCATTCCCCATTTCGGCATGATTCTTCCCAACGCCTAGCTTGTCCTCTTCTCGAGAGGGCCATCGGTGCACTTACATGCACCATTTCATCATCGATGAGACCGGCACTTCATCCTAGTCGAAGGTTTCAAGAACGAGGCTCTTGTTTTTACCCGCATTGCAGTTAATGTGTTTGTTGTTTCGAGGGTGGCCTCAGCGGTGCAAGCTTAGCTTTGGCTTTCTTATACTTGGCTTCATAATCTACCATTTTATTTTGATCGGCTTTTGTTTTGAAAATTTTGATGAGATGATAGATTTTTGTTGAAATTTGCTAAAGCACGAGGGTGATTTGACCACGATGGTTTGTAAGAGGGTTCGAAATTGTTTTGAAAAAGCAGTCTTTGGCAAAATGACCTCTTTTATGACACTTAAAACATTCGGTGTCCTCATTAGCTTTAGCGTTTGAAAAACTTTGTTTCTTCGTATAAACCTTTAGAGTTAGCGAGAGTGCTCTTTCACGAAACTCAATATTTAAATCGTTCGGTACTCCTCTCTTGTCCTCTCATCGATCTCATCATCCGAATTTTCACGAAAATCTTGAACCACCTTGTTAGAATAAAAGGTAGAAATTGGTGTTGAAGTGGTGGTCGGGGCCTTCTTGACTTCCCGAGACTTCTTCAAGTCGGTATCGCGCTGTTGATGAGGTTTTCCTCATAGACAAATTTCCCATATATTTCGGGAAGTTCAAGATTACGGATATGATTAGCATTCCTAAGTCCCTGAGAGAAATTCAACCACTTCTCAGGGAGACTATTGACAAAACCAACATTGATTTCATACTTGGACAATTTTACACCATCATTTGAAAGTTCATTTAACAAATTTTGTACCGGGTGTAAGTTTGAGACAGAGTTTCTGAGTCCTTAGCCCTGAAGGTGTTATACTCAAGTTTCAGGTCCATTATCCTGTTTTCCTTGGTATCAGATGGACCTTCATGACTATGGACCAGGTCATCCCAGGTTTGCTTAGCATTACTACAGTTAATAACAGACTTCATAGTATCATCAGGAAGACAAGATATGATGATACTTTTGAGTCTTTGATCGTGGTTGACCACTCTTCTTTCATCCTGGGTCCAATGAGCTTCAGGTTTAGGCAAACCTTCAGCAGTCATTGGGATAAATGGACCTTCATTAATACACTTAATGTAATAAGGTTCCATCCCAATCAAATAGCAAAGCATTCGCTTTTTCCATTTACTAAATTTACCAACTTCGAGTCGAGGAGCAGTAGCTGAATACGCTCCACCCTTTTTGTCGACTAGTTGGGGTACATCAAAATCAGCCATTAGGATCCTAATTTAAAAACTTTTAGAGCGGCTTAAAAAAGTTTTATAATTAGCCTGCTCTGATACCACTTGTTGTTCCCTATTCACTATCGTATAAATACAGTTAAGTACTTAAAACAAACTAATAGTGAACAATGACTGAAATTAATGTAAGTAAAAACACACTTATAAATTTTCAACTTTTATATTCTTATTAAAAATGAATCAAAAGAATACATTACCCAAGTACTTGCGGAATAGTACTTGGGATTGAAATGACAAATGGTATAACTCCTCACGAAGCTCAGGCTGAGTCTGAGCACAACTACAAGGAACCACTGAGCAATCTCAGGGACAAAGTTGTATTTGGAGGAGTGAAAGATGGCTTGTATGTGTGTGTGTGTTTTACAATTCACAAGCTTGATCTTTCGCTCCATCTCTTATGCTATTTATACAAGTATGAGTATTAACTTTATCCTAAGTGACAACCGACATTTACTGAAGACAAAATCGATGTATTTTGTCTCATTCTAAAGACTATATTAAGTAAGAGACAAGGTTGCTTTCCATAAGTCGGTGATGACACCGAGCGATAGTTTTCCATTCGGGGAAAGTTGACTTTAGTTGATAAGGACTTCGTCTTATCTGTTTCAAACTTATCCCGCCTTATCCCGCTCATTCTTGGTCTTTATCGCCTTGATCTTCTACTTGGTTTGTCTTGATGTAAGTAGTTGGTGGGAGTTTAGGGATTCAGTGAGTTATTGTCATCACTCACTGAATCCACTATCTTCTTCTTGACTCGGTCTTCACCCCTTAAGTTCCGCCTTACTAAGTGGAGAGGCTTCTTCTTTGCCTCTTATTGAGTATCTCGAAGATAGCTCGCTGAGAGTCTATGCACTCAGTGACCTGTTAGTGTTTCACGGCTTAAACACTTGGGGTGTTTTCTATTCAAATCCTAGATTAAGGGGTTTGGGTATTTACCAAACCCAACACTTTCAAATAACTAAGGGCCCGCTTGGTTTGGGGGCTTGTGGTGAGTTTTGGGTTTAAAAGTTGAAAATATTTGTTTTTTTTACAATTTTAAGATTTAAGTTTAGATTTATACATCAAATATTAAAAGATGTGTTAAAGATGAGAGTTTGATGTGTTTTATGATAAAAGTGTGAGACCATCTAATTTCTCACTCTCATGTTTTTTAGTTGTCCTATTAATATTAATATAATAATTTTTATTTTATATTTTTATATATAATATATCTTTAAATATTATTTTCTCACTCATATCTTAAATCAAAATTTAAATCCTAAACCAAATCCAAATACAAATTTAAATCTTAATCATAAACCCTTTTATAAAGGACCCTAAAATACTTTAGAGTTGGGATCCCTTAGAAAGGGGATGCAAATTAAAAAGTGTAAAAAGTATTTAGGACCATCCGATCACTCTCATTTCTCATCTAACGGTTCTCAATTAAAATGCAAAAAAATAAATACCGCCCCTTCTATAATAAGGGGTAAAACAGTAATTTTACAAAAAATAACCACACCTAACTCATTTCCCTCCATCACAAACACACACACACTGACACACACACTAACTCATTTCTCTCTCTAAAACCAATCAAAATTTGGGAAAAATTTTAGGGTTTCTATTTCCGATTATTTTTCATCGATTATACGCTCGAAAAATATGAAACAAACTGGTATTTTTGGATTAATTTAATTTTTAGGGTGTTTATAATTTATGTTTTAATTTTTTTTTAATTTTTTTTGTTAATTTTAGTTTGTGCATGTGTACTTTTTAGAAACTAGAAGAAGTTACAGACTCAAAGAGCAACTAAAAAATGAAAATGATGAAGAAATGAACATTAGTAAGAATTAGAATTTTTTTATCTGTTAACTTTTTAGTTTATTTTATTTATTTATTATAATATTTATCAGATTATTTTTCATTATTTTAATTTATTATTTTATTTACTTTTTTTATTATTGCTAGTGCTTTTGTGTTTTTTGAAAGTAAGTTTGATCATCAGCTATAGAAAGTAGGTTCATCAGTTACTCCTAGTGTGTTTGATCATCAGTTATAGAAAGTAGGTTCATCAGTTACTGCTAGTGTGTTTGATCATTAGTTATAGAATGTAGGTTCATCAGTTATTGCTAGTAAGTTTGATCATCAGTTATACAAAGTAGGTTCATCAGTTACTGCTAGTAAGTTTGATCATCAGTTATAGAAAGTACGTTCATCAGTTACTGCTAGTAAATTTGATCATCAGTTATAGAAAGTAGGTTCATCAGTTACTGCTAGTGTGTTTGATCATTAGTTATAGAAAGTAGGGGTCATCAGTTACTGTAGTAAGTTTGATCATCAGTTATAGAAAGTAGGTTCATCAGTTACTGTAGTAAGTTATTCATCAGTTATAGAAAGTAGGTTCATCAGTTACTGCTAGTGTGTTTGATCATCAGTTATAGAAAGAAGGTTCATCAGTTATACGCTAGTAAGTTTGATCATCAGCTATAGAAAGTAGGTTCATCAGTTACTGCTAGTATGTTTGATCATTAGTTATAGAAAGTAGGTTCATCAGTTACTGCTAGTGTGTTTGATCATCAGTTATAGAAACTAGGTTCATTAGTTATATGCTAGTAAATTTGATCATCAGTTATAGAAAGTAGGTTCATCAGTTATATGCTAGTAAATTTGATCGTCGGTAATAGAAAATAGGTTCATCAGTTACTGCTAGTGTGTTTGATCATCAGTTATAGAAAGTAGGTTCATCAGTTACTGCTAGTAAATTTGATCATCAGTTATAGAAAGTAGGTTCATCGGTCACTGCTATTGTGTTTGATCATTAGTTATAGAAAGCAGGTTCATCAGTTATTAGGTAGTAAATTTGATCATCAGTTATAGAAAGTAGGTTCATCAGTTATTTGCTAGTGCATTTAATCATCATTTATTTGAAATTATAAGTTCATCAGTTATTATTAGTCCGTTTGGTCAGTAGTTATTTGAAAGTAGGTTCATCAGTTATTTGCTAGTGCATTTGATCATCAGTTATTTGAAAGTATATGTTCATCAGTTATTACTAGTCCGTTTGATAATCAATTATTTGAAATAGGTTCATCAGTTATTTGCTAGTGCATTTGATCATCATTTATTTGCTAGTGTTCTTTGAAAGTAGGTTCATCACTTATTGCCTGTGCGTTTGTGTTTATTTTGTATTCAGTTTAGTAGGTTCATCAGTTTAATAATTATTTTGTTTTGTTGGATAGGAAAAGAAGCTAAAAAGGCAAAGAAACCGGTAACTTTAAAAACATATTCACCCAATGATGATGATTTTGTTGAGGATGTGTTTACTCAAAAAAAAAAGAAAACGATCAACTGCTGCTACTTGCAAACCTTCTGGTTCATCAAAACATTCTAAACCTTCAACCACTAGTACTTCCAAACCTTCTTCTTCATCTAAAATTGTTCTTCCTGAAGATCTTAGGCCTGGACTCAATCTTCTCCAACCTAAACAAAAAAAAAATCGAAGGGTTCTAATAAAAAGCTTCCCTGGTCCATTATTTGAGACTATTCATAAAATGACAGTGGACCAAAAACAAACAATTTCAAGTTTGGGGTTTGCATCATTGTTAGATTTTGAAATAGATATAATGCCAAGCCATTTAGGGTTGCTAGAAAAGTTTGATGGTAAATCGGGAATCCTGAATGTCTTTGGGAAATCTATTCCCATAACCGCTAAACTAATTCACAAGACATTCGGATTCCCAATGGGCAAATTTGCAGTTGATGTCCGGGATGTTTTGAAGGAAAGGTCAAATGTATCTCACATAGAATTGAAGCAACAATTCAAGGGTATTCAGAGATTGTATGCTACACATTTGATGAAAGTGATCAGGAACCAAATTAGGAAAAATGATTGTGGAAGTCTATTTCAGAAGAATTTCCTGGTTATGTTTGCTTCTATCATGGCCCATATCGTTTCAACAGGGACTCTGAATATAGGATTCATCTCGTCTCTTACTTATCTTGAGAATGTGAGAGACATGGATTGGTGCCAATATGTGGTAGATTATTTGAAGTCAGAAAGAATAAGTTGGAATCCGAGAAAGCGATTCTATGGTCCAGTCTTGCTGTTGGAGGTAACTACTATAACTTTAAAATTGATGCAAATTAAAATTGATGAACTAAAATTTATTTTTATCTAACTTCAACTTAAATTAATGAACTAAAAATGCAGGTGATATTTGCCAATTCTCTTCTGAAAAAACCAAAAATCCTAGCATTTAAGTACTGGAAAACAGAAGAGATAGTTAAGTTGGATGAGATGATGTTTGGCAAAGACAGAAACAAAACAAAAAAAACCATTAAAGAAGAATCGGAGGAAGAAGGAGAGGAATTGGATGATGAAGAAGAAAAAGAGGAGGATGAAAAGGAGGATGATGAAGAAGAAAAGGAGGAGGATGAAAATGAGGAGGATGAAAAGGAGGATGATGAAAAGGACGAGGATGAAAAGGAGGAGGACAAAAAGGAGGATGATGAAGAAAAGGAGGATGATGATGAACTTGAGGAAGATGAAGAAAATAACAGAGATGAAAAGGAGGATGATCAAGAGGATGATGATGAAGAGGATAATAAATAGGAGGATAATGAAGAGGATGATGATGAAGAGAATGAGGGTATAGAAACTGATGGAGCAGAAATTTAGGATATTGGAGAACCCTCAAGAAAACCAAAATTTACAAAAAGCATTATTAAGAAACGGGAGACTCCTGAAGGTAAAAATATTAAAAACATTAATTTATTTGTTCATCAGCCTTATGAATAAAATGATTGGTATCTTTTTTTCAGCAGACCAAGAAGAATACATGATGCAGACGAACAAGAATACGATGATGCAGATGAAGAAGAATTCAATGATGCAGTCGAGGGTCTACAGATGATTGGAGGTATGATTTTATTAAATGTTCATCAGTTTTATAATAAGTCTTTTTTACATATGATTAAATGTTTTAAAAAATTACTTAAAACAACTTCTATCTAAAATAGAGGCAATGACAAAAGAAAACAATGATGCAGTCCATGGTTTACGGATGATTGGAGGTATGAAGTTTATGATTTTATTAAATATCCACCAGCATTCTTCATATATATTATATATCTTATAAACAATATCTAAAACTTAGTTGTATCTAGTCTTATATAGTTTTTTTAAACAATAACAAATGCTGGCAATGGTCGCAGATGATGATGATAACTTGTTGATAAAAAATCTGAGGACTCCAAGAAAGAACAAAGAAAAAATAATACCTGGTATATTTTTTGTTCATCAGTAATCTTATATAATTTTTTTAAACATTTAACTAAAAAAACTTCTATCTGAACTTAGTGATTGATGGACCACAAGAAGAAGAGAATGAAGAAGCAGGGGACAAAACTGATGAACAAAGTACGTATTGGCACATTCATAAGTTATATTATGTTCATCGTTATATTATTTTTCATCGGTAATATTATATAATATTTTAAACATTTAACTAAAAACTTGTATCCGCGAGAGAATGAAGAAGCAGTGACACCAATCCCAAAAACGGTGGCAGTGACACCACAAGAAGTAGAGAATGAAGAAGCAGGAGTCAAAACTGATGAACAAGGTACGTATTGGAACATTATTTTTAATGACTTGTGTACCATTTTCATATAGATAATACTGAAGAACTGAAGAAGAAATAATTGATGAACATTGCTTGAAAACTGATGAACAACTAATTGATGAACATGTTGGAAGCAAACGGAAAAGGAAAAGGAATTCAAATTCTCCTTATCAGAAAGTCTGTTCGATGAATCTGTTCAAAACCCAATTCGCATTCAAACGGAAAAAGAAATCAAAAAGTCCTAAGACAGATCTTCTGAGGAATGATCTTGACATTGATGAGCAAGTAGCTGATGATGTTCATATAGATGATATTGAGGAGCATCAATGGGTAGATGCATAGCTGATCGGTAAAAATCATTATTTGATATTTGAAATTCTTATGTTCATCAATTAGTTGATATATATTGTTAGCCTCGCTTTTTTATAAAGATAACGTCACCTACGTTAATTGGACTAGATGCATAGTATACTTTGCCCATAGGGACTAGTATCGTTTAAGTGGCAAAGTTAAGGTTTGTTGAGCCTATAAATACCCCTCATGACTCTCCATGAGGGGTGAGGTGAAGCATTTGGTTAATGTGTGTTTGTTTCATCAATAAAAGTTTCCATTGTTTTCTCCTCTCTCTCTACTTTCTCTCTCTAGAAGATGAAGATCTTCATCTTCTTCCACCAACCTCGACCTCCAAAACCACATAAATCTTTATAGCTTTTTCAGTCATAACAAGTGGTGTAGAGCCATGGTTATGCTTTGATGATTTATGTTGGTTTTGTTACCTTGTTGAAGTTGTTTTGTGCTATATTTGTGGGTCGGAATTTTTTTTTCCGAGTAAAGTGGTAAAACAGTTTTAACAAAACATTTGTATCTCTTTTGGTCCAAAAAAAAATGTCCTGGTCGTACAAGTTCAATATATGTCTTGGTCAATATCTGGTCCAAACAGTATCAATCTTTAGACATTTTTTTTGTACCAAACCGTGAAACAAATGTGGTCATCTTGTCATTTAGTGGTCAAAACGGGTCATTTATATGCTTTTTCTGGGTTTAATATGAAGCTGGTCGGAAATATTGGTCGGAATACTCGCCGGAAAAATGATTAAAGGGTCAAAACCCTCATTTTTTACGCATAAGGAGCATTTAGAGAGGTATTTACGCATAACTGTGAAGTTATGCGTAAGAAAAGTTACGCGTAAGGTTTTTACGCATAAGCTTTATGCGTAAGACCCTGTTTACGCATAAGACCATCCTTTACGCGTAAGCCTGACCCTACACATAAGGTTTTGAAGAAGAGTCTAAAAGTTACGCGTAAAAACGACCATGACCTCAATGACAAATACCATATACCATAATACAACTCTCGACCTCAGTTCTACTATCCTTCATCAGTCCAAGAAAAAAAAACAAAAACGGAAATCGAAATGACAAGAAACAGTTTCATTCGACCCAATTCAAACTACAAAATCTAAACCTACATCTAGACTCGCCAAAGGACCCTCACAAATCACTCCCCAACTCTCAAATCATTACTCTAACTGATATGTATCGTTACTCTAACTGATATGTACTCAATTAACAATAGATCTCAGTTTCAATTTAATTTTTTGCAATCTTCTTAAAGATTGTTTCAATTAAATCTACTTCATCATCAACCCTTTATTGGAAACTCAGTTTCCTTAATATCCGAACTTTTAAGATAGAACAAAAACGAATGTCTCATTCTTTCTTTGGTTCCTTTTTTATGAAAAAACAAATCGAAAATCATCACATAAACCTACCCGAGACCATTTCTTGATCTTGAAGACATTTGAAGATGGATTTGAGATAAGATGAGATGGAGGGTTTTTGGAAGAAACGTTTGATATTGCATAAGATAGAGATGTGCCATACGTGTATGGTCTTGAGATGAGATCTGATTTGGTAGTTTGTGTTGGTAGGCGTATGTTTTGAATTAGGGTTATGTGGGAGAGAAACAAGTGAGGCGTAATATTGTGATTAGGTTAAGAGTATGTTAGGTTAACTGAGACTTATAACCGGGTTGTGTTAACTTGTTTATGGAGCGGGTTGATTAATAGGTTGGACTGGGCCGGGTTTAATTATTTCTGGATCATGGATATCAATTGGGCCTGGTGAGTTAATGGATACTGTATATATGAGATAATATGGTGGTGGGCTGATAAAAATGTTATCACAAATTGTGTCATCCGAATTTTTTTGGAAGTAAAATTTTGGATACAAATTTTTGTAGTATTTTTAAGAATGGTATTTTGGTTGATTAAATTTTCACGGGAGGGATACAATATTCACGGCTTAAGCGAAGATCTGAAAAAATGGCTACGGGGTTTTTGTACGGTATTATTGACGAGAAATTGACGTGACATTTCACGGGTGGACTTCTTTATCGTTGAGACGTTGGTTGGTTGGATGCATGTCTCAAGATAACTTGTTGGAGCACATTATGAAATTTGACAATCGGTTATGGTGATGTAAGGAGTTACGTTGTAGTGCTCGCGATGTGTAACCATCACTTTAAGGAGTTACGTTGTAGTGCTTTCGATGTCACACATGATTGTGGATTGTTCTAGAATTTAGAACAAGCAGTAAGTCACAAAGTTGGGATGTTTGCTTCCTTTTAAAGTTAGTCGTATTGGGTTTTCTCCATATGTGGTCATTATGCTTAGCCGGTGAATTCAAAAGAGGTTCGTTTAAAGGTTGGTTTGAGAGAATTATTGAGAGTACTTTTGCAACATATTCTCACGGAATTTTGCTCAATCAAAGGTTTTAATATAGCATCAAGAAGGTAATACGGCATGTACGCAACATTATGATGATTCTGATAGCTCGCAACCATCAGGAGGGAGAAGTTGGTATCTCATCTTCCGTGATTGGATTACGAAGGGATTTGTGCTTAAGACCGAAGAAGGAGAAGTAGTATGTGTACATCGGGGCTTTTTACCAACTTGGATGCAATACTAAGTGAGTTATGTTATTACGATGTTCCCAGAACGACAACCATTGTGCTTCAAGAGTTTACTCTCTCCGCTGCGTGTTGGAAGAGTGTTGTCGGTTCAGGAGGGAGCAGAAAAAAAAAGAAAAAGGCTCACTAGTTAGGAGGGAGTAATAACCTAACTAGACCGTTACAGTTGAAGTTCAGAGCTACAAGAATTTGTGCCGTCAGTGCCACAGATCAAATGCCGAGATCGTCGGAAGGAGAGAACTTCAAGTTTGCCTCAGTATCTAGACTACAGAGACTATGTGCTTCAACAAAGTCAACATTGTTCATTACTATTGTAATTTACTTTGTTTTGTATTTATAGGTCTCATTGTAACCATTCACGTAGGTAGTGGATCCTTAAAGATAACGTCACCTACGTGAATGGACTAGATTTTACTTTGCCCATAAAGTCGTTTAAGTGGCAAAAAATATTTATGGTTATGCATTTGGCTATAGGTGTAGTGTGTGTTTTTCTTAATAAAAGTCTTTGTTTTCCTCCCTCTCTCTAGTCTCCCTAAAGGATGAAGATCTTCATTTTTCCACCAACCTAGACCTCCAAACCACATAAATCTTTATATGGTCATTTAATTGAACAATTTAATTTTAGTGGATCCTTTAAAAGAGGGAGTTTTAGAAAGTCTAAAAATATTTATGGTATTCTTTCATTTATGTAATTTTACACCTCTGTATTCTTTCTTCTTTCTTTTTCTCTATTCTAATCGCTATTTCCTTTCCATTTTGATCGGATCTTTTTACTTTTCGGCCATATATAAACGATTTTTCCACGATGATTTCCATTCAGTTCATTCATTCATTCAATTTCCCAATTTTCTCATTCTTTCAATTGTTCATAATTTGTAAATTTAGGGCTTTTTTGCTCTCTTTTGATATTCGATTATTTGAATCGTTATTTGTTCTTCAAATTGTGTTAATTCTTCATATCAGTTACGAATTGATCGTTCAATCTCATAATCGGAGGAAATTAGGGTTTTTAATCTTTCAATTGGTTAATCTGAAGAAATTAGGGTTTGTAACCGTTCAATTGGTTAATTTGGTAAAAATTGGGGATTTTTAACCGTTCAATCGGTTAATTTGATAAAAATTGGGGATTTTTAACCGTTCAATCGGTTAATTTGATAAAAATTTTCGGTTAAATCGGTGTGTAATGGCGATTGTTGATGCTCATCAGTTTAATCAAGGTAATTTTATTGTTAAGAGTTTGATCGGTTTATGCGGTTTTCTATTTTATTTATTTTAATGTTTGGTTCATCGGTTTAGCTAGGTTCATGAGTGTTCATCAATTTTGTATTCATGAGTTTATGCGGTTTGTGTTCATCAATTTTGCTTTTTTTCTATTTTTGTATTTTTATGTTTGGTTCATCAGTTTAGCTTTTATGTCATCTTAGGTTCATCATTTTATGTATTTTTGATTATTCTTATGTTTGGTTCATCAGTTTAGCTAGGTTCATGAGTGTTCATCAATTTTGTGTTCATGAGTTTATACAGTTTTGTGTTCATCAATTTTATGCTTTTTTTTCTATTTTTTGTATTTTTATGTTTGGTTCATCAGTTTAGCTTTTATGTTATCTTAGGTTCATCAGTTTATGTTTTGTTTGTTATCGCTTATATTCATCAATATATGTATTTTGATTATTTTTATGTTTGGTTCATCAGTTTAGCTTTTACGTTCACTTAGCTTCATTAGTATATCTTTTTTGTTCATCAATTTAAGCATTTTTTTATTTTTTAGTATTTTTATGTTTGATTCATCAGTTTATCAATTATGTTATTTTAGGTTCATCAGTTTATGTTTTGTTATTTGCTTATGTTCATCAATTTATGCATTTTTTATGTTTTGCTTATTTTTAAGTTTAGTTCTTCAATTTTGCTATTATCTTATCTTAGGTTCATCAGTTTATGCTTTGTTTGTTCATCAGTTTATCCTATCTGCTATTAGGTTCATCTGTTTTTTTCTTTATTGCTTATTTTTATATTAGGTTCATCAATAAATTGAAACATTATTGTATAATTTTTCACAGATAATGAGTATGAACACATTCGCGTCTGTTGGTATTGTTTACGAAGTGGAGGGTTGTAAGATTTGGGTTCTGATATTCTGTTGGTCAAAAGCGACATGGTATGATGTATCACTCACTTGGCGGGCTTATCGATTACAAAGATTATGCAAAAGAGTTGGTTTTGAGGTGCGTTTAGGACAACGGTATATATCTAAGAAAAATAAGGAAAAATTCTCGATTTGAAATATTTTGTTTGTAGTAAGGAAGGTACAAATCACCCCAAAAGTTGGTGCATTGAAGAAGTCGAATAGTAGGAAAGTGTCCTCTAAGCGTCTTGATTGCAAAGCGTTTTCGGGTTAGGCATATTCGAGGAAAGGCTATTGGTGTTATGATTTTGTTGAGGTCATAATCACGGCCTTGTCGATGAAGAGGATAGCGTTTTCTTGTTTCTTCTCGTGAAGTTACTTATACTCGGCGGTTTTTCTATATCAAGCTTCACAAGTCAATCTTGGTCGATGAAAGGTTTCAATTTACTTAAGCGGATATATGGGGACTATGATTTTATAGGAGCTAGTTCGGTTGATTGTAAAAATTATAGGAGGATGTGCTTGATTTCATAGGAAAAAGCGATGCACGAGATGTTAGTTGAGATGTTGTTGAACAAGAAGGATTTTCTTCCTAACTTTTCATTTGAGTATCAAGCGGTGACAATAATGCTTTGTGAATCTTTTACGGGTGATGAATATGCAAAGAGGAACTATTATGCTTTTGGCGATGTTATGTCATTTGATGCTACTTTCAGAACGAATAAGTAAGTTCATTTTTTATAGCTTTTTAAGTATTAACTTTTATACTTCTGTCAAGTTATAAGTTCATCAGTTATATAGTAATGGTTCATCAGTTATATTATAATATAATGTAAATGGTTCATCAGTTAGCTAATAAATTAAATGGTTCATCAGTTATATAGTAATGGTTCATCAGTTGTATAGTAATGTAAATGGTTCATCAGTTAGCTAATAATGTAAATGGTTCATCGATTAGCTAATAATGTAAATGGTTCTTCAGTTATTTTATAATGGTTCATCAGTTATATAGTAATGGTTCATCAGTTATATTATAATATAATGTAAATGGTTCATCAGTTAGCTAATAAATTAAATGGTTCATCAGTTATATAGTAATGGTTCATCAGTTGTATAGTAATGTAAATGGTTCATCAGTTAGCTAATAATGTAAATGGTTCATCAATTAGCTAATAATGTAAATGGTTCTTCAGTTATTTTATAATTGTTTATCAGTTATATTATAATGTAAATGGTTCATCAATTAGCTAATAATGTAAATGGTTCTTCAGTTATTTTATAATGGTTCATCAGTTATATAGTATTGGTTCATCAGTTATATAGTAATGGTTCATCAGTTATATTATAATATGATGTAAATGGTTCATCAGTTAGCTAATAAATTAAATGGTTCATCAGTTATATAGTAATGGTTCATCAGTTGTATAGTAATGTAAATGGTTCATCAGTTAGCTAATAATGTAAATGGTTCTTCAGTTATTTAATAATGGTTCATCAGTTATATAATATTGGTTCATCAGTTGTATAGTAATGGATTATAATTTATATTTTTATAGGTACAAAATGGTTTTTGTACCATTCACTGGGATTGACAATCACAATCATTGTGTTACATTTGGAGCTGCTTTGTTGTCATCAGAAACGAAAGAATCTTACATCTGGTTGCTTGAGTGTTTTAAAAGAGCGTTTGTTCGAGCACCGAAGGTTATTGTGACTGACCAGGATGGATCAATGAAAGTTGCTATAGAGTCAGTGTTCCCGTTATCTCGTCACAGATTATGCATGTGGCATATCATGCAGAAGTTGACTTCAAAGGTATGTTATCCGATTTTTTCAAAGGTTTGGCCATTAACTATTTTTTGTTCATCAGTTAGTAGTATAAAATTAAGTTCATCAATTAACTATGTTCATCAGTTTATTGTTGTCCATCAACTATTTTTTCATCTGTTAGTTTTTTTAATATTTTGTTTATCAATGAGTTTTTTATATATTATGTTCATCGATGAGTTCGTTCATCATTAAATTTGATTTTTCATTTTTGTAGGTTGGGCTGTTTTAGCTAAAGATCTTACTTTCAAAGGAGAATATCGATATTGTTTGGGTGATCGAATAGAGCACGAAGAGTTTGAGGATTTGTGGGAGCGATTGTTAGTTGATTTTGATTTGAAGGGACACAAATGGCTTTCGGATATGTATAATTTGAGGCGAAATGGATACCGACCTATTATAGGGATGAACCGATGTCGGGATTGATGAGAACTTCTTCTAGGTCGAGAGTGAAAACAATGCTTATGGTAGATTGACAAGTATTGATTTGACTTTATGGGAGTTCTATAATCATTTTGATAGTGTGGTTGGGTGCCAAAGATTTTCTCAACGTAAAATGATCATGACGATCGTTATACTATTCGGATATGCACATTGAACTTGATTTAGGCGGGAGGCTTGAAATATATACTCGGTCGATTTTCTTTGATGTTCAAATGAGATTTATGTACAGTGATTTCATGTATGTCGGTTAGTGTTTGGTGATGATTACGGCAAAAATATGTTATACAAGATCTTGGTGAAGATGAGCGATTTCTAGGCGACATCGTCAAGTGGAGGCGTTGTAAATGAAGTTTTTATGAGGTAACATCTTTTTAATCATTCATCAGTTTTTGTTCATTAGTTTTGTTCATCAATTTTTCGTAATTTACCTTTGTATGTACTACTTTCTTTTTGCGCGGTCTTGTGTAAACCGGTGAAGACTTTTATCGATGTTCGTGCAAGCGTTTTGAGTCATATGGACTTTTATGTCGTCATATCTTTTATGTGCTTGGTTGTCAAAGGTTAAAAGTTTCGAAGAAATACGTGCTTAGGCGTTGGTCAAAGGATTCTCTACCACCGCATCGGTCATTCAAGCCACGGTGATAGTCCCGATATGATCTGCGTGAGATATTGAGGCGGTCGAGTATTGTGTGAATCGTTATGCGGATGATCGAGCTCTGCAAAAGTTTAGAGATCATCGAGTTCGATTAATGGCGGCGGATCTTGATGTTCCTATACCGAAAAAGACTAATAAGCGAGATAGGCTTGCTTTATTCTTGGTGTGTCGCATGCCGGTAGAGACCATTGTAAATGTTCCAAAACAGTTAATCTTGTGTTAAATCGGTTAATGTTTTAACTATTATGTTATCACATAGGTTCATTAGTTTGTTGTTAATGCTTTGTTCATCATTTTTTTCCTTGTGTTATGATCATCTAATTTTTATTACCCTGATTTGTTTTCGAAAACAGGTTAGTACTAAAGGTTCTAGAAAAAGGATTAAGAGTAGTCTAGAGCGTTCAGTTAATCCAAGTGGGAAGTCTAGGAAGAACTGTAGATATTGCAAATGTAGCATGAAAGATCATGATCAAGCCAAGTGCAATGCTATTAAATTGAAATTGCTACTAAGAAGGCTAGTGATAAGGTGCTATAAAGAGAGCAAGCAAAAGGCGAAGTTGGTACGCTAAGAAAGGCGGTTATCGATATGAATGCTTGTGTTGTTACTTAGCTTTTGTTTCCTTTTCTTTTATTGTCAAAAATAAAGGTGTACTTGATATGTTTTTGATACTCTTATATATAATAAAGATTTAGTTGTTGATATGTTTGTTCATCAAGTTATCGGTTTATAGAAGCAAGTACATGTTTGTTCATCGGTTTATTAAAACTATTTGTTCATCGGTTTGTTCATCAGTTTTTATTATTAATGTTTTGTTCATCAGTTTAAGAAAAATGTTCACCAGTTTAATAATAACAATAATAGTAAGTAATAACAATAATAATAATTAACTCATGTACATTTTTCAGTAATTGATCAGTTTATAGAAGCAAGTACATGTTTGTTCATCAGTTTATTAAAACTATTTGTTCATCAGTTTTGTACATCAATTTATTTTTAATGTTTTGTTCATCAGTTTAAGAAAAATGTTCACCAGTTTAATAATAACAATAATAATAAGAAATAATAATAATAATAATAATAATAATAATAATAATAATAATAATAATAATAATAATAATAATAATTAACTCATCAATTCATCAGTTTAATGTTTTGTTCATCAGTTTGTTCATCAATTTAACTCATGTACACCATTCATCAATTTATCGGATGATAGAAGCATGTATAACATGACCAACCAACCAAATGTTTCAACATACTCGACAAAAAAAACCTCAAATATTCGGATGTTCATACTAAACAAAACATATGAATCTAAATATGAACCAAACATTGTTTTCACTTAGCAACATTGGTGTAGGAATAATATCAAGTAGTCACGTCTGACTATTTATGGCTTCGGTGATTCTTGTTGGAGTTTTTCCTTGTCTTCAAATCCAATTTCGGATATGCTTGAACTTCTTTTCAATTCCTTCTTTGTTTTCATTGGAGTCGGATAGCGAGAATCTTTGTGAGATATTTCATTCTCAAGTTCCTTATCTGCTCCTCTTGTTCTTTTCATACGGTACAAATCCAGCATCATATTTTGCCATGCTTCCTTGATATGTTTCCATATGTCGCATGGCAAAAATGCCACAATCAATCACATTTTCTTGTGTTCTCCATGGCATCTCAACAACGCAGAGCTTGTAATCCTTCAAGTTTGCTACGCGTGGATGCTTTTTTTTGCTCAAAAACTTTAAAAAAAGTGCTTTCTGTAATAACATATTAATAACAATGAGTTTCGTTACCTTTTTAAACGTATTGGTGAAGATAATTTGAAACGGTTGAATACTTACCAAATTACCCAGATTCCTTCCATATCTATCTCCCAATTTCATATTGTGAAGCATGTTGTCTAGAACGTGAATTTGAGGATCTTTCAAATTGAAGCAGACAACATAATAATGTTCATCATTGAGCAACATAGGGAAAAATACCTGCCATACATGGAGTGTTCATCAGTTTATTAAGATACTTTTGTTCATCAGTTTATTAAGATACTTTTGTTCATCAGTTTTTTATCTTATAAGAATTAATACAAATAAAATTGCTTACCAGATCTATTTCAAGAATAGATTCATAATTTGTTGGAATACAACATTATTCATGTTTTCCTCAAACTTGTTATACAGAAGTCTTCCTTACATCCTCTTGCATCATCTTCTTTGTGCATTTTCATCAAAATTCATAAGGGTAATTGGATTTAACTAATGAAAAATATTTTGTTTCTTTTATATAACTTACAATAATCGATGTATTGCAGAATAGTTTTTTCAACGACTGATGACTTTTCCTTTTTTCACCCATATTCAGTAAGTGTGTCCACATGTCAATTACCACAACAATTACTTCATTTCCAAATTGCAAGCTCTCAAAATGTATTCTCAGACCATCAAAAAAGTAGGACTTAAAAATAATATCACTGCCAATTAAATGGTTCATCAGTTAGCTAATAATGTAAATGGTTCATCAGTTATATAATAATGGTTCATCAGTTATATAGTAATGGTTTATCAGTTATATAGTAATGTAAATGGTTCATCAGTTAGCTAATAATGTAAATGGTTCTTCAGTTATTTAATAATGGTTCATCAACTATATAATATTGGTTCATCAGTTATATAGTAATTGTTCATCAGTTAGCTAATAAATGTAAATGGTTCTTGAGTTATTTTAATAATGTAAAATAACTGCCAATTAAAATTAATATAATATTTTAGTAAAAAATATTCCTATTTTTTTGCTTTTGATGAACCAATATAAATTTTAAATTAACGAGCACAATTTAGATTACTTACTCTACATTTCCTTGTGAGAGAAGATAGTCTCAACAACCTTTTTTCGTTGTCATGTGGTTTGTTTTCATGACCACCACTCTTTGTAAGTAAGGAGACTTGAGTGCTTACATCGGCTTCACTTGTCTTTTCCCAAGTCTTCTTCTTTTGCATTTTTCTTTTGGTGCGGCATTTTAGCTTTTAGCAATTGTATTGAATGAACTTAGTGAGTAGTTTTCGATTTTAGTTACGGTGTTTTGCTCAACCATGATATCCTTTTCGGTTTTGTTACGGTCTTGTGCTCACAAATGATATCGGCATTATCGACTTGGGCTTTGGTGTTGAAAATTCTTGAGTTCGATTGTTTCAACTTTTGAAGCATCCTTGAATTTTTGGCCAAGTATCCTTATCGCTTCTCCAATCATGGTGATGATGGGTTCAAGAAAGATAAGTTGGCAATTAATTCATCCACACTAATCACGGTTTTGTTTTTCATATAAAATGATATCTAGACTCTTATTTTCTCCACTTCGAGATATTGAACAACGGAATTCTTGTTTTTCATTTCCTTTTGACCTTCTATCCGTTCAAAATCTTTCACAATTTCGGATCATTGAACATTTGAGTTAGTGTTGGTTCATCGGTCTTTGTTGGTTCATCGGTTTGTATTGGTTCATCGATCGTGTTGGTTCATCGATCGTGGATCCTCTTTATGTTCATCGGTTTCTTTAGCTTCGGTTCATGTTGAGCCATCTTCATCAACATCTAAATCGACTTCTTCACCTTCAAATTGTGATTGATGAACAACAATTTCCTTGAGCTTTCACTACTCTGTTTACTAACCTATTCATCCATTCTGTACACCTAACAAAGTTTGTATGTCGAGGGTATTTTTCCAATGCGACTCTTAACATGTCATCAATTTGTTTCGACTCTTGAAATATTGTTAACATGTTCCTCAATGAATGGTCAAATTCTGTTATTATTTAAAATTTAATAAATATGATATACAAAATAATTATTACTCTAAGATATATTAAAGATTTTTACCTCGGTGATTTGAATTGTGAATAAATCCTTGAAATTCTAAAACCATCGGCGATAATTGTTGTGTGATCTCAATCTTGTCGGATGACAAGCTCTTTTGTTCATCTGTTTACATTACCAGTTCCATCGGTTCGAGTTAATGGATTACGAGTTTCAACACTTTCATCGATTCGATCATTTGATTTCGAATCATTAAATTATTGAATGAAATTTTAAAATATATCTTAACAACTAATCTATGTTCAATATAAACAAATTTCAAAGATCACATAATTTTTTACCAATCATATCTTCATTAGACCATTGTTGCTCCCCAATATCATCTATATGAACACTCGTATTGTCACCATCAATCATGTGCTCTTTCTCCCAATTTCGACTTCAAACTCGGGCTCTTCCCTCTCTAATTACATCATCATTGATTTTCTTTTCAATTTTCTTACGTATTCTATTACTCTTGTTCCTTTTCAACTACAAAAGGTATTTTTAATTAAATCTGTTTACACAATTCATCATTAATATATACATACCAATTCTTACCATCTTTATCGACTTTTCCACTTCATATATGTTCTCTTCTACCGGTACTATTTGTTTTCTTGTCCATCATCCTTTGTTACAAGTTTTTTAATTAAAGCGATGAACATATATTTTATTAACTGATGAACATATAATAAAACTGATGAACAAATAATAAAATTATATGTTCATCGGTTATCAAATTATTATACCTTCTTTAGTATTACAACCCTTCTTTGAATCATTCTTTGCTTTTTCAACTTCTGCAAAATAGAAGCTAATTAATTTTTTATTTAAAAACGTAAAATCAAAGTTTTTTTAAATAATATGCTTACCTTTAACTTTTTTCTTTTTAGTACACATTGTTTTAATCAATACGGTTTCATCTTCTGCGGCATCGGTTCGCTATAAGAAAAATATAGAATATAAGTTAGATGTAAGTATAATAAAATCATGTGTTCATCAGTTCATCAATTTATTATACCTTGATTGTTTTCTTCTCGGTAGTCCTCGGTTCTTTAACCAATGTCTTTGTCATTTTGGTTTTTGAGGTACTACATCATTTCGTATTTCATTTGCTCCAACATCGTCCATTTCTTCTTCTTCTTCGTCATCCATATCTTGTTCTTCGTCAATTATCTTCTTTCTTTACCATCTTTTTTCATCTTTCCCAAACATCATCTCATCCAATTCAATTATCAAATCATTTTCCGGTATTTAAAAGTCGGATATTACGGATTTTCGAGCAAGAATGGCGAATATCAACTGCATTTTAAGTTAATACATATATGTTCATCGGTTATCAATTAATACATATATGTTCATCGATTAATACATATATGTTCATCGGTTATAAAGTGATAGAAATTACCTCCGATAACAAGAGTGGGCCAAAGAAGCGTCTTTCCGCCCTTCCAAATTGATGTTTGTGACTTGGATAATCCAACATGTATTCACACCAATCCATTTCTTTCACATTTTCTAGAGAACTTAAAGATGGTATAATGCTTAGATTAAGAGTCCTGTTGAAACCACATGCGCCATAATAGTTGAAAACATGACTAAAAATTCAAGCGAAATAGCCTTCCGGCGTCATTTCTCTTTATCGAATCTTCATTCTTTTGAGCAAATGTTTATTAGCATATAATCTTGTGATCCGTTGAATTGATTTTAAAATCTTGGTAAGCAGTATTTCCTCTTTCCTTCAACACATCACGTATTTCAACTTCAAAAGCGCCCATTGGTAATCCGGTTGTCGATGAACAACTTGGGGTAACCTCAATAGATTTACCAAATACCTTCAAGGTTCTGTTTACGCATCGAACCTTTTAGCAACCAATATCCTAAACGGCTTGGCATTGCATTAATTCCAAACTCCAACAATGATCCAAACCCTAAAGTCAGAAGCGCTTCTTTTGGTCATCGATTAAATCATAATAACTTCAAATAATGGACACAGGAAAGACTTTATTAAAACCCTATCAAATGTTGAACACGGTTGGCGAAGTTTTTATGCGATTTAGAATCTATGTCATCGAAAAGAAGCTGGTTTAGATGAACTAGAAGTTTTCTTTGAAACTTTTGTTTTGAACTTGTTTGAGTAACCGGATTGTCACGTTTGCGTTTAAGAACCTTAGAAACTTCATTTTTATTTCGTGTAAATGCATCCTTTACGAAATCATCATCACTTGGTGAATATGCTTTTACTGGAATAGATTTCTTTGCCTGCTTTGAATCTGTACATATCAAACAAAACATCATAAATTTATCAGTAACTGATATTATGTTCATCAGTAACTGATGAACCAAATAAAATTGTGAACAACTAACTGAGGAACATAACAGTTGATGATAATAATTTAAACAAAAACATGATGAACAAAAGATGTTGGCAAGTCAATAATCTTCGCAAACTATCACTATCAATAAGCGATGAACAAAAAAATAAGCGATGAACAAGGATATTATCATATTCTTGATGAACATAACATAGACTATCTAAGACTATTATCATCTAACAAAACCAAACGAGATAATAATCTTCGTAAAGAACCACTATCAATAAGCGATGAACAAAAACAATAAGCGATGAACAAGCCTTTTTATAATCAAGCGATGAACATAACATAGACTAGCTAAGACTATTATCGTCTAACAAAACCAAAGCGCCTAATATTCTTCGCAAACATCCACTATCAATAAGCGATGAACAAAAACAATAAGCGATGAACAAGCCTATTTTATAATCAATGAACGATGAACATAACATAGACTAGCTAAGACTATTATCGTCTAACAAAACCAAAGCGCCTAATATTCTTCGATGAACAAACAGACCACTATGAATAAGCGATGAACAAAACCAATAAGCGATGAACAAGCCTATTTATAATCAATCGATGAACATAACATAGACTAGCTAAGACTATTATCGTCTAACAAAACCAAAGCGCCTAATATTCTTCGCAAACATCCACTATCAATAAGCGATGAACAAAACCAATAAGCGATGAACAAGCCTATTTTATAATCAATCGATGAACATAACATAGACTATCTAAGACTATTATCGTCTAACAAAACCAAACGACCTAATATTCTTCGCAAACAACCACTATGAATAAGCGATGAACAAAACCAATAAGCGATGAACAAGCCTATTTATAATCAATCGATGAACATAACATAGACTAGCTAAGACTATTATCGTCTAACAAAACCAAAGCGCCTAATATTCTTCGCAAACATCCACTATCAATAAGCGATGAACAAAACCAATAAGCGATGAACAAGCCTATTTTATAATCAAGCGATGAACATAACATAGACTATCTAAGACTATTATCGTCTAACAAAACCAAACGACCTAATATTCTTCGCAAACAACCACTATGAATAAGCGATGAACAAAACCAATAAGCGATGAACAAGCCTATTTATAATCAATCGATGAACATAACATAGACTAGCTAAGACTATTATCGTCTAACAAAACCAAGCGCCTAATATTCTTCGCAAACATCCACTATCAATAGCGATGAACAAAACCAATAAGCGATGAACAAGCCTATTTTATAATCAAGCGATGAACATAACATAGACTATCTAAGACTATTATCGTCTAACAAAACCAAACGACCTAATATTCTTCGCAAACAACGACTATTCCGGGAGTTGAACAAGAAATAATTGATGAACAAAAATAATTGATGAACAAGTGGCGATGAACATAATATATACCTTTTAACAAACTATTCCGGGGAGTTGCGAGGCGGTCGTGTATGTTTTCGATCTCTTTTCCTTGAAGAGTTCTTCTATTTTCTTTCATCTAAAAATTTAAATAAAATAAGATTAAAATAAAATAAAATTAAAATCGATTATTCAAAAAAATAACTAATAAACTAACAAAAAGCGATGAGAGATGAATGCAAAACTAAAATTAAAAAATTAAAACAAAATTAAACAAAATTAAAAATTAAAACTACCACTTCTAGTTTTCATCTTTCCGTGTGCAAATCGTTCTTTTTAATCAGAATTTGAGTGGAAATCGGGATTTTTTTTAATCCTAATTTAGATAAATAGAGAGAAATGGGGTGGGAGGATTTTGGAGGAATACGGTGTTTTTTGAGAGAGAAATGAGATTGAAAAGGTGGGAGGAAAGATGAAATTACGGATTAGTAAAGTCCGCTTCTTTTTTCTAGTTTAAATTTGGGATTGAAATCCAGTTAGTTTTGTTTTAGCCTTTTAATTTATACCCTTTGCAAGGATCGAGATATTCCAATGGAATGGTGGGAAATGGATGATTTTAGAAAGAATGAATTATTTATTTAACGATTATATTAATGTGTAATTAGTTGTTGATATATGTTTTAAAATTTAATTCAACAATTAAACAAATGATGAGAAACTAATGAAGAGAAATGGGTGGATCGGATCAAACAAATTGAAACTAGAAATGAGGAACAAAATATTTCATCATGGTTATCGACAATGATATTAGAGTTTCAAGGGTTTATTCCCAATTCAAACGTAAAATATTTAAACTTACTACTTATATAACTTTAAATATATATTTTAAACTTATTTGAAAGTAGGTTCATCAGTTATTGCTAGTGCGTTTGATCATCGTTTTTGAAAGTAGGTTCATCACTTATTGCTAATGCATTTAATAATCAGATAATTTGAAAGTAGGTTCATCAGTTATTGCTAGTGCTTTTGATCATCGATTATTGCTAGTGCTTTTGAAAGTAGGCTCATCGATTATTTTGAAAGTAGGTTCATCGATTATTGCTTACGTTTGATCATCGTATTTGAAAGTAGTTCAGATTATTGATAGTGGATTTGATCATCTGTTATTTGTAACTAAGTTCATCAGTTATTGCTAGTGCATTTGATCATCAGTTATTGCTAGTGCTTTTTGAAAGTAGGCTCATCAGTTATTTTGAAAATAGGTTCATCAGTTATTTCTAGTACGTTTGATCATCAGTTATTTAAAAATAGGTTCGTCAGTTATTGATAGTGGGTTTGATAATCGTTATGACATGAATTCAATCACTCACTAAGGAACATGTTAGCCATATTTCAAGAACTGAAAATTGATATTGATGACATGCTAAGCGCTGGATTGAAAAAATACCCCCAAGATGAATCATTGTTGGAAGTCCGGGACTAGATGAACAGGTTAGTAAACAGGACGACGTCTGAGAGCTCACAGAGTAAAGACGAAAGCTCAATGCAGATGGTTGTGCATGAAGCTGATGATAAAGAAGGCTCCGAGGAGAAGGAAGCATGTGAAGAAACAGATGAACCTCATCAGGACATACCGACAGAGAAAACATTAACTCAAATGTTCTTAGATCTAGACTTTATGAAGGAAATTGAAAACATTGAACGCTAAAAACAGGTAATACAATCAAAAACCATTTTGTACCTAACTGATGAACTTATAAACAATTTGAATTATGAGAACACTTGATGCAAAATAACTGATGATCTATTACCTGAAAACATATGAAAAGGCCAGAATTCCCAATATTCAACACGGAGCAGGATATCGTTTTGTATCAAGAGAAAAAAGAACCCGAGCAGATCTTGGAAGAATTGCTCAAAAGCACACCTTTCTTGTAGACATCGTCAGAATTGTTGAGTGAGAAGATTGACGACGATGTTTGGAAAAAAAATCAAGAGGATGCTTCAAAAACGAAAATCTCACCACCAAAATGGAAAAACCTCTCCCCAGAAGATGAAGAACAAATCAACAGGATGCCAAAGATGATAACACCCATATCATTTGTACCCGCATCACTCGAAGAAAAATTAAGAATGAATGAAAAAGAAGATGAAGCTTTTACCACACCACTGAATTCTTTCAACACAATCGCTAAAAAGCTTAAAATGCCTGAAACGGAGAAGAAAACTAAAGGAAGTAAGATGGCTTGGAAAATATAAAAGAAAAGAGAAAAGTCAAGCCTCATGAATCTCTAAAATCTCCGTATTTACAAAGAGTAGTTGTGATGAAGAACAAAGTACATGAGTTGGAAAAAGGTAGGCGATACAATTTTCTCGCAAGAGGAGATCTCGAGTAAGTAATATGTATTATGTTCATCAATTTAAATTTCTTATTTCTTAGAAGTTTTTTTTTCTAAAATATTATCTTAAAATGAAATTGCAGTGATGTGTTATTTCATTCATACTTTGTTGACGGTCAAAGAGTACACTTTGAGAGCTTCAAGGAAGGCAATGAAATCTGTTCAAGAGTGATTGATATGTGGGCGTATATACTGAAAATAGCAGAAGAGAAAAGGAGTCTAGGATCATTGAGGAAGCTATACGCCCATACATCAGTTATTGTAAGTTACAAAAACTTTATCAATTATGATTCAATACTTGAAATCAGTTAACTTATGCTTTGACTAATATTGAAGAACAACAGACATCAGAAATGATGAATATGAGTATAAACTCGAATGCTTTGTATTCAAAATTTGCGGAGAACATGAACTATCTTTTCTTTTTGTCTATTACTTATCAATCTGTCAAAGACATTGACCTAGTAAGCATTTTATTTTACTAGTTTGTATGAGATAAAAAACTGATGAACAAATAGATAATTGGAAATTTTAACACTTTATGTTTAACAGATGTTTTTCCCGATGATGCTCTCTGATGAACACTACTATGTTGTCTGTTTCAACTTGAAAGAGGCTCAAATCCATATTCTTGACAACATGGATCACAGTGAATTAATCAAAGACATATATGGGAAAACACTGAGTTATTTGGTAAGAATTTTATGTATATTAAATATATGTTCATCAATGTAGTTAAATTGAATCTCATTGTTTTTAATTTGTTATTACAGAGAGTACTCTTTTTGAAGTTCTTGAAAAATAACGGGTATCCACATGTTCAAATACTGAACAAATACAAAGTGTGTAATGTGAAAATGCAATGGCAAACCAAAGACAATTACATTGATGTGGAATTTTCGCTATGAGGCACATGGAAACATATTTAGGAAACAAGTTCTTTGATGCTGGATTTGTAAAAGAAGGAAAAGAACAAGTCAAACAGATAGAAGACTTGAGAAAGAAGTACTTGACAAAGATTCTGTTGTCCAAGTCCAATGACAACAGAAAAACAGTAGAGACCGAGGTTCATGAATATTAAAGTTTAAGTTTGAAGGAAAAGAGAATGCTCCAACAGATGTCTGAAAAGGCTATTGCAGATCATGTCTCTTATTATTTTGATAGAGAAGCTAGTGCTCTACTTCGAAAGTGAACCCATTGTTCACTGGTCAAGTAAAAAACAACATAGTCTAATTGATGAATGTTTGGAATATTTTCTTGCTTATGGTTAAATACTTTTGGTTGGTTGGAACGGGCAAGTTATGGTTAAACAGTTATGGTTATTTGATGAACAATATGATATACATTGATGAATGTTTTGGTATTAATGTTTTTGTACAAATATGTTATCTTTTGAATTTGATTCATGCAAATTTCCCTTTTGCTTATTAATATTTGGTCTATTATTAAATCTGATAGAATCTTATTGTTCTGCATAAAGACACTATGTTTCTGCATAAAGACACTATCTTTCTGCATAAATAATTTGTGGTTCTGCATATTTTTGGGGTTCTGCAAATTTTTTTGTGGTTCTGCATATTCAATGTTCTGCATATACACTATGCAAATGAAATGACTAAACTACAAATTGATTCCTCCATATACTATTTTGGTCTATCTTGTACATTGCAACTTGATTACACAAACCAATAACTGACCAAACAATTTGATTCCTCCACTATATAAGGCCATAATCTCAATGGCATTTTCATCACACATCTATAACAAAAAACAAATAACTAACCAAAATGAGTTCCAAAGATATCATACGCATTTGCATTGACTCTTCCGATACAAACTGTGAGGAGGTTAGCCCACTCAATCTAATTGAGCCACTCGCTGAAATTGAGCCATCAAAGTTTGGCTCAAGCTCCAAAATAGAAGAAGCTAGCAGTAACCTAACCCGCAAACAACTTGCAAGGAATGCTTTTGATGAAAGGGAGAAAGTTCTGGGCTGCCAAACGAGAATTTTTGTGAAGAAAATGGTATCAAACCATTTGTGGTTAAAGATGCCAAAGTCGAAAAGGAAGGAAGCAAAGATCCATTTAGGGAAGGAAGCGATTTAGGGAAGGAAGCTTTTGGTTACATCGATGTATGTATGCGGTGGTTTAAGTATCACTTAAACCAAATTTAATAAAAGCTGTTGTAACCAAATCTATCAATGAATTGTTTTATGCTTATGATTTCGGTAAAAACAATCTTGATGAACCTATGATAAGCGATGAACAATAACAAGCGATGAACCTATGATCTTGGAACAACAAGCGATGAACATATGATAACACATGACAAAATAAGCGATGAACAAAAAAAATAGATTTGATCATAGTAGAAATATAATAAAATAAGCGATGAAAAAAAGTTGAAGAACAACTTATGAACCTATGATTCGATGAACCTATGATAAGCGATGAACATATGATAACACATGACAAATAAGCGATGAACAATAAATTTGATCATAATAAAAATATAATAAAGTAAATTAACTTTGATAAAAAACATTCTTATCGGACAAACTTCACATTTATTTATCTAATGAAAAAATCAAAGTTTCTTTGATCAATTAAAAAAAAAAAAAAAAAAAACGCATTCTTATGAGACAAACTTCACATTTATTTATCAAACAAGAAAAAAAAAAAGTGAAATAGTAACTAAGAAACTACACAAGCATTCTTCTCAGACAACTTAAACTTCTTAGCGGCCAACCTCGCCTTCTGCTTCCTATCCTTTATAGCAGCCTTATCACTAGCCTTCTTAGCATCAATTTGAGCTCTGATAGCATTGCACTTCGCCTGATCATGATCCTTCATGCTACATTTGCGAATATACAGTTCTTCCTACGCTTCCCACTTGGATTAACTGAACGCTCAACACTGCCCTTAATCCTTTTTCGCGAACCCTTAGTACTAACCTGTTTTGGACAATAACAATTGAATGATCAAAAAGAATCTGAACAACAATTGATGAACAAAAAAACTCGATGAACCAAAAAAAATTTAATGTTCATCAACTAAAAAACCATATAAACTAACTGATGAACCTATGATAAAACAGGACAATAGCTGATGAACCTATGATAACTGATGAACCTTTCAGAACACAAGACTATAACTGATGAACCTATGATAACTCCTAGCCTGAGATAACTCCTAACCTGTGGTAACACAACCTATGATAACAGAACCTGTGGTAACACAAATAAACACAAACAAACTAAGCGATGAATCTATCGTAACATTATAGCTAAAAAGACAATATAATTTAATATGTTCATCAACTAACAAGAATATAACTAAAGAGCATAAATTGATTAACATCGATAAAATAAGCGGATAAATAAAATGCGATGCGATAAACCTAAGATAATATATGTTCATCAACTAAAAAGAATATAAAAAATAGCATAAACTTACTAACATCTCACAAAAAATCAGTACTAACCTTCTTTGGAAGATTTACAATGGTCTCTTCTGGTTGCGACACACCAAGAATAGAAGCAAGCCTATCACGTTTATTAGTCTTTTTAGGCATAGGAACATCAGCATCTGCCTTCGCCATTAACTGAACCTGATGATCTTTAAACTTTTGCAGTAGCTCGGGATCATCTGCATACCGATTCACACAATACTCAACTGATCTGAACATCTCACGCTGGATCATATCAGGACTATCACCAGTGGCTTGAATGACTGATGGAGGTGGTAATGAATCCTTTGTCCAACGCCTAAGCACATATTTCTTTGGAAACTTTTTAACCTTTGACAACCGAAGCACATAAAAGATATGACGACATAACAGTCCATATGACTCAAAACGTTTGCACGAACACTTATAAAAATCTTCAGCTGGTTTACACAACACCTAAAAAAAAGGAAAGTAGCACATACAGTGGTTAACTACAAAAAACTGATGACCAAAAAATAATTATATAAAAAGATATAATGATTAGAAAGAAATTTTATAAGGATAACAAACTGATAAACAAAAACCGATGAACAAAAACTAATGCACAAAAGCGATGAGCAGTTAAAACACATGTTACCTCGTAAAAACTTCATTTACAACGCCTTCCACTTGACGATGTCGCCTACTAATCTGCTCATCTTCACCCGTATCTTGAATAACGTACTTTTTGCCAGAATCAACATCCAAAACACTTACCGACATACATAAAATCACAGAAGCATAAATCTCAGTTTGAACATCAAAGAAAATCGACCGAGTGTATAACTCTGAGGCTTCCTTTACTAACTCAAGTTCGGTGTGCATATCTGGAATAGTATACCGACTTTCATGATCATTTTTACGTTGAGCAAACCTTTGGCAACCCACCACACTATCAAAATGGTTATAGAATTCCCATAAAGTCAAATCAATGCTTGTCAAGCGACCGTAAGCATTGTTTTCACTCTATGACCTATAAGAAGTACGCATCAAACCGGCCATCAACTCATCCCTATAATAGGCTGGAATCTACGTATGCCTCAAATTATACATATTTGAAAGCCATTTGTGACTCTTCAAATAGAAATCAACTAACAAACGCTCCCACAAATCCTTAAACTCTTCAGGCTCTATTCTATCAGTCCAAACAATATCCGATATTCTTCTTTTAAAAGTATGATCTTTAGCTAACACGGGACCAACCTACAAAATCAAGATCAATTTTAATGATGAACAGAACTCATTGATGAACATTATTTTATAAAACTAAATGATAATGAAAAAAGTTGATGAACAAAAGCTAACTGATGAACATAAGTAACTAATAAGCAAAATCAGAGGAACATACCTTTGATGTCAACTTCTGCATGATATGCCACATGCATAATCTGTGACGAGATAAAGGGAATACGGTATATATTGCAACTTTCATGGATCCGTCTTGATCAGTCACAATAACCTTTGGTGCTCGAACAAACGCTCTTTTAAAACATTGAAGCAGCCAAATGTAAGATTATTTCGTTTCTGATGACAACAAGGCAGCTCCAAATGTAACACAATGATTGTGATTGTCGATCCTAGTGAATGGTACAAAAACCATTTTGTACCTATAAAAAATAAATGATTAACATTATTATATAACCGATGAACCATTACAATATAACTGATGAACAATTTACATTATTATATAAGAGATGAACCATTTACATTCAGTACATCATTTCAAATCGCATCAGCTTGTAACAACCAAATACATCAGCTTTAAAAATCTTGTTTAAATGTTTCTAGCTTGAAGTGTTTCCCCATAAATGGACGGTGGTGACTGTGAGCAGGTTTTGAATCTCATTGATCATCTCAAACACACATAAACTGACAGAACAAGATGATGGGCAACGCGAATTAACTTTTATACCGATGAACATCATCTTGTTGTGACGAAGTTTATGTGTGTTTGAGATGATCAATGAGTTTCAAAACCTACTGACACTCACCCATCATCCATTCCGGGGAAACACTTCAAGCTAGAAACATGACCTATTTACATTCATTTCATCAGTATTTAAAGATAACAAAGAGATAAATAGATAAGATGGGTAGGGTAGATAAAAACATAGATAGGTGGATTTTTTGATAAAGAGATAAGCTAGATGTTAGTAATTGAAGATAAGATAAGATTCTGTGGGGTAACAAGTCACATGACCATTATTATATAACTGATGAACCATTTACATTCACTACATAATGAATAAACTTATTACTTAACAAAAAATGTTCATCAGTTGAAAAAAGAAAAACATGTAATGAAAAAAATATAAAAAAATAAACTTACTTATTCGTTCTGAATGTAGCATCAAATGACATAACATCACCAAATGCATAATAGTTCCTTTTTGCATATTCATCAGCCCAGAAAAGATTCGTCAAAGCATTATTCTCACCAGTTTCATACTCAAATGAAAAATTAGGAAGAAAATCCTTCTTGCTCATCAGCATCTCAACTAACATATGTGCATCATTCTTACCAATGAAATCAAGCACATCTATCCTATAATTTTTACAATCAACCGAACTAGCCACAATAAACTCATAGTCCCCGTAAATCTGCCTGAGTAAATTGAAACCCTTCACTGGACCAAGATTTACTTGTGACGCTTGATATAGAAAAACTTGTTGAGTATACGTAACATCACGAGAAGAAACCAAAAAACACTATCCTCCTCACTAAATAGGCTTTGATTATGACCCTCAACAAATTCATAACACCAATATCCTCTTCCTTCAATATACTTCACACGAAAAACAGCCTTACAATCAGTACGCTTAGACGGATGTTTCCTAGTATTAGGTTTTGCTCCTACTTTCGGGGCAGGATTTGTACCTTCTTTACTACAAACAAAATACTTCAAATCTAGATTTTTTCCTTATTCTTCTTAGATATATACTGTTGACCTAAACGGACCTCAAAACCAATTTTTTGCATAAGCTTTGTAATACTCATAAGCCTGCTCCAGAGAATGATACATCATACCATAAGTTGGCTTCTCACCAGCAGGAATATCAGGAACCCATAACTTCTGACCCGCCTCCTCAGAAACAATACCAACAGAATATGGAACAGGTTCATAATCATTATCTGTAAAAAATATAGAACATGTTCATAATCATCTATTTTATTGATGAAGAATAACTGATGAACCAAAAACACATAACACAGTAAAAAAATTGATGAAAAAAAACACATAGCACATGACAAAAAATTGATGAACCAAAAATACATGACAATAAGCGATGAACCAAAAACATATAACACATGACAATAATTGATGAAGCAAAACATATACAGACAATAACCGATGAACCAAAACACACATGAAAAAAAAAAAAAAAAAAAAAACAAAAAAAGCGATGAACCAAAAACACATAATACAGGGCAATAACTGATGAACCAAAAACACATAGTACAGGGGACAATACCTGATGAACCAAAAACACATAACACTGGAAAATAATTGATGAAGCAAAACACATACAAGACAAATAACTGATGAACCAAAAACACATAACACAGGACAAACATAACTGATGAACCAAAAACACACAATACAGGGACAATAACTGATGAACCAAAAACATAACACAGAACAATAACTGATGAACCAAAAACACATAACATATTCCATATAACAATTCTATTCGATAAACCGATTGAACACTTAAAAACACTAATTCTCTTCCAATTCATCAACTAAGATAAGCGATAAGTGATGAACCTAATCGGTGATGAATGTGATAAAATAAGCACAAATAAAATTCATAAAAGATCACAAAATTGATGAACATGTGATAAAAATAAGCGAGATAAAAAAAGCACTAATCGGTTGATGAATGTATAACAAAAATGAAATTACCTTGATTAAACACATGAGTATCAGTTTGAGCCATTAGAAACCGATTTGACGATGAAAATCCCCAAATTTGAACGGTTAAAAACCCTAATTCTCTTCCAATTAGCCGATTGAACGGTTAAAACCCTAATTCTCTTCCAATTAACCAATTGAACAGATAAAACCCTAATTCTCTTCCTGTTAGGAATTAGAAAATTCCATAGTGAAGAGTCGGTCACCCCTAATATTATCTAGCATAAGTTAGCTCGTAGACATATCGTTATTTACGTTATTTAGTAGTTTATTTATTAGTTTGTAGCGTAGTATAGCGTAGTGCAACACCGTGGAGGAAGGACGGGTCTTTACCCATCGTATCACCGATCCACAGCCGATAGGAGGTCGTGTATTGTGTAGATAAATACCCTTCCATCCATGGAAGGGTGGTGCTTTTTCTCTAATATTCTACATTTTGTGAAGTAACTCTACCAAGAAAACACCCACTCTCTAACTTTCTCTCTAATGGCAAACATGTATTTTGATCTCCCAAGACCACCGAATCATCAACACAATAAAAATAACGATCCTACAATTGGTACCAGAGCCAAGGTTTTGTGTTTTGATGATTTCTCGTGGTTTTTTATTTTGTCCTTAACTGTTTTTGGTGTTTCTTGATGGTCGGAAAAAGTTGTTTTGTGTTGTGGTATAACTGATTTAAGTCTTGTATCCTTTTATTGGTTTCAAACAAAAGGTCATTGTCTAATGTTTAGATATCCATCTTGCCTCAATACTTTGTCCAAGTCAATATTTTGATTCATTTTTTTACAACGTTTGTACCATACATGCGTATTCTTTTTGGTCTGATTCCTGTGGTCAAACCTTGTCAAAACTGGGTCATAATAAGTCTTTATGGTGGTCAGATTTCGTGGTCATAATGGGCAAAAAGGAATGCATTTTTATGTCATCTTTCTGGGTTATTATGAATCTGGTCGGAATGTAGTCCGAAAAACTCATCGGAAAAGATTTTATTCATCCTAGCGAGTTGTACTACTTGTGACTTTACTATGGCGACTTGTCTTTACAAGTCGTCTAACTAGCGAGTTGGCTAGCGAGTTGGCTAGTGACTTGGCTAGCGACTTGGCTTAGCGAATTAGCTAGCGACTTGGGCTATACTATGGCTAGCGAGTTGTTTTTGATTGGTTAGCGACTTGCTTTTATAAAAAAGGCTAGCGACTTGACAACTTGTACAGAAAGGAAGATGAAGAAGAAGACTTTGACTCAGACCTTGACTCAAAACAACATACCATTTACCACAACTGCCTGACCTCAGTTTGCATCTAACATCATTGGTCCAAAGTTCTCAAATCAAAATAACATGTTGCAACTATATCATCACTCCAGTTACGAAACATTAACAAACTTCAACAACATATACCCTAACTCATCTCCAATCAATCTAAGTCTAAACCTCATCCACCTCAACTCCAATCTAACAAAATCGAAAACAAAAACTCTTGAGATCTCAGTTGTGTTCTAACGTTTTCTCAAGTCTTTGAAAGATCTTGTTTTCGTTTGAACTTCACCATCATCAATCTCTTTCAAAGGATAACTTCATTTAATTTTCGAATAATTAAAGAACGTGTTATAACATATATGGTATACCAGTTCTTTAGTTTCGGTATTAAAATTTCTTAACAATCATCAATTGATCTGACTCGAGATTCAAAACAAAATAATAATTGATATTATAAATCGATCTCAGATTCAAATTTCGTGTGTATTAACTGTGCTCTCATTCATTCAAGGATCAACACGAAACTTTCATCCTCACAGATTCTAAGGTTAAAAGGTGAACAAAAAAGGTTTATACGAATATGATCTCAGCTTTGATCCCTTGTGTGCGGTTCATAGAACACATAGACCCTTAAAGATCTATACACAAATGATCTTGTGCTTCACGGATCTAAAATGTTTTTTTTATATATTCGATTCTAAGAAATGAAATTAACAAATATGTTAACTCATGTCCTTGGCTCATTTGTGACTCAATTACAACAACAAAGCTTCGTGGAAATACCTACCTGAATTCGTTCTTGCTTTAACGAAGCCGTTTCAAGCCTTCCTGCCATCTCTGTGGCCAAGACTAGTAAAGCTTCTCATGCCATCCCTGTGGCGTCCTTCAACTAAGGATAAATGGATTAAAATCAAATTTAAGATCAATGGAAATGAGAGATTTATTTGGACTCTTGAGATGGGTTTTAGAAGCGTATACATCAAATCTTATGTGAAGTGTTTTGGTAAAGGTGTTTGTTGTGGAAGAGAAGGAGGCGTCTGTTATTAATCAAGGGATTAGGGTTTTCTCTGTGTTTGTGAGGAGAGAGGCGGATAAGTTGAGGAGTATTAGGGTGTAAATGTGAGATATGTGGTGATTATATATTCCAAGAAATTAGGGCAACCGTTTGGGATTACTACTTGTGTATTTTGATGAGCCTCGTGTGTTTATGATAGATTGGGCCATAAGCAGATTTTGAATCTTATTTGGATCGGATGTGTGTTTTGGATCGTGGGTTATACATTTGGACTTGGGCTGCTTCTCTTGATTTATCAACATGTGCTTGACAGAGTTTTTTTTTTTTTGGGCTGCATGATAATTAATGACTTTTGAGGTGTATAACTTTGTGTAACATATCTGATACGAGTAAAATATTTTGAGGTGCTATTGCTTATCAGGAACGGAATGAGTAAATACATGACATTGTATAACTTTGTGATACGAGATTTTTCGTATAACATTGCTTCATGGATCGGGTTTGTTTTGTTTGACTGAATCGGTGAATGAAGGACTGATGGGCTTCTCTTAATTGGATCGTAGTTAATGAGACTCAATCATGTGATTTGATAATGAGATTTTGGTGTATGATGTGATTTGATGATGAGATTCGATGGGTTATGGGGTTTAATACTTTAGTCTATGCATTTTCACGGAGAATATTTTTGTCACGGCATGAAGTGTTTATTGAAAATGTTGACTACGGGGTTGTTTGGACGATATTTCTCACTGGATTTTGAAGTTAGGTTTTTCCGAGCACGTTTACTTATTTTCGTCTTCTTTCTGTCTACCATTCCACGAAGATGACTTGTTTGGGCTTTTAAAGAGTGTGATAAAGACTTGGCTATTTATTTACGGTTGTGATTCTCTCTCGCTTAACCTACAACGTAAATATCACTTGTGTCTCCATGATTGAGAATATGTCAAGAGGTTTTGTACATTGGGTACACCGCTTCTTCTTCACAAGGATTAGTACAAGTTTAAGTAACAAATCTAGAGAATTTTACTTCATGATCAAGTTTGGCATATCGGGTTTACTTCACCATATGGTCACCATAACAATTGACAGAATTCGTGAATGGTGTGTTTATCAAAGTGTTGATTGGATGTTTGATGATGTTGTTGATGTTGGTAATTGATCTATTGATGAACCGCTGGATGTTCCCCTAAAATTGATATTCACCAAAACCAAACTTGTCATAACACCTTCAAGCTGACATTGTTTACGGTTTTGTCTTGATTTTGTAAAATCCCGCGAAAGAACCTATTTCTCGGTTTAAATCGTAGACTTGTAAAATCCCGTGACAATGGAAACATCCTGATAATAGTAAAGTGCATTTCCGGATCTATCTTACGGTTTATTCTTGGTTTTGTAAAATCCCGCGAAAGAAATTATTTCTCGGTTTAAACCATAGAGTTGTAAAATCTCGTAATGATGGAACCATCTTGGAGAAAAGGAAAGTGTATTTCGAGATCTCTTTTGATGCTGGTGATACGGTTTCTGCTTCGAAGAAGGGATTAAAGGGTGTACTTCATGAATTGGATGTGTGTTTGGATATTCGTCATGGCAGTTTGGTTATTACAGGCTTTTACGGGGTTATGTGCTTTTAACCATGGTCGGGATGAAACCATTATCAAAGTTCGTTTAAATGTCAAAGGAGGCTATATTTGAGCAGTTCAGAAGATGTGACAACGGCGTTAATTCAGTATTATTTATTTGAGGTTGAAGTGAAATATCACGGGTGAGTGTACTTAGTATCTGAAGGTATCGGGGATGGATGGATGAAGATTCTTCAAGATCCTTGTTCAAGCTTATCATTAAAAACGAAGACTTGGAAATCTAGTTATTGTTGGGTGTCTTTTACCTTTTCTTTTACCACTTGGGGGAATTGGGCTCTTACCACTACAAAATAACTATCACTTAAAGGAGTTACGTTGTAGTGCTCAGTGTCACATTCAATTGTGGATTTTCAAGAGGTAATGTACGTCTATTACTTGATGGTTGGTTGGTTGAAGAGTATAGAGTACTTAAGAGATTCAATGGAGCATGAATTCTCGGCACCGCTCTTTGTTACATATGTGCAAGTTTTAGTCACGAGTTGGGTTAGTTTACTTGTGGTCAAATTCATCATATTGGGTTTCTCCATCGCTTGTCACTACAAAGAGCCTCTGAATGATAATGGGGATGATTACATGTTTTGCTAAGAGAGCGAAAAGATAGAGATTATGACGATGAACACAACAGTTCATGCCTCGTTCCTCAAAGAAAAGAAAAGTATGTGCGTGTCGCATGCACTTTATCTTCGAAAGAAGAGAAATCTTCTCATTAATGACCATTCTCATCAACATGCTTCATGCTTTTACGCGCTTTCATTTATCAAGTGAACCGGACTACCGATGATTGTTTTCTTATTCCACTTGCTCAACTATGATAACGATGGCAACATCCCGTGCTAATTTTGCGGGGAGAAGTGTGAATTGACTACATTTGGATGATTTTCACTTGTTTAATCAAGAATGGCATCTCCGTATGCAATTCTTGAGGGAGAAAGAAGTGTGATAATTTTGCATGGTTGATTGATATATGAGAATAAATGGTCAAACGGCTCCAAACTCATGTAAGAACCGAGCTTTCACCGATCGGATCATCTTTACATGGTGTTTCTTCGATAAGCCGTTAGTTGACATCTTCACAAGCTAATATGAGTGTATTGACAAAGTGCTTCGGTTAATGCTTCACGTGCACATCAACATGATGATTCGAACAACCTTCGTTCTTGTTTGATGTGATTGTCGCTTGGTATTACCATTTCGTGTGTTCGTTCGGCCCGATTGTCGATTTCCTTGATGAACATCTTTCGTTCTTGTTTGATTGGGGGATTTTAGTTAAGGGATTTGCAAGATGTAAGTTGATTGGGATGCTTTTGGTGATGTTCTTGTTTTTGGTGAGTTGAAGATGTTAGCTTTCTATTCCTCAACTGGACAATCTTGAAGAAGGTCGAGTCTACAATGGTTCTACATATTCGCTACATGTTAGAAGACTAAAGCGAGTTGCATTTAACAATCTAAAGACTTCTTCTTAATTCATGGCATTTATCAAACAGTTGTCGGTTTAGGGAGAGCACTAATTGGGGAGAGTGATATGCTAAATTTAATCCCCAATTAGACTTGCTCACATTATTCAAACATGTTGATTCCCACAAAGACTTCGAGCGTTCTTCTCAAAAGATTTCTAGTATTTAGGCTTTGAAAGAGTTGCCGATTCTCAAGTGTCAAAACCAAGCAAGGGGAAGGAGACACGTATCTAAAGCGAGTAAACTTGATGAACTTAATACTTCTATGTAATTGAAGATATCCGGAAGACAAATGTTATTACCGCGAGAGAAACTCAAGGTTTGACTCATGACGAGTAAACTTGATGAACTTAACTCTTCTAAGTGATTGAAGATATCCCGTAAAACAAATGTCATGACCGCAGAAACTCAAGGTTTTACTCATCAAGGCGTTTAGTGTTCTTATTCCAACTATGTGGGGAAGAGATGGAAGAGTTAGTTTCAAGATGAAAGAGGTACACAAGTGTGTGATGATTTTGATGTTATCACAATCATCGGGGGAGAGATTGTGTACATTGGGATGCTCATTTGTTTTACTTGAGGGCTTAATCGGTGATTCGTAGATATAATCACTTATTCGGAGTTGAAGATCCGCAGAGATAGTCCTCCGCAGAGATAATCAATGATTCGCCCGCCTCTTCAATGTTATCGGTTATTCTCTCTTTGGGCATTCGGTGCTTGGTTCTTGAAGCTTCATACACTTTCTTGGGGAGAAAAGTATACATCGAGGTTATTCTTTGGCTATTGGACTTAATCTGCTACTTGATGGTATAAGTTTTCTTATCTTGGTATGTGTATTCGGGTTCGTGAGCTCTAGTCTAAGAGACCGATCGCATCAATTCATCTACTGGGGAAGTGTTCTCTTGACAACTCGTTGGGGATGCATTGCTTCGACTTCAATGGTAATGAAATTTGAGAAGAGTAATTTATGTGTGGATGATACATTGTTGTTCTTGTTGATGATATAACCTCGAAGCGAAGAATCACGGTGACTATTCTTGAAAGGAGTAGCGGGATTTATGATAATGGTGTGCTTCTTTGTGCACCGGCTAAGGCAAGCTTGAAATAGAGCTTGAATCGCTTTCCTAAAGGATCTTCGGTTTGGGGAAGTCGCAAAGTCTCACTTTCGATGGTTCAATTTCTTTCTACAATGCAAGAGCCTCGGAAGCTTTGGTGGTGAAAGTTTTAGGGATGATGACTTCTATCTTCTACGAGTGTTGCTTGATATCCTTATCTCGGTACTCGTATCATCATCCTCTTTAACTATATCATCTACTCTATCATTGTATATATTTATCAGAAAACAAAATACAAAATTATAAAACCAACAAAAATAAAATAGAAAAATATAAAACCATCAAAACAAAATAGAAAAATATAAAACCTTCAAAAAACCATAAAAATCTGAAAATTTCATAAATACCAAAAATATTGTTTTCTCATGACATGTCTTCTGGTATCGATAACATCTACGGTCTTAGAAATGTCATTCAATAATGGCATGGGACCATAGATGAAGTTCGAGCAGAAGGTGTAAATATTCTTTTCCAAAACATGTCTAAAAATATGGCTTACAGTTATTTCAGACTGTAACCCGCGCTTCAAAACCATGGCTTGCTATTATTTCAGATAGCAACCCGTTATTTTAAATGAAGGAAAGTGCTGCGCTAAACCTATTTTCAAAATATTTCGTGCACTTTTCCTAAAAACAAAACAAGGAAAGTATGTCGAAGATCATTGTTCCTACACAAATGTTTTTCCGTCTAAAATTCTTGTAAAAATATTTGGTGTTTTCTAAAATGGTGGTAAATGAGTTGCTTTAAAATCAATCGGTTTCGAGTTTTCAGATAAATTGAAAACTCAATCAATGACTTCAGTAGCTTTTAAACTTTTAGAAAAATGAGTCATTGATTGAGGGAGAATGTTTTCAAATTTATATCTTCTAACGGACTTTCTTAATTATCCCACGTGCTTATCTCGAAAAATATAATTGCCTATGTTGAAGGACTAGGTTTCTAGGATATGATTGTTAGGTTTAGATGATTAGAGTTTGAGAAACACATTATTCCCATACCTTACATGATCCGATTGATATGTTGGATTGACTTTTATTAGTCGATTGTCGTTTAGGTGTTATCGACCACCATATATTTGTATGTGTGTTCACTAACATATGCGTGTATATTGGTATATAAGAATGTTCCCGATCCGGATCCCACAAATGAACATGATTGGATGCCGCAAGGAAAGTGGTAACGATATCTTGGGTTGACAAATGAAGAAACGGGGCTTAATTGGACTTATGGAGAGTTGGCATAAATGCAACGTAAGAGGTCTCACCGCATCGCCAGATGGTTTTCTTCTAAGTGATTGAAGAAACGGAGCTTAATTGGACCTCGGTTTGCATTCAAAATGCAACGTAAGAAGAAGTCTCACCTGCATTTGCAGACGGTTTTTCTTCCAACCCTCAAAGAAGAACAACAAAAGCTTCTCAACCACTAATATATCTCGTATGCAGGATACCATTTTTTAAACAATTTTGAAAATTTTGATTAAATTGTTTGGAAAATGAAAATATTGGTTTGAAAATTAATTGGACTTAATTTTAAAATCACGGACTTCATTTTTATCAAAACTTAAGTCACTCAATCAACGACTACGGTCATCGATTGAGGGGAGAGTGATTTAAAATAAATTATTTTCAATCAATATTGCTTCATAAAAGTCCGGATTGTACAATTTAAGTGGTGATCTAAAGATTTAATGTTATGTCATGGTATGATTTTTTCTTTAGTATCAAGGTCTTTCAAAATAAAATTTTTTCGTTCTTGTTTGATTGTGAAATTGTTTTGTTTTACTTAAAAGATCTCTTAAAACTATCATACCGACACTAACAATCTTTAATGTCTTAAAATGGTCCTTATCTGTCATCTTTCAAAATTGAATCTTGCCACGTCTTTCCCCAAATTTTCTAAATGATTTAATCGGTTGGGATCACAAATCTCAAATGGTTTGATATTTCGATCGGGTAGAGATCGTGAGTTAAATCTCTTATCTGCTTAAATGGAATTGATTTTAGTCCTTTAAAGGCACTCCGCCTCCATGTGCCAAACGATTTCAAATACACAATGCACATGTTGAGGAGGAGGATTTATCCAAAACCGGATGAGTATCTAAACAAGGCCACATTTTCTCCCATGTTTTCTAAACCAGAAATCACTTGGGATCCAAAATCTCAAAGGGTTTGATATTTTGATCGGGGAGAATTTGTGATTTAATAATGGAATTTGATAAAGGTGATCGTTTGATCCAATTGTGCGGTCGCTTCTCAGATATGTGCTAAACGCTTTCGAATCTCGAAGCATATATTGAGGAGAGCATTTTAAAGGAAAATAAACTATCGAGGTACAAATGCTTTTATGTTTTAACATAAAGTACCTTGATTGAGTTTTCAAATGGTTTTCTTAATGGATTTTGTGATTGTGGATGTGCTTCAAAAGAACTCTTGCCTCTATGTGATAAAATGTTTTAATATCCTATGCACATATTGAGGGGGAGAATTTTACCAAGAAAATCAAATGGCTTTTTCGTATGAAAATTGTGATCAAAGAAAATATTTCAAAGTCTCTTGCCTCCATGTGCCAAACAATTTCTAAATCACACGCACATGTTGAGGGGGAGGTTTTCTAAATGATCAAAACTATCAAGGTACAAATGCTTTGATCTCATATCACAAGTACCTTGATTGTTTTTCCAAATGATTTTTCAATTGGTTTTAAGGAAGAATGAACTGTACCAAAAGACCGACCAATTTACTTTATGCATGGTGTTATAAGGATGGTTAGGTTAGGTATTTGTTCCACGATCCGCCAGAACCGGAGGGATCTTCCGTGGACAATCCACTAGATAGTGTAGAGTCCTTAGGAATATTGAAAAAGGAGAAAAAATGAGAAATGGGAAGAGTGCATCGAGACCGAGCTAGTAATCGAATAAACCCAACAAGGTTCTAGTTATGAAGTCTCTAAAGTAAGCTTGAAGGGTTGAAGAATGAAAAGAAATGAATGTGAAAAGGGTGAAAAGAAATAGCCTCCATCAATTCAACCTTAGGGCGTAAACCGGGTTCAATACATATACTACCGGTTGTTACTAAGGCAACACGGTATTGAAGACAAGACGTCATGGACCCAATGACGATCAGACTAAACTTCCCAAGCCACTCAAGTTCCTCTTAAAGGGCTTGTTTCATTCTCACGGGAACCGACATAACCTATCGACTTTCTCTTAGAGATTGTTGATATTGAAGTAGAGACCTCTCCCTAGTCTCCCAAGACAGAACCAAATATGCACGATTGAGTCTAGAGCCAAGAGATCATCCACAATATCTCGTTAGGACACTAAATTCATGAAGACTTTGTTTCACACAATATGGAAAGTAAGTATATATTACGAGTCCTACGATTATCCTTGTGGTATTGCCGTAACATCCGAGTGGTATGTAAAAGTATTCACGATGAAGATGGAAATCCTTCAGAGCCAACATCAAACAAGCTCTTGGTGGGTGACATGTGAGACCTTTCGTAAGATCAAACTTGTGACAACCGGATAGAAACGATGGGGAGATTCAATCTTGAATCAACCTTGGTCCAGGATTGAATTGACGAATATTTTGGAAAAACCGTTCGATGTGCAAATCTTCTTTTCTAGCACGTCGAATGTGTACTTATGTTTTCAAAATTCAAAAGTATCTATGATTGAAAAATACTTTAGAAAAACCGGTCGATGTGTGAATCTCTTCTTTTCACTAGCACGTCGATTGTGTACTATTTTCAAATGCAAAAGTGTTTTGATTGAAAATTGATCTTTCTCATAAAACCTTCGTCATTGCAAAACTCTTTATTCTAAGCAATACGCGATTGTTTTTCAAATCATTTTCATCAATCGGTGAATCTCAATTATTGGTTCACTCACTCCGTGTTGTCTTCTTTGAGACGTTCGGTTTGAGAACAACTGAAACATTGCGAAACCCCGTCAAGGAGATTCTTAGGAATCCTACCGATCAGCAATGCTTGTCTCGATCAACGGGAACCGTGGGCGTGTACCTCAATTCGGAAAGTGATCAAAGACACTTTCGTGTGTTTTATTGCTAACTCGTTGTTTGCGGTACATTTGGACGGTTGCGGTGATCGAATCGAGGAGTCAATCCAAAGCCGCATGCTCACAAGATCCACACTTAATTTGAAGAAATCATGGTGGTGCATATCTACATAACACGGCTCGATATTTCATACTATGCTTATGCTTCATCTGCGCAAATATCATGAACCAGTAAGGCTTCCGCTACTCTGATGGAAAGATGTCATGATTCAAAAGTGTGAGCATGTCGGTCCAAAAGTCACAAATTCACATGATGGCAACACAACTAAGGGTGATCCAGAGATTTACCTTGGCTGATGATCTCAAAGAAAGCTCGAAGATCATCAAAGATGTGGATCAGTTAAAGGCCTCCACTAAAAGTACAAATCAATGCGGACTTTGAAGAATCGCTACAAAAGCACAAAGATTGTTGAAATGAAGAATTGAAGTCTACGAGCTCAAGAACAAAGACAAGAATAGAATGCTAGGATTCAAATGTATAACATGGGGTGACCTCCTTAGGGAGATTGTTAGAATTAGAAAATTCCATAGTGAAGAGTCGGTCACCCCTAATATTATCTAGCATAAGTTAGCTCGTAGACATATCGTTATTTACGTTATTTAGTAGTTTATTTATTAGTTTGTAGCGTAGTATAGCGTAGTGCAACACCGTGGAGGAAGGACGGGTCTTTACCCCGCTGTATCCACGATCCACAGCCGATGGGAGGTCGTGTATTGTGTAGTATAAATACCCTTCCATCCATGGAAGGGTGGTGCTTTTCTCTAATATTCTACATTTTGTGAAGTAACTCTACCAAGAAAACACCCAACTCTCTAACTTTCTCTCTAATGGCAAACATGTATTTTGATCTCCCAAGACCACCCGAATCATCAACACAATAAAAATAACGATCCTACACTTCCAATTAAACGATTCAATGGTTAAAGAGCCTAATTTTTTTCCGATTAACCGATCATACGATTATAAAACCCTCATTCTCTTCCAATTAAGCGACCGACAGCTAATTCGAAGCCGATATGAACAGTTAACGATTCAACTAAACGAATATTAATTGAGAGCCAAAAAACCCTAAATTTGCAAAATATGAACAAATGAAAGAATGAAAAAAATGTGAAATTGAATGAATGAATTGAATGGATATCATTGTGTAAATTTTGTTTATATATGGCCGAAAAAAATGATAGAAATCTTACAGAAAATTGAAAGAATATCAGATAAGAGAAAGAAGATCAGAAAAGAGTAAGAAGAAAGAGGGAAAAAGGCGGGAGAGGGTAAAATTACATATATGTCCTTGGGGGGAAACAGGAGGGGGACACGTGGCATCACCACAACACGTTTTAGACTTTTTATTTTTAACCCACTTTTTAAAAAATCCGGTACCCAACACTTTTTAGACTTTTTAATTTTAACCCACTTTTTAGGCTGCCCCCAGTAAGGCTTGGGGATCGACATAGGTGATCGATTACTAATCGATCATCTTTCTGTGGCATAATCAATCGTGTGTCAAATCCCTCCCAACTTAGTCGTGTATGCGATCGACAAATCTCACAAATAAAACCTTGTGCTTTCTACCCGTTTGTGTTAATATTTGTGGTCGGTCCTTACTGGAGTACCCAATCGGCTGAAAGTCGATGGAAAGAGAAAGCTGACGTGACAGAAAAAATGAGAGGAATTAACCCTCCTTAGGGCTGTAAACGAACCGAACGAACACGATCGGAGCCTTGTTCATGTTCGTTCATTTAATTTTAACCGGACAAATAAACGAACACGAACGCTTAAACGGACAAATTTTTTTTTGTTCATGTTCGTTTATTAACAAAATGAGTTGTTCATGTTCGTTTATGTTCGTTATTAAGACACTAAACGAACGGTAAACAAATATAAATGATCGAACATAAATGAACATAGACAAACAATCATAAACTTTATTAAATTATGCATATATATTGTTTTATAAGTGTCGTTTTATTTAAACAAACTAGTTTAAAAATCATACAATTAAAAGATTTGATATACGAATATAAATAAATAAATAAACATAAACGAACGTTAACGAATGCATAATCGGACGTTCATGAACATAAATAAACGGACGTGACTTTTGTTCATGTTTGTTCATTTAACTAAACGATCGTAAAATATTATTCATGTTCGTTCATTTAATAAATAAACGAACATAAACGAACTTTTTACCGAACCGTTCATGAAATGTTCACTGAACGTTCAGTTCGTTTACAGCCCCTAACCCTCCTTATAAAAGATCCGGTACCAAATACTTTAACCCAAACACTTAGGGTGCGTTTGGTAGAGAAATTCGGAGAAAATAAATGAAGTAGAATAGAATCTCGGAGAATAGAAATCGATAGAGAATTTTGTTCAATTCTTATATTTGGTAACAATAAAACGACTAGAAATGAAATTTTTTATTTAAATAATATTTTGTCTAAATAAAATTCTTAAAAATATTTAAAAAAATTATTTTAAAAAAAATATATCTTTTTTTAAAATTTATTTTTAAAATTTATGTACTTTCTTTAAAAAATTATTTTAAAAAATATTTTCTAAAATGTATTTATTTAAAAAAAAAAAAAACTTGTTTTTTAAATAAAATGTTTTTTAAAATGTATTTATTTAAAAAACTTATTTAAAAATATTAAAAACATTTTTAAAAAATATTTAAAAAAATATTTTAAAAAAGTTATTTTTAAAATGTATTTAAAAAGAAAACTTGTTTTTAAACTATTTTTGAAAATGTATTTATTTAAAAACCTTATTTTTTTTAAAATCATTTTTTTTAAATTATTTTTAAAAATGTAATTATTTAACAAAATTATAGTTATAAAAAAAAAAAAAAAACATTTTTTCAAATAATAATAATCCATTTCTCTAATTTCTCCACAAAATAAGAGAAATGGGTACCAAATTACAATACCCAAGTCTCTCCATTTCTCTACCGAATTTTTCCGCTTTTCCAATTCTCAGTACCAAACAAAAGAAATGAAACCATTTACAATTCTCTTGCCTCAATTCCCGGTACCAAACACACCCTTAGATGAAAGCCCACCGACACGTGTACGGATAAACACATTGACTTTAGCTAAATCCACGCTTAACACAATCTATCAATGTATCCCACAAAAACAAAAGTACAAAACATTCATCAAACAACCTAACCACCACCAATGTCCACCACAAACAACCATGAACAAGAACCACAACCTTATTATTCCAACTGGTCTGATCTAACACACGAGATCCTCCTCAACATCCTGACACGTCTCACCACAGAAGACAGATGGCGTGGGACAATGTTTGTTTGCAAATCATGGTTTCATGCAACAAAGGATCCTTCTCTTCATGCTGTCCTTGATCTTGAAGGTTCTTTCGAAGCGAGGCCTTCGGAGTCTGCTAGGTGGTGGAATGATGGGTTTGAGAGGAGGATTGATGGCATGGTGAGATGTGTTGTGGATTGGAGTGATGGTGGTGTTAGGGAGATTAAGGTTAGGCATTGTTCGGATCGCGCGGTTTCGGTTGTTGCTCAGAGGTATATATATTCATGGTTTTGACTTTTGATGATTTGGTTATAATTTGTCTAAGTTAGTGTTTGATCAATTATGTTTCACAATCTATTAGGTCTATAAGAGGATGGGTTAGACAGGGTTAATTGCACCAAAATGTAACATATTTCAGCTTTTATTTACCGTTAAATGCAACTTACTATGATTTTCCAAAAAAAAGGGTTGGTTCTAGGAGCTAGCCGGGGTCCTTTTGGATGAACTTCGATAGGCGTAAGGTGTAAACACCGTGAGGTATGAAGCGATTTCATACTAAACGAAAGAACTTTCACTTTCCATAACCAAATTGAAAGAAATTAAAGTCAACCTATAAATTGTGGTCAGTATTGCTGCCTCTTTAGTTCCCCCTACTTGCTCATTCACAATAACTACCACAAGAAAGTAGCCCGGCCCTATCTAACGCTTAGCTGTTTCCCACGAACCGGGGAGGGGGGGGGGGGGGGTTGGGGTGCTCAGGGCCTATTTCACAAAGCCTAACCTTTCCTGGCCCCGCAAGAATATTTGCGATGGGGAGAAGGCGCCGGAAGAATGGCCTCGATGTTGCCGCCTGTGGGGTTTGAACTTGAGACCTCTACCGGAAAATCACAAGTCTCCACCACTAGGCTACAGATTTCGGGTTACTTACTATACTTTTTACCCTTGTAATCGTTCTAACATATTTTTGAACTTTAGCTGTTAAGTATGTTACAGTGTTACATACAAGGGTAAAAAGTGTAGTCTGTATACATCATAAAGAAGTAAGTGACTGAATGTTGCATTTCAGCTCAATAAACCGTGTTAAGATGTAGAAATAGGTAGAGATTGTTAAAAAGTGAGTGACTGAGTGTTACATTTCAGTGCGAACAACCGAAGGACTTTAAAGAAAGTTAGGCTACAAGTTTTTCTTTGAATGGTTGTTCTTTTTTGCATAGCATAATTCTTTTTAATCAAGTCAAGATACTAAAACGCAGATATGCTTGCAACATTTTACCAAGACACTAGAGAGTATGGACTGCATACTCAATATAATTTGGTCTAGGACGATTTGTACAGCTTGTGCAGCATGTCAATAAGGGACACATTTGGTAAAACACAATATGAAAATAAGGTATTATATATTGCTGGGTTGCTGCAATAATCTTTTTGAAGGTTTACTTCTTTTTATACGACCGGCCTAGATTTGGTGGCCTGTGGCTTGCCTATTCAATTCCGTGCGGATTAATCAGGCGTGGCTTCTGGGAACAGAGTCAAGTACTTTTAAGTTATAACTTATAACCGATCTAATAAAATCTTGGCATGCATATGGTAGGAAAAAAGATAAGTAATAAAATATCGAGTATAAGCACTATCTTATTAGTATAATGTGGCATGCATTTGATTTAGCACCGGCTTATAAGTATAAAATGTAGGTTTCTATCTGTCAAATAAATTCACATCATTTTGGCATATATCAACAGATCCGGATTTAGAGACTTGCACAGTCCCTTAATTAACATAAACTTTTGATTATTTGGGAAACTACTGCACTAAACTTATGTTACCGTTTATTCAAATCAAGTAAACGACATACAGTGTATATTCTTAAGCCCATCCTTTCAAAATAGGAACAAACAACGACATAATTTGAGTGAGTACGACTCACATACAGTCCACTGTATTTGATTATAAATTGATTTAGCATAGATCATACATTTTAGTTTTCATAGCTCATTTTGCTACATTGATTACCACTAGAGGGGTGATTTTGACCCATTTACTTTGGAATGTGTTCATACGGGTGTGTTTATTTCAAAAGGGTCAAATACTCAAATGTTTTTTTTAAGCTAAATAGGATTGAAGTTGGCCTAGTCTATTTTAATGCACCTCCTACGTTGGTTTATTCAAGATCTAATAATTACTGTAATAATATCGTTTTCTGCTATGATTAACCCATTTTCACCAAAAAAAAAAACACTCAAAACTTCTGATATGGACAAAGAAGCATTTGTAGGTCAACCCCAACCCTGCCCGTCTGAATTGTTTGACCTGTTATCAAACCTGTGCTACTTTCCCACGTTTCCATCTCTACTAATCTGTAAAAAGCTTCACCTATGCTATTATTTCTTCATGCTTTCCGTCTCAGTTTTAAACGTTGACATCTATCTCATCTCCTTTCTATGTAGTTTTCTTTTATTAATTTGCCTTTGTACACACAGGTGCCCTAACCTTGAAGTATTGTCGATCAAGAGCTGCCCAAGCGTCACCGATGAATCCATGGTGAAGCTAGCTTCTGGCTGCCCCAAACTCAAAGAACTGGACATAAGCTATTGCTACGAAATATCTCACGAATCTATACTCATGTTAGGAAGAAAATGCTTAAACATGCTTACACTCAAACGTAACCTAATGAACTGGTTAGATCCTTCACATCACATAGGAATCGTACCAACTTCTTATCTAAATGCCTGTCCCCAAGATGGGGACTCAGAAGCTGCTGCAATTGCCAACCTCATGCCACAACTCCTTCACCTTGAACTTCGATTCTCTAAGTTAACAGCTAGAGGACTTGCTTTGATTTCTGAAAGGTGTAAGAATCTTGAATCATTGGATCTATCAGGATGTGTCAATGTAACAAGCCGGGATATTGTGAACTCCACAGCAAACTTGACCAAATTGAAAAACCTTAAGAAGCCGAACTTCTATATCCCGAGGTCAAACTTCCATACTGAAAGATATGGTCATTGGAGGTTGTATGATGAGCGATTTCAAACGGATGCTTTCCGTATTTGATTTAACAAGGAAAACTAATTCCTTGCCTTGTTGTCTGTATTCTGAAGACCAATTTCTTGTCTCATTGTCTGTATTAAGAAGTTACATAAGTATATCAATGTAATTGTAAGGTCATACAACTTCTTGTATCTTAAACTTTGCTGTATCAAAAACTTGCTTCTCATGTTTATCTTGATTGTTAATGTGTACAGGATTCCATATATGTAATAGGCCACTTTGTGAATATCTTCTGTTTGTGCTTTTATGAAATCGATGATATCACTGTATAATTTGTTGAGAACGTGGTTATAAACATACATGATACATTGCACAATTGCAGATATTAATCATATTACAGCAAAACTGAATCTGGTTATATTTTGTCTAGAGTCCCTGCTTGAGAAGGGGAGGTCTTAGATACTCTATGTTTGTAAACTTGTGAGTTTCTCATAACTGAATAACGAGTTTGAGTACAATATAAATAATGCAATGATGAAATGAGCTTGGCCCAATATAAACAATGCTAACACTAATACTAGTGCACTGATAGTCGTAGTTGGAGCGAGAGGACGCAGAACGCTAAACAATAATTATTGCATGGCCTCTGTGAACTTGACTTGGGGTTTATTGGTATTGTGGCTTTGAATTCTATGAACAAGGGCTTTTGCATGAGATGTGATAATGGTTGAATCAGCAATTATTGCATGTGGATTGTTACGCAGGTACGGCAAGATTTTCTTCTTAAGGATTATTGAAAGTGACGAAATATTGGATGTAATTTTTGGTATTGCTCTGATATGATGTAAACTTTTGTAATTCACATAACTGAATTATGAGTTTAAGTACAATAATGTCAAATTATCAAACAGGTTTGGCCCAATACAAACAATGCTAACACTAAATATTAGTCTACGGACAATGTTATGGTCGGACTTATGGACCTGGTTATGGGTCTTTGTAGATAGAAATCAAAAGAGGGATTAGATTGTTTGTTTGATGTTCTTCCTTTCTTATTGGATTTACACATAAATTTTGAAAGCTTATTAAAAAGAACTCCTGGATCTCTTAAAAGCACACAAACACTTTTTTGTAAAAGACAACTTGCCTGCCCTTTTATGATTATTTCATATATTAGTTACAGTAATTAACTATCTAATAGTACATAACGAGTGTTGGAAAACCCGCGCGACGCAATGGATTAACTAAAATGCCTTACTTTGCAACGACATTTAAACCTTGGGGTTGTTTTTGCCAAGTTGCGAAAGATTATTAATGTTAAGCGACTTACTGAACGACACTCGAGCGCCGGCATTGTTTCGCTAATTTTGCAAAGTTTGCATTAAATCTTGGTTTGCAAAACCTTAGCTCCTGCTATTAGTATATATAATAATATATCGCCAAATACTACTACCGCCTCAAAATAAGTGTCAGGTTTGATTTTTTGAGTATTTAGTGCTCAACTTTGACCGTGAATCTTTTGGTAGTCCTCTTTGTACTCAAACTCAGATTAGTCCAAAAGCACAAAATCTTTGGTAGTCACTCTTTGTGGTCAAATTTTCAATTCAATCTCCAAAATACATGCCTTAACCACTGATTGCAGCCCATCCAAAATGTGACACGTGTCCCAACTACCAATACACAAGATAACTCTCTTATTCACAAGAATCACGCAAGAACGATGTGACGTAAAGGTCGTTGTACTTTTCGCTTTTTGTACTTTTTAAAATTAAATTTAAAAAAAAAACGTAATTTAAAAAAAAAAAAAAAAAAAAAATAATAATAATTTAAAAAAAAAAAAACGTGATTCTTTTTAAAATTTTAATTTTTAAAATTTTTAAAAATAACGTAATTTTTAAAAAAACGTAAATTTTTTAAAAAAACGTAAAAGTTTTTAAAAAACGTAAATTTTTTTTTCTTAAAAAAAACGTAAAATTTTTTAATTTTTTTTTTTTAATTTTATTTTATTTTTTAAAAACGTAATTATAAAAAAACATAAAATTTTTTTTTAATCTCACATTGACGCTACAGTAGTTTTGTACTTTTTTTTTTTTTTTTTTTTTTGTCTTTTTCAGACGCGATAAATGCGAGTGAAGTAAAAGAGGTTGAGAAATCGGTTCTCATGATTTTGGTGGTTATTGGGTAGAATAAAAGTAAAAGTGTCTTTCCTTACGACACGTGTCACATTTTTGGAACATGGAAATGCTGCGGTCAGTGGTACTGCACCATTTCGAGATTAAGTGAAAATTCAATATTAAAGTGACTAAAAAAAAGATTTTAAGACTTTTGATCTTTCTCTCTACTTTTATTCAGATTATATAATACTGATCTGAAATATATGAATGGATTTGGTTTTAAATGTATTTTTCATTTATATAATTTTTATCAAGTATTATATAAAACAAATAAAAATATTTAAAAACAAAATTGAACAAGAAAGACCATAAAAAGTCAAACAAAACACTTATTTTGAGACGGAAAGAGTAGTACGTTAGCTACATAAGATAAGTACTTAAAACTACAGGAACACAACTTATTCAAACATATAAAAAGTAACACAACCAAGCTAGTAAAGTAAGAACTATTCTTGTTGCTAGTTTTATGGTAGAAAGACAATCAAAACATATTGAAACGCACAAGTGTAAAGTAAATCTGCTGCCATAACGAAACAAATTCATATACCTCTTGGAATATATAGACAAAGATACGTGTTTTAGTTGGAATCGTCAACTTATATGTGGTTACGCTGTATATTACTACAAAATGTCGCTAAACAATCCTAACGCACATGAGTATTCTTGGTTCTTTCCTTCAATAATAAATGTAATGGTCCCAAAAATGATATGTGCACTGCAATATTATGTCAACCTCATTTATTTCAAACGAAGTCGTTATTTCTCTCTTTTGAGAAATACATCAAGTTTTTGCATTTTACCCAACGTTATTCGTAAAGAAAATTTCTTTCGAAGTTACTATATTATTTTTCATCTTATAATATACGAGATAAGTAAAGTTATGAGAGTGAATAAAACATCAATGTCAAAAACAAACTTGTTAATCGGAGTTTGGAACCAAAACTCATCAACAATTTTAGATACGCGTTTCATTATAAACCAAGATACGTATTTTTATATAATTTCAAACAAGGTTAAACCATTCGTGTAACTACAATATAAATGCAACATACAATTACTAGTGTTTTAAGGTTTAGGTTAAGATCGTTAGGTGCAAACATGAAACATGCAATGTGTTTTGCTCAAACATATGTAAAACACATAGTATAGTAATACTCAAACAGATATATCAGATTTCTGTTATACATTCGGTACAAAGCTAGATTAATGCTTCAAAAGATGCCTAGAGGTCTTGGGTTCAAACCCTGGGGAGAAAATTAATCCTTCATTGGCCACTTTAGCCACTGCTACCGACTCCTGCCATCCAAAAGCAGTAATGCCCGGACAACAATACCACAATGTCAGTCATAAACCCGGATATATGCCCAAAATAACATAAAAAATACGCCTACTGTGATACCCTCATTGCGCAAGACAAGGTGTTTTGGTTATGGTATAATCATGGTCTGGTGTCGTGAATTAATTAGTACGTGGGTAAGGTTCGGCAGGATTCGAGTCCATTCACTAGATTACGCCTTCTATAATAGCTACTTTTGTAGAAGTTAACCTCGTGTTTTGACTCAAGCTTGTAACATAACTAAAGTCACAAGTACATATTTTCTGCTAAACATCCTTATTAGTTATTATGCGACTAGTCTGGTACCCTATCAATGTCATCTTAATGAATATAGTAGTAATTAACATTAAAAAAAAAAAAAAAAAAAAAAAAAAAAAAAAGAGAATTATGCAAGATACCAAAAGAAAAATAAAACTGTATTTATTTCTGTCTCCTTACATCTATCATTCATTTCTTACTTGCTAGAAATCATACAAGTACTCTCGAAACAAATCCATGTGATTCGGGTCCAAACACACTGCTAACGACACACTTCGATCACCACTAGGGTGCGGTATGACATAAATCGTGCCCTCATAAAGTATACTCGCAGGTCCCATAAAAATGGGTCGACCCCAACCAAAGTCCGAGTCATATATGGGTAACCTAGTCCAACTATTCACATTCAGATTAGGACTTGCGAAATAGGAGGGCCCACGAACAAGGGCAGAAAGATCACTCTGCAACTCCAGGTAGTCGATAGCTGACCTAAGATACTTATCATCCATTTTACCCAGCTCTTTATGGATCCTCCGAGCAGTATCAGACAATGACTCTATTTCAAAATCACCCGATTTTGCCATTGGAGTAGCCGTGAAAACAACATTTCCTAGGTAACCGGGAGGTAGTGGTGGGTTTAATCTTGACCTTCCATCAGTTGCTACATACAATTTGGTTGGTTGATCGTGTGCCAGTCCACGAGCTTTGGACGCACATCTCCACAAGTGAGCAGCTAGGATCTCATACGTGCTAAGGTGCATGGTCCCGTCTCCTTTGGCCTTTGATTTAAGTTTGTTGATTTGATCAAGTGTGAGACGCAGCATGATGGTAGAAGTGGATTTTGATTGAGATGGAGATATTGAGTTTTGTGAATGGGTGATTAGTGATGGTGGTGGGTGGTATTCAACGTGGTCGAACATAGGGGTTGGTGGGTCCCGAGCTTGGAGGAGGGTGCGGTTGATGAAAGGTGGGATTGCGACCGATAAGCCTCGGGCTATATCAGACCATGTATTGATGAAGTGAAGTGACGAGAGTCCATCCGATAGTGTGTGGTGCACTCCACACCCAAGAGCAACCCCGCCACACTTGAAACGTGTAACCTAAAACCAGAACAAATCAGCACGATAACGATAACAATAACATCAAACTTGTATACCGCTAAAACAAACTAGTCTCTTCAAGCTAAAAGTGTGCATTACTCACTTGCAATAAGAAGTAGCTAGATGGTATAAAGAACAATCCAATATGCATTGATCGTTTGTATATTAAGTTCAAAAAGATATACTTAGAGGATGTTTTCGATTACTTAAATTATGTGTTAAATTTAATAAGTAAACAAACAATTTACAGTCAAGAAACTACAAATGAAACTCACAAATTTTGGATTGTCTTAAATGCACCAAATTCCAAACTTCCAACTACTATAAAATTCACTCCCATAACCAAATCATGATGGCATCTATACCCATATACGGTCATACTCATATGCCTATATATACCACTTGTATGAAGATAAGTACAACATTATCACATCCATTGCTGACAATATACAAAAGAAGTAAATTTTCTGTCTCGTGACTCAGCTAACTCTATTTTGCAAATGATATACCATTTTATTTTTCAAAACAAACTTATTACAACCTCAAACTTTTCTGTCTCGTGACTCAGCTAACATGCTCCAAATTTTTATCAACCAAGGCTATTACACATTGGGCTTCTGGTTTGCTAGCTAATAAAAAAAGGCAGCTTTTTACTAATCGCTACTCTGTATTATACATGGTCACTAATTCACATAAACCACATATAGTATTAGTAAGAATAATATTATTGTACTTTGTTAGCAATTTATAGCAAAGTTAGCTATACATAGGTTAACTTGTTTTTGTTCAAAATAAGGCTATGAATGGACGATTGGTTGCAAGTTGCATGCTAGATTTTCATTTTCATAACTTTTTTGACACATTACTAAAATGAATTACTAGTAATATAAAAGAAGAAGTTTTAGATACTATGCTACACTATTATAAGTAAGTAAGCTTTCAAATTACTTCTTAAATACTATTATAAAATATAAAGTATGTAGATTTAATTATGAAATCCGCTTAAGTAATCATCTTTGTCATAAAACTATTGAGACTAATCATCACTAATAGGCCAAAAGATCATCAAGAGACAACTAAGGAAGATCATCCCTATGATGATGGTAGTAGGATAATGATTTCTTGACTTTTGGTCAAACTTTTTGCATGAATAATCCTTGAAAGACTATGTTTTGTTTGACTTTTGGTCTCCTAGAAATTATCTATTACTGTACTTACTAGAAAGATGTATAACAAAACTTAAAAAGGTCTAGAACCAACATGCATATATACCTGTGTAATAAACAAAGGATAAGAACCAACATCACCATCATAATCCACAGTGGGAGCCAACTTCCTCAACTCCAAACTAGGAGTAATCTCACCAAAATCATCAATACAAGAATCACTTTCAGCCTCAACAAACAAAACACCTTCACCATTACACACAATCTCAACTCTCCCATCACCATCTTTCCCTAACCTCCCAGCCATAGGAAAGAAAGGAACTAGCACCTCACCAAGTGCATGCTTCAACACATGTGTGTCAAAGAAATTTGATGACCCGTTTGGTCTGTAAAAGTATACTGTCAAGATATGGATACGACCTACTACTAGGTCTAGGTTTGAGTTCCATAGGTGGTGGCTTGGTGTTGGTTTTGAGGGTTTGATGAGTGATGATTCTTTGAGTGTGAGCTTCATGGCTACAGATTGTGAAGGTGACCCTTTTGTGGAATTGAGATTTTGGAAGTGGGTTTGTGTTGGTTTTGGATGAAAGTGAATGAAAGTGTGGTTTTGGGAAGTGTGTGTGTGTGTGTGTTTTGCAGAAGTTTATGTGAGAGTCGTGGCATAAGAGGCGAGGGAGTGGGTTCGGCTTGGGCATTCGGGTAGCAGTACCCGCTCGGGTACACCGCCGCCGCCCATTCGGCTATGAACATCGGCTACAAAATTCGGTCTACGAAGCCGAGTATTATTTGGTTATTTTCGAAAGCTTTTTTGACCGTTGGGAGCCAAACGGCTCTTTTGGTGGTTCAAATAAAAAAAAAAATTTCCCTTTAAAACCAAATTTTACTCTCATTATTTTCAAATAAAACACACACTAATATCTCTCAAAACAAAAAGTAATTACCAAATGTCTTCCGATTCTTCCGATTTCGAATCGATTATTCCATCTTCGCCGACGAGATATCCACTGGTAGCTCGTTCAATACTACTGCTTAATCATTTCAAGATCTTCAAGACACTCAGAACCTCTAGCCGAACTTACGTTAATCGTCACCGGAAATAGGTCTTCAAACGTTAGAGAATGATTGGTTCGTTGAAACACCAAAGACAACGAAGAGTACTTTAAAAAAATTTCGAATGGAGAAGAAAGTTTTTGGAAATAGTGGCCGACGTCAAGCGAGATACCCATATTTTCAAGAAGGCTACGACGCTGCAAAAAAAAAAAAGTTTCACGGCGAAACAAAAATCACTTTACCAAAAGAACTCATGAACCCAGAATCCCGATGAGTATGATGAATATTTATGCATGGTCGCAAGAACGCCACGTGAGCCAAAGGAAAGGAGATTTGAAGTTACAAGAGGGCGAGAAAGGATGTCGGCGAGCTTTTGGTGCCTCAAAGGAAAATGGAAAATTCTCGATCGACCTCTCCGAGCTATGACCAAAGCGAAGATTGCCAAACAGTTCATGCGTGTGTTATTTCGCACAATATGGTTATAAACGCGAGGAGAGCAATCTCACCGGCTCATATAATGGATGAAATTATCCACCAAATGACGACGACGGTGTGCTAAGCGGAGTTCTTGGACGAAGTTCTCCATGACCGTCTCGATATGATCTCATTGAAAGACGAAGACGTCAAAACTGCCAGATCTCGATGATTAGTGTGTTTTTATTTTAATCTACTTATTTTTAAGTGTTATGTTATGTTTTTTAAGTATTATGTTATGCTTTTTTAAGATTATGTAATGTTTTTTTATTTATTTAATGAAATGGTATGTTTTATTTTAAATATTGATGTGATTTTATGTATAAAAAAAAAAAAAAAAAAAAAAAATCGGGTAATGTAGGTGACCACCCTCCACTTGTGTGGTTAGTGTAAATTTTAGTTTTGATGCCAGAAGGTTTTATTGGATGGAGGTGAGCACCACTGGGGTATGACAGCGACCACCCCCTCCCTAAAGAAAAGAAGGTGTGTGACGCTTGGATTTATAGAGTCACTTTTTCTATATTATATTATCGTATTCGATTTTTCTTACTTGGTTTGAACTCATGGCTACACTCAACCGGATAAAGTCTTTTTTTGTTTCTAAAGGTTAACGTAACCAAAAAAAATTTGGATCTAAAAAAAATTGGATTTGAGACTTCACACGTGTCAAAGTAATAGTTACAAAATTTTTTAAATAAGCAAACTTTGTTTAGTTTTTTTTTCCTGTTAACATAGCATCTGCGCTAGATTATTTAATTTTTCTGTGTTTTTTCAAATTATAGGTTTACTTTCATTTAACATAATTTAGAAAAACTGAGAGAATAAGAAAGCCGCGTTTACTATTAAAAACTATTTTTATGTGACCTTCTACTTTAAAACAAAACAAAATATGAACATGACCTTTCACTTAATTTAGAATTGGCAGAACATTACCCCTTTTTTTAATCACTAGCTCGTTATTCAAATTTTCAAAATCCTCGTCCCGTAGACATACATCAGTCAACTTTCTTTGATCATCTGACAACGTGCATGGTCGCTTCCAACCCTCCTTTTCGCTCTTGCATGAGAGGGAGTGACTCTCCTCACCCGTGACCAATTTTTTGGTTTGTGCATAGACGAAGCTTAAACAATTCTTTTGAAAGGGCCAATATACAATATTTTAATTTAAGAGGGGAAACCTTTAATCATTTTAAAAAATTTACATTATTTTTGTATACAAAATGGGAAAATAGTTTTTGCTACAAACGATCCTTCTTTGTTGCTAGCTAGGTGTAAATCAGAGACCAGTTGTGTATATCAAAGACGTTATCAAAGACCATTATGTAAATCAGGGACCATTTTTACATTGCAACAACAGATCACTTACTGTTATTTATAGCTTGTAGCATAGATGTTATCCCCATACAAAATACACCAAACTACACGTAGTTTTCTCATGATTTATTAGCTCATATCAATTTGAAAAGATTAAAAACTATTGATATAATTAAAAACTTCTTTGTTTATGAGCTTTTTCTGTTTGTATTAGTTTATAAGCAGTAAATAGTAAGTTAACACAAGCTTTTTTGTGTGCTCGTTATTAGTTTATTATGACGAAATGCAGGATCTTTACTTCTTAAAAAAGGGTCACTAGCTTGCTTATTAAGAAACACAAGTAGAAAATTAACAATACCGATACTTTAATAGTTAAAAAAAAACACGTTTCTAATTCTACGCTAATTAATTAACTATAACATCTAATTACTTCATTATTTTGCTACTGCTTTGAAGAGTTATAACTTATAACGAGTGATATTCAACCAATGATACATCCGTACCTAACAACTCAAAAATCGTTGTCGAATAGTCAACACGATTCAATGTACCTAACTCCTTTTGTCTTTTCATTTTTGATAACCATATGAAAGTGTGTATAACGTTGTCTTGAGAAGATTCCAAGATTAAGATTGTCATGCTTTATGGAAATTAACATGCACTGTATCTTATCATAAACATTTTAAGTGTATTTCTAACAACGTGAATTATCAATTTCTGGTACAATATGTTACTTCGACGTTGTCTGAATTTAGAAACTTTACGTATGTTTGGCGAAATGATGGGCAGGTTACGTGTAAATTCTGTGAGATGAGCTACTAGTAGTACTTTAAAACGACGACCTAAGCCCCATTTCAACATCATGGGCCAAAAATGGGAAATGCCCATATCATTATCTAATATAATTTTTATATTTTTGATAATAACAAAAAAATCATCGTACTCAGTGGCGTAGGCATGTAGAGGCCAAGGTGAGATATAGCCCACCCACAAATCTTTAACAACTGTACATATGTTTTATCCTAATATGGTAAAGTGTCTGCTGTTGTTTTTTGGCCCATCACAAAACTGATATAGTTATTGTACTAACTCATCTTTAGTTAATTGTTTGTTTACCTTGTACATTATAAATAATTCAATTGCATATGTAATTCATTAAACTGATTCATACTTTCGTAGAGCTTGAATTAGTTTTGTGTGTTAATTGAATATAATTTTATAAGTGCTTTACATCATTTTTGTCAATTAGTTTTATTATCTTGTTGACAGATTGATCCGACTTGTGTTAACTCTCCCGGTGTCAACTGCAACTAGTGAACGTAAATTTTCAGTCATAAAAATTGTGAAAAATAGACTCCGAAACAGAATGGATGATGATTTCATTTATGATAGTCTAGTTCTTTACATTGAGAAAGATACAGCTAAGATTTTAATTTAGATTCACTTTTAGATAATTTTAATGATGCGGATGAGCGCTGTTACAACTAAAGTGATAATTGAACAAATTTGTTGCAACATTTTTACATAGTTATATATCATGATGTTTTTTAGTACTTGTTGATGTCCATTAAAAAAATCCCCCCCCCCTCCCATAAACAAATTATTGGCTACGCCTCTGATCGTACTTTTCACTTTTTGTGGCTATGTGTAATGAACTTTTTTTTATTTATTATTGTGTGTACTGAAGTTTTAAATTTCGATAATTGTGTGTATTTTGTGACTATTATGCCATGTAAAATGACCTTTTTACTTTTCGAAAAAAAAGTAAAGTTAAAATGATCATAAAATACACACAATAATCGAATTTAAAATTCAGTACACACAATAAATAAAAAATAGTTCAGTACACAAAACCACAAAAAATGACAAGTACGATGCATTTTTTATCCCATCCCTTCTTTTTATCAATAAGGAGAAAATGGAATTGCCTAATCTATACTACATATAATAGAAAAACGGTCAAAGGTGAAAAGTTGAAAAGTTGAATTATTGACATTGGTCAAATGAGAGAGAATTGTTTAGTATAATTAATACTCTTATTAAAACACCCTATTACTTAAAATTACAATAATTTATTCACGTTGTACAAACAATTAAAGCACATCTAACAAATTAAAAAAAAAAAACAACCAATTAAAACACCACATACTAAAAAGTAACAATAAAATTTTCATAACGTACAATTTAAAGAAACTACAATATAATCCAAAATATAAAATAATTAAAGACATTAATTAATAAAAATATTTTTAAAACACCCTAAAATGAAAAGTACATGTTATTATACACATTATACAAATTAATAAAACACACAAAACTTCATACAAGCTAACAAGTTGATGTTACATATAGTTTTGAAAACCGGACAGGACCAACGTGTTCAACCGGGAACCAGTGTCGCCACCGGTTCGGCTAACCAATTAAAGCCATTCAAAAACGAACCAGAGAGGACCCGTTGAAACCGATACAAACTGGTGAATTATCACAGGGTACCCGCTGCTAAAACACGCGAGTACCATGCTATATACTATATATAAAGGAAAAACCAAAAAGTAAAAAATGAAAAGTTGAAACTAAAAATGGAAATGTTGAAGTCATATATTTCAAAAGGAAACTATTAATACATATCAAAAACCGGGTTGACCCGAGATGCTTCAAACCCGGCGGGTTGACACGATTTAATTTGATTTGTTTCGACCCAACTCGCCGAGTTGAGTCGGTTTAAACCGCTTGTTTTTGACCGAACGGTTCAACCGTTGAACCACCCGGTCGAACCAGTTTCAAATTTTACAAAATTACATGAGAAATGATGAAGTAGTTGTGGAACCCGTGACAATTTTGGAAAATGATAGATCAAGTAATTGTAGTTTTTTGTTATTTATTTCTTTTGACACATGACGTTGTCATTTGTATAATGTTATTTTGAAAATGTTGGTCTTGCACCACTTAAGGACTAAAGATATATGAATCTTCTTTAAAAGTTAATATATCAGTATAAGCTTTGTCCAGAGTATATCAATAATGTTATGTAAATTTATTAGAATCAAAAAATTAAATAGAATTGTTATCTTTAACGATAATTATTTGTACCCCAAACAAATAGCTTTTGAACAATGGTTAAATATTTATACAAATTCATAGTACAAGATAATCTTATTATGATGATATTAAATTTGTAAGGTTACAAGTTTAAAATACACACACCAAATAATAAACGCTACACATTTAAAAAAAATAGTTATCACTGCCTAAATTACTGACAAAACTAGAAAAGATTGTCACAAACGTTGGCTATACCTTTAAACTACAATATAATATTGCCAATTATATAATAGTATAATACCGTTCATTTGTAATGCTTAAACTATTATTACTAAAATCTTAATAACTTAAAAGTTAAAACAATCATATTAGAAATATACTCACACTTAGATCGACCCACATAATTTTTTGAAAATCAGATATATTTCGCCGCTATACAACCACGCATCAGAATTATAGTTATTCGAAAATGATTCTCTGACGCTACAAATACAGTTTGTTGAAAAAAAACTTATGTGTCATCGGAATTTTACAGAAAACTAGATACCGTTACCGCTAGGCGGATACTCGTCTATCTCATAAAAAGTGTGAACTATATATTTGTTTAACATAAAACTATAAAGGTACTAACTAGTTAAGTGAAAATTTGAAATCATGTTAACCAATAATTTTATGCGACTTCTAGAGTCCTACCTTTCTAGGTTATCCGAATTCCATTAACATAGTCAAAGGCTTTTTTCCTTCGATTAAGGGTGACCAATCACTGATAAAAATTGGCTAAAAAAAGTAATTTAAATATTTGAAAATTGCCATATTTATTAATTAAAAAATACTAAAATACACCGTTGGTCCCTAAACTTGTATCGAAGGATCGCGATGGGGACGAAACCGGCATAATCATGGCCACGGTCCAAACAAGACTCAATTAAATGCCGATTGGTCCTCGACCAATAACGGCGTTGTCAACGTTCCGTTATACCCAAAATAAACCCGTAATCATGGTATCACTGAGGGTAGAATAGTCATTATGTGGTATACATCAGAACCTGTCTTGTCCAATTTCCGCCATATTGTACAATATAACAAAACCGGTACTCATTGCTCATCCCCAAACTTGTTTGGAAGCCTCACCCGTAAAAACCCTAAGGCAATGTCTATCATAAAATCAAATAATCGAGTAAGAAAATAACAAACAACCACCTTGGATTTACTCGTGGCGAGTAAGGAATATCCTTTATATGATGATCATGAAACGGAGGAAAGAGTCATAATGAGTTATTGTAAGTCTTTTTGGTTAGAGCCTATTACAATCATATGTTAGTACGAGTGACTAAGTTATTCCCTTTAGGTAACTTTAGCTTAACAAAGTTTTTGTACATTTTGTTATATATGGGTGAACTGGATCGCTTAGCATGATGTTCCATTATGAAGGTACATTCAAATACTTTCCGTGTAGGATATATCAAGGAGGCAAGAAATGCCTTGTTGATCTTGTGGAAATAAAAGAGGTATCGATTGATGAAATGGATGCTCTCATGACCCAAATCGGTTATGAGTCCGGACAAACCAATTATTTCTACTTTCTTAAGCTCGGTTGTACATTAGACGACGGTTTGTTTTCTTTCCGTAAACTCGCTAATCTAGACTTGTTGAAAGATGTTGTCATACAAACATAAGTCGATAGACGTGTATGTTGAAATAGGGAAGACCAGATTAGAATTTTGTGAAATGTCCCCACAATCAATTAAGACCGTGTTTTGGGAGATGGATGAAGATAGGAGAAAAGTTTCATCATGGCTATTCAATCATGTTGTGACGGTTGGTGTTAGATGATATAGATAATGAACCCGCCCTAGATCGCTTTATCCAACTTACACAATTGCTCGTGGACGCCAATGATATTGGTGAAGCTAGCATTTGCCAAACATTGAGCCACTCTTTTCCACCTTAGACCGCTCATTTGCTAGCCAACCTGCTCAAAACAAGTGAGCGTGCTTTAGTAGTTATTGATGAGGACAATGCTCTAAAGGAGCCCGATAATGTTGAGGTTAATCTGCTTAGAGTGATTCGGGGAAGGACTTTGACAACGGTGGAACAAAGACTAGTTGATGTCAATAACACCTTTGAGGAGCCCGAAAATTTTGAGGTTAACTGTTTCAATCGACACAGACAAGCATTTACACAAAGCAGTGCACCACTACTTGATGTGAATAATGACTTTGAGGAGCCCGATGCGGATGTAAGTCTGTTTCAACCGACTCAGATAACATGGAAGAGGATCCGTTGTTGATCTTAGTCTGTTACAAGCGGTGACACTAGTGAATTTGGCAATGCAGTTGAACCAAATCAAGATAACACTTGTCAAGAGAATGATGCACGCTTGGTATGCTACAAGTAGGTCGACTATCGATTCGTGTGAAGAAGGAACAACATGTTATATAAGTGATGACAGCGGTTGGTAAATGATTTACCCGTGATGGTTGATGAAGTATTTTGCGGTGACCATGTTAGTTTCAACACGCACACTTTGCTAATGGCGCTTATACCACTTTTTCTATAACCGTCGGGAGTTTGCTACGCAGGGAAGTAAAAAGCTAGTAAGAGAGCATTCAATAGAAACTAGGAGGAGTTGTTTTTTGAAGAATGACAAAACAAGAATAAGGGTCGTGTGGGGTTGTGTTCCGCCAGCCCAAGTGAAGGTCCTGGATCAATATTGGCCCATCTAGAAGTCCATTAAGCGGAAGGGTATAAGAGCATTGCTTTACGCCAAAAGGACCCTTCAAATACTCGCCCATGGCTATTGTTTGTCGGCGGGAATGGTGAGACAGTATCCGGTCGGTCGAACATATAATGAGCAACACACTTGTTTGCAATCAAGGAAGTCGAGCTTTTGACCTTCGCTATATCTCACGTAAAATTACAAGACAAGTTGAAACAAATCCGAGCTTCCATCGTGTCGGTGCATAATCAACTTACCAACCAATACGATCTTCAAGTGTCCTGCAGAAGGTATTATGGCCAAAACCTAGCTATAAAAGCCATCGGGGTCAATTCAAGCTTCAATTTACCATGTTGAGAGATTATGTTCAAGAGTTGCGAAGACAAACCCTAATACGACGGTGGAGATGAATGTGGAACGACCTCCGGATGAGTCTCTTCCAACCGAGAATTCAAGAGAGTGTATGTTTGTTTAGGTGCAATCAAGCAAGGATTTAAAGATTGCGGGAGATCGTTGTTGAAATGGCCGCTTCCAATTCGTGGTCCTTTCAATGGTCAATGATGACAATTGTGGGAATTGATAGCAACAATGGTATATACCCTTTCGCTTATGCTTTTGTTGATTCGTATAACATAGGATCATGGACTTGGTTTCTTCATTGTTTATCCGACGATTTAGCACTTGGGCCAATTTCAAGCATCACTTTTATTATCGACATGAATAAGGTACTCTTCACTGCTCATGAATTTAAGTCTCACTTGCTTTGAAACAGATAAAGAAAGATATTTGATTTTGTGCGGGATATAAGTAGAGTCAGAAGGTAAGTTTTTGAAAGTGCAGAACACGATTTTGTATTAAAAGCATACATGAGAAAATGAAATTGCAATGGAAAGGTAGGGCCTATAAAGACCATCTCAGGAAATGTGCAACAATTTCAACTGTTGTACAGTTTCAAAGCTATGGTCGATCTCAAGAAACTTAATCAACCAGCCCATGATTGGTTAAGTAAGATACCACCGATCCATTGGTCAAGGTCACATTTTTCATGTAAGTGATCTCTCTGTTTCACTTACTTTGTATTCGTAAATGCAGATAAACAGCTACAATTAATACATGTTTATTACTTGTCATCTTTAGGAGAGCTACTCGATGTGTTACTTAATAACATGTGTCAAGTGTTTCATGAGAAAATTAAAAAGGGTTAAGCAAACCTATTATTACAAACCTTAGAATACATCGTGGTATATTGTATGAAGAGGATAATGCATGTTCTTATGGTGATTGAGAAGAGTGATGGGCCATTAACACCAACGGCACAACACATGCTAGAGGCTATTAAGAAAGAGGTCATATATAATGTGTTATGGAATGGGGATCTAAGTTTCGTGTTAGTGGACCATGGGATGACCAATGTGTAGTTAATGTTGTACACAAGACTTGTACTTGCGAGAAGGTGGGAGATAACAGTTTACCATGTAAACATGTTGTTGCTACCAATTGAATATGGCTTTAAATGGCCAACAAGTCGGAGTCAGAGAAACATGGGCTCATCCTTGTTACTATCTTCTCACTGGGAGGCTACCTACAAACACCATGTCGAGCCTATAACTAGCAAAGGTACATTGGGAAAATCAACTATGCCAACAACAATTGTTCCAATCGAACCGAAACAAACCCGCCGCAAAAGGTAGAAAAGAGTTAGGATAGCACCAAATCAAGAGATTGTGAAGGATGGTAAGTCGTCAAGGGCTTGGAAGAGTGTCGTGTAGTATTTGTGGCATTGCCGGACACAACCGGTAACATGCCTAGGGTATGGTGGAGCTCAACATAGTGGAACCGCCAATAAGGTAAATGTCAAAAGGTGCCTACTAAAGTCAGCAGGAAAAAAAGACATCCTAAATGTAAAAAGGTAGCAGCAGATAAAGAAGTCAAGGTACGGGTGTTGTTCTAGAAAGCCAAGTTAGTGCGTTCAAGGAAGTGGTGTTCAATCTACAAATCAAGAGCCAGAACTCAAGATCCCATCATACATGATGCATCCTCGTCACAATCCCAAGAACTCAAGTCAAGCATTTGCCGATCCCATCATGCATGAGCAATCCCACCGATTTTCAGATTCACCAAGTGATGTTCAAGCATTTTACGCTTCAACCCAACTCGCTACACGAAGAATGACTAGGAAGCAGTCAGACCGAAAGAATGATGGCCTCACCATAGGTCAAATCATATGCTAATTATCTAGACAATGTTTCATCTAGTTTACTATTTATTTTCTATGGACAAGTTATGTAATCTAAAACATATCCGTGCGTGGGTGTAATCAGAGCGCCTATGCTTTGAAAAGTATGCAATTTTATGCACCGAATTATATCCATTTGCATTAACTATGGAACCATGTCATTATTGTGTATTTTTGAAATTGACTAAGCTTGATGTGTGAATAGTTTGCGTCAAAAGTAACCAAAGCTAAAATAGAACATCATAAGAATGTTGACATTTAAAAGTCAACCCCTAAACACATTGCAAACCATCTCGCATAGCCATGAGGCATAGAAAATCGAAACAAACAAAATCGAATACTCATAACAAGGTTACTACAATTCAAGATACACAACATTAACCAACTAGCCACATTACATAAAAGGTTAAAACATTATCCCAATGCATAAACAATGAAGAACAACATCCAACTTAGCACCATGTAAATCTTCCACTTCCACACATCACCTCGGCGACTACTAATCTTGCCTCAAGCTCATTTCTCCCTCAAAAGTCCTGGTATGATCATTCTTGAACGAGCACGATTTCGAGGATCATACCATCTTATCCACCGACAAGAAGACCCCTATTGATGGTTATGACAAGTCATTAAACAACCACCATTGTTACAAACTTACACAAGAAATATTAAGACGCACTTACTTGAACAGACAACCAAAGAATCGACGCCTGGTTGGGTGAGGTCCACAAGTACGAATAATAGCTTGCTTACCACACCAAAGAACGTACCATCTTGAAACAATTATCGCTTTGAAGAGGACGGGTTTTGAAGGATAGTTTAGGGATGGGTCATAAATGTAGATAAAACCTTGTTACACACATATACTAGCTACATACACCGAGAACGGTTTTATTTAGTACGCCATGTTGAAAGACGGTTTGCCCTCAAAGAAATAACGTTGACAACGGCAGATTGGTCAAGGGACCAACTGCATTTAATTGGTCTTATTTGGACCCGTGGCGATGATTATGACCGGTTTCGTCCCATAGCGATCCTCCGATACAAGTTTAGGGACCAACGGTGTATTTTAGTCTTAAAAATAAATCTTTACCTTTTTTCGTGCAAAAAATGAATTATATTAATATACTCCAAATATTGTACAATGTTTAATAACATAACTGTTTTGGATAATCCCCAAAACAGAACAACATTCAACAAACTATTCTTTTTTTTTTTTTTTTTTTGGTAAAGGGGAGTAATCCTGCACCCTGGTAAATATATTAACCAAACAAAACGTTTAAGTACAATGGATATGAGTGAAATCCTATATCTCAGCCCGTTACATAGGCATAAAGCTTACATAACAAGATACTTCCTATTTTCTAAACAAGAAAACAAACCACTACTCAAATGATAACATATGACATAACGAAAGAAAATTACTTCCTAGGACCTTGAAGCTTTGTGCCATACATGGCATTAAAGGCATCCAAATTCCCTGGAAGATCATAAACCTGCTTCGCATAGTCATCGTAGTCATAGTTATCATACTCATTCAACAAACTATTCTATCACATATCGGACAAAACTAAAACCAAATCTGATAAAACTAAACAACATCTCAGAATAAGGACACACTTTCGAACACGACCTTCAAATCTCCATTCAAGCATTTCATTCATACACTTTTGATTCACCTTATTGTGCACCATACCGCCTAGCTACATTTCCAATATTCTCCACCAAGATCATTCAAGCTGCCACCACAATGACCAAAGTAGAACAAGAGATTGGCATCACTACGCATCCATAACCTCTCCACTGCAAGAGATATATCAGATGTGATACATTTCCATCTACTACAATGGCTTCACACAGCTGGGAACACACACCTTGCATTGAGTACCAACCATTTCCTCCTTGGCAGTGTAAAGATAGGACCAAGTAGGTTCATCTTTCACTCCTCACTATTCCTATCTTCATACATTGTGTTGGAATCACTCCTAAACTAGAATTCAAGTGTTAGTAATTAATATGTAATAGTTAGCTTAAGTATGGCTTTTATGTTAGTAATCAAGGTTAGGCTCATGTAGAAAGCCCATGAGCCTATCCAAAGCCCAATAAGAAAAGGATGGGAATTTGGTGTGTTGCCCTAGTTCCCTCCTATAAATAATCTTGTAAACTCCCATTTGGGAGTTGGTTTTTCACTTTTACATTTATCCTAAGCATAAACTTTTCTTCATATCTTACGCATAAGTGTAACTCGTGTTCATCCGATCTCTCTTATCTCTATTTCTTCTATTGATGCTTGTGTTATAAATATGGGAACCTAACAGTGGTATTAATCGCCAAATAGTTAGGTGAAAAGAATTTGTTTTTGAAGTTTTAGTGTTACGCGTAACTCTCGGTTCATAAACTTTCTCACGCATAAAAACTCATTTTTTACACTTTACAATCCAAGATTCTTGTACTTTCAAGGTTTTTAGGTGTTAAAATTTCAGTTTTTGGCAAAAAGTTTCAAACACTCATTGGTTTTAAGCTTGATTTTAAACGTGTGTTCATTTCTACGTGTAACGTGTCTACAAGTTTTGGATCATCAAGTTTCACACTTTTGTGTTATTTTGGTGATATTGAAGCTGTTTCATCACAAAAATCTGGTTTAGAAACACTTTGGGCTAAAAATCAGTTTTGGTTAAGTTTTACGCATAACAAAACCCTAGAATTACGCCTAAGATATCCGTGGTTTGATCTTCAGTTTTCTTGGTTTACTCAGTGTTTTCTTGCTTGGATAAGCCTGAAAACACTTCGACTTTGGATATCTTTTACACCGAGATTAGTGTAAAGGATTTTTGGGCAAACCCTAATTTTACGATAAGCTAAAACTTACGCAGTAGAACTCTTTACGCCTAAGCATTTTCTTACACCTAAGCCTTGTCTTACGATAAGCTAATCTTCACGATAAGTTTTCTACGCCTAACTTCGCCACGCCTAACCTTAGTGTTTCTCAATTCTTACGCCAGAAGCTAATCCTACTGCGTAAATATTACTTTTACGCTTAAGTTTGGTGTCTTTACGCCTAAGTTTTTCTTTGCCTAAGCTTGGTTTCTACGCCTAAGGACTCTTCATCAACAACGTTTCATTCGACTACAAAGATCCATTTTACAACACAAGTTTTCAAGATGTCTCAACCGCCATATTCTAACTACTTTCCTCATGTGTATCCTCAACAACAACAACAACAATTCAATCTACAACAACAAGTTTATCAACAACAATTTCAACAACAACATTTTCCACAACAAGGAGCAATTCCACCACAAATGGTTCAACCACCACCAAGTCTTCAAGTACAACCTTACACAAACATTCACAATCAACATCCGTCTGTGAATACTATGAAGGAACCGTCTTGGTTTGGAAAGATGTGTGAAGCTCTAAGTAGCCAACAATCCATACATGAAGTCGATCACTTGATAGACCTCCAATGCTCACTCCCGAAAACTATGATCAATGGGTGATAAGGTTCTTTAGGTTCTGTGATCTAAAGAAGCCACATGGAAAGTTCTTAAACAAGGTAATCATAGAAGGTCCATTTCAGATGCCTACTGTCATTACACCCGGAGATCCAAATGCTACTCCACCAAGAGGTGATGTCACCAACATTGCAACTCTTTCTGACCTCACTGCTAATGAACCTCTACATTTCGAAGGTGATGAGCTAGCAATGCAATACATCCTTTTGGGATTACCCAATCCAATCCTTCGAAGTGTTGATGCTCAAAAGACTACTAAAGCAATGTGGGAACATATTCATCTTCTCATGGAAGGTACTGCACTCAATCAAGAAGACATAGAATCCAAAATCTACTTGGCTTATGAACACTTCATGATTGAACCCGGAGAGACATTAGAGTCATATCATCATCGCTTCTCGACATCATCCATGACTTGATAAACACAACATCATCATGCCAAGAATTGCAACAACACTAAGTTCCCGAGTAGTCTTAGTCTTGATTGGGAAAAGTATGTCATTTTCATCCGCAAGCTAAGAATCTTCATCATGCTTCATACGGATTGTTGTACGATTATTTGAAGCCCCACCAAAAGAAGTTGACAAAGAAAGGGTTATCCGTGGACAACCTGTTTCACCTTCACTTCCGGACAATCAACAATTAGCATTGTGGGCTCAAGCTTGTTATCCTCAATTCGACCTTACAAACTCAGATTCACGAATCCTCCACAATCCACCGCTCAACCAACTCGCAAAATCACACCATATGATCCATCAAAGCAACAATCTCAAGAAACTCAATTGGTTCCATACAACAACAACAATGATTAAGCACTTACAAGTGAATCCAATGAAGATGCGAAGCTTTGATGCATTGCAACAAGGGTTTGTCATGATTGCTAGAGCCTTCGGCCGATACTCTAACAAATCCAACAATCGCATTCGTACTTCATCTAACACAAGGAATCAGTGTTGTTAACAATGGACGTGTTGAAGTTCGTAATCGTGGTAATGTTCGTTAGATGGGCGGTGGTCAAGGGTTTAATACAATGGGAAGGAATAACATGGGTGCTCCACAACAACAAAGGGCTCAAGTGGTTGAACAGGTAATGCTCGAATGGGGTTAATGGTCTTCGTTGTTATAACTCAGAATGAGAAGGGTCATCTCGCTAATGCATGCCCAAAGCCGAGGACAAGAGGCGCTTATCACAAAGAGGCTTTACTCTTGGCCTCAAGGATGAAGTCGGTGGAACTCTTACCAACAAGGAACACAACTTCATGGCGATGCAAATTCGATGATGACATGGAGGACTTGCAGCTAATGCAGCAGTGATGTTGATGGAACACATGCAAGCTCTCCACATGAGTGACACAGCTCAGCAGTATGACACCGACGACTTGTCTCGTGTACCGGATCAAACTTTACTCATTAATGATCGATATCTCACCAACATCTACATCCGACAAGGATCGAGTGTTCAACATGCGCCGTCTACATCTCATTCAAGATAATCAAATAGACCCGTAGTTATATTTGACGATCAAGATGACCTTATGGTTACCATTGATAATCAAGTTGACTCCGTGGTCATACTTGAGGATCCGACTAATGATCATGTTGAGACTCACGTTGAACAAAATGAACCTTCGTCTCATCTAGAAGTTGAGCTCATGACCTTAATTAAAGACCAAGAATCTCGATCGGCAATTTGCAAGCAATTAAAAGACAAAATGCATTGTTAACTAGGGATAATGAATGCTTAAAAGGCAACTCAACGCTTTCAAAATTCAAGAAAACGTGAACAAGGTTTTGAAGTCGCTTTGCTAAATCTCATCAAACGAAAAATCATTAGAACGACAGATCGTGATCTAGTCGCATCCAAGAATGCTTTGTTGTCTCAAATAGAACAAGTGAAACATGATCATAACAACAACTTAACGCCTTACTTTGGAAACTTAAAAGCCAAGTCCGAGTTGTTAACTTGTCAAAACAGTTCTCGAGTACAAAAGCATTCCACGAAACGAATAGATGACTATCTTGAGGAAATTGTCGACTTACAAAACAAAATCAAAGAGTTTCGAATGTTGTTTATAAACATGGTGAATCAATCACAACGATTCAAAAGTTTACTTTCAAACCAAATCCAAATGGATATGGACCGAATCTTGTCGATTACAAACCTAATTTTCAAACAGAGCATTCAAACCAAACTCAAGTTTACAATGCAGAACATAGAGTTGATGATTCCATTATGATGTTGTTGAATATAATCGTCAAGAGGAATTAGATGCGGAGAGGCGAGTCGATCAAAATTAGAAAATGTTGTTTATAACAAACCATTTAACTATTCAAAAGCCGTCACTTTCGTTGCACAAAAGGATTTTTCTAACACACCTTGGGTTAACACCTACTTCTGAGGGTCCCCTTTCCAATAATGTACAAATTAATGGTCCTTTACCTTCACTTAGTGAAATAAAACCATTAGCCAAACAATGTAAAGTTATAAAATATTTTGAAACATTCATTTCGGACATCAAACTTTGAACGTGAAATTAAATTTCATTCGAAATAAAGTTGAACATTTTCAATCGCTTCTCTTGGCGTGCACAAAGAGATATTCTTCGAAAAGAATTTTACCTCATGTCCGAAATTTGAAAAATTGTGCTATATATTGGGAAAGGGATTTTCACAAGGAGCTAGAACTTATGAAAGTGTTTCGAACAAACGAAACATCAATTTCAAATACAAAGCGTAAAAAGAAAATGTTACGAAAAGATGTTGATCGACTCTTGGAAGATGTTATCTCTGCGATATCCATAATGTTGTGTTATTACATTCTTTTGCATATGCATTTCATTATATCTCGCCGACATCGTTGATTATGTTGAAATTGTTGATAATACTGATACTGTGCCTCAAATCAAGTCTTTAAAAGATGAAAATGAACGTTTGTTAAACGAACTTTCAAATGCAAAACGTCGTCTTCAATGGTGTCAAAAATATTGTCATAATCATGAACTCTCTTTGCAAAACAAAATCAATCAGTTGCATACCAAAACTCTTTGTCCTAAACTTTAGCAACTAGATGACCAAAATGTGTCTTTGAAGTGTCAAATCTCAAAATATGAACAAGAAATTTCAAAAGTGAAAAGGAATATAGTGTCATATTTGATTTACTCAAAAGACTCGTGCTAAAGCGCCAAAAGATGTTGATAATCATCCGCATATACCAAAGATGTTTTACGACGAGACGGACTCACTGCTCGAAAATCTATATTTGTTACACAAAATCCATGATCTAAAGGCGAGTTGGTGATACTTAAGCAAGATAGGATAGTAACACAAAAGCAATCGCACCAAACAGATTCAAAATGACTCTAAAACATCTAATGACAAATCACAAGAAACTAATGTGCTTCCTCATCAAACAGAATAGTTGCCTCTTTTCCCAACGCTCGCACTTCATGACCTAGGAGCAATACAAGGAAGAATAGGAAGGTGCGTCGTAAGAAAAGATCAATAAAGAATGCTGAAGTAGAAGAACACCCTAGGACTTTGAATAAGACTCAAGTTACACCCACTTTAGACATTGCGTTAGATAAATGTAATAGAACAAGTGATGTAACGAATTCTGAACCGTTAAGTACTTTTGATGTTAAGTTTGAAGCTTCTTGTGTTATATATCGTAAAAGTATGCTTTCTGATTGTCATGATAAATGTGTTGCTAAAACTATCTTGTCTCGTTTACGGAATCCTAAGAAATGAATACCTCTAGGCCCACTAAAGCTTCTAAGTCCGTGGCAGTAAACCGCCTCTTTAGATTCTAAGATATGCATTGATGTCTCTATAGCTCCATTATCACCTCCAAGGATCGTAGTACCACCTAGTGCATTCACTAAGACTAAAGCAAAGACTAGTTGGAGATGCCAGAAATGGTTACATAATACACTTGGCTTTACATGGATACCTAAAATCATGAACATGTGTGTTTCATCTATATCGCATCGGAACCCTCTAACTCTTGGGTTCCACATCTACTTCTATTCCATCCTGTCGTCTCAGATTGAATGCGGTGATCTGATCATCCTCCGGTGTAAGTAGCGGATGTTCCCGACACATGACAAGCAATCTCAAATTGTTATCCAACTTTGTATCAAAGCTCATTGGCACTGTCATATTCGGGAATGGTCACTTCGCGGCTATCATGGGCTTCGGAGATTACATCAATGGGAACATTGAAATTAGCAGGGTTTATTATGTGGAAGGTCTCGGTCACAATCTCTTCTCAGTAGGTCAGTTCTGTGATGGAGATTTGGAAGTTGCTTTTTAGGAGAAAACTTGTTTCATTTGTGATCTACAAGGAAACGATCTTATGTCTCGCACCCGCAACTCAAGTTTATACACAATCTCAATGCAAGACATGATTGCTTCATCTCCCATCATCTCACTTTCAAAGGCAACATCTACAAAATCTTGGCTATGGCACCGACGTCTCTCACATTTAAACTTTCAAACCATAACCAACCTTGCTCGATACAAACTTGTTGAAGGTCTCCGAGATTCCGATATTCTAAAGATCACTCTGTCGACTTGTGAACAAGGAAAAAGCACTTGTGCTCATTTTCCTTCAAAGGTGGAACACAGCCTCGGCATGTGCTTCATCTTCTTCACATGGATTTGTGTGGCCCGATCGCGCTGCGCAGACGATTAATGGCAAACGCTACATCTTGGTAATTGTTGATGACTACTCCCGATGGACTTGGGTTTATTTTCTTCAAGTAAAGATCAAGCTCCACAGATGATCATCACCTTTCACGAAAATTCAAATTCACTCCGAACACCGCCGACAAATTTGAGCAGACAAAGGAACCGAATTTGTGAATCAAACTCTTCGTGAATATTATGAGAAAGTAGGAATTGAGCATCAAATATCAATTGCACATACCCCGAACAAAACGGAGTTGTTGAAAGACGAAACAGACGTTAGTGGAAGTCGCGAACGATGTTAATCAATGCTAAACTTCCAGATTACTTGTGGGTCAAGTCATCTCAAGCGCATACTACACTCGAATCGCCAATGATTAAAAACGCCACAATAAAACACCTTTTGAGCTTATCCACAACCGAAACCGAATCTCAAACACTTTCATGTATTTGGATCCCTTTGCTACCGAATAATGATCGTGATGACTTTGAAAGCTCAAGGCCAATGTCGACATTGGAGTCTTTATTGGATATCGTGAAAATTCTAAAGGTTACCGGATCCGAATCGTCAGACAAAGCAAGTTATGGAAACGATTCATGCAAATTTCGATGAGCTTCTCGAAATGGCTTACGAGCATAATGACTTGGAACCCGTCACAACCGCTTAAACTTCCTCAAACCCCATCATCGGTTGATCCAAGCCCCACACTCGTCAACAAATGGAAAAGCTATTTGCTCCTCGCTTAGTGATGATATTGATGAACTTGCTCGTGTGTATCCAATGTTTCACGCTCAACTGATCATATTCCAATACCGATATACGCTACAACAACCATGTTGAAAAGCACCACCATTGACTCTACAACAACAGTTGAACAAACTACATCCAACGACGCCGAACCGGTGATGATGTTCGTAACAATGAAGTACCCCACCGCAGATTATGATCCAAATGCGTTCTTTAACCCGCTTGCTAATGAAGCTGCAGCACCGATGTTGCGGAATCATCTACAAGCCATTTGAATTCTCCCAATCTGCATAATGTATATCAACATCAACTTTCCACACATCGTTGGACGAAAGACCATCCTCTTGAGAACATTATTGGTAACCCAAATCAACCAGTCGTAATGAGACAACGTCTTCACACAGACGGTGAACATTGCATTTATGCACTCACCGCCCGCCAATCGAACCTAAAAACATTAAAGACGATTGACTAAAGACAACCGGATTGAATCCATGCAAGAAGAACTCAATCGGTTTAAACGTCTTTAAGTATGTGAATTGGCCGAAGACCAACAGGGTCTACGCTATTGGTCTCAATTGGATTTGGAAAACAAATTGATGTCAAGGAACCGTAATCGAAATAAGTCACGTCGGTGGCTAAGGGTTATAAATGGAAGAGGTATTGACTTTGAAGAATCATTTGCTCCAGTTGCTCGCCTTGAGGTCGCTCGGATATTTCTCTTTTCGCGCTCATATGAACATCACGGTCTTTCGGATGGACGCCAAACCGCTCGAATGGTAAACCGAAGAAACAGTCAATGTCACCAACCGAAGGATTCGTTGATCCGAGTTCCCAAACCATGTCTACAAGTCGACCAAATCTCTACGGACTCAAACAAGCTCCTCGGGCGTGGTATGATGAGTTATCATCCTTTCTCCTATCTCACCAATTTGTCAAAGGTTGGTCGACCCTACACTGCTCATACAATATCACGGGCACACATTTTAATCGCTCAAATTTATGTTGATGACATCATTTTGGGTCAACACATTTAAAATACTCAAACACTTTTTCAAAACTAATGAAAAACATTTTGAAATGTCCATGATGGGTGAACTTACGCTCTTTCTAGGACGCAAGTTCATCAATCACCCTGCTAGTATTTTATTGAGTCACCCAAATATGCCTTGAACTTTTAAACAAATTTGGAATGCAAAATCGTGACACCTATGCCACACCAATGGCACATACCAAGAAACTAGAGACGATTTACATGGGAAATTGGTGGACCCCACTAAATACCGTAGTATCATTGGGTCTCTCATGTATCTAACAACCAAGAGACCTGATATTGTCTTTGTCAGATATATTTGCTCCGTTATCATCGAGACCAATCGAAACCCACCTCTCGAGGCTAAAAGAATCCTCCGACACGTAAAGGGAACCATTAACTTGGGATCCGTATCAGAAGGATTCGGTTTTGAACTAATAGCTTTTGACGACGATCACGCAAGATGCTTAGATTCACGGAAAAGTACTTGAGAGCATTACAATTTCTTGGTGATAAACCGGTGTCATGGCAATCGAAGAAGCAAGATTGTACATCACCGTCCTCAACCAAAGCGTAATATGTAGCCATGTTGGCGTGTTGTGCTCAAGTCATTTGGATGAGAGCACAACTCAAAGACTATGGTTACGTGATTTGATGTAATCCGATGTATCGCGACAATCGAAGTGCTATTGCGATCTCGCAACTCTATTCGACATTCAAAATCAAAGCACATCGATCTTCGATATCATTTCATCAAGGAGCATGTGGAAAAGGGTACCATTGAATTATACTTTGTGGGTCTTGAATACCAATCGCGGATCTTCTCACCAAAGCCTTAGCTCCCGCGAGGTTTAATGAGTTGGTCCACCGGATTGGTATGCGGTGTTTGACTCGAGAGGATCCGGATGAACTTTAAAACATTCTTAAAACCGGTCAAACACCAAAACCTCTTTTGTAAATATTTTCAAAAAAAATAAAAAATAATACAAAAATATAAAATCTGATAAAATTCAAAAATATTCTCCTATCTAATTTATCTTAACATGGCAAGTACAAATCTTCCGTCAACACTTTACTCTTTCAAATTTCAGTATTTTTTCGGTCAAGTGTTAAGGGGGAGAAAGTGAGTATTTTTCTGTTTCATAAAACCTTGTACTTGCATGTTACCAAAATATACGTTGTTTCTTCTACAAATGGTGGATATGTATCTTGTCATATACTCTCCTCGACTCATATGATTAAAAATTTCATCCTTTCAAAAGTCGAGGGGAGTATCGTTATGTTTCTTGCCTAATAAATGTTTTGTCTAACCAAAAGGAGTTAATGGGTCTTGGTTGAAAATGTTTGAGGTTGAGGGCTGAATGTGTAATCGTTGAAAAGTAATTTTATCAAAACTCCTCTCCAACCTCATTCCTATCAAGATCCAACGATCCTAATTAATTCGCAAACTGCTCATCAAACTCAATTATGTTTTGATCATGATTTTAAACTATGGTCTTTGAAAAAATTTTCAATCCAACGGTTAATCTTGCAAAATTTGATTTTGAAAGTTACGTGTATGTGTATGAATTGGGGATTTCGCCTAAGTGTTCTTGTGTTGTAATGGGTTGTGTTAAAACCTTTCTAAAACATGTTTTGAACCTACGTCATAATTGGAGGTTTTCTTATCATTGTGTTCTGCTATGCTTAGATGTTTATAAATGTGTTAGAATATGCTTATAAACACATTAGGAGCCTTTAATTTGCCCAGAAACAACAAAATTGTTAGAATTCATGTCTTAGGGTTCTTGGGTTCGTACCATCAGAATCTTTTGTTTCTGTGGCTGATTTGTTTTAAAAACTGTTCTATATCATTCATATGTCATCTAAGATAGTCCAGATACGATTCTTGATTGATTATTTTGGTTGAATCTGTTGAGCGTAGAAATAGGGTTTAGAGCTTAAAACACTATACGCCTATGCTATTCTAAGTTTAATCGATTTGGCCTATGCTATTACCGGTAATCAAGTTTTTCATGTTCATGATTTTCAATCTGCTTACTCGTAAAATTCAGACAAATGTGTTCTAAAATTGCTTTGCATAAGGAATACTTTTATGCGTAAAGGATTACGCCTAAGAGAAATCTCACGCATAAGCCCTTTCGCATAAGAAGTCTACAGTGGATTACGCGTATCTTGGAAATATATGCGTAAACAAGGTTTGTTACGCATAAGCTTTACTCTTAGGAGTATACCTTACGAGTAAAATTCAGCTTAACTCTACGCGTAAGCTTAAAGCTTTCGAACTTATTTTACGAGTAAGAAATTCTTACGCCTAAGATTTGGTCTTACGCTTTAGCTCACGCTTACGCTTAAGCACCTTCTTTATGCATAAGGCCTCAAGATTACGCATAACCTACCGTTCTCTTTGTCTTTGGACTGTTACGACTAAGCATACGTGTTAATTGTTACGAATATGTCTATTGTTAGGCAAAAGCTTACAAATGTTTATATGTTGTGTGTTTAAGTGAAAATTGGCCTTTAAATCTTCAATATTAACATGTGCACATAGCTTATCACATCAACTTCAAACAATTGGACTAAAGTAACTAAGGATTTGTAACAATCATAAACATGACAATGTCAATCAGAGAATCAGACAATTAATCAAACTAAGTCTAACACAAAGTGTTTCCATATGTTTGTTCTTTTGTCTAATAACTTTCAGATCACAAAATGGTTGTCAATCAAGAAAGCATCAACGCCCCTAATGAGCTCACAATGGCTGACATCTTTCCAGTCGGTTATGACAAAACTATTGGGAAGAACAATGGCTCACACAGCCGATGTTCAACATAATGAACTAAGAAATCTTATCCGCTGTTGATTCTCACGAAACACTTATGGTACTTCACACTGGTTAGACTCATTGGACATACATGGTTTCGCTGTCTCCTTATACATGGTTTCGTTGTCTTCAATTCATCATCAACATACGTGGTGTATGATTCTGATTCATTGAAAATATCGAGGGGGAGAGAGTGTAGGTGGTGCTTGTTTCCTTGATGTGTGTTCATTTCTTCCTTGATGTGCTTTTGCTCTTTGAACGAAAACCCTATCTTTTCTTCAATGTCTTCAATCAGGGGGAAGAAATGAGACGATCTGTGGCTCATACGTCTCACTTTGGTGTTATCGTCTCACCGCTGCTGGGGTTATCGTGTGTGAAGTTACCTAATTATGATGTTATGATGCCTCACACTCGGTCATTTTAATCGAGTAATTGCATATTCACAGTTGATTATTGTTCGATAGACCTCAACAACCAGGGGGAAGTAGTTTCACTTCATCTTTCGTGGTTAATCTGGTGTGAAGCATCTACATACGTGAGAAGATCTTGCATGTTCCCTCGAACGGATTTTCCGCATTGTGTACAACTGTGATTACGTAACAAAACAGATTCTCTTGGTGTAGTTTACTGCTCATCTACAAATTCCGCTACGTACTGAAAATTTCTAAAGTTAGAGGAAATGTTCTTTACATCAAAATCTCGAATCTGCTGAAAACGGTTGTCATTGAGGGGAAGCTGATCTAGAAACACCGTCAATTGGGGAGAGGTTAATTTGTTTCATACTTATTACATCTTTTCCCTAAATGGCTTGTGCACACATAACAGTGTACAACCCGTACTTGTAATGAAAGGACCACGTGGTGCGCGCCTGCCACAATCCTATAAAAGGAGCGAAAGCTTCTTACTTTTGAGTAAAACTTATCAAAACTTTCACGTTTCAAAGTTTTGCTCAAAAGAACAAGTACTTCCCCTTATGATTTTCAAAACCTCAAAAGTTTATATCACTTGTTGAGGGGGAGTATTTGCCTTAAACTTTGTTCACAAATTGTTCTTCATGGTAATCTTCCCGCAAAACTCAAAATGGTAGTATTTGATATCATATTTCATCAAAAATAACATTTATATGCCATTTTTGAGGGGGAGAATAATTATGTGATAAGAAATATGTCGTGAAATTGCAAATGAATCATTGTGCTACAGACTTAACCAATGAATTGATGAGATCTAAATGTTAGTAACTCGAAAAGACTTGTCCGGGACGGGTAATAATTTCTTCGCTAGTGATGTAAACGTGTCTCGCAAAGGACTTGTCCGAGTAGAATGTGCCATTCGAGAAACTCTTGGTAGACATGAACTTTGACGGGTTTGACAACCGTTCAAGGTTTATCCACACCTTCAAGGTAGTTATTAGAGCTATTTATCACCTAAAAAGCTGACAATATAACTCTTTAACTATGCAACGTAACCGTGTCTCGCGGGGGATTGTCTATCTTGAGTTGATCAATTCAAAAGTGCGCGCTCTTCTCTCACTGTGCAGATTTCTTTAAAATTCTTTAAGCATGTGTGGAGGGGGAGTATTTCTGCAAAGTCTTAAACTCTCAACAGTGGTATTAAATGTTCTTACTCATAACCACTTTGAGAGATTTTCATGAAAATGGTTTTATGGCAACATAGGTTAGTCATGGAGTTATAAGGTGACTAAGGTTAGGAATAACCGTCCTATGATCCGCCAGAGCCAGAGGGATCTACCCAAGGACACCACCAATAGTTAGAATTAGAAGTCCTTAGGTATGATTATAAAAAAGGAGAAAATGAGAATCGGAGAAAGAATGAGTTGAAGAATTAAAAAGAAAAGTAAAGAAAAGGGTGAAAATAAATAGCCCACCAGATTATTCAACCTAGGGTAGACACCGGGTTTAATTCATATGCTACTGGTTGTCACTTGATGACACCTGTATTGAAGATCAAAGTCTTCATGGACCCAGTGACGCATGCACTAAACCTTCTTAGCCACTCAAGTTTCTCTCAACAAAAACTTGTTTCATTCTCACAGGGAACCCTACGTAAACTATCGGCTCTCTCTTAGAGATTGCTGGAATTGAAGAAGGAGACCCTCTCCCTAGTCTCCGCTCAGGAAAAACCAAATCGCACTATTGAGTCTAGAGCCACGAGATTCATCAAAATATCTCTTAGGTACACTTGACAATTCATCGCTTGTCGTTCAACAATAAGAACACAAGTGATATATTATCGTATCCTTCACAGATCTTAGCAATCTGTCGAGAACATTAATGAGGGGTTCACAAATGTGATCCTCGGTGATTGAATGGAAATTCTGCCGTGGTCAACATCAAATGCGACCACGACAAGCAGTCACTCGGTAACTCCCGTGGATTACGCTTAGTGTGTCTCAAACGGTCTACGATCGTGAGGTGATGCTTGATTGTACCTCGGTGGCTCATCCGAATCTGTAGATGTATTTGGTACATCGCATTATCTCACTTGTGGGACTCCGGTTCATGAACAACCTTTATGAGAATTAGAGTTGTGTTTTCACACTATCTTTGTTAACACTCTCAAGTTCAAACTTATAAGCGTTGGATTATTTCTAACCCATGTTTTATGTTTTTTCTTATGGATGATTGCGGTGGAAAAGATCGTGCGATTCTCCACATGCTCATACCTACAAAATCACTAATTGAAGTTCTCTCAAAAGGCAACACAAAGTCAAAATGATTCTTCGTCAAAGTCAAAGAATTTACAAAGTTTAAAGACTAAGAGAACTACATCGAGATCGATATCCAACGTTAAAGGCGTGTGAGCATGTTGGAGAAAGACATGGAGACACCGGAGCAACGAAGCGGACTGATGATGCGCACAACCACAACATACTATCACTACCATCACAAAGAACAAAGATCAAAGAACAAAGATAATGATGACGTCAAAGCGAATACTTCAAAGGAAACAATTTCTCTACTTTGGGAGATTGTTCGAATCAAGGCACTTCTTCTCACAAGAAAAAGAATGTCAAAAGGCGTCAAAGCTACTATTACATCAGCACCTACAACGTTTATATCATCAATCACTAACACTTAGGGGGAGATTGTTGGAATCACTCCTAAACTAGAATTCAAGTGTTAGTAATTAATATGTAATAGTTAGCTTAAGTATGGCTTTTATGTTAGTAATCAAGGTTAGGCTCATGTAGAAAGCCCATGAGCCTATCCAAAGCCCAATAAGGAAAGGATGGGAACTTGGTGTGTTGCCCTAGTTCCCTCCTATAAATAATCTTGTAAACTCCCATTTGGGAGTTGGTTGTTCACTTTTACATTTATCCTAAGCATAAACCTTTCTTCATATCTTACGCATAAGTGTAACTTGTGTTCATCCGATCTCTCTTATCTCTATTTCTTCTATTGATGCTTGTGTTATAAATATGGGAACCTAACACATTGCCCACCAAAGCATACTTACCCATCACACATTGGAAACCTACTTTATGAATCTCAATAAGCTGTTGTTTAGAAAGCTTGTCAAAATAGAAATCAATTACCTAACAAAGGCCTATTGGAAATATGTCATTGAGGCTTAAAAGAGAAACAACTTTGAGAAATCCAGGATACAAGGCCATCAATATATAGTAGCTTTAAACATAGACTTCAAGATCTGAGTCTATATGGTTAAGAACCATTTTAAATTGCAGGCATGTTAGGAATTAGAATTTCCAGGTATTAAAGAGTCGGTCACCTCAAGTATATGTAATCGTTAGAAAGCTCGTAGTCGTAGTTATTTTAAGTTAAGTAGTATTTAGTTAAGTAACTCCGTGGAGGACGGACGGGTCTTTACCCACTGTATGCACGATCCATGACCCGATGTGTGGCGATTTATGTAAGACTATAAATACTCTACCTTCCAAGGTAGAGAGTTGGAGCTCATAATAAGAATTTTCTTTCTCTCACTAAAGTTCCCTAAACCTCTAACTTTCTCTCTAGAATTCCACTTATTCGCCACCTTGTTGTTATGGTTTGATGTGTATGTGAAAACTAATATCTAACAATTGGTATCAAGAGCCATGGTTAGATCATATCTTGCACATCTTTGGATTTCTAGTGGTTTTAGGTGGTTTTGAGTTTGAAAAGTTTAGTGGTTTTGCATCATTTGGGTGATTTCTAGTGTTAAAGTTTGGAGTTTGATAGTACTTTTATGTTTAGAATCATCACAAGTGTTTAGGTTTTGATTAGGTAGCTTGAATCATCGTGGTTGGGTAGTTTTGGATTGAAAAGTGATGTTTTGTGGTTTTCTTGCTAGCGACTTGACATTCGGACTTTATTCTTCGTAGCGACTTGCTTTGCAATTTCGTGGCGAGTTACGTTTGGAGCTAGCGACTTAGATCTAGCGATTAACGGACAAGTAGTGGACTCTCCACTACGGGTAGCGACAGTGGTAGCGACTTGGTGCAGAGCGAGTTGCTCTTTAGCGACTTGTATCTTTAGCGACTTGAGTAGCAATTCTTTCGCCAAAATTTTGCTAGCGACTTGAGGCTTAGCGAGTTACTACTTAGCGACTTGCATTTGTCTAGCGACTTGGGACTCTAGCGACTTAGTGGTGTAACGAATTAGGTGTTAGCGACTTGGTGCATTATCTTCTAGCGACTTGGGTGATTGTTTACGGTTTTCTCTTGATTTAGTAAAATCCCATGAAAGAATCTATTTCTCGGTTTAATCATAGAGTTATAAAATCCGTATTATCCGTTAACATGTCTACCAACGTTCCTACTATCATCTCCACATTGCCGAGGATGTTCAGCGGTGGGTCGATACTCGTCCACCCATGCTTGACAGAATCGACTACGATTCTTGGGCTCAACGAATCAGATTGTACCGCCTTGGAAAGGAAAATGGTGTCAACATTCTCAAATCCATTGATGAAGGACCGTGATCGAGTTGAGACGACTAGAGATATACTTGATACTAATGAAGATGGAACCCTATTTACGGAATGGACGGACCTAAAATGTATGATGAGCTTGATGATAAGGAGAAAAGAGATTCAATGCGATATCGTGGCTTCTAACATTGTTCTTCAAGGTCTTCCTAAAGACATCTACAAACCGATCAATCACAACACCGATGCAAAGGCGGTTTGGGATAATGTCAAGATGCTTCTCTCGGTTCGAATTAACTATGGAAGGCAGAGAATCACAACTCTATGATGAATTTGAACACTTCAAGATGAAGCCGATGAGAGTGTCTATGAGTACTATGTGAGATTTCATAAGTTGGTGAATGACATGAGGAACATCGAATGACTATGCCTAACATTGTCGAACTCAAAATTTGTGAACAACATGAATCCCGAATGGCACAAGTTTGTCACATTGTGAAGCTCACTAAAGGATTGAAGAATACAAACTATGAGCAACTCTATGCCTTCCTCCTTCGAATGAGACATGCTATGTTTGAAAAATTGATTCTCAATCGGTTCAAAACCAACCAGGAGAGACAAGCTCGTCTAATGACTCAACCGCCTTCTACTCAAACATCGAATCACAACCAAAGCTTCACAAGTCATACCCTTGGGTAATGGTAATCACAAACTCATTCCCGATCCTATGTTCAAACAAGTCGATCTTCGATGCACACGTGGTAACTTCATTAATCAACTAGCTCTTCCGATTAGTCAAAACATGAATTCTCTCCCACAAACCAACAACAACCTCGAGCGAGATCTAACCCACACAATCAAGCTCTTGTTAAAGATGGAAGGATCGTGGTGCAACTAGTTCAGAAAGACAGATGATCGGGGAAGAGGTGGAGTGGTAGAGGTTATGTTGGTAACCGTAATCGAGGAAGGAATGGTAACCAAGGTCAAGCTAAGCCGATCAAATGTTATAAGCGTGGTGGTGAGGGACACATTGCAAGAAAGCGCACATCTCCAAAGCGTCCATGAATCGCCGATTACTTGAGAGATAAGATCTTGCTTGTACAAGCTCGGGACAATGGTGCCGCTTTGGATGAAGAGGAATTGTCGTTTTAGTCAAGGCAATGCCAAGACCTATGATGCGAGATGTGGATGAGCAACCTATTCAGAGATAGGTCACAATCATCGAATGCCTTTCAAGTCACGATTGTGATGCATACGACTCGATGTGGATTATGGACCTACGGACACACAATTTTTATGGCTAGCATTTCTCCAATGGTTTCTCCCAAGGTCTCTTCTTCACCACAAGTCGGCTCATCCAAAGACAAACTCATCTCGAGGTATTAAAACTATACGATGATGTCGATGTGCAATGATGCATGACAAAGTACAATCAATCGAAACTATTGTATCAAATGTTGAAAATATGTAATATCGATATTGTCCCATATGATCAATACGTGAAACAAAGTGAAAGTGAAGTTGTACCAAGTGATGCATCTTCTGCATCAACAATGACTATGTTTTTGATGAATACCCGCATGTGCCCCGATGATTCCTGTAATTTCGAACTTAATGCCTATAAAGAACGTGTTGCTATTTATGAACAACGTGCAAAATTTGAGTTGACCACTCGTGAGCGTGAAATGGATGACCAAGTGCGTAAATCATTAGAAAAAGTAATTTTAGAAGAAGTATTGAAACAAGAATTAAATTCCTTACAAGAAAAGCTTTCTAAAGCGCTAAGCAAAAACAAGAACTTCAAGAAAATGTGAAAATGCTTAAGCAAGTGTCACAATTCTCAAATTCGGTCATTTCTTAAATTATATATGCATCATATTAATTCATTCATGGCATTTCATTTCACATTTAACGTAATTTTTATATTTAATAATTTTTATCGCGTGAGTTATTATTTTAAATATTTAACCCGTTACTTTCAAAAATGATCCGAGGTATTTTAAACTTACATTTAGTCTATAAAACTATATTTTTAGTTTTCCTAGTGTTTCTAATTTATTTGGTACATTAATCGTTAAAGTTTAATTATTACGTCTTTTTCTTAAAAATTGTACGATAATTATTTTATCACCCAAATGTCACAAGGAATGTATTTTACAATTTTATTATTTCATTACATTCTATTTTGAACTATTAAAACTTACTTGTACCAAAAATTTCCATTTACCATTACTTATACAATTTCCTACAATTATAACATTTACTTACACTTTTGTCAAATTTTACACAAAGTACATACTTATACATTATTAATATAAGAAAAAAATAAAATGGAAAGACACAACCCCCCCAAAACCGGCCATTGGGGGGGGATGAATCATATGGTTGGTGAAACTCTTTTATTACTTAAGTAACTTACACTCCAACATTTCATTGACTTGCATTCTATCTCAAATAATTCACTAGTAGCAAATCACTTTTTCTCTCTTGTTCTTCACTCCTATAACCGGCCACCTAGAAGGATAGAAGAGGAGTTCATCAAAAATCTCCAATTCAAGTTTATAACAATCTAGTATATACTCTTTATATGGTTTTGAAATAAAAACCAAGAGTATTTAGGCTAATCCTTGTTACTTACACCTCATCATATTCACTTGTAAGCATGTTTTTATCATTTTCATGTTTCCTTGTCATTTTCATATGTTTCTTTTCATTTTTGGAGCTTATATGCATGATATGTGATTTATACCATTTTTCATGATTTATTGAGTTATATATACTTATTGGTCATCCTATAATTATCCCCTTGGTATATGTTGGTATTGATGGTGATTAGGAACCCATGACACCCTAAGAAGGTGTATGGTAGGATTAGATTAGTTTTGGAGTTGATTTGAAGGATTAGAATAGGTTTTGTCCGAGAAAAACTATTTTCGATAACTATATAAATAGGTTCTGTCCTTGTTTCAATTTCTGGAAAAACCTACTGTTGGTACGAAACTTTGGCCTTGATATTTAGAAAATATACTTTAAAACGAATCCGTGGCAGCTTGAACGGATTAAAACGGACTTATAACGAAGCCGTGGTGAATTTTTAAAGTTTGACGACGAAATGTTTATTTTTCCGAAAATTCAGCATGCGTTTTACATTGTTTGGGTCAAAACGAGCCTTAAGCTTCACAAATTATTTCGACTTATCAAAAATATATTAGTTTACTTCGATACGAAGCTAAGGACATATTATACGTGAAAACGGATTTGAAACGACAATATATGCACGCTTTTATAAACTTGCAGAACTATTATTTTCGAAAAACTATATTATTTTTACGATACAAGTATTTTAGTAGTCAGAACGTCCATGTTTTGCGGTGTTTTAACCATGATGTGAAACTTTTGGAACAAAATGTCTTCTAGTAAAATCAAGTTCACCGACCATATTTTCAAAACAAAAGTCGTTTGTCAAGCGGAGTTATGGTAAATTATTTACGGATGTTCAAACTTGGCCGAAACTTATTTTCTCGCACACAATTAGCCAAAATCACTATCTTTAACCCTTGATATCTTTATGATCGAGACCTTTTGACGAAAACTCCTGAACTGAAACTTCTAGATATCGATACAAACTTTCCAAAACCGTCGAGTTCGTTCTCTAACGATCGACGACACCATTTTACGACTACTTTTCCAAGCCATTTTGTTACTTTTATAAAAATTCACGACATTGTTTTATGACGAAAGTGGTAATTTCACCAAAATCATTATAAAACCATTGTAGGATGACATTTTGACGTAAAAGCGGTAAAGTCATTTTTGAAGGGTCTAGACGTCAAAAGAGTATTTTTCGACGATTAGTAATATTTTCAAAACTCGCTAATGGTATAAATAACATACGAAGTGCACGCATAACATTACATTGCAACTCATTGCATATCATATCATTCGTGATAGGTCCCGTTAACACATCACATTATACCCGGTGTACTCACTTTTGTCATCGCCTCGCTTTATCAAGTGAGTAATCACAAACCCCTTTTCCGCTTTTACTATATTTTGGGGCTAAATGCATGAACCTTTATTGAGCTAAATTGATCACTATTTTTTTAACTTGTTTGACTAGAACTTGTGAACTCGAATCAAATCCTTGAACTTAAGTACGAAATTATGACTTGTTAGAACTTATTGAACCGTACATGTTATGACCTTGTCCCAAAGTCTCCATGTTCGAGCATCACTATAAAGTCTCCCATGTTGAGCATCACTATATAGACACCTTTGTTCGTAGTATATCTTTGGGAAGAGGCACCAGTGTATCTTTGGGAAGAGGCACCAGTGTATCTTTGGGAAGAGGCACTGATGGGTCTTTGGGAAGAGGCACCCAAGATAACTTTGGGTAGTGGCACCCGACTTAATTTGGTTTCATCGGTAGCATTCACGAATTATTATATTCGTGGTACTATATTGGGAACTATTATGACCACTTACACTTGATTACTTGACGCTATAATTTTTGTGCAATGGGTTGTGTACACACGGGTTGCAAGTTTTGTATGGCGAATTTGGGCCGAGTGGATACACAATGCCTTTGCTTTGAGAACTATTTTTCGTTGACCGAAAGCTTTGTATATTTTTCTTACGAGTTTTCTTATTTCACTAAACGTGTTTACTCACCAACTATTTTCATAGTTGACCCGTTTTCTCTCATGCATTTCGGTGATCGTTAGTAAGCTTTTCTATCAAGTCTTGCATAAAGAAGTTTTCACCGGTCGCTACAAGTCGTATGTAATAAAACTCAATATTTTGGAATCTAAACTTTGTAATATATTTGTCGATGACGGCTAAACTAGTATTGTAATGGAGTATTATTTCTTTTAATCTTAATGTTGGTATGTTCTATTATCTTGTGCTTATGTTCCTTCCGTTACACTCGTGTTTCGCCTCCATGCCAGGTGTGATGATTGGTATCGAGCCAAAGGTTATAGAGAATGCCGATTTTTCAAAAATAAAAATCACAACTATAATAGGAAAATTTTTTTTTTGTATATTATTTTATTAAACATTGAACACCATTCGAAGTCAACTAGTCCTATCGTTGCATTGTTACTCATAAATTATACATAGCACGATCAACTATGTCTAATTTATGAAGAACCATGCAATGATAAAAGTGGTTGTTTTAAATCATGTTTAGTCGAGTCTTTAGAGTCCGGTCACTTTGAAGTTGCATTGGTCGGGTGGGTATGCATGGCATGTTTTACGCTCACGTCTACATTACCGTATCTTATTTATACCTCTCTTTTCCATCTTTCGACTTGTTAGACATAGCATGTCTCTGTTCCCGCCATATTTCGATCACTATAACACATTACCACCGTTCTGCACCTCATCGACTTCGTTAGAATGTCGTTTACTCAACCCGATGTTTTGGTCCTCAGTGGGATCATGGTCGCAAGAAACACACGCTCGGGAGGTAACAACAACGGCAACCCAAACAACAATGACAATCCGCACAACAACGCTGCCGGAATAGCGGATCTACTCACTCAAATTATAACCCATCTCGATGCTAGACGAACCAACAACGGAGAAGGTACTTCAAACGGTCAAGGATGCACTACAAAACTTTCATGACATGCAAGCCAATGGAATTTCATGGTACCGAGGGTGCCATTGATCGCTAACCGGTTCGAGAATGTTGAGTCGAAGCTTAGTATCACGAAATGTCTTTGAAGGAAACAAGGTTGAGTTCTCTCACTGGTCTACTACGGTCGAGCATTGACACGGTGGAACAACCAACCTGCACTAGAGGAAGAGGGCTGCAAATGCATTATCTTGGGAAGCATTCAAGAAACTACTAAGCGATGAGTCCGCAGAAAAGATGAAGTGCGTAAACCGGAAGAAGAATTTTGGAATCACTTGATGGTAGGAGTAGAGATCGACAAGTACACGATCGGTTCCACGAGCTAACTAGGATGGTTCCTCACATGGTTTCCTTTGTGGAGAAGTTGATTGACCGATATATATGGGGATTGATACCGGAATTAGGAGGGATGTTACCGTCGAAACCAACCACTGCAAGTCACGTGAGTATGGCGATCGCTTGACGAATGATGTGATCAGTCCGGAGAACTAGCAAAAGCAAACGACAATGGACGAAAGCGACGGGAGGATCACCGGGAAACCGAGACCGAATCGGCAAAACAAGAGCGCGAATAACCCGAGAACTATGGGCGATCACCAGAGCGCAAAGGATATGCAGTCCACATCCTTTGTGTACTCGATGTAATTATCATCACTCGAGCGCGAAGGTGCGACAAATGTGGATGACGGGCCACTTCGCCGAAATTGCTCAAACAGGCGGGAATCAGGACGGAGAAAAGCATGTTACGAATGTGGAAGTCTAGATCACCTTCGCAATACCGCCCAAAGTCGAAAAGAACTCCCAATCAAGGAGGAAATCGTCCAAACTCGGCGTTGGCAATAGAAGGCCCACAAGATCGAACATTGAAATTCCTCCCGCACGTGGTCGAGCATTCTATCCGGGTACCGAGGAAGCCGCAACGCTTAACGGGTACATTCTTTCGAACAACTACCTTATTTCGCATGCGACATGATTTTGAGTGCATAACTTCCTTCCAATCTTTACACGCTCACGACATTGATTAATTTGAGACCTATTGATATCGACCTTAGTTGTTATATATTTTGTTGATTGGATTTGATTGTGTAAGCAAATCGAATATCGAGCTAATCTTTCAAAGACTTCATTCAAGGATGTGGCATCCTACCTTTCTAACAACTTGTTTCTAGCTTGATCTAGTGACAGTTCTTGTTTGATGAGTTGCGAAAATCAAGCTAAGAGACAAGTTTACTCAAGTCGGTTTAGTTTAATCTCATGACGGTTCTTGTTTGATGAGTTGTGAGATTAAATTAGAATCGACTACCTAAAGGTCTTTTGAGAGCTACGTTCGATATTGGATAAGTTTACCTCTCAAATCGATCACGGGCACGCACTTAGTTGAATGGGGAACACATGACGCATGGGCATTGATATGATCGTTTAGACTGCTCGCTGAGCATGAACTTTAGAACTCTTGTCGAGGTTCGGACCATAGTATCGTTAATCGAATCACGGGACGTGATTCACGACATGGGAAGAATGTCACAATTCTCAAATTCGGTCATTTCTTAAATTATATATGCATCATATTAATTCATTCATGGCATTTCATTTCACATTTAACGCGTAATTTTTATATTTAATAATTTTTATCGCGTGAGTTATTATTTTAAATATTTAACCGTTACTTTCAAAAATGATCCGAGGTATTTTAAACTTACATTTAGTCTATAAAACTATATTTTTAGTTTTCCTAGTGTTTCTAATTTATTTGGTACATTAATCGTTAAAGTTTAATTATTACGTCGTTTTTCTTAAAAATTGTACGATAATTATTTTATCACCCAAATGTCACAAGGAATGTATTTTTACAATTTTTATTATTTCATTACATTCTATTTTGAACTATTAAAAACTTACTTGTACCAAAAATTTCCATTTACCATTACTTATACAATTTCCTACAATTATAACATTTACTTACACTTTTGTCAAATTTTACACAAAGTACATACTTATACATTATTAATATAAGAAAAAAAAATAAAATGGAAAGACACAACCCCCCCAAAACCGGCCATTGGGGGGGGATGAATCATATGGTTGGTGAAACTCTTTTATTACTTAAGTAACTTACACTCCAACATTTCATTGACTTGCATTCTATCTCAAATAATTCACTAGTAGCAAATCACTTTTTCTCTCTTGTTCTTCACTCTTATAACCGGCCACCTAGAAGGATAGAAGAGGAGTTCATCAAAAATCTCCAATTCAAGTTTATAACAATCTAGTATATACTCTTTATATGGTTTTGAAATAAAACCAAGAGTATTTAGGCTAATCCTTGTTACTTACACCTCATCATATTCACTTGTAAGCATGTTTTTATCATTTTCATGTTTCCTTGTCATTTTCATATGTTTCTTTTCATTTTTGGAGCTTATATGCATGATATGTGATTTATACCATTTTTCATGATTTATTGAGTTATATATACTTATTGGTCATCCTATAATTATCCCCTTGGTATATGTTGGTATTGATGGTGATTAGGAACCCATGACACCCTAAGAAGGTGTATGGTAGGATTAGATTAGTTTTGGAGTTGATTTGAAGGGATTAGAATAGGTTTTGTCCGAGAAAAACTATTTTCGATAACTATATAAATAGGTTCTGTCCTTGTTTCGAATTTCTGGAAAAACCTACTGTTGGTACGAAACTTTGGCCTTGATATTTAGAAAATATACTTTAAAACGAATCCGTGGCCGCTTGAACGGATTAAACGGACTTATAAGCCGTGGTGAATTTTTAAAGTTTGACGACGAAATGTTTATTTTTACGAAAATTCAGCATGCAGTTTTACATTGTTTGGGTCAAAAACAGCCTTAAGCTTCACAAATTATTTCGACTTATCAAAAATATATTAGTTTACTTGATACGAAGCTAAGGACATATTATACGTGAAAACGGATTTGAAACGACAAATATATGCACGTTTTATAAACTTGCCGTAACTATTATTTTACGAAAAACTATATTATTTTTACGATACAAGTATTTTAGTAGTCATAACGTCCATGTTTGCGGTTGTTTTAACCATGATGTGAAACTTTTGGAACAAAATGTCTTCTAGTAAAATCAAGTTCACCGACCATATTTTTCAAAACAAAAAGCTGTTTGTCAAGCGGAGTTATGGTAAATTATTTACGGATGTTCAAACTTGGCGAAACTTATTTTACGCACACAATTAGCCAAAATCACTATCTTTAACCCTTGATATCTTTATGATCGAGACCTTTTGGACGAAAACTCTGAATCGAAACTTCTAGATATCGATACAAACTTTCCAAAACCGTCGAGTTCGTTCTCTAACGATCGACGTACACCATTTTACGACTACTTTTCCGAAGCCATTTTTGTTACTTTTATAAAAATTCCGACGACATTGTTTTGCGACGAAAAGTGGTAATTTCACCAAAAATCATTATAAAACCATTGTAGGATGACATTTTGACGTAAAAGCGGTAAAGTCATTTTGAAGGGTCTAGACGTCAAAAGAGTATTTTTCGACGATTAGTAATATTTTCAAAACTCGCTAATGGTATAAATAACATACGAAGTGCATGCATAACATTACATTGCAACTCATTGCATATCATATCATTCGTGATAGGTCCCGGTTAACACATCACATTATACCTCGGTGTACTCACTTTTGTCATCGCCTCAGTTTATCAAGTGAGTAATCACAAACCCCCTTTTTCCGTTTTTACTATATTTTGGGGCGAAATGCATGAACCTTTATTGAGCTAAATTGATCACTATTTTTTTTTAACTTGTTTGACTAGAACTTGTGAACTCGAATCAAATCCTTGAACTTAAGTACGAAATTATGACTTGTTAGAACTTATTGAACCGTACATGTTATGACCTTGTCCCAAAGTCTCCCATGTTCGGAGCATCACTATAAAGTCTCCCATGTTCGGAGCATCACTATATAGACACCTTTGTTCGTAGTATATCTTTGGGAAGAGGCACCGGTGTATCTTTGGGAAGAGGCACCAAGTGTATCTTTGGGAAGAGGCACCAAGAGGTCTTTGGGAAGAGGCACCCAAGATAACTTTGGGTAGTGGCACCCTTGACTTAATTTGGTTTCATCGGTAGCATTCTGAATTATTATATTCGTGGTACTATATTGGGAACTATTATGACCACTTACACTTGATTACTTGACGCTATAATTTTTGTGCAATGGGTTGTGTACACACAGGTTGCAAGTTTTGTATGGGCGGAATTTGAACCGAGTGGATACACAATGCCTTTGCTTTGAGAACTATTTTTCGTTGACCAAAGCTTTGTATATTTTTCTTACGAGTTTTCTTATTTCACTAAGCGTGTTTACTCACCAACTATTTTCATAGTTGACCCGTTTTCTCTCATGCATTTGGTGATCGTTAGTAAGCTTTTCTATCAAGTCTTGCATAAAGAAGTTTTCCTTGGTCGCTACAAGTCGTATGTAATAAAACTCAATATTTTGGAATCTAAACTTTGTAATATATTTGTCGATGACGGCTAAACTAGTATTGTAATGGAGTATTATTTCTTTTTAATCTTAATGTTGGTATGTTCTATTATCTTGTGCTTATGTTCCTCCGTTACACCTCGTGTTTCAGCCTCCCGCGAGGTGTGTGAGAAGAATTTAATGCAAAGGAATCAAAACTCTTGAAAGATTTTTCTAATCTGAAAGCTTTGAAAAACAAACTTGAAAACAAGTTGTACATACAAGGAACACCATTGATTGCTCACATGATCACTAAGCATAGGGTCTTAAGCGATAAGCACAAAGATTCCCTTGTTAAGGAACCAAATCCAGAGGTCATTAAAAGGGCTAGAAATGCTCATAAGGTTCTTTATGATGGCAATGATTTCCTTAAACCTAGACGAAACCTAGTTGCGTTGAGTGCACCGAGGAAGATAAGAAATCGATGAAGTCACTAGGAAAGGATGAACAAAAATTAGATGATCCTAAATGCAAAGAGAAAACGTAATTATCACTCCCCATGACTACAAGAAGGAAAAATGGATTTCCTTGAACATGTTTAAGCCTCGGACATTGTTGACTCCGAACAAGTTTTTCGGAAAAGGATTTAGATAAGAAAGTTGAAAATATTGTTGAAACAAACCCTCCTCTATGGAAAATGCCTAGAGCGATGTGTATCCTCCTAATACACCAATGCATCTTGTTCCTAGAACAATTGCCACTAAAAGCAAGACCTTAATTAGCCAATATGTTATATTTCAACTATTTGTTGATTTTGAGAAAACTTGCAAGAAAAGGATCACACCCATCGGTATTACGGAAGGAGAAAGGGTTTTGAGCAAATGAAAGAATGTTATTTAAGCGAGGTCATGCCTTTCTTTAAACTCTTGAAATATCACTTTGAGAGTCTTAAAAAGGGATAGAAACCGATATTAAGGGAATGGAAAAGGAATTTGATGCAATGATAGTTGAAGTTAGTGATTATGAGCGTGCACTAAAATATAATGAGATTGAGAGGAAGAACTTGCATACATTAAATGAGACTCTTATTCTTGAATGTGTTGCTCAAGATATGTTTTTCACCGCTTCAAATTGCTCTATTAATGCTTCTAAATTTCATGAACTATCTGCCCTGAAAGTCTTCCATGATCGTGTCATTGAGCTTGAAAAACTAATTCTAAACTAAACGAGAAAATTGAACTGGATGATCACGACAATTTGGTTAAACATTTCTCTAAACTAGAAGTTGAGCATTTTAATTTACAACTAAAATATCAACATCTTAAAGAAAATGTCAAAACTTCAAATATCAAGACATCATCGGATGCTCCGAGTTTGATGCGGTTTTCAAATTAACAAACGTGATGAGCAGATTCAAGCTCGGTGCAACACGATCGAAAGTTGAAAGCCCAAATCTCTCAATTAAAGGGTCAAACGAACAATATGACAGCTCCCAAATGCCTCCTCCTTTAGATTCTCGAATTCTCAAACGTTTCATCTTCAAAACCTAGTAAATGCTTTACAAAGGAAAGCGAAAGTTTTCTAGAAGAAAACGAAAAGGTTAAACGTCATTTCAATGAGTTATTTGAATCAATTAAGGTCACTCAGTAACAAAAATAACGAACAAATAGCTTCATTGCAAAAGGAAATTGAGAATCAAGAGTCGTAAAAGGAAAATGCCAATGACCAATGGGAGAATGGTGGATCAAAGGTTCACTCTTGTAATAAATATGCTTTGTATGCGTGACATATGTCCTCCTCATCTAAGGAACAACAAACTTGCTATTCAAACATACTTCTCATCCCTTAGGATTGCCTAGAATGTCTGCGTGAGATTGTTGAAGAGGATAAGTTAGAGAAACCTCATGATGATGCAATTGGACATGCATGCTTATATGCCAAACGATCTCAAGAAATCTTAGAATGCTTGATCACAATATGTCCAAAGTCATTAGGTGAGAGAGTTAATCCTTTGATTCCATGTTCGATGCCTATTGCCAAGTCTGATATTCATTCGATGCCCAATGCTATGAAAGAGAACTCAAGTGTGCCTTCTAGGAGTACAAATCCCAGCACTTCTAGTTTTAAGAAAGTGAACCTTAGTGTGCCTACATGTAGTTCGGATCCAAAGACATCTAAGCAGTGTTGTAAAGAGTTGTAAAACCCACTAATGTTCCCATTCCTCTACAGAGTAATCGGTGACATTAAGCGGAGCGGTCAAAGTCTCAAGACAATACAAGGAATGATAGGACCTCTCAAGCTAATAATGTGCATTGGAAGAGTAGAAGAACAATCTAGGAACTTTAAGCTTGAATTGAATAAAACGAATCGTGTTGATTCTAGTATTAGCCATAGGCATACCGTAATTAATTCAATTCGATACTATTTGCAAACCTTGTCTCGATGTCCGCTTGAATTGTTTCTAATCATGAATGTGGTGTTAATGTTCTGCCTAATGATGTTAATTGTCCAGTTAATATTGTTAATGCTAAAATTCATGCTAAGAAGGCTAAAAGGCAAAACGAAAGAAAGTTAGAAAACGAAAGGAAACCCGGGAAGAACATTCAATTAAAATAGGCTTTATTGGATACACATTGGTCATAAGACTAATCAGATTATGCCCACTAGAAAATGGATGCCTCTTGGTAGAATTATTCCCTTAAGAAGTGATCACATCTGTAAATGTGGCTAATATGACACTAATCGCATCTATTCACAATGATTCCATTGCCTCACTTTACGATATGAATGCTTCTATTTCGATGTGGGTGTTCCAACCATTTTAACTAACCAAATGGAACCCATTCTTGCATGGGGATCCCAATTATCCGATTATCCATTCTTGCGTGTTCAATGCGGATCATTCAAATCGCTACGTGGTACCGGACTCAGTTGTTCCAAGCATATGATTTGGAGACCGGTCATGCTCATGAACTTCGTGAGCAAATTCATCGGGCTATTAGATTCGTAATGATCATTTCGGTGCTATTATGGGTTATGGAGATTACGTTGTTGGTGATAGTGTCATCTCTAGAGTTTACTATGTGGAAGGTTTGGGTCATAATCTGCTCTCGTTGGTCAATTACGTGATTACGATCTAGAAGTAGCCTTGAAAACATACCGCTTTGTTAGAGATCTTAATGGTAAGGAACTGTTAAAAGGAACTCGTGGCTCAAATCTTTACACCATTTCTATCGATGACATGATGAGGGCTTCTCAATCGCTTGTTATCAAAGGCTTCAAAACAAAGTCATGGTTATGGCATCGTCGTCTCAATCACTTGAACTTCGCACCATCAACGATCTTTCCGAAAGGACTTAGTTGTAGGTTTACCTAGACTAAAGTATGAAAAGGATCATCTTTGTTCAAGATGCCAACCGGGTAAAAGCAAAATTATGCCCACAAATCCAAACCTACAAACTCAATTACGAAGTTCTTCATACCCTTCATATGGACTTGTGTGGACCAATGAGAGTGCAGAACATCTTTGGTAAGAAATATGTGTTGGTTGTGGTTGATGATTACTCTAGATTCACACGGTCAAATTCTTAGGACAAAGGATGAAACTCGATATCATCATCAAACTCATCAAACATTGCAGTTCGACTCAACAAAAGCGATCGAATTGTCCAAGCGGACAATGGAGCGAGTTTGTTAACAAACAACTTAGTGACTTCTATGAAAGCATTGGAATTAGCCATCAAAGAAGTGTTCCACGAACTCCTCAACGAACGGTGTAGTTGAAAGACGAAATCGAACCCTTGTGGAAGCCGCTAGAACAATCTTTGATTTACTCAAAGGTTCCAATGTTTCTCACGGGTGAAGCTATAGCGGCTGCATGCTACACACAAAATCGTTCTCGATTCACACTTTGCTCATGGAAAAATTCCATATGAACTTGTCCACAACAGAAAACCTAATCTCTTTCCTTTGTGTGTTTGGTGCATTGTGTTATCCAACTAATGAGGACAAGACTTAGGCAAACTTAGAGCTAAAGCGAGACATTGGAGTATTTGTAGGGTATGCTTCAAACAAAAGGGATACCGAATCTACAACAAAAGAACCCGAAATATCATGGAAACAATTCACGTTACGTTTGATGAGTCGACGGTCAAATGGCTCTGGACACTCTGTTCAGACCCACACTCAAAACAGTCCCATTGGTTCATCTCTTGTTCCAAACTCTTCTCAAGAAACTCCATATGTACCTCCATCCGAAGATGATTTAAGGAAGCTGTTTGATCCTATGTTTGATGAACTTTATGATCCAAGTACTAATGAGGTGTCGATTCCTACAAGCAGAGGCTATTCATATTCCCGTGAATGAAGGCAATCCCTCGGCCTCAATATCTTTAAGTCAAGAAGCACTCACGATCCTTGATCTCTTCAACAAATCATCATTCTTCAAATGTACATCATGGAAATGTTTACGGCATCAATGATGAAGTTAATCCCTTTGCTACTCCTCAAGATGCTCCATTTGAAAACATATTTGCTCTGAATCATCATCGAACCATCTTCTTCAGAGACATCGACTCGACTACCTCGGTCCCTCAACAACTACCACATGAACACCTCGGAAAATGGACTCACGATCATCCATTAGACAACATCATTGGAAATCCTCTCGTCTGTATCAACACGAAAACAACTTGCAACCAATGCCTTGTGGTGCTTCTTTAACTCCGTACTATCTAAGATCGAACAAAAGATGTTAAAACCGCCATGAATGAAGATAGTGGTTCAATGCCATGCAAGATGAAATTCATGAGTTTGATCGACTTGATGTATGGGAGTTAGTACCGCTCAGGCGTGCTATGATTATAGCTCTTAAATGGATCTTCAAAGTGAAACTTGATGAGCATGGTGATGTGTTGAAGAACAAGGCTCGATTAGTTGCTAAAGGATACCGTCAAGAGGAGGTATTGACTTTGAAGAATCTTTTGCTCCGTTGCTCGAATCGAGGCAATCGTAATCTTCTCGCTAATCCGCTAGTAAGAACATGGTAGTCTATCGGATGGATGTGAAGACAAGATTTACGAGCGGAGATCTTAAAGAAGTCGCTACATCGCCCAACTGAAGGATTTGTGAATCAAGAGCATCCTACTCACGCTTATCGTTTGAAGAAGGCTCTTTACGGTTTAAAGCAAGCTCCAAGGGCATGGTATGATACATCGTCAAAGTTTCTTCTATCAACCGGATTCAAAGAAAGGAGCAGTTGATCCTACATTGTTCACCGTGAAGTCGTGCAAACATTTAATTCATGTTCAAATTTATGTTGATGATATTATTTTGCCTCGATGCACCCAATGGAATGTGATCGTTTTCTAATGAAATGAGTTCAAAATTTCAAATGTCTATGATGGGACAAATGTCATTTTCTTGGGATTGCAAATTTCACAAAGTCCCGGAGGCATTTCATAAATCAATCTAAATATGCAATGAGATTTTAAAGAAATTTGGATTTGATTCAAGTGACCCTGTTGACACCCCATGATTGACCGAACCAAACTAGATGAGGACCACTCGGGGATCATGATTGACCAAACGAAATATCGTAGTATGATTGGATCACGATGTACCTCACCGCTAGTAGACCGAGACATCTTGTTCATTGCTTGCATGTGTGCTAGATACCGTGCTAAGCCTACTAAAAAGCACCTTGAAGCGATTAAACGGGTCTTTCGGTATCTCAAGGAACCATCAATATGGGTCTTTGGCACCGAAGGAAACCGGTATGTCACTAACGGCCTATGCGAGATGCCGATCATGCAGTTGTCAAGATACACGTCAAAACGCCTCTGAGGTGCTCAGTTTTGGGTGATAAGCTTGTGAGTCGGTCTTCAAAGAAGAAAATGAGCACTTCTATTTCCTCAACAGAGGGTGAATACATACCCATGTCTTCTGTTGTGCTCAAATCTTATGGATGAGATCTCAATTATCGACTATGGCTTTGTATTCAACAAAATCCCTCGCATCGTGATAATAAAGTGTTATTGCTCTCTCATGCAACAATGTTCAACACTCAAGAGCAAAGCATATCGACATTCGACATCATTTCATCGGGAACAAGTAGAAAAAGGTGTGGTGGAACTCTATTTTGTGAGGTCCGAATACCGGTTAGTGACATCTTCACCAAAGCTCTTCCAAGAGAACGTTTGAGTTTATTCTTCCACGCCTTGGCTTGAAAAGCCTTCAACCGTAAACACTCAAGCGTCTTCGGAGGAAGACGAAGAGTAAAGGTCTATCTTCATCTATCTCTTGTATATATCTATTCGAAAAATCAAAATACAAAATTATAAAACCTCAAAAATCAAATAGAAAATATAAAACTTTCAAAATCCATAAAATTTGAAAAATTCGAAAAATCTTCAAAAATATTGTCATTTTGTCATGTGTCTCTTGATTCGATAATATACGGTCTTGATGTGTCTTTCAAAGAAGGACACGGGACTTAAGATGTTGTTCAATTAAAAAAAAAAAAAAAAAAAAAAAAATCAAAAATCAAAAAATATTTTTGGGAGAAAGAGAAACAATGGTTTATTGTCATTTCAGCAAGAACCGCTTTTCAAAGAAAGAACGAGCCATGCTTTACCATGTTTTCAAATTCCATGCTCGATTCTATAAACATTTATCTGCTTGAAACTAATCGCTTTGAAAAATAACTCATCTCTATTTTTGATAATCATCTGGACTTATTTGTCAAAATATCAATCTCTCAATCAACAACCTATGTCATTGATTGAGGGGAGAATGATTTCAATTAAATTAAAAAGTTATTTGGCATTCAATTGTTTTCAAAAGATATTCATGCATGTTTTACCAATGGAGTTTAAAGTCTTAAAAACCGATCCTTATCAGTTAAAACGCTTTCATAATCAAGTCGCAATTCTCCTTAAAAGCCTTCAATAAAAATTTAAATCCATAAGAGATCACAAATCTCAAATGATTTGATAATTGTGATCGGGGGAGAATGTGATTTAAATTGGATTTAAACTGATAATTCGGTAAATGGTTTTATAAGGATGTTCATTGTCCTTCCCACATGTGACAAACGATTTCAATTTTCAAATTGCACATGTTGAGGGGAGGATCTATCTTAAACCTATGATTTGAAACGTGATCATTTATCTCATGTGCGGTTCCTCTAGTATGTGCAAACTCTTTTCAAACCTCGAGGCACATATTGAGGGGAGCAAATTCGAAACCTCATCCTTCCCGGAAATGCTTTATCTAATTGATTTGATCAAGGAAGTGATGGTGATATCTTTAGAAAATGGTAATCAAAGAAGTAATTTCTTCCTCTTGCCTCCATGTGCAAAACGATTTCAAACATTTGATGCACATGTTGAGGGGGAGCACTTATTCTAAAAATATCAAAAACAATGTCAGGTACAAAATGCTTTGATAATATATCATAAGTATCTGAATTGATTTTCAAATAGTTTTCAATTGGGTCCAACGGCAGATGAACAATACCAAATAGACCGACCAACTTTACTTTATGTACGGTGATATAAGGATGATAAGGTTAGGTTTTTGTTCCCATGATCCGCTTGAACCGGAGGGATCTACCTGTGGACTATCCACTAGTTAGTGTAGAGTTCTTAGGTATGATGATAAAGGAGAAAAATGAGGAATGGGAAGAGTGCGATCGAGACCGAGCTAGTCTTGGAATAAACCCAACAAGGTTCTAGTTATGAAGTCTCGTAAGCAACCAAGGGGTTGAAGAATTAAAAGAATTGAATGAGAAAAGGGTGAAAACAAATAGCCCTCCATTTATTCAACCTTAGGGCGTAAACGGGTTCACTTCATATGCTATCGATGGTAACATTGGTATTGAAGACAAGACGTCATGGACCCGGTGGACGCTTCGACTTCAACTTTCAAACCACTCAAGTTCCTCTTAAAAGGACTTGTTTCATTCTCACGGGAACCGGCATTATCTATCGACTTTCTCTTAGAGATTGTTGATATGAAGAAGGAGACCCTCTCCCAAGTCTCGACACGGGATCCAAAATATGCACAAAATTGAGTCTAGATCCACAAGATCATCAATAAATCTCATTAGGACACTTTCAATGAAGACTCTGTTTCACACAATGTGGAAAAGAGATTATATCTTGAGTCCCACGATTATCCTTGTGGTATTGCGGAACATCCGAGTGATGTGTTTACACATTCACAATGAAGATGGAAAGCCTTCGAGCCAACATCAAACAAGCTCTCGGTAGGTGGCATGTGAGATCTATTATATAGATCAACCATGTGACAACCGAACATAAACAATGGGGCGATTCAATCTCTTGAATCAATCCCGGTTCAGTTATGGATTGACGGATACCTTTGAAAACCGGTCTTTGTGCTTAACAACTCTTTTCTTTAGCACATCGACCGTGTACTCATTTTTCAAACCAAAAGGTGTTTTTATGATTGATAATTGATTTTCAATAAAACCTCGTTGTATTGCAAAACAATTTCTATCGAGCAATACACGATTTTTTTCACATCTCTTTTCATCAATCAATGGACTTAAAATTACCGTTCACTCACTCCGTGTTGTCTTCTTTGAGGCGTTCGGTTTGAGAACGACTAGACCAGTGCGAAACCCCGTCAAGGAAATTCTTGAATTATACACGATCACAGCGGTACATGTATCGATCAACGAGGGAACCGGGCGTGTACCTCAATTCAACAAAGTGATCAAAGACACTTTCGTGCGATTTATTGCTAAGCTGTTGTATGTACGCCCGACGCTTGCTGTTGATCGTAATGAAGCGATCAATCCATAGCCGCATGCTCACTTAACACATTCAACTCAAAAGAAATCATGATTAGTGCATCAATGACTCGATATTTTAACTCTATGCTTCGCTACTGCGCCAATATCATGAATCAACTAAAGCTTCCGCAACTCGATGAGAAGATATCATGATCCGAATGTGAGCATGTCGGTCCTAAAGTCACAACACCACAATGGATGTCTCGAGATTTTGTTAGTGATGATCTCAAGAGTCGACTCATAATTTACTACCACGTGGATCAAGAAAGACCTCCACCAAGTAACCAAACATGCAATGTGAAGAATCAATGACTACGAGCTTAGGAACAAAGGACTACATCATGAATGCAAGAACAATTTTTAATGTAATATCTATTTGTATTCAATGTAATTTTGGTACATGATTGAGGTGACCTCCTTAGGGGAGATTGTTAGAATTAGAAATTCCTGTATTAAAGAGTCGGTCACCTCAAGTATATGTAATCGTTAGAAAGCTCGTAGTCGTAGTTATTTTAAGTTAAGTAGTATTTAGTTAAGTAACTCCGTGGAGGACGGACGGGTCTTTACCCACTGTATGTCTGATCCACAACCCGATGTGTGGCGATTTATGTAAGACTATAAATACTCTCTACCTTCCAAGGTAGAGAGTTGGAGCTCATAATAAGAATTTTCTTTCTCTCACTAAAGTTCCCTAAACCTCTAACTTTCTCTCTCTAGAATTCCACTTATTCGCCACCTTGTTGTTATGGTTTGATGTGTATGTGAAAACTAATATCTAACAAGGCACATATGATCATCAATCGTGCATAGACCATTGGAGAGTTGCTGGATAACAGCAAATTATCCTATATCAATCAGCCCAAAAGTTGCAGCTGAAACAAGAAAGAAAGTTCAATTTGATATCAATTCCAAGAAGGAAACTTCTTTATGGCTCCTACCAATCAAACAAAGAACACTCATTACTTAGAAGGCTGCATCTACATCCTCACACCTTACCAAGCAACTGGAAACTTTACAGAAATTCAGAGCCAAGATATAAGCCATCTGCTATGCTCCACTTAATTCTCAGTGATCAAACCAAGAAAAAAGAAAGGATAATGTACATGAAGGTCATCCAAGACTTCATGTAATAATATTTTAATATATAGGTTATCAGTTTATTAAAACTAACTTATAAAGAAACAAACAAACAAACAACCAAACAGTCCACTAATCTTGCATGTAAACGAAAACAAACATATAATTAAGTGGCCTAAAAGTTAGTTTCAATAAAATGATGGCCCATATATTAAAAACTTAACAATTATGTGGCCTCCTCATATATTATCCTTAAAAAGAAAGATCGAACAACAATCAATCTTGCATGTTCAAGTAATGGTTAATGGCTTATGATAATTTATGAATAAAAAAATGTGTAAAGCCAAAAGTGTGTAATTTTGAAAACGATCAAATGATAGAATATGGAGCGCTTAGCGCAAAATTAAAGCCGGTGTAGGGCTAGAGTGAGCACATCTAGTATTAGGCACGCGGATGGGTGAACTCTAGTTCTGTCAAACTAAATTTAGAGTCTTATTTCTCGGGTTTTGGAACGAATGTATACTTTTTTGAAATCGTTTATTTTGGTTTATATTTTGGTTCATATCAAATAATGAGAAAAGGAATCGTAATAGAAATACTCCAGAATATAATAAGTATAATGTATTATCATTGTAATATATGATGCTTGGTTCAAAATATTATATCGCAAAAACTAACCATTTACTTTAAATTATTAAAACTGCACAGGCCACCATATAAATTTAACAATCAATAACTAGTTCTGAGTATTAGCTTTAAAAAGAAGGGTAAATGTTTTTAAAAAAGTATTATATTTGACACTGTTTGGATTTTGAGTAGCGAACAATTTTTTTTTACTTTTGAGTACATTTTTTTGTTTTGTTTTTTCTTATCTTTTATGGGTAGTGAACAATTTTTTTTTACTTTTGAGTACAGTTTTTACTTTTGAGTACTTTTGAGTAATTTACCACGCGAAGTTACCTCGATACGCCGTATCGACCGTTTTCGAAAAGTACAAATAGAAAACCATAAGTCCGGTTTTCAAAGAGGAGAAACCACCAAGTACGAAGCTAGAGACAAAAGAAGACCAAGAATGTCTTGCTATTGCCATAATTACATAGGTTTTACTACTCTTTAATCGTTCAGTTAGCGTATTTTTCTCTTTTGATTATACTTGAATCTTTCTGAACATGTTATCTTGTATTATGACTGAGATTATGGGCTAATACATGTAGGTATTAGCCAAGTTTAATGACTATTTGATGTTTTGATTTGTTCTAATTCGATAGTTTACTTAGTCCTGAGTATTGATTACGCTTATTACTTCATTCATATTGTTAACATGTTAATGTAAGCCCTAAGTGGATAAATAATAAATTGGTAATAATTAAGGTGTGCTTTATGTGGATTTCGAGTAATCGTGACAAGATTAGATCTGTTGAAAAACTTAATACGCAAATCTAGAATCTAGGGGCGGCCTAGATTTAGGTCTGATAAACGCCAGGTCGTGAGTATCGTCGTTATAGGTCTTAGACTAATCAAACATCTTGTATGACTAAACTTGGTTAATACATTTTCCTTACTATCAACTTGGTTAATACGTTTTTTTTACTACTGGCTTGATCCCCTCTTTTTATCTGTGTTTCTGCTTGTGTGTGTTATCTTTCTCATTGCATTTACAGTTTTATTAAATCTAAACCTTATGCTAGTCTCTCAGGCTGAAAACCCCTTTTGGTGTGTTAGAATTAAGTTTAGACAGACTAACTTACATAATTAAAATACTGATAGATTTAAGTGTTAACGTTCCACTCTTAGTGATCGACACCCTACTTACCAACTAGCTCACCATTGACCGGATAACTGTCCATTAGTGTTTTTTATAGGTAAAGTTGACAAAATATAAATTTAAAACTTGAATACAGAAATTACATACACGCAACGAATATATCAAGTTTTTTATTTGATGACATCAAATAAAGTCATATTAATAACGTCATTTATTCTATGAATATTGCTTGTTTTATATCATTATATATCACTACAAGAAACCTGTTGAATACCAACAAAAAGTACCCACAAATATTAATTCAATGGTATTTATCCACAATTTTCCCACGAGTTACCCATGACCACCAGGGAGTCTAAAAGCAATTATATTTAGTCACGAATTTCCCACGAACATACCCATAAAATTACCTATGAAGTTAACATTCTTGGGTAATTTGTGGTTAATATATTGGCTCTAGAAAGATTCTCACGAAATACCCACAAGTTGGATATCGTCGGTAATCAACATGGGTAATAGTGTAATATTTTATTACTCGTATGTTACACACGTTTTTTTATGGGTAACCTTTTGTGGGTGTTTTGTGGCTATATATATACTCATATATTTATTCACTTTATATTTATGTGGGTAGCTTTTCATGGGTAAATTTTCATGTGTAACTTGCGGGTAAAATAGACATGTGGAATTTCATGAAATAATAACCATGTTTCAATATTGTTACATTAAAGTCATTCAAATTTTGTTTTGATTATAAAAACCACTTAAGATTTATTATTGTCTCTCTAAAGTGACTCAAATTTAATTTTCACTACATAGATCATTCAAGTTTAAATATTGTTCTAAGATTGTGAAAATTTTAAACATTACTTTAATAAAAGAAACATAAACTTTTTAATTTTGTTATTATTTTGTAGTATATAAAATTAGTTAATAGAAGTTAAATTCAGAGGGCTGGTTATTATTTAAGGTATAAGAGATTGATGTATATCTAAACAATTTAAAAAAAAAAACTCAAAAATATAACTTTTTACCAATTTCCTTATAAAAGTCATTAAAGTTTGACGATATTAAAAATTGAGTGGTTTTTGCAGTTAAAAAAAACTTTGAATGACTTTAGTGAAACAATTTTGAAACTTGAGTGATTTTATGGTTGGAATAAATTATGACTGACTTTAGGGAAACAATGATGAAACTTGATTTATTAAATGACATTTTTTCCAACTTTTTATAAGAGTAATTTGTGAGCAAAATAAACACCCGTTATTGTATGACATTTTATTCTCAAATATTTACACGTGAAAGCTCATGGTTAGCGAATGGAGAGGTTTTGTACAAAATTTTATACGTGTTTAAGAAATTATTTGATGACTTGTATATAAAGAAATTATTTTGACATTTTTGATAATGATGGGAAACTTCCCGCTCTATTAGTCCAAAATTAAATTAAGGGTGCGTTTGGTATTCCACTATAAGAATGAAACTATTACTATGAAAGTGATTAAAAGTGTTTGTTTAAGATGAGGGGTCCCACTACTAGGGTAATGAATGATAGATATAATTCATACTCCATATACATCAAAAGAGCTAGGTATGAATCTTTCATATGTGAATGACCCACCACTACTATCAAACTCATACCCATTGTCATTCATGTCAGCATACCAAACGCACCCTAAATGACTCTAAAATTGATTTAGGGGATACACTATACAAACCCTCCCTATCTTGTCAAATCAATACGTTTTGGTCAAACCGTACAACCCGCAATGCACACCGTACAAGCCGATGATGCATCTAATGATTGAATACCCTCTCTATAGAAGGGTGTGGATAACTCACCCATTGATTTAGATCTCACTTTATCATATATTCCCAAAATGAGTTTAACCGCATCCCCCTCTCACAGCAATATTTCCGATTCTTTTGTTGAAAGGCAACAACTAATCCTTTAGGTTAACGTATAAATGCTATATTTTGCTTAATCTTTGTTTTATTTATTCCATCTAACATTTATATAAAAGTAGTAGATTGTTTGCTGCATTATCAATGATATGGTACAAGATGAATTGTTTAAACTTGGATCTGAATGCATGATTTTGGAAGAAGACAAAGATGATTAAGAATGGTAAATTAGATTTATATTGTATCATTTTTGAAAATAATTCCATGTTTCGTATACAAGAAGCATGTCAATAATCTTGGGCCTTTCTATTTTGTAGGTGGTTTTTCTTTCATCAGGTAAACTTTATACACATTCTTCTCAAGGTATGTGCATAACTTTTGTTAGACTTGATTCTTAGTATCAATTTTCATTTCTATAGTCACCAATATCTAAGTGAGTGCTTGGAGTTGTATAAATCTTTTACACTAGTGGGAATTGATATTGTTGTGGAAAACTAGAAGGGGGGGGGGTGTTTGAATAATTTTACCAATTAAAACTTCGTTTTAAAATATTTAGATCAACTTATGTCAATCTCTTTGGATGTGTATGTTGGACGTTGATAGATAGATATATAAATGTGCAATGAAAGATAAAGAGTAAGAGCCACAAAACCACGGCACGAGTATTTATAGTGGTTCGGCTACAAGGACACATTCCTTGCCCTACTCCACTCCCCGAGTCACCTACTCGAGAGTTCGTAAACACTACACGACACCAACTCCTTATGGCGGAGAAGCCTTCACAACGTCGCCTACTTTTTTTCCGGTGCTAGGCTAACCACCGGGTTCTTCCACAAGGTAGAACCACACCTATCACAACGTCGCCTACCCTTTATCCGGTACTAGGCTAGATACCGAGTTCCATTACAATGGAGGAACTACTACCCAACACTACACGAAACCTATCCCAAAGGAGACCCACTCCTTATTACAACATCATCATGGATATCAATATCCTTGGATACAACCTATCTTTATTTGTATATCGATGCACCTCATCGATTATACGCCCTTGGCATCTTTCACTAATGCCACTTGACTTGACTTCTAGGCATTCTTCACTAATGCCTTTGACACAGACGTTTGACACCTTTCACTAATGCCTTCGTCTTGACTCCATTGGCATTCTTCACTAATGCCTTTAACACGAACATTAATCATCTTTCACTAATGCTTTCGTCTTGACTCTTTCGACATCCTTCACTAATGTCTTTCACACAACACCTCTATGGAGGAAGAAAGAACTATCAACAAGAGAACCTTAGTAGTCTTGATGATGACGAAGTATGGCAACTCAAGGACTTGAGCTTGCTCGACTTCAAGAGGTGGTGATCTCGCCTTTAAGAGGAACCTAGAGAATCACACAAAAACAAAAGACAAACTACATAGAGAGATCCTTAGGATCTGAGGTTAGAAGGTTACAATACTTGGGGAAAGTATGTGTGGGAGTGGCTGCCCAAAATGAAGAAATGGCTCAAGATTTATACAAGAAATTTAGCTCTTGCTCCACGGATCCCACGGATCTCTCACTGAGGATCCGTCCGGTGTACATCGGGGATCCGTGGGACGCCCTTGCCCATGGGTTTTGGGTCATGGGTCATGGATATTGGACCATGGGTATCCAAGTAGATACAATGTATCTACAAGATGCAATGCATCTAGTCCATGGTTCATGGGTTAAAACTATGGGTCATGGATAATATACATTTATGACATATGCATGATGTCATGCAATGGGTTATGGGTTATGCACCATGGGTATGGGTCATGGACTTTGGGTTTTACCCAACTACATTCAATGTATTTGGTCAATGGGTCAAATACTTAAACTTCTACCCATTTATATTACCCATTATAATACATACTAGTTATGTGTATGTTTGCCCAATATGTAAGCACTAGTTGTTGTACATATGTATTACTAAATCATAAAATCACTTTTACTTGTTTAGTGTTTTATGTGAAAACGTAAGTGTGTTAGTAAACTATTGGCTCAAACTATTTACGTATTTTATTTGTTTCGTTAAAATGATTTTACGTTTGTTATCGACAAAACATTGGAAGATCGTAAAATATAAATAAACGTTTTTACGGCTTATTTGTATTAACAATCTCCCCTTTTTTTTGACTGCAAAACATAAAATTATTAACAATCTCCCCCTTTTTGTCGAAACAAAAAGTGCGTCGAAAAGATACTAACACGTTGTTTTAAGAAAAACGTGTAATAAGAAAAGCTAATATAGAGAGCAAGTGACGGGAAGAGTTCTCGTCTTAACTCCCCCTTGACGAGTCCATCTCTTTGTGAGGGCGTCAAGTAAGAAAAAATACTAAGCTAATGCATTGCAACTATGTTTGCAAATGGTTTCGTCTTTGTGACGATAATGCTCCCCCTTGATGATTGCAACTTTGCAAAGGGACGTCATGAAACGTAATCCAAATGAGGATTATATTGCGAAGGATTTTTCAATGTATTGTTTTGACACAAAGATCCCCTAGCTTAGGGTGTCAAAGTCTTCATGTGTATTTTGAAAATCTACAAAACAAATGTTAGAAAATAAGTATATAATGCATAATTTCCTACAAATAAGACTCAAGTTAGTAGAAAACATGTCTTCTGTTGCACGGAACCTATGGTTCCCTCCTTGGAGGGATCCGTCTAGGAAAACTCAGGATCCGTGCATGCGAAAGCGTAATCCAAGAATGGTGATGTAACAAATGATGTTAACGTCAAAGTGAGATATGTATTCAAGCGACAAACATATACTCAAAGCAATATGGCATATAAAATTTCATTCAATAAAACATAAGAGATGATCTATAAATCTATAAAACTAAGAGAATGATTTAGCCATGTAATACATTTTCTACTAATTCTAATAAGTGACCAATAGCTTAAAAAGCATCAATGTGCTTGAGTCTAAGGATGGGTAGACTTGTTGATTTGGTCCAATCATTCAAGAAGATGATTAAACATGAAATGTAACTAATTTCGTACTTCTTGAACAAGTCCTTGGGTGATTAGACAATTAGAGCAATTATTGTCTTGTTTAGGAACCGGAGGAGATTGGATGTTTTGAGTAGGCTCTATAAGTGATGGTGGAGGTGCATTGAGCAATGTAGGATGAGGTTCCACCAAGAATGGAGGTGGAGTAATGGAAAGTCCTCATATTATGATCAAGACCTTGATGGTTCATTGTCTCCAATGGTGGACAATTTGGTGATGTTGGTGGTTCCATATTTAACGAGAAGGTTGGTGAGTGGGAAGTTCTCGGTGGTGAGTTCTATAATGAATAGAGATTTGGATGAGAAATAGGTTCGGTGAAGGAATGTTGTCTCTGTTCTAGGAATGAAGGCTTAGGCGTTTTACTAGAACTAGGTGCGTTTGGTTTAGAGCTTGATGAACCCTTTTTTAACCCAAGAGGTCTAATACTAACTCTTGCGGTTCTCTTAGCAATTTGATAACATCAAATAGTCCTGAATATTAAGTGTCAATTTCCCCCAATAATGCTTGTAATTTATATCATTTATATGGATTTACGCTTGTTTTCCATTGTTTTCCACTTTCAGGTAAATTACGAGCATTGGAGCTAAGAAGACGCGGAATTGGAGAAATATCAAAGATTTATCATAGTATGCTGATTTTTAAGAAGTTACGGCGTAACTCATCTCTCACATTACGCCGTAACTAAAGCGTGACTCAGAAAACCAACTCATCAGTAGGTTATGGCGTAACTCTCCCCAAGGACTACGACGTAACTATATTAGGTCAAATGAGGTTCCACGCCGCTGATAACTACGCCGTAACTATTCTCTCAACTACGGCGTAACCAAGTATTATTGAAGAATACGGCGTAACCACTCATAAGGTAACGCTGTAACTAGCAGATCTAGTGCAAATTACGAAGGAATTGAAGATTACGGTGTACCTCTTATTTTAGTTACGCCGTAACCCAGATCTCGTCTATAAATATCCCACGATTTCCAGCATTTCAAAGCATCCCATTCCACACACCATAACCAAATAACGTGGGAAGAAGCCAAAAGCAGGTCTAGAGGAGCATACGGAGCTGTCTCAAAGGGAGAAATCACTCCCCTACGATAAGAATTATCATTTTATCTTTTCTTTACTTTCGATTCATGTATTTCGTAACTTTGAATATTGAATTGATTTGTATGGTTAATATATGCTAAGCACCTCTTGGTGCCGCCTAGTTATGACTCCTTAATTATTTTATTTGCGCTTATATTACTTAGTATAATTATTTCTAAGTGTATGCATGCATAGTTTATTGGTAGCTACCCTTGTTTCGGTAGTTTTGAATGGCGGTAGAGGCCAATTGCCTAGGAGATATGACCAACTGACCCTAGGTAAGCGGATCGAGATGGGAAGGGTAAGATATGACCAATGACGACCCTTTCTACTTGTGCGATTTGACCAACCGATCACCTACCGCTTGGATGACTTGCTTAGGGACCAGAACAACAGGACTTATGAGGGACACGACTTCTCCGTGGTGGCATCTTTCTTGATAGGTTAGGCGAATTGACCAAATGATGTCCTCTCGACTTTGGCCCCACCAAGTAATTGGAAGTAAGTAGACGAGACATTACTAGCTAGGAGGAATAACTAGGTTAGCACCACTCTCCTCTATTGATTTATCCTTTGCCTTTATCTCCTTTAGTAGTTTATTAATTCCTTATTGAAACCATTATTAAAAACCGTGACACCTAGACTTTGTAATAATCCAACACACATAGCTCTTGGGACGACCTCGGTTTTACCAAATACTACACTACACACGATCGCACACCGCCTGTTAGTGCATTAGTGTGAACCATAGGTATAACGAGACTTTATAAATATTAAAACTTGTTAGTAAAACCTGCATCAAGTTTTTGGCGCCGCTGCCGGGGAGTTATATTAGGATTGCTATAAAGTCTTTCGTTTTCGTTTTGTTTTAAACTTTTCTATAATTCTCACGATCATTATTCGAGTTTTCAGGTACCATGGAAGTTGTTAACATCGATGACGTCACTCTTGAGGAATATTTGGCGTTAACAAGAGCAGAACAAGGGCCGGGTCTCGTAAGACCGACAATTGGAGCGGATGTCCGTTTCGAAATTAAAGACCAATTTATGAGGGAGCTTCGTGCTAACCCTTTTTCAGGAAACAGGACGAAGATGCATATGAGCACGTTGAAAATGTCCTATACATCGCTAGCCTTTTCAACATTCCAGCGTGTCTCATGATCTTTGTTATGCTAAGGGTATTCCCATGACTCTCAAGTCGCTAGAAGATGGATTGAAAGATTGCCCACCGGGCAATTAATACTGGGATCTACTCAAAAACACTTTATTGAGGTATTGTCCGTCAAGATTTCGACCACTTTTGGAAATCCATAATTTTAAACAAGAAGACGATGAAACGTTGTATCAAGCCCGGGATAGATACAACGATCTCCTTTACAAGTGTCCTACACATGATCTGAACAGCCAGCAAAAGGTCAACATCTTCTACAAAGAAATCAACGTAACTACAAGGCAGATGTTGGACTATCAGGGACCTATCCCGAACAAGACTCCTACTCTTGTAATTGAAGCCATTCAAAAAATGGCTGATCATTCTCAAAATGGCACGACGGAGGAAGTAAAAGAAACCAAAGCGGAAGTTTTGACGGAATTGTAGCAATCGCTAGTAAAATTGAAAATCTTAGTCGAGATATGCTGAAAGTCGGAGAAACCGTTCATACCATCCGAGTGGGTTGTGAAAGCTGTGGAGGAGGAAACCTCACGAAGAATTGTCCTCACGTCGACGAAGAAAATATAATTGAAGAAGCCAAGTATGGAGAAAATCGACCGCTTTACTGGAGATAATCGAAATAGTAATTGAGATCGTAGAAATTACAACCGTGGGCCTTATGGAGAAAGAAAGCCCAATCTTGAAGAAACAATTAACAAATTTCGGAAAGTTCAACCCAAAGACAAAAGGAACAAGATGAGTGGTTAAAAGAATTCCGGAAAACATTGATGAAGCCTTCCAATCACGACACAACCCTAAAAACCTTGAATCTATGGTGGAAAAGCTTAGTGAGAAAGTAAGAATGAATAACAATAAACCTGAAGGATCAAGACCCTCAATGGAATGCAAAGTCAATTTTGCTGATGACGGCTCAAAGATACAGGGTAATTCTCACATTGAAGATGCGAATACTGGTGAAAATTCCGTTGACAGTTTAGAGTTACGCCGTAACCTGTCTGAAGAGTTACGGCGTAACTATGTTTTTGATAGCGATCGAGGAGTTATGACTGATATTGATAAAGATAACTCAAGCGAGTTACGCCATAACCATACATCACGCTACGTGTATGGCGGGATACATGGGCGACGACTTTCTCAAGTAGACGAATCAGAACACATGTAATTAAAGGATGGTCCCACGACGTTAATTTATGCCTCTCGTCCCCATCTAAAAAGAAATATCACTGGTGCAAGGCGATACCCGTAACTAAGGGGGACTCGTATGATCTATGGGCTTCATGCGACCCTTGAAACGAAATTTGCGACGGGAGGAACGATAAGGATATGATCAAGAATAACAAATTTATGTGAGCTGCATATACTGATGAAGAAAGATTAGAAAAACTCTCCTTCGAGGAAGAAGAGGAGTCGCCTATCACTCATTGGTTCACTCCGATAATCATAACTGACGATGAAGCCACACGTGCATGGCCTACGTGCGACCCCTTCCGCGAGTATTGCAACGGTGGGGATAGTGAAAAAGAAAAAGAATGGACGTACCCTCACATGCTTGAAAGACATAATATCAAGTTCGGAGATTTGACATTTGATGATTGGTACGCAATACAATTCGGGAATGCTTAGATTAACCCGAATCTTCTCAAAAAGCTCAAGATTGACCACGAGGATCATAATCAGAAAAAAGAAATGGCTAATAACGACATCTACTGCATGGAAGATCATTTAAGCGAAACTGACGATAAGGAAATACGAAGTCACTGGTGTGAAAGGATAAAATCTCCTGGGGAAGTTTTCTGGGCATCATGCAACCCTTATGACGATAAGTGTAACGGGGGAAGCAGCTTAAGAAGAATGGGAGAAGAAGAATTCTTTTGGACCTCTAATAACGATAAGGAAAGAACAAGTTTCCCTTGGTTGGACAACTTGGGATTTGATAGTTGGGTGAAGATTAAGTATGGACATGTAGATACGTTAACGAAAGAAAAGATTTGGAAGGAATACATGATAAAGAAAATTCGAACAACGAGAGTCCTAACAACCCGAGTGAAATAACAGTTGAGGATGACAAGGCGTTGGTAAGAAATGAAAAGGAAGAATGCAAGCGTGTACTAGTGGAGAATCTGCTCAATGAAGAATGGTTTAAAGGTACCGATTCTGATGACGATGACATAGAATGGATTTTAGATTACCTTGAGTTGCAAGGGAATGAGGAATTTACTGACCCCGATGCCGAAGCATATGAGCAAAGGAGGTGCAAACTCCTCGGGATTCCCTACAAGAGGCCGCCACCAACTATTGTAAAAAAATATGAGTTCACTCGCTACCATTTGGGTCCGGAGGAAAAATTTTGCAAGATTCGGAAGACCGAGACTAAAGAATACCTCCGCACTGCTACGAATGTCGCTTGGGTCATGTATAACTTGATGAAAGACATTGAGGAACTCGGCCAAGTCCAAAGGCCCCCATAGAGCCCCGCGGCTCTGAGTCTAACTTAAAGACTCGTAAATAAAGAAAAGTGCTCTTTCGAGAGACAACCCGAATTATCCATTTCTTTTATTTTATTTCCATTTTTGCAGGGTTTTGTGTTTTCTAACCATTTTTGCAGGAAACGAGGAAGTAATTGTTGCTGATCTGACCATAGTTACGACGTAACTCATCTATGTGATTACGCTGTAACCAACCCTTTGCAGCGGAATTTTAGACGCATTACTAATTACGGCGTAATACCATCTCAGTGGCTACGCCGTAACCACTCGCTTTGCAGCTTATGTGCGTAACTCCCTCAAAGAGTTACGGCGTAACCTTCCTCTGCTTTACTTCTTCCATTTTAAAACGCAATAACCTTGTATTAGTATTTTAAATGAACTTTGTAGGTGTGTTCCCTGTAAACCCTCACGAGACTTCACTCGTCCACTTGGGACACCAAGTGGTTTAAAAGGCTTGTTGCATATGCTAAATGCAGCCGTGATTCCTATGAAAGTGAGTTAGGTTTGTTTTCATTTTCATTTTCTCTTTTTAGAATTATGCTTGTCGGTAGTGTGATTTCGTGGATTGAAGTTTGTTCATGATGCTTATCGAAGGCACGCCTCTTTTCGTGGGCCTTCTTTCTTTGTGGAGCAAATTCGGGGAAGTTCTCGCCTAATTCTACTTTTCTTCACCTTTATTTAATGCTTAGTACAAAAGGGACTTTGTACAATTCAAGTGGGGGACGGAGTAGAATTATCTCTTGGACATTATTTTGCCCTCGTTTTTCTAGTTTATTTTGAAAAATTATGCCATTTTTAAATTTTGACATGTTTTTCTTAACCTAACTAGATTAGACCTTAGCCGAGCACATACAACCCTTGATATATTATGGTAAGATTAGCCTTATCCGTTTCAAATGTTTTACCCTAAATCCACCAAATTATGAGTGTGCCGGTAGCTCGTAAACTTTAAAACTTGGCCTTTGCATCATTTCGAGACCATAGACGAGGTATGTTGAGTTAGCTCGATGTATTTGAACTTTTCAGTTTTAGAAGGCAATATTATAGGATTATCACCCAAATAGCCTACAATTGTGTGTCTATCGATTAGTCACCTCGACTTCTCGACCCCCATGTGAAATCCTTTTGTTGCACTCACCTTTAGTACAAGATACCCCTAAATACACCAATTTGAGCCATTCCTTTCATTTTGTTAACCCAATATATTGTTTCGATACACCTATACACCTTAGCCTACCTTGTAGTCTTTATTTGTGATTGGGAAGTCATCATTTGCCTAAGTTCAAGGTTCAAGTGGAAAGGTTCGGAAATCACGCTTTCATCGACGACATATTCCTGAAGATCATTGAAGACCCCCCAAATTCCCATTGTTCATCTCAAGTGGGGGGTTATTATGTGTATTTATTATTGTTATGTTGAAAAAAAAATTGTTATGTTATTTAGTTATTGTAAAGTGCGATGTTATAAGCACTATGTTATGAGCTTTATAGATTTAGTATCGAGGAGGCCACCTCGGTTACATTCGAAGATTGGAGTTGGTAATTATGCCAACAGTTGGAGAAAAGGTAGTGTGCCCATCACGACGTCCTCTAATGACACATCTACCTAGTATTTCATGATCCGGTTTCTTGACTTCGAAGCTTGAACTTTGGGCGGACGGTAGGTGGTGATGAGTTGGTTATAGATTTAGACTACCTGCTTGTTTTTTATTTTACACCATTTATATATCCCATGTCTTAACCTACCCTTTAGTCATGAAGCGTGTCTAGGTGATGCAGCTAGCAATCTTTGGTGTCTTGGCCATGGATTTGGTCATGTATCATTGATTTTGTCCACTTCACCATGACATGTTAGTAATGACGAGTCACCCCCTAACCTTTGTCGTGTCTACCCATATTGCCTTCGAGAATTGTTTAGCCCTTAACTCTAGTGGTGGAGATTTGTGTAACCGCCAAGCTTATGATAGAATATATGCTATGACTGTGTGATTGAGTGATCACCCCGAAATTGACACTTAGAATAGTTGAGAGATTTGAGTGTTTTGTTCCCATTTCGTGAGGTGTTCGGCTTTGTTTTATTCTAGCATAAGGGATTTGTAAACTTATATTTTCTAGGTTTTGGGAGATATCTTTTTAGGAATCTTTCTAATAAGGTCTACTTGAGGGCAAGTAGAGTTTAAGTGGGGGGATATTTGATAACATCAAATAGTCCTGAATATTAAGTGTCAATTTCCCCCAATAATGCTTGTAATTTACATCATTTATACGGATTTACGCTTGTTTTCCATTGTTTTTCATTTCGGGTAAATTACGAGCATTAGAGCTAAGAAGACGCGGAATTGGAGAAATATCAAAGATTTATCATAGTATGCTGATTTTGAAGAAGTTACGGCGTAACTCATCTCTCACATTACGCCGTAACTAAAGCGTGACTCATAAAACCAACTCATCAGTTGGTTACGGCGTAACTCTCCCCAAGGACTACGACGTAACTATATTAGGTCAATAGAGGTTCCACGCCGCTGATAACTACGCCGTAACTATTCTCCCAACTACGGCGTAACCAAGTATTATTGAAGAATATGGCGTAACCATTCATAAGGTTACGCTGTAACTATCAGATCTAGTGCAAATTACGAAGGAATTGAAGATTACGGCGAAACTCTTATTTTAGTTACGCCGTAACCCAGATATGGCTTATAAATACCCCACGATTTCCAGCATTTCAAACCATCCCATTCCACACACCATAACCAAAGAACGTGGGAAGAAGCCAAAGCGTGTCTAGAGGAGTATACTGAGTCGTCTCCAAGGAGAAATCACCCCTACGATAAGCATTAACATTTTATCTTTTCTTTACTTTCGATTCATGTATTTCGTAACTTTGAGTATTGAATTGATTTGTATGGTTAATATGAGCTGCTAAGCACCTCTTGGTCCGGCCTAGTTATGATTCCTTAATTGTTTTGTTTGCGCTTATATTACTTCCGTATAATTATTTCTAAGTGTATGCATGCATAGTTTATTGGTAGCTACCCTTGTTTCGTAGTTTTGAATGGCGGTAGAGGCCAATTGCCTAGGAGATATGACCAACCCGACCCTAAGTGAGCGGATCGAGACGGAAAGGTAAGATATGACTAACCGATGACCCTTTCTACTTGTGTGATTTGACCAACCGATCACCTACCGCTTGGATGAACTTAAAAATTAGGGGTGAGTGTTTAAGTTGCTAACGCCGGCACTCACTATTATAAATCTAGCATGTAGCGGTACTTAATGACTTGGCTTAGGGGACCAGAACAACAGGACTTATGAGGGACACCGACTTCTCCGTGGTGGCATCTTTGCCGATAGGTTAGGCGAATTGACCAAATGATGTCCTCTCGACTTTGACCCCACCAAGTAATTGGAAGTAAGTAGACGTAGAAATTACTTGCTAGGAGGAATAACTAGGTTAGCACCACTCTCCTCTATTGATTTATCCTTTACCTTTTATCTGCTTTAGTAGTTTATTAATTCCCTATTGAAACCATTATTAAAAACCGTGGCACCTAGACTTAGTAATAATCCAACACACATAGCTCTTGGGACGACCTCGGTTTTACCAAATACTACACTACACATGACCGGGTACACTGCCCGTTAGTGGATTAGGGTAAACCATAGATATAACGAGACTTTATAAATATTAAAACTTGGTCAGTAAAACCTGCATCACAATTGTTGATTGAGATTGTTGAGGTGGGATTCCAACATTATGACCTCTTACGGGTGATGATTCGGTAGATGATATCTCATGGATCATATGACCATTCCTTTTGGATGAACCTTTGGTTGAAGAGTTGTTGCTAAATGCTTTAGTCATAGTGATGGTGAGAATGCAATAGAAGTTTCTAACTACTGATTTTTAGGAATGTGGTAAGAGTGATGACTTAACCTCTCAAGAGTGTTTGGTTTAAAAAGGGTGAATTTGAATTAAGGAATTAAATTCATGACCACTAAGGGAATTAGGCATGCACCAAGGTCAACTATGATGTTGTTCAGCTCTTGGGAATCATTAAATGGTAACTAAAGGTGTTTAGTGTACCAAATATGGTTTAAATTTAAAACAAAAGCTGATTATAAGGTTTCTGTAGACACGGATCCCACGGATCCCTGATAGAAATATGGTGAAGTGATTATAATCTTGTAGGGTCTAAAGCCTATAAATCTTGAGGTTTTGACTTTCCTTAGATGATTAAGTGATGGATGACTTAAATGTCCAACCACAAAGAATAAGGATACTTAATGATGGTATTGGGTAGGGAGGTGGACTTTTTGATAGTGTAGCTCTATGTTTAAGGATGATACCCATTGATTTGAGTATGACAAATGGTGGAAATTGATCCTAGAGATCAGATGATGACTTAAGAGAAATTTGAAAAATTCTTAAAAAATAAAGAAAAATGAAAAACTAGTTTTAAGCCTATTTTAAGATAAGAATGACTAAAATCAATTTGCTAAAATTTATAAAAATATCAAACTATGTGTTTTGAGATTTGAGGAGCAATGTGTGAGAATTGGAGCGGAGATATGGTGAGTTTTGATGAGTTGATAAATCAAAAACACTTTGAATTTGATCCTAAGTTAGCCACGAGTGAGAGTGAGACCTAGTGAGCTTAAGGAAGACTTAAGTAGTCTTAAAGAGTCATTTTTGGCTAGAGTGATGTGATCAAGAGGACATGTTTGATGAAACATGATCGATTCAATATCTGCTTGCTCGATCCACGGTTCCCTCATTAGAGGATCCGGCTAGTTATAGCTCGGGATCCGCCATCGCGCACGTAAGCCTCTCAAAGATTTGTGCAATATTTGCACTCTTAGCAAATGCTTATCCTAGTCATTTCTACAACCATTAAATGTAAGCACAATAAGTATAACGATAGCAAGTGTGGGGGGAACTAAAAGGTAATCATAGATGAGTGACGACGACTACTTGAATGAATTCAAGATGTCGTAAAATCTTATCTTACTCGTTCCTAAGTTAAGGTGTTCAATGCCAAATCATGGCTTCCTACACACTACTTCCTACTCTACATAAGTATTGTTAAGATGTTACAAACCATTGTTTTAAATTGTTTTCACAAATTAAGGTCCTATGACCTTATCTTCCATCTATACCTCCATCCATTTCACTTCCGTCTTCATCCTCATCTTCATCCCCTTCACTCTTCATCCCACCATCTCTACTTCTTTTTCTTCAAGAAGTTAGCGAAACACTTGAAGATCCCTTTAGTTTGTTGCCACTCTTGTGATGGGCTAGGAATGTCCGGCAATTGATTGATGTAATCTAAAGGGTCAAGATCGGTGTTGCCAAGGGGGTTGCTACTTCCTTCTCCTTCTCTTTGTCTTTCCCGCTCATCCGATGAATCTGTTGGTGGGTGAGCTCTCTTGCCATCTACCATGAACCTTGTAGTCTTTCCCTCAGATAACGGCACCATGACTTTGTTGCAAAAGCTATGATCAAAGGAATACGGAGAAGGCTCTAAAGTAAAGATGAAGTTTTCTAGATGGGATAGGAGCATTGCATAAGGGAGTAGCATCTTGTCCATGATTTTCACACTCGCCATTCTGTTTACCATGTAGTATGCTAGGTTGAAGCGAGTGTCGGTCACAAGAGAATAAATCATGAAGCTCAAGCATGCATTAGGATGATCCTTGTTGCCTCCCAAGAAAAGCACATTATCCCTTACTATGACTTCCCATTTCTTGTACAACGGGAACATTTTGGAAAGCTCCATTTGAAATGGATCCCTATAGATCACTTTGGAATTTCTCGTAACCCTCGATGGAGATGCCCTTTCCATGAATACGGTATCCCTCACCGTGGTTGCTTCTGTGATTCTCATGTAGTAGACTTCATGATGATCTACCATGTCGTGTAGTCGCCAAAGACCATTCATTGGAATACATGCAAACTCCTTGATATGGGACACGGAGTATTCTTCCAAATTCTACAAGAGAGGGGGTGTACTCATGCTCATTTATGATGAAACTTATTGAGATGGTCCCATTATCATTCCTAACGATTCTCATTGTCTTGTAAAATTCAAGCACGAACACCGGACAAATTTGCTCGTTTATATCCAAAAGACAATCAAAGCCACTTCCTTCAAAGACTTCTCGGATGTTGGTGTTAGCAAGGAATGATGGTTCTTGAAAGCTTTCCTATCCTCCGGGCTAAGGCCTTCCTTTCGATGGTACATTGGGATGTAATGGGCGGTATCATGATAATCTTGTTGGCGGTTACTAGGCATGATTGTTCCTATACAAAAAAACTACAATGTGGTGTTAATTGTGAATAGTAGCCTAAAGGGTTTGATCACAATTTTGCTCAAAACATCTTCATTGAATTCAAGGAATGAGTTTAATTTGTATTAACAATGTTAATTCTTTGATTTAGATTATCTTAGAAAACAATGTGGTAACAAATTATGACAAGCCCATTTGAACCCAACTTCTAAAGATGAAAATTATAATCCTAGGAATCAAGGAATAGAAATAACAATGTAGTGAAAATTATACTTACACAAGAGATTGTTTTGCTTGAAGGAAATGATCAATTTGCTCCTGTGAATAGTAACTAGGTTTATGTTCGTGAGTCTTTGATAGAGGAAAGTGATAGTGGAACTTCCACAATGATCATTTCTAACTTATGTTGTCTTCTGTTCTTGTATGAGGGATCCGGCTAGTTCAAACACAGGGATCCGACATAATAGCAAAAATTCAGCTTAAGTATTCCTTGATAATTTTGGTTTGGGAGTTCTAAATTGTCTAGGGTCGATGTTTTAGCTCTATAACTTGTGGTTTGGGGTTTTGACGGTTTATACTAATCCTATTTGACGAGGTTCCTTTTTTATGAATAAATCATAATTCTTTGGGAATTTTTTCAAAGATTATGATAAAATCCCATTTTATCATAATGTAAGAAATTTCACATGGAAACTCTTTGACATAGATGAAATGTCAATAGCCCTTTTGTGAGGAGTAATGATCAAGACTCTCGAATAGCCGAGATATCATTATTACTAGTTTGTAGTATTGTCTATATAAATCAACGAAGAATACTATTCTTGATGATGAGTTCAATATAGATAACTACATTAGTGATTATTAAGAGAGCGTAAAGATACTACTAAAACTTAATCATGAAAAAAAAATGACAACACAAAAGAATATTTGTAATTTATTAAAGATCATACATTTGCTAAATATTCTTTTTAAGGAAAGAAGTATTTAGAGAATTTCTTCATGATGTTCTTAGTATGCCCAAATCCAAGTATGAAGAATTCTTAACATGGAAAAATATTAGAACGTTCTATCATTGTCCAACATTATACAATATGATGATTTTTAAAACATGACCTTTAGTAAAAAAATCCTTCTTTGTAGTTTTCAATATACACGGATCGTATCAAGTTTTTAAAGTACAACATACTCTAAGAAACTTGGTAACGAAGCTCTGATGCCAGTTGTGGAAAACTAGAAGGGGGGTTTGAATAGTTTTACCAATTAAAACTTTGTTTTAAAATATTTAGATCGACTTATGTCAATCTCTTTGGATGTGTATGTTGGACGTTGATAGATAGATATATAAATGTGAAATGAAAGATAAAGAGTAAGAGCCATAAAACCACGACACGAATATTTATAGTGGTTCGGCTACAAGGACACCTTCCTTGCCCTACTCCACCCCCGAGTCACCTACTCGAGAGTTCGTAAACACTACACGACACCAACTCCTTATGGCGAGAAGGTTTTACAACGTCGCGACTCTTTTTCCCGGTACTAGTTAACCACGGGTTCTTCCATAAGGTAGAACCACACCTATCACAACGTCGCCTACCCTTTTTCCGCAGATTAGGCTAGATACCGAGTTCCATTACAATGGAGGAACTACTACCCAACACTACACAACACCAATTCCAAAAGAGACCCACTCCTTATTACAACATCATCAAGGATATCAATATCCTTGGATACAACCTATCTTTATTTGTATACGATACACCTTGTCGATTATACGCCCTTGGCATCTTTCACTAATGCCACTTGACTTGACTTCTAGGCATTCTTCACTAATGCCTTTGACACGGACGTTTGACACCTTTCACTAATGCCTTCGTCTTGACTCCATTGGCATTCTTCACTAATGCCTTTGATACGAACGTTAAGCATCTTTCACTAATGCTTTCATCTTGACTCTTTCGGTATCCTTCACTAATGCCTTTGACACAACACCTCTATGGAGGAAGATAGAACTATCAACAAGAGGACTTCAATAGTCTTGATGATGACGAAGTATGGCAACTCATGGACTTGAGCTTGCTCGACTTCAAGAGGTGGTGATCTCGCCTTTAAGAGGAACCTAGAGAATCACACAAAAACAAAATGCAAACTACATAGAGATCCTTAGGATCTGAGGTAAGAAGGTTACAATACCTGGGGAAAGTATATGTGAGAGTGGCTGCCCAAAATGAAGAAATGGCTCACTATTTATAGAAGAAATTTAGCTACTGTTCCACGGATCCCACGGATCCCTCACTTGAGGGATCCGTCTAGTGTATTACTGGGGATCCGTGGGACGCTCCCCTTTGCCCATGGGTTTTGGGTCATGGGTCATGAGTTATGGGTCATGGGTCCTAGATATTGGACCATGGGTATCCAAGTAGATACAATGTATCTACAAGATGCAATGCATCTAGTCCATGGGTCATGGATAATATCCATATATGACATAAGCATGATGTCATGCAATGGGTTATGGGTTATGCTCCATGGGTATGGGTCATGGACTTTGGGTTTTACCCAACTACATTCAATGTATTTGGTCAATGGGTCAAATACTTAAACTTCTACCCATTTATATTACCCATTATAATACATACTAGTTATGTATATGTTTGCCCAATATGTAAACACTAGTTGTTGTAAATATGTATTACTAAATCATAAAATCACTTTTACTTGTTTAGTATTTTATGTGAAAACGTAAGTGTGTTACTAAACTATTGGCTCAAACTATTTACGTATTTTATTTGTATTTTACGTTTGTTATCGACAAAACATTGGAAGATCGTAAAATATAAATAAACATTTTTTTTACGGCTTATTTGTATTAACAATTGTCTTGTAATAAATGAAATAAGACTAAAATACACCGTTGGTCCCTAAACTTGTTACTGCGCATCGCGATGGGACAAACCTTGGCATTATCATCGTGGGAGGTCCAAAACATGGGGTTTATATGCCAAACTCGTCCCTCGACCATAAACGCCGATGTCAATGTTATGTTGTTCAGGGCAAAACCGTCTTTCACTGTAGCGTATTCAATACAAACCGTTGTACAGTGTTTGTAGCTAGTATATGTCTGTGTAACACGGTTTGGTCGTCATTTATCATCCATCCCTAAACTATCCTACAAAAACAGTCTTCTACAAAACGATAATCATTTCAACATGGTACGTCTGTGGTGTGGTAAGCAAGCTATTATTCGACTTGTGGACCTCTCGCCAACCTGTATGCCGATTCTTTGGTTTTCCGTTGAAGTAAGTGTGTCTTAATATTTATTGTATTAGTTTGATTTTGCAAGCAAGAAAGTACATTGTAACAATGGTGGTTGTTTAATGACTTGTCATAATCATGAATAGGGTCTTCTTGTCGGTGGATACGATGGTATGATCCTCGAAATGTGCTCGCTCAAGAATGATCATACCAGCCTTTTGGGGGAGAAATGAGCTTGAGGCAAGGTTAGTAGGCGCTCAAGGTGATGTGTGGAAGTGGAAGATTTACCAGTACTCGGTTGGATATTGTTCTTGATTGTTTATGCATTGGGATAACTTTTTTAGCTTTTATGTAATGAGGCGAGATGGTTAATGTTCAGTATCTTGAATTGTAGTAACTTTGTTATGAAGTATTCAGTTTGGTTTGTTTTTCACTTTCAATGCCTTATGGGTATGCAGATTGTTAGCAATTTGTTTAGGTTTGACTTTTAATTGTCAACATTCTTATGAGCTTCTGTTTAGCTTTGGTTACTTTTGATGCAAATTATTCACACATCAAGCTTAGTCAATCTATAAAAATACACAATAATGACATGGTTCCATAGTTAATGCAAATGGATATAATTCCAAATGCATAAAATTGCATACTTTTCAAAGCATGAGAACTACAATTAGACACATACACATATGTTTTTAGAGTACATAACTTGTCCATATGAAATAAACTAGATGAAACATTGTTTAGCTATTTAGCATATCAGAATTGACTTATGGTGAGGCCATCATTCTTTCAAGCAAAGATGCTACCTAGTCATTCTTCGTAGCAGCCGGGTTGAAGCGTAATCGCTTGCACATCACTTGATTGCGGTGAGAATCGATCGCGATTGATCATGTTTGGGATTGACACCGGATTGCTCATGCATGCCGAGATCGACAATTGCTTCATCTTCATGTTGCCGGATTGAGAGAGGGATTCATCTTGTATCATGGGATCTTCTATTGCTTCATCTTGATGTTGTTGGGATTGTGATAGGGATGCATCATGTATGATGGGATCTTCGATTGCTTGATCTTGATTTTCGATTGAACACCACTTCCTTGAACCGCACTAACTTGACTTTCAACAACACTGCATCTTCACTTCTTTATCCGCCGCTACTTTGTTACCTTTAGGATGTGTCTTTTTTGCGACTTTTGTAGGCACTTGTTTGACATTTCCTTATTGGCGCTCGACTACTTTCACCCACCATACCCTACACATGTTTTCCGTTGTGTCCAAAGAATGCTACAAATACTACACTTAACACTTTTCCAAGCCCTTGACACCACCATTCTTCACAATCTCTTCACTTTCAGGAGCTATCCTAACTCCTTTTCTACCTCTTGAGCTAGGCGGCTTTGTTTCGGATTTCAGTGGAACAATTTTTGTTGGCACACTTGATCTTTCCCAATGTTTGCTGCTAGTTATAGGCTCGACATGGTGATGGTAGGTTGCCTCTCAAGTGAGAAGATAGTAACAAGGATGAGCCCATGTTTCTACAGCTCCTACTTGTTGCCCATTTAAAGCCATATTCCAATTGGTAGCAACAGCATGTTTACATGATAAACCTGTTATCTCCCATCTTCTGCAAGTACAAGACTTGTGTACAACATTAACTACACATTGGTCACCCCATCGTCCACTAACCTGAAACTTAGTTCCCCCATTCCATAAAACATTATACTTAACTGTCTCTTTTTTAATACCCTCTAGCATGTGTTGTGCATTTGGTGTTAGTGGCCCATCACTCTTCTCAATCACCAAAAGAACATGCATTATCCTCTTCATACAAGATTCTCGATGTATTCTAAGGTGTAATAATTGGTTTGTTTAAACCTCAATTATTTTGTCATGAAACACTTGACACATGTTATTAAGTAACACATCAAGTAGCTCTCCTAAAGATAAAAAAGAATAAACATGTATTAATTATAATCTGCTTATACCGCATTAACAAATACAAATTAATCAAACAGATAGATGACTTACATGAAAAATCGACCTTGACCAATGGATCGGTGGTATCTTACTTAACCAATCATGGGTGGTTGATTAAATTTCTTGAAATCAACCATAGCTTTTCAAACTGCATAACAGTTGAGGTCATTGCACATTTCCACGGATGCTCTTTGTAGGCTATACCTTTCCATTGCGCTTCATTTTCTCATGAATGCTTCTAATACGTAACTGTGTTCGCGATCCGAAAAACATCTCCTAAAGCTCTACTTATATCCCGCACAAAATCAAATATGTTTATCGTCTGCTTCAAAACAGAGACTTAAATTCATGAATGATTAAGGAGTACCTTTTGCATGTCAAGAATAAAAGTGATGCTTGAGATTGGCTCAAGTGCTATATCATCGCATAAACAATGAAGAAACCAAGTCAATGATCATATGTTTTCGATTCAACAAAAGCATAAGCTAAAGGGTATATACCATTGTTGCTATCAATTCCCACACCGTCATCATTGACCATTCAAAGGACCACGAATTAGAAAAGCACCCAATTTCAACAACGATCTCCCACACGCTTTAAATCATTCCTTGAAGGCACCTAAACAAACATACACTCTCTTGAATTCTCTCGTTAGAAGAGCCTTATCTGCAGGTCGTTCCACATTCATCACAACTATTGTATTAGGGTATGTCTTCTGCAACTCTTGAGCATAATCTCTCAACATGGTAAATTGTAGCTTGAATTGACCCCCGATGGCTATTATTGCTAGGTTTTTGGCCCTTAAAACCTTCTGCAGGGACACTTGAAGCTCGTATTTGTTGGTAAGTTGATTATCCACATACTTGACATGAACCAGTGGATTGGTTTCAATTTGTGCTTTAATTTTCTTTGAGATATAGTGAAGGTCAAAAGCTCTGAATGCCCTTGATTGCAAACAAGTGTGTTGCTCATTATATGTTCTGACCGACCACGCACTGTCTCACCATTCCGCCGACAAACAATAGCCATGGGCGAGTATTTCAAGGGTCCTTTTTGCCAGAAAGCAATGCAATACCCCTTCTACTTAATGGACTTCTAGATGGGCCTATATCCAGTACAAGACCTTCACTTGGACCTGAAAGTGGAACATAACCCTTACATCTGACCCTTATTCTTGTTTTGTCATTCTTCACAAAAAAAAAAACTCCCTCCTAGTTTCTATTGAATGCTCTCTTACCTTAGTTTTGACATCCACTGCAGTAGGAAACTCCTAACCATAATAGAAGAATGTGGTATAGACTCCATTTGCAAAGTCTGCCTGTCGGAAAGAAACATACTCACTGCAAAAGACATCATCAACTATCATGTAAATCATTTTCCAAATGCATGTCATCACTTATATTCTTGGTTGTTCCCGCCGACCTAACTCATTACTCTAACCTACTGGACCATAGCAAGTTTTGCATCATTCTCCGACAAGTATCCTCTTCATTTGCTTGAAATGAATCATCAATGCATTGCCTAAGTCACTAGTGTCACTCACTTGTAACAGAGTAACATCAACAACATGATCATGTTCCATGTTATTGTCCATCCTACAAAATGATTATCCTGAGTCAATTGAAACAGAGTTACATCCACATCAGGCTCCTCAAACATGCTATTTATATCAACTAGTGCTCTTCCTGCTTTGTCTAGGTGCTTCTCCTGAGTCAATTGAAACAGATTAACCTCAAAATTATCAGCTCCTCAAACCCGTTATTGACATCAACTAGTGCTCTTCCTACTTTGTCTAAGTGCTTCCCCGAGTCACTCGGAACATATTAACCTCAAGATTATCAGTCGCTTAATAACATTGTCCTCATCAATAAGTACTAAAGCACGCCACCGTTATGAACAGTTGGCTAGCAAATGATGTGTCTAGGGTGGAAAATACAGCTCAATGTTTGGTAAATTGCTAGATTCACCAATATCATTTACGTCCATAGGCACTTGTGTAAGTTGCATAAAAGGATCTAGTGTGTTCATTATCAAGATCATCTAACACCAATCGCCTACAACAAGATTGAATAGCAGAAGAGTAACTTTTCTCCTATCTTCATCCATCTCCCAAAGCACAGTCTTAACAGATTTTGGGGACATTTCAGACAGTTCTAATCTTGTCTTACCTATTTCCACATAGACATCTATCAACTTATGGTCTATGACAACATCTTTCAACAACTCAACATTAGCAGCTTCACGCAAAGTAAAAAAATCGTCGTCCAATGTACAACCAGGCTTAAGAAAGTAGAAATAATTGGTTTGTCCAATCTCATAACCGATTTGTCATGAGAGCATCCATTTCATCAACGGATACCTCTTTTATTTCCACATGATCAACAAGGCATTTCTTGCCTCCTTGATATATTCTACCTGGAAAGTATTTGAATGTACCTTCATAATGGAACCTCATGCTAAAGGATCCTGGTTGACCCGCTGTATAAAAGATGTACAAAAACAATGTTAAGATAAAGTTACCTAAAAGGGGAATAACTTAAACAATCGTACTAACATATGATTGTAATAGACTATAACCAAAAAACACTTACAATATCTCCTGATTGCAGCTTTTTCCTCAATTTCATGGTCATCAAAGAAAGGATATTCTCTTATTCGCCATAGAGTAAATCCAAGGTTGGTGTTTGTTATTTTCTTACTTAGATTATTTGATTTGATGATCGACAACGATTAGGTTTTTGGGTAGGCTCCAAAATAAGTTTGGGGATGAGCAATGAGTACATGACTTTGTTATATTCTACATAATGGCGAAAAATGGACAAGACATCCGCTATAGTACATCAAGGTAATAAGACTATTATACCTCAACAAGAATAGGATAACGGGTTTTCACGAGTATAACGAACGTTGACATCGGCGTTAATGGTCAAGGACGAGTTTGGCATATAGACCCATGTTTTGGACCTCCCACGATGATAATGCCAAAGTTTGTTCCATCGCGATGCGCAGTAACAAGTTTAGGGACCAACGATGTATTTTAGTCATGAAATAATAAATGCTTCACAACATATAGTTTTGGACTTTGGTTACTTGCATGCTCTAATAATTTTGTCATGGAGTTTTATAGACAAAACTTTTGAGGTACAATGATATCTTGTCATTTAGATAGATAAATATGTTATAAGTTCTTGACTTCTTGTTAATAGTAATCGTTAATGTCATTACTAAGAGATAGTCTATTCAATAAAAAAGTCAACAATCTCATACTGTAATACAATTGATTAATTGAATCTAATGTGCCTTGAAGGTTTGTAATCCTTAGATTGTAAGTAATAATCTTTGTCTATCTTTTGATCTATTGTTAATGATTCAATTTAACATGATAGTGTCAGTGTGTCAATATTATTTGATAATAAATCTATCTATATATGATGATATGCAGGGCATGATGAAACTGGTGGTTTCGAGCGAAGGCCAACATGTGAAACGCACAAAAGAGATGAATGGCACATATTCTATGATGTACTAGTGACTACAGATTGTTAGGCGCCATACTTGTCATGCTTTTTATTTTTTCAATGAATGATGGTTGAATTGGTGTTTTTTCTTTATACATGGATGATGGATGTGACATTAATTGTATAAAAAGTTGTCTCTTGTATTTCTTTCTTGTATTGCGTTTTGAATTATTAATAGATGAGTACAAATATGAAAATCTTGCAGGGTTTGAATGAGGATTTTCCTTCGCCGAATTCTTTAACGAAGGGTTTGCCCCAGAACCCTGCGTTCAATCTTGGAAAAGCGAGGCCACCCTTATTAATCGTCGTGCTTCAGGCGGATTAAGAGGGTTTTCCATCCAGATTGAAATAAGATTTCCGCTCGAGGAGTTTCTAATGCGGACCCGTTTGTATAACGTAGTCTAGACCTCCATTGTCGAACCATGACACGAAGACTTAATGTTAAATTCACCTTTCAAAAAAATATAGAAAAATGGTGTTTCATAGTTCATCCCACGACTATACGACGGGTAATTCATATTTTAGAAACTCAATTTAATCATAGTTTCCCACGAATTAGTATTTTTATACACCGGTATATTTGTGGATAATTTACTCACGAATTACACACGATTGAATTTATGGGTGTTTTTATGGTCATTTATAAAGTCCCACAAAAATTTTACCCACAAACTTATCATAATCACCCACAAAAAATGATGTGGGTAAGGCACCCACGGCTTGAAATTTTTGTGGGTATAAATTTAGCCTCGGAGGTTATTCTCATGTATATTGGTTCATGGGTATTTTGTGGTTATTAGCAAGTTACCCACGAATTTAAATCTTTTAGCCACAATTTATGTTCGTGGGTAATCGACGGATTTCTTGTAGTGTATAAGATTTGATACTTAATCGCTTAAATGTTTCTATTTCAGATATTTACAAGCAATCAGTGAAAGTTAGAAATAATGGACGTGTTTTGAAGCAAATTGATCAAGTTCGATAAAATCCACAAAACAGACAAGAATACGTCGTATCATTCTAGACATATACGCCATATACCAAGACTTGGACGATTATGAAGACCATTGCCTCAATTTGAAGAATACGCCATATTCAAGTATTCGATATGGCGTATATGAAACTTTGGTCAAACATAAGAACGAGCTTGTTTTAGTCCAGATATGTTGTATGACCTTATAAAGATACATCGTATCCATCTTAATAACTTCACCAGATTTCCAAGATAATGAAGACCTGATATGTCGTATTCATCTCTATAATACGCCGTATTCATCTCTATAACCCGCACCGCCACCACCACCTCTCTCGCGCCCACCACCACCACCGGCGTGACCCCCACTACCACTACCTTCCCCGCCCCTTTTTATTTCAAATGCAATGTGAGTTTTACCTGTATGAAAAAAATATTTGTGATGACGAACAGGGGAACGAGATCTCAAAATGAGTTCATCTTCTCTATCAGTCAACATAGAAACACTTGATACAATAAGAAGAATATCATGAGTGATACGTGAAGTGAAAATGTGGTTTCCGACATGTTTTTAGCATCTTCTTGATGATGATTGTTGTGTTTTGGACCAAATGCTTATTATGGTTGTGGGCGAAGACATATCAGCCAAATGTAAGAAACATTGAAGAACAAATCTTACTACAAATAGAAGGATGAGCTTGTTTTACTGAAGTAATTGACTTTTCCAATCAACAAACTAGAGACTGATCATATATTTATATTTTTCCTAAATGATTGTTGGATTATACAAGTTAATATGTAACGCAAAATAATAAAATATGGCATGAAGCTTATTAATTTCATAACCTTTAACTTGGTTAGACAAGAACAAAACACAAAGAAAACAAAGAAAGTTTCATTTAGTCTTTTAAATATATAAGACTAATTTACTACAGCATGAAGTAACTAAAAGAGAACCAAGTAACCAAGCAGAGCAAGAACATGAGAAGATGCCCGTGTTCTAACTGCAAAAGACTTCTTCTTCTTCGGCTTTGCATTAGTAGGTACAACTCGAGGAACGTTTGCCGCTTTTATTTGAACCGCAGTGTGCACCTTACGTGTGTGAAAACAACACCGCTGATCAAGATTCGTGTCAAGAGGTACCAAAGCACGTTCATTGGCTCCATGAGCCGAGCCTAGAAATGATGGAGACATAACGAGGAAAACTATTAGTGATATATGAAGTAAAGATGTGATCTTCGACATGTTATTGATGGTATTCTAAGTTTTTAAGCAAAAAACTTGTTATTATGGTTGGGATGTGGTGTGGTGTGATGATTGTATTGGGGTGCAAGGATAGACATATTAGGCCAAAGTTTAAGCAACTTATGTCTCCAAAAAGGCTTGAGCGAATCTTACATATACATGTACTAAACCATGTATATTATTATTATTTGTGAACCATGGTGTTTGTCTTTTATAGGGCCGCAAACAAGCTAAACCTTTATCAAGCAATTTGAGATCGAGCTTGAGCTTGAGCTTGACTCAATTGAGTTGAGCTTTTATCGAGCTCAATCCTAAACCCGAGCTCAATAAACCAGCTCGAAACACATAACAAGCCAAGCTTGAGCTTTTCGAGCCTTAAAGAACATATATATTTTATTTATACGTATTTATATAAACAACCTAAATGCTAACGTGAATATTGGTATAGTAATTAAATATTTATAGAAGGACTATTTAAACCCTAATTCTCTCAAATGTTTTGTATAAGCTATTTGCTTTTGAGTTAATCGTGGAGTTTCTTTAATTTATTGATGAGTTTGGCTATCAAATTTAATGTATATATAAAAATTCAAGTTTTTGTTTGTTCTAAAAGTAGATGATTAAAAGTTCAAATCAAGTTATCGTCAAACTTAAGATATCTTATAATTTTTAAGCCTAGCTCAAACCTTGCCAAGCTCAAGCTCAGCTTAACTCGATTACATCCTTAATTTTTTAACCGACTAATTTACGGGTCTGAGCCAATGTATATTATTTTTCTAACACTTAACAAAAATAAACACATGGATAGAACATAAGTGGCCAAAGATAATATAAATTCTACATACTATAATTGTTCAATATGTTTATACAAGTTAGTGCAAGATGACTCGTGTGAAAAGTGGATGGACACAGGGAATAAGTGTTGAGGAGGCTTTTTTGGGCCACAAAAAGTGTTAAATGTTCTTAAAAAGAAATAAGATATTATAAAGAAACAATATAGAAGACATCTATTTGAAATTCTTTGAGTGAAAAGAAACAATTGTTTGATTCTAATTTATCCAACGTTAAATGCATGTAGTGGCTTACACCGAACAAATATGTAGTTTCTTCAAGTGCAAAAATAATTTACCAAGTTCATAAGTCATTTGAAAAGTCTATCTCTTTAAAAATAGTTTTTGCCCCATGGTTGGATAAGAAAGTTTAACAGAAACGTCATTGTGGTGTTAATCGAAAGTTCGTTAAGCTAAATCTAATGTACGAAATTCATGTTTGTATCTTTTTTCAATAAAAGTGTTTGTAAGTTAATTGTTAAACGTAATTATAAGATGTAAAACGACGTAAAAGGACATATACATAATTATAAACAAATGTTTAGAGGGTATATCAGTAATTTAAAGTTTTTACCCAAAATGTTTAAAATTTTCATAAAATCGCCTTTTCGTTTGAAATATTGTTTGAAATAAAACAAGTTAATGATCCAAAAATTTATTTATTTTGAAGAGATTATTTTATAAAAAAAATTAATTTCGATTATTGTTTCTCGCCAGTCAAGTACCTATGGTTGGATTATAAAAGTTACAAAAGTAAGTAAAAACTATCCAAAATTATAAAAATACTGCCAAAATTCATTGGTGATACTTCACCTAATCTGTTTTCAAAGAACCATAATCATATAACCTCCACATAAAATCTCCACATAAAATCTCCACTAAAATTTACACTTCGGCGTTAACCACCTGAAACCGAAGATGATGCACTAAGAAGATGGTCAGCCGACAATCTTCGTAACACCCCCAGAAACAGCCTTTTGATAGTAGTCGTCTTCAATCTTCTGCAAAACCTCATCAATAACCTTTTTATCGATGCAGCCAGACACCAACAAATGTCCCATGATTTCCCCAAAGTTGTTGGGTGCTTTAGGTAAATCAATAGCGATATCATCCAACAACGACCCATAGCTGATACACCCAGTACCTAAATCAGCTTCCTTGACAAGCTTCTTCGAGAACAGATAGTTAAGAAGTTTAGAAACGGGTTCGACACACGGTGGGCTTTTATCTAAGGCGAGTGAAATGGATTCCTTCACAAACTCCGAGTGGTATTCAGGAGAGTTTAATTCTTTGACACATTGTAACGCTTCATCAAGCATACGCACACTGAAGTATTCCTCGAGTAAAGAGACTGATTTTTTCTTGAGTTCATCTGTAGTCTTCATTCTCGGTTTTGGAGTTAGCACAGTTAGACTCCCAAAACTCGGTGTACGAACAGGAGTGATGGGGGCCGCGGGCCCAGCGCCATTTTGGACTACGGCACTAGATCTACCGCCAGTGAAGCCAACGCTACGTTGAGGGATAAAATTCTGATTCGTAGACGGTGTCTTTCTAAGTGACGGTGGTTGAGCTCCTCTTGGCATTGATCGGGACCTGCTGACCACCTCCCAGCTATCATCATCATTGCCAATCACAGGCATGCCTGGAATTTGGGTTCCTGGTAACCCAGGCATCCTGCCCCCACCACCAGGACGGTTCACAGGGGTTGATCCTCCTTGTGTTCCACCAGTAGCCATTGCACGATTGTTCCTTAAACTTGCTGTAGAGCCAGGACGAAGTCCCATGTTCTTCTCTGCTTCATTGTGGATCTCTGTTATTGTTTTGGCTTTCACCTGGAACGCAGATGGCATAGATCAGATATAACACAAGAAAAAAAATATACATAATTTTAACTGTATGTTTTTGTCTCTAATGACTAATAACTCAAATGGGCCAGCATAAAAATTTAGTGAAGAGAAGTCCAAAGTTGTATTTGTTTGGTATACGCCGCAGTCCGCCTAAGTCCTAAATCACTGTCTATAATAACTAAATCACTGTCTATAATAACTATACAATTAACTAGATTAGTATCGTAATAATATAGTTTTTGTAATCATATTTCAAAAAAGTGCAACAGGCAGCCGGCCCGTACAAAAAGGTACCCGATTTGACCCATTACACAACACACTGACCTGATTATTTATACAATTAAAAAAAGGAAAACTAATAGTACCTCTTCCCGCCTAGGAATCCATTTATTTGAGCGGAGATCAATAACATCACGAACCAAAAACCTCATACGTGGTGCAAGCTGTTGGTTTGATTGAAGTTCTTTCAATCGGATAAAGTACACATCATTAATACGTTTTGATTTTGGGCTTTCATCAAGTTGTTTGCCTATTGTCTGGAAAAATTGGCATATTGCCTCCACGTTCTCTTCCGCAGGACAAATTTTACTGTCAGGTCCTAAAAGCTCCTGAACAATGTGATGAACAATCTTTTCAGGCACAATGTTCTGCTTCAAAAGCTCACCGATCAAACGAATGTTTCCAAGTATACGAATCTTAACAATTTTTCTTTATCTCTACGCTCAGACTCTTGCTCAAGGGCGGTCATCTGCCTTATTTCTTCCCTCATTTTATCCGCGCCTTCAAAAGCCTCTTGGCAGTTATTTAACAACACCCGTTTGAACGTGATCTCTTTTCCACCAGGTTCATTGGATGGAAATGGTGGGAGCTTCACGTTCAGATCAAAACATAATTGAGCGTACATTTGGCAAAATGTAGGCTCAAGAACAGCTTTGTCAAATATTAAAGATATAACACCCTGTAACACAAACAGTAATGATATTATCAGTGTGGATATAAATACAGAATAACGTACATGGGTATTTTTGAAATTTGCTATTTGGAATCGATTTATCAGTTTCTTACTAGATAAACAGATTCTGTTTCGGATTAGGGTCAGATATTCAGTTTTGGATACTCAGATGGGTATTTTTACCTAATTCGAATAATTTATTTCAAAGTTTCATAATCGAATCGAGTTCCATATCAGAAGAATTCGAATAATGTCCTTTTAGGTCGTTGTATCTACTAATTCCTAAAATACTGAGATTCCAAAACACCCCCTAAATGGAAGAATGTATGTGGTAGATACAAACCTGTAAAATATCAGCTGTTGTGATTCCTGAGTCGATAAGTTGGCCTTTCAGAAGATCAAATTTCTCTGGAGTCAGCTTGTTCAAGATACTGAAAAGTCAAGTGAAGTCAAAATTAAGTAATTACAGAATGAAACACTGAGTTCTTATTCTTTACGGAAGTAGTAGCATAAGAATGCAATATAGAGCTTCATTATGATTTACCCTTTCACTGTCTTCAAGACACGATCCTTGTCAGAAAGAGACCCCTTCTTAGCCGACCATGGCACCTCGGCTCTAATGAGTGCAGGAGTAGGGCCATTCTGTTAAGATAGCAGAAAAAAGTCAACTTATAGGCAATATTTTGAAGATAAATGCGCGCTACGAACTTATGAGAAATCTGTATAAATGACATTATCTTAGTAAAGAACTTACCCCTTGGGGAGAGATATGTGTTCTGCTAAACTGCGAGTTCAGCTGGTCATGTTGCCTGTTGTCTCGGCCAGCATCCGAACGTGAACGCCAGTCACGCTTATCAGGCTCGGAGTAACGTAGCTGACCCAAATTAGGCAGCGGCAGAAAATTAAATCAGCATATTAAAAAGAAATGACTTTAAAAGATAAAGAGTAATGCATGGTGAAATTATATTATAGCTAAATATGGAAGTATGAACATATACTTACAGTTGATTCAGATTTGGTCCAGCTCTGCTCCTCACCAACAAAAAAGTCGATGCCAACTTCTTTTTTCACTTTAAGAATCTCCTCAGATATATGTGCGACCTACTCAAAAGAAACGGGCAACATATCAATTTGCTGTGGTGATGGAAAAGAAACATTTTAAAGAGAAAAAGCGCTGATCAGATGTACAAACCTCCCTAAGTAGTAACAGCTGGTCTCTGGTATAACGAACACGCTCACGACCTTCAAAGTGTGAATCACCAGTCTAAAAAAGAAGATATGATGTAGAGTAAGAAATCTGACCACCTTTAGTAAGCCATAAATAACTAAGATATCAAAGATGATGACAACATTTAGTGCCAATAAAAAAAATATCAAAAAGAAAAACAGGCAGATAAATATGTTACATGACAATATTTATATACCACGTGCTACATATTGTGCATTTGGTCTTATATTAAGCAATTTTTCATGCAACATATAAATTTATGTCCATATTTACAGCAGGGTAGACTTGTTTGACATGCCAAGAACTAGGGGTTTAGGACATCTTATTTAACCACAACAAAATTCCCTATTACTGTCACAGCAGTTAACGACCATAAATCAGGGAAGATACCAGCATAATTACCATGATTAAAATTCAATCTACGCTAACAAACTTAGCTTAAGGAAACATAAGCATATCAACATAGAACTATCAACTATACTCTGTAACTGTAACTCCACAATCATTTTCTTATAGGTGTAAAATAGACTCAATCTAAGGGGCTGTCAGGATTAGAGGATTAGAGGCTTATCGGGATTTTTAAATTCTGAAAGCCCGATAAGCTAACTATTTTTCGCATACAAGCTTATCAACTTGAGCTTTATGAACTTAAATAAGCCATAAGCTTAAGCTGATTACCCAAAAACAGAAACCAATAAGTTTATCGGCTATTTCCAACTTCAACAAATATTCAGAACCAAAAACTAATTGAAAGTCTAAACACCCCCAAGACCGCAAGTATAAACGCATTCCAAATAATAAATGCATTGAATATAGCAATTACGATAACAAATACAAATATCAGTTACAATAACAACTTCAAAAAAAAACCAAACATAAACCCTAGTTACAAATCAATCAAGGGGGTGTCTGGATCAACTTATTTCCCGGTTTTATCGGCTTATTGAAATCCAGAAAAAGCCCAATAAGCTTACTCTTTTCTGCTTACTAGGTTATCATCCAAACACCCCTGATACCTTAACTTGAAATAGGTTCCGGACAATGAATAAATTGAATAAATAACAATTACAGTTACCAAACGCAAATATCAGTTACAATAACAACCTCAAAAAAATACAATTCTAGTTACAATTCAACTAAGGGGGTGTCTGGATCAGCTGATTTTCGGGTTTTATCGCCTTACTGAAATCCAGAAAAAGCCCGAGAAGCTAACTCTTTTCAGTCTACGAGGTAATCAGCTTGAGCTTTCTTAAATTAACCATATGCTCAAGCTAATCACCCATTAAACCGAAAAGAGTGAAAATTTATCAGCTTTTCCAAATTTCAACAACCTATTGAACCCATATAAAATAAGCTAATGCAAACACCCCGTAGACCCTAAATTCCAATCTTTTTTACCAATTAGCCGAATAGTAACTTATTGGCTTTTCCAAATTCCAATAAGGCGAGCAACAATGACATTTACAATAACAAATCCAACAAAAACAAAAAACCAAACATAAACACTATCAATTAAGTGGGCGTCTCAATCAGCTTATTTTCATGTCTTGTCCCCTTATCAAAATTCGGAAAAACCCGATACTCACACCCTTCTCAGGCTAATCAACTTAACCTTTGTTGACAATCTCTTTAGCCGAAAAAAGCGAGTTTCTCGGCTTTTCCGAATTTCAACACAAAGTCGAAAACCAAAAAACTAAACTACTCCAAGAATCAATAAAAATCCAATATTTTACAAAATCACAACAACCACAAATAACACTTACAAAAACAACATCAAAAACATAAACCCTAGTTACAAACAACATTAAAAAAAAAAAAAAAAAAAAAAAAAAAAAAAAACTCAACTGTAACAGGAACATGAGGACGAAGAACAGGGACATCAGATGAACCAAAAACAATTTGTCTTCTTTGAAAACCATTACCACCACCACCTGGTCTTAAACTTATACCAACTGTTTTATCAGCCATTATTAACTTCTTTTAGTACTAACAAAAACCAATGTTGTTATTAAAAAAAAAAACGATTGAATGTCGAATGTTATGGGATTGAATAGGGTTTTGTTTAATGAGAGAATTGGGGGGTGTTACGAATGACAAGAAAGTGTTTATAAAGGAGAGTGTTTTGTATTGCGATAAGAATGGTACCTAGATTATTCTTGTCATGAAATTTTGGTCATTCAACTTTCACTTTTGTATAAATAGTGATAAAAATCGAGTATGAATAGGGCTATTACCTGCATACAGCGGCGATATTATATAATTTTCGATATGTATTAACCTATGTTTGCGTATATATTTACTTTCTACGCGCAGATAATATATAGTTTTCGACAATATTCGGTTGTATTAACCTATGACTGCGTATTTATTTACTTTTTGGTGTATGTATGGAAAGTTAATCGAGAATAGGGTTTTGTTTAATGAGAGAAGAAAAAAACGATTGAATGTTAGAATGATCTATATGGAAAGTTAAATCGACAATAGGGTTTTGTTTAATGAGAGATATGGGGTGTACGAATAATAAGAAAGTGTAAAACCCATTGTTTATAAAGAGAAGTGTTTTGTATTGTGATAAGAATGGTACTTGGATTATTCTGCTGATAAAATTTTGGTCATTCCACTTTCACTTGTGTATAAATAGTGATAAAAATCGAGTATAACTAGGTTGTTACCTGTGTATAGCGGCGATGGTATATAGCTTTCGATAATATTTGGTTGTGTTAATTTGTGTTTGCATATTTATTTACTTTTTGGTGTATTTATGGATGTGATTTAAAAGTAATAGTCGTGTTGTATGTGTGTGTCTTTTTCTTTTTTTGGTAAATAGATTATTATGGCGACAAGCAGACTATCAATGTTATGGTTTGGTTTTCCAGGTGGTTCATTGGCAATTTAGTTATAATAGCTTAGGTGGTGCGGAGTTGTGTGTATTAATGGGATTGAATAGGGTTTTGGTTAATGAGAGAATTGGGGGTGTTACTAATGACAAGAAAGTTTATAAAGGAGAGTGTTTTGTTTTGTGATAAGAATGGTACCTAGATTATTGTTGTGATCAAATTTTGGTCATTGCACTTTCACTTTTGTATAAATAGTGATAGAATTTGAGTATGACCAGGGTTATTACTCGCCTATAGCTTTCGATAATATTTGGTTGTGTTAACTTGTGTCTGGGGATTTATTTACTTTTTGGTGTATTTATGGGTGTGATTTAAAAGTAACAGTCGTGTTGTATATGTGCGTCTTTTCTGCTTTTTGTAAATAGATTATTTTCACGATGTAAGACCATCGATGTTATGGTTTGGTTTTCCGTGGTTCATTAGCGATTCAGTTATAATAGCTTAGGTGGTGCGGAGTTGTGTTTATTATGTGTGTGTGATTCAGTTTTGTGCCCTATTTATTTGAATGGTTAAATGGAATCATTATACATTTTTACTAAGCAAATCTATGATTTTTTTTATTAGCTGTAGTGTTTAGGTTTTAGTTCTATATGTGTAGCTAGAGATAGTTTTTAAACATATCAACTATCATTTTATAAATCATTTTATGAAAATATACATTTTTAAATAATTAATGCTATTTATACTTTATAAGAGTTTATAAATAATATTCTAATACATGCACAAAGCAAAAATAACAAGTGATTGCATTATTTATTTATTTTGTTAAAAGGCAGGGGGATGTAGAATGATATTTCGTGATAGTGATGTAAAAGAAGATGAAAAGTGGTGAAGTAAGGAAGAGTGGAGAAAGTGTATGGATTAAATAATAATTAAATGGTAGAACAATACATAAACGCATAAGGTTAACTATGTTAACACTATGGACTTATGATACAAAGAAAGATAACAAAATAAGCCTTGCTTTGAAATGCAGTTTTACCATACGGACCAAGAGTGTCAAAGTTAAGAAAAGATGGTAAATAACTATTATACCCTTATGGACTTATAACAAGGTAATCCAGGGATTTACTCCCTCTTGTTAACACGTTTTCAATACTTGTTAGTAGGTGGTGTTTACGATGGAAAATATAAGACTAGAGACCAATAAAAACACATTTTCACCTTACACCTCAACGGCATCTCAGCTTTCTCTCTTCTCTCACTTCCCGTCACACCCACTCACTTATTTGTGGACAAGGTCACCTTTTAGACTACTCGCTATAAGAGCAAGGATCGACTGATCGATTGGGGATTGATCGGCCAGCGATCGATCGTCCTTTTTTTGTGTGTTTCGATCGTATACACGACCAACAATCGTCCAATGTTTTGTGTGTTTATTTGTTTATGGAACGTTTTGTTGGGATAAAAAAAATTAAAAAAAATGATTGTGTGTGTGTGTGTTTAAATGTGTTGAAGAAGTTGATGTTTATATCATCTTTTTTATTTAGTTGGTAGTGTTTTGGGTTGTGTAAGCATGTGACGTTAATTTAACTTCTTTTTTTTTCTTTTTCTTTTAGTGTTGTAATTTTTTAGATATTATTTGTAAAGTCTTTAATTAAAGAAGGAAAGAAAAGAAAACATGTAATTAAAATTTGTTAGTTGAAAAAGTTGATAAAATAAATAAATAGATGAAGGTTGCCCTTATGTGGCAACCAAGCATTTAGAGGTCACGGAGAGAAAGGCGGCGTGGCGAATAAAATGGGGGCCAATCCTCCCTTATTGTGTCCAAATTTTATGGTCACCTTAACACCTATTTTTTAATATTTACAAAATTAAAACGAAACGTAAAAATATAAAATGTAAACATACGAAATATAAAAAATTTATTCATAAATTAAAAACATTACATAGACTTCGAATATTAAAAATATTACATTTAAAACTGAAATTAAATATTACGAGATAAGTGTTCAACCAAATCGGCACAAAGGTTTTGATGTGCTTGACGTGATCTGATGTACCTCGTAACTTTTCGCATTTGTTCATCGGATCGTATGGGGTCGTTCGGTTGATGTGCTTCCTCCAGGTACCATTCAGGAGATATTGTCTTTTTTTGTCTTTTCGAACCATATTATGTAATATGTTGCATGTATACATCATATTCATTATTCTATCTTTTTTCAGCGCTTTTGCGGGATTGGCAAGTAGAAGACCTACCGGAATCCATATGGTCCCTCCTTAACTTCTTAGGAGGATAGACGGGATTAGCAAGACCTTTCCTTTTCTTTTGGCGAGAGCTTGAGGTCACATCACAAGTAGGCGCCGAAATAGTCCCAAAAGCAGCCTCAGACATTAGAAGATCAACTTTGGCAGCGGAATGGACAGATTCCGTAACATTCACATTCACAGAATCATCAACCAAATGAGGAACACCAGCTCCAGCAGCACCCACATTTTCATTTGTCTCCAAATCATCGCCAGCAGATGGAGGAGAAAGAGGAACAGTTCGACTCTTAGTAAGTTCCAACAACTGAGGCTCATCTCCATCTCGTGGCCGAGCCCCAATCTTCAACTTCATGGGATCTTTGACTTGGACTAATGAAAGCAAATTCATCACTGCAAAAAGTAGAGAAAAAGAGAAGAACTACGGTTAGAATACACAAAAACAAAATAACAAACGAAGAGACACATACATGCGTACCCACCCCGATCATTATCATCATAAAACTCGGGATAAGAATCCGCATCCAAAGTATAATTGCGGCTCAAACCAACCAAGCAAAGAAAGGGTTCTGGAAATTTGTGAAATGGAGAAGGATGGGCAACAAGGGAAGAAAAATGCTCAGCATCAAATTTACTATCCCCAGGAGTAGCATCTCTGGGAACGCTCTTGTCATCATGCCAGTGATAAACAACAGGACAAGCAAAAGAATCGACCCAAAAGAAATGATCATTCCAACTCTTAAGGGAATCAATGGGTTTAGTTATAACAAACTCCAACACTATCAATTCGTTTACTAAAGGACAACCAGCCATTATTTTTAGACTGAACATAAAAGCACCTAAATAACCCAACTGAGGGTTTAACACCATGGCAAAGCAAAGAATCTCAAACCGAGAAACCTTAGCGACCCAATAACGGAAAGATGCGATATGTTAATGCGATAGTAATCAAGGATGGACACAAGGAATACAGATAAGGGAAGGCGGAAATTAGCGTATTCAAAAAGTGGGTATACACACCAATTTTTCCATCCGGCGCCTCTAGAATGGTTTGGTTAGGGGTAGGCAACTCCGGGCGAACAAATTGTGGAATCGAATATTTATCACAAAATAATCAAGTGCCCCTTGTGAAAGCTTAGACTTAGCACATGTAATACCCATAGCGGAAGAAAAAATGAATTAGACCATAACCTGGAAAAAAGAACCTGGAAGACAGGAGCAGTCCAAGGAAGATAGATCGAAAGGTGGAAGAAGTATCGCTTGCAAATGAAGAGCAGTAAAAGGAAAAATGAGACAAAAGGAAAATGAAGAGTATTTATATAAACGGAATGCTGGCATCCAAAGAAAACCCTAAGGAATGACACGCGTCAAAAAATAATCGATCCAACGATCAACAATCAAAAAGAAAAGATAAGGGTAGAAGAAGGGCGGATGGCTAACGGGGTCCAATCAGCCAGAACAAGCAAGGCCCAGAATTACCCACGCTACGTGGTATATATACCAAGAAGGAAAGCGTCATAGAGACACTTCAAAGGTACGGAAAAGAAATTGCTCAATCAACTTAAGTCTAGTAACATTCACCACACGCGACCAATATCCGCACGCAATGAATATACTAGACTGTGGGGGGGGGACTTGATGACATATAGCACATATAGCAGGCCTAACTCGTGCTATACACATATTGGGCCCAGGCCCAATAACGAGAACAACCACGAATACTGGACCAACAGTAAACCAAATAACGAAATTGGCTATGGTCCAAACTCAAAGACGCACGCAGGATGCTTAGCGGACCAAACCTCCCGCCGCGGAAGGTATCCTGTGTCCGCATCCGCGATTACCACGGGAGCTTGTCCGACAAGGGTCTCACTCCGGCCGCTAACTCTTATACGCAAGTAATCAGGAAACCCTAGCGGTAAACCTCGCCTATAAAAGAGGTACTAATCCCCATACAAGGTACAACTTTCTCTCTCATAATAACACACACATACTCTCATTTCTCTGACAAGAATGTGTACTTACTCTCACGCCGGAGTCTAATCGTGGGGTCCGTCCCCACGGTAAGGCTAACGGTTTACTCTTTCTTGTGCATGGATTCAATCAAACTACTTGGATTAGTACAAGATCGGCGCACCAACAGCTTGTTAGCCCAGCCTAACAAGCCTCACCAACACCCATTATAACCCGTCACACTTTTTGTACTAACAATTGCCGCCTTTAGTAAAACATCAATGAAAGTATAGTATAGTGTAACACCCCAATTTCGTGATACGCAGCGGAATTCAAACTGGGTGTTACTTCATGACACAACTGTCATAACAATAAAAAACGATCTCTAAAGGAGTCGTTTAAAAAGGATTTATCATTCAAATTATTCAAATATACCAGAGTTTACAAAATAGGTCCCAGTTGGTTCCATTGTTTACAAAATATATCAATATAAAGTCTTTGATGTTTTATGAATGATAAAATATTTATAGCCTTCTTGATCTAGTCCTTGTTCTTCCGTGCCAGCTTCCGACATTATGCACCTGAAATACATGCTTAAAACTGTCAACACAAAGGTTGAGTGAAATTCATAGAGTTTGTTTGATGGTTGAACACATTATGTTGGTAGTGTGAGTTAATTAGACTCACACCAATGGTTTGAAAACAAAACAGATATTATTCACTAAGCATCATGAAATTAAGGCGTTAACGTGTTCCAAATTTAATTGGAGAAAATGTTGATACGTGCCCTTAACAGGTAAAATTGCCATTTTACCTAATGTACTCAAATATAGTGCGTTTGTTTACCGGACCGGTCAAACAAACGGGATTAAATCAATCCCGATAGATCTATCCACAATATTCGCTCACTTCACTCGTGATTAATGATTCATGATTAGAGACTTAAGTTTGGCAATTGCGGTAATTTAGTGCAAGTAAAATAATCAGATAAGTATACAGTTTGAAAGCAATGTGTTCGGTTTAAAATAAAGCATGTATCTCCCCCAAGGGTTTGTAAAACAATTAAGTAATAGAAAGTGGGGCTATGAACTCACAGTAATCAGTAAAAGTTTAGAGTACTTATGAAAGTAAATGAAAATAGTTGAGCATGTATCTCCCCCAGAGAGTTTATAAAGTAATTAAACGAGTAAAAGTAGGGCTACGAACTCACGGTAATCCTTAAAAGTTTAGAGTGTGAAAGTAAATGAAAATAGTTGAGCATGTATCTCCCTCAAAAGTAATTCAAAACATATAAAAGTAGGGGTTATGAAACTCACCTCAGAGTAAATGATATCAAATGTATAATGAGAATGATGGATATGCCGTGAGAACTTCTACGAGCAACCTAGAATAGGATGTTGCGACTTAGGTTTGGAATAATGTTTAGGAAAACATAAACCATTCTATATATATTTCTATGTTGATCATGATGTAGTCAATTATCATTTGATGTTTATAGAAAGATCTTTAATATGTGAAAACATATTTAGTTTATAGATATCGTACTACCGTTCGGGCCATCATAATTCAGAGGTCATGCAGTAAACGTTCGAGGAGCTAGGACACTTTAAATCGTAAATCCAGCAACACGTCAATACGTTTTACTCAAATGAACCCCTCACATGAAGCTCCCTACTTTTGTAGCACTTAGTAGATACAATATATGTTTTGAGTGAAGATTGTTATATAAATAAGTTTGTAGAAAACTAAAAGGGGGGTTGAATAGTTTACCGATTAAAAACTTTGTTTTGAAACTTATTGAAAGATCAATTGATATTGATCTTAAGTATGTTAATGAAATATGCAAACAATATGTAATAAGTAAATAAGGAAAGAAATGATCAAACCACAACAAGTTGTTTATAGTGGTTCGCCTACAAGGACTCTTTTTCCTGCCCTACTCCACTCCCCGAGTCTCACACTCGAGAGTTTAACTTCACTAGTCAACAAGCTCCTTTCACCGCGGAGAAAACCTTTACACTTCGCTTACACTATTTTCGACACTAAGCTAGATGTCGAGTTCTTTCCAAGGGTACAACTACTCCCACACACAATGTATTTTGAGGACTAAAATACTAACCACTCACACTCACAAGATTATGATGGTTTGATACAACAATGAAGTATAGATCAACACTAGATCATACAACACTAAACAAACAAGACTTCCAACTTCGTTGAAGCTTGAATATGACTTGATCTTCTTTGCTACAAAAGAGATCACTAATATGATATGAAACCGAGTTAGAAAGGTTTAGAGAAGATATGTATGAGAGTATGTTAGAAAGGGATGAGAAACTACTTGGCTTGGCATTGCTATTTATAGCCAAATTGACAGAGCGTCCACGGACCACGGACCCTTAAAAGGGTTCCGCCGTGTACCAAATTCGATCGACAATCAAGATATCAAATCTTGCCTAAAGTCAACTCTATCTAAGTAAGATTGTGCAAGATATGAAGAGTATAAATCTTCACAAAATATCTAATGGAATCTTCCAATGATCTCCATGATGTAATACATGATGTCAATATGTTGTATTACTATTAATAGAAATATGCAAATGCTTAAGTAGTGTTTGGTTTTAAGAACCTAACACATTCTACAAACTATTATCATACATAATGATTAGAGTCATATCAAGATGTTACTAATCATAAATGTAAATGCTTTGAATGATGAATATATTGTTTGAGAAAGCTTGTTTTAATATCTAATAAACTCAACAAGCTTTAAGCTTTTATAAATTAAATTTACTTTTGTCGTTAACAAAACTTAGGCAAAGATCAAAAATATAAATAACGTTTAATGACGATATTTGTATTAACAATCTCCCTTTTGTTGAGGACAAAATATAAATTTTATTTTATAAAAGAAACAAAGTTTGTACAAGAGTTATAAAATATTAGTTTTAGAACTTTGAAAAGAAAATGATAATGCAAGTGTATGTAATTTGACTTTTATGAAAGTCAAAGAATTCACTAGTTGATGTATGTTGTTGACTTTTTCGAGAAAGTCAGTATGCAGCTTGACTTTTTTAAGAAAAGTCAAGTATTATCAATGAGGTTCTGTTTGACTTTTAGAAAGTCAATTGTATGCAGTTGACTTTTCGGAAAAGTCAAATGATTTCAAGTTCTATATTTTCTCCCCTTTGTCTCAACAAAAGAAGAGGCTATCGAGAATGTGATGAGCTCGAGCTTATTATCTCCCCTTGTTCAAAGCTCCCCCTAAATTGGGTGCTTTAATGGGAAGATACATGGATTGTGAAAATAAAGCTACAAAAAAAAATGTTAGTAATAATGATCATTCATAAGCATTTCCAAACACTATGTAATGACACCAACAATGTAATAAACAACATTCATTAGTTAAAATTTTTCATGAATCAAGATCATGAAAAGAGAACACAATGATGTGTTTTTAGTACAAGGAAAATAAAAATTATCCTAAGAAAGTAAAAAGAAAGGCTATTCTAAAAACCATCCTAAAGTGATGGTGGATGGGAAAGAGCGTTGAGACGCTCAAGAATGTGGTTGAGGATGAACCTCATTTCTTCGTGGAAGTCATGGACCATAATCCGGGTCCGTTCCACGGTTTGACCCGTTTGCTCACAAGTTGAGCAACCATGCCTTTGAGGGTAAAAGGTTTGCGGAGGTTGTGGTGGTGGAATGGTGGATGTGTTGGTGGAGTTGGGGATGTTTGGAGTGGTCATGATGGATGCAAGCAAAGCACTTTGCATTTGCATTGTCTCACTTAAGTGAGAATCCACCATGCCTTTGAATTGGTGGAGGTTGTGGAGTTCGGCTTGAATCTCTCTCTAGTGGGATTGTCATCCCACATGCTCTCCGGAATGTCCTCAATATGAGGGACATTGATGATGGAAGTGGATGATCCCGTATAAAGGACCATGAATGTCCTTGTGAATGGGGTGGAAAAGGAGAGGTCTTGGCCTAATGGGCGTTTGGGTCAATGGATGACCGAGGTGATTCATGAGCGATTCGCTCAATGGTGCCAAAGGATGGAAATGGTGGTGGATGACTTGGCCTTGGAGGCAAGTCTTCCAAGTCCTCTAGGAAAGGATTTGGTGATGTTGGTGGAGTTGAGAATAACTCCATAGGAGTGAGAGTGGGAGACCTTGGTGAAGGTGGTGAAGGTGTTTTGGATGTTTGGATGGGTGCCGGTGGAGGTGAAGTAGGTGTTTTTATTGGTGGTGGAGTGGTGATCATAATGTGTGATGAAGTGGGTGTAGCTAAGGTAAGGTGTGTGTCATCTCTAATGGGAGATGAGATTGTGAGTGGTGAAGATTCGGATGATGAGCTAAGATTAACAAAGCAACAAGGCCTTACGCTCATTCTAGCGGTTTTCTTGCAAGGTTTTGGTGATGATTTAGTCATTTTTAACTTGGGTTTTGATTTGCTAGATAGTAGTGAGAATGAAGAAGGTGTGAGGATGATCATGGTAAAGCCTTTCAATTTATAGAGGTAAGAAATTGTTGAGAAAAGGTTTGATTTGATGTTGAACCATTGAAGAGATGAGGTTCCTAATGATTTGGAAGTGGGTTGAATGCTAGTCATATCACCCAAGTCAATCCATACAAAGAAGATGGAGTGAAGAAGAAAAGATATGCAATAAATGTGTTCTAGTGGTGAAATTTCCTAATATTCGGATCACTCACGGTTTGAAGGTACCAAAATTTGGTTCCTTCCTTTATGCAAAAGAGCTCCTTGGGTGGATTTTTCAAATTTTTGAATTTTGGTGGAAATGGATTTCTTATATACCTTAGTGAATAATACTAGTTCTAATAACAGATAAACTAGTTAAGATTGATTTATAAGTGATGGAAGATAATTTGGAATTACGAAAGAGTCGAAATTGTAAAATTACGGAGAATCCACGGCACCAAAATAACACACGGACGGTACCCTAAAAGGGTGCCGTCCGTCCGCCTGCTCATGTATGGCGGTACCAACGATATCAAGGACGGTACCAAAATTTTGGTGCCGTCGAATCCGATGAGTCTTGAAAATTGGACAGAGTTCGTTTTAGGTGTCGGCAAATTTCGAAACACGAAATTTTTCTTAAAAGTCTGTTATACTAAACATTTCTAGTTAGGAAAAGTAAATAATACATATCTAAACATAGAGGAGCATAGATTTTGAGCAAGGCTTATTGATTTTCACAATATAGTGAAAATGGGTAAAATTTGATAGCATACTTGTGCTATCCCCCTGCATGAGATTGTTAGCATACACCATTGTTTTAAGTTATATTATCATCCTACATAATAAAAACAACTAAATAGTATCAAACATTAATGATAAAGCATTGTTCCAAACACTCCTTAAAGTACCCTTATTTGTCCAACTTCTTGTAAATCTTGTTCATCATCCTACCAAGGCACTTGAACATTCCCTTAGTTTGTTTAAATTCTCCGATTCATTCTCAATCTCGGAAGAGATGTGTAATACTCTTGAGGTGGAAGACGAGAGCTTGGAAGACCATCCTCGGAGCTATTGTGATGATGATGATGAAGGAGTTGGAGGTTTAGTTCTCTTGCCTTTAGTCTTAGCAACTCGAGCATCACTCAAAGGTACAAAGATGTGAGGGATGAGATCATAGTTAAGGTGCATCCCTTTTGGGGTTGGTGGAATTGGAGCGAAGTTTCTATAGAGACGGGTGAGAAGCATCCCGTATGGAAGAGCAACGGATCCTTGAGTTGGAATATCAATCATTCTCCTAGCTATGTAGTAGGCTAAGTTGAATGGTTGTCGGGTGACAAGTTATAAAGCATGTGGCAAAGACAAGCGCTTATGTGATCCCTATTCCCTATGGTGCTAATGACGTTTGCTCTAAGTAACTCCTCCCATTTTTAAATTAGTGCTTAAGTTCATTGAGCTCCATTCCATATGGATCTCGGTCTACCTCTTTTCCCTTCGGGTAACTCGGGTTGTATCACCTTTTGGGTTAAAAAGGTGTTCACGGATGACATCCTTATCGGCTAAACGGGTTATGTAGGGAAGAGAGCGGTCATTGATTGTATCAAGAGCGGTGAGTGACCACTTATCCGTGTATACACAAGTTCCTCGGTTGTGAATTCCTAGTACTCTAGCAAATTCACTTAAAGTGATGGTGTAGTCATTTTGGTTGATTCTAAAGCTAAGACAAAACTCATCATCTTTATCACTAAAACCGGTCACACTAGCATAGAATTCTAATACGAACCTAGGACAAATTGGTTCATCAATGTCAAGAAGACAATCGAATTGAATGGCGGCTAGTTCTTCACGAAGATTGGTATGCTCAAGGAAGGATGAGTGAATGGTTCTACCCTCGTGGAAATACCTTGATTCTAGACCCCTAAATATTTCTACTTGTTCCTTGGTGAGTCCTTTGGTTTTGTGGTGTTTGGGAATGTAGTTAAGGGTGTCTTTGTGATCATAGAATCTTGCGGCTACCATGATTATTCCTAAGGACAAGAATTAACATGTTAAAAAATAATGTAAATAAATTTTAACGTTTTTAATTCTAGTGTGTGCCTATATGAAAACAATTTGGAGTTGCGGTTATCTCGACTCATTTTATGCACAAAATGGTTTTAGTGGAGTGTTTGGCAAATACCATGAGATAACCCAAATGCTCCTAATTCAATGTGGCTACATTTGAATATACCCGGGAGTGCATATTAGTTATGCAATACCTTTAGTATTCAAGAGCATGCAAGTGATGAAAATTCTAACGTTTCTATTTGTATTAGCAATGAAAAATGTTTTCCTACAAGTGAGAAGCTTTTCAAAACTTTTGACATGGGGTGTTTGGTTGTTTGAATAAGGCCTTATATTTATTATCTATCAATTAGTGGGAAACATGATTTGTTTATGCAATATGATAATGTAGTACCTAATTTGAATGACTAGTTATGCAATTTGCCAATTGAATTCATATTTGGTATAAAAGCATACATAAAACCCCATGTAATGATTTGTGATAGTTTTGTGCATAAATAAGAATCCTAGACTCGAATTAAGAGATGAAATGTAGTTAGGATACTTACAATGATGTTATCTTCGGATTGATTAGTGAGTGGGAAGATGACAATAATGAGCTTGGTTTAAGTTTTACGTTTTGGTAAAGTGGGTTGTGAGGAAGAAGATGTTATGTATAAAGTTGTTTTGTACAGAGACACCACGGACGACGGCACCAAATTTTTGGTTCCGTCCGTGTTGTCGTTGGTGCGTGGCTACTGATGCGAGATACAAGACAAAATTGTTTTGGTTTGACTATTCTAATGTTTTAGACTATGTTTATCCTACATGTTTGGTTCCATTAACCCTAAACCAAGTCTAAGAAGATTAAAAGGTTCTCGTTTAAGAGGTTTAGTAAAGATGTCGGCAATGTTGTCTTGAGGATACTTTCTCGATTGAGATGTTTCCTTTTGAACATTGTCGCGAAGAAAGTGATGACGATTTCAATGTGCTTTGTACGAGCATGTTGAACGGGATTCTTCTTTGAGATCGATGGCTCCTTTGTTGTCGCAAAGTATCACAATATCGTTGAGATGAATTCCGTAGTCTCTAGAGCTTGCTTCATCCAAAGAGCTTGTTGACATGCTTTTCCCGGTGAGACGATTCGGCTTCGATGAGTAGAGATGGCTAAAGCCGTTTGCTTCTTTGCAAACCATGAGGTGAGACAATGTCCAACAAAGTGCAAATACCACTTGTACTTTTCTATCGACATAATCACCGGCATGATCCGAGTCGGCATACACTATGGTTTCTATACCCGTTCCTTTGGGATACCATAATCCTAAACACGTTGTTCCTTAATATATCTAAAATCCTTTTAATGCTTCTAAGTGTGATGCCTTTGGGTTTTCTTGAAAGCGAGCACATAGACAAACACTAAACATAATGTCGGGTCTACTAGCCGTAAGATAGAGTAGGCTACCAATCATTCCTCTATATTTAGTGTTATCTACGGATTCACCTTCTTCGTCCTTGGTGAGTTTAGTGTCCGAAGACATGGGTGTTTTAGTTGGTTTGGAATCTTCAAGACCAAATTTCTTAAGCATGTCTTTTATATATTTAGATTGGTTAAAGAAAATACCATCTTCTAGTTGTTTAATTTGAAGTCCTAGAAAGAAGTTTAACTCACCCATCATACTCATTTCAAACTCGTCATGCATGATTTTAGAAATCATTACATAGTTCTTGACAAGTTGATCCGAATATAATGTCATCAACGATATTTGAACAATAATAATTTGCGATTCCTTTTCTTAGTAAAAGAGTATTATCTACTAATCCCATAGTATATTTGTTATCAATAAGAAAAGTCTTAAGACGGTCGTACCAAGCTTTATGTGCTTGTTTAAGGCAGATAATGCTTTCTTGAGTTTGAAGACATGATGTGGTTTCTCAAAGTCGGTAAAACCGGAGGTTGAGCAACATACACTTCTTCGTTAATAAATCCATTAAGAAAAGCACTTTTAACATCCATTTGAAATAATTTAAAATCATAAGCACATGCATAAGCAAGTAATATTCTAATAGATTCAAGTCTAGCTACCGTGCATAAGTTTCATCATAGTCAATTCCTTCTTGTTGATTATAACCTTGTGCAACAAGCCTAGCTTTGTTTCTAGATACTATACCATTTTCGTCCATTTTGTTTCGAAAGACCCATTTTGTTCCAATTATAGTTTGATCTTTGGGTTTTGGAACTAGTTTCAAACATCATTTCTAACAATTGGTTTAATTCTTCTTGCATGGCCATTACCCATGACTCATCTTTTATTGCTTCATTTATGGTTTTGGTTCAATGGTGGATACAAAACAAAATGATTACTTTGATTTTGAGCTTGTGATCTTAAGGTTCTTTGATTAAGTTTTCCTATGACCTTTTCTAATTGATGACTTTTAGATTCTTTTATGTTGACAATTTCCTTATTTAATGGTTCATCTTCCTTGTTATTATTAATTTGACTTTCAATTATTTGACTTTCAACTAAGTCATCATCTACCAAAGGTGATGTCTTAGAGGGAGGTGGACTTTCATCAAATGTTATGTTCAACGATTCCTCGACTATCATTGTTTCTTTATTTAGGACAATGTAAGCTTTACTAGTTTGAGAGTAACCAAGAAATACACCTTCATAAGACTTTGGGTCAAACTTGGTGAGATAATCCTTAGTGTTAAGAATAAAACATTTACAACCAAAGACTTTAAAATATCCTAATGTTGGCTTTTTACCTTTATAAAGTTCATATGGTGTTTTGTTTAGGAAAGGACGTATTAGGACTCTATTTAAAATATATGTAGAAGTGTCAGCGTTACACCAAAACTTTTGAGGAATGTTTTGTTCATTAAGCATTGTTCTACTCATTTCTTGAATTGTTCTATTTTTACGCTCTACTACTCCATTTGATTGAGGTGTTCGTGGAGCGGAAAAGTTATGTGTTATACCATTTGTATCACAAAGTTTCCAAATTGAGTTTCGTTGTCAAATTCACGACCATGATCCGTTCGGATCGACACAATTTGACACCTAGAAGATTTTGAATTTTCTTGCTAAGTATTTCAAATTTATCAAAAGCTTCATTTTGGTTTTCAAAATAACGTCCAAGTAAACCTTGAGTAATCATCTACTATGACCAAAGTGTAGAAGTTGCCTCCATAGCTTCTTATAGCGGATGGTCCAAACAAGTCCATATGTAATAATTCTAGACACTTAGATGTAGATACCATATTTTTAGATTTGTGACTACTATGTGTTTGTTTACCAATTTTGCAAGCGTCGCAAAAGTGTTGGTCATATTTTAGTTTTGGCAAATTCCTAACTAACTCTTTTGAAGATAGGTTTTGTATAAGTCTCATATTAGCGTGACCTAAGCGCCTATGCCAAAGAGATGAGCTATCGTCTAATGTTGTTAGGCAAAGTTTGTCATTATATGTTTTATCTATTTTCATGACGATATGTTATTTTTCCTAACTCCTTTAGCTATGGTGATACCATCTTTTAGTATTTTACTACCATTTTCATCAAATAGTACTTTATACTTTTTATCGCATAGTTGGCTAATACTAAGTAGATTAAATCCTAACCTATCCACATGAGCAACATTTTCAATAGTTAGAGAGTTATGAGCAATCGTACCTTTGCCAATGATTTTGCTTTTGAGATTGCTACCGAAGTGACATTACCTCCGTCATACTCTTGGTATGATGAGAAGAGACTTTGTTGCCGTCATGTGTCGTGAGCATCCACTATCTTTTATCCATTCATCGGGTTCCAATCCAACTTTCAAACATACCTAAGAAGCGAATAACTCAAACATTTGGTCCCCAATATCTCATGGGTCCGTTTGGGTTAAACATACCATTTATTTGATTCATGTATGGAAATGATGGATAAGGGTTCCATGGCATGTAATCTGGAGTTTGATATGGTCTAGAAAGTTTTGATTCCAACCGTTGTGTTGGTAGTTATGTTGAACGTTGTGGTTGCTCTTAGGAAAGGGCGTTTGGCAAAAGAAGTTTTATGTCGTTGTTGAGTAGTTTTTGATCTAAATTCATTTTAATAAGTCCTACTCCGATATAATGGCTGGTTTTAGTTTAACATTATCATTGGTTTTCTTTGTTACTTTAACAAATTCGATGCGGTCCAGATTGCGAACATTCTTCTGTGAAGTACCAGGTACCATTTTACAACGGACGGAACCTTTTTTGGTTCCGTCGGTCCGTCTTGTCTGTTGTTAGATTTTGATGAATGTTCGTCCTTTTCGGTCGTTTTGTTTTGACTCTTAGGAATTAATACTTCATTAAACCCTAGCCCATTCATGTCTCCGGTGTTTTATGGATTTTAACTATTTCATCGGCAATAGCGATGTTTTTGTTAAACCTTTAAACTTAGAATTATTTTCTATTAAAACTTCTTGTGTGAGCTTTAGTTTTTCTATTTCAAGATTTAGCTCTTGACATGATTTACAATCATTGTCATTTGCTTTTCCTTTTTCAAGTCGTTTTGCTTTTTCTTTTAACTCATATACCTCATTTTCCAAAAACTCCTTTTTAGTTTTTAGAAATTTATTTTTAGTTATGATTTTTAGACTTAGCTCACACAATTGATTATATTGTTTTTGCAAGGTGTCATCATCTATGGAAGAATAAGAAGAGTCGGAAAGTACCTCATTTGACTCATGTGCCATTAGAGCGATCTCTTCCTTGCTTGATTCTTCATCGTCTTCACTATCACTCCAAGCACCACTTACAAAAGCTCGTTGAGTTTTGCTCTTAGGTGGCTTGGGACATTCTCCTATGAGATGACTTGCATCACCACATCTAAAACACTTTCTTTCACCTTTGATCTTCTTATCATCCCGATCTTTTCGAATGGCTTTTCTTCTCGAGGTTGTCTTACAAACTTTCCTCTTCTTCTAAAGAACTTCTTGAAATCTCTAACGCCATGGCATACTCCTCATCTTCACTATCGAACAAGATTCATCATCATCGCTGATTCCGCCTTTGCTTTAAGAGCAACGGATTTGATCTTTTCCTTTCTTCCTTTGATGATCTCCGAATCTTTCTCCATTACCATTTCGTGAACTTTGAGGTTGCCAATTAGCTCGTCTAGTGACATTATTGAGAGATCTTTTGATTCTTCAATAGCGGTCACTTTAGCTCTCCATTTGGGATGGAGTGCTCTAAGAAATTTCGACAAAGTTCTTACTACGAAAAGATTCATCAAGTGCTTTAAGTGATGTAATGATAGTGTTAAAACGAGCAAAGCCACAATCAATGGTTTCATCTTTGGATAACAAATTGTTCATATTGTTGAACAAGAAGATCAATTTTGTTATCCTTGACTTGTGAATTACCTTGATGTGTAACAATTAAAGATTCCCAAATATCTTTGGCGGTTTCACACATAAAAATTCTTTCATATTCTTTTCTAGGTAAAGCATTATAAAGCATCATTTTAGCTTCATTATTTTTAGCAACTAATTTCTTTTGTTCATCAACGGAAATATCCTTTGTTGTAGAACTAAAATCTCCTTTAACAATAATAAACCAAAGATCTATATCTTTTGATTTTACATATGTTTCAAAACGGTTTTTCCAATAGATAAATCCATTGGTTTCAAAGAGTGGTGGTCTTTGTATAGATTGCCCTTCTTTAAAGTTTTCGTAATCCTGGATCGTTTCAAGTTTATAAAATACAAGTTATTTTAGAAATTCTTGAGCAACGAGGCTCTGGTACCAATTGTAGAAAACTAGAAGGGGTTGAATAGTTTACCGATTAAAAACTTTGTTTTGAAACTTATTGAAAGATCAATTGATATTGATCTTAAGTATGTTAATGAAATATGCAAACAATATGTAATAAGTAAACAAGGAAAGAAATGATCAAACCACAACAAGTTGTTTATAGTGGTTCGCCTACAAGGACTCTTTTCCTTGCCCTACTCCACTCCCGAGTCTCACACTCGAGAGTTTAACTTCACTAGTCAACAAGCTCCTTTCACGGCGGAGAAAACCTTTACACTTCGCCACACTATTTCCGACACTAAGCTAGATGTGGAGTTCTTTCCAAGGTACAACTACTCCCACACACAATGTATTTTGAGGACTAAAATACTAACCACTCACACTCACAAGATTATGATGGTTTGATACAACAATGAAGTATAGATCAACACTAGATCATACAACACTAAACAAACAAGACTTCCAACTTCGTTGAAGCTTGAATATGACTTGATCTTCTTTGCTACAAAGAGATCACTAATATGATATGAAACTGAGTTAGAAAGGTTAGAGAAGATATGTATGAGAGTATGTTAGAAAGGGATGAGAAACTACTTGGCTTGGCATTGCTATTTATAGCCAAATTGACAGAGCGTCTGACGGACCGCGGACCCTTAAAGGGTTCCGCCTGTACCAAATTGGTACCGCTTGATCGACAATCAAGATATCAAATCTTGCCTAAAGTCAACTCTATCTAAGTAAGATTGTGCAAGATATGAAGAGTATAAATCTTCACAAAATATCTAATGGAATCTTCCAATGATCTCCATGATGTAATACATGATGTCAATATGTTGTATTACTATTAATAGAAATATGCAAAAGCTTAAGTAGTGTTTGGTTTTAAGAACCTAACACATTCTACAAACTATTATCATACATAATGATTAGAGTCATATCAAGATGTTACTAATCATAAATGTAAATGCTTTGAATGATGAATATATTGTTTGAGAAAGCTTGTTTTAATATCTAATAAACTCAACAAGCTTTAAGCTTTTATAAATTAAATTTACTTTTGTCGTTAACAAAACTTAGGCAAAGATCAAAAATATAAATAACGTTTAATGACGATATTTGTATTAACAAAGTTTTATCATGTTTTTACAAGTTCTCGTCGTTTCATAAATATGATTACCTTAGTTAACGGTCTTGGGTAAACAAGCCTTGAGGCTTTAGCCATGGCCTTGCCGTGACTTTGGTCTTGACTACCATGGTCTTGAGACTTAGCTTTGACCTTAGCCGTAGCCGTGGTCTTGGCTTATGGCCATTAGGCCTCTTGGTTTGCTTTTAGTTGTGACAAAAGTATAGTTATGAGATCATATAAAGGGCAATTTATGTTTTTGAAAGATAATGGCTTGTTTATGCGTTTTCAAGGTCCGAGCTTCTTGGTTGTTGAAGGAAAACGTCGTTCCGGACAACTTTCGTGTTTTAACTTTTTGATGATTCGGACCAGAAGTACCACTTTTTACACGACCAGACCCTAAACAGCTTCTTCTTGGCAGTTTTGGCGTTTTAGTTTCGCTAACTTCTTTTGCCTATAACTTTTGACTCGTTTGTCCGTTTTGGGTGATTCAAGTTGCTATGTGTACCTTTTTATCTTGTCTACCATATTATGTAAGTTAGAAGGTCCATATATTAATGACTAGCCGGGTACCCGCGCACAGCGGCGGCGATAAGTATAGTTATATGTGTTTGCTTACCCGTTTAGTGAATTTGTTTCACAACACTTCGAATGTATATGTGTTAGTTGTAAGTGTTTGTTTGGGTTACCCGTAACTTTCCGTAGCTTTCCGCGACATCATTATTCCGCATATATAAATACTCTCGCAATCTCTTACGCGTCAAACACTACCCCAAAAGTATATGATTTTGACGAATCAAGATTATATTGATTGGAATAAATGAAATAAAGGTTAAAGTTGTAAAATTTGAATTAAAATAAAATAAACCCATTAAAAATATAGAAACTAAAACTCATAAAATATATCAAAATGGATGTTGAATTAAAGAGCATAAAATTTTAGAAAATATGGTGAAATTAGATTATAAAAAAATAAGTAGATAAAAGATATTTTAATTTAAAAATAAAGATGAATTTTTAGTTGAGAAATGACACATGTCATTTTATAATTGGAGTTCTTTATCTTAATTTTTAGTGGTTAGGAGTTAGGCTTGAGTTTGTTAGAAGTTAGGCTTGGAGTTTGTTAAGTGACACATGTCATCTCATGATTGGAGCTCCTTATCTTAATTTTGGTTAGAAAAACTCTTTCCATAATAAGCAAGTAAAAAGTCTGATTTTTAAGCCTTCTAATTTTGAAGGCCTAAATGCATTATAAAGTAGTATAGATTTTAATGTCTCAAATGTGTAGAATATGACTAGTTTACTAGTTTGTTACTTTTATGACAATATGTAAATTAAAACATGTGGTTGAGTATATGTACATCATGAATCAACATAGTAACTATATATATAGCATGAAATAGTTAAGATTATGAATAATAAAGATGAGATGATGGTGGTGATAAGTTGCTTACAACTTTTGGCTTTCAATAAGAAAGGAGTAACTTAGTAAGGATATGACTTTGATTGATCACTGAAGACTTTGGATTGAGCTAGCTTTCCACACCTTGGCACCCTTGCAAACTTGAAGAGTTGGTGATGAAGTACTAAGTGACTTGAGTGGATTTAAAATAAAGAAGATCACTTAAACTTGCTGGAGATTTGATGAAGTAGCTTGATCTTTGGAACTTCCTTGCATAAACTTGGAGTTTATAGATCAAATGATGGAAGATGTGTATGATTTGTGATATGAACGACCAAGAACAGAATATGAGGGTTCTTAGGATGCATTTTACTTGCTATTTATATGAGGGTAAGTTTGGTTAACCATATATTGGGTTAATTATTAACCATGGTTAAGTTAGGACACTTGTAATGATCTAAATGAACCATGGTTAGGATGATGCCACCAAAATGATGACTCCCCCCCTAAGTCGGCCAAATTTGAGATAAGATGACTTAGGTGGATAGTTTTGATCTTATTTTGAGTTTAGAGCATGATTTGGTTCCGTTAAATGCCAACCGTAAGTCGTTAAGCCATAAAACATAAAACCGGTATCGTAAAATATGAAACTTATAGGAATAATTAAACTCATCATTATACTCCATATAAAAATATAAAATGGGTGATAAGTCTCATTGGGTAAAACGCCGCTTAAAACCTGAAATACGGTCAAAACTCGTAATTATTTGTTTGTCGAAAAGAACGAAATTTCGGGACACGACCGTGAATTTATTTAGATTAGACTAAAATTAGTCTAAAAGTGATATGAGATGTCAAAATGTGGTTTTCATCATACGCGGGATAACTTTACAGTTATACGTGAAGTCCAAAAGTTACGCGATTTAAGCAAAAATGTAGAACGACAAGGTTTATGGTCAAAGGAGGAGGAAATATGTTTGACTTTTCCAAAAAATGTAAAAGTGTCAAAACATATTAGAAACACACAGCGAGGAATTGTTAAGTCCGGATGTAAGTAGAATTGTTTAAAACGTAAGTTTAGTTTCGTTCAGTATGAGGTTTATTTGGTAACATAAAAATAAATCTTAAAATTCTCAAATTAATCATGAGTGATCTAAAATTTATCTCGATGCGAGGAAAATTGTCGGAGTTGATTTTCGTTATCGTGTGATGTTTAAATGGTGTCTTGTCCAAAACGAAACTTTAAAACAATGTTTTCTTAATAACTTCTGCGAAAATGATCTAACGATTGTCGAATTCTCAGGTCATTACTAAAATAATTTATCTTACGTGATTGTGAAATAAAAATTTTACGGGATGAATAGTGAAAGTGAATAGTAATTTTTCAAGATGAATAGTAAAAATTTGAAAATGAATAGAAATCCTGAAAATGCGAATTGTTACATATAGATGATTAACTCTTTGCATTTAATCAAGGTATCAAATGACTTAAGTTCAACCTCTTATATGTAATTTTAAGTTATTAGTCAATAACGGAGTACTAGATTACAAGAAACTATTCTTTCACAAAAGTTGACATATACCAATTTTACTGTAAAAACAGAAAAAACTATAATAAAACTATTATTTATACACGTACAACAAATCTTTTATATCTTTTGAATGAACATGACAGAATTACACAATGTGAGATATAACTACCAAATAAAATCCAAACATATTTTCAATTCTCCATACATCCAAAAAACTATACTCAACCATCTTAACTCTTCGTACATACTTATTTACCATGATGTCACGACTCACAAGACATAGAGTCTCAGCTGATTAATGCATAGAGTTTCACCTTTTTAACAAATTTATTTTTGTGGTTGATTGAATTAAAATATCTCCTTGTGAAACTCAAACTTGGTATCAGTAACGTGGGAAAAGTCCGCAGCAAGATGTTTCAACTCTTCTGCTAGTACAGGCAATCCACAATAAAATACTCCTGCAAAAATTTATGCCACAAATGTTAGAAAAATAATAACCACATTAATTTTACATATATTTGATGAGTTTATATATGTACGAGCATTAAAACTTACGGCCTTATGCCCTTATGTTCTTATATATGCATGTAAACATATAGATATATAAGAATGGAACTTACCGACACGTTGGCGCTATGAGAAGTAGTGATGTCCTTAAAACATTACGCCATTTCGCCTAGCAAAATGTGTTTTCACACAGTACCGCTACAACATCAACACCACTCCTAGCATGACTTATTGTTTGAAGCATAGTAATAAAAGCAGACCGAACATCACCTTCTTCATAAACACTTGTACAATAATTATGCATCTCAATCACATGATCATGATCCGTTTCCGCAACTTCATTCATTACCTCTCTAAACCAGTCAAAAGAGTCTTGTTCTCTTGTGACCCAATAAAAATAAGCTCGTTTTGTTTTAAACTTAGCGGCATTTTTCTTGGATAGTAGCGATAATGAGGTGTTGCCACCACTTTCTAAGGCTTCCTCTTCCTTTTGTTTGGCTTTCATGTTATTAGCAATGTCTTTGACGATACTGATCATAGGGGTTGCTCCGATCCCTAACCCAACTAGTAAAACTACGTCGTATTTTTTGTAGTCTTCTGCTGGTGCTCCATATGGCCCATCAATTTGGACCTTTGGGAAACTGACGATAAAATTTGATTTAAAAATAAGTTAGGATTTAGGAAGGATACACGGCGGATTCTGAATTATGATCATAGACTGTCGTTTGTTCGGGTTTTAGGGCTTATTTACGTTCTTGCTACTTTTTTAAGTAGTATTTGTGGCTGGATAAATATATTTAGGTGCTTAATTTGAAGTAACTATACATTTAATATTAACACGTGTATACCTATTTTATTAATCATAGAAGCAGTTTGACTTTACAATAAGCAATGCGAAACACCTCTTAAAGAAATTTTGAGACAAAGACTTACTTGAGGTTGTCTTCTTGGTTATCGACTTCCGGGAGTCCAGTTTTGCCATTTGCAGGTGGCTGAGATTCCTGAAAATGACTCGCGGTCGTCAACTCATAATGTAAGCACCGAACACATTTTACGGTGGCTCAAAATGAGTAGAGACTCCTTTCTCTTAATAAATTCTAATGTCCTAGACATGATTATAGGAGCTTAATTTCTCAAGGTTGGTAGTACAAAGATGAATTGACATGTACAAAATTTATTGATGTGGATTTTACAAGTGAAAAAAGTCCTCATGTATGATATCGGCACAATATAGAGTTAAAATATTATCCGGTGCAATAATTATCTAAATTTCTGAATCAAAGGATTTGAAATATTCAAGTGGACATATTTCCACTTGTTTAGCCCATCTGGCTACAAAATCATCCAGTCTCCTAAATGGGTCAAAACTTTCACTTTGTGTTCAATGCTTCTAGATGAAGAAAAAACATACCTGAGAAAAGACTTTTCTTAGCTGTGTGGTCCAGTCACCAAGCATGCGGATATGCACACTTAGGTAATCATCTTGTGGTGCCGATGTTATCGAAAACGGGTGCCTGAACAACATCCATTAGGTTATTATAAACATTAGACATCAGTTTTGTTATAGCAAGACTTTCTGTACGCTCGAAACTCACCATTCAAATGGAGAAACCGCCTCACATTTAACAAACATGTATTGTCCACTAACGTATTTAAAGCCTGGAGGCTTCGACATATAAAGACCCAACACGTTTCCGGGGTAAGGAACCGCCTACAAAGACAATTATGGGCCGGTAAAACACTATACAGGATAATCTAACAAAATACGACTAATTAATAAGGCCATGTTCGTGATCAATACCTTTAATATTTTGACTGCCTTAACACTAGATCTTATGGCCCTGGTCAATCTCTCACTTGCATAAATCACCATTGGAATCACCAAATACATCCAAGTCTATCATTACCAAAACCAAATAAAATAAATTCAGTACCATGAATCTGGAAAAACTTTCATGCTATAGATCTTTTGAAATTAGTACTCACCGTTTTCTTGTACCATTCTTTCGTGAGGTAAACTTTGATACCATGAACTATGAGAAGACCATAAACAATAATAAATAGATGATGGGAGTACCAAAGGCATTAAACCCGTAAATTTGATTAAAAACTTGGGTCTCTTGAGTTTGCCATGCCTTAACCATGGGGTGGCTAAGGTGAAGACTATTGCCATAAGAACCACCATAACTATCCCGGTCCAACCTTCAATCCCCTTGACAAAATGCCAATAACTGTCAGGTTGTTCTCCAAAATATTGTACCATCGGCTCATACTCCTCTTTAGTTGCTGCAAGAAGTCGGGGGAAATCACATGCTAAATGTGTTATTGCGTGGAGCCCGACTCCAATTGCGATCCCAATTGCAATCACCTAGTAATAACATACATAATGTTAATGACATGTAGCAACGTACTTTCTCATTTGTGTCATTATCAGATACGAACCCAAAAAAATACCACAATACCCATCCAACTTTCAAATTTTGTTTCATTATCAGATAAGTACTTTCTCATTTGTTCAAATATCAGATACGAACTTTAAAAAAAAATACCACAATACCCATCCAACTTTTAATTTTTTTTTTCATTATCATACGCAAAGAGATGAGTCTTAAACGTTGATAATGAAACAAAATTTGAAAGTTTGATGGGTATTGTTGTATTATTTTGGGTTCGTATCTGATAATGATACAAATGAGAAAGTACGTTGCTATTACATGCCAGTAACCTTAAATTAAAGAATTACGAATTTTACTAAAAATAATAAAACTTATATACGTTTTTTTCTTCACTTGCCAGGAACATAGTTTTTTTTGGGTCAAACTAAATACACCCAAATAAATTTGTAAATACTTTTTGCAATTCTCCCGTCAATAAATGTGCAAAATTTTTTATAAACAAATTATGATCATAAGTGAAATAAAAATGCTCAATCGAGTTGTCTACATCTTTAAAATATAAAGATCATTATGTAACAACCAATTTCAGCTCTTGAAAATGCTCAAAGTAATGCAGTTATTTTTCAATGTAGGTCATATAATCTAATGTATATGGTGTATGCAAGATATTAAGGACCGGGATGCTCACCTGGTGGAAATTTAGATTATCAGCAAACGGAACCACGACACCAAGGTTGGTCTTGATCCTAAGCCATGTGATGGTATTTCGACACACGGGTAACAAAATTAGAGCCATATTGAACTTAAGTGTCTCACCTGCACCTTTAGCAATACTAACACAATGTCCCATTACATCATAAGCGGCCCGATTCTTATATTGAATGTATTTGTACGTGAACAAACCAGCCATTATCGCAACCCAAAGAGCAATCACCCAAACTCTTTGCCAATAATCTTGTAAAAAGTACTTAATATGATCGTACCCCCGCTGTATAATATTCTTATCCTTCTCGTTTGTGAACCTCATACTTATGGCTTTGCTATACGTTTTCGTGGGTTGTTCTTGGGTTTGCAACAAAAGTTTCTCCAATTCTTCAATCTGGTTTTCAGAATGCAAAAATTTATAACAGTTATATGAAAATAACTAAAAAAGGTATCTGGGTTGAAACTATAAGGTAATGGTTTGCACTATACCATGATGTAACCACGATTGTCGGGGTCTTTTTCTTTCATGATCAATGCTGCGTATTCATCTGCTTGTTCACGGATGTGCGATAACTTGTTTGCCGAAGCACTCAAGCTAATGATCTGTGTTGTTCAAACAATAAAAGTATTATACATGATTGAAAACCACTGTCATATAATGGTAGCTAGTTTACAATGTTGCAACACACTATAAAAACGTTGCATAAACAATAAATTATATATATTGGCTTTTTTTTTTTTTTTTTTTTTTTTTATTTCAAACGAAATTGTTCGGGCCTCATACCTCTCGAACTTCGTCTTCAGAGATCCGACCATCGGCATTCTTATCAACCCTAATTTCATTGAATTAATATAAGTATTTTCAATAAAGAAGATATGTCATATAAGAAGAGTAATAATATACAATAAAGCAACCTTTTTCTTTTTTCACAAAATAACATAAGGATCAAACTTTGGCAAACTATATCCATTTTAAGGCAACCTTGCTATTCTAATTTTTGTGACACGTTTTTTTATAAAAATAAAATTGCGACGATTTTGCACTTTAGAAGACATTTTTTACTTTTAATGACAAATTAAATAATAGTTATTAAGTAAAAAAAAGTGTCGCTAAAACAGTAAAACGTCGAAAGAAGTTGCAAACTTGCGAAAGATAGCTAGTTTGGTAAAAAATAACAGTCCTATTTCACTTTTTTTTTTTTTTTAATTTTTTTTTTAAAGAAATGGTTACTTTTGTCATGTTCAGTCAATAGTTAGTATTAATATTATAGATTCTTACATATCAAGGTAAGTTCGAAGCCGTGAATCGAAACTTTGATCAGCAAGTTTTTCAAAAAACACTTTCAATAGTGCTTTGTCAATCGAGTCTCCCTTGTAACCTCGTTGCCTACAAAGTGCATCGAAGAGTTCTTCTGCGAAATTGTTAGGACCTTTTCCCATTCCTGTTTGAATTTAGATGCCATTAGCATATGAAAAGTTACAGACCGCACAAAATTAATTAGTTTGTTATGAGTAATGTCCAGTAGATGCTTAGTAGTTCAATATTGTTTTTACTAGCACATAATCACATGGGCTTGGTCCTTGGAGAAGGGTCAATTGGCATTCAAAAGGGTACAAAGAGTCGGGGTTTCTCGCCCTATTTAAACCTTTTGGAGACATAATAACATAACATCACCAATTCCATAAGTGTTCCTTGGGTTAAAAAAATGGGGTTTTGTTAGCATATTTATAAGAATTATATTTAAGACCAGAAGAAAAAGTCACCAGGGGCATTTATGAGAAATTAAACAAGACTGCATGCACAACTTTTTGAAATCGAGTTTATTTATAAAAAAATAGAAGTCTTTTAACAAAATTAAAATTATGAGACAAAAATTCATGGGTGTCCCGAAACACCCCCGGTTCCATCCCTAGTTGCTTGTGAGCATTGACTGATTAAATTATCGATTTCCAGATAATATATACATGTCCTTAATATTTAAAACATAGTTGTTACAACTATATATATTTATCAATTTATTGAGAAAACAATCTCCTTAAACACAAAATCATTTTGTCTTGATCCAAAAGTGCATATTAATCTATTTCAACATGTAATAATCTAATAGGCATCTTCTAAGCTTAATCACAAACACCTTATAAAACTATTAATGTGATGTATCAAAACAAATTAACAGTTTACCTATGCATTCTCCAAATAGCTCCCGAGGTAGCATTCCGGGTGTCTTTACGGTAAGTTTATTAAACTGCTTCTCCATCTCGGCCCACGCGACCTTACTATCAGATTTACCGATAAACTTCAAACCCTTTATAGCTTGCGTTGCCATGGTCCTCTTACGGTCATACTTTTTCTTTGCTGGTGGCCTTGAAAAGGTAGTCACCTTCTTAATCTCTTCCGACACTTGACGGATCCTTTCTGATGCATTTTGCACCGTGGGCGCATCCAACGTTATTTCAACGTGATCACCGTTATTTATTGACTTCATATTTTCACCAGCTGAGGTGTTGCTGACGGCATCTTCAGGAATATTGAACCTTGCAGTTTTAACTGTACCTTGTTTGTTTTTCGGCTCATTGGACGCTTTCCCGTCAGCTTCGTGCACCTCCGTACTAGTCTCCGGCAACGCATCGTTCCCCATTTTTTGCTTTTGCGTCAAAATTCAAGAATCGACCCAATAAAGTTAAGAAAATAATATTTAAGAAATTTTGTAGGATTGGAGTTAAATTTTGAATCTTGATACGATTATATAGAGCTTAAAGGTGCATTTGAATTATGAAATTTAAGGAAACAATAAGAAATATGAATAGATGATAAGTGGAATGATGTTGGAATTCATTTTGGAGTGGTTATATATACTAAAAAAAATAAAATAAAAAAACATGACTTGTGAAAGAAGACTATAAAATCATTTTCAATTTTTCATATCTGTCATATGATCACATCAGCAATATGATATCATTAATCGATTAATTCACTCGAAATTACGTGGGTAGGTCAAGGATTTCGCTAACTAAGGTACCATTTCGAACTCCAATTACTATCAAATCCAATTAGCTAATCACTTTTGGAGTAATTTGTCTGATAACAAGTAAAGCGCTTGTAAATATATCATCACTAAAATATAAGACGACGTTCTAATTTTAGTTCATGCTTGATGCAAGTAGCCTTGATGTCGCCATGCCAAACTTTCTAGAAAAGGAAAGGTTTTACTCTGTTTGTTTGTGTTTGTGTGCCGGTTGGCTTAAGACATATGAATTAGTAAGCCAAAAAGTCGGAAAACATGACCATGTGGATTATAGTTCGAGAGCTGTGTTAGGAAAATCAAATTTACAATATCTGCAAATTGAAGGAGCATAAATTTATGGAAAGCATACATGCATGCATGGCCTTACACTCCTGCAAATGGAATTTCATATAATGTAATTAAACTTTAGATGAACCAGTAGTGTTTGGTAAAAAACAAAATCACAATGAAACTAACGTCTAATGTTATTGTTAGGTTTCATTTTTCATTTCTATAATGTAAATTCGAGATAATGTGAGCCTCGTTACAATTTTAAATTAGAATGGTGAGATTCGTTGGGTTTTTATTGGTTATGTGATCCATATCTGATTTTAAAGAATAAATTGGGCCACCACTAAATGTCTCAAAAGTCAAATTCTGATTGTATGTGTACATTGTTAGATAACATCTGAATTACAGTAAGATTTAAATCCGGATATTCTTTCGTGAGCATGTCTGTAACATATTAAAAAGAGTTTTTAATAAATTTGTTAAAAGTTTTTTCAGCAAGGAGCTAGAGTACAAGAAAAGATTTTATGAAAATGTTACCAACAAAAGAGGATATCCATGATCCAATAATATCATTTTTTCTAATTCCTGTGAGTAATTCATCCATCAGTCTTCTGTAATGTTTTGGCGTCACGACAAATTAACTTTGATTCTAACACAGTATATGCCTCAAGAATCAAGATGTTGTTTAAACCACTGTGCGTCAAAGCAAAACTTAAATGTTGTGGAAAGTGTTGTTTTCTCACCTGACGAAACCAATTCAGCAACATTAGTTGGATAACACACTAACTTCTAACCAAAATCCAACGTTTTCGAGTATTATCGCATTAACGAGTAGGTGATGCTACCGACTCAATTGCATTATTACATACTAAGATAATAATGGTGTTCTTGTGAGAGTGACCTTCAAATTGAATTTTATAAAATAAGGGTGTCTTCAATTTATGTTGAAGTTTTAAACATGCATACTTACAAGATTATATTAGGGAAAAGTTCTTAAAATCAATATTCATATAGGTTATTTTTTGCAAAACATTTGTTGATCTTTTCAGCGTTTTTCATGAGATGAGCTTTTTTAATGTGTACACAGATTATTTAAAGTGTTTTTACTAGTATTATATATATTGAATTTTATTAGCTGGCATAGTTGTCACTAACACGTCTAAAGAGCATTAGAAGATTTTATACGATCCTACAATAGAATAGATAGAAAGATAATGAAAAAAGCATATAAAGTCATTATATTAAATTTGGAAGAAAGCTACTTGAGCATTTAAAATCATTATATTACTTTTGGAAGAAAGCTACTTGAGCATTTGACTTGAAGAAAAAAATTCAATGTGAACCTCATGTCACTAGAAAACACTTTTGTTTTGATTTTAAAAATATGTTTTGTAAAATAGTTGGCAAATCACATACAAAAACTATTACTATATTCTAGGCTAACTTAAATATTATGTACTCAAAAAAAAATCCTCTTAAATTGGTATCCAAATTATTGTTATTGTTATTTGTAACAATTTTGGCCGAAGTAATATTTAAATGCTCAATTATATTGATACATCACGTAATTAGGTCTACTATTATTTTACAGTTACTCTCCCAAATATGTCAGCCATCATTCAATTCACACATGGTGCAAGAATAAGGCAATTAGTTCAAATGTTATTCAAGGAGGATTGTACTTCAACATCAGGAGGATATGCTAATTAATTCACTTAAGATATATTGCAATCATGAAAATCAGTTAGCAAGTTGTATCGAGCAACTTCTTTGTGGTTCGGATGATGTTCATCATTAACTCTAAGCATACAACTAGATCATCCTTATAAGCTAAATTCAAATGCCGTAACTCACAAATTAGGCTAACCTAAAAAAGCTCGAAAATTTTGACTTATACGCACCATGTCTAGAGATGGTAGCCTAGTGGTGGGAGACATGTAGTGTAAAACGTATGTCATGGGTTCAAATCTTGGGTCCTTTAAATTTTAGTATCATGCGATTTACTCCTCGTGTTAAGTTGACCGTGGAACCTGTCGGTAAAGGCCACAAGAGGGTCGATCAGTTGCCTATTTTAAAACTTGGCGTCATGAACGGTTACTATGAGGACCCTTAGTCGTATACTCAATTAGAACTCCATCACAAGAGAGTAATAATCTAAGAAACTCTTTGGCATCTACATCTTTTAAAATTTTCAATAGTAAGATTGGAAGTCTCATATTAGTTAGTTAGTAGACTAACTAACTAACAATGGTCGATAAATAACTATTGGGTTTCTAAAGCATTTGTTGCTCACATACAGTATGAGAATCTTGGTGTAGCTAGAACTGAGCAAACCATTTAATTTGAATAGAAATGGCTCACCTTATAATGTGACATCAACCCAATTTCTTGCTATCAGGACGCACCAGCACCCTGTCTCCAAACCCTTTTAGGTTTACTTGTAAAGTAATTTTTCAAAGAAGAGATATTAGTTGAAGAATGATTCAAAGAAGGCCTTGGAAAGAAGGCCTTGGAACAAGTCATTCAAGAGTTAATTCAAAATAAGAGCTGTTTATGTTGTCCCAGCGGGGATTCAATACACGAACAAATTAAGTAAATAACGAAAGTAACAACAACAATATGATCCAAATTGCTTTTATTGAATCAAAGTAATGGTTTTCTCAATGTATTGTACAATATATCTGGTTTTTGAAGAATGAAACAATCATGCCCTATATATACATGTTGAAACGACACCCCTTGTGCCTGTAGTATTCCTCCAAACGTTGTGATGTTTGGTTTGTGCCGTTTCTTCCAAAAAGAACCGTTGTAGCAGCTATTAGGTTTAGAAAAAACCCATTAGGTCCTTGTATCTTCTAAAGTATACATGTACCCCTTGTTCTTTCACTTAAACTATAATGAAACGCCTAACTTTGAGCCATGACTCAAGATTAGTCCAACAATCACCCCCTAATCTTGATCATGCTTTAGTAGCTCCTTCATACTTCATGATTCGTCTTTCGTAGAAAGTCCTTGTCTTTATACTTTGGCTTTTTGCTCATTCTTTGCTTGACCTCTTTGTCTTGAATGTCTTCACATCTCTTGTATTCTTTGATCATTTCAGGCCATCTCTCTTTCGTTGATTTCCAGTGCTTTTCTGGTCGTTCTCTGACTGCACTTATTTCATCAGTAGCCTCTATGCCTTTTACATAACCTCTTCTTAGCCCTGCAGTAATTTCCATCCCTTCAAATCCTGGTGGGATCTTATTCTTCATAGCTTCCTTGCTATCTTCTTCCACTGCCTTGACTTTCACTAGCATCACTTGCTTAGGTTCATGTACTAAACTTGGAATCTCCTTTGTAGTCTCATAATAACTATCCAGCATCTCATAAAGTTATCAAGTCTTTATGTCAATCTTACTTGGAAATCTTAAACTATTGATAGCCTCTTGAATCTTCTTTAGACATTCTACACTTGTCATCTCATTCTTCATCTTGTTTTCAAATGAACTTTCTCGTTCATGCATCTTCTTCTCGAACTCTAGCTTTCTCATTCTGAACTTCTCCTTGAGTTCTTGTTTCTTATCTTCAAATTCATGAAGCATTTCATACTTTCATAACTCCAATTTACTTTTTAAGTCAGTCTCAATTTCTGACCTTAAGTCTTCTAATCTTTCATCTGGGATTTCATTCTTCTCAATGATAATTCCCTTCCACCTTGGTTCTTCTTCTGAAGATGCCTTTTCTAGTTCATCCTTATCAGTCATAGCTGCCATCAACAATGTAGGTTCGTTGTCTTCTTCTACAATGTTTGTCTCTTCTTCTTTATCCTTGTCTGGACAATTTCTAGCAATATGTCCAAATTCATGGCAATTATAACATTCTACACCTCGTTTTCCTTTCTTGAAGCGGTTTTGATCTCTAGAGTTTTTCTTCCTCCAATCACGATCATCTCCATCCTTGCTTCTATCATTTGTTGCCTTTTCGTCACACAAATTGTCTTGAGACGAATTAGCTCTTCCTTGTTCACGCTTCTTAAAACCTTTCCCATGACTAGACTTGTTGTCATGTTTTGTGAACAATAACCTATCCTGATTGTCACTAGTGCTTTCGTTAAAGAGGTTTACTCTTTCCTCAAAGTCTTTTAGCCTTCCAATTGTCTCATCTAAAGTTTTATTTTCTAGATCAGAAAATTGTTCTATGGCTGCTACAATCTGTATAAATCTCTTCAGTACGGAACTTAGAAGTTTTCGTACTAGAGTTGCCTGATCAAATGTTGATCCTAAGCCACTAGCCCTTGTAACAATACTATTGAGCTTTGCCGAGAAAGCATCAATATTATCATCTTCTTTCATCCTCAACATCTCAAATTCTGTTTTGAGAGTTTGTAGTCGTGCCTTTTGCACTCTATCTACACCTATGTGCCTAGTTTGTAGTGCTTCCCAAATTTCCTTTGCATTCTTACAACTAGTCACTTGTAAAATCATATCCTCTGGTAATGCCTGGTAAAGATATGCAATTCTAGCCATATCTTTCTTTATATCCAGTTCTTCATTACCCTTAGGTTCTATTATTTCCCAAAGCCCATTTGCCCTTAGTATGGTTTTTATACGCAGAGCCCATACTGTGTAGTTTGTAGGTTTCAAAATAGGACATTGAAATTGGGTAAATGATGTAACCTCCTTGTGAATTACGATTTCCTTGTTTTTATCTCCAGACATTGTACCTAAAAACTATTCCTAATTCTAATAGGAATCTAGGAAATCTTATAACTTCAACTAGGAATCAAAAGCAAAATTTCTAATCTTATCTATGTATAATAAGACTAAAAAATTATAAAATTTCATATTTTAGTTTAGAATATAAAACCCGAATTTTGCGATTCCTCCACGATACGATTTTCTATCCTTGTTGTTTTTCGGAACCCGCAAGAACACCGAAATGTGTTCTTTTCCTTCCTGGTACAACCAACCAAACGCTCCCCTTGGTGTCTTCTTCCTTTTTTTATTTCGTTCGAACCCGAAAGTAAAGAAAAATCTTTCATTTGTTTTTCTTTTCCAAAGCAGTAACCACAATTGTTCCTCTTGCTCCTCTTTCCTTTTCGAACCACCAAAACACCAAACCAATGTTTTGTTTCTTTCTGCCCTTCTTCGAAACAGCCCAAAACAAAACACCAACAAAGGGTTCTACCATTTCTTTCCTCGAACCAGTAAACACCAACAAAGGGTTCTTCTCTTGTGTTTTTTTTCTCACAAAACAAAACACGCCCTTGGTGTTCTTCTTCTTCCTTGTACAATAATCAAACGCTCCCTTGGTGTTTCTTCCTTTTTTTTTTTTTTTTTTTTTTTGCCATATTTGTTCGAATCCGTAAACCAAAACAACTTTCCCTTTGTTTTTTTCTCTCTCGAAGCAGTAAGCAAAAAATTGCTCCCCTTCCTTCTTTCTTTTTCGAACCAGCAACACACCAACTCAATTTTTTCTTCCTGCACTTATTCCAACGAACCCGCACACTCAAAAAACGAAAAAAAAAATTCTTCCATTTGTTTATTTTTCTTTAGCAGTAAACAAAAATAACAAAAACGTTGCCTTTTGTTTTTCCTTTTTCGAAATCAGTAACACCAAAAATGCTTCTTTGTTTCTTCTGTTCTTCGAACCAATACAGAAAACAAATCAGCACCTTCCTTTTCCTTTTCGCCCTTAATTTCTTCGCCAAGGAAACTATGTTCCTTCCTAGTTTTTCTTCCTGAACCAAACAGCAGGCTGCTGTATTTTTGATTCAGCGCTTCCAGGAAAAACTCGACCCCAACTCTTGATCTTGTATCACAAAAACAAACAAGCTCTGATGCCAATTTGTTGTCCCAGCGGGGTTTCAATACACGAACAAATTAAGTAAATAACGAAAGTAACAACAACAATATGATCCAAATTGCTTTTATTGAATCAAAGTAATGGTTTTCTCAATGTATTGTACAATATATCTGATTTTTGAAGAATGAAACAATCATGCCCTATATATACATGTTGAAACGACACCCCTTGTGCCTGTAGTATTCCTCCAAACGTTGTGATGTTTGGTTTGTGTCGTTTCTTCCAAAAAGAACCGTTGTAGCAATTATTAGGTTTAGAAAAAACCCATTAGGTCCTTGTATCTTCTAAAGTATACATGTAACCCCTTGTTCTTTCACTTAAACTATAATGAAACGCCTAACTTTGAGCCATGACTCAAGATTAGTCCAACAGTTTAGCTCCTGATTTGTAGGTAAAAGTTCTTACCTATTTTTATGCTAATTTTATGTAAGTTGTTAGGGTTTATTTGTTTACTTGTAAGCAAGCTATTTATAGCTGCTTTCTTCATGAATAAAATCATCACAAATTACTTTACAAATCTCTTGCTGTGCTAATTTTCCCAACAATATATATTAACATAATTTATTAAACACACAATACATTTTAAATCGAAACATGATAGAATTACACAATGAAATAATCCAACGACCAAAATTCTGAACGTTATGATCAAAAGCGTATTCTCTCTGTAAACACGAAAAACTATACCTACTCAGCGTAACTCTTGGCGGCTCGTATAAGCTTATTCAACATGGGGACTGAACTAATTAAACTTTCAACAATTTAAACAAAATTAATTTTACCCCCGAATAAATTAAAAGATCTCCTTGTGAAACTCAAATTTGGTTTTAGTCAGGGAGAACTCGAATCAAGATCTTTCAAGTCTTTTCCTAGTCTTTGGCACTCCACAATAGAATACCCCGCAGCTTTTAAGCTTCAAATGTTAGAAATAATAATATTCAAATTATGTTTGCATATGTATTTTGATGAGTGTATGTATGAGCATCAAAACATGTATTTATAGAAACTAGCTAGCTGGAAAATTGTGCTATGTTGCGAGTTGCACATGACAACTGTTGGTGGTTAGTTCCCAGAACAGGGTAAGACAATCAGTAGCAACTGCAATACCACTAGGTGGTTACCGGATATCACTTGGAATCGTGTGATCACTTTCCAAAGTAAACTATTCGACCCTAATGCCTGGGTTACACGAATATCTACTTGGATAAGACCAAATTTAGTTATAAAATTAGGCACAATTCAATAACCCTTGCGCTTTATAAGTGTTTAAGCTTTTAGTTTGTTTCTCCTGATCTTGTTATTTTCAGTGTGTCTTCAAGCTGAAGATGAAAATCTCTATTTATAGTAGAGAACACTCAACACTAATCAATGGACATTATGTATGATTAACGGCCAATTAATCACCCATAATAAACCTCCATTATCATAGAAATAGTGGTTACATGACCAATTAAACGTGGTCATAAAGCGATCATATGGTCAATTGAATGAGTCAAAGTCGTTACAAATTAATCATCGCAACACTACCAAGAGGAACCATTACACTAGCGGCAGGAACCATACACTACCGCTAGGAACCATTACACTAGCGGCAGGAACCATAACACTACCAAAGCAAGAACCATGAGTTACCACACTAGCAGTGGAAACACTGGCTATCAGTACTAACTTAGCACTATCCGTACTAACTTAGCACTACCAGTACAAACCACTATTGAGTCAGGGTGTTCAGGGACCTCATGGGTGTACACTCCGTACCTCCTTACCCAAAACCAGGTGTGAAATAATCCCACAAGTGCACTAAATTTTCCAACAATCCTCCCCAAATTTAGGTCACTTCCTTTTCAAGAAAAAAACAAACATCAAACAAAACATGTGCATAAACGAAAATATCATGAGGATTGAATTTCCATCTTAGTACATTACACGTTCAAATATTCAAGAATCAGGGTGTTCTAAGAATTGAACCCTTCAACCCATTTGAATACCAAGATAAAATACACACAAGTTTTCAAACACTTAACACCCCGACACGATACAAGCCATGTGTCCATATCCAAATTCATAAATGTTGTAAAAGCTAAAAGTCCAAAAGCTCCTCAAGCGGCAAAACTTCAACATTTACATAGGTGGTTCCTCTTTATTCATGCTCCGCCAAGCACTTTTCAAAGAAAATTAACCATTAAGAAGTAAAGACTTCATCCTCCTTTCAAGAGTTTCGAGCACAACCTTGGGATGTAAAATAAAACATGTGCTCCAAATTAATCGAATGTTCGCCTTTCCACATTGAACTCGGCTCCCAAGTTTCCTTATGAGGAGTTGCATGTCATAGCATTCAGTGACTAAGTTGGACTTAAACCCATCCCTTTAGAAGACTTTATAACCAAGTCTCTAGCCAAACCCTTCGTCAAGTGATCACTAAATTTTGTTGAGATCTAACAAACCTATAGATACCACCCATTCACGATAAGCTCACGAATCATGCTATGTCCGACACCTAAGTGTCTAGACTTACCATTGTACATCCGGCTATAAGCCTTAGCCAATGTAGTCGCACTATCACAACGGATAGAAATAGGTGCTATAGGTTTACGCCACAATGGAATCTTAAGAAGCAAGTTTTTAACCATTCAAACTTCTTTATTAGCAATGCTAGAGCCACAAATTCAGATTCCATTGTTGAACCGGTGATGCAAGTTTGCTTCTTGGATGCTCAAGAAATTGCACCTCCACCAAGTAGAATACCCACCACCGGTAGACGAATTGTCTTGATGTTACCGATCCAACTTGCATCGCAGTAACCTTCCAACACCGATGGATAACCGATATGAGAGACTATAATCCATAGTTCTCTTCAGATACCCTCTCTCGCTCGCCACGATGATGAGCACTAGGATTACTAGTATACCGCCGCTTTCCCACCGCAAATGCAATATCGCCTTGTACAAGTCATGGCATACATCGTAGCCAATTACCCTAGAATACTCAAGTTGAGATACGCCCTTGCCATTATTAGGCATCGCCTCACAAGTATCCATAGGTGTAATCACTGGAGTACAATCAAAGTCAATGTTTTGAAACCTGGGTTTACAATCGACCCGGTCGAGTCACCGGTTACCGGGTCAACCGGTTCGACCGCCGGGTCAACCCGGTTTCCATTAAAATATATATATAAAAAAAATAATCGGGTCAACCGGTTCAACAACTGGGTCAACCCGGGTCAACCGGTTCAACCACCGGTCAATCCGGTCAACCCGCTTTTATAAAAAGTTGAAAAACTAACCCGGTCGGGTTTTGAGAACCGGGTTGACCTGGTCACTCAAACCCGCGTGGTCTAATCGGTTAACCCGGTTTAGAAACCCGGTTATTTTGACCCGTTTTTCGAACCGGTCTAACCGGTTAACCCGGCCGGGTCGACCGGGTTTCAAAACATTGATCAAAGTAATTGAATTTCCTCAACACCTTCTCAATATAATGAGACCGAGAGATAGAAATTCTTTAATTTCATGTTTCATCCTTATACCAAGGATAACATCGCCTCCCCATGTCCTTCATGGAGAACCTTGATGACAAAAATCCTTTGTCAAGTCAACCTGATTTTGGTCGGTGCCAAAGATCAACATGTCATCAACATATAGACAAATGATGACTCCTTTACCGATTCATCAAATTTGCTATATACACATTTGTCGACCTTGGTTAAGAACATAACCACTAGACAAAACCACTTCATCAAAATTTTGATGCCATTGCTTAGGTGCCCGCTTTAGTCCATAAAGAGACTTAATCGCTTTACACACCTTGTTTTCATTCCCATGCAAGATGAAGTTCGAGGTTGGTTCATATAAACCTCCTCATCCAGCTTTACCATTCAAGAAAGTCGCTTTCACATCCATCCGATGAATAACCAGATTGTGAATAGATGCCAAAGCAATCGCTAGCCTTATGGCATCGACACGAGCCATTGGGGCATAAGTATCAAAATAGTCTATTCGACTTTTGTTTAAAACCCCGAATGACTAGTCTAGCCTTGAACTTTTCAATAGTTCCATCTACCTTCATTTTCCTTTTGAAAATCCATTTGCAACCCAAAGGTTTGCAACCGGTGGTAGATCAACCAACACCCAAGTGTTGTTGCCCATGATGGAATCCATCTCATCATTGATTGCTTCTTTCCGTAGTAATATCCGGGACTTCATTGCTTCTTCAAATGTCTTGGGATCATCCTCAACAATGAAGCAATAGGAGTATTGGTCCGAGACCTCATCCCTTGTCCCTTCAACCAAGTATAGTTGAAACTCGTGTCCAAATGACTTTGGAGTCCCGACCTTTGCTTTTCCCGAGCATAGGTTCAGTTGTTGAACACAACCTCATCGGGGACCACCGATGGTTCTTCATCGTGGACCTCTCGATACACCAAAGGTCTTGAGTTCCATTAGGAATCCTCGACTTGGTCTAGGGACCGATGAGAATCTACTCATCAAAGTTTGCATCCCTTGATTCAATTATGGAGTTAATTGAAATCGATTCATTAGGTTCAATAACATAGAACCTAAAATCCTTGGAATGCTCAAGATATCCAACAAAGATGCAACACGCTCTTTCACCCAAAGTTTTTAACTTTGGATCGTGGAGTCTTACAACAAACCTCTACAACCCCAAACCCCGAGATAGTTCAGTTGGGTTTCCTTTTAGTCCGTAGTTCATAAGGGTAACCTTGTTCCTTTTGTTGGGAACCCTATTTAATAAATAGAAAGATGTTAACATAGATTCACCCTGAACCTTTGAATCACCCCGAATAGGACAACATGGAATTAACTATCTCCTTCAAAGACTGTTTTCCTTTCGTAAATACCATTTTGCCGAGGAGTATATGGAGCACTGTTTCATGGATAATACCAACAGATCGAAAATACCGAGTATCCATGTACTCACCTCCCCTATCGATCCTTAATCTTTGATCAAAGACCCAAGTTGTAATTCAACTTCGCTTTTAAACACTTTGAATTTATCTAATGCTTCATCCTTGGTATGTAACGGATAGACATAACAAAACCTAGAAGCATCATCAATAAATGTCACAAAGTACTTCTTATACCCCAAAGAAGGAGTGGCATGCAAATCACACAGGTCACTGTGTATTATCTCCAAGAGCTTAGTCTCACGACTAACACCCTGAAAAGGTTTCGTGGTTATCTTGGTCAACATGCAAGTTTTACACTTTTCAGTGTCTATATCAAATGCTGGGATTAACCCATCCTTAGACATATCTTGCATCCTTTTAGGCCAATGCTAATGGCTCGGTTGGTTGCCACCCCAACCGAGCACACGACCATAACTTGCCACTAGCCCAACCGTGTGAGACCGATCAAAACCTCACTTTTTTCATTGTTTCGGTTTGTCAGCCAACCGCAACAATTGCACATCTCCCCATTTAATTTTTAGCCGTTGGGTGCAAAATATCACAAACAATTTTCCTTTCTCCAAACCACAACTATATTCGAATCATTCTTCCTTTCAAGAAAAATCTACAAAGATGTTACCCATCATCGAGAAGCGGTTGACATGCTGAAGCGTTTGTACCCAGATTATGCGTTTGTATCCAGATTATGTAATCTGGGAACAGAATCACACATATAAAGCGCGACATGTTGAGATATTGGTTTTGCGTTTGGTTCATGGTTCCAGATTTGTTTCAAGAAGGATAAAGGTTTATCTTGTGGCTAAGGTTTGGATGAGATTGAAGAAATGTGGGTATGTGTGTATCAGTATGTGGATATGGTTTGGATGAGATTGAGTTATCAGTATGTGGCTAAGGTTTGAATGCTTTTATTAATTTCAATGTATATAGGTGATAGTGTAATACGTTGCTAATATTTCTTTAGTTGGTATATAAAGTTGCTATATATTAACTTAGTTACTGTAGTTGGTATATAAAGTTGCATTTTGAATGTTTTTTTTATATTTTAGTTGAATTGTTATTGTAATGGTTTTAATTATGAATGAAATTTTAGTTAAAAAAAAAAATTACGGCCGCCATTGTGGTCACCACTAGCAAGTTATGGTTGGGTGTAGTCTTGGAGAGAGAAAGCTGATGTGGCGCTGATGTGGCAGGGGGTGACCGCAATATTTGCGGTTGCCATTAGCATTAGCCTTATAGTGTACATGGCCAAGTCTAGCATGCCATAGGGTAGAGTCAGTCAGGTCAGTGGTGGTCACAAAGGCTGAATTAACACTATCAGTGACAATATTAAGCCTGAACATTTGATTACACAAATATCCAAAACCAATAAAACACCATGCTTAGAAAGAACAAATTTATCGGACTCAATAACTTGTTTATATCCATGATTATTCAAAATACTACTTGAAACCAAGTTCTTCCCGATATCGTGAACATGAATAACATTAAACAAAGTTACAATCTTTCTAGAACTAAAATTAAGATCTACACAACCACCGACCATGTACCAAGGTTGTTGACTCATTTCCCATGTGAAGAATAGAACCATCAATCGATGACTCATAAGTCTTGAACCAGCTTTATCTTTACACACATGAACTGTTGCACCGAGTCAACCCACCACGCAACATCATCATCCCCGACATAATGAGATTCGAGACATATGTAACATAATAAATCGAAAAGACTTATTAACCATATTTCGACCTTTCGAGTGAGTTGGAAGAACCACCACCCCCGAACCATTATTGTCGATCCATTGGCTTTACCACCAACCTTAACACCTTTGCAATCCCTTTAATGTGACCAGATTTGCCACATTTCCAACAAGTAGGTGTTGCCTTCTTGTTAGGATATGCCCTTGTGTTGTCATGATATTTGCGTTTGCCTTTGTTGTCATTGTACCGTGGAGTTGTTATGCTCCACCATATTGACAATGATGCATCAAGAGCATTGCTACTCTTTGGCTTGTCATTATCCCGCACCTGAGAGATTCCTCAATGCGCAGATGACCGCCCAACTCAACGTAGTTAACTCCTCCTTTTATGTTTCAAGGTATGCTTGAAATCTTTCCAAGAAGGAGGAGTTTGTCAATGACACAAGAGACCGATATAGCCTCATCCATGTGCATATTGTGTTGTGTAAACCTTCCAAGTATTCCAAGAAGTTCATTGTATTGTTCCATGACCGGTCTTGAATCGGTCATTTTGTAATTTAGAAATTGCTTACAAGAAACTTACTAGATGCATCCTCACCATATATTTGGCATCCAAGGAATCTCATGATTCTTTTGAAGATTCAAAGTTCGATAAATGTCAAATAGAGAATCACCATACCATTGAGAATTAAACCTCTGCAAATGTATGTCATCATTCTCCCATTTGCTCCTCCTCCGATCCGCTCCACAGAGCATCATCCCCATCATCGTGAAGGTGTAGTCGAACATAGACCACACTCATGCTTGACAGAAGAAGTGCATCTTCTTCGCCACCTCCTAAAGTCCACCCTTCAAACTTATCAAGCTTTGCAAAGTTTGAAGCCATGTGTTTCATTGCAAAGAAGATATTGATTATCACAAATAGTTTACTTTGATTGTTGGCGGTTAGTTCCCGTAACATGGTAAGACAATCAAGAGTAAATCGTAATACCACTAGGTGGTTACCAGATATCACTTGAATCGTAGATCACTTTCCAAAGTAAACTATTCGACCCTAATGCCCGGGTTACACGAATATCTACTTGGGATAAGACCAAATGTAGTTATAGAATTAGGCACAATTCAATAACCCTTGCGCTTTATAAGTGTTTAAGCTTTAGTTTGTTTCTCCCGATCTTGTTATTTTCGGTGTCTTCAAGTGAAGATGACAATCTCTATTTATAGTAGAGAACACTCAACACTAATCAATGGACATTATGTATGATTAACGCCAATTAATCATCCATAATAAACCTCCATTATCATAGAAATAGTGGTTACATGACCAATTAAACGTGGTCATAAAGCCATAATACCAATTGAATGAGTCAAAGTCGTTACAAATTAATCACCGCAACACTACCAAAGAGGGAACCATTACACTAGCAAGCAGGAACCATACACTACCAACAAGAACCATCGCTAGGAACAATTACACTAGCAAGCAGGAACCATAACACTACCAAGATGAACCATCGCCACCACACTAGCAGTGGTAACCAATACACTAACAGTGGAAACAATGGCTATCAGTACTAACTTAGCACTATCCGTACTAACTTAGCACTACCAGTACAAACCACAGCCAGGGTGTTCAGGGACCTCATGGGTGTACACTCCGTACCTCCTTACCCAAAACCAGGTATGAAATAATCCCACAAGTGCACTAAATTTTCCAACAACAACTTCTTTTCCTTGATAATTAATGAAGTACTGAATATATTTTTTTAGCGTTCACTTTAGATACTTATTCACACAAACAAATTATACCAGAGAATATTTCAAAATACTCGCATGACTAAAAGCAGGTCTTATTTTTGTCATTATTTATCTTTTATCAACTTAAATCTAAAGAGGTACTAAAACTTTTTGAAATAGGTACTAATCTCCTTGTTAAAAACTAAAGGTTCTTAAGTTTTTACATAAGAAGTACTAGCTTATAGATAAAAAGAAACTCACAGATACGTTGGCCGATATGAGAAATAGTGATATGCTTATAAACACTATGCCAATTCGGCCTTCCAAAATGAGATTTGACATGACACATGAGTACCCGAAATAGCATCAACACCATTCTTATCATGATTTAACGACTGAAGCATAGTGATCAAAGCAACCCGAGCATCATCTTTTTCATAAACACTTGTGCAATAATTATGCATCTCAATCACATTATCATGACCCACTTCAGCAAAAACTCTTTAGAAACTTAACTTTTTTCTCACTTTAGTCCAATATACCTTCAAATTTTGATTTTTGGCTCCATTTACTTTAGTTTGATTAATATGAAATCAAATGAATCTCTTAGAAAAAATTTGGTAGTCAAATTTACACCTTTTAAAAGCTTTGGTTATTTTATAATGGACTTAGGATAGGACTAGACAATTTCTAAGCTGAAACCGGCCTTACATTTTTATGATTCTATAAAAATGAATCAATTCTTATATAGATTTATAAATTCAAGGGGTGCTTAGCTAATTCTAAAAGCTAGTCTGTCGACTTATTGACAAGTTATGAGTTTATTAAGAGGTGGCGATCAACATGATTCCAAAATGCTATAAAAGTTCCGTTAGATCGTTAGGCCAAATGATCCCCATCATATGTATACTTACACGGGGAGTTGAGGATCATCTTCGCTTTGGTTTCGTTGTAGAGTTTAAGCTCAAGAAACAATCAGATGTGGTTGTTAATCCCACCTAATGGTCTCTGAAACTACATGAACAAGTCTCTTTTCTCCATCAATCGGCCCCGAAAAACCCTCTTACTGAACGATATTAAGCTATCGGCCTGTACCTGGATTTCTAGTAAAAACAGAAACGTCTCGGTTAATTGAATAGATTGGTTTAATCGTAACAATGTATCGTATTCCATGTAATTTGTTCTCTCTGTTGGGATTTTAGAACCAGTTAACCATTAACCTCTACGAGTACGCAGCGGATATAGGATCTAGTTAATGCAATTATGTTAACACGTAATTAATAAACACATAATTAATACAATATTAATTATTTAAAAGGGATTAAGAAAAGCTAATCTTGCTTGGCAATTGATCTCTAGTTACGGAACAAGAAACCTTATGAAACCTTAAGTATCTAAAATAGATACATCGAAGAGTATCACACACAAACCCGATTAACATATACGTTCGATTAAAACGCTAGTCGAGAACGTATTAATAAACCAATCAACAAGTGACCACCTTGAATATATTTGAACCAGAAACCCAAGAAACAAATTTATCTTTTCGGTCCAAGATTGAAACTGCTCGATGAACAGTACCACTTTATACCGTTATCGGACAAAAGTGTCCGATATCCTTCAGCTTCTGTCCGAGGAATAAAGACCACGATCAGAACTTAAACCCAAACATTTGTTTCTACTTGTTAGTCAACTAGGAGCTCAGAAACAAATAACTACCAATTTAACTAAACACTTGACTCACACAAGTTTAGTATTAATCAAAACTAAAAAAACCTAAGTCAACTTGGGAACAAATCAACTAGGTGTTACAGTTGGAAAGCATCAATTGGTTTAGGGTATTATGAAGATATATATCATGCGTCAAGTTGAGTTGAGATTGTGTTTGCTTTTATAGCAACACAAACCGACTAAAAGTCTTGGGTCTTGTCTTGGTTAACAAGTAACAAGCCCAAGCACCCTCCTTTAATATTACTTGTCCGATTTAATGGATCCTAGGCCCAAGGCAGCTCCAAACTATCCGACCCAAGTACATGTAACAGTTCATGGATCGTATAGCATATCGGGTCAAGTTGCATGCATGTATATGGGTATATATTCAAGTATATAATACGTTCGACACGTATACTCGTGTTTATCGTGTGTGCCCCCATCGGCTCACACACTTCTAGTCGTTTCGAGTGTTTTTAACTCCCACAAACCAACAGCTCCCACTTGGGAGTTGGTGTGTCGAATGGCACACAAAACTAACGACGGAAACGCCTAGCAAACGCTCTCACTCGCTTTTTAACTAAAAGTGTATGAGAGAATAGTTTCGTAAAAGTTTCTCAAGAGTATGGTCATTCAATGTCTTGCTCTAATCATCCTTTGTTATAGATACCGTTAAACCATGGATTATGGATCTCAAATCATTCCATATAGTTTAACCATTTAGAATCTCGTTATAGAATTTAATAAGATATACCAAATGTAATCAAGTATCATCTTGCATTACCCTTTGGGTTCGGCCGAACAATTATCTTATTAATTCGGAGAGGCCATGGTATCTTTCCGCACATATCAAGTGGAGTAACAAATCCTTTATTGACTACAAGTGTTGTGGATCTTGCTTCACATCACTCCAAATATAGCTTTTATAACTACCTTATTCGAGATAGCGTTTTATGATACTTACAAAAATGATATCCACACATGAGAACTTGCTTGCATCGCAAGTCTAAGGATGAAGATAACAAACCATTTTCAATATTTTACTTATGACAAGGATCCAAAAGTAAATGTTTGAAAGTTGGGGAATCCAATATGCATCTCTAGTGAATACATATGAGTTTGGCGGGAACAATCCGAATTCTCGTTAGAATTATAACCAACACTCACATTTGCCTTATCATAACAATATTCCCATATTGTTAACCGACAATGGACATATTTAGAATAATAAAATTATTCAAGGATTAAACATGCAAATTTAGAATAACAATTATTATATGAATGAATAACAAATACCAAGTATCTTAATTCATCATAAAGTAAAAATTGTCTATCAATCCCAATTATCCAAATACTAAAACAGATATGCATGAAACTCATTTAGTAAGTTGAACCCTAATGTTTCCAACATTCTTAACCTTTCTTTAAAAGAAAAACTAAATAGTTATCTGAGTAAACTTTCCGAATACTTATTTCAAATATCACATATAGTGAGTGATTTGAAATATAAGATGAGTGTCTTATCTCATATGCTCATACTATTGCAAGAATTATAGTATGGAGATGTTGTCTTACCTTGCATGAGGTAGTAAAAGTCAACAACATACTGACAATCATCTTTACAATTTCCAAAAGTGTAAAGTATTCTCATTCATTAATGTGTAATGGAACAATGCTCTATGTTGAGCATAACTAGTTAGCAGATTTATCATAAATGATAAATTCCTACTACAACTAGTATAAATAATCCTTTAGCATCATTTGTACTTATACAACACCATGCTTTATAATTCGTAAACATCTATATTAACAATAATCTAAATTCTCTCAATTAGATATTGTTGTTGTCAGCTCATTTTGTTCTTATACAAAAGCAACAACTAGTCTTATACACAATATAATATATACATGATGAATCCTTAGTTTAAAAACACAAGGTTTCCATCCATGTAAATTATTCCAAGTGAAATATATCATTGAAGACTTGCTTGAATAATATATTGCATTTGTGTTAGACTTTATTTTCCGCATTTGTTTATTCCAGATAAACATTTATTCCAAGGTTATTTGTTTTATTCCCTAAATTCCAAGTGAAGTTTCATTCCAAGCTTAAGGATCAATATCTAGCTTAAATAGAATGATATCTTCAATATGTAAATTTTAAGGAAAAACACATTGCTCCCACTCAATGTCAGATGTACTCAAGAGTTATCTTAATTCAATTAGAATCATATTGTAATTAAATTCAAGATCTCAGCTCTTAGATGCATGATCCAATCCAAAACATGGATTGCTCAAATTTTGTATACTACATAAAGATAATATAGATTTATAACCCTCTTGATTACACACCGTCCTCGCAAAAGGTAATCATAAAGAAAGAGTTATAAAATCTAATTGTCATATTCAACATACAAATCACATGTATGACAATCAAATATCTTTATATAATTAATGCATGTATTATATAAGAAAATTTAATCGCAGTCAATTGCTTAAGTATGATTAAAAACTTCTTATAAAATGCCAAACATTAATATGTATAAAATTTTGTCCTTGTGAGTCTTTCTTCATAAGAAACTCATTCCAATCTCATAGGTTAACTTGTTAGGCGAAATAACAATCAAGCTCAAAACTCGATTTGCCTTTTAAGGACTGTATCTTGTCATTCATAGTTCTAAAATATTTATCAGATTCAAGATGTGATAATGTATTTTAGTAGTTAGCTAATTTACAATAGTCTTCTAACTTATATTCCTCAGCATTGATATAAAATATCACTCAAGTGATGAGGCATCCTTTCGGATTTATGAATGAGAGTAATCATTATACTTCGGTCAACATTTTCATGTTTAACCTTAGTATGACATTAATAAGTGGATTTTAGAAGGTTAAGTATTTTGTTCTCAAAAACTTTGAGATATGTATATACTCCCACTTACTTTTGTAAGTAGAGACAATTCTCTAAATACTAAGTATTTACGCAACAATAAATTGTTCTTTATGGAGAATCACAAATACATTTTAAGTTCTCATCTCAAGATTTGTTAATAAAATGCTTCATAAGATTTTAACAAATTCATAACTTAAATCAAGACATAATGGAATTCCTTCCAACAACTTAAATTAGGGTTTGTAGAAAAACTCTAATTTAGTATCACTCTTTAACCAAAAGTTCTAACAACAGTTTTTGTGTTTCGTCAAGCTAGGAAGAACACCAAAACTTCAAGCTTCAAGCTAGGAAGTGTAGAAAAATCAAAAATCCAAAAGGGTTTATGATTCAACTGGTGTGAGTGGTAAAACCTCAAATCCCTAATGAATTAGGGTTTTCAGTTATAGGTTGTCTTGAATACCTTCTAGGTTTGAACTATATTGAGTGTATCCATGACACACGCAATTTCTAACCTTGATATGTTTTTGAGGTAGAGAAATTAAAGTTATCATGAACCAAACAATGTGAATAAGGTTTGATTCAACACATTAGACATACCATAATGAAGTGGTATCCTATGAGTTATTAGAAATGTGAAACTATATCAGAATTCTATAGATAACTTAATTCTCTTGGGACCAAATACTTGTCAATTGGGTCAAGCCAAATTGCATATGAAGTATTTCTGAACCAAGTGCATGCAATAATGTATATTCATTGAACAATACAAGAACCTTATGTTCACGTGTTCACAAGAAGACATAATCGTTTCAAGGATTATATGTTCATGTGTTAACAAGAAAGCAGAACATTTCAATAATACATTGTAAGTCTTTGAATAATTCAAAGGCCTTATGTTTATGTGTTAACTAGAAGACATAACACATTTACTATACATACTTTATTTTATAAATCATTGACAAATTCAAGGACTTTATAATTATGTCTTAACATGTAAGCATAATTATACTAACAAAAGTAATTATGAACATAACTCTTGAGTTCTATAGTAATTTCAAGTTAATTATATACTTGTAATTATGATTATTATCATATAACCATAATTATGTTGACTAAAACATGTAGTCAAATTTTGAAGTATCTTAACACTATATCATGACATTTGAATGTAGTAGGGCAACAAACATCTAGCGTGTTCACGTCCTAGTAGAATCATTATTAGAATGTAGTAGGGCAATAAACATCTCATGTGTTTAAGTCCTAGTAGAATTATTAGTTTCCTTTACCTTGCGGTCAATAGATACCAATAATATTGTTGTTCCTTGCACACACTTTGAGATTTCTCCCACTTGTGAAAGGTACAACATCATATTATGAAAACAACCAACACGTGATTGATTGTTCAAACGATATGATAATGTCATAGATATCATAAGTAGTTTTAGAACCATAACCTTTAATAAGGAATTGTGGATTATTATTCCATAGATAACGTTTCAGGAAGCGACAGCAGGAAGGCAACGTGTTATCTCATAAAATAAAATGCAATTTTCCTTTAAGCAATGGTTGTTCATATTCGGAAAGTAATTGATTATTTCAAAGCTAGTTTGAAATGATATGAGTGACTATCAAGGAATAAATCCCGTAGCTCCCACTGAAATTGACAACATTACATGAATGATATTTCAGTCATAAAATGCAACCTCCCACTGAATTTGTCAACATTGTAAGTGTTACATTTCCAGTATAAAGCATATAGCAGTTTTATATACTTTCCTATTCTCTTCAATTGCCTACTAGTAGCATGTACTTAGGTATTGAGCAGAGTATATGAAGTTCTACTTATGTAGATAATGGACTAGTCATTCTTTCATTCAATTAACTTGAATCTTTAGCATGCAATTCCTCCTTTATCGTCTACATAGCCCCAAGGGTAATTAGCACTTTAGGAATAATAAGAGTCCAAGAAGATTACCTAGCATATATGCTAGTAATTCCTTCACTCTTTGCGGTTTAAACTCATACATCGTGACAAGTGCAGGATGTTATTTATTTTGGTAGCTCTAAACACAATGTTTCCAGTTACACAAAATATTCTATCTTTCAATTAACTCTAGACCACGAAAAGGGTAATGAAAGATTATATAAGAGTTTATCAGTTTAGGAATCCTATCTTAGTTTGTCAACTAAGGAGAAAAGATAGATATAAGTCTCACTCTTCTTACTAGGAATAGAGACTAAATTTTTCTTTCAAAGAAAAACAAATTTGTTTACGAATTATGTTGCAATAACACAATTAATCGTAACATAAAAGTTCAAATCTAGTATTTTCGATAATTACATTCTTAAAAGAATTAACTACCCAATTAATTACTAATTAAGACTAAGATCCATCTTGCAACCCCACTTAATTACCATAGGTCGACGACGGTGTGTAAAAAATTAGGACAAGAGGTAGCGGCGGCGTTAATTGCATAATGCAACTCTTAGATTTATGAGACTGTTTAAGGCATTAGTATCAAGTAATAATGTCAAAAGCATGTTTAGTTCTCATCTTATGCCTCGGGTCCAAGGTCCCACCGAGTTAACTCGATATAAGTCGACCAAGTATGAACGTGTAAAAATAACCCGAGGTCCGACCAAGGAGAAATAATTACCATGGGTTGGAAAGGCCCTTAGGTCGACGGAGAAGTCAATCCAAGTGCACGTGTTCATAGTTGGATGGCATAGACTTAATATTAACAAATAGGTATGCACATATAAATGTGATAAAAGTCGGTACAAAGAAGCATGCAAAACAACTTTGTAACACTAGTTTTAAAACTTTGGTAATGACACCGTAGTGATCATCATGGTTCACGGTAGCTCAATCGAATGCACAGGAGGCAGAGGACCGTAAGTGACCAAGCATAACCTTAGACATCCTTTTAGTGCGATTGTGCGCACCTCTTTAAACCCCTTTGAGTTTGTTCTAGTGGGTGAGCCGTACATCCCAAGTGTCCATAGCGTCAAGTTTTAAATTCTTGAAAACGTGTTTCATATGTTAGGTCACTTTATTTTACAAAACAATTTTCCACGAATCAAATAGCGGTCACAATGAGCATGGTATTTAGGCGTGTAATAAAGACCAATATTAATGTTATGGTTACGATATGTATTATTCCATATTGCAGATAATTAGGTGTCAAAGCAAGTAATAATGCACATATAGGAATCACAAACATATAAGCATAAACATTAATATCAAACACTTATTGTTCGAGTCCTCTTATGTAGTCTTCCCCAAACGGAGAACCATAAGACCGTCACTAGGATGCAAGACCTAGATCGCCCATACATCACTTAGAAAAGCAATTGAGTGGGTCTTGTGGCCGAAAAAACACATAAAAGCATGGTAATCCCAATTAACAAGTAATTACGCAATATATGTATTTAAATCAATATGTAATTCTAATTATCACAATAATTCTAATTAACAATTAATAAATACAAATTAACTTTTAATTCTAATTAGCAAGTAATTTTTATTTAACATGTAATTCTTAATTAACAATTTAATTTTAATTAACAAGGTAATTATAATTCACATGTAAATTAAATTCTAATTAACAAGTAATTAACAATTAACAAATTAATTCTAATTATCAATATAATTTTAATTTGTGTGTGACTAGTTATTATTAATTAAAAATTTGACAAGTATTGCATGTAATTGTCAAAATTAAAATAAAACAATAATAACTAAACTAGGTTTCATGCAGCCCTTTTAAAACATGTTTATTAATTAAGAAACGTGTAACCCATAATCGCAAAAACGAGTTGACTCGTGATGCCACTGTTGGGATTTTAGAACCGTTAACCATTAACCTCTACTTAGACGCAACGGATATTGGATCTAGTTAATGCAATTATGTTAAGCACGTAATAATAAACAAATAATTAATACGATATTAATTAATTAAAAGGGATAAAAGAAAAGCTAACCTTGCTTGGCAATTGATCTCTAGTTACGGAACAAGAAACCTTACGAAACCTTAAGTATCTAAAATAGATACCTCGAAGAGTATCACACACAAACCCGATTAACATATACGTTCGATTAAAACGCTAGTCGAGAACGTATTAATAAACCAATCAACAAGTGACCACCTTGAATATATTTGAACCAGAAAACCCAAGAAACAAATTTATCTTTTCAGTCCAAGATTGAAACTGTTCGATGAACAGTACCACTTTATACCCGTTATCGGACAAAAGTGTCCGATATCCTTCAGCTTCTGTCCGAGGAATAAAGACCACGATCAGAACTTAAACCCAAACATTTGTTTCTACTTGTTAGTCAACTAGGAGCTCAGAAACAAATAACTACCAATTTAACTAAACACTTGACTCACACAAGTTTAGTATTAATCAAAACTAAAAAAACCTAAGTCAACTTGGGAACAAATCAACTAGGTGTTACAGTTGGAAAGCATCAATTGGTTTAGGGTATTATGAGTATCATGCGTCAAGTTGAGTTGAGATTGTGTTTGCTTTTATAGCAACACAAACCGACTAAAAGTCTTGGGTCTTGTCTTGGTTAACAAGTAACAAGCCCAAGCACCCTCCTTTAATATTACTTGTCCGATTTAATGGATCCTAGGCCCAAGGCAGCTCCAAACTATCCGACCCAAGTACATGTAACAGTTCATGGATCGTATAGCATATCGGGCCAAGTTGCATGCATGTATATGGGTATATATTCAAGTATATAATACGTTCGACACGTATACTCGTGTTTATCGTGTGTGCCCCCATCGGCTCACACACTTCTAGTCGTTTCGAGTGTTTTTAACTCCCACAAACCAACACTCTCTAGCGTCTCGCTAGCTTTTTAAATAACCGCCGTTCAAAAAAAGTCCGTAACTTAATTAAGTTGATAAACTATTATATGACGTTAAAAAAGTTTTATCAAAATGAATGCAAGTCTTATATAAAACACATAAATGTAGTACTAAAAATAAACTATGCCTTATACAACCTTGTGTTTGACCGTTAAGATTTCATGGTTGTCATAATTTTCTGTTGATCATACTCGGTGGCGCCAAAACATCATTCTCCGGTGATTGTTACCTCGCCGGAAAACGTAACCGCCATTACCGGAAATACGATTCTATTCAATTTTTACAATTGCATGCATGCGTATGAATTACGGTCAGATTTATTTGTTCTTTTTCTTCTAATTTTTCATTAATTTCGTATTATGTTGATCTCTCCTTAGATAATGCTGTTATGATCATCACATTTACGAGTTTACCTAGGTAAAATATAAGGTTTTAAATGCTAGCATTATGTGTTGTAAATGCAGGTTGTTTTTTTGTTGTTATAAGGATAAGAAAATTTTGTTGATATAACGAAATAAGGTATCAATGTAGTCGGGTTTAAATAGTGTGGATGGATGAACATGAATCAGATCGAGTATCCGAGAACTCTAAACATGGTAATGATGGAACGAGCCGTCATGGTAAGTCGAAATCATCGTGGGGACTGTCTAGTGCGGTCCATGCAGTGCATGGTGTGGGATTCGTGGCGAAGAAAGTGGTTAACAATAGATTAACCGACTCCTTATGGCATGGGCATTCAAGAAAGAGTACACATGAGAAAGATAACCATTATCATGAGACCGACGCTTATCATCATGCTTCTAAGACACCGTTGAATGCAATACATGAACACAATGCAAAGTTGCCTATATCAAGTAAAGATACGCACGAGAGAAATGATCATTATGAGACCGACAATTATCATCATGCTTCTAAGCCATCGTTGAATGTAGCAGATGAACAAACTGCAAAGCCCCATGAATTAAGTAGAGATACACATGAGAGGGATACAAGTCCTACTAATAGAAGAGCTATTATTGATCAGTCAGAGAATTGGAAACCTCTAGATGAATCACATTTCAACACAACAAGTTCTAATGTTATTGATCGGTCAGAGGATAAGAAACCTAAAGATGGCTTGCATGCTAAGCGACTTAATGAGACTCGACGGCCTAGTACATCAGGTTCTAATGTTGTTGATCATTCAGGAAGTTCAAAAAATTTACCTAGTTCACATGTTAGACCAATTGGTCAACACAAATGGCCTAGCGCAACAAGTTCTAGTGTTGTTGACCAAAAACCTGCAGATGGGTCGAATGCTAGATTAGTTAATCAGCATCGGTGGCCTAGCACAGGCGGTTCTAATGTTTTAAGTAAAAGTATTAATCATCCTGATGAAGCTAATAAAGCACCTAGCATTAACAGAACCTCATTACACAATTTTGCTAGTAAGCCTTTACCAGAATCATCAAGAGATAATATAAAATCGTCATCTGTTGTTGATAAAAAGTCTACCGAATCCCAACCATCTTCACCAAGCAAGTCATATAGTTTAGCCTCGAGAGGTGTTAGTCCATCACATGCAAGAGCCTTAACTCCTCCTCCTTCTATAGAGGCTAACCATTCCCTCGCTGTCCCACCTGCTCCTCGAGGGGTCAGTCTTACCCCCAAAACTAAAAGGATTGATCCTCCCACTACTTCCAGGGAGGTGGGTCCGTCCCTTGCCCTTAAAGAGGTCGAGTCTTCCCTCATCACAAGAGGGGTCAGTCACTCGCCTACAACTAGAGGAGTCAGCCCTCCCCCTGCCACCAGAGTGGTTGATCCTACACCTACCGTCAGAGGGTCTAGTCCAGTGCCTCCTGCAAGAGAGGTTAGTCCTACTCCCACTAATGCCAATTTGAATTCTACAGAAAGTTGTCCTTTTCCCAACAAAGATGTCGACCATACACCCGCGAGTAGCCCTTCTGATAGAACGGTTAGCCCCACCCATACTAGAGGAGTTAGCGCTACTCTCGGTAGAGGGTTTGGTTCTCGTTCCAGAGAGGTGAGTCCCCCGCCAGCCAAGTCATCTGCTCGAAGACACTTCTTCAATTCACATATACTTTCTATTTTCACTCAAATCACACACAGTAAAAAGGACGAGCATGTGGCAAATCAGAAAGACGCTGCTCAACATCTAGAGCTACTTTACAATATACAAGTGCAATGGCAATTTGCTAATGCGAGTGCAGAAGCTGCATTGGGTCTGCAAAAAGCAACTGCTGAGGTTTGGATACTTATCACTATGAAATATCTTTTACTTCCAAAACTATTCGTGTAATTGATAGCATTATGATGTATGAAACATTTTGAGAATCCAGGATTTGATATATTTATTTGTAATGCAGAAATCATTATCTGACATGTGGAAAACTACTTTACAACTCCGGGATTCTATAGCTTCAAAGAAAATTGATATCAACTTGTTGATACTGCAACTAAAGCTCTATGCAGTTTTATACAGACAAGTAATACATATTTACTACATTGCTACAATTTTAAAGTTTAAATTGTTCTTGGATTTATAAGGTTTACACATAGATCATACTTGTTAATATATATCATAGTGGCGTCTTATAACTCAGATGGCCTATATCGATGAATGGGCTGCAATTCAAAGGGAGTACGAATCTGCTTTATCTGTAACAACTAATGATCTACATGCAAGAAGTCTTTCGGTTCCTATTATTGGAGGGGTAAAGGTATGTCATTTCCATAGAAAGTTTATTAAATCGCTTATTAAGTCGAGTATAATTCAATTTATATTTCTTAGGCAGATTTTAACGCTTTGAAGTTGATGATGTTCTCAACCATTCAAGTACTTCAGGCAACCATATCGTCTATACAGTCTACACTATCAAAGGTACCATCTGGTCCAGAAATAGCATGTACTGAAACGAACCGGGTTGTGTCGGCTAGTATTTTGTCCATTTTCTGTAATTAAGGAATGTGTTAATCATGATGCTAAAACCTTTTGATCAGAATAATAATATAAATCTTTGAATAAAAGCGTTTGACCCATTTTACTACACTTTTATATGACCCTTTTGAGATAAAACACAACCCAAATCGGCCCATTCTGAAGTATATCTTTATGCATAGGTTGAGTTATGTTTCGGAAATTCTAGCTCAAAATGATCAATTTGCTTATACCATCTTTGGTTTGTTACAGTTGGACAAAACACATTTCTTGGCTTCTGAACTTGCAAATGTAGCCTTACATGAAAGAGCTCTTCTTGATGAATGTGAAATATTCTTGTCTTCTTCGGCTCCTTTACAGGTACGAGAATTCATAACTGTGAATCCGGATATTAGATTATGTCAAATAGGTCAATTGACTGTAGTTACTGTTTCATCTGATGGATGCATAACGTTGGTTCTAAATTCATATCACAAACTGAAGTTTATTATTGCAATTACTAAAAAGTGTCATGGGTATCACCAAAACACTTACTAATGGGTGCATTGAGTTGTTTTTTTCTTAAACCGGTAAAATTTAAAAATAAGCTTTAAAGGAAATGGGTCAATCACTATAAATCAAATTTGAAAAGTGTTTCTTGTCTACCGGACCCGTCCAAGATTGGCTGTTTTGACCCATTAATCAGTACACACATTTTTTCACCTTTAAGTTATCTTGTTTATCGCATGTTGCATAAAATGTTGATTACTAGAACATCCAGTTACTTGGTTACATGATACCATTGACTCTCTTTTTTTTTGCTCATTAACATCCAAAAAATTGTTAGATATCATTTTTTTGTAAGTGTTACCTTTTACGTTCATCTTATACTCACTTACTAGTTCTGTCATCCTAATGCACATCTTTTGTAACTAATAACATCATTGTCTTAGAATTGCTAATGTCAGATTTAATCTTGTTTCTCTGCAGATAGAGGAATGCAGCCTTAGAAGCTATATCATACAGTCAAACCGAACTAGCATGAGTGAATAACTAGTTACTTTCATTGGTCAATGATTCCTCCTTGTCTTTCTGGTATGTTTGGTACACAAATTACCCTTGCACCTTAACTAACTCTATTTACCATTGGGTCTTTTACGCATGTCGCTTGAGTAAGTTATGATGGTCAGCTTCAATCTTAAGGTGGCTTAACTGTTTGAAGTTCAGACTATGATTGATTGGTGGGATTTATGTTGTCATCCTTATTTCAATAGGCATGCGAAAGCAAGTGAAGATTGATGAAAACTTGGATGCATATGTCCATTTGTAAAATTTGAAATCTAGTGGTTAATGTGATTTTCAATAGTTAAGGTTTGAGTTGGCCAACTTCACGTTGGATCAGTTTTGTAGTATGTTGTAGCTTGCGCAGTAGGGCGATGTCACCTGTACTGTTATATTTTGATCAACGAGTACTAGTTTTTTCTTTCTTGCATATATATATTTTTTTATCCTTTTAGTTTTTCTACTTAGCACTATCATTTCTTTTAGAGTAAACTGAAAAAAATGTCCTTGAGTATATCCAAAAATGCAAGTTTAGCCACAGAAAAGATAAATCTGCAAATTATGCCACTACTGTGGATATTTGCCTGCAAATTATGTCCCTCAGCCTAACGATCATCAGAAATTCTCGTTAGTTACGGTTCCAAGTGGGAGTATTTTCATCATTTCACTTTCTCAGGACATAATTTGCAACCAAACCTTGACTTATATATTAACTTTCACATTCTTCTCAAACTCATTTAGATGAAAATTAACACACTTACACAAACTTAAGAACACATTCTTGTGTGTTTTCATTTCTTTCTTGTAAAAACTCGAAAATTTCACATTAATATATATTCAAAACATAAACATTTTATCCTAAAATCGCGTACAATTTTGAACTTTAAATATAACCGTTTAGGTTATCCTACGCGTAATGAAAACCGACTCTGAACATTTTTATCACATTAGATTAATTTTTATATTCATTATATGGAATTTAAAATTTTAACTTCAAATGTTACCAAATAGACCATGTGATTTACGAATCTAAACTTGTGTTTTAAACAATTTTACTTATATGCAAACTTAACCTATACTTGCACCGCATTTTCTAAGACGTTTAAAACGCTTTTACATTTTTGGAAAAGTCAATATATTTTCCCTCTCCTTTGACCTTAAAATCAACACTTGATTATTAACACTAAATATCAAAAAATATCTCCTAAACTTAACTAGCCATTTTTAGTCCTTATTGTCAAGATAAGTTTCTAGATATTTCAAAGACTTAATACCTAAGTAACTAAGATATTTAATTAAACTTATTAACTAAGTTTAACTAGATAGTTAACATTTTCGGTTTTAGACGTAACATATAGAGTAAACTGCAAAAATCATCCTTGTGGTTTGTGGTTTTTGGCAAGTATCATCCTTATCTCAAACTTTGGCATTAATCATCCCTAAGTCCATAAACTATCGGCACTAATCATCCACGAGCACCAACGTCGTTATCTTCTCCGTTAGCTCTCACCGTAAATGGCAACGTTAGTCAATTAACCAAACGATCGCTTGCAACGTTAGTCCTTTATACTAACATTGTTTCTAATTAAAAAATTTTGGTTTTTACGTAACTTCGTCCGTCTTCTTACGCTTTTGTCTGCTTTTATACGTTTCGTCCAATTTTATATTTCACCGCTTTGCCACGTTTTTGTTCGTTTTACACGTTTCGTATGTTTTCTTAGGTTTTTACGTTTTATACGTTTTCATCTCATTTAACACGTTTTCGTCCGTTTCACATGTTTTCGTCCGTTTTCCTTACATTTTAAATACATTTTTCGTTTCGTCGCTTCAACATGTTTTAGTTCTGTTTTACGCCGCCGCTTTAATCGTTCTTGTCCGTTTAACACGCCGTCCGTTTTCTTACGTTTCGCTTTTTATGTTTCGTCTGTTTTTACACATTTTCGACGGTTTCATACGTTTCGTCCATTTTACACATTTCGGCCGTTTTCACGCCGTCCATTTTTCTTACGTTTTGCGTCATTTTTTCGTTTTCGTCCGTTTTACACGTTTTGCCATTTTGTACGTTTTGTCCGTTTAACATGTTTTCGTCTGTTTTAACATCCGAAACGCCTCGCTGTTAGAAAACATGTTAAAACAGTCGAAAATGTAAGAAAAACAGACAAAAACATGTTAAAAATAGTCGAAACGTGTAAACACAGACGAAAACGTTTGAAAATGAATAAAAACGTTTTAAAAAGGAAGAAAACGTTTAAAACAGCGAAAATGTGTAAAAACAGAAGAAAACGTGTTAAAAAGGACGAAAACGTATAAAAACGGCCAAACGTGTAAAAATAGACGAAACCTGTTAAAACGGACAAAAACGTAAAAAAACGGACGAAAACATAAGAAAAACGGACGAAAACGTGTGAAAACGAACTAAAATGTGTTAAAACGGATGAAAACATATAAAAACGGCCAAAAACGTGTAGAAACATACGAAAACGTGTTAAAACGGATAAAAACGTAAAAAACGGACGAAACGATAAAACGGCCGAAAACATGTAAAACGTAAGAAAACGAGCAAAGCGGTGGAAACGTATAAAATGGACGAAAACATATAAAAATGTATAAAAACGTAAGAATACGGACAAGTTACGTAAGAAACCAAAATTTTATTATATTAGAAACATTGTTAGTATAAAGGACTAACGTTGCAAACGATCGTTTGGTTAATGGACTAACGTTGCCACTTACGAGTGAGAACTAACGGAGAAGATAACGACGTTAGTGCTCAGGGATGATTAGTGCCGATAGTTTATGGACTTAGGGATGATTAATGCCAAAGGTTTGAGATACGGATGATACTTGCCAATAACCACAAACTACAAGGATGATTTTTGCAGTTTACTCTAACGTATATTTAACACCAACCGACACTAGACTACGCCCAATCCACACATTATAAGCCTTTTAGGTTCATAATAATCATGTTAGAGCGCTAGGTACCGTTGGTGCCGTGGGTGGTGTCGTTGGTGGTGCCGTGGAAAAAGTGGTGCCACCTCAAAGACCTTTTTCCACAGACTAGATTTCTACTAGACCAAAACACCCCTCTCTAACTATGGCGCCACTTTTTGGTGTCGTTGGATTTTTTTTTTTTTTCTTTTTTTTCATTTTTGAATATAAACAATATATAACTAAACAAAATACATCAAATAAAAAAACGATATTATATAAATAAGGACTAACAATATAAAAAAAATAGGGACTAATGATGCAAGAAAAACACTAACAAGAGCAAATAATGTAAACTTATATTACAATAGGGGTTTATAAAGTGAAAAAAACAAAAAGAAAAAAAAAACAAAAAAAGAAAAGAAAAGAAAACAAAAAAAGAAAGAAAGGAATAGTCAACGACATCTACCTTCTTCTCTATACCAAGACCTGCAACTTTAAAAACAAAAACTGAAACACAAACACAATAAACATTTTTAAAACACAATTATTACAAACACAAAACCTCACTCACATTACCCACTTAAAAATCAAAACAAAAAAAAAAACGGACCGCTTGGGCTGTTGGCTACGGCGCTAGCCGCTACCAGCCAGCCATCGGTGTGGTCCTCGCGCCATCGGGGTCATGCCATCAGTGATGGCTTGAGCCATCAGCCATTGTACCCTATGCTCTTAGAAAAGTGACATTTCACGTTTTCCATTTTCGCGTAAACTTCGTACATTTTCACGTTTTACGCATTTTCAACCTACTTTTCTAGGTTTTAATTGCGTTTATGCACTCCGTTAAATTTATCACTCATTTAATATACTTTATAGAGTATAATGATAAGTTTTAACATTTCTTAGAAGTTTTATATTTTTAAGATACCCGGTTTTACATTTCGTGATTTAAATAATTTCTGTTAGCGATTACCGGGATCAAAACTCACTCCGTAAACAACATATTATCAAAATGACTAAGGGGGTGTTTACTTTTTGCTTATTGTCCTAGCTGGTAACATTTCCTTTCACACAAAGAAATTACTCTTGTTTCTTTTTTGCTTATTTCAAACAACTATCTTGAATCTGGATAACCATAAAAACCTATATCCTTCCCATCTATGATAACTAAAAGACAACTTGTATCTTTATCATTTTCTCTTTCATTTCATTTCATCATATCATTCATCAAAATCCAATACTCAAGACATTTCAATCCTCCTTCACTGCCACCATTCTTTCCTCACGACGGCCGACCTCCTTTCCCACGTGAGCTGCTTACCCCGACATCTCTTCTCGTCGGAGTTTAGCCTTTTCCTGTCAAGGTTTCATTATTTGCTTTGATTTAATGCATCTCAATAAAAGCTTCAACTTTCTTTAATGGTGGAATGGTATGAAGAAGATGGTTACCAACTAGTTATTTATTTTATTTTTTGTAAATGTTTAGATAGAAAAAAGGTCGGATCTATGATATTTTAGTTTTCAATCGAATTTATATAACCTCATATTGGCTACGATTTTGTTTGTCATGGTTAGTATATATAAGTTTTGTGTTTTTTAAAAGAATTTAGGGTTTTATGTTTCGTATAAAGAGATTCTATACACAATTTTATTCGATGGAAGCTGAAATGGCTATTAAAAAGTTATTACTTGATTTTAACTTGATTTAGATAAAGGGTAACAGTCATTTACTTTATTATTGTTTGTCAATAAGAAAGAAAAGAAACACAAATTTTCACTAGAGACCACTTATAAACAGATATCATTATGTAAAAAGACACATTTTGCAAGCAGGAAAATAAAAGAAACAGTTCTAACTAAGTCATCCATATAGACATATGGACGAAATTTATTCACATTACCAAGGCCTTGGTGGCTTGGTGATGATCCCATTCAATATTTATGCATCAAGTGTATTATTTTTAACCATAGAATGCAAAATATCTTAGGAAAACCAACCTTCTCAACATATGCTATAAAACCAAGACTTAGTCTCGAAAACTAAGATTTTATTTATGTAAAACATGGACAACGTGACTATAGACTTTAGGCTATTGAGACCAAACTTAACGTTAACGTTAGTTTAATGAGTATACAAACTTGTAACACCTTTGTTTCGAAATTAAAGTTTAAAGACACTTTGAAAAATCGGGATAAAAATATGTATATATAAATACTCTCATAGGGGCCAAACTCTAATATTGCATTAAAATAGGGGTCAAACTCAAAATCACCCAAAAAGTATTATAAAGGTCTATTATGGGTTATGTTTTTTCTTTTTTATTTTCTCCGTCTTTTTATTTTTTATTTATCTTTTCGTTTGGCTTCTTTTTCCTCTTTCCATCTGAGTATCTGACGTATCCATCGTTCTATGTTAAGGTTCTAAAGCCTTCATCATCATCATTAACAATTGTTATGGATAATAAGGTTTTAAAGCCTTCATCATCGTCAGGCCTGGATTGTGGCATGTGCGGGATAGCCGACCGCACAAGGTCTTCATTTTTTAGAGGTCTCCAAATTTTAAAACTTAGGTATTAGCATAAAATCATTTTTAGAGGGTTTAGTATTGTTCACATAAGATTTAAAATGGAAATGAAAGATTTTTATAACAGAAAAAATAAGCTTGAGCTTATTTATTAATGGAGGAAATAAAGCTGCGTTTTTTTTGGAGAAGACAACCAATAATAGTGGTGTGTGGGGCTAGTGTTTTGATTTGTAGTATTTTACTTGTATTATTTTTCATATAATAATCTTTGTCTTTTTATTATGTTTCATTTTAACCCATACAATGTTTTTGGTTCAAAACTTAAAGGAGGAAGCTTAAGCATTTAAACCTTCACAGAAATGAAAACACTACACTTTTAATTTGAAATATGTCTTGAAAAAAACTATTTTAGTTATGATGTATATATTACAAATAAATATGTGAATCATTAGTTTATGCAAGAATCGCGTAAAAGTCTATCTTATGTCAATTTCAATTAAAGGTATTATTCTTTTTTTTCTCAATTTAAAGGTGCACTTTTTTTTAAGCCGATTTAGGTTTTTTCAACTTCGTTAAATATTTCGTTAGTAAATTACATGTTTGGTCCTTTAGTTTGTATAAGCATTTCATGTTTGGTCTATTTTCATCCGTTTTCATACGCTTGCATACACGCCGTCCGTTTTATACGTTTTTGTCCGTTTTACGTTTTCGTCCGTTTTCCACGTTTCGTCCATTTTACGTTTTTGTCCGTTTTGCACGCATCGTTTTACGTTTTAGTCCGTTTTACGTTTCCATCATTTTACGTTTCGCCCATTTTGCCGTTTTCTTAGTGTTTACGTTTCGTCCGTTTTGCTTGCATTTCGTTTTGCGTTTTCATCGCTTACACGTTTTCGTCCGTTTTACATGTTTTCATCTGTTTTAAATGTTTCGTCCGTTTTGCGCGTTTTCGTTTGTTTTACGTTTTGCAGACGTTTTACACGTTTACATTCATGTTTTACGTTTACGCACGCTTACACGCTTATGTGAAAACGGAAGAAAACGTAAAAGTAGACGAAAACATGTAAAACGGACAAAATGAACCGAACGCAAAACGGACGCAAACGTGCAAAACGGAATAAACGTGTATAAATGGACTAAACGATAAAACAGACAAAAACGTAAAACAGATAAAACGTAAAACCCGACAAAACAGATGAAAATGTAAAGGAAGCGAAACGCAAAACGGTCAAAACGTAAAACGATTTAAAACATATAAAACGGACGAAAACGCAAAATGGACGAAAACGCAAAACGGACGAAACGTAAAACGGACGATAACGTAAAGACGCATGTAAACGTGCAAAAGCAGACTAAACGTGCAAAACGGACGGCGTGCAAAGATGCATTTAAAACGCAAAAAGGACGAAATGTGGAAAACGGACGAAAACGTATGCAAGCGTATGAAAACGGACGAAAATAGACCAAACATGAAATGCCTATACAAGCTCAAGGACCAAACATGTAATTTACTAACGAAATAGTTAACGGAAGTTAGAAAAAAACCTAAATCGGCTCAAAAAAAAAGTCGGGTACCTTAAATTGAGAAAAAAAAATAGTACCTTTAATTAAAATTGGACATAAGATAAGTACCTTTTTATGCGATTGACCCTTAGTTTATCATACCTTAAAAAGAAAAATTATAATATTGTGGAGTTTGAATGTCAATAGTTACATGTAGAAAAGAAGAAAATGTATTAATTTAAACATTGAATAAGATTACTAAGTTGTTACTTGGTCAATTTCAATTAGTTATTGATGCGGGTTTTACTGACCAGGTTTTAATATTTATAAAGTCTCGTTATACATATGGTCTACCCTATGCACTAACTGGCCGTGTACCTGGTCGTGTGTAGTGTAGTAATCGGTAAAACCGAGGTCGTCCCAAGAGCTATGTGTGTTGGATTATTACTAAGTCTAGGTGTCACTGATTAATAATGGTTTCGATAAGGAATTAATTAATTAAACTACTAAAGCGGATAAAAGGCAAATAAAAGGCAAAGGATAAATCAATAGAGGAGAGTGGTGCTAACCTAGTTATTCCTCCTAGCTAGTTATGTCTACGTCGCTTACTTCCAATTACTTGTGTGGGGTCAAAGTCGAGAGGACATTTGGTCAATTCGCCTAACCTATCGCAAAGATGCCACCACAAGAGAAGTCGGTGTCCCTCATAAGTCCTGTTGTTCTGGTCCCTAAGCCAAGTCATTAAGTACCGCTTATATGCTAGATTTATAATAGTGAGTGCCGGGCGTTAGCAACTTAAACACTCACCCCTAATTCTTAAGTTCATCCAAACGGTAGGTGATCGGTTGGTCAAATCGCACAAGTAGAAAGGGTCGTCGGTTGGTCATATCTTACCCTTCCTGTCTCGATCCGCTCACCTAGGGTCGGTTGGTCATATCTCCTAGGCAATTGGCCTCACCGCCATTCAAAACTACCAAACAAGGGTAGCTACCAATAAACTATGCATGCATACACTTAGAAATAATTATGCGGAAGTAATGTAAACATAGACAAAACAATTAAGGAATCATAACTAGGCCCGGCACCAAGAGGTGCTTAGCAGCTCATATTAACCATATAAATCAATTCAATATTCAAGGATACGAAATACATGAATCGAAAGTAAAGAAAGATAAAATGCTAATGCGATCGTGGGGAGTGATTTCTACCTTGGAGACAACAGATGCTCCTCTAGACCCGCCTTTGGCTTCTTCCCACGTTTTTGGTTCTTTGTGTGTGGAATGGGATTCTTGCCTAATCGCTCCCTAGAAGGGAGGAGAGAGATGCCTTCAAATGTCGGAAATCGTGGGGTATTTATAGGCGGATCACGGGTTCTGGCGTAACTAATATAAGAGTTACGCCGTAATCTTCAATTCATGGTAATATGCACTAGATCTGCTGGTTACGGGTAACCTTATGAGTGGTTACGCCGTATCTTCAATATTTCTTGGTTACGCCGTAGTTGGTGAAATAGTTACGGCGTAGTTATCGCCGCGTGGAACCTCATTTGACCTAATAAGTTACGTCGTAGCCTTTTGGGAGAGTTACCGTAACCTTCCGATGAGTTGGTTTCGAGTCACGCTTTAGTTACGGTAATGTGAGAGATGAGTTACGCGGTAACTTCTTCAAAGTCGAGATACTATGATAAATCTTTTGATATTTCTCCAATTCCGCATCTCTTTAGCTTCAATGCTCGTAATTTACCCGAAAGTGGAAAACAATGGAAAACAAGCATAAATCCATATAAATGATATAAATTACAAGCATTATCGGGAAATTGACACCTAATATTCAGGACTATTTGATGTTATCGCTATGTATAGTGAAACTATTGTTCGCTAATTTTATAATTACTTGATATACATTCTCGAAGGGCCTATTTTGAAGATATGGCACAAGCCTCTAAATTCCATGAGACGGCCCTAATCATTGTATATTCGTTTGGTAGGTTTGTTAAAATGTCCCCGAGACTTGATTTGAAGCATAGCTCAAAAACATATTCACAAAGATGTGTCGGAATAGGGTAAAAATTGTTGAAATTCGACAACTCCGACGAATATTCCGCAAGGAAATTGGACTTGGGCTTGGACATAATATCCAAAATTATTTCTATTATTATAAATAATTAAGTGTTCGTTGATAGTGTAAACTAACCATACTAGCTAGAATTGTATGATACAAGAAGTCGCATGTAGTGTTAAGCAACTAAACAAAGTCGCACACTTAATTATTTAGATCGATATTCATTATTACGAGATTGCATCTATGTGTCTTATTCTTCAAGTGTACATTCGCACTTAGATGCATGCATGCTATGAAGCCATTTGCATTAGAATGCCATCCATTCTTGGTTAGGATTCCCTGGAGGCTCATTCAGAATGATTTATTGAAGAAACACGTCACTATCCCGGACATCCATAACTAGCCGAGCATTAGGGTTTAAGATGGTGCCGTCAGCCATGAAAGTCCACCGCTGATTTTCCGAGCCTTGGCATTTAAGGAGGATGATGCTATCCAAGATTTCCTGGCCATCTGATGTCACACAGAGAGTGGGGTCACTGTAGAGCCGAATAGTGCGGTCACCATAGAGTGCCCACTGTTGCCTGTTGGGCTCGTTGCTAATAACACAATTTGCTAGCCCAACAAGGGCATTGGCACCGTTGGCCTGCAAGCACATTCTACGAAACCCACTGATATAATTTGTGGTAGGTTGAGTATAGTTTCCAGCACTCCAAGCTTTCCTAGAAGAATCGTTATCCTCAGCTCGGTCCCCCAAGCGGAGGCCCCAACTGTTATGACAAGGCCTGATATAGGATCCATGATGGTACCAACATCATTAAGAATCCATGGTGGCTTCACGCATAGTCAGACATAATCGAATATCATGATATAGTTTCGGATGTATAACCATAGGTTGTCAAGCATTTTCCATTGGACCGAATGGTGCCATCGATTTGAATGTCCAAAGTCGGGTAGGTTTAGCATTCCGCACCCACAAAATAATGGGATTCCATCATTGTATACTTCACCTTTCACGTCCATGCATAGCCCATCCTTCCGATGATATTTGTGGTCGGCTCACCACCGATGGACACTCCCAACAACAAAGAATCGGAATTGCTTTGGGTTTGGGGTTACATGTACAACATTAGAGCCGGTTTTGCTGCTGCAGGCACTTGCTACATTTCCTATTTGGACGACTTGATTTAACGCATTTTGAATTTCAATGATTCTAGAAAATACCCGCACACACCGACCATTGGATCCTGCTCGATAGCTTTGTTCTGTAGATATATTGTCTTAGTCAATAAATATTTCTTTATTTAGGTTGTGGGTGTTAAAAAATATTCAGATTAGGATATCCGAAATTTGATCAAAAATTATTAAAAGTTAAGTTTATGTGATGTAAGTTTTGGAACTCGTATAAAAGTTTCCAAAAATTATAGATATTTGGGTATTCAGATATATAAAACTGTCATCCAAAATTTTGAATATCCGAATTGAAAAAACTTAGCTAAAATAATGGGTCTAACATAGAACCATTATTGCAAATTTCGGATATCCATATTTGTGATATAACTAGTTATTGACAAGTTCCTTAAATTAACCACACAAAATTCATGTAAACATTGTATGGACTCAATACTAACCATTACTAGTTCTACTAGAATGTTGTGGTTTATACTGGTGTCTAAATGACACAAACAGAAAAACTAAAACTAAAAAGTTAAACATTTCTAGAATCCCAACCATGCAATAGAATTTGTTCAACTTTCCGTGATCGAAATCACTCTTGAGCCAATTTCCATGAGTTATTTTGTTTGCAATCCACACTGAAAAACTACTCATATAAGATCCCATAGCTAGAGTAGTTAAACATAGTGTTGTGCTTATGGATTCCATCCTCTCAGGTGCTTGCATGATGAAAAACTCAACTGACCCACATAAGTAAAAGCTTCAAGAACATCAAATAAGAAATCTCGAGGAATTAACTAAAACCACTCATTTTAGTATCTTCCGCCTATTCTTCTCACATATAGCGATTGCTACCATTCCCGCCACTACAAGGATAAGTCCAATTCCAATACTTTGAAGACATGTGAGTCCCTTTGGATCACATGTGATTTTTCTAGCAATAGGAACGACAACCATTTTGTTTAGAAAGGCAAAACAGAGTACATATATATATATATATATATATATATATATATATATATATATATATATATATATATATATATATATATATATATATATATATATATATATATATATATATATATATATATATATATAAGAAATTGGAAACGAGCCTGCATGCATTTCAAAGCCACCAAGTTTTCGGTTCATGATGGTTGCTTGCGCGACGCTGAAAGTAGTTATTTGAGAGTGAACTGTCAAGAATAGGATATAGGACTCGTTGACCATATAGGGACGAGCTTCATCACCATTTTTTACTTCCTCAACTTGAGTTACATTTGAAATTGTCTTGTATTCAGTCACTATCGCAGCCTTGTCAAGGCACCTACAAGTATCAAATAACCAAATATAAGTTTTTTTAGTCATATATTACATTGTTTGAAAAGATTTAGTTATTATTGTTAACACACTAATACTTGATGATATTTTTTGAATGAGTGAACATAAAATGTTTCATTTCATCCTAAATCGACTTGTTATGGCCCTTTACGCAATCTAACTCGGCCTACTATTTTTGTCACCTCTAGGTAATAAGTAAATGGCATATGTTACATGAGTTTATCTGTATATGAGACCCTTAAGTTGTAGCCATTCAAGAAGATAGGATCATCAGGGTGATATAATCTCCTATTCTTCCAAGCTAAAACACGACTCTCCATATAAAAGTTAACGGGCTCCCTTGCGGTTTCTTGTATCGATAAAAGCGGTTCCACATAAAAGCGTAACAAAGGGTATAATCATAATCCTAGCGGATATTCCATTACCCTCATTGTCTACCCACTTTATCTTGTATAAACACCATTACGATCATTTGTGAAAGAGACCCAATGCTAACACACAAGTAAAATCATAAAGAAGTAGACCATAGCTTTCTCTTACTGGGTCCGACTTGTCAAATTAGTCGACCCAATTCCTTGGGGCCCGACTTGTAAAATTAGTCGACCTAAATCGACACGCTTGATTTAATAATGTCATACCTGGGAAAACAAATTAGCGCTTCCTTTTTTTTGTATAGTGTAATCATAATTATTTACATAAAAATATTAAAATGATGTGTTTGTGGGTCTAAAAAACTTACGAGAGCACATATAGATTGAAATAATCCTATGGCCTTGAAACAGCCCAATTTAGAAGGGCTAGCAAATTTAAAGACCCAATGCAGTTTGTCACAATATTTGCATATTTTGATGAGGAAAGATGCAGATTGATTAAATTAATCGATATCCCTACTACACATACTTTTCTCTGATAGCTTTGTTCCTATAGATATATTGTCTCAGTCAAAAAATATTTCTTTATTTAGGTTGTGGGTGTTTAAAAAATATTCGTATTCAGATATCCGAAAATTTGATAAAAAATTATTAAAAAGTTGGGTTTATAAAATGTCAGTTTTGGAACTCATATAAAAGTTTTCCAAAAATTATAGATATTTAGATATTCGGATATATAAAACTATTATCCAAAATTTCGGATATCCGAATTGAAAAAAACTTAGCTAAAATAATGGGCCTAACATAGAACCATCATTGCAAATTTCGGATATCCATATTTGTGATATAACTAGTTATTGACAAGTCCCTTAAATTAACCACACAAAATTCCTGACATACCAAAAGTCATTGCAAGAAGCAGAAGTAAGCAAGCATGCTCACAATCACAAGAACAAGTACATCCTGCCATACCTAATTGTTGGATCGATATACTCTAACCAAACTAACTATGTAGCTTGTAAGGGTTTAGCAACCTTGGATAAATCCTAAATTACTAACAATGAAACACTGATATAACTCTATTAAGTATGCAGAAACTACTTCAATAAAGCTAAGAAGAATAACTTTAAACTTTAACGATTATATTAAAAATAAACTTTGAATCTGCTTGTTATACAGATTCACTAACAAACCTAATCGCTAAATAAATCTAATATCGTACTTGCATGTAAGTTCTAAGTCGCATATCTCTAATGCCAATCTAGGGGTCCTTTTATAGGCATAAGGAGTACCCTAGTCAGTTTACAATTGCAATCGTTGTACGACAAGTAATACTAATTCTAATATAAGAATATTCTAGAATTACATAATAGTCCTTAAGCGATTTGCATAGCGATCCTTTAGCCTTGCAAGACTTTGACACGAGCAAGATTGACTTTCATTAAGCAGTACTTTGACCTTCTTCAGCACTTTAACTTTCTTCAGTACTTTAGCTTTATATCCCAACAATCCTCCCCTAACTTGAATTCTACTTGCTTGATTTCAAGTTCCTTTGTATCTTTAACTTTAACATCTTTGTCTTCAAGGAAAGATTGTGTTTTTATCTTTAGATTTGTCTTGTACTCACTGTGTTTGTATTGGCATCATCAAAGTAATCTTTATAAGCAATCCTTTTTAACAATCATAATCAGCAACCTTCATCTTTTCAGCTACTCAGCAACATATGGCAAAATGTACATCAGATCATAAAGTTTCAGACTATTCTCATCACTTCCATGTGTGTAAACTCCAGTGAGAGGTGAATCATTGAAAATTTAATGGATTTTGATGTCTCTTTACCAAAGCCATTAACTCTGGAGTAGCCAATGTTTAGGTGTGTAAAACCATGGTACATTGATAACCATATGATTTTTAGCAAATCATCAGCTATCAACGGATTTGTTAAGTCTTTACCAATAGCCGTTTGCTTTTGGACTAGTTAGTTCTTACAACCATGGTGAACTAATTACCATACAAATGGTTTTTCCACAGCCTTTACTACAAACAATTATCTTGTGGGCTAGCCAACTCTTCACTATTACAGATATGGTGAGGTGAAAACCATACAATGTTTAGTAAATTGTCAACTAAAAACGGATTTGATAATCACATCAGAGCCGTACCCTCATGATGAGTCAACTATTTCTTGTTTATTAAACATGGTGAGTTGATTACCATCAGGTGTTACTCTTCAAAACAATTTGTTGCTGTTATCTTGTGCTTCAAAAAGTATTTTGCACTTTTCAAAAATTGCTTATTTTTATATTGAAATACTTTATCGGTTTTGTCTTAAGCGAAGACTTTGAGAAATCTTTGTTTGTCCAAGAAGATTTTGAATAAAGTACCGATTTTTCAAAAGATTTATATTATAAAAACCATACCAGTAATTATGCATCATCATCTGCTAACTCTGTCCATTTGATGAACAACTCAATTACCATAAGAGCTGTTTCATTCTCCTGTTCAACCTCCATACCATGATCTAGCATTCTGATCATAAGATTTCTTGTCAGTTGATATCTTCTTTCTGCTAACATATGAATCATGGTCCCATCTTCTAATTCTAATGCATGCACTCCTGATTCTTCAAAGAATCTCTAGCTTGTGATCTCCCAAACTTCTTGATTGTTCCAGAGCGCATCAAGACTTGTTTCTTCCGCTTCCCGAGATAGTTGTAAGATCACCCAACAAAACTAAACCGACTCGGTTGGTGGAATATGCTCAAAATAATCTTGCACTAGTTGATACAGATGAAGCGGATCTTCTCTATCTATCATGAAGTATGTCCCATAATGAGTTGAATACTCTAAAACTTTCATCTTCTCGTGAAACATAAGATAACCTCCTTCTTTGATTCTACAACTTCAAATGTAGACATCTTAGACTTCATCTTAGCAACATCTTTAGACTTTGGATGCTCAAAATCAACAACCCTAAGATAATTTCTCAACTCATCAACTGTATCTATTCTCAATTGTATCTTCTTTGATAGTTGCTCATCATTAGTTGTTCTCTTTCTCTTTAAACTTCTTTTTCTTGCATCCACATTTTCTTTTCGTAATCCTTAAAAGATACTATCCATTGCTTTTGATAAGATTTTCTAACAAGATCATATAAGTCTTTCATCTGCGGATATCTTAACTTCGTAAACCTACATATCCTTGACCCTTCGGATAAGCCATCATGGCATTCCTTTCTTTAGCAATACCTGTGGTCTTCTTGGTAAAAAAATATGCTTCTTTGGTATTTCAATATCAGCATCTAATTCAGCCTGTAACTTTCTAGTAGCTTCTTAATTTTTAGCTACCTCAATAGCTCTTAATTCTGCCAAAGTTAGCTTCTTCTTCTTCTTTGTCTCTACCATTTTACCTTTTCCTTTATCCTTTGGATCTAACTCTTGAGTAGGTTGAGTAGGTTGAGGTTGTTCTGCTCCAGGAATACTAACACCTCTTGGTCTTGACATGTTGAGCATTATGTCAGCAATGGTCTCATCATCACTAGCAGTATGTTCTACTTCAGAGGTACCAGCTTCTTCTTCATGTAAGACCGTTGAAGGACCAACTTCTTCTTCAAACTTTAAGGTTCTAGGTGTTATAAGCTCTTGCCTAAAAGTTCCTTGAAGAGCGGTACCTTGATCACCAAAGACTTTGAACATCAAGACCTTGATCACCAAGACTTTGTACACCAAAGACCTTGTACACCAAGACCTTGAGGTTCAAGACCTGAGGCTCAAAGATCCGTTCTTCATCTAGATCTTTATGAGGTTCAAGATCTTTATAAGGTTCAACATCTTCATTCAAATTCTCTTGCTCCAAATTCCTCCCCAATTGGAATGAAGACTGCTTGTGAAGTTTCTTGCCCTTAGAAACCTTCTTAGATTTCTTACCTTTCTTCTTCTGAGACTTGACCCACAACCTGTGATGTTGAACTAATGGCCAGACAAATTTCTTCAATCTTTTAAGCTTGTTGTTCAGCTTCAAAAGTTGTGCAGCTTGAGCTTCATTATCTTTCTTCAACCTCAATAATTCCCTTGTCAAAGAATAGTTATCCATAACTAATCCTTCAGAAGCCATAACTCCCTCATCTTCTCCAGATGTTTGAGACCCATCTGTGGAAGTATAATCATTGGGAGATGATGGTGGGTTGACAGCTTGTTCTGAATGTTGAGATGAAGTGCTATCCCTTGAAGCAGTAGGTTGAGGAACTTCATGAGCTGGGGAAGGTGCAGTAGGAGAAGCAGCTCCTTCCCCTTGGCCAAGGCTCATGATCTTCACTAGAAGTCGCCTCATCTCTAACGAATTGTGCTACCTCCATCATGTGAGCAGATTAAAGGTGTAATCCTCCCGAAAACTTGTCACTCTTCCTAGCCATGAAAGTAAACACCTTTGGTGGAAGGACTACTGACATGTAGCAAGTGGAAGGTTTAGGTACATCCTGTCGCTTTGTTCAAAATAATTGAACAAATCTATGGTACATCGTGAATGGTGAACCATTTGAGATATGAGAGAGCATACCATCCAAAATCATTCTTGAAAAGTTAAAGGGTTGATTGGTAGCTAATCCTACTAATGCGAAGCAATATTTGATCCAAATTGTTCCCATGAAGTACTTTTGGGACTTAAGCAATGAAGCAAAACATGAACAGTGAACCTTCATACCCTATATCTCGAGTGTAGCCCAAAGTAATTGTTTGTCAAAACGAATAGCGCCTTCATCATCATCAAACATTAAATCTTCCATAATTGTGGCTTCAAGAATCCTAACTATCTCATCCAAAGAACCTTTGCTGAATAAAGGATTCATCATCTTGCATATGAGATCTAGCAAGAGCCAAAATTGTTGAATCCAGGTTCAATGATGTCGTTCGACCAAGAGAGCATAATTGATTGAAGATCCGTTAGGAAATCAATTATATCATGAAAAGTAATATTAGACGGTGTCTTGTCCAAGTTAGCAACCACATATGCTTACTAATGATTATTACGATTAGCCATTGTGTGTTGGTATAAGAAAGAATGGTGCGTTGAAGATGTATGTTGATGGAAAAAGAGAGATGGATAGATAAGTATAAAGATGAGAGTAAAAATAGGTAGGGTAGTTATTTATAGGTAAGATTTAGAAAATCAAAGCCCAATTAATAAAGTTACCGTTGTTTGAATTTTACCCTTATTTTGACCATTGGACAAGATGCGTTGACAAGACCGCATGATTTCCACGTGGCGATAATTTCACAACAATACTTCGGATCAAGATTTCGGATAAACTCTAAGCAAGATTTTCCATCCTCTTCTTCACAATAGCAAAACCTCAAAGTGCATTGTGTTGCCTCCCCTCAAACAATGCATAGGACTAAACTAAACAAATATTAAGTCCTCCTCTTAAACGTAGCTTAGTAATTAATCATACCAATAGTCACCACTAAATGGTTGAATCTTGAAACATCAAATCTCTTTGTGAGTATATCAGCTACATTATCATCTGTGTGGACCTTGACAACATTAATGAGCCTATGCTCATAACAATCACGAATAAAATGACAACATAAATGAGTCTCAATTGATTTTCAAGGGCTATTATAAGATCATGAATAGCATCAAAGGTTTCATCTTTAAATCCCAAGAAAAAGACCCAGCTAAATCTACTACAATCATCTGTTACAACTAAGCAGTACTTCTTCTTGTTTAAGCATGCAACATAAACAGGTCCAAACAGATCCATGTGTAACAGCTCTAAAGTTTCTATAATAGTTCTTTCCTCAATCTTCTTGCATGAAGCTTTGTGTTGTTTACCCTTCTTGCACGCCAAACATGAATGATCATTCTTGTATGTTTTGGAAGGTAAACCTCTAACTAAATTGCCTTTAACCAGCTTGTTGATATAAAGATGAAGGTAAACCTCTAACTAAATCCCAAGAAAAAGACCCAGCTAAACCTCTAACTAAATTGCCTTTAACCAGCTTGTTGATATTCTTGAAATTCACATGTCCTAATCTTCTATGCCATAGATGTGCTTCTTCAAGTGTTGCCTTTGCTACTAAACATGTTGCTCTTTCGAAGAGAGTTAAAATTCTTCAAATCTATTTGTACACATCATTGGTTCTTGGTACTCTCGGTGTTACCAAGTGATCATCAATAAGACATTCTCGTCGGTCAATAACACGTGGTGCTTCTTGTCACGATCCGAGATCTTGACAAAAGTTTGAACTTGAGCTCATGCACATAACGAACATTCTCAAAGTTAATGCGTCCCGCCTTGATTGTTCCTTTCGATAATTCTACCTCCATTTGGATCATTCCCAAAAGCAACTCTTCCTCCAAAATATGATTTAAAATCGATGAATCTCCTTGTCTCTGTCATGCTTCCGAGCAACCACTATCAACAATCAAATGATCTTTAAGCTCCTCTTATGGGTTGCCCTCACAAAGATGAAAGAGTTAGTTTCTTTTAGGAACCCAAGTCATTACTGACTTGTGTTCCCCTTGTGGAGTGACATACTTATATTCCTTGAGTATGTAATCTCCACTGTTTTTAAAAACATGATCCATTATTATCTTTTGTTTCAAAACTTGTGATGGATTTTCAACAAAACTCTCTTTTTCTTTTTCAACAAAACTTGTTGAAAGTACTGTTTGTCCCCCTTCAGTACTTTCTTTCTTAACCCAATTGGTTTTAACTTTTTGTGTTGATTTCTTTGATCTAGGTACTCTATTTGAGGTGTAATACCTCCTAGGTTGATAGTAATTGGATCTCCTAGGGCTTCCATTTGAAAAAGTGCTAGCAGTACCTTGATTGGGTGAAAACCTAGCAGTACTTTGAGAAGGTACTGCTTGAGAAACTTTTGACTTACTAGTACCTTGAAAAGTGTTGCTTGAGGGTACTGGTGGTTTGGAAAAAGGTCTTTTCTGGTGAGGGTACCTATAGTCTTTTGAGAAATTAGTATGGTTTACCCTATGTGAATGTTCCAAACTGGTTTATTCTCCCTTGGCTTATGGTTGGTAGGTGCAGTCTTTGGGAATTTGCTTAAATAATCTGAGTGAAAGTCACATTCCTTAATCAAATGATTAGGACTATAACAAACAAAACATAATTTTTTATCCATAATCCCAAAATTTCTTCCTTTAGTTCTATGACCAAAACTATCTTGACTTTTGGTGAATGATGAAAACTATCATGACCAAAATTATCCCAAAAGATTTAGCAAGATTTTGAAAAGTTTTTCTTGAAGGTCTTCATGAATGTTTAGCAAGATTGAGATGAAGGTACTTGTTTGTTTTGAAAAAGCTTTAGGAAACCTTTTATCATTGTTAACACACCCGAATTCTTAACATTATTATCCTTAGGTTTCTCAACTGTTTCTTTTGGGAATTCGAACTAGGTGGACTTGAATTAGATTGACCAAGAAGATTTTCCTAAATTCTAAATTGTCTACTCCAAAACGCGAAATATCTGTCCTAAGTGGTTGAAAACTACCGGTTGGTGGAAGAACTTCATTATAACCCTTTTATTTCTTAAATTCGGAGGTGTTTGACTAATTGATTCCTCATTACTAGATGTGGTTTCTTCCGAGCTAATGAGTTCATCATCACTAGTTGTTATCTCCTCCGAATCAATGTGTTCCTTATCACTAGTTGGGTTTCTCTCGTATTGCTAAAATCCATACCAAAACCTAGGCCAATTTTAATGTGTGCTCTTCTTTGTTTTCCAACAAAACTAACATGTGTAAGACCAGATTCTTCCCAAGCAGCAAGTTTTTCTAACAATTCATCCCTTTCTTTAGTGATCTTTTCAAGTTCAGAAACCTTATATCCTAACTTCCATTCACTCAATTTTAATTGATAATCTTGTTGCTTATATTTTTCTGCCCAAGCCATTTCATTATTTTCATGAGTGATTATTTTGGCTTCCATTGACTCTAAAGTTAATTGATAACTAGCTACCTCAGACCTAGCCCTTCTACAGTTATCTCTTTCAGTAACATAATCCTTAAGCACTTTTTGATAAAAATCATTGCATTTAGAACATACCTTAGAGATAGTGGATGAAGTAGCTACCATAGAAAGCAGAACAGGTTCTTCTTCTCTTTCCATGATCCAGTCAAAGCTTCCAAGTCCATCTCTTGATTCTAAAGCAAAATCTCGGTTCTTCATCAAAAGTCATGCTCCAATCAAACTCTTCCATTGCAACCATAGAGTAGGTTCCGGTTCATCATCAAATTCAAAGACGCCACCAACCTCGATAGATTTTCTTGAGCGACCAAAGCTTTTGGGTTTGTTTCAAGAATAGGAATTTCCTTTAGTTCAAGCTTGGGTTTCTCAATCATTCTATTTTCCTAATATTTAGCAAACTTGCATTCTCTTGCAAAGTGTCCAGGCTTTTGACAATTAAAGCATTCAATCTTGGATTTGTCAAACGTTATACCCTGTTTGGGTTTGAAGTCAATGCCTCTTCCTGTTTTCTTCATGAACTTCTTGATCCTTGCAATGATCATGGCAACTTGCCATCTTATGTCAATTTCTTCTAGAGCATCCTCTTTAATTTGTGACAAATCTTCTTCATAAGTAATGTGTAAAGTGGCTTGTTGAGCGAAAAAGGAACATACAACTTCATCGAGTTGATGGTGTTTGTTGGTGACGAGGTAGGGTAGTCATGGTTGTGTAAATATCTTGTTTATCACCAACAAGATTTTGAGCGTGATAAGCGGTACTTTTAGTGGAAGTACTACCTCTTTTCGTAAGACACAAAAGCAATCTTTGTGAGATTTTGAACTTGTTTGGCCATTCATCTCATGCTCATACACCTTTAAATGGTTGTAGAGATCATCAAAGTCCATAGAGTCCAAACCAGTTGTCCTCTAATCATAGTAGCAATCAAATGCCATACGGATGGCAAACTTCTTAAGAACTTCGTGTTTGCATCTTCAGCAGATACCTCGCATTGTATAACTCTATAATACTAAGAAGATTTTGGAATCATCATAGGCGACATCAAGACCTTCTCTTTCACCAACAATGAATGTTTCAAACTGCTGTTTCAACAGATTTCTATGCATCTACTTGGAAGCATCATTACCTCCAAATCTTGTCTTGGGAGCAACCCATAGTTGTTTTGCATCCTTAGCATCATGGAACTTTAGTAAGTGACCATCGTGAATAGCGATAAAAGTATGTTGAGAGCCTTTTCTTGATTTCTTTTTGTAGTCACTGGCAAGGTAGGCTTAGGTGGTTTAGGTTGTCCAGAACTTTACTGAGTTCTTCAAGAACGACATTACCATTGACAATCACTTCCCATAATGCATGGTGCAGAATTGCAATGTATTGCCTCATCTTCATGCTCAAAGATCATATTCTCCCTTCTTGATGATAGGAATTCGGTGAGGTGATGGATGGGGTGGTGCGACTTCAATCGACATCTTTTAGGGTTTGTAGTTAAATTGGTTTTAAGGGTTTCTTCTTAATCGAGTTTCCACAAGCTCGATACCACTTGTTGGATCGATATACTCGACCAAACTAACTATGTAGCTTGTAAGGTTTAGCAACCTTGGATAAATCCTAAATTATTAACAATGAGACACCGATATAACTCTATTAAGTATGCGGAAACTACTTCAATAAAGCTAAGAAGAATAACTTTAAACTTTAACGATTATATTAAAACTAAACTTTGAATCTGCTTGTTATACAGATTCACTAACAAACCTAATCGCTAAATAACTCTAATATCGTACTTGCATGTAAGTTCTAAGTGCATATCTCTAATGCCAATCTAGGGGTCCTTTTATAGGCATAAGGAGTACCCTAGTCGGTTTACAATTACAATCCTTGTACGAAAAGTAATACTAATTCTAATATAAGAATATTCTAGAATTACATAATAGTCCTTAAGCGATTTGCATAGCAGTCCTTTAGCCTTTGCAGTACTTTGACACGAGCAGTACTTTGACTTTCATTAAGCATTACTTTGACCTTCTTCAGCACTTTGACTTTCTTCAGTACTTTAGCTTTATATCCCAACACTAATAAACCAATTGGCATTGTTAGTTACGTATATGCCCAACAAGTCAAATATGTGTTGCATTCTTTTACCTGTATGTAGGAGAATCAATCTGAAGCATAATAGGCAAGTTCATAACGTCTTGGTTGCAAACCTCACAAGTTTTGTTGCCTTTTATGCTAAACCACTTTAAGCATATTCTTGGTGAGCTAGGGATAACTCTCCTTTGCAATTGCATTCCATCTTAAGAGTATCTTTGGCACCCTCCTCAAGTTCAACCATACATATTCTGCAAACAACTTATTCTTGTTCTTCTGCAATATCCTGTGGAAGATCAATTAAGATGTTAGCCATAGATGGTGAATGGAACTTTTTTCTTCTTCAAGATGCCAATGTCATCACATGGGATTATGAAAGAAGAGAAATATTTAATCGACAATATAATTTACGAGTAAGAAGAAATAATTGATGTATGAATTATGATGAGCTAGTAAAGGCTATATAACCAACACGGTAATCATATACGTAATATAGAAGTTTTCATGAGAATCCAATAGCAAAATTATACAATAAAAACGTTCTTGAAGAGGGACATTCATGGGGGGTTGTGTTACCAGAATATCATGATCATCGATTTCGCTTGCTAGTCGACTTCGTAGTTCTTTTATAAGCTTTCCATAGGCATCACTGTTGGGAGTGTATCCATTGTTGTAATAGAAAATATTCTTGTCATCTTTAGTATCTGTCTGAGCACCTCTGAGGTGAAGGTAAATTGTTGCCGAAAGAAGAACAACAAGAGTCGCTAATAGTCTCATCATTATGGTTAACTAGATGAGGTTTTCTGGTCTCTGAATGTCAATGTGGTTGGTTGGTTTTATAGGCCGGGATTGGTATGTTTTCATGCAAAAAAATTACTCCTACTATTATTGTATGTTTTCATGCAAGAAATGTGAATCATCCAAAAGACAATGAAAAGATCTAGAAAGGAGGCGTCAACACTATTATTTATTATAAAAATGTGTATAACTTGAAATGAAATGGGTATAGTTGGTTTTGAATGATGATCTTTATCTAGTAGCGAATACTCTCAATTAATCAATCGACCACATTGTTATTTTCCACTAGCACTTGTCCATGAAAACATTTTTAAATAATACTCTTTCCATTTTTCTCAAGCACTTGTTAATGAAAACATCCTTAAATAATAATATGTTCACTTAAATAATACTATGTTCAGGTTTGAGCGGAATTATATATTGTTCTAAAAAATAAGTGAAGTGGTGACTCTTTGATGATTAAACAAATAACAAAATGCCGTTTCATTATATAAGACCAATTTATTTGGTCGATTTTTTGGTTTTGACATGCTAAATTTTCAATATATTCTGCGATATTTGCGGTTATAACATTGTTGATAATTTTAGTATGAAAATTAATAGAGAAAAATCACTAAATAATAACCAACTTTCACAAGTATTCCACTAAAATTACTCAAAGTTTTTTATAAATGAAAACCATTCAAGTTTCATATTTGTTCTATTTGTTGAACGTAAGACCTTGATAGATCTTTAAGCACTCGTAGATCGTTAGTAATGCTTATGTAATCACAAACACACTAATAGAAAGTCTCGAATACTTGTATTCTATAGCGGAATTTAAACACAAGTAATAACACAAATAACTAAGAACTCGTTGATCCTCTATGGATCTTTTAATAATACTAAAACTTTGTTTTCAATTGCATATAACTCATACTATTGTGTTCCTTTTATAGACAAGGAACCTAACCCGCTTCCCAAGAAACGTATAAACATAAAACTAAATATGATATACATTATCACTTCCTAATAAAGCTCATGCATATCCTAACTAAATATAAAATACAGAATATCTATATCCGCAGAAACCAACTACACGGTTTTATTACTTCAAAGAAACTCTTCTTGTTGAGAATCCATGTACTTACAGATTCCTTCAAACATTATTTTTGAGAATTCCTACTTTGCATAATTCCAACAATCCTCCCTAAACCGGAATTTGACTAGGTTAAGTTCCAGTTTCTTGATAGATCTTGAACACTTCGAACAAAAGGATTGTACTCGAACATCGCAAAGAAAGAACCAAAACAATTACATCTCTAGGATGACAAAGCGTTGAAACTCCGGATCTTTGCAAAGAACAAATGACAAAGTGTACATCAAAACATATTAGTTTCATACTATTCTCATCACATCCGTGTGTGTTAACTCCCGAGAGGTGAATCATTGAAAATAATGGATTTGATGTCTTTTACCAATAGCCATCACTTGGAGTAGCCAAATGTTTAAGTTCGAAAACTATGGTACATCGATAACCATCGATTTATTAGCAAATCAAGAACCATATGAACGAATTTGAGATGTCTTTACACGTGAGCCGCTTGCTCGGGACTAGTCAATTCTTGGGGAAAGAATCACCTTTGGTGAATTGAAACCCAATATGGTATTCCATCGCCTTTACCACAAGCCATATACTTGTGGGCTAGCCAATTCTTGGATTCCAAAAGGAATAAACCATGGTGAATTGATGACCATACAACCTCAAACAATTAAGCATGGGTGGTTGCGAGACCCTATGATTTTGAGCAAACCATTACGACTATCAATGATTTGATATGTCTTTACCAAAGTTGTACCCTTTGGACTAGCCAACTCTTTGATATACACAAGGCACATCGGTGAGTCGATAACCATCAACAATGTACAACAAACCTGCAAGAAAAGTTAGACAAACAAAGAATATACATAGATTTTTTTTATTTTTTATTTTTATTTTTAACTAAGAATAAAACAAAGAAATAAATAATACAAATAATACAAGATACCATAACCAAGATGATGCTTGGTGTTGTAGCGAGTCTTAATCAATCCAACCGGTTGTTCAAGATGTAACTTATCATTCCATTTGGATGGGAGGAACTTCCAACTTCTTTCTAAGCATTCTTTCCATCAATGACACGGACAAAGGATAAGTCTTATCTCGAAAACATACACACAATCATCCCACACTGTGTCTCCACCACATGCACACTTGGTATAGAATAAAATCTCCAAGTCTCAACCTTCCACTTATGTGAATTATTCCAAATAGAATACCCTTTAACATCTGGAGATTGAGAATCAAACAGAACTTGAAGATCACCCAACAAGTATAAACCAGAACCCTTTGGAGCATGAGTAGCATAATGCTTAGTGACAAGGCCATACAGAGTATTCAAATCTTGCCTATCCACCATGTGAAGTATGTCCTTCAAGAAGTTAAACCGCATTGAAGTGTTATCCAACCTAAAGATGGTGTTAAGCTCTCCATCACCAAAGTCCAAGCAACAATACATCATGAGACCTTCAAGAAAAGCATCGAGATCCTTCTTTAATGAAAGTTGAATCACCGCCTTGAGATCCAAAGAACCACCCTTGTGTGACTTGACCTTTAGACCCTCGTTTCCCAACTAATATTACGAGATCTCCTTATGGCAATGTGTCTCCTTTAGACATCCTTTTCTTCCTCCTACCTGCTATATAAATCCCCATAGAGATAGAAGATGGTACCTTCTCAGATTCATCAGGAACATCTTTAGTAGGAATGGAAGAAGTAGAAGTAATTGGAACAGCACCACGCAATGCATACATTCTTTCAAGCACCTATCTGTCCCTTTTATCTTTAGCAGCTGCTAATTCAGCTTTCTTACCCAACTTTGCTCCTGCTTTATCAACATGTGCAACACTAGGTAATACTTCAGAAGAAACAACATGAGGTTCAATGATTGAACCCTTTTAATGAATGTATAGTCTGCAGAGATGCTTGTAAGTAACAACAGAGAACTCATCTTAGGTGTAACATCATCAAATGAATCCAAAATCTCAACTTTATTGGTTCTCTTTGCCTTTGGAGCATCTGATTACCAAAGAATCTCTTCAAGTTAGAAGATGATAGACTCGCTTCATAATCCTTTGATACATTCTATTTAAATCGAGATCGTAAAGCCCATACTTGCTTCTTTTTCAAATCAGCATCAGTTATGAGTATAAGCATCCTTTGATACATTCTATTGGATGCAGCTTGATGAGTATAAGCATCCCATTTCTCATCAGTAATCTGAGTAGACAGTTCATCAATTTCTCTTTGTCTCTCAGGAGGCAAATTGGTAGTAAACTGAGCTTCAAGCTTTTGAGCCAATGCATGACTCTTCTTCATAACTGCACACTCAGCTAACATTCTTGCTTGTTCTTGCATTTCCTGTTCACTCACAAGATCTGAACCAAGCTCATCTTCAATCATTACTCCTTTTCCTTTGTCAGCAGACACATGAGCAACATCAGCTTGAGGATTATCAACAATAGGAACTTCAGAAGAAACACCCAAGGATGCACCAGGAGAAACATGTTGAGACAAATCTTCAACAGGTGTTGAAAAGACATCAGCAATAGGATCCAGGTTAAAACTTCTTCCAGCAAGAAATATGTCATGATGATCTGCTGAAGGTGGAGGACATGGTTGTTCTTCCATAGATGAAGCTTGACCATGTGCAGAAGAAACATCCACCATATGATCATCAGTAGTTGTAACTTTTTCAACACTTGGTTCCTTTAAAGCTTCAGTGGTATCCTTGTTCAAATACTTTCTTCTCCTTCTTCTAGTAAACTAAACAGGTTCCTTGTTCTTTGAAGATTCAGCAACAACTGGTGAAGAAACATGAGTCTTTTGAGCCACATCAGCCAAGATTTCAAGTGAAACAAACTGAGTATCCTCTTGCTCCTCATCAGAAGAAACCATAAACCTCCTTTTGCTACTTTTCCCAAGTTGTTCCTCTAAATTCTGAACCCTTTTCTTCAACCCCACAATCTCACCACCAAGTGTAGATTTAGTATCAGCAAGCTCCTGTTTGAGATCATAAACTTCCTTTACATACCTGTTCAATAAAGCATATATAGATGTCAGTGTAATAGGGTCCTCAGCTCCACCAGCAGATTGCTCTGTGGTAATGGAAGCTTCATTGGACCTTTCAGGAGAAATATGGACAAGCTCTAAATGAGAAGAGCTTTCAACAATGAGCTCTCTCACCGGACTAGGTGTGGGAAGTCTCATAAACTTCGTGGTCAATGTCATCGAGCAACATTCCGTGCTTTTGACAATTAAAGCATTCAATCTTGATTTGTCAAACGTTATACCGTTTGGGTTTGAAGTCAATGCCTCTTCCTGCTTTCTTCATGAACTTTGATCCTTGCAATGATCATGGCAACTTGCCATCTTATGTCAATTTCTTCTAGAGCATCCTCTTTAATTTGTGACAAATCTTCTTCATAAGTAATGTAAAGTGGCTTGTTGAGCGAAAAGGAACATACAACTTCATCGAGTTGATGGTGTTTGTTGGTGACGAGGTAGGGTAGTCATGGTTGTGTAATATGTCGCTTATCACCAACAAGATTGAAAGGTGATAAGCACTTTTAGTGGAAGTACTACCTCTTTTCGTAAGACACAAAAGCAATGCTGTGAGATTTTGAACTTGTTTGGCCATTCATCTCATGCTCATACACCTTTAAATGGTTGTAGAGATCATCAAAGTCCATAGAGTCCAAACCAGGTTGTCCTCTAATCATAGTAGCAATCAAATGCCATACGGATGGCAAACTTCTTAAGAACTTCAGGTTTGCATCTTCAACAGATACCTCTGCATTGTATAACTCTATAATACTAAGAAGATTTTGGAATCATTCATAGGCAAGATCAAGACCTTCTTTCACCAACAAAGGAATGTTTCAAACTGCTGTTGCAACAGATTTTATGCATCTACTGGAAGCATCATTACCTCCAAATCTTGTCTTGGGAGCTTTCCATAGTTGTTTTGCATCCTTAGCATCATGGAACTTTAGTAAGTGACCATCGTGAATAGCGATAAAAGTATGTTGAGAGCCTTTTCTTGATTTCTTTTTGTAGTCACGGCAAGGTAGGCTTAGGTGGTTTAGGTTGTCCAGAACTTCTGTGTTCTTCAAGAACGACATTACCATTGACAATCACTTCCCATAATGCATGGTCTCAGAATTGCAATGTATTGCCTCATCTTCATGCTCCAAAGATCATATTCTCCTCTTCGATGATAGGAATTCGAGTGAGGTGATGGATGGGGTGGTGCATACTTCAATCGACATCTTTGTGGTTTGTAGTTAAATTGGTTTTAAGGGTTTCTTCTTAATCGTAGTTTCCACACAAGCTCGATACCACTTGTTGGATCGATATACTCGACCAAACTAACTATGTAGCTTGTGAGGTTTAGCAACCTTGGATAAATCCTAAATTATTAACAATGAGACACCGATATAACTCTATTAAGTATGCGGAAACTACTTCAATAAAGCTAAGAAGAATAACTTTAAACTTTAACGATTATATTAAACTAAACTTTGAATCGCTTGTTATACGATTCACTAACAAACCTAATCGCTAAATAACTCTAATATCGTACTTGCATGTAAGTTTTAAGTGCATATCTCTAATGCCAATCTAGGGGTCCTTTTATAGGCATAAGGAGTACCCTAGTCGGTTTACAATTACAATCCTTGTTAAAAGTAATACTAATTCTAATATAAGAATATTCTAGAATTACATAATAGTCCTTAAGCGATTTGCATAGCATTCTTAGCCTTTGCAAGATTACTTTGACACGAGCAAGACTTTGACTTTCATTAGCATTACTTTGACCTTCTTCAAGACTTTGACTTTCTTCAAGACTTTAGCTTTATATCCCAACACTAATAAACCAATTGGCATTGTTAGTTACGTATATGCCCAACAAGTCAAATATGTGTTGCATTCTTTTACCGTATGTAGGAGAATCAATCAGCATAATAGGCAAGTTCATAACGCCTTGGTTGCAAACCTCACAAGTTTTGTTGCCTTTTATGCTAAACCACTTTAAGCATATTCTTGGTGAGCTAGGATAACTCTCCTTTGCAATTGCATTCCATCTTAAGAGTATCTTTGGCACCTCCTCAAGTTCAACCATACATATTCGCAAACAACTTATTCTTGTTCTTCCGCAATATCCGTGGAAGATCAATTAAGATGTTAGCCATAGATGGTGAATGGAACTTTTTTTTCTTCTTCAAGATGCCAATGTCATCACATGGGATTATGAAAGAAGAGAAATATTTAATCGACAATATAATTTCTGAGTAAGAAGAAATAATTGATGTATGAATTATGATGAGCTAGTAAAAGGCTATATAACCAACACGGTAATCATATACAGTAATATAGAAGTTTTCATGAGAATCCAATAGCAAAATTATACAATAAAAAACGTTCTTGAAGAGGGACATTCATGGGGGGTTGTGTTACCAGAATATCATGATCATCGATTTCGCTTGCTAGTCGACTTCGTAGTTCTTTTATAAGCTTTCCATAGGCATCACTTGCTGGGAGTGTATCCATTGTTGTAATAGAAAATATTCTTGTCATCTTTAGTATCTGTCTGAGCACCTCTGAGGTGAAGGTAAATTGTTGCCGAAAGAAGAACAACAAGAGTCGCTAATAGTCTCATCATTATGGTTAACTAGATGAGGTTTTCGGTCTCGAATGTCAATGTGGTTGGTTGGTTTTATAGGCGGGATTGGTATGTTTTCATGCAAAAAATTACTCCTACTATTATTGTATGTTTTCATGCAAGAAATGTGAATCATCCAAAAGACAATGAAAAGATCTAGAAAGGAGGCCAACACTATTATTTATTATAAAAATGTGTATAACTTGAAATGAAATGGGTATAGTTGGTTTTGAATGATGATCTTTATCTAGTAGCTTAATACTCTCAATTAATCAATCGACCACATTGTTATTTTCCACTAGCACTTGTCCATGAAAACATTTTTAAATAATACTCTTTCCATTTTTCTCAAGCACTTGTTAATGAAAACATCCTTAAATAATAATATGTTCACTTAAATAATACTATGTTCAGTTTGAGCGGAATTATATATTGTTCTAAAAATAAGTGAAGTGGTGACTTTTGATGATTAAACAAATAACAAAATGCCGTTTCAGTTATATAAGACCAATTTGTTGGTCGATTTTTTTCGGTTTTGACATGCTAAATTTTCAATATATTCGCGATATTTGCGCTTATAACATTGTTGAGCGTAAGACCTTGATAGATCTTTAAGCACTCGTAGATCGTTAGTAATGCTTATGTAATCACAAACACACTAATAGAAAGTCTCGAATACTTGTATTCTATAGCGGAATTTAAACACAAGTAATAACACAAATAACTAAGAACTCGTTGATCCTCTATGGATCTTTTAATAATACTAAAACTTTGTTTTCAAGTCGTACATAACTCATACTATTGTGTTCCTTTTATAGACAAAAACCTAACCCGTTTCCCAAGAAACGTATAAACATAAAACTAAATATGATATACATTATCACTTCCTAATAAAGCTCATGCATATCCTAACTAAATATAAAATACGAAATATCTATCTGCAGAAACCATCTACGGTTTTAATACTTGATAGAATTACTTCTTGGTAGAATCCTTGCACTTCAAACAGAATCCATCGGCGATAAATTCAACATAATTCATACTTAGCATAATTCCCAACAATCCTCCCTAAAGCGGAAGTTGACTAGGTTAAGTTCGGTTTCTTGATAGATCTTTAACACTTGAACCGGAGGATTGTACTCGAACATCGGCAACAAAGAACCAAAACAATTACATCTCTATGATGACAAAACTTTGAAACTCCGGATCTTTGCGGCAACAAATGACCAAATGTACATCAAAACATATTAGTTTCATACTATTCTCATCACATCCGGTGTGTTAACTCTTGTGAGAGGTGAATCATTGAAAATAATGGATTTGATGTCTCTTTACCAATAGCCATCACTACCGGAGTAGCCAAATGTTTAAGTTCAAAAACTATGGTACATCGATAACCATCGATTTATTAGCAAACCGGCAACCATATAAGCGGATTTGAGATGTCTTTACGTAGCCGTTTGCTCGGGACTAGTCAATTCTTAGGAGAAAGAATCACCTTTGGTGAATTGAGAACCCAATATGGTATTCCATCGCCTTTACCACAAGCCATATACTTGTGGGCTAGCCAATTCTTGGATTCCAAAAGGAATAAACCATGGTGAATTGATGACCATACAACCCTCAAAGAATTAAGCATGGGTGGTTGCAAACCCTATGATTTTGAGCAAACCATTACGACTATCAATGATTTGATGTGTCTTTACCAAAGTTGTACCCTTTGGACTAGCCAACTCTTTGATGTACACAAGGCACGGTGGTGAGTCGATAACCATCAACAATGTACAACAAACGCAAGAAAAGTTAGAAAAACAAAGAATATACATAGATTTTTATTATTTTTTTATTTTTTATTTTTTTTAACTAAGAATAAAACAAAGAAATAAATAAAACAAATAAGACAAATAATACAAAGAATACAAGATACCAAAATCAAGATGATGCTTGGTGTTGTAGAAGCTGAGTCTTAATCAATCCAACCAGTTGTTCAGCATGTAGCTTATCATTCCCAACTGGATCAGGAGAAACTTCCAACTTCTTTCTAAGCATTCTTTCCATCAATGACACAGACAAAGGATAAGTCTTATCTGAAAACATACACACAGTCATCCCACACTGTGTCTCCACCACATGCGCACTTGGTATAGGATAAAATCTCTGAGTCTCAACCTTCCACTTATGTGAATCTTCCAAATAGAATACCCTTTACCATATGGAGATTGAGAGTCAAACAGAACTTGAAGATCACCCAACAAGTATAAACCAGAACCCATTGCATCATGAGTAGCATAATGCTTAGTGACAAGGCCATACAGAGTATTCAAATCTTGCCTATCCACCAAATGAAATATTTCCTTCAAGAAGTTAAACTGCATAGAAGAATTATCCAGCCTAAAAATGGTGTTAAGCTCTCCATCAGTCAAAGTCCAAGCAGTCAACACATCATGAGACCCTTCAAGAAAAGCATCAGCATATCCTTCTTTAATAAAAGTTGAATCAGCTGCCTTGAGATCCAAAGAACCACCCTTGTGTGACTTCTGACCTTTAGATCCTTGTTTCCCAACTAATCTTACAGATCTCCTTATGGCAATGTGTCTCCTTTTAGACATCCTTTTCTTCCTCCTACCTGGTATATAAATCCCCATAGAGATAGAAGATGGTACCTTCTCAGATTCATCAGGAACATCTTTAGTAGGAATGGAAGAAGTAGAAGTAGAAGTAATTGGAACAGCACCACGCAATACATACATTCTTTCAAGCACCTCTCTGGCCCTCTTATCTTTAGCAGCTGCTTGTTCAGCTTTCCTACCCAACTCTGCTCCTACTTTATCAACAGGTGCAACACTAGGTAATACTTTAGAAGAAATAACATGAGGTTCAGCAGATTGAACCCTTTTAGCTGAATGTATAGCTTCAGTAGATGCTTCAGAAGTAACAATAGGAGAACTCATCTTAGGTGTAACATCATCAAATGAATCCACAATCTCAACTTTCTTGGTTCTCTTTGCCTTTGGAGCATCTGCACTACCAGCAATCCTCTTCAAGGTAGAAGGTGGTGTAATCTGTTTCATAATCCTCTGATACATTCTATTCAAATCAGCATCAGGTAAAGCCCATACTTGCTTCTTTTTCAAACCATTCTGATAGAGAGCAATGCTTTGATTACACACCACATTCCTCATATAGGCTTTCTTCTGAGCTGCAGTTTGTGGTCTCTGTCTCTTAGCTTGAGCCTTTTGTGCAGCAATGGCTTTCTTCTTTGCAGCTGCAACTTGCTTCCTTTGTTGTCCAAGAGCCATCATTTATGCAGCAAAATTCTCACTATCAAAGTCTGCTCCTAAAATACTTTGTGCAAGCGTAGGATTGGATGCAGCTTGATGAGTATAAGCATCCCATTGCTCATCAGTAATCTGAGTGGACAGTTCATCAATTTCTCTTTGTCTCTCAGGATGCAAATTGGTAGTAAACTGAGCTTCAAGCTTTTGAGCCAATGCATGACTCTTCTGCATATCTACACACTCAGCTAACATTCTTGCTTGTTCTTACCTTTCCTGTTCACTCACAAGATCTGAACCAAGCTCATCTTCAACCATTACTCCTTTTCCTTTTTCAGCAGGCACATGAGCAGTATCAGCTTGAGGAGTATCAACAATAGGAACTTCTGAAGAAACACCCAAGGATGCACCAGGAGAAACATGTTGAGACAGATCTTCAACAGGTGTAGAAAAGACATCAGCAATAGGATCCAAGTTAAACCTTCTTCCAGTAAGAAATACTTCATGATCATCTGCTGAAGGTGGAGGATATGGTTGTTCTTCCATAGATGAAGCTTGACCATGTTCAGAAGAAACATCCACCATATGATCATCAGCAGTTGTAACTTTTTCAACACTTGGTTCCTTTGAAGCTTTAGTGGTATCCTTGTTCAAATACTTTCTTCTCCTTCTTCTAGTAAACTGAACAGGTTCCTTGTTCTTTGAAGATTCAAAGAACAAGCGGTGAAGAAACATGAGTCTTTTGAGCCACATCGCCCAAGATTTCAAGTGAAACAAGCGAGTATCCTCTTGCTCCTCATCGACGAAACCAGAAACCTCCTTTTGCTACTTTTCCCAAGTTGATCCTCTAAATTCTGAACCCTTTTCTTCAACCTCACAATCTCACCACCAAGTGTAGATTTAGTATCAGCAAGCTCCTGTTTGAGATCATCAACTTCCTTTACATACCTGTTCAATAAAGCATATACAGATTTCAGTGTAATAGGGTCCTCAGCTCCACCAGCAGATTGCTCTGTGGTAATGGGAGCTTCATTCGACCTTTCAGGAGAAATATGGACATGCTCTAAATGAGAAGAGCTTTCAACAACAGGCTCTCTCACAGGACTAGGTGTGGGAAGTCTCATAAACTCAGGCTCACTGTCATCAGGAGCAACATGTGTGGGTGAATGACTAAGACTAGGTGTGGGTAAAGGTGTAGGTGTAGGTTGGTCAGGAGAAACATGTAATGCTTCAGCAGTAGTAGAAGGGCCCTCATCCATGGCAACTGATGGAGTACCATCAGCAGCAACATTGGTAGAAGGTGGATCACCAACAACATTACCCTCATCAGCAGCCTCATTTCCTTGAGGCAACATAGCTGCTAGCAAAGGATGATGTTCCCCCTCATAATGAGTTTTCATTGAAGCAAATAGTTTAGCAGTTAAAGCTCCTATGGGACAAAAGACTTGGACTTGGGTTGTAATGTCTAAAATCATTTGCAAAAACCTAGGGTACATTAAAAACTTATGCTTTTTCCTTTGTATATTTTCAACCATATTATCAAAAATAAACCTAGAAAAGTTATAAGTTAACCCCTGAGAAAGACATACAATACCACATCCCAGTTGAGTAGAAAATTGATCCCATCCTCCTGATTTATTGCTTATGCACTGAAGTAATGTGTGTACCAAAAACCTCCACATCGGGCAAAGCTTATTCTTGAACCATATATCTGTCCTCGTACTCTGGTATCCAAAAGCTCTTAGCCCAGCAAGTATCTCCACGGAATTAGAGTGATAAACCCCCTCAGCATCGTCCAAACGAAGTTGTCTCCTTATCAAATCCTCCGTCACAACATACTCTGTTCCATCAATCATAGCAACAATCTTTGTGTCACTCCGTTTCGTAGCAGATGCCCAAAGTTATGTAACCAACGATTCATATATCACATTCGGAGAGTGTGTTAAAGCATAATGAATCTTGGATCGCTTCAAGAACTCCACCATTGGTTCATATATTTCACGACCCTTTGCTTTTCCCAGAAAAGCAACTTTGTTATGATATTTCTTAAATTGAAGCGCCATGTGAGTACTTGTGAGAATGGGTTATGATTCACGCAACTGGAAGTATGTTTAAATTCAAGTGAAGAGGGAATCAATGAATTTTAGGCGAAGATATGCGAAGAAGGTATTAGTAGAAGTTACCCAATTTATGGTCAAAAATATCGGAACAAGTTGTTGACCATATCTGACATGTAAAGCAACTTCAAACAAATTTAAATTAACCCTTCAGCAGAAATGAAGTCAATCTGCTGAAGACGGTCAATCAGTAGAAACAACTCAAGTAGATAAGTATCTTCAGTAAATATCTTGAGTTTTACTATGCCACCCAACTCGCATTAATGATCATCAAGCCTTGAATCCGCCTATATCCAATTATCTTTACAAACCATAATTTCTCCAAAAATCACAATCATCAACAATATCATGTCAACCAAACCAGAGGTTATTGATCCAACCTCCTCTCCATCATCATCATCATCATCATCATTAGCCAGTGATGATTAACGCCCTTTATTTCGATATCCATATATAGATGAACCTCGACCTTTGAAGTCCCCATTTCTCCCTTCTTCTGAAGATGATAGTGTAGTGGATCCAAGTGAGTCTTCTAGTGATTCTGATGACTCCAACAAGGAGAGGACATCACACCCCCAACCTTCACTGCCTCAACCTCAACCAAGGTCACGTGCCAGAAGAGAGGTGGTGTTAGCTCTTCATGCGCCATGTTTTGGTGCTTCATCTTATATCGGTAAGGGAAAGGGCAAAAGGAAGATGGAGTGATGCTTTATGGTGGAACGAGTAGATGGAACAACCGAAGATTTCTCATATCACAAATCCATCTACCATGCCTACCAGCTTCATCTTCGTTTTCATCAATCCATCCTTTCCATTTTAATCTTGACTTCTTCGTCGTACTGGTCATGCATATCCACCAGCTTTTGTAATAGACGATAGGAACTAGTATAGGTTTGGTAGATCTTGTATAGAAATGGCCTTTTATTTTCATTTGAAGTTGATTGTAAGTTGTAAGCGGTAAGCTGTAAACTGTTTCTTGAATGAATGAACAATTTAACTTCAGTACTTCTCTTCAGTAGAAATCATTAGATCACTTCAGTACTTTTCTTCAGTAGAAACAAGCTTCAAGCTTACTAAACCATATTCCAATTAACCAATCTTGGTGAACTTCAACTTATAGATGCAATCTGCAAAACAAACACAGAGAAACACATAAACCAAACCAAGACAAACAAAACTAAAATTACATAAGCAGGTTAGTGTTAGCAAACAAACATATACACAATAATTTACAAAGTTTACAACAATAATCCTCCCCTGAGGCATATGCCTCCCCTGAGGCCTATGCCTCCCCTCAAACTTTGTAGTTAAGGGTTAAGCATCCCAATATTGACAACTAGGTGTTGAAACCTAGGTCCATCAAAAGCTTTAGTCAACAAATCTGCCACATTATCATCAGTGTGAATTTTATCCACTTTTATCAAATGTTTTTCATATGCATCTCTTATAAAGTGGTGCCTGATTTCAATATGCTTAGTTCTACTGTGAAAAACTGGATTTTTAACTATGCATATGGTACTTTGATTATCAATAAAAATTGTTGTGTTCATGAAGTTAAACCCATAATCCAACAATTGATTTTGTATCCATAGTACCGACCACAACAATTGGCGACAACAACATACTACGCTTCAATAGATGAGGTAGCCACAATAGTTTTTTCTTGCCGCCAAGAAATCAATCTTCTTCAAGGAATTGGCAACCTCCGGTTGTTGTTCTCCTATCCGATTTGCACCGGCATAATCACTATCACTATATGCTTCCAACTTAAAAGGAGACTCTTTAGGGTACCAAAGACCTAAATGGGGTTGGCCTTTTAGATACTTAAAGATCTTCTTGATCGCATTCGGATGGGAAGCAAGTGGAGTGACTTGATGTCTAGAACAAGCACTCACAGCAAATATAATGTCGGGCCTAGAAGTCATCAAATACATCAATGAACCTATCATGGATCCGTAAGGTGAACATTCACGGCAGGATGCGGTTCAAAATTATTCTTTGGTTTTGGAGCTTCATAAGGTGTAGTGGCGATTCGACATTCTCCATATCAAACTTCTTCAAAATGTCCTCACATATTTATCTGGTGATAAAAATACCATCAGTTTCTTTGAACTTGGAGACCCAAAAGAAAGTAAGCTCCCCATAGCACTCATCGAAATTCTCCTTCATCGACTCCTCAAACTCCCCACCCAAGCTTCTTTAGTGGATCTAAAGATAATGTCATCCACATAAACTTGCACAAGAATGATGTCTGTGGAATTCTTCTTAAGGAAGAGTGTTTTGTCAATAGCACCTCTTCTATAACCATGCTTCAGCAGAAATGATGAAAGTCTAGCATACCATGCTCTGGGTGCCTGATGTAGTCCATAGAGAGCTTTTACAACCTTGTAAACATGTTTTGGATGATATGGGTCTTCAAAGCCTTTGGGTTGAGTGACATATACCTCCTCTTCTATCTCACCATACAGAAAAGTACCTTTGACATCCATTTGATATACCATGAAACCCATGTAAGATGCATAGGCCAAGAAGATTCGAATGGCCTCTACTCTAGCTACAGGTGCAAACACTTCATCATAATCAATTCCTTCCTCTTGCCTGTATCCCAGAGCCACTAATCTTGCTTTGTTTTTAACTACAATACCCCTTGCATCTCTTTTGTTCTTCAAAATCCATTTTGTCCCAATTGCAAATTTCCCATCAGGTAGTGGTACCAATATCCAAACCTCTTGATTCTTGAATTGTAGCATCTCTTCTTGCATTGCTTCAAGCCAGCTTGAATCTTCAAAAGCTTGAGTAACACTGGTTGGTTCCACTTGGGATAGAAAACAAGCAAACAGACAATGCTTAAAGTCTGTGTGATTGTCCCTCTGCTGGTTTGAGACATAGGAAAGAAAAGCAACCTGCCCATATTTAGAACTTGTCACAGTCCTTCTAGTTCTAACAGGTGCTAAAGGATCACCAATAACATTGGATTGAGGATGAGCAATGTTGATCCTTTTAGTAGCAGTGGGATTAACTTCAATGGATGTAGCAAGATTAGTCACAGTTGGTTCAAAATCACTATCATAGGAAGGTGAGGTGAAGATTCCAGCTTTGGGTTGATGATTACCAAGATCTGAAGGACTTGGAAATCGTGTATATGGTTCTCCAAAGTCTGTGGACACACGAGTAGAAATGGGAGTAGATGCAGCAGGGCTGTCAGCAGATTTGGTGAAGCCAGGAGAAACAGAATACCCATCAGGAGAATCATGGTTTCCACTAACTGCTTCGTTTGCAAATTCTCCACCAAGCTTCTCAGCTTCTAGATTAGTTGCATACTCTTGCTTCTTGAGTCTAGCAAGGTCCTCTGCATATTGTGACTCATCTTCACTCTCATCAAAAGTAACATTAGAATTATCACCTGCAAAATGGTTAGGGGAGAAGGAAGGTACAATAATAGGATGTTCATCATCCTCAAACTCACTATCAGAATCAGCATCCATGGTACCTGCATTGTCAGTGGGAGACTCTTGTGTACCTGCATTTTGGTTAGCCACATGTCTAGAATAACCCAAGTAATCAGTTAAGTAATCAAGGTCAAAAGACCAAACATGACCTTGTCCTTGAACGTTAGGTTTATCTTCTAGAAATCTCAGGTTCAAAGTCTCTTCAATCTTCTTAGCAAATAAATTATATACCCTATAAGCCTTACTATGAGCTGAATAACCCCCAATATACCCCTCATCAACTTTCTCATCAAATTTACCCAATGGATCACTAGTATTCAAAATAGTCACTTGACATCCAAAAGGTTTGAGGTAGTGAATAGCAGGAACTTTCCAAGTGAGAAGTTCATAAGGTGTCTTGAAATGAGGTCTAGTGATGGATACCCTGTTCAGTACATAACAAGCTGTGCCAACTGCTTCAGTCCAAAACATAATGGGTAATTTAGAGTCTGCAAGCATGGATCTTGCTACCTCTATTAAGGTCCTATTCTTTCTTTCGGCTACCCCATTTTGTTGTGGGGTTCTTGAGTGCTATAGTCCCTTTTATCCCTTTAGACTTACGAGTTCTATCAATCTGACATTTTTGAACTCTGTCCCATTATCACACGAATACCTTTAACCTTTTGTTCGGTGATTTTCAACAAGGGTAATGAACTCTTTTAAAGCGGATATGTTTCATCTTTAGTTCTCGGAAAGAATACCCAACAAAACCTGCTGAAGCCATCAGTGATTACAGACAAAAATACTTGTGATAAATACCGGACTTGAGTTGGACCAAAGAGATCCATATCAAAGAATCGAAGAGGTTCTAAAATAACGCTCATAGCAGTAATAACTTTGTATGAGGCTCGTGTTGCTTTCCTTTGTTGCGTGCAACACGTTATATTCATTGGTGAAAACTTTTGAAGGAAGTCCTTCAACAAGACCCAGTTTAGAAAGCTTGTTTATGGTCTTGAAGTTCACATGAGCCATCCTTCTATGCCATTTGTAGACTCATCTAGGATGCTTTAGCCACCAAACAAGTTAGGTCACCTACGGTTGAACATCATTCAAGTTGAATGTGTATAGATTGTGATTTCTAGGAACTCTCAGCAGAATTGAGGTATCTTCTGGTAGTTTGAAGTCTTTTGATAGTACCAGACATTCATCCTCAGAGAAGAATACTTTGTTCTTGGTCTCACAAATTTGTGAGACTGAGAACAAGTTGAAGTGTTGCAGTTTCTTTACATAGTACACATTCTCAAAATCCAGTTGAGGTGTTTTGATGTTCTTTTCCCAGTGATTCTATCATCACTTCCACCAAAAGTCACATTGCCTCCTTCTTCTATGGGTATGAAATTATGCATCATTTCTCTGTTTCCTGACATGCTTCTGGAACAACCACTGTCAACAATGCCAACTTCCTTATGCTTAAGAGGATGATCCTACAACAACAACAAAAAATATACAAAGATAAGTACACTATGGAGACTCAAGTCATTCTTGACTTGAGCACATAATGGATCATAAGATTTAGGCCATGTAGATGAATAAGATCCACCATTGTTCTTGGTTCTCCATTTAAAATTAGGTCCTGTTTGGTCCAGAACAACTTCTCTTGAGGGCTTCCAATATTCCTATAACCCTTCCCATCATACATGAGTCAAAACAACCCGGGCCAATAACCATTTTGAAAATATGAACTAGCAGGTTTCACATATGGTCTCGCAACAGATTTTCTCCAAGGAAATGGAGATTGTATATTAGCAGATTTATAAGTTGCTTGTGGAACAAAAGATGGTATATCATTAACATTTTTCCACATTGGTCTAGGTTTCGTTTGATTTACACCCATTCTTTGCTCATGAAAGTCACAATCCTTAATCAAATGAAATTTACTTCCACAAACAAAACATGTCTTCTTTTTAGAAGATTTATTCAAACCAAAAGATGTTCTATTACATGCAGAAGTATTCAAACCATAAACATTAAAAGAATTGTTTTTAACAGACTGAAAGACATTATTGTGCAAAGAATTAAAAGACAAGTCTTTAGAGGAAACCGACTTGAAGTTGATTCCTCGTGAAGAACTCTAACATGCTTGTAGGTAGTCTTGGGTGTAGGCCTGGGTGAGGTCTTGGGAAGGTCGACTTATCACTTGAATCTGGCGGCATAAGTAGACCCTTGGTCAAAGGACTTATCACTGTTAGAACAAGAGACAAAGTCATTAGATGAAGATTCAAGGTCTGGCAAGTCTTTTGACTTTTTGCCATACAGATGGTGTGATCCATCAAAGTCAACTGTAATGGACAGGTCAATGGGCATATGTTCACCTCTAATAGGTCCACGTACAACATGTAAATCACCTTCTTTTACAAAATTAGCTAATCCTGTTGGTGTAGATTTACGTGTGTCATCCCTAGCTTCTATTCCTACATACTTCTTAAAGCCTAAACCTATTGCAGTATTAAGATTTTGACTAGCATAGATGTGACTAGCTAACTTGTTTCCATTCAATAACCATTCCTTATGCCTAGCTATTTCCTCATCTAGTTTCTCTTTTAGCACTTTGTTTTCAGTAACTATATCAGCTTTTTCTTTTTCAGTGCGTTTTAAATCAATTTTAGTACATTCTAAATCACTTTCTAACACCCTTATCTTTTCATCATAAGCCAGTTGATTCTTTTGAAACCAAACTTTTTGTCTTTCTAATGTTTTTAAAGCCTGTTTATAAGCCTCAACTTCAACATAGCATTCATTATATTTAGGTTTCAATTCATCATAGGCTACTTTAAGTTCATTATATCTTTCACTACAACCAAACACACAATTATGTACCTGAGAGATGCCCATCAAGGCAACTTGATCATGCCTATCCTCTGAAGTACAGCTTGCCAGCAATCCAATATTCTCAGCACCATGAACTTCATCATTCTCATGCATCTTCCAGTCGACATGGTCATCCATGGTGACAAGAGTCATGGAGGATCGGTCTTGTTCCGGCTTCCTTTTGACTACGATGATAGGAAGAATATCTAACCTCATCACCAGCCTTCCTATCCTCGCATTCTCTTGAGAAGTGACCCATCTGATTACAAGTATAGCACTTGACTTTCTTTCAGTCAAATCTAGCTGGATCTCTTCCTTGGAAACCAAACTTTCTCCCAGACTTACGCTCAAACCTCTTGATGTCCACTGAAAGCATGGCCACCTGCCATTTCAAGTTCATCTCCTCCATATCAAGTGGATCCAACTGTTGAAAATCCTCAAAGGCAAGTTCTCACTTGAGTGTCATAATCGGCAACAAAAGAGTGAAGTATATCTTCCAATACACCACTAGCTTTAGGTTGAGAACTTGATGGAGTGGTAGTGTAAGAAGATGATGATGAGTAAGTTGGACTTGGAGCATGGGTCATCTTATTGGAGGAGGCTCCAACAAATGCTGTGTGACTAAGAGTGGATGAACGAAAGGGACTTCTGACATCAGGCTCAAGAGATTTAAGTTTATTGTATAGTTCATCAAAAGTGAGCATATCCAGTCCACCTTTAGCTTTGAAGGCAATGCTTACTTGCAACCAAGATGAATGTAACGATCGCAAGAACTTTGAGTTGCAGTCATCATTATCTGGTTTTGCCTTCAGCTGATTCAATTGACTCAATATCTTATGAAACCTGTCATATCCCTTGTGGATACCTTCCTCTTCAGAGATTTGGAATTCTTGAAACTGTTGTTTCAGCATTGATTTCCTCATTCTCCTGGACTCCTCATTTCCACCAAACCTAGCCTTGATTTCCATCCATATGTCCTTGGCATCAAAGATGTAGTGAAAATCACCAGTGATCTTCGTGTATAGCCTGAAGAAGAATAGTTCTCACTTTGTGCTCTCTTTGAACAACCAATATCTCTTGCAGATTTGGGAGGAACAATGGTAACATTACCATCGGGATATGTGATAGTCCTCTTCAAACTGTTCCCTTATTCACAATTTCCCAGAGATTCCGGTCAATGTTGGAGATCCGATTCGCATCTTCATGGCCCACAGATCGTACTCCTACTTCTTGAGGTATGGAAACTTTGCATTGCTGTTTGAGAGACTGAGTTGTTGTAGAGATATGTTGTTGTTGTTGTTGGTGACTTCAATTTCATCATCTGATCCAGGCATGATGAAGGTTGTTTTGGTTGTATGGGTGTAATTAAAAGACTGTTCTTAGTATCGTAGAGACTCTCCCGAGGCTCTGATACCACTTGTTAAACGTAAGACCTTGATAGATCTTTAAGCACTCGTAGATCGTTAGTAATGCTTATGTAATCACAAACACACTAATAGAAAGTCTCGAATACTTGTATTCTATAGCGGAATTTAAACACAAGTAATAACACAAATAACTAAGAACTCGTTGATCCTCTATGGATCTTTTAATAATACTAAAACTTTGTTTTTCAAGTCGTACATAACTCATACTATTGTGTTCCTTTTATAGACAAGGAACCCTAACCCGTTTCCCAAGAAACGTATAAACATAAAACTAAATATGATATACATTATCACTTCCTAATAAAGCTCATGCATATCCTAACTAAATATAAAATACATGGAATATCTATCTCATGAAACCATCTACGGTTTTAATACTTCAAGAGAATTACTTCTTCAAGAGAATCCTTGCACTTTATAGTCATGTAATCTAATCGAAAACTAAGTATCTTGTGTATTGTGGTTTGTTAAATAAAATCTTTTTAGGCTATTGAGACCAAACTTAACGTGACTAAATAAAATTATCTGAATAAAAAGAATAATAAATAAAATCTTAGTTTTCGATAATATATTTTTAAACTATCTCAATAAAAAGAACAATAAATAAAATCTTTTTTGGTTTTTTTTTCTAAATAAAATTACACTTTCCAATTGTAACAAAGAATTAAAAAAATATTAGTTATATTAGTGTTCTTTATTGTCAAAAAAACTCTATAAAATGTTCTACTATATGAACTCACAACAGTGACATGCTAACACGACAATTAGCATTCCAGCATAAGATTAAACTATGAATCGATCTAAATTATCGAAACACAAACACATAATGCGGTATCTAAACTTTATACACAAGATGAACATGTCTATGCAAAAACTATATATGAACCCTTACCACGTACGTCAAACATCATTATAAACCAAAATTAAGAACAATAATTAAAACAAAAAATAAGTTGTTTGTTTTTGATAGATAAAAAATATTATTAAAAAATTTAAAATATTCCTTGCATGCTAAATATTATAACTAGTATTCTATTGAAAATAATAACAAAAAAATCAAAAAAAAATATAAAAAAGAGAAAAGAACAAAAATACGGGCTACCATCCTACATCTATCTTTAAATTTATGTTCGTTTGTTTCAATTTATCTAGAGTTTAGAGTGTCGAGTCTTGGCTTAGCAACGCCATTCTTCTCATGCTTGTAACATAAAGATTTTTGACTTGCCACCACTAAATCGCATATCCCACCAAACCCTTTGTTTCCCTACCGTAAGCCTAACGTTACAACCCTTTAAAAGACCTCTTGGATAGTTTTTCCTAGGTGCTTACGCCCAAGCGATGGATGTTTGATCTAATCTCAAGACTATGGTAATCTATGTACTAGGACCGGTTAATGAGTGTTTATCTTCCATTTCCAACTTGATATATTTCATATACACCCGAGAGATGAGAGTATCCAAACACCACTTGTGAGGTGCTAGTATGTAATTTCCGTGCTTGTTATGACTTTTGTGGGGCTTATATGTGTTGTGAATCGTTCTAAACTAATGTTTCATGACCCCTAACTTATAAATTGATTGGCCAAAAGCACATTTGCTTGAGGACAAGCAAATACCAAGTGTAGGGCTATTTGATAAGGATTTAAAAGGTACACTTTTGAGGGGTCATTTAAGCCCTTAATTGATCACTTTGTATCCGCTACTACTTAATTTCGTTCTTTTCACTTTTTAGGTCTCTTGAAGGCAAATTGTTGAATGACACTTATTCGGACGAAAAGGCGCGAATATATGAAGAAAATGGCCAAAGTCAAGAATCGAGACACTCAAGTCTTTGGAATTGAAGGGTCGGCATCATCGCTTAAATGCGACGCCGTCATGACACATCTTGGAGACGACTCGAGAGCAAATTGCTAATTTACAAGTGATGGCATCAGTTTAAAAGAGTAGAGCGTCGCAACTCGCACGGCCCAGATTTGGATCCGCACGGCTCGAGGTTGAAGCCGACGGCGCCACGAGCATAAGGTGACGTCACGAGTTGACGTGGCCAAGACGAAACCCTAATGAGCGATGACCCGACGAAGGCCACAATTAAAGAGCGACGCCACGCATTTTGTAACACTATATATAGAATCCGAATTTTTCGCTTTAAGGAGGTAGTTTTGTGGAGTAAAACCTAAACCGCACCAAGGTCTTCTCTGGGCAAGATCTTAAGGTTCTATACCCTATTGTACAACAAGATAAGTGTTTTACTTCATTGATTCAATTATGTCTTCAATTGTTTGTGTGTATGCTTGCATGTTCTCCATGTCCGGCTAATTTACTTGTGTGTTTGCTTAGATATATGAAACCTAGGTATTGAATATTGATTGGTTGTCTCTTATCTTAATTGTGATTGACCTAATATTGCGATAGGTCATCCGTTGTGTTATTAATGCTTGATTAGTCTTTGTTGAACCTTAGCTTATAGTTACTAGTGGAATTGTAGACTAAATATACAAAGATAACCTTAGTGTTAAGGTTATGAATCCTAGAGATTTCGTAGTCATTAACCTTAGGTAGCTTCAAAGAGTTAGGGATAAACGCATACCTTACGACCTTAGAAACACAGTGCGTTAAGAATTAGGACGTGACAATTCAACCATCAATAGGAGATAACTAGGGACTAATAACATCTAAGTAAACACATTTTTAATCATCATAAGAGCACACACCAATAGACATAAACTACACTCACCTTAGGTTAGATAATTAGATAAGTAGAGTAATCGGTAGAAATACCAACCCCAAATCCAATATCCCGAGATTCGCACTTTCAATTTCCTAAAAATATAAAAAGATAAAAAATAATCTTCCTCAACCCTAACCTTAGCGTAGTAATTTCTCACTAGCATTCCTATTCCCTGAGAACGATATCAATTCCCAAGGCTTACCCTAATACTACACTACAACGATTAGGTTCACCGCTTAGGGTGTTGAAAAACTTGCTCGACGAAAAGGAAGTTCCTTTGACTTCAACGCGTTGTAACGCGTGACGAAGAACCAAGCTACGACAATTTCGATGCAAAATGTAGTCATACAAATAAGGAGCCCATGGCGAGTGTTTATCCCAATACACTCGACACGACATGCTATATGTTTTGCCTTCACCCATGCGGGGCCAACCTAACAGGAGTCACCCCCAATAGATATATTTATAACATTCTTGCTTCCCAGCAGGAATTGACGGTACATGAAAAGGGCAATATGGGATCTAAGGACTTAGGCTAAGCTGCGTAATATTCTAAGTCAAACATTTTGGTATGGTCCATAAAACATCTATGTGTGATGTAAGAAAACATTCAATAGTATAGTAGGTGAACATATCAATCATAAAGCATAGTATGCATGGAAATGCACAATTTTAGTAAATAAAATCATTTAAGTAAAATGAGCATGTATCTTCCCCCAAAACAAGTATAAAACAATTTAAAAATAGGAGGCTATGAAACTCACCTTAGCTATGTGCAGTATGAAGTGGAATAAATCAAGTGGTGATAGTGCACGGCTCCGACACGCAACCTAATTTAGTACGGCAATTTAGTCTTTAATTCATGTTTAAGACTCGATAAAGTTTGACAAAACTTTATAAGTTTTAAATGTTTATGTTGTTGTTGTTGCTTGTGTGGCATCGGTTAAGTTTAAAACCTTTTTCTAAATGTTTGTAAGTATTGGCTCTTGGAAGGGTATACGCAGAAGTATATCAAGGAAGAATGAGGCTTTGGTTTGATGATAACCGAATGAGGATATACGAAAGGTATGTACATTTATTTGGACATTATCGGACTAAGGGGACATCGGGAATGAAGGAAGTATATATACATTTACCCATATAGATATATATAATTTATATATATGCTTATGTCGTTACTAATAATTAAAGAGAAGGTTTTAAGTCCAAAATGCATTTCATGTGTCAAATGTATACATTTTAAAAGAAATAATCATGCTTGTAAGTGTTGATATAATTATTTGAAATTGCTATGGAAAATATATAATATATTTGTATAAAATTGGGCGTGACCTGGATGTATAACCTTTTTGTCCGAGGTGACTATCGTCAAAATTTCATAAAAGTATTTCTTATTGATATTAAATAATTGCAAGTAAATGTTTACCAGTTCTAAATTTTTAATAAATTTTTGGATATAAAAACTTCCATTTGAGTTATACCAAAAATATGGGTTTATGTTTCCAATAATTAGATTTAGGAGTATAATAAGTGATACAAAATATTACTTTATAGTTTAAGTATTATTTATTGTTCATATTTCGTTATTCAAGTTGTGACTTATGTTTTTAAAGATATTATCGATATATTGCAAGTCTTGTCATAAGTCGTAATGATTAATGAGTCGTGTGATTAATTTATGTCGAGTGCAATGGAATGGAATTTAGTTGGAAGACTCAAATGAGATGACGTCCAACAACCCCGGTGGGTGGCATAAACCAGACGGACGATTACACTGGCACGGGCCCGTGATTGTACATACTCTTATTTAAATTGGTCCGGCACGATATTAACACAAGATCAATTGTACCTTTTGGATACGGATGGGCCTTGCACCAATACATTACCCGAAATTCCTATAATAGGCTAAAATGAAATATTTGAGTTTCACTTCGCTTGTAAACAAATTTTGACACAAGGAAATAATGTATTTTTTTTTAATGCCAAAAACTTAGCCCAAGATCATTTTTAATGCGACAATACCAAGATGACGTTGGTTTAACCCGACAACTACTCGAGACTCACACAGCCACACCCATGGCCTTGTGACAAACGCAATCGACACCCTCCTAGGTGTCCCTTATTAACTCATGGCAGCACCAACACAACCCTCTTTGGGTTACTTGTATGCTGAGTAAGAATATAACGGTATTAGCAAATTACTCGCCTAGTGACTAGTACTATCGGGTACTACCCGTAACCCGTCAAGCTTATGGTCATAGAGTTGTACTAGTCGAACATAAAACAACCAAGACAATTTCCCCTGAAGTGAGGTTAAATCTCAGTCGAGACGACGCAGGTGCAAGGCAACCACAGTCGAGATGACTAACTACATGAAGTGAGGTTAAATCTCAGTCGAGATGACGTAGGTGCAAGGCAACCACAGTCGAGATGACTAACTACATTAAGCCGAAACTTAGCCATCAAGTCGAATACCCATTTAAGCCAATACAAGGTTTGTGTCATTACAAGTTTTAAAGTTTTCTTTCCTTATTCTGTTTACCACACTATATTAACAAACCATGACTTATTTCATTTTTTTGAGAAAAGAAAAATTATGTTTGTTTTCTTTTGGGATCTTCGACAGCAACAACAACAATATATAAAATTTTAGAACTTCCAATCAAGACCAATTCCTCTATCAATATAATTTCCACTAAAATTTAACCAATCTCATTGTTACCAATATTAATGGTGGAGAAAGAATAAAAATATATACAGCTTCGAATTTATAACAGATTGAACATAATCAATAAATATTTTCTTACAAATTTCTTGGGGACGAATGACCTTAACACCGAAACCCATGAGCTCAAATTCGAGAGGACTTGAAGCGAATTGGTACGATTAAATACTTGTAGCATCTTCCTTATGCTTCAATTAACAAAACCCCCAACTCAATTTCAAAAACCCCCTTGATTTATAGGAACCCTAATTTTTCGGATTTTTGATGAAAGATGATGAAACTGTGATTTCTTGCTCCCTTTTTATAGATGGGATTGTGGAAAGAAGAATCTAGCCCTTCTTGAATTTGTTTGAAGGTGGTAAACATCCATGGCACACGTCTTTTTCTCCACTGCCACGCCTCTTCATCTTCACATGATGTCTATGGAGGTAGACCTTTCTTGAAGGGTGGTGGTAGAGCACTTTTGGAGTTGACTATCAAAAGGGAGGAAAGTATCCATTTTGTGTTTGGTTTTACCGTATGTCGACAAAGAGAGAGGGAGAGGAGGCGTAGGGTGGTGGATTAGAGTAGGAGTAAATAAGATTTTTATTTTGTTTTATTATTCCTTACGGTATTAATCGTTTCGTGTTTTGTCGAATCTCGAGTAAACGTACCTTCCTAAGATCGAAAAATATAGAAATTATGTTTTTGGAAACGATTTCTTAAACGTAATAATATAACATTATTATTACGTAGAAATTTGATTATAACTGTTTTCCATTAGAAATTTGGTGTCGGTATGCGTGCGGTGCCGTGATTTTCTAAATTCACGAGATAACCTCTCGTTTACTCTTGTAAATTATCAGTGAATGTTAAAAAGTGTATATTTTACTTATCTCAGTATTTATTTATAGTTCTGTGTGTTACTGCATGCTTTAGTGTGCGGGATAACTTCCCAAAACAACGGTTTAAGCTTATATGTACTTAAATTTAATTCATAGAATAATAAATTTCACATTTACTATAACGATACTAAGTGGACAAGTATCGTGTGTGCGGTGTCGGGTTTTTAAGGAAACGAGTTGACCTCTCGTTTTTAAATTTCAAATATCGACAGCTGTTAGAAAATAACCGATTTGAATTTTCTGACGTAATAAATATTATTATAATAATCTGAAATTTTACGGGTTATTATAGTCTACCCACATTACAAGAGATTCATCCCGGATCTCAGGTTACGTTACCCGATAGGGTGTCGGGAAAGAGGTGATGGTATTTGGAACAAGTTTTGAGTTTCTCTAGGTTGTTCTAGGGTTTCCCTTTTGTGTATGGGTACCTAGGTGTTCTGCTAGCAACACATCCTCTATCTGAGGTGCAATGATTTTCTAGAGTAAGTTCATTGGGTGAAAGCTCTAATTTTTGACGTTATAAGGTTTCCCTATTATGTTAGTGTGGGCACCTCTAACTTCTCATGGTCTTATCAAAACATACCCATTTCGGTGTTTAATGATTCTAAAGTATAGGGTTGATTCTTAAGATTTGCTATGGTTTGTGTGTTTTCTTCTTAAAGGAATGAAGAACTTTGTTTTCGAATTTTCTTCGAATAAATGTTTACACAAGTTTGACTAGGACCGATTTTAAAATCGATAGTTGTGTAAAATGACACATTTTCAAAAGATTGTAAACCGATTCTTAATTATGGTGTGTATAAGAAAATTTTAGAAACTTTTAGTGTTTCACCAAAGATTTTGTTTCATTTTAATGAGGATTTGGAAAGTATTATTATAGGATTTTAAAGGGAATCCTCAAAATTTAGAAACTATATTGCGGGAAGGATGTATAGAAGGATATAAACATTTACCCGTGATTCACGAGTATAGTTTAGTTGTCTAAGTTGGGTAAGGTTAGAGGTTTAATAGTTGATGAACATCATTGTTATCTATGGTTTTAGGCAGAGGTGTGGATACATCCTAAGGTTAGGCTTAGCTACCAAGGAGAACATTGGTCATTTCCTTTTATGAGGTATTAACTTAAACACTTTTCGAGGGAGTAAATAATCAACCGGGTGATTTCAGAGTAATTTGTAAAATAGTGTTTAAAGTATTAAAAGACACTTTATCTTTGTAAGGTAATTGTGGTTTACTTTATGGTGTAGTGACAAGGTAGCAAGTTAGGCACTGTTATTCTTAAGAGGTGGGTGGAGATTCTATGAATCTGATTTCAAGGTAGGGTGTAAAATTTTCAAGTTTATGTGGAATTATATGTCATTTATCATGTCTTTCTAGATTTTGCCAAAGGTTTATTGTTCTTTTGTTGCCTATTCCACTAGGGATCTTTCATAGTTGCTATAGAAGGTTGCTCCTAGAATGGCTTGGTTCGCCTACCTGAGTGTAAAGTTTGGGGTAGAGGTGACTATAACATAACCCGATTGTGATATGGAAAATGTCTATATAGGAAAATAAATTTGTGGCTTATGATTAAGAAATAGTGTGACGCCAGTGTGTGGCTTTAGTGTAACGCCAGTGTGTGGGTTTAGTGTAACGCCAGTGTGTGGCTTTATAAAATATTACATGCTCATTTACCAAAAACATTACCATTTTCTGATATTAATCAAAACTCACCAGACATAACGCTATTATAACTATCTTAAGTATTGCAAAATTCACCTCTGAGTCGGACATATGTGATCAGGCTATGTCCCATCGTCTCTGTTGAATATAGGTGATCAATCTATATTCAACCGAGGTTCAATAAATTTTGAAATACTTAGCTTAGTTACGCTAGTACTATGTCCTAACGCTTTTAAAAGTTGTCTTGAAAGATTAGAACAATTATTCCCTTTATGTGAGGGGAAAGGTATAGTGCTGTGATACGTAAATATACGTATAAGAAAAATAATTATAACATATAGTGAAATTAGGTGAGTAGTAATAAAACATATATCTTATCAAGTGTGATCACAACAGGATCATGAGTGAGGCATCAGCTTGGCAGGCAGGCACGCGTCGATCATAGGGTTAAGTTTTTGTAAAAGTGGTTATAGTCTAGGTTTAAAAATACTTAGTTCTCTATAACCTAGGTTCTGATGCCAATCTGTAACACCCCTAAAATGGCTCAGCGGAAGCACACAAGTATGGGGTGCTACTAAATTGATACCACAACATAAGCATAGAACAATTGATTTTCATAAAGAAACTTTTATTCATTCTTAAAACAATGTTTACATTATTGATTTGTGCGGAAAATGGCCCATTATAAAAATGTGGTCCCAATACATAAATCGAATCGTCTATGACCATGCCATGCCTTTGTCTTGCGCCTCCAAAGATAAGCTATCACGTCAAAACACGAAGATGCATGCTAAAAATAGGTTGGTGAGTTCATAGGTTTATTTAAATTCAAGATCCCATTTGTAACATATTGGATTTCACACATCAAACCAAACACAAAGTAGGCGATAAAGAGTTCTAGAGAGAAAGTTAGAGGTTTAGGGAACTTTAGTGAGAGAAAGAAAAGTCTTATTATGAGCTCCAACTCTACCTTGGAAGGTAGAGAGTATTTATAGTCTTTACATAAATCGCCACCTATCGGGCCTGGATCGTGCATACAGCTGGTAAAGACCCGTCTGTCCTCCACGGTGTTACTTAAACTAAATACTACTTAACTTATAATAATCTACGACTCACGAGCTTAATGATTGCATATACTTGAGGTGACCTACTCTTTAATAACCGGATTTACTAAATCCTAACAATCTCCCTATGGAGGTCACCTCAAACATATACTAAAATTACATTGAATACAAATGATATTACATTAAAGATTGTTCTTGCATTCTTGATGTAGTACTTTTCTCTCAAGCTCGTAGTCATCGATTCTTCTCATTGCATGTTTGGTTAATCCAAGTGGAGGTCTTTTGTTGATCCACGTGATAATAATTTTGAGCCGCCTTTTGAGATCATCAAGAAACATCAATCTCGACTCATCCATTGTGGTGTTGGTATTATGTGATATTGTGACATACGGACCGACATGCTCACATTCGGATCATGATATATTCTCATCGAGTAGCGGAAGCTTTTGTTGATTCATGATATTGGCAGCAACAGAAAGCGTAAGCATGGAGTGAAAATATCGAGTCATTGATGCACTAATCATGATTTTTTTGAGATGAATGTGTTAAGTGAGCATGCGGCTATGGATTGACCGCATCATTCGATCACCGCAAACGTAGGGCATACCGCATAAAATAATTAGCAATAAAGCGCACGAAAGTGTCTTTGATCACTTCGTTGAATCGAGGTACACGCCCACGGTTCCTCGCTGATCAAGACAAGTACCGCCTGTGATCGTGTATAATTCAAGAATTTCCTTGATGTGGTTTCGCAATGCTTCTACCGTTCTCAAACCGAACATCTCAAAGAAGACAACACGGAGTGAGTGTACCAAATAATAGAAATTCACCGATTGATGAAAAGAGATTTGAAAACAATCGTATCGCTCAATAGAAATTGTTTTGCAATACAACGAAGGTTTTAATGAAAATAAATTATCAATCATAAACACCTTTTGATTTGAAATATTCAGACACGGTCGAAGTGCTAAAGAAAAGAGTTTTAAGCACAAAGACCGGTTTTTCAAAGGTATCCGTCAATCCATAACTCGAACCGTGATTGATTCAAAAGATTGAATCGCCCCATTGTTTTCGCTCGCTTGTCACATGGTTGATCTATTGAATAGATCTCACATGCCACCTACCAGAGCTTGTTTGATGTTGGCTCCGTAAGGCTTTCCATCTTCATTGTGCATATGTTTGCATATCACTCGGATGTTCCGCAATACCACAAGGATAATGCGAGGACTCAAGATATAATCTCTTTCCACATTGTGTGAAATAGAGAGTCTTCATTGAATGTGTCCTAATGAGATTTATGGATGATCTCGTGGCTCTAGACTCAATTTGTGCATATTTGGATCCAGATCGGAGACTAGGAGAGGGTCTCCTTCTTCAATATCAACCATCTCTAAGAGAAAGTCGATAGATAATGTCGGTTCCCGTGAGAATGAAACAAGTCCTTTTAAGAGGAACTTGAGTGGTTTGGGAAGTTGAAATGCAAAGTGTGTCATCGGGTCCATGACGCCTTGTCTTCAATACCGATGTTACCTTGGTAACCACCAAGAGCAAATGAATTGAACCCGGCTTATGCCCTAAGGTTGAATAATTGAGGGCTATTTGTTTTCACCCTTTCTCATTCAATTTTTTTCATTCTTCAACCCTTCAAGCTTACCGAGACTTCATAGCTAGAACCTTGGTGGGTTTATTCCAAGACTAGCTCGCACTCATCCGCACTCTTCCCATATCTCATTTTTCTCCTTTTTCAATATACCCAAGGACTTCTACACTATCTAGTGGATTGTCCTCGGTAGATCCCTCCGGCTCGGGCGGATCATGGGAACAAATACCTAACCTTATCATCCTTATATCACCATACATAAAGTAAAGTTGGTCGGTCTATTTGGTATTGTTCATCCGCCATTGGAACCAATTGAAAACCATTTGAAAATCAATCCAGATACTTGTGATATATTATCAAAGCATTTTGTACCGAATTGTTTTTGATATTTTTAGAACAAGAGCTCCCCTCAACATGTGCATCAAGTGTTTGAAATTGTTTTGCACACGGAGGCAAGAGAAAGAATTAACTTCTTTGATTACCATTTTCTAAAATATCAACATCACTTCCTAATCAAATCAAGTAGATAAAGCATTTTGGGAAGGATGATGTTTTCATAAGCTTGCTCCCCTCAATATGTGCATAGATATTTGAAAATGTTTTGCACATATTAGGAAAAGACGCACATTGAGATAAGTTGATCACGCTTCAAATATTTGTGGTTTAAGATAGATGCTCCCCTTCAACATGTGCATGGAAAATTTGAAATCGTTTGGCACATGTGGGAAGGAGAGCTTGTACATCCTTATAAAACCATTTACCGAATTATCGCTTAAACCAATTTAAATCACAAATTCTCCCCGATCACAATTATCAAATCATTTGAGATTTGTGATCTCAGAGATTTAAATTGATTTTGAAAGCTTTTAAGTAGAATTGTGACTTGATTATGAAAGCGCTTTATCTGATAAGGATCGGATTTTGAGACTTTAAACTCCATTGAATAAACATGCATGATTATCTTTTGAAAATAATTGTATGACAAATAACTTTTTGATTTAATTGAAATCATTCTCCCCCTCAATCAATGACATAAGTTGTTGATTGAGAGATAGATATTTTGACAACCTTTTAAGTCTAGATGATTATCAAAAATAGAGTCCGAGTTATTTTTCAAAACAACTAGTTTTCATTAGATAGTAAGGATTAGTTTAAAGAATCAGAGCAAGAAATATGAAAATATCTAAAGCATGACTCTGTTCTATCTTTGAAAAGCGGGTTACTGCCTGAAATGACAATAAACCATTCGAAAAAATTGTTTAAAGGATAGTTTCACTTTCTCTCAAAAAAATTTGATTTTTTGATTTTTCTATTTTTTTTGAACGAACAACATCTAAAGTCCCGTGTCATTCTTTGAATGACAAAGACAAAGACCGTAGATATTATCGAATCGAGAAAAACATGACAAAAAATTTTTTTTTTAATTTTTTTTGAAGTTTTCAAGATTTTCAAATTTTATGGATTTTGAAAGTTTTATATTTTCTATTTGATTTTAAGATTTTATAATTTTGTATTTTGTTTTTCAAAAAAATATTTTGTGGGATAGATGAAGGAAACCTTTACTCCTCTTCTTCCTCTGAAGACGTTTGAGTGTTTCGGTTGTAGGCTCTTAAGACCCAATCGTGGAAGAATAAACTCAAAACGTTCTCTAGAAGAGCTTTGGTGAAGATGTCTCGCTAACCGGTATTCGGCCCTCACAAAGTAAAGTTCCACCACACCGCTTTCAACTTGCTCCCCGATGAAATGATGTCGAATGTCGATGTGCTTTGCTCTTGAGTGTTGTACGTTGTTGCATGAGAGAGCAATAGCACTTTTATTATCACAAGACAGGATTTTGTTGAATTCAAAGCCATAGTCGATAATTGGGATCTCATCCATAGGATTTGAGCACAACAAGATGACATGGCTATGTATTCCGCCTCGTAGAGGAAATAGAAGTACTCATTTGCTTTTTGAAGACCACCACAAGCTTATCACCCAAAACCGAGCACCTCGCACGTATTTCGACGAGTATCTTGACATCCCGCATGATCAAGATTCGTGATAGGTCGTTAGTGACATACCGGTGTCCTTCGGTACCAAAGTCCCATATTGATGGTTCCTGGAGATACCGAAGACCCGCTTAACCGCTTCAAGGTGCTTTTAGTAGGCTTAGCTCGGTATCTAGCACACATGCAAACAAATGAACAAGATGTCTCGGTCTACTAGCCGTGAGGTACATCGTGATCCAATCATACTACGATATTTTGTTTGGTCTACCATGATCCCCGAGTGGTCCTCATCTAGTTTAGTACGCTCAATCATGGGAGTGTCAACAGGTCACTAGAATTGAATCCAAATTTCTTTAAAATCTCATTTGCATATTTAGATTGATTAATGAAAATGCCTCCGGACTTTGTGAAATTTGTAATCCCAAGAAAATGACATTTGTCCCATCATTGACATTTGAAATTTAGAACCCATTTCATTTGAAAACGGTCACACTCATTGGGGTCGGCCGAGGCAAAGATGATATCATCAACATAAATTTGAACGTGAATTAAATGTTTGTCTCGACTTTCGGTGAACAATGTAGGATCAATCGCTCCTTTGTCGAAACCGGTAGATAGAAGAAACTTTGATAGCGTATCATACCATGCCCTTCGAGCTTGCTTTAAACCGCATGAGCTTTCTTCAAACGATAGACGGAGTAGGATGCTCGATTCACAAAGCCTTCGGGTTGGCTAACGAGACGACTTCTTTAAGATCTCCGCTCGTAAATGTCGCCTTTACATCCATCCGATAGACTACCATGTTCTTACCGGCAAGATTAGCCAAAAGATTCGATTGCCTCGATACGAGCAACAGGAGCAAATGATTCTTCAAAGTCAATACCTCCTCTCGACGGTATCCTTTAGCAACCAATCGAGCCTTGTTCTTTAGGACATCACCATGCTCATCAAGTTTCACTTTGAAGATCCATTTTAGAGCAATGATCATAGCACAACTGGAGCATGTACTAATTCCCATACATCAAGTCGATCAAACTCATGAATTTCTTCTTGCATGGCATTGAACCAAATTGCCTTCATTCATGGCAATTTTAACATCTTTTGGTTCAATCTTAGAGAGTACGGAGTTGAAGAAGCACCATAAGGCATCGGTTGCAAGTTGTTTCCGTGTTGATATCGGACGAGAGGATTTCCAATGATGTTGTCTAATGGATGATCGTGAGTCCATTTTCTAAGGTGTTCATGTGGCGCTTGTTGAGGGACCGAGGTAGCAGAGTCGATGTCCCTCAAGAAGATGGTTCGATGATGATTCGTGAGCAAATATGTTTTCAAATGGAGCATCTTCAAGAGTAGCAAAGGGATTAAATTCATCATTGATGCCGTAAACAGCTCCATGATGTACATTCAAGATTTATGATTTGTTGATGAGATCGAGTTATCGCAGCAGCGCTTCTTGACTTAATGATATTGAGACCAAGGATTGACTTCATTCTCGTGGATATGAGCACCTCATGTGGGAATTGATAGCTCATTAGCACTTGGCTCATAGAGTTCATCAAACATAGGATCAAACAATTTCTTTAAATCATCTTCGATGGAGGTACATATGGAGTCATTGGAGAAGAATTTGGTACAAGGATGAACCAATGGGACTGTTTTGAAGTGCGGGTCCCGAATCGATTGTCCAGAGCCATTTGACCGGTCACCATCAAACATAACGTGAATTGTTTCCATGATATCTCGGTTCTCTTATTGTAGATTCGTAACCTTTTTCGCTTGGTGCATAGCCTACAAATACTCCAATGTCTCGCTTGGCTCTCGCTTTTCCTAAATCTTGACCATCATTAGTTGGATAACATAAAGCACCAAACACACGAAGGTATGATAGATCAAGTTTTCGATTGTGAACAAGTTCGTATGGAGTCTTTCCATGAGATGTGAATTAGAGATCTATTTTGAGTGTAACAAGCAAAGGGCAATAGCTTCACCCATAGAAACATTGGAACCTTTGAGTAGATCAAGATTGTCCTTGCAGCTTCTACAAGAGTTCGGTTTGTCTTTCAACCGTTATGTTGAGGAGTTCGAGGAACACTTCTTTGAGGACCGATTCCAACATTTTCATAAAATTCATTGAGTACTTTATTAACAAACTCGGTTCCATTGTCGCTCGGACGATTCGAACTGCTTTGTTGAGTCTCGATCAAGTTGTTTAATAAGTTTAATGATGACATCCGAGTTTCATCCTTTGTCCTCAAAAACTTAACCCAAGTGAATCGGGAGTAGTCATCAACCACTACTAACACATATCTCTTCCCATTAATAGTTTGCACTCTCATTGGACCGCATGATCCATATGAAGGGTATGAAGAACTTCCATTACGTAGTTTGTGGGTTTTGGTTTGTGGGCATATTTCGTGCTTTTTCCTAATTGACAAGTCGAGCAAAGATGATCTTTTCATATTTTAACTGGGTAATCCTCTAACTAGATCCTTTCTCGAAAGGTTGTTTATGGTACCAAAGTTCAAGTGATTGAGACGACGATGCCATAACCAAGACTTTGTTTTAGAAGCCTTTGACAAAGAAGCAAATTGGAGAGGACTTCATCATGTCATCGATAGAGATGGTGTATAGGTTTGAACCTCGGGTACCTCTTAACAATTCTACGCCATCAAGTTCTCTAACGAAACAAGTATGTTTTCTAAAAGCTACTTCTAGATCGGAATCACAGAATTGACCAACAGAGAACAAATTATGACCAAGACCTTCCACATAATATACCCTGGAAATTACACTTTTACCAACCACATAATCTCCATAACCCATGATAGCTCCAAAATGGTTGTTCCTGAATCTAACTATCCCGATGAATTTACTCACGAAGTTCATGAGCCGCGACCGTCGCCAATATATGCTTGGAACAACTGAGTCCGTGTACCACGTAACGATTTGAACGATCCGCAGTTGAACACGATAAGAATGGATAATCGGATAATTGGGATCCCCATGCAAGAATGGGTTCCATTTGGTTAGTGATGAATGATTGGAACACCCACATCGTAAATAGAAACATTCATATCGTAAATTGAGGCAATGTAATCATTATGAATAGATGCAAGATTAGTGTCCAGATTTGCCCTATTCAAAGTATGTTCACTTCTTAAGGAATAGTTCTACCAAGAGGGCATCCATTTTCTAGTGGGCATTGACTCATTAACCTTATAGCCAAAAGGTATCCATTGATAACCTATCTTACTAAATGTTCTTCCCGGGTTTCCACTGCTTTTCTAACCCTCTTTCGCCTCCGCTTTTAGCCTTTTTATCATGATTTTTGCATTAGCAATATTAACTGGGGTATGACAAAGATTAGACAAAACATTCACACCACATTCATGATTAGAAATAGAATTCAAGCAGACATCATTACAAGGTTTGCAAATAGTATCGAATTCAATTAATTACAAGACGCCTATGGCTAATACTAGAATCAACACGATTCGCTTTATTCGACACAAGCTTAAAGTTCCTAGGTTGGTCTTCTACTCTTCCAATGCACATTCTTAGCTTCATGAGGTCCTATCATTCCTTGTGTTGTCTTGAGACTTTGACCCGCCGCTTTAATGTCACCGACACTCATGTAGAGGAATGGGAACATTAGTTGGTTTTGCTACTCTTTGCATCTCCTGCTTAGATGTGATGGGATCTCAATTACATGTGCACACTAAGGTTCACTTTCTTAACACTAGAAGTGCTGGATTTGTACTCCTAGAAGGCATACTAGAGTTCTTTCTTAGCTTTAACATATCCGAATCAACTACTTGAAGGTGTACTACAGCTCACATTCAAAACATCGGGCATCGAATGGATATCATACTTGGCACTAGGCATAGAACACGAAATCAAAGGATTAACTCACTCGCCTAAAGACTTAGGGCATATTGTGATTAAGCATTCTAGAATTTCTTGAGATCTTTTGGCATATAAGCATGCATGCCCAATTGCATTTTCAAGTGGTTTTTCTAACGTATCCTCTTCAACAATCTCACGAAGACATTCTAGACAATCCTTAAGGGATGAGAAATATGTTTGAATAGTAAGTTTGTTACTCCTGAGATGAGGAGGAACATATTTCATGCATAAAGCATATTTATTACAAACATTTACCTTTGATCCACCATTCTCCCATAGGTCATTGGCATTTTGCTTTTGCCGGCTCTTCGATTCTCAATTTCCTTTTGCAATGAAGCTATTTGTTCGGTATTTTGTAACGAGTGACCTTTATTGATTCAAATAACTCATTGAAATGACGTTTAATCTTTTCATTTTCTTCAAGAAAGATTTCGCTTTCCTTTTGTAATGCATTTACTAAGTTTTGAAGATGAAACGCTTGAGAATTCGAGAATCTAAAGGAGGAGGCATTTGGGAACCAAATACATTGTTCTTTTGACCCTTTAATTGAGATATTTGGGCTTTCAACTTTCTCGATCGTGTTACAATGAGCTTGAATTGCTCATCCCGCTTGTTAATTTGAAAACTCAGATCAAACTCGAGCATCCGAGGATGTCTTGATATTTGAAGTTTTGACATTTTCTTTAAGATGTTGATATTTTAGTTGTAAATTAAAATGCTCAACCTCTAGTTTAGAAAAATGTTTAACCAAATTGTCATGATCATCCAATTTAATTTTCTCATTTAGTTTATAATTAGTCTTTTCAAGCTCAATGACACGATCATGGGAGACTTTCAGGGCAACAGATAATTCATGAAATTGAGAAGCATTAATGGAACAATTTGTAAAGATGAAAACACATCTTGAGCAACACATTCAATAATAAAAGTCTCATTCAATGTATGCAAGTTCTTCCTCTCAATCTCATTATATTTTAGTGCTCGCTCATAGTCACTAACCTCAACTATCATTGCATCAAATTCCTTTTCCATTTCTTTAATGTCTAAATTCATTCCCTTTTAAGACTTTCAAAATGATCTTTTAGTTGTTTAAAGAAAGGCATGACTTCAGTTAAATAACATTCTTTTGTTTGCTCAAAACCCTTTCCCTTCGCTTATACCAGTGGGTGTGATCCTTTTCTTACAAGTTTTCTCAAAATCAACAAATAGTTGAAAAATAACATATTGATGATTAAGGTCTTGCTTTTAGTGGCAATAGTCCTAGGAACTAAATGCATTGGTGTATTGGGAGGATACACAATTGTCAAGGCATTTTCCTAAAGGGGGTTAGTTACAACAAGATTATCTCGCTTTTGCTTATCTAAATCCTTTTTCCAACACTTGTTCGGTGTTAACAATGTCTCGAGGCTTAAACATGTTCAAGGAAATCCAATTCTCCTTCTTGTAATCATGGGGTGTGATATTTATTTTCTTCTCTTTGCATTTAGGATCATCTAGTTTCTTGTTCATCTTTTCCTAGTGACTTCATCCGATTTCTTATCTTCCTTAGTGCACTCAACGCAACTAGGTTTCGCCTAGGCTTAAGGATTTCATTTCCATCATAAAGAACCTTATGAGCATTTCTAGCCTTCTTAATGACCTCGGATTTGGTTCTTCAACAAGGGAATGCTATGCTTATCGCTAAGACTCTATGCTTAGTGATTAAGTGAGCAAATCAATGGTATTTCCTTGTACGCATAACTTATTTTCAAGCTTGTTTTTCAAGGTTTTAGATTAGAAAAATCATTCAAAAGTTTTGATTCCTTAGCACCGAATTCTTGCTTAAGCATTTTAACATTTTCTTGAAGTTCTTGTTTTTGCTTAGCGCTTTAAAAGCTTTTCTTGTAAGGAGTTTAACTCTTGTTTTAATACTTCTTCTAAACCTACTTTTTCTAATAGTTGTACGCATTTGGTCATCCATTTCCGCTCACGGTGGTCAACTCAAATTTTGCACGTTGTTCATAAATAGCAACACGCTCTTTATAGGCATTCGATTCGAGAGATGACAGAATCATCGTGGGCACATGCAAAGTGAATTCATCAAAACATAATCATTATTGATCGCAGAATATGCATCACATGTTACAATCTCACTTTCACTTTGTTTCACATATTGATCATATGGGACAACATTGATATTACCCATATTTTCAATATCCGACTCAATAAATACAATTGATTGTACTGTTATGTATCTTTGCTCATCAACTTCATCGATAATTTTAATACCTCGTAAATGATTTTGTCTTTAGATGGACCAGCTTGTGGTGATGAAGAGACTTTAGAGAGACCATTGGAGAAATGCTAGCCATGAAAATGGTTTGTGCATGGGTTCTTCATCAACATCGAGTCGATGCATCACAATCGCCTACTTGAAAGGCATTCGATGATTATGGCCTATCTCCCGAATTGGTTGCTCATCCACATCTCGCATCATATGTCTTAGCATTTCCTCACCAAGAACAACAACTCCTCTTCATCCAAAGTCGCACCATTATCCCGAGCTTGCACAAGCAACATCTTATCCTCAAGTACTCGGATTCGAGGCGTTTTGGCGATGTAAAGTTCCTTGCAATGTGTCCTCACCTCCACAATTGTAACATTTGATTGGCTTTGCTTGACCTCGATTTCCATTCCTTCCCTATTCGATTTGCAAGATAACCTCTACCAGCTCCACCTCTTGCTTGTTCGCATCGTTGTTCTTGAACCGGCCGCACCATAACCTTCCCATCTCGACAGTGGCTTGATTGTGTGGATTGGAAGCAGCTCAGATTGTTGTTGGTGTGTGGAAGAGAGTTCATGTTTTGACTAATCGAGAGTTAATGAAGTTTCCCACGTGTACATCAAAGATCGCCTTGTTTGAACATAGGATCGAATGAGTTTGTGATTACCATTACCCATGGGTATGACTTGTGAGGCTTTGGTTGTGATTCCGATGTTTGAGTAGAAGGCGCTTGAATCATTTGATGAGCTTGTCTCTCCTCGGTTGGTTTTGAATGCATTAAGAATCCTTTTTCAAACATAGCATGTCTCTCATTCAAGGAGGAAGGCATAGAGTTGCTCATAGTTTGTATTCTTCAATCCTTTGGTTAGGTTTACAGAGGTGACAAACTTGTGCCATTCTCGATTCATGTTGTTCACAAACTTTGAGTTTAGTCAATGTTTGGCATAGTCATTCGATGTTCCTCATGTCATTAACAAGCTTGTGGAATCTCACATAGTACTCATAGACACTCTCATCCGGTTTCATCTTGAAGTGTTCAAACTCATCATAGAGTTGTGATTCTCTGCCTTCCATAGTTAATTCGTAACCGAGAGAAGCATCTTGACATTATCCCACACCGCCTTGGCTTCGATGTTGTGATTGATCGCCTTGTAGATTTCTTTTGAAGACCTTGAAGCACGATGTTGAAGCCCCGATATCAAGATCAAATCTCTTTTCTCCTTATCATCGAGCTCATCATATGTCTTTGGTCTATCAATTCCATAGATAATTGTTCCATCTTCACCGTATCAATTAAGTCTCTAGTAGTCTCAACCCGACACGGTCCTTCATCAATGGATTTGAGAATGTTGACTCCATTTTCCTTTCCAAGACAAGACAACTGATTCGTTGAGCCCAAGAGTCACAAATACGCCAAGCATGGGTGGACGAGTATCCGAACCAATACTTGAACATCCTCGCAACAAAGTGGAGATGATTGTAGGAACGCTGGTAGACATGATGATGATTGAACGGGATTTTATAACTCTATGATTAAACCGGAAATAGATTCTTTCACGAGATTTTACTAAATCAAGAGAAAATCGATATAGACAGAGTCACCAAGTTGCTAAGAAAACTCGAACCAAGTCGCTAGTAAAATTTTGACAAGAAGTCGCTAGCACCAAGTCGCTAAGTTGTCAAGTCGCTAAAGAACAACTCGCTAAGCACCAAATCGCTAGCAAAATTTTGACAAGAAGTCGCTAAGCACCAAGTCGCTAAGTTGTCAAGTCGCTAAAGAGCAACTCGCTAGCACCAACTCGCTAACACCAACTCGCTAACAAACTTAAGTACAAGTCGCTAACTTTCACCAAGTCGCTACCCGTAGTGGAGACTTGTTGGGAATTACAAGTTTGAGTTGATAAAGACAAAAAGAATGAAACAAGAGGGACTTAATATGACAAGAAGGAAACCTACTAAAAGATGGAAGGACTTGCTTGCAAAAGAAGTTTTATTTATTAGTCCTTATCCTCTAGTATATAAAGAGGACATAGGTGTAGGTTTTAATTAAGTCTTCCAATAATGTAGTCGACTAAAAGGTGTGTGTTTAGCCTAGACGTTAGGGAAGAACGTCTAGGGTATTAGTTTTAGATTAGTGGTTCCTAGGCGTATGTTCATGTAAACGCCTAGGTTATTAGTTTAGTTAGTAGAAGTGTTCCTATAAACGCCTAATATTAGTTATCGTTAGTGAATGAAAACCTTGTTCAATAACAAAGTATTGTTTTGATTATTCCGTGCAGACATGTTTATTATCTTTGTTATTGATCCCAGCCGAGCTTATAAACGATCTTATCAATTGGTATCAGAGCGGGGAGCTCTTGATATAGGGAATCACAAGGTTTTTGTGTCGAAGAATAAAGATTAAATAAAATCGACAGAAGCAGTTTTCGTAAAGCAGCTTGGATTGAATCGAATCGTGGGTCGGTGGATTATCATTAAAACCCTTTGTTGTTTCTAAAGTGAATATATTGCTATCACTTGTTGGGCTGATTTGTCGTTTGTGATGGTAACATGTTTCATATGATTGGATACACTAGTATTGTGGGTCGGTTACAAATTAAATTGCTCATGTGATTGTACGGATGGGATTTCATGTGCAAGTTTTGAAGTTTTGATCCTCTACTTCGCAGGCCAAGATTTTCTTTTGGTTTTGATATGGTATAAACGCAATGCATGGTTGTTATGGTGTATGTGATTTGTGATTGGATGGAATGGCGGCACACTTATTTACATTCACGTAATGTGATCAGATGAGAGTACGAGATTCGTATTATTAAGAGTACTATTATGTCACTTTGTTTTATTATGTCACTTTGTTTTATTCGGTCAAATGGGAAGACCACGAGTATATGGGATTAATGGGGCTGACACGTTTTGTATGGATCACGAGAAAGACGCATATGTGGACGAATATCTATTCTGGTCAAAGTAAATGGTTAATTCGCATCGTTCATCGCTCACCGCTTGCTCATGAATTTTGTTGAAAGTATCGCTTCATTGATTCAAAGTACCGCTTCGACGAGATCAAAGCATCCGTCGCTATTATTTTCTTCAAGCATCGCTAGGAGATTTTGAAAGTATCGTCACAAGATATTTAATGAAAGTACTATTTCAAAGTACTGCAGATTTTTATGAGAGTACTGCTCCTTCCCAACGTACTGTTCATGGTTTATTATGAGAAGATTTTTGATTTAAGGGGAAGTAGAGCATGATTTTTGGATGACACACACACAGAGAGGTTATTGTTCACACACACAGGAAGAAATTTATGTTCTTAAAAGGATTTTAAAAAGGCTCGTTATGGAGATTTATTGAAGAATTGATTACGAAGAAGATTATTTATCACTTATTTGAAGGTGAAGTGGAATTGCTTGGTTTGTGTTCCTATCATCTAGCTTGATGAATCTAGCAATGTGTGATTTTTCTTATAATGCTCTATGCACACATTGTCTATCACTTGAAGGAGTTACATTGTAGTGCTCAGTGTCTCATATAGTTGAGGATTCTTGTCAAGGGATTGCGGTCTACTTATATTTGCTTCGTATAAGTATGGAGTTCCGTGGATAGTAACGATTTAAGACGCAAGTTCGGGAAATTTTACTTCTTCATCAAGTTTGTTATATTTGGTGTTCTTCACACGTGATCATTACATAAAGCCTACAGATTTTGAAGAATCAAGAAGATGGTTAACATATGGTTTTTAGGGGAAGCTTATTGTTTAAAGTTTAACCATCTACATGCATCACTCAAGGGGAAGTGTTTGATTTTTACTACTGTTGATCATTATTACTACTGCTAGTTGAAGTTTTCTATTGTTTTGGATCCATTTTTCTTATGATGCGTAATGGTGGGTGATTTGAAGCATTGGACGGCTTAGATTGGAAGTATGATATTGGTTCGTGGTGGTCAAGATCATTATTTGCATATGTTCCCTATTTAGATAATAACAAAAAGGGGAAGAGATGTTTGAGTGGCATGGCATGGATTAAGGGGAAGACAAAGGAAGACATACTTGTTTCATTTATGGCTAGATTTATTTATCTCAACTTCGCTACTGCCTAGGGAAGTTCAGATAAGAATGGTTTTGTCATTATCAACTAGGGGAAGATTGTTGGGAATTACAAGTTTGAGTTGATAAAGACAAAAGAATGAAACAAGAGGGACTTAATATGACAAGAAGGAAACCTACTAAAAGATGGAAGGACTTGCTTGCAAAAGAAGTTTTATTTATTAGTCCTTATCCTCTAGTATATAAAGAGGACATAGGTGTAGGTTTTAATTAAGTCTTCCAATAATGTAGTCGACTAAAAGGTGTGTGTTTAGCCTAGACGTTAGGGAAGAACGTCTAGGGTATTAGCTTTAGATTAGTGGTTCCTAGGCGTATGTTCATGTAAACGCCTAGGTTATTAGTTTAGTTAGTAGACATGTTCCTATAAACGTCTAATATTAGTTACTGTTAGTGAATGAAAAACCTTGTTCAATAACAAAGTATTGTTTTGATTATTCCGCTGCGTATTATGTTTATTATCTTTGTTATTGATCCCTAGCCAAGCTTATAAACGATCTTATCAAGACTCCACTAAGTGTACTGTTTGTCGGCTTGTCTCAATAGACAAGTCGCTAAGCACCAAGTCGCTACCAAATTACACTACAACTCGCTACAGTTTTACAAACCAAGTCGCTACTAAGAAATAAAGTCCGAGTACAAGTCGCTAGCAAGAGAAAACTTTAAAACACACTTTTCAATCCAAAACAACCCAACCACGATGATTCAAGCTTACCAAATCAAAACCCAAGCACATACAATGATTCTAAACACAAAACTACACTCAAGTTTCAAACTTTAACACTAGAAATGATCCAAATGATGCAAAAGCCACTAAACTTTTTCAAACTCTAAACCACCTAAAAGACACTAGAAATCCAAAGATATGTAAGAGAAGATCAAACCATGGCTCTTGATACCATTTGTAACATATTTGATTTCACATACACATCAAACCAAACACAAAGTAGGCGTATAAAGAGTTCTAGAGAGAGAAATTTAGAGGTTTAGGGAACTTTAGTGAGAGAAAGAAAAGTCTTATTATGATCTCCAACTCTCTACCTTGAAGGTAGAGAGTATTTATAGTCTTTACATAAATCGCCACCCATCGGGCTGTGGATCGTGCATACAGTGGGTAAAGACCCCCGCCCTCCACTTGTTACTTAAACTAAATACTACTTAACTTATAATAATCTACGACTCACGAGCTTAATGATTGCATATACTGAAAGTGACCGACTCTTTAATAACTGGATTTACTAAATCCTAACACCATTTAACATTTGGTTTTGATGATCATTACGTCTTGCATAATGTCATAAAAATTTGTTTTTACCTTATATAAAAGAATTTTATTAGTGGACCATAAGTAGGGTATATGTACATTACAACGAATATAATGTCATATATTAAATCTATTACGCTAGCACTAAGTCATGCAACCAAGCTACGATGCATTGCAAAATGTAGTCATACAAATAAGGAGCCCATAGCGAGTGTTTATCCCAATACACCGGATTCGACATGCTATATGTTTCGCTTGACCCATTCGGGGCCAACCCAACAGGAGTCACCCAATAGATCTATTTATAACATTGCGCTTCCAGCCAGGAATTGACGGTTCATGAAGAGGGCAATATGGGATCTAAGGACTTAGGCTAAGCTGCGTAATATTCTAAGTCAAACATTTTGGTATGGTCCCAAAAACATCTATGTGTGATGTAAGAAAACATTCAATAGTATAGTAGGTAAACATATCAATCATAAAGCATAGTATGCATGGAAATGCACAATTTTAGTAAATAAAATCATTTAAGTAAAATGAGCATGTATCTTCCCCCAAAACAAGTATAAAACAGCTTTAAAATAGGGCCTATGAAACTCACCTTAGCTATGTGCGTGATGAAGTGGAATAAATCAATGGTGATAGTGCACACTTCCGACACGCAACCTAATTTAGTACGGCAATTTAGTCTTTAATTCATGTTTAAGACTCAAGAAAGTTTGACAAAACTTTATAAGTTTTAAATGTTTATGTTGTTGTTGTTGCTTGTGTGGCATCGGTTAAGTTTAAAACCTTTTTCTAAATGTTTGTAAGTATTGGCTCTTGGAAGGGTATACGCAGAAGTATATCAAGGAAGAACGAGGCTTTGGTTTGATGATAACCGAATGAGGATGTACAAAAGGTATGTACATTTATTTGGACATTATCAGACTAAGGGGACATCGGGAATGAAGGAAGTATATATACATTTACCCATATAGATATATATAATTTATATATATGCTTATGTCGTTACTAATAAATAAAGAGAAAGTTTTAAGTACAATTCAACTTGTACACATTTGTAAGTCCAAAATACATTTCATGTGTCTAATGTATACATTTTAAAAGAAATAATCATGCTTGTAAGTGTTGATATAATTATTTCAAGTTGCTATGGAAAATATATAATATATTTGTAGAAAATTGCTGAACCGGATGTATAACCTTTTGTTCGAGGTGACTATCGTCAAAATTTCATAAAAGTATTTCTTATTGATATTAAATAATTGCAAGTAAATGTTTACCAGATCTAAATTTTTAATAAATTTTTGAATATAAAAACTTCCATTTGAGTTATACCAAAAATATGGGTTTATGTTTCCAATAATTTGATTTAGGAGTATAATAAGTGATACAAAAATATTACTTTATAGTTTAGGTGTAAAACTCATTTCATCTAACAACTCGGTTTCTTAAGTCTTATTTATTGTTCATATTTCGTTATTCAAGTTGTGACTTATGTTTTTAAAGATATTATCGATATATTGCAAGTCTTGTCATAAGTCGTGTAATGATTAATGAGTCGTGTGATTAATTTATGTCGAGTGCAATGGAATGGAATTTCGTTGGGAAGACTCAAAATGACATGACGTCCAACAACCCGGGTGGGTTGTACAAACCAGACGGACCTGATTACACTCTGGGCTTCGGCCCAGTTGTACCCACATACTCTTATTTAAATTGGGTTGGCCTGATATTAACACAAGATTAATTGTACCCTTTTGGACACAGATGGGCCTTAATTCAATATATTACCCGAAATTCCTATAATAGGCTAAAATGAAATATTTGAGTTTCACTTTGCTTGTAAACAAATTTTGACAAAAGAAATAATGTATTTTTTTGAATGCCAAAACTTAGGCCAAGATCATTTTAATGCGACAATACCAAGATGACGTTGGTTTATCACGACAACTACTCGAGACTCACGCACCACACTCATGGCCTTGTGACAAACGCAAGTAACTGACACCCTCCGGGGTGTCCCTTATTAACTGATGGCAGCACCAACACAACCCTCTTTGGGTTACTTATATGCTGAGTAAGAATATAACGGTATTAGCAAATTACTCGCCTAGTGACTAGTATTATCGGGGACTACCCATAACCCGTCAACCTTATGGTCATAGAGTTGTACTAGTCGAACATAAAACAACCAAGACAATTTCCCCTGAAGTGAGGTTAAATCTCAGTCGAGACGACGCAGGTGCAAGGCAACCACAGTCGAGATGACTAACTACATTAAGCTGAAACTTAGCCATCAAGTCGAATACCCATTTAAGCCAATACAAGGTTTATGTCATTACAAGTTTTAAAGTTTTCTTTCCTTATTCTGTTTACCACACTATATTAACAAACCATGACTTATTTCATTTTTTTCAGAAAAGAAAAATTATGTTTGTTTTCTTTTGGGTTCTTCGACAGCAACAACAACAATATATAAAATTTTAGAACTTCCAATCAAGACCAATTCCTCTATCAATATAATTTCCACTAAAATTTAACCAATCTCATTGTTACCAATATTAATAGGTGGAGAAAGAATAAAAATGTATACAAATCAATTTATAATGATTGAACATAATCAATAAATATTTTCTTACAAATTTCTTGGGGTCGAATGACCTTAACACCAAAACCCATGAGCTCAAATTGGAGAGGACTCGAAGCGAATTGGTATGATTAAATACTTGTAGCATCTTCCTTATGCTTCAATTAACAAAACCCCCAACTCAATTTCAAAAACCTCCTTGATTTATAGGAACCCTAATTTTCGTATTTTTGATTAAAGATGATGAAACTGTGATTTCTTGCTCCCTTTTTATACATGGGATTGTGGAAAGAAGAATCTAGCCCTTCTTGACTTTGTTTGTAGGTGGTAAACATCCATGGCACACGTCTTTTTCTCCACGCCACGCCTTCATCTTCACATGATGTCTATAGAGGTAGGCCTTTCAAGGGTGGTGGTAGCGCACTTTTGAGTTGACTATCAAAGGGAGGAAAGTATCCATTTTATGTTTGGTTTTACTGTATGTCGACAAAGAGAGGAGGAGATGAGGCAAGAGGGTGGCGTGGATTAGAGTAGGAGTAAATAAGATTTTTATTTTGTTTTATTATTCCTTACGATGTTAATCGCATTCGTGTTTTGTCGAATCTCGAGTAAACGTATTCTTCCCTATACCAAAAATATAGAAATTATGTTTCGGAACGATTTCTTAAACGTAATAATATAACATTATTATTACGTAGAAATTTGATTATAACTGCTCATTGTTACAAATTTGGTGCTCAGATGCTGGGTGCCGTGATTTTCTAAATTCACTTAGATAACCTCTCGCTTACTCTTGTAAATTATCGTTGAATGTTTAAAAGTGTATATTTTACTTATCTCAGTATTTATTTATAGTTCTGTGTGTTACTGCGTGCTGCAGTGTGCGTGATAACTTCCCAAAACAACGGTTTAAGCTTATATATGATTAAATTTAATTAAGAGAATAATAAATTTCACATTTACTATAACGATACTAAGTGGACAAGTATCGTGTGTGCGGTGTCGGGTTTTTAAGGAAACGAGATGACCTCTCGTTTTTAAATTTCAAATATCAATAGCTATCAGAAAATAACCGATTTGAATTTTCTGACGTAATAAATATTATTATAATAATCCGAAATTTTACGAGTTGTTATATTAGTCTCCTCATTCTCACTTTCATTTACTATCTTGGTGACCTCAACGTCACCTCCTCCTAAGTCATCACCTGAACTATTGCTAACCATGGAACCAACACCGACACGCTAGCCGCTTTTCAACAAATATCCCTAATTGTACTCAAGTAACCTATGCAATTTTTTAAGCTCATCGATTTCACTAGTGATTTGGTTGTGAAGAAGGTTGAAGGAATGTTGTAACGGAAAAACTTGGAATAGATCCCGCGGGAAGACGCCAAAACCATTTACTAGCTTGGTCCCGTAGAGAGAATTGGAAGAGACGCAAGCGCGTTGTCTCCCGTGTGGTATCATCAAGTTCGATGGAGTCAACGATTTTAGAAAGTCCTTGAGATGCTGATTAGGATCTTTGGAATGAAGTCCATGGGATGCACATCCGTTTTGCACCAACCGGATGGTGTCGGATCGCAGGGCCGTAGTTTGAGCTTGAATGGGGAGCTCAATGGTGTTCCTATAGCCTTGATGGCTCGGTCTAGAGCATTCACCAAGAGTACGGCCTCTTGACGGGTCAAGTGGTGGTGGATTGAGTGGAAGTGGTTGATGTGGTGGCGGATTGTTGTTTGGTGGGGGGATTGTCACCCATGGTGATAAGTGACAAGGTTACGAACAAAAATACGAAGAAGGGGGATAGAATACGAGAAACCTAATGAAAATGAGAAAAAATCTTACTTGATAGGAATCAAGCAAGGGAGCCTAAACGAGATAGAAGTCTAACTAGTTATTCTATTCCCCGGTAGCGGCGCCAAAAACTTGATGGCAGGGTTCGGGGTCGAGAAAACCTCCTTTTCTACGAGCAAGCTTTTCAACCCTCTAGGCAGTGAACCTAATCGTTGTAGTGTAGTATGGGGTAAGCCTCGGGGATTGATATCATTCTCTAGTGGAATAGGAATGCTAGAAAGAAATTTATGTCGAGAAGGTGGGGTTGAGGATGATTATTTTTTATCTTTTTTTTTTTATGTTTTGTAGAAAATAAAAGTAAAATCTTGGGGTATATGATTGGGGGGTGGACGGGTGGTACTTCTACCGGTTTCACTACTTCTAATAATTATCTAATTACTACCGATAGGTTATGTTTAATTGAGGTGTGCTCGTATGATGATTAAAGATGTGTTCACTTAGATACTATTACTCCCTAGTTATCTTTTATTGGTCGGTTGAATTGTCACGTCCTTTATCTTAACGCATTGTATTCCTATTAGTCGTTGGGGGTGCGTATTCCCTAGTTCTATGAGGTTATCTCTCCTATAGGATTCACGGCATCGGCAAGTATAAAACTATCTCCTCCGAGCACCCTATCGTCATAAAGCATACTCACGCAATAAATACAACGAAAGCCGAGTTGCACTCCTAAGCTTCTATCAATTAAGACAAGAGACAACCTCGGTGAAATACCAACCCCACGAATCCAATACCCAAGAGTACATTTCCATTTCATAAAATATATAAAAAAATCTTCCTCGACCTTAAACGTAGTAACTCCTTTAGCATTCCTATTCAGAGAGCGATATCAATACGGTGTAACACCTAATACTACACTACAACGATTAGGTTCACTGCCTGGGGTGTTATAAAACTTGCTCGAAGAAAGGAAGTTTCCTTAAAGCATTATCGGGTGGTACTTCTACGGTTTCACTACTTCTAATAATTATCTAATTACTACGGATAGGTTATGTTTAATTGAGGTGTGCTCGTATGATGATTAAAAATGTGTTCTTAGATACTATTACTCCCTAGTTATCTTTTATTGGTCGGTTGAACAACAATCAACAACTAGGTTTCATAGATCTAAGCAAACACATAAGTAATTTAGCTAGACATGTTAGACAAGCAAGCATACACACAATCAATTGAACATGGGTAGACATAATGATAAATTGGAATAAGAAACTTATCTTGATGTTTAAAATAGGGTATGGGACCCTAGAATACTGTCCAAGTCGGACTAAAACTGAGTTAGGGTTTGCTGTCCAAAATTCTACCTCTTAAAATACAGAAAAATCGAATTCTATATATAGATTTACAATCGCGACGGCGTCGCCTTTTGCTAGTGACGACGTCCGGTCGTCGTCATTAGGGTTTCGTTTAGGCCAAGTCATCGATGGGACGGCGTCACCTTGGAGATGTGACGCCGTTGGTCTTTAGTTGCGACGTCGTATGAATCTTGGATCTGGGGCGTCTGGAGTGAAACTTGTGAGTGACGCCTTCCATATTTTAGGCGTGACACCGTCAGGCTTTAGGACCATAAATTCACCGAGCCGTCGCGTGCACTTTTGATCAAGTCTTCATAGAGGACGACGTCGCCTTTGGATGGGACACCGTCGTTCTCACAGAGCACTTTGAGTGTCTTCGATCTCGACTTTGCCATTTTCTTCATGTTTTGCTCCTTTTCGTCCAAATATGCTTCATTCCAAAGATTTTGCTTCCAAAAGACCTAAAAGTGAAAATGAACGATTTTAAGCAAAGAACGGATATAAAATATGTCGAATTAGGGCTTAAATAACCCCCTAAAAGCGTACGTTTTAAATCCTTATCAGTGATGTCTTGAACTATGCTTTCCTTGCTTCTAGACTCCAATCTGCCATTCTACAAACTAAGCTCCCCCGACATTCTGGAATTATAACTTCTGGACTTCCTTTGATGATGCCCTACATACTTTTAATGCGAAAATAGAGACCGACCTTTTGGACAACCCATATGAAATCGCTGCCCCCAAACTCATGAAGAAATTGGCAGATATATATTTCACACGCGATACCAAAATGGCCGAATCCACCTTTTGCTTATCTACTCGGCAGATGGCATTATGGAGATCACAAAAAGAGGACTACACTTCTAACTGGCTTAGGGTGGTTCCGATTTCCGAGTTGGGACAGACCATGAATGCTAGAACTTACCGATGTGTCTTATGCTACCGGTTAGGTGTCCCTTTTTTCTGCTCAGATGCCATGCTCAGCTTGTTCCAAGGTATTTGCTGGAGACATTTATGGGGATCACGCAGTATCCTGTGCTGGTATCATTGGCATTAAACATCGCACAATGTGGTGCGTGATACCCTTGGTGACATATGCTCTCGGTCCGGGATTTCGCCGTAAAGAAGTTGATATTGGGCTCTGCGGTGATAGGGACAAATCCTTACGTCCGATCGATATATTGCTCTATTCTTGGGACGGGCGGGATGTATGTGTCGATTTGACAGGTCGCCTCCTTTGACACAAAATAATATGGTTGACTTCGCACCGGTCGCATGCGGTGGTCGGCAACAAGAACGTAAACGTGTCAAACACGAGGCTAAATGTGCGGACATTGGATACATGTTTCTCCCATTCTCTTTCTCTTCCTTTCGAGAGCTCGGTAGGACGCAGAACCCTACTAAAGCAAGATCCAAGTTTCTCGTTGACTCAGAGATTGGCGACGTGTCTTGAACATATTTTTAGTAGGATTAGCTTCTTTGTAGCTGCAGGAGTGAGGGCTTAATTAGTTTCTCGGCTCCCACTAATAATTTCAGAATCCTATAATTTTTAATGAAATGATGTTTTATTAAAAATAATAATAATAATAATAATAATGATAATAATAATAATAATAATAATAATAATAATAATAAAGAATCACTCTAAAACATAAGTGTAAGCTCAAAATATAAGTTTAGACTTTAGACAAACACTCTCTTGACAAATGTTCATTATCGTAAGCTAGCGCAAACACTTAAGTTTCTCAGTTTAATAGTTTACTTTAATAACTTAATACTCCATCTGTCCCTAATTAATAGTCCATATTTTTTCAGGACGTCTCAATTTAGTTATCCTTTATTAAAAATAGATAAGTTTGATCGAACTTATTATATTATCCTTGCTTAAAAACTTTAAAAAATATATTAATTAATTAGTTAAAGGTAAAATTATCATTTTGTAAAAATAACAATAATAATAATATTGTTGTTCTTAAAACGTGTGTTTTTTGTGAGGCTAAATTTATTTTAACCCACCGGGAGTAAAAATTTGTATATAAGCTTAAGCCCATAACAAGGCTATAAAATCACTCATAATCCACAAACGAATTCCCCCGCCAAATAAATTACAAATGTTTTCCCGCACCATCCCTATCCCCAAACGCAACCGCAACTTCTTCCTAAACATCCTCACATCCCCCGCCGCGCAAACCCGCGCCAAACTCGAACAAACGCACGCCCAAATCATCCTCAACGGCCTCGAATCCGACTTATCCACCATCACCAAACTAATCCAAAAAGCCTCAGACACCAATGCCATCACTTACGCCACCAAAATCTGCTCACATTTCCCTAACCCTGACTTGTTTCTATACAATGTCGTCATTCGCGCCTTTTCGCGCAACAACGACCATTTAAACGCAGTTTATTTATATCGTAAACTGCTCGAAAAGGGGTTGAGACTAGATGGTTTTACTTATGCTTTTGTTATATCTGCATTGTCTAAACTTGTTTCTTGTAATAGGTTTGATGAAATCGGGCCCGTGATTCACGGGCACGCGATAATTGGTGGGTGTGGGTTGGATTTGTTTGTTGGGTCTAGTTTGGTGGATATGTATTTGAACTTGGGCCGAATTGGGTATGCGCGTAACGTGTTTGATGAAATGTCTGTGAAGGATGTTGTGTTGTGTAATGGGATGATATCGGGCTTGGTTAAGAACGGGTTTTGTGAAGAAGGGGTTTTGGTTTTTAAGGAGATGGTAAGAGGGGTTGGGTTTGATTCGACTAGTTTTGCTAGTGTTTTGACGGGGGTGGCTGAGATGGAGGACGGGAGGGTGGGGAGGGGGATTGAGGGTTTGGCGGTGAAAGCTGGGTTGCATTGGCATGTTCATGTGCTTACGGGGTTTATTTCGTTGTATGCTAAGTGTGGTGATATGGTGATGGCGAGGTGTTTGTTTGAGGAGATTGAGAAGCCGGATGTGATTGCGTATAATGCGATGATTTCGGGGTTTAGTTGTAACAAGCAGATGGAAAACGCTGTTGATCTTTTTAATATATTGTTGGGATCATCGCAGCATCGAGTCAATCCAAGTACTATAGTTGGTTTGATTCCCGTATTTCATCCCTTTGGTCATTTGATACTTACGAGTACTATCCATAGTTTTAGTTTGAAAACGAGTTTGGTTTCTAAAACTTCAGTTGCAACTGCATTAATAACAGTTTACAGTCGTCTTAATGAGATTGATGCAGCTAGAAAACTATTTGATGAATCCCCTGAAAAAAGTATACCAGCATGGAATGCTATGATATCTGGTTATGCTCAAAATGGAGTAACCGATAAGGCAATTACACTCTTTCAAGAAATGCAGACGTTTAAAATACCTCCAAATCCTACAACCATCACTAGTATTTTATCAGCATGTGCTCAGCTCGGTGCATTAAGTTTAGGAAAATGGGTTCATGATTTAGCGAGAAATGGCAATTTCGAGTCCAATGTTTATGTTTCAACTGCTTTAATTGATATGTATGCGAAATGTGGAAGCATAAAAGAAGCCCGACAAGTTTTTGATTCAATGACAGAAAAGAATCCAGTCACATGGAATGCTATGATTTCAGGATATGGACTTCACGGGCATGCTCAGGAGGCGCTGAATATTTTCAACAGAATGGTGGATTTAAAAGTACCCTTAAGTGGAGTTAGTTTCGTTTCTATATTATACGCCTGTAGCCATGCGGGCTTAGTAAAAGAAGGAGAGAGTATTTTCTACCAAATGGTTCAAGATCATGGATTTGAACCGTTACCTGAGCATTATGCCTGCATGGTTGACCTATATGGTCGAGCAGGAGAATTACAAAAGGCGTTGGATTTTATCAACAAAATGCCCGTTGAACCTGGACCCGCTATGTGGGGTGCTCTGCTTAGTGCTTGCAAGACTCACAAGAACACTGATTTAGCTCGATTAGCATCAGATAAGTTATTTGAACTGGACCCCGAGAATGTAGGGTATCATGTATTACTATCCAATATTTACACTGCTGAACAAAATTATCATGAAGCTGCTTCGGTTAGGCAGGTGGTTAGGAATCGAAACCTTGCAAAGACTCCTGGATCTACCTTAATAGAAATTGATAGCATCCCGCATGTATTCACATCGGGACAACTATCTCACGGTCAAACAGAAGCAATTTATAAAATGTTGGATAAGTTAATGGGTAAGATGACAGAAGCGGGATTTCAAACGGATACAGTGACAGCATTGCACGATGTTGAAGAAGAAGAAAAGGAACTAATGGTGAAGGTCCATAGTGAAAAATTAGCTATTGCGTTTGGACTTTTGAATACGGAAAATGGAAGTGAGATTAGGATTATTAAGAACCTTCGGGTTTGCTTAGATTGTCATAACTTTACTAAATTCGTGTCTAAGATTACCGATAGAGTTATCGTTGTTAGGGATGCTAATAGGTTTCATCATTTTGAAGATGGTCAATGTTCTTGTGGAGACTATTGGTGAAACCCCTTCGATTCCGCTCTGCAAAGTTTGTTAGTTCATACACCCAGTGCGGCTACTGTCTTCATGAGCACAGGGTACTGAAACATCATTCATTTTCTCAGTTCAGACAGTGGCTCCCTTATTATATGGTGTTACACTTTTTGTTCACCGCAAAAGGTGCGGAAGAAGGTTCACTACAGCTGACGGATGAAAAAAGTAAGTTGCTTCAAACATTTTTCGTGAACTACGTGCCTACTTAGCTGTTGCTGTTTTCATGTGCCGGAAGGAATATGTATATTGCAGAGTCTCATAAGGTATCTGAAACTTGCGTCCTTCATTATAAGCTTGTTAAACTAATATTATTCCTGCAAAGGTAATCTAATAATCTTTCACGGATGGTCTCATTGTCTTCGAAGGTTTTCCTGATCTACTCTCTGTCTCAAAAACACAGTTTTTGGATTGACTTATACTCAAAGTTCTTTTCGAGTCGGCTGTTTGTTCAAATATTTGTTTATTGAATTTCTTTGCAATTCTTAGGCATTCCATATAATGTATGAACACAACCTCGTGTGTGAGGCTAAGGTTGATATTTGGATTCTGGATAGTCGAAATAAGCATAAATCCTTATTTGATATAGAACTCATATCCCGGAAACTGAGCGTGATGGACTGGTGGGCATTGACATGAAGTCTTGTAAGTTTGATCCTTTTTTTAAATCTTAATAGAACCTAAAAACTGGTCCTCCCCTAGGCTGCTAAACGTAGAGACAGATGATTAAATATGTTGTCTGCCATTAAATGATCATCGCATAGCTTAGGTGTTAGTGTGTTGCATCTTGAACAACATATACATTAGGCTAATCTAGCAGTTTATTGAACTAAAACTGTACCATCAAAAATTAGCAAATGGTGTTTCTGATATACTTTTTCACTTTTTCTTTTACCAGCATGTTACTTCTGTTCACGTGAAATGTATATTCTTTTGACATGATATAAAATGCTACAAGGATTGACACTGTTCTCGTTTGAAATTACAAGTTGGTAAAAAAACACCTAAGCGTAACAGGTGGAGTTGCCTTTAATTTGTATTGATAACATTTTTGAGGCACCGAACTCAAACTTTAGCGTGTAAGTGAACTCCTGTCATGTTGGACCAGTTAGTACCAGACCCGCACCTGATCCTTCCTTGCATGATGCCCCATCTGTGAACAGGGTCCATGCGTCATCTGTGTGACTTGTGGATTGTCCTGGTGGTTTAATGTATATGAAATTTTCACTATAAATCACATTCGATGTATTTAACCTCCTAGGATAAGCTAAATCCATCTTGTGCATGTGTTTGGGCTTTAAAGATTTTGTGGCTTAGTGTTTGTTTGGTAGGTGGGATAGAGTGGGGTTAAGCCATTAAGGTTTTGAATCTTTGGAGGATATAGATCACCTAACTTACCTACACTTCACCATAAAGGATATTCATTACCCATAATAATCTGAACACAAAATGGTTTTAACTTTACATTGTTTGTTCATTGATGTATGTTTTATGAACTGGTAGTTACGATTTGATCAGTATTGTTCGTCCTCTAAATCGTTTTTGTAAGTAAATCGGACTTCACTTGTGTTTTCGCAGATGGACTAATTTCAGTTGTTATCATGCTCACTGAATCACAAGGCACCAAAGTTGGTTAACATACAAATGACAAAAGTTCCAACCCTCTAAATATAGATTTCAAAGTCTTTCTAGAAAAGAAAAAATAAAGGTAAAGCGAGTTAAGGGGATGTTTGAGTTGGCTAGCTTCTTATGTGGGCTTACAAGCTTATATAAATATTGAAAACTTTTTGTCGGTGTATAAGCTTATGAAGATGATAATTTAAGGTCATAAGCTCAACTTGACAACTTGTGTCGATTGCTTATTAATGCACTTTTGGTAGAGTACAACCTAAATATGCAAAATATCAAACAAACATTATTGGGGTAGAAATAATCCGAAGTCATCAGTAGAAAGTTTCGGGATCAGATGATAAACGCCGAACGAACAGAAGGCCTAAACGAGCTCGATCCTAAGTTCAGAACTTTTTATTAATTGAGCTCAAAGACGAGCTTTACATACAATTTCGACGCCGAGAGCCTAAACGACACTGGGATATTTCAAGCATCGAACATATATAAAACGTTATGCATTTGTATATAAAAGTTTTATTAACGAATTTCAATAATGTTTTATTAACGGTAGCTCAAAATAGATATATTATGGTAGAACTGAGCCAAACTTTAATTTTTCGTTACTAAATCATATAAACAAGTTGAATTTGTTTTTAAAAATAAGGCTCAAACCAAACCGAGCTCGAGCTCAAACTTTATAAAACTTGAACAAGCCGAACTCTAACTCTAAAACGCTCGAGTTCGGCTCGACTCGTTTCCACCCATTTACATTACTTGACAAATTCTAACAAATTTCCATGAAAGATATAATTGATGTGGTATGGATTTTAAGGTGTAGCTACCACCAACCTCAACTACCATATGTCACAAATTTATGTGAAACAATAATCCTATTTATGGCGTACTATACTTTTTTGCCACACTAATAGAAAATGCAACACATGGTGTCAAGCCTGTTATTTATCTAGCAAATGGTTTCTACTTTCTACAACTTTTTATAAAGTTTCTGGAAATGACATCTAAAAAATGAATATTTTGCTGTTTGATTATCATTTGTCGCATATTTGATTATCTACTACTAGACAATTGTGATGTTGATCACGCATAAAATCTCAATAATATATGAGTATATTCAATAACGAGTGATGTCTTTTTGTCGTTTTGAATTGTATTGTTTGGCATTGTGTGAAGTGATTTGTATATCACTAACATTACATATTTGTCCAAATTCTAAACTTTTAGATCCATACAAATATACTAGAACTTTGAGTAACGTTTTCACTTTGATTCATGTTTTTATTAGACGGATAGTTGTTAACCCGTATATTGTGATAAGTATCAAATGATTTGTGTGAGTTGTACATTAGAGGATAATTATAGTGTTGAATACTAAGCTAGGATCGGTTTGCATCCTCCATTCAAAACCTCCATCGCCATGAACAACAAAACCAAAATTAAACCATTTCCAATTCACTAAACCTCAATTCCATCAAAACCCACATTCAAAATCACCAATCCATCATTTCCCCCTATTCAATTTTCAAACAAATTATCTTTATTCACTTTTCCCTGGGAGCAGTCTTGTCTGTTTTTCTTTGGAGTTCAATATGGGAGATCGTAGATCCAAAGAAGACCATGTGAATCAAATTTCTACGTCGATTTATGTCACGAATTTTTCGGAACATTTTACTTTTCGTGATGTTTGGAGAGAATGTCAAGAATTTGGTCGTGTTATTGATGTCTTTATCCCCACCAGGAGATCAAAGTCAGGTAATAGGTTCGGTTTCGTACGCTTTATTCATGTTAAAAATGTGGATCGGTTGGTACAAAATTTGTGTACAATTTGGATGGGACGGTTACGTTTGCATGCAAATGTGGCTAGATTTCAAAGAACGCCTATGAATAAAGTAAATTTTGATAGCGGGGATAAGGGTGCTTAAAACTTCTGCCGGAGCAGATTATAACAATAAGGGCGTGGGACAGAATTCCTATGTAGGTGCAGTTAAGAATAAGATGGAGTATAAACAAATAGTAGAAGAGCAGTCTCAACCATCTTTAGTGCTTGATGATTCTTGTTTTTTGGACTATGACTACTCTTTAGCTTTAATGGGGAAGGTATCGGATTTTGGTCTTCTAAATAATTTAAAGATGATTTTGATCAAGGAGGGATTCGATAATTTCATTCTTAAATATTTAGGAGGTTTTTGGGTCATTATTGAATTTCATACTAAAGAGATTCTGGAGAAGTTTAAGTCTCATGTTGGTGTTGGTTCGTGGTTCACATCTCTAGAGTATGCATCCAATTCCTTCATCATCGATGAGAGGGTAGTGTGCGTGGACATTAAAGGCGTTCCAATGAATGTGTGGACTAACAACACGTTCAAAAAAATCTCGGCTAAATGGGGTGAGCTTTTATTTGTGGAGGATAAGGAAAACATGTCATTGAGTAGTAAAAGATTATGCATTAAAACGATGATGGTTCAAAACATTTTTGAGAATTGTAAGATTATTGTCAAAGGGAAGGTTTTCTGGATTCGGGTTAAAGAGGTTAGTGGTTGGGTCCCTGATTTTCTGGAAGAAGATGATGAGTCGGATTCATCTGAAGAAGATGATGAGTTTGTAGGAGAAATGAAAGAAGATGATATACAAGAAGAGGCTGAGATCGAAGGTGATGTTGATGAGGTGCCAGAAACAACTTTTGAGAAAACAAATGAGGTGTCTAAGGATGGGAATGATAAAGAAATCGAAGAGGGGGAAATTAACTCGGAAGATCCTTTTAACATTTACGATCTTCTGAAAACGAAACCTTGTGGAAATGATAAAGAAGTAACGAAATCCAAAGAGACTTTGGAGTTTCCACCTGGATTTACACTAAATATTGAATCATATAACAAAGATGACCAAGATAGTATTTTGCATGCGGAGGAACATATATTGAATCAACAGGAGAATGTACATGATCATATTAATGGAGAGAATAACAAAAGAGGTGTGTCACAATCTCCAGATGTTGACAAAGAATCGCATTGCTCAGGCAGTTTTAGAAGGACAATAGGACCAACAACAGGTGGTTCTATATTAGAAGTTTTGGATGAATTGATTAAGGTGGGTCAAACGATGGGATACAAGATGGATGGGTGTGCTAGTAATATAGAGGAAATTATCAAGATTCGTGGAGAGATCGAGTCATATCAATGAATTTTCTTTCTCTTAATATACAAGGCCTCGCCCAAAAGGCTAAAAAAGATTGGGTTAAGGAGATTTGCAATAAACACAAGGTGAATTTTTTGTCGCTTCAAGAAACTAAAATGGAGACAATTGATTATTTTGGTATCAAACATTGTTGGGGTAATTATTCTTTTGAGCATGTGTGTGGTCCTTCCGTGGGTAATTCAGGTGGTATTTTGTGTGTTTGGGATTCCAGAATGTTTCGTAAACATAATTCTACAATTTCAGACTATTTTGTGGCTATTCAAGGTGACTGGATTTCAATTGTAAAAAAGTTCCTTATCATTTCCGTCTATGCGCCTCAAGATATTTCTGAGAAGAGAATGCTATGGTCCTATTTAAATCATATGATTGATAGTTGGAATGGTGAAACCATCATTATGGGAGATTTTAAAGAAGTTAGATCCGAAGAAGAACGTTTTGGCACTATTTTCAATAACCACAATGCAAATGTGTTCAACTCGTTTATCTCTTCTGGCGGTTTGGTGGAAGTTCCCCTAGGAGGATGTGAATTCACTTGGTGCCATAAATCCGGTAGTAAAATGAGTAAGTTGGATCGTTTTCTGATTTCGAAAGGGCTTATGGGATCTTGTCCCAATATATCGGCTGTCACTCTTGATAGGTATTTATCGGACCATAGACCCATTCTTCTTCTTCGTGAGGCGTATTATGATTATGGTCCCATTCCATTTCGGATGTTTCATTTTTGGTTCGAATGGGATGGTTTTGATAAGTTTATTCAGGATACTTGGTCTAGTATAAATATTTCGGATAATAATGCCATGAGTCAATTATTGAAGAAGCTGAGATATTTAAAGGAGCAGATAAAAGTGTGGGTTAGAATTAAAAAAGAAAGTGACAGTGCGAAAAAGACAAACTTGAAAGGTTTGTTACATGATTTCGATCGAATAATAGATGAGAAAAAGGCTGATCAGGAGTTAATCAATAAGAGGATTCATGTAATGAATTTGTTGCAAGATTTGGAGAAGTTAGAAGCGTCGGAGATAGCTCAAAAAGTTAAGATAAAGTGGTTGATTGAAGGGGATGAAAACTCTAGGTTTTTTCATGGCATGCTTAATAAGAAAAGGAACCAACAAGCTATTCGTGGTATTCTAAAAGAAGGTACGTGGGTCGATGACCCGAAGGCTGTTAAGAATGAATTCCTATCCCACTTCCAGGAAAGATTTGATAGTCCTGCCTCAAATAGACTTATGTTGAATATGGATTTTCTGAAAAGAGTTAGTGTGGAGTAGCTAATAGATTTAGAAAGGAATGTGTCTAAAGAGGAAATTAAACGGGCGGTGTGGGATTGCAGTTTAGACAAGTCCCCTGGTCCGGACGGCTTCACTTTTGGCTTTTATAGAAGATATTGGGACATTATCGAAAATGATGTGGTTTATGCGGTGTCTTACTTCTTTACTGTTGGTTCGTTTCCTAAAGGAGGTAACGCATCTTTCATTGCATTGATCCCTAAAATGCAAGATGCTAGAGTTGTTAAAGACTTTAGACCAATTAGTTTGATTGGTAGCGTATACAAAATTATTGCAAAAATCTTGGCGAATCGTCTAGTGGGGGTCTTGGGAGATCTAATTCATGAAGTGCAATCCGCGTTTATTGCAAATAGGCAAATTTTAGATGGTCCTTTTATCCTAGACGAGCTAATTCATTGGTGTAGATCTAAGAAAAAGCAAGCGTTGATATTTAAAATAGATTTTGAGAAGGCTTATGATTCGGTGAGATGGGATTACTTGGACGATGTTTTAAATAAGTTTGGTTTTGGTTTGAAATGGAGAATGTGGATCAGTAATTGTTTGATGTCTTCTAAAGGATCGATTCTTGTTAACGGGAGTCCTACAAGTGAATTTTATTTTCGAAAAGGTCTCAAGCAAGGAGATCCGTTATCTCCATTTTTGTTCCTCTTAATTATGGAGAGTCTTCATCTTTCTTTTCAGAAATTGGTGAATGCTCAAATGTTCAAAGGAATTTCGGTTAGTTCGTCTTTACAATTATCTCATTTATTTTATGCGGATGATGTTATCTTTATGGGACAATGGTCTGAATCCAACATTAATACGATTATTCAAGCTTTAGATTGTTTTCATAAGGCTTCGAGTCTTAGAATGAATTTACAGAAAAGCAAATTAATGGGTATATATGTCAAAGATGAGATAGTTTCTAGAGCTGCAATCAAGATGGGATGTAGTACTTTGAAGACTCCTTTTACTTATCTTGGTGTTAAAGTGGGTGGTTCGATGACTCGTATAAGGTCATGGGATGAGATTGTAGATAGAGTAAAATTGCGGCTTTCTAAGTGGAAAATGAATACTCTTTCAATTGGAGGTAGAATGACACTACTTAAATCGGTGTTGAGTTCGACTCCCATTTATTATATGTCTATGTTTAAAGTTCCCTCTCATGTTCTTAAATGTTTAGAAGGTATTAGACGTAAGTTTTTTATTGGAGCTGATTTGATGGAGAATAAAATGTCGTGGTTTAAATGGGATAAAGTTTTGTCGGCCAAAGATAAAGGAGGGCTTGGTGTATCAAGTCTTTTTGCGTTAAATAGAGCGTTACTATTTAAATGGGTTTGGTGTTTTCATGATAATAGAAGTGCTCTTTGGTCTAGAGTTATTCGTGCCTTGCATGGTAACTGTGGGGGTCTCGTTAAGAAATCCAAAGCTGTGCATACTTCTGTGTGGAGAAGTATTATTACTGAAATCAGTAACTTGGATCAAAGGGGTTGATTTAATGAACTTTATGAATAAGAAGTGTTAATACAAATAAGCCGTAAAAACGTTTATTTATATTTTATGATATTCTAATGTTTTGTCGATAACAAACGTAAAATCATATTAACGAAACAAATAAAATACGTAAATGGTTTGAACTAATAGTTTCTAACATATTCATATTTTCACATAAAACACTAAAACAAGTATAAGTGATTTTATGATTTAGTAATACATATGTACAATAACTAGTGTTTACATATTTGGATAAAATATACACATAACTAGTATGTAGTATATTGGGTAATATAAATGGGTAGAAACTTAAGTATCACAAACCATTGGGCAAATACATTGAATATAGTTGGGTACAACCCAAAGCCCATAACCCATGGATCTTGACCCATAACCCATTGCATGACATCATGCTTATATCATACATGGATAATATCCATAACCCATGGATCAACCCATACCAGTGACTAAGTGCATTGCACTCAAAGATACATTGTATCTAGCCAAAGATCCATGGTTCAACCCATGACCCATGACCCATAACCAAAATACCCATGGGCAAAGAGGAGCGCTCCACGGATCCCTAGCTTTAGCTAGCCGGATCCCTGTGGTAGGGATCCGGGGAAGTGAGAATTTTTCCTCTATAAATAGTGAGCCATTTCTTCATTATTTCTCACCCTTTTCTAACACACTTTCTCCCCGAGTTAAAACTCACTAACCTCGATCCAAGAGATCTATGTTTGTAGTTTTATTTTTGTGATCTTTAGGTTCCTCTTAAAGGCAAGATCACCACCTTTGAAGCCGAGCAAGCTCAAGTCCATGAGTTGCCATGCTTCCTCATCATCAAGGCCATCAAGTCTTCTTGTTGATGATTCCTTTCTTTCTTTAAAGAAGTGTAATGTTGAAGACATTAGTGAAATATGTCGTGTCACATCCCCAATTTACTGTTCCTCAATTTGAAACTAGGTGCTTAGCCTAGTACCTAATAAAGGGAATGGAAGTTCTCGGGGCTTGAGTGTGGTTCACTTGGTGTGAAAGTCATAGCACCACATCACAGTTATATTGAACGACCTAAAGTGTCGTTTAAAAACTCATCGTTGGATATTTCATAAAAACATTCGAGTACAACATCGGTCCCAAAAGGTTTACAAAATTTGTGGAAATACAATTATGTTACAAATCCAAACGATGTCTTTGAAATAAAGTGCCATAATGTACAATAATGTAAGTCGACGCCATGACTCAAAATGTAGGTCCCTAAACCATGTCATGATGATAATGCCTCGCCATTACACGAAAATACATTGCTAAAAGGTCAACAATAATGTTGGTGAGAAATCATAGGTTTATGTAAATGTATTATACGACTACGCAAGTATATATATCGAGCATGACAATTATGTCACGTAAAAATAATGTTACAATTGCTCTAAGCCCATGACCCCGAAACTAGACTGTTCAATAATGTATGCCCCGCAGAGTGTTTGCCGACAACTCCGTAATGTTATCAAATGAAATGCATCCGTTTGCGGTTGGGATTCACCAACCCGGATGGGCGCCACCTCGATAGATCTATCCACTCATCCTCGCTCAAAGATTAACGGTTCATGTTCGGGTAATGGGGACTTTCAAATTGGCAAATGTGGTAACTTAAGCAATGTAAATGAATTTAACATACTTGGTATCGTACAAAAAAATGTAGTGCAATGTATTCTCCCGTGGGTTTGAAAATAATCGAAAGCATGTAAACGGGCTATGAAAACTCACTTGGATAAGCGGAATAATGGCAAAAGTGAGTACACCGAGGTATAATGTGATCGTCAACCGGGACCTATTACGAATGATATGATATGTCATGAGTTGCAATGTAATGTTATGCATGCACTACGATGTTATTTATACCATTTACGGGTTTTGAAAATATTACTCGTCGTCGAAAAATACTCTTTTGACGCCTTGACCAATCAAAAATGACTTTACAAGTTTTACGTCAAAATGTCATCCTACAATGGTTTTATAATGATTTTGGTGAAATTACCACTTTTCGTCGCAAAACAATGTCGTCGGAATTTTCATGAAATTAACAAAAATGGCTTTGGAAAACTTGTCGTAAAATGGTGTACGTCGATCGTTAGAGAACGAACTCGACTGTTTTGGAAAGTTTGTATCGATATCTAGAAGTTTCAGTTCAGGAGTTTTCGTCCAAAAGGTCTCGATCATAAAGATAATAAAGGTTAAAGTTGGTGGTTTTGGCTAATTGTTGTGCAGAAAATGAGTTTCGGCCAAGTTTGAACATCCGTAATTAATTTACTATAACTCCGCTTTACAAACAGCTTGTTGTTTTGAAAAATATGGCCGATGAACTTGATTTTACTAGAAGACAATTCGTTCCAAAAAGTTTCACAACCTTGTTAAAAACAACCAAGAAACATGGTCGTTCTGACTAATGTAACACTTGTAACGTAAAAATAATATAGTTTTTCGTAAAATAATAGTTACGGCAACTTTATGAAAACGTGCATATCTTTGTCGTTTCAAATCCGCTTTCACGTATAATATGTCCTTAGCTTCGTATCGAAGTAAACTAATATATTTTGACTAGTCGAAATAATTTGTGAAGCTTAAGGCTCGTTTTGACCCAAACAATGTCAAAACAGTTTCTTTGAAAATTCGAAAAATAATACGTTTCGTCGTCAAACTTTAAAAATCCATAACTTCTTCGTTATAAGTCCGTTTTATCCGCTCAAGCGCCACGGATTCGTTTTAAAGTATATTTTCTAAATATCAAGGCCAAAGTTTCGTGCCTACCGTCGGATTTTCCAGAAAATCAAAACAAGGACAGACTACTTTTTATAGTTATCGAAAATAGTTTTCTCGGACAAAACCTATTCTAATCCCTTCAAATCAACTCCAAAGCTAATCTAATCCTACCATACACCTTCTTAGGGTGTCATGGGTTCCTAATCACCATCAAGACCAAGAATACCATGGGGATAATTATAGGATGACCATAAATATATATATAACTCTAAAATCATGAAATAAAATGGTATAAATCACATATCATGCATAATTGCTCCAAAATGAAAAGAAACATATGAAATGAAAAGGAAACATGAAAATGAAAGAAACTTGCTTACAAGTGAAAATGATGAGGTGTAAGTAACAAGGATTAGCCTAAATACTCTTGGTTTTATTTCAAAACCTATAAAGAGTATACACTAGATTGATTTAACACTTAAACTTGCAAAACTTTTGATCCCTTGGAACCTTGATGTATGGCGGTTGAAGAAGACCCAAAAGAAGAGAGAAAATAAATTTTTCTAACACTTGGTGATATGTGAAATGAATGAGAAAAAAATGATTGAGATAGACTTTGTAGTTTGAGTGAATTATTAGAAAACACAAACCATACCACATTTATTGACCACCTCTCCTATGGCGGATTTAGGGGTATTGTTTCCCAAGATATATATATTTTTTTTTTATCAAATGTATAATGTAACATTTACTTGTATAAAATTTGTGAGAAAGTGTAGTAAATGTGTAAGAAAATGTACAAGTATAGGTAAATGGAAATTTTTGGTACAAGTAAGTTTTTAATAGGTCAAAATAGAATGTAATGTGATAATAAAAATTGTAAAAATACATTCCTTGTGAAAATTGAGTGATAAAATAATTATCGTATAATTTTTAAGAAAAACGTCGTAATAATTAAACTTTAACGATTTATGTACCAAATAAATTTGAAACACTAGGAAAAACTAAAATATAGTTTTTATGAACTAAATGTAAGTTTAAAAATACATCGGGATCATTTTTGAAAGTAACGGATTAAATATACAAAATAATAACTCACGCGATTACGTTTATTAAATATAAAAATTACGCGTTACATGTGAAATGAAATGTCGTGAATGTACTAATGAGATGCACATGATGTGAATGAAATGTAGACTAATCTTAGTCCATATGAAATGTACGTGATGATATGATCATGAATTCGCCGCTAAACCTTTAAGGTTACGCGAATTTGAAACACGCAAACCAAGTTTACGATAAATGTTGAAATAATGAGGCATAAATTGTGTCGAGAAATGACCTGAAAGTACGGGTTGTCACATTCGCCCATCCAAAAAGGAATTCAGTCCCTAAATTCAGTTCATGTTAGTCTATCGAATGTTGAGTTTGTAATGAATAACGAGGAGAAAAGACATGGAGAAGTGTCGTTACGGTTATCGATGATTGAGAGTGTACAAAACATCGTAGTAAAGAAAATATCGAATGAGTCTCTCATAAGAAACACTTTGACTTTGAAATATGCGAAGATTTTGCTTACACTAAGATTTATAATTAACCGCTCCCAACATAACGTGATCCCTCCAGAATTAGACATAGTTAGCTAGGCTATGTATAATTAAGGAACGATGACGTGACGTTCGGTTTAGTTGTTATAACTCTCAATGTTTACAAGGATTTAATCTGTGTCGTTAAAATGATAGTTGAAGTGAAAGGAATTAAAATTCTCGTAAGTAATAACAAATCGGAAAGAAAATGAAGTACGATAGATGAGAACATTTGGGTCGACTTGGTTCGTCCAGTGTTTTTCTAAATCGTACCACGCCTTTCCAAGACGGGTCCTTGTGCATAATTTGATACCAACTTGAATTTCTAATGGTTTGCGGCTAATGGGACATATCTCCAAATTTCGCATCGTATAATGATGTAGCTTATCCAGCTATATGTTGTTACTTGTAACTGATTCTTGATTTGTATAACCTCTTTGTTTGTTTCATGAATGAATCATGGACTAATGAATCGGACTTTCCTGATTTTTAACCCGTGAATAAGGAATTGATACCTCAACCTTACAAATGATTCAAATGGTGTAGTCAATATGTTCATAAGCTAACTATTGTTGCAAAGAAACTTGTCGATGGAGAATGATTTGCCTAACCATTTCTAGAAGGTCATCTTGGCTTGAGCATATTATCTAATGTGGAATTGCTCTCTCGCTCTAACCATTGAGTGAGGATAGTAGGCGGTAATCATGTCCTAGTAGGTTTCATGGAAATCGAAATGACCCATCAGCCTAAGGTGAATCGAATAGCTTATAATAGGTACAATGGAATTAATACCACGTGTCTTGTGTTAGATTTCAAAATGTTAAATCTATCGGAAAGAACCTTATTGAAAAGAATAGTATTATAGGTAACAGTTTGTGATTCCTCGCGTTTCTTGTCCTATCGAATGTCATGACCTGAGTCTTACTTGCCTAAGGTGCTTAGTCTCTATGACTAAAATGTTTATTGTTTGGTTATCGAAGTGTTTCCATGCTCTATGTTATCAAGTCACAAAACCCTAAATATTTAAGTGATGTGGTGTGGTGGTTGATTTTCAAGATTTATTCCGATATCGAGTGTTTTGGTTGAATTTTTTTTTTTTTTTTTTTTTTTTTCAAAATTGAGTAGTTATGCAAAATAGGACTGTTTATCAAAGATTGATGTTTATCGTTTCTTAACGTACAATGGTTTTGTTAAAGGTTGACTAAAAGAATTTACTTGTTAAAACAGTACTTCGTGAAAGAAAGAAAAAAATATTTCCTACAAGGTATATGATTTGCATAAATACATTTTAAATAAAATCCATTTAAAATGAAAGCACTATAAAAGATGAAGTAGTCGAGTAGGTATGTCGCATGAATGTTTAGTTTCGATGTTGGATAATATCTATAAGTCGAGGTTAGGTAAAATCTACGTGCATAGGTATTCAATCTTACTTGAGTGTTTCTAAAATTGTTCATCATCGAGATCGTTATCATGCCGACAAGACAATAAATATCACTCATACTATGTCAAAGAATGTTTGTTCAAATTTCACTTGTAGATGGGGAGTCATTGATTGTCCGACATGTTCAAACCGTGGCATCTCTTGATATGGAAGTGAGGTTACTTGGAATTTCTAGAGAACACAATGCCTTAGGGAAGTTTATATCAATAACCTTAATTTGACCAAATTTTCCTTTGAGGATACTCATTGTAGGAAGTTCACATATTGTTGAGGCCATGTTTAATGTAATGTTCTGACCTCCGTTAGAAGTCTTGGTATATCCCTATAGTGTTGCTTAGTGTGTATTCGATTAGTACTAAGTCTTGTAACTCGGTCTAGCTAGTACTTATGGAATGATAGAGTTTGGATTCTAATTCAAAATAGTGGTTCGGAATGTCTCGTGATGTCTTACGATTTTTGTTGAGTTTTGAATCATCCTACCTCCTAGTTCGGTCCTTGTTGGTAATTCCAAAATCCTTCCATTGTTTTCTTGTATCGAGGAATCCTCCTCACGATGGTATAGGAAATCTTTCCTAAAAGGTCACTCGTCAAATCCTAACTTATCGGTTGAGTGAGAGATAAATGGCGAAGCATCTATAGAGTGTTAATGAAGGAAAATGTTTATGCACGGTATATCTGATTATAAAACTTTGCTTTCAAACGAGAATAAATAGTTTGTAAGAAAATTACAGTAAAGTTTATGAAAAGGTTTGTAAAACCACTTTATTGAGTAAGAAAGAAACATTTTTATCATTTACAGTTTAATAATAAATCTTAGTTGTGGCTTGGTGTTAAAGCAACAACTTGTTAAGGTGATTTTAAAACAGCTTATATAGTGATAGAAAACGGCTTAACAATGGTAGTGAAATATTTTGGTAAGACACAATTCAGATTATAACATAACTCGTGAAATGATTTGTAAAATAGCTTACAAGAAAACAATTTATCATTTGTCAAATAATAGAAGATTTCGTAGTTCAATTAATATCAAGATGGTTTATAGGTTGGTAATATAATAGTCGAAGAAAGTAAAGGCGAATAGTCCGTGAGGTAAGCGTACCAAGTTTTATGATTTTAAATCGATAACGGTGGCTAAAATAGCTCACCAAAAGGGTAAAATAGTTTATAAGACCGTAATATTACTTGGGAAAAATTTGTAATATAGTTTATAACTTGCTATTGCAATTGTTTGTTGTTTTATAAAATAATAGCAAATTAATCGGTTTATCATACTATGAGAAAATAGTTTGCAAAGTATCGAAGGTCATTGTTTATAAAGTATTATTAAAGTCGTAAATTTTGGTTTAATGGTACAGAGTAAGATGAAATGGTCGGTAAAATAGTTGAAAGCAGTTTGTGTTAGATAACGATGAAGTTTATTATCTCATAAGAGGAATGTAGGACAAATAGTTGGTATTCAACGTTTTGTTTTGTAAGATAATAGCTCGATGATTTTTCAGAGTAACATGAAAATCGTTTCGCATGAGGATATTAAATAGTTGATAAAATGACTGAAACCAATTGATAAGTTGGTAATAAAACAACTTGTGTTAAAACTTTATGAAACAACGTTTCTAAGATGGTGATAAAATAGTTCGAAATAAAATCAAGTGAAATAATTTCATGAAATAGTAGCAGGATAATTCGGAATAAAATTTGTTGGATGGTTTGTAGGATGCATAAGAGGACCTTATCGAGTAATAACAGTCTACTAATTGTCGGGAATAAAGTTGGCCTAACCCCTAGTAAGATAGTGATGTATCGTCGTGAAATGATGGAAAATTGGGCAATTGGAGTAAGGGATGAAATAAACAAGGTGGTGATTATCGAGAGATAATAAATGATAAGGATCACATTAGCTAGGAAGGTACTTATTATCCATTCTGCTGGTGGTCTAATCGTGTTTCAAGTGTAGGAGTAGTAGGCGGTCTAGCAACAATAGCCCTAGAACTCTCAGGTCCTCAAACCTATGAGATGGTGTAGTGTCTATAGTCTTAGTGGTAAATAGTAATGGTGTGTCAAATCATGTACGCTTCCCAAGCCGCAAGTCGGTGTATGAGTATCGTGTATGAGATGTGATGGTACGGATGGTGCTCGAAATGATAATGATGATGAAAATAATGACAATGATGATAATGGAATCCTTGTGGTGAGTTAAGAAAATAGGTTCATTAGGACTAAGCCTATAAGTTCTACCCAATGGTATGATCCGTCCCAACCGAGTGATAAAATTGTCCCGATCCTATAGTGAATCAATAGTGATCGTGATGGTGTAGGTGCAACTCGTCCTCCTAAAAGGTCTCGGTGTCATCATCGATGTTATCGGTGTTGAGTCAACCGATGTTAAAATTGTGATAGGGAATGACAAGGCATTCTCCATGTCAAAGTGATGTGAGTATAATGGGATGGGTATTTGAAGGCATCCATGTGACAATCGGGTTTGAAATGAAAGTAAATAACTCGCAAAATGTGCGTATAAAACCGCATGTAAAGTGAACATGCACTTATGATGAAATGATGAGATGCTATGATAATGTAGTTATAGTCTAGGGTCAATGATGCAACCTAGTTCTCTATAATCGTAGCTCGTACCAATCTGTCACACCCCAATTTACATTTTGCGTGAATGGAATTCCTGGGGGCTTGACTGTCATAGCACCACATCACAGTTATATTGAACGACCTAAAGTGTCGTTTAAAAACTCATCGTTGGATATTTCATAAAAACATTCAGAGTACAACATCGGTCCCAAAAGGTTTACAAAATTTGTGGAAATACAATTATGTTACAAATCCAAACGATGTCTTTGAAATAAAGTGCCATAATGTACAATAATGTAAGTCGACGCCGCGACTCAAAATGTAGGTCCCTAAACCATGTCATGATGATAATGCCTCAGTTACCTGAAAATACATTGCTAAAAAGGTCAACAATAATGTTGGTGAGAAATCATAGGTTTATGTAAATGTATTATACGACTACGCAAGTATATATATCAGGCATGACAATTATGTCACGTAAAAATAATGTTACAATTGCTCTAAGCCCATGACCCCGAAACTAGACTGATCAATAATGTATGCCCCTGCAGAGTGTTTGCCAGACAACTCCGTAATGTTATCAAATGAAATGCATCCGTTTGCCCGGTTGGGATTCACCAACCCGGATGAGGCGCCACCTCGATAGATCTATCCACTCATCCTCGCTTCAAAGATTAACGGTTCATGTTCAGGTAATGGGGACTTTCAAATTGGCAAATGTGGTAACTTAAGCAATGTAAATGAATTTAACATACTTGGTATCGTAAAAAAAATGTAGTGCAATGTATTCTCCCCCGTGGGTTTGAAAATAATCGAAAGCATGTAAAACGGGGCTATGAAAACTCACTTGGATAACTGGAATAATGGCAAAAGTGAGTACACTGAGGTATAATGTGATGCGTCAACCGGGACCTATTACGAATGATATGATATGTCATGAGTTGCAATGTAATGTTATGCATGCACTACGTATGTTATTTATACCATTTACGGGTTTTGAAAATATTACTCGTCGTCGAAAAATACTCTTTTGACGCCTTGACCAATCAAAATGACTTTACAAGTTTTACGTCAAAATGTCATCCTACAATGGTTTTATAATGATTTTGGTGAAATTACCACTTTTCGTCGCAAAACAATGTCGTCGGAATTTTCATGAAATTAACAAAATGGCTTTGGAAAACTTGTCGTAAAATGGTGTACGTCGATCGTTAGAGAACGAACTCATTGTTTTGGAAAGTTTGTATCGATATCTAGAAGTTTCAGTTCAGGAGTTTTCGTCAAAAGGTCTCGATCATAAAGATAATAAAGGTTAAAGTTGGTGGTTTTGGCTAATTGTTGTGCGAGAAAATGAGTTTCGCCAAGTTTGAACATCCGTAATTAATTTACTATAACTCCGCTTTACAAACGACTTGTTGTTTTGAAAATATGGCCGATGAACTTGATTTTACTAGAAGACAATTCGTTCCAAAAGTTTCACAACCTTGTTAAAACACACAGAAACATGGTCGTTATAAACTAATGTAACACTTGTAACGTAAAAATAATATAGTTTTTCGTAAAATAATAGTTACGGCAACTTTATGAAAACGTGCATATCTTTGTCGTTTCAAACCGCTTTCACGTATAATATGTCCTTAGCTTCGTATCAAGTAAACTAATATATTTTTGACTAGTCGAAATAATTTGTGAAGCTTAAGGCTGCGTTTTGACCCAAACAATGTCAAAACAGTTCTTGAAAATTCGAAAATAATACGTTTCGTCGTCAAACTTTAAAATCCATAACTTCTTCGTTATAAGTCCGCTTTTATCCGCTCAAGCGGCCACGGATTCGCTTTTAAAGTATATTTTCTAAATATCAAGGCCAAAGTTTCGTGCCTACTGTCGGATTTTCCAGAAAATCAAAACAAGGACAGACTACTTTTTATAGTTATCGAAAATAGTTTTCTCGGACAAAACCTATTCTAATCCCTTCAAATCAACTCCAAAGCTAATCTAATCCTACCATACACCTTCTTAGGGTGTCATGGGTTCCTAATCACCATCAAGACCAAGAATACCATGGGGATAATTATAGGATGACCATAAATATATATATAACTCTAAAATCATGAAATAAAATGGTATAAATCACATATCATGCATAATTGCTCCAAAATGAAAAGAAACATATGAAATGAAAAGGAAACATGAAAATGAAAGAAACTTGCTTACAAGTGAAAATGATGAGGTGTAAGTAACAAGGATTAGCCTAAATACTCTTGGTTTTATTTCAAAACCTATAAAGAGTATACACTAGATTGATTTAACACTTGAACTTGCAAAACTTTTGATCCCTTGGAACCTTGATGTATGGCGGTTGAAGAAGACCCAAAAGAAGAGAGAAAATAAATTTTTCTAACACTTGGTGATATGTGAATTGAATGAGAAAAAAATGATTGAGATAGACTTTGTAGTTTGAGTGAATTATTAGAAAACACAAACCATACCACATTTATTGACCACCTCTCCTATGGCGGATTTAGGGGTATTGTTTCCCAAGATATTTTATTTTTTTTTTTATCAATTGTATAATGTAACATTTACTTGTATAAAATTTGTGAGAAAGTGTAGTAAATGTGTAAGAAAATGTACAAGTATAGGTAAATGGAAATTTTTGGTACAAGTAAGTTTTTAATAGGTCAAAATAGAATGTAATGTGATAATAAAAATTGTAAAAATACATTCCTTGTGAAAATTGAGTGATAAAATAATTATCGTATAATTTTTAAGAAAAACGTCGTAATAATTAAACTTTAATGATTTATGTACCAAATAAATTTGAAACACTAGGAAAAACTAAAATATAGTTTTTATGAACTAAATGTAAGTTTAAAAATACATCGGGATCATTTTTGAAAGTAACGGATTAAATATACAAAATAATAACTCACGCGATTACGTTTATTAAATATAAAAATTACGCGTTACATGTGAAATGAAATGTCGTGAATGTACTAATGAGATGCACATGATGTGAATGAAATGTAGACTAATCATAGTCCATATGAAATGTACGTGATGATATGATCATGAATTCGCCGCTAAACCTTCAAGGTTACGCTACCAAGTTTCTTAAAATTTGAAACACGCAAACCAAGTTTACGATAAATGTTGAAATAATGAGGCATAAATTGTGTCGAGAAATGACCGAAAGTACGGGTTGTCACACTTTAATTTCAAAATTCCTCCTTCCCTATAAATAACCCCACCGTCGACCACTTTACCAAACCTCACTTTTTCAAATCCTCCAATTTCAAAAATTTCTCTCATTCAAAAATTTCATCTTCCTCCTCATTCCATCTCAACCGAAACCAAGAAGATCCGTCATCAACATGGTCTACATCGCACTCGTGTTTCATCGCCTTAACACTCGTTGCACTTGTGTTCCCTATGATGAAGTTCACATATGGAGACATTTACTTTGTGTTGTTAATCTACATTGGGATCATATACCCAATCCTTTGTATCATCCTTAGTATTGAAATGCAATATTACTAATAATCTAGTTATCTAGGTTATTATTATCATAATATGTTTGTCATTTCTTTTGATTTATTTGTTTCATACTCCTTCGTGATATATTAGAAGTCATGTATGCATGTTAAAAGAAAATGTAGGTTAAAACATATATCTTGGTGTAAAACTATGAGATCTAAAAACCTATACGCTTTCATATAACTGTTCTCAGAATTACGAGATCTACGGATCCGGAAGTTATACTAGCCGGATCCCTTTGAAAAGGAACCGTGGATCCGCCCCATCGGAAAATAGTTTTCATGCAAATTAAAACCACTATCTTTCTAAATGTAACAATCCACTAGAAAGTCAAAACCTTGAGTAAGTTAAAGTGTTAAATACCATTGTTAATAAAAATCTAGTAAAAGCATTAGATAATCATAGGTTGACCACAAACATCTCTTTTATTAACTTATCATTTCTATAGGTTCAACCATGACGCATGAATATGAGTTTGATTTTTCACCACTAGCTCACATTCGAACATCTCTTGAACCCAACACACCGCAATCATGTCCGTGGGTTCAATAATCTCGAAACCGCCACTTTCATGAAGGACGACAGACACTCTCTATAATTCAAGAAGGTATCAATACCTCCTTCCGAGCCATAGGACTAGAATGTGTTCTTGAAATCAACGAGAAGATATGTCCAAGGTTCATAATGGAATTCTTCCGTCAAGTCGAACTCGCTCGTAACGAGGATCGCTCTCATCTCTTTGGTTTTATATCAAAACGAAAGTTCACTCTAACCCTTGGGCATTTGCTCACATCCTCCGGATTCCAAATCATGGACAATGTGCCTTCACCAAGATTGGTCTCTTGATTCTCTCTTCAACTTTCGTGAAGAAAATAGTCCATATTGTTCACACATACCCTCTCCCGAAGATTTAAATCGCATAATATGGAAACCTCGACCATATTACTCGATCCAAACATTATCTTTACAAGGGATATCCGAGAAGAGTACAAGCCTCTTGCACTCATCCCACGTGAAAATGTTTGGAGCCTTAGGAAATCGAGAAATTCTTCCCGCTTGTTGTGCTCACATGTTGTAATGTTTGCTAACACAACAACCATACAATCCGCCTTACTTCTTCGCAAGGCGAATTGCAAATCTTCAAGGCTCCAAGAATAAACTCATCCCTTATGGAATGTTCTTGACACGCCTATCATAATGTTATGCACTTCCATCCGTAATTTCAAAGTCCGTTATACGCATTGTGAACAAGATGATGGAACCACTAAACATATCTCTCATGAAGACTTTCTTTATTCTTGATTCCACCAACACTCATCAATCACATAATGATCCTCCTAGCGAAAACACTCAAGGAACCTAGTAGTATTCCAAAATAGGATCAATTTTTGTATTTGTGCTTTATCAATGTAATCCAATTTCTTTCATGAAATAAAACATCTTACATTTGATATCTTAGTATTAGAACTCTTTAGACTATCCTTGAGATATAATGCATTGTCAAGATCATTGCATACCTTTAGTAAAGGTCCCGCGAGGAGATGGGCGGATCCCAAAGATTGTGCTAGACGGATCCCTACACCTAGGGAACCGTGGATCCCAAGAAATGTAAAATGCAATTGCAAGCATTATATTTCAAACATATCCTTAGAACACCTCACACTAAGCTAAACATAATGTCTTAAGGCAAATTAAGTCCTTATCAAGATAGGTTGATCTTTCCTCACTACATAACTCACCTAGATCACACTCTAAGACGCTGTAGATCTACGGTTTCATTTTTTATTACTCTTCCGCCTCAAACTCACACTTCATTTTTTACTTGATCCCTCACATTTAGCCTTAGAAATCTTTCGATTATGGCAAAATTAATCATAAATCATCCTTACCTCAAAATTGATCAAAGTTGATCAAACTCTATTTTATTCCAACTCAAAGCTTTTAGGATATTTTCCAAAACACTATCCCAAGTCACAACCCGATCTCTAGGATCATTTAGCTTCAATTGACACTCTCATTTTAGTATCATCCTTGCTCATCCATTGGTACTCTTGAAAGTTCCAAATCCTCCATAAAAGACAATCATTAGCTACATCATTCATTACCTTCAAGTACTTAAGCACCCTTCATTTAAAACACTTAGAGGATCAAACACTCAAGATGTTATAGGTCTTAGATCTTAGAAACATCATTTCCACTCTTTCATAATCACGAAGCCGATCCCTAGGATTAGCTTCAGACGGATCCTCTAAGGAGGGAACCGTGGATCCGGATGACGCTTTTGACAAATCTTGCTAAAACAATCATTTCAACTCATCTTCCCAACTCAAACACTCCATCTCATCTTAAATGAGTTCCTAGATCAGTGCAAACTCAAGTTGACTCTGTGCATGTTAATCATCACATTCCAATAAATCCTAGTGGCTTAAGGCTTAAATGCACTTGCCAAATCTCTTGGTTTATAAACCACTTTGTTAGGACCTCCATAGTCATCACTCTCATCCTAACTTTCAAAGACTTTAGAAATCTTTGCAAACCTTTGAAATCATCTCATCATGAGGAAAACCCCAAGTAGTAACTTATCCACCAAAGAACCACCCATGAAAAAGGCGCGTGTTATACACGAAATCTCTTCAACCGAATCATCTCCGGTCAAGCCAACAAATGATAGGATCCTTTCTCATCTAATTAAACCAATTCCTAAAAGGATAGTAGCCACAAAACTACCAATGCCAAACACCACCATACCTCCTAGGCCAAACAATATCATTTCCACTAAACCATCACCATTGGTTCCTAGAGCTATTTCATTTACATCCCACTATCATCACCACACCTCTACAATTTAGAGGACTTGCCTCCTAGGCCGCCTCATCCGCTCACGACAACATTCTCCTCATTAGAGGAATAATGGTACAAAATCAAGGTGTTGAGTCAACACTTGCTCCGGCTATCTTTTCATTGCTTTCCATCATATAATCCCATTTGGATTATGAGAAATCATCAAAGTCAACCGCCGACCATATGGAAGTTGACACTTTCTACCACCACCATCATTCTTAGTCGATCCATTCTCAAATGCGCCCACCAATCCTCCCTCGTTTGAAGCTCCATAAGCCGCTTCACTTGATCCTTCGCATCAAGCCATTTCATTTCTTCCACCACCACTACCTAGCCATGACAAAGATTGCTATCATTGTCAACATTTTGAAAGTTTGATACATGAATTACGAGAAGACCAACGTTTCATGTTCTATCATCTCCTCGAACGTTTCGACGAGATTAAACCTAAACAAAACTCGAGCTAGAAGATTTTAGTGGTGTCCTAGCATCAAGCGATAGTTGGTTTAGAAATTCCTAGTTATGTATTCTCTTATTTTCTTATTTTATAGAGTCATGTATATCATAACTCTAGTTTTATTAAATGGAATTACATGCTACTTGTTATTTTGTTGAGCATATGATTACTTTGTATTCATATCTCATTTTGTTATAACATTACTTGTTATATCCCCTTTGTCAAATTAAATGACCTAATACGGATCCCTCGATTGTTTCAGACGGATCCCTACTAGAGGGAACCGTGGGATCCGTGAGAAAAAGCTATTTTCTACTAACTTTGACCACATTTGCAGGAAATTGTGAATTATACTTTCTTTCTAACCTTTGTTTTGTAGTTGTTCAATTTACACATGAAGACTTTGACATCCTAAAGCTAGGGGAGCTTTATGTCAAAGCAATACATTACAAATTACTTGCAATACTAGGTTTACATTTCATGACATCCCTTTGCAAAATTGCAATCATCAAGGGGGAGTACATTCGTCACTTAGACAAAGTATTTTGAAAACTTACTTGCAAACAAACTAGATTAGTATCACTTTCGACGCCTTACATAGGGATGGACTCGCAAGGGGAGTAAAGACGAGATCCTTTCCTGCTACTTGCTCTCTATTTCTTTTTATTTTTATTTCATTCACATGTTTTTCTTAAAAAACGATGTGTTGCTTTCTTCAAACACTTTTGTTTCGACAAAAGTGGGGAGAAGAAAGTAAAACTATAAATTCAAACTTTTACTAATTTTAGCTTTTCCTTAAAATAATTTTATGTTTTGTCATCAACAAAAGGGGAGATTGTTAATACAAATAAGTCAGAAAATGTTTATTTATATTTTATGATCTTCTAATGTTTTGTCGATAACAAACATAAAATCATATTAACGAAACAAATAAAATACGTAAATGGTTTGAACTAATAGTTTCTAACATATTCACATTTCACATAAAACACTAAAACAAATATAAGTGATTTTATGATTTAGTAATATATATGTACAACAACTAGTGTTTACATATTTGGATAAAATATACACATAACTAGTATGTAGTATATTGGGTAATATAAATGGGTAGAAACTTAAGTATTACAAACCCATCGGGCAAATACATTGAATATAGTGGGTACAACCCAAAGCCCATAACCCATGGATCTTGACCCATAACCCATTGCATGACATCATGCTTATATCATATATGGATAATATCCATAACCCATGGATCAACCCATACCCAAGTGACTAAGTGCATTGCACCAAAGATACATTGTATCTAGCCAAAGATCCATGGTTCAACCCATGACCCATGACCCATAACCAAAATACCCATGGGCAAGAGAGGCTGCCCAAGGATCCCTAGCTTTATGCTAGCCGGATCCCTTGTGGTAGGGATCCGTGGATCCGGGGAATGAGGATTTTTCCTCTATAAATAGTGAGTCATTTATTCATTATTTCTCACCCCTTTCTAACACACTTTCTCCTCGAGTTAAAACTCACTAACCTCGATCCAAGAGATCTATGTTTGTAGTTTTGTTTTGTGTGATCTTTTAGGTTCCTCTTAAAGGCAAGATCACCACCTTTGAAGTCGAGCAAGCTCAAGTCCATGAGTTGTCATGCTTCCTCATCATCAAGGCCATCAAGTCTTCTTGTTAATGATTCCTTTCTTTCTTTAAAGAAGTGTAGTGTTGAAGACATTAGTGAAAGATGTCTCAAGTGTCAAGACGAAGATATTAGTGAAGGGTATCTATCGCCTATAGCATAAGCACTGTGGTAGGTGCTTAGAAGTCAAGACAAGAAGCATTAGTAAAAGGTGCTTAGAAGTCAAGATAAGAAGCATTAGTGAAAGGTGCTAGAGTGAAGACACAAGACATTAGTGAAAGGTGTCTTGTAGATCTAGTCAAAGGCATTAGTGAAAGGTGCCTTAGATGTACATTCGATATGGTGTGTTTCATGTACAAGATAGACTAGTATTAGATCCAAGGATATTGATATCCTTGATGATGTTGTAAAGGAGTAGATCTCCTTTGGGATTAGTCGTTGGTGTAGTGGTAGTAGTTCCTCCATTGCAATGGAACTAGGTGCTTAGCCTAGTACCTAATAAAGAGTAGGCGACGTTGTGATAGGATTAGTTCTCCTTGGTGTGAAAGAACCCGTGGTTAGCCTAGAACCGATAAAGGGTAGGCGACGTTGTGTTAGGTGTGGTTCGCCTTGGTGTGAAGGAACTCGGTATTTAGCTTTGTACCGAAAAAGGTTAAGCGACGCCAGGAAGGCTTCTCCGCCATAAGGAGATTGGTGTAGTGATTACGAACTCGAGTAGGTGACTCGGGAGTGGAGTTGTAACACCCCAAAATTTCACAAATGGAAGCGTCGGGTCATGGGGTGCTACTAAAGCAATATACACAACACAAGGTAATAAAGAATGGAAATTCTATTCCATTTTCAAAAGATATATTAATTTAAGAAATAGTTTTACATCATTGTTTCAAAGTGCGGAAGTAAAGCCCATAAAAATATATGTTGTCCCATTAAAAGTTGTATTAAAATGTTTGGAAACACTTGGATGCCGCCTTCAACGAATGCCTTTGCCATTGCCCACACAAATAAGTAAACCCGAGAAAACATGCTAAAATGTCAACACAAAGGTTGGTGAATTCATAGGTTTAAGTTTCAAAATCAAGTTGGACCACGCTTGCACATATAGCATCTCCGTGAATGACACTATATGCAAAATGCTATTACGCTAGTACCGAGTTCATGCGACCGAAACTACGATAAGGTGCATGCATCTGAAGCATGATAAATAAAATCCCAGCAAGTGCATTTCCAAGACACTCAATCAATACGATATGATATACCGACGCTTGCCTATCCGGTCAAACTCGAACGGGTGTCATCCCAATAGATCTATTCATAACAATCGCGCCTCCCAAAGGGAACTAACGGTAGCATAGTTGGGATTCAAGGTTGTTTCACGTAATAGTGTTTTCGGCCAGTCCGAAAAGAGTTTTGCATGTTTTCACCCCATAGTTTTATAAAGTAAGTAATAAAAGTAAAAGTGGGGCTATAAACTCACCTTAGCAATGCGAATAAAGCACAAGAGATCAAGTAACAAGTGGTCTGATATGCAACCTAGATTAGTACGGTAAGTTTAGTCTTTATTTCAGATAAGACTGATAAAGTTTAACTAACTTTATAGATTTTAAATGTTTTATTGTTGTTGTTGTTTGTGACGTTGTTTAAGTTTAAAACAATTTCTATGTGTTTACGAGTATTGGCTCTATGAAGTGCGTAAGATTATAATGGAAAAATATCAAGGATGAATGAGTTTTCGGTATATCGGTAACCAAATGACGATGTACGGAGAAATAATTATACGTATTATTAGACGTTAAAGGATTATGAAATATTATCACCAAAAGTATATATTTACTAGATGTACATATATGTATATCTTTATATGTTATAAAGCATATGTTTAAGTAAATAGTCATTTTCTAATTTATAAAGGTTATGCAAGTTTTTATAAAACATATCAAGTTATATATAAGTTCAATAGGTGATATAATCAATGATCTTACAAGAAATTTTAAAACTTTAGTTTAGACTAGTTTTTATAGGTTTTAAATGGACATTATAGTTTATGGTTGTATGCGTCGAATATATATATATATAGTTTTGATTATATAACAATCTCTACGTACAGACTACCAAAACAGGTCTTGTTAGACACTGGCACAAAAAAAATGTACACAAATGCTAAAAAAAAAAGACGCACCCTATGCCCGTTTAAATGTGGTGGGCGGTGAACCTAATAACCCTTGGACTCATAAAAGGGCTTTGGCCCAACTTGTGAGTGAAACCAGTACTAGAACCAAAACTACATGACCCTTTGGGCTTAAACAAGACATGACCAGACAACCAACATGAATTTAGCGTTTACAATTTTTGACAGCTTGATGTTTTGATACATGAGTAAAAATAACTAAACGTTCACTTTTCGAGCTCGAGTAGTGAATTTCGACCTCGCGACACACATTACATCCGATTTTAGAAGTAAAAGGACTTAACCCATTTAGCTCGTATCTTATCATAATCCCAACCCCCTAAAGGTACTCTACGTTGGACTCAATCCCCTCAACTCAACAAACATAACCCAAAGACCAGGTTTAAATTCCTATTTCTATGTCATTTAACAAATCCAGAAGTTTCATCTCAGGAAAGGAACAAGGCCAAATTTATTAAGTTCGATTTATCAAGTGAAAATGGAGTGTAACCAGAATGAGTAGCACCATGTTACCCATTTTCGGGTGGTGGTTCTCGACAAGCAGACACCGTGTAAAAGGAACCATCATCTTTTAACAAAACAACCAACAAAATATTGAGAACTAGACCATGACACCAAACCCAACATGACATAGACTCAAGTTCATCATAACAATAAAGACACTAGATTAAGAAAACAAAAATAGTCAATTCCATAATGTTAGCCAATACTCATGTTTTTTTTTTTTTTTTTTTTTTTGTAATGTATTAACAACCACTTAAGTTCAATTAACAACAACAAAGGATCAAAACATAACTTATCCACATATTTATGAGTGACTCTGATTGGTTCAACACACAACACCAATTCAACTTTGAAAAATAAATCAAAACTATGATTATAAATAAAACAACATCAAGAAAACGCAAAGTATTATGAATAAAGATCCTTACAACAAAAGAGAAGTGTCTATCGGTAAGCAAACAAGGAGTAGAAGCAATCCCACCCAATCGAATCCACAAGAACCACAAGCACTTTGAACACTCTTTCTAGTTTTTGATTTTGAGTTGTGAGTTATGGTATCAACTGTGGATCCGATGAGGGTATTTAAAGAAGTAAAGATGGGTTGTTTGACTAGTACTCTCGAAAGTGGGGTTGAGATATTGGTCTCCTTTGAGCAATGGCATCAAGTCTTCACGTGGTTCTTTGTCTTCGTCTTCAGCCGTGGTCCAAAGAGTGGTTTGTCGATTTGTTTTCCACATTACAGGGGAGCGCCTGTTTTGCTTGTCATCTTGAGGGTGTCAGACGGTCTCATTCGAATAGGGTAGATGGGTTTTTGGAGATGAGGAGATGTAGTTGGAGCTTTGCTAAAAAAAGAAGATGAAGGAGGAGAATATGGAGGGTTGCAGGTGAGGTTTTTCTGAAGATGGCAGAGAAAGGATAGGTGGGTTTGTGGGGTTAAGATAAGGTTTGGTTTTATTTTATTTTATTTTTGTAATTTAGTTATTAGTTGTAAAAAAAAGTAGAAGTATTTATTTGTTGAGTATAGATTGGGTATTAGATGTATTTTGTACTTTGTTGTTAACTCGTAAACGGGTATAACTTTAAATGGAAAGTTATATTACATATATTTTTGGGACACCTTTTTGAATGATTGATACGAAAATAATGTCGTTGGTTTTTATAGTTCATTTTTATATTTAAGTCGTAACTTGTCGCGATTATAGATTTAAGAGAAAGAAAAGAAAAGAAAAAAAATATAGTCGCGAAAAATCGGTAGGGAAATTTTACGAGTTGTTATAGTACCTACCCCTTAAAAGAAACCACGTCCTCGTGGTTTATGATGCGAGGATCGCCGAGGTTGATACGGTGACGAGATGTGAGTATATATACTTAAAACGTGACGTGGAAGAGAGGCTAGTCGTTCAAGGAAGATTTAGTAACATGAGGCAGTAAGTAAATAAAAGATAAAGGATTCATTAAGCGGAATATTCAGAATACAACGCGGTTACATAATAGAGTACAATAGATAGGAAACTTAAAGGAATGCAATCTAAGAAAGCGGATAATTTCTTTGTTGTCGCCGCTTAGATAGTGTTGAAGTTGATCTTGATTCTCTCTTTTCTCCAAGGAAATAAGCTCTTCCTCGGCTGGTTCAACTGGGTTTTCCATTCTCGATCCCTTGGATTGGGACACTCATTCTTGTAAGCCCTCATTCTCCACACCCGAAGCAAGTTATGTTAGCAAGATCCTTTGACTTGCAGTCTTTGGCCATGTGCCCAATCTTCTGGCAGTTGCGACATTTCACTGACCACTGTGGTGGAGTTTACAGCGGTTGCACAAAGTGTGTTTCCCTTCATAGCCCTTCTTCTCTTCTGTTCCAGTAGGGCGGACCTTAGCTACTTCTTGCCTCTTGTTTTGATTGTTGTTGTTGTCTTTGGAGTTATCACTCCACTTCCGCTTGTTGTTATATGTTGCTTCAGCGGCATCCTCGATCGCTTGATCCATCAACTTGTTTGACACTTCAATAGTCTCATGAAGGTCAGCAGCCTTGGAGGTAGTCACATTTCCTTTGATAGATGGAGGTAGCCCTCCGATGTATCGCTCTATCAAGCGAGTTTCAGTTGGTACCATCTCTGGACATAGCAAGGCCAACTCTTGGAAACGTTGGTTGTAGGATGCCATATCAGTACCCTTCACCTTAAGATTCCAGAACTCATTCTCCAACTTCTAGACTTCATTGCGAGGGCAATATTTCTTGAGCACCATATCCTTGAATTCTTCCCAAGGCATGGCATAAGCAGCATCAATGCCTGCAGACTTCAGGTAATTATTCCACCAAGTTAAGGCAACCTCTTGAAAAGTGAACGAAGCAAACTTCACCCTATCCTCATCTTCATAGTTGCAGATCCTAAACACAGTTTCCAGTTTTTCAAGCCATCGGGTCAAAACAACAGCTCCTTCCGCTCCATTATAACCGCCACCATACAGCCATTAACTCCTTGTACGTGCAAGCGCTTGTTATCGTGAGGCCTAGAAGTTCCAAAGATCGATGGTCGAGTTGTTTGAATTGATCGCAGCTAGCGCCGCCACACGCCATTGACCAATTGGTCAATCATGGCTTGATCCATAGCAAGTGGGTTTGCAGCAGTCCCGGCAGGAGCAGGAGTAGGAGCAGGAGCAGGAGTGGGAGTAGCGGCGGGTCGGCCACGGGTGATTCTTGTTGACTTTCTCTTAGCCATCATCTATGATACACGAGAAGACGATAATTGAGTTTAGAATAGAAGGAATAGTATCGTATGAGGGTATGAAAGATAGAACGTATGAGTGAAATAAAAGGATGTGACCAAGGACAGAGATGGTTCAAATATGTGGGTGAAAATAATATAATCAAGTAGTTGTATGTTATATAAAGAAATAACATATAAGCAATTAAGGTCATAACATAGTGCGATATGGTAATAGTGGGCATGTTACACAGTTTAACATAGAGATGTAACAAGTATAAGCACTCGTAGTCTACTCTACACTCTCCTTAAATTAATTATTCCTTAATTTCATTCAGTTTGTTACATCAATATTATTCTCATTTAAACTCACACCCAATCAAACAAGAACAAATTTTAAAGTTTAAATGCGAGTTAATTAAGAAACTTAATGATTTTGAGAAATAGTTAATTTAATTCAAATGAGAGCTTATACGAACCTAAAATATAGCAAGAATATATAGCACGACTACATCGTATAACAAGAGGCAAGGCATGGCGTATATTGGCAACTGCGGCGTTGAAGTGTTTTAGAAAATTTGGTTATAGTTTAGGTTTTGAAAATACCTAATTTCTATAACCTTGGCTCAATACCAACTGTAACACCCCAAAATTTCACAATGAAGCGTTGGGTCATGGGTGCTACTAAATCAATATACACAACACAAGGTTATAAAGAATGGAAATTCTATTCCATTTTCAAAAGATATATTAATTTAAGAAATAGTTTTACATCATTGTTTCAAAGTGCGGAAGTAAAGCCCATAAAATATATGTTGTCCCATTAAAAGTTGTATTAAAATGTTTGGAAACACTTGGATGCGATCTTCAACGAATGCCTTTGCCATTGCCCACGCAAATAAGTAAACCCGAGAAAAACATGCTAAAATGTCAACACAAAGGTTGGTGAATTCATAGGTTTAAGTTTCAAAATCAAGTTGGACCACAATTGCACATATAGCATCTCCGTGAATGACACTATATGCAAAATGCTATTACGCTTAGTACCGAGTTCATGCGACCAAACTACGACAAGTGTGCATGCATCTAGAAGCATGATAAATAAAATCCCAGCAAGTGCATTTCCAGACACTCAATCAATACGATATGATATACGCCCGACGCTTTGCCTATCCGGTCAAACTCGAACGGGGTGTCATCCCCAATAGATCTATTCATAACAATCGCGCCTCCCCAAAGGGAACTAACGGTAGCATAGTTGGGATTCAAGGTTGTTTCACGTAATAGTGTTTTCAGTTTCATGTCCGAAAAGAGTTTTGCATGTTTCTCACCCCATAGTTTTATAAAGTAAGTAATAAAAGTAAAAGTGGGGCTATAAACTCACCTTAGCAGCTCGGCGAATAAAGCACAAGAGATCAAGTAACAAGTGGCTCCGATATGCAACCTAGATTAGTACGGTAAGTTTAGTCTTTATTTCGTATTAAGACTCGATAAAGTTTAACTAACTTTATAGATTTTAAATGTTTTTATTGTTGTTGTTGCTTGTGTGACGTTGTTTAAGTTTAAAACAATTTCTATGTGTTTACGAGTATTGGCTCTTGGAAGTGCGTAAGATTATAATGGAAAAATATCAAGGATGAATGAGTTTTCGGTATATCGGTAACCAAATGACGATGTACGGAGAAATAATTATACGTATTATTAGACGTTAAAGGATTATGAAATATTATCACCAAAAGTATATATTTACTAGATGTACATATATGTATATCTTTATATGTTATAAAGCATATGTTTAAGTAAATAGTCATTTTCTAATTTATAAAGGTTATGCAAGTTTTTATAAAACATATCAAGTTATATATAAGTTCAATAGGTGATATAATCAATGATCTTACAAGAAATTTTAAAACTTTAGTTTAGACTAGTTTTATAGGTTTTAAATGGACATTATAGTTTATGGTTGTATGCGTCGAATATATATATATATAGTTTTGATTATATAACAATCTCTACGTACAGACTACCAAAACAGGTCTTGTTAGACACTGGCACAAAAAAAATGTACACAAATGCTATAAAAAAAAAGACGCACCCTATGCCCATTTAAATGTGGTGGCGGTGAACCTAATAACCCTTGACTCATAAAAGGGCTTTGGCCCAACTTGTGAGTGAAACCAAGATTAGAACCAAAACTACATGACCCTTTGGGCTTAAACAAGACATGACTGACAACCAACATGAATTTAGCGCTTATAATTTTGACAACTTGATGTTTTGATACATGAGTAAAATAACTAAACGCTCACTTTTCGAGCTCGAGTAGTGAATTTCGACCTCGCGACACACATTACATCCGATTTTAGAAGTAAAAGGACTTAACCCATTTAGCTCGTATCTTATCATAATCCCAACCCCCTAAAGGTACTCTACGTTGGACTCAATCCCCTCAACTCAACAAACATAACCCAAAGACCAGGTTTAAATTCCTATTTCTATGTCATTTAACAAATCCAGAAGTTTCATCTCAGGAAAGGAACAAGGCCAAATTTATTAAGTTCGAATTTATCAAGTGAAAATGGAGTGTAACCAGGAATGAGTAGCACCATGTTACCCATTGTCGGGGTGGTGGTTCTCGACAGCAGACACCAGGTAAAAGGAACCATCATCTTTTAACAAAACAACCAACAAAATATTGAGAACTAGACCATGACACCAAACCCAACATGACATAGACTCGAAGTTCATCATAACAATAAAGACACTAGATTAAGAAAACAAAAATAGTCAATTCCATAATGTTAGCCAATACTCATGTTTTTTTTTTTTTTTTTTTTTTTTTTTTTTTTGTAATGTATTAACAACCACTTAAGTTCAATTAACAACAACAAAGGATCAAAAACATAACTTATCCACATATTTATGAGTGACTCGATTGGTTCAACACACAACACCAATTCAACTTTGAAAAATAAATCAAAACTACAGATTATAAATAAAACAACATCAAGAAAACGCAAAGTATTATGAATAAAGATCCTTACAACAAAAGAGAAGTGTCTATCGGTAAGCAAACAAGGAGTAGAAGCAATCCCACCCAATCGAATCCACAAGAACCACAAGCACTTTGAACACTCTTTCTAGTTTTTGATTTTGAGTTGTGAGTTATGGTATCAACTGTGGATCCGATGAGGGTATTTAAAGAAGTAAAGATGGGTTGTTTGACTAGTACTCGAAAGTGGGGTTGAGATATTGGTCTCCTTTGAGCAATGGCATCAAGTCTTCACGTGGTTCTTTGTCTTCGTCTTCAGCCGTGGTCCAAAGAGTGGTTTGTCGATTTGTTTTCCACATTACAGGGGAGCGCCTGTTTTGCTTGTCATCTTGAGGGTGTCAGACGGTCTCATTCGAATAGGGTAGATGGGTTTTTGGAGATGAGGAGATTTAGTTGGAGCTTTGCTAAAAGAAGAAGATGAAGGAGGAGAATATGGAGGGTTGCAGGTGGGGTTTTTCTGAAGATGGCAGAGAAAGGATAGGTGGGTTTGTGGGGTTAAGATAAGGTTTGGTTTTATTTTATTTTATTTTGTAATTTAGTTATTAGTTGTAAAAAAAAAGTAGAAGTATTTATTTGTTGAGTATAGATTGGGTATTAGATGTATTTTGTACTTTGTTGTTAACTCAGAACGGGTATAACTTTAAATGGAAAGTTATATTACATATATTTTTGGGACACGTTTTTGAATGATTGATACGAAAGTAATGTCGTTGGTTTTTATAGTTCATTTTTATATTTAAGTCGTAACTTGTCGTGATTATAGATTTAAGAGAAAGAAAAGAAAAGAAAAAAAATATAGTCGCGAAAAATCGGTAGGGAAATTTTACGAGTTGTTATTGGAGTAGGGCAAGGAAGGTGTCCTTGTAGCTGAACCACTATAAATACTTGCGTTGTGGTTTTGTGCTCCTTACTCTTATCTTTTCATTACTTACCTTTATATGTTTGTTTATCAACATCCAACACACACATCCAAATAGATTGACAAAAGTCAATCTAAATAGATTAAAATGAAGTTTTAGTTGGCAAAACTATTCAAACCCCCTCTTCTAGTTTTCCACAAGAAGGTTGGCAATTGTTAGAAACAAGCTTCTGGGACGAGATTTGGAGGGGCGACATGAGTCTCAAAGCTAAATTTCCTAGACTCTTTGCGCTTGAATCTGACAAGAAGATTACTGTTGCAGCCAAAATAAATCATAATGACTTAGGGCTTTCTTTGCGGCGTGCTCCAAGGGATGGTGTAGAGATGGAGCAGTTTAACTCTATAAATTTGTTCCTTGCAGGTACGACGCTATCCCTCTCGAATGATAGGTGGAGTTGGTCTCTTGTTCGGTGGCTTCGATTAGAAAATTCATCGACGAACATCGATTTGGAGGATCTCCCCACAAGACTCGCTGGATACATACGGTGCCAATTAAAATCAATATCTTGGCGTGGAAAGTTCGGCACGATTTTTTTCCCACTCGTTTGAGTCTGTCTCGTAGAGGTATCGAGATTCAGTCTTTCTCTTGTCCATGTTGTAATAAGGAGGTTGAATCCACGAATCATATTTTCTTTGCTTGTTCGTTGGTGAGTAATGTCTATAGGAAGATTGCTTTGTGGTGGGAACTTCCTTATGAGGAGTTTGTTTCGTTTGAAAGCTGGTTGGAGTGGTTTACTTCACTAAGATTGAGTTCGAGACGTAAAACAATATTGGAAGGGATTTTCTATGTTACGTGGTGGCTAGTATGGAATCATCGGAACAAGGCTATTTTCGATGCTAAGTATTCTCCTACGGCGAATCTGTTTGATGTTCTTGTTTCTAAATCGTTTTTTTTTTTGGAGTAGATATAGGAGTAATGTCAATTTTAGTAGGTTAGAGTGGATGAAAAACCCGAACCTTATTTCTATGTAGTTTTATCTAGCTTCTTGCTAGTTATAATATATTTCCGCCGTTCAAAAAAAAGAGGATAATTACAAAGTGATTAGTGTATATTTATTTTGATTAGCTTAACTAGTGTGTTGATTGACACAGTTAGGATCAATGAAGATCGATAAGAGTGTTTTACAAGAACTTGGTCAATTAAAGATTAAAAAAAGATCAACGAAAGCTCAATGCATTAGCAATGGAGGATAGTTTTGTTGCAGGGTTGTTACACAATGGTTACAAGAGAGAGAAGATGAAAACTAATTCACAAAAAACTAACTAATGAATAGGAATTACAAGTATTTAAAGAGAGTTTGAGTGGGAAGGTTGGTTAGCTTCAAAGGAGAGTTATCACGTGCACCCCACGTGTGTAGTAACACACATACGCCTCACGTGCCTTATAACCTAACCAACTTTCCAACTTATTAGAAAACACTGCTAGTGCTAACAAAACACTGCTAGTACTAACCAACTCCTATCATGGGTTTACTCAAAATAAGTCATGTATTGTACCTATATGTATCCTCTCATTTGTGGGTAATGAATAACGAAAATCATTCTCATTGTATTTTCTCATTGTATATTCTTACATGATATCAGCCATACGATCATAAATCTCTAACCCTAAACCTAAACTCTTCCGCCGCCACCTCCGGCTGCCAGCTACACGCCGGATGTTCGGAGGGCTCCCTTTAAACCTTAACCCCTGTCATCTTCAAATATCAAGTAGTAACGAAAACCCACCTCAATCAACCATGAAAAAAAAATTGTGGGTCTTTATGTTTTTCTAAGGAAAAACACGCCCTGTTTGTTTGGAAGGTTCTTTGGGGGTTGAAGTTTTAGAACCAACTTTCGTTTTCTCATCTTTTCTTTTAATGTTAGTGCGTGAGTCTTAGTTGTAATTCCCGTTTGTTTTAGTTGTAGGGGATACTTTGGGTTATCCTGTTTGGTCAGGATACTTTGGTTTATCCTGTTTGGTTTTGGTTTATCTCATTTGGTCAGGATACTTTGGTTTATCCTGTTTGGTCCAGATACTTTGGTTTATCCTTTTTGTTGCGTATTTGTGTCTGTTGCTGCTTGAAGATGTGCTTATGCTTGCTGTCGAATGTCTTATTCAACAATTATTTATTAGTTGTACTTGATTGTTTATTAGCTTTTAATCTTCATTTCGAGAAGCCGCGATTTCGTCGCTCGGATCATGGGGAGTGTTAACCGTATATTGTGATAAGTATCAAATGATTTGTGTGAGTTGTACATAAAAGGATAATTACAAAGTGATTAGTGTATATTTATCATGATTGGCTTAATTAGTGGGTTTACCCAAAATAACTCATGTATTGTACCTATATGTATCCTCTCATTTGTAGGTAATAAATAACGAAAATCATTCTCATTGTATTTTCTCATTGTATATTCTTACAATAGTAACGGGTCCGAATGGTTCGGTCGGTCTACCCTTGGCAAAAGCGACCCCCTCTTGAATTTCACTGTTTTGGTATGTCAGTGGATCGAACAATACAGACGTTGGGATGTTTTGTTTATTAAAAAAATAATAATAAATAAATAAAAATATTAAACCCACCTTTTTATCTATAGAAACGATACCATTTCTTTATTTTATACATATTTTTAACCCAATCCTTTTTACATACACAATTTTACTTCTCAAATCAAACAAATGAATTCCGATCAATTCTTTTTTGATGATACAAATGACGAAGCTGAAGTTAATAGTTTATTCTTCGAGTTTTCAAAGACGCCGCTTTGCTTATTGAAGCTTCCACTTCTACAATCCTAAGAAACCCACGAATCCCTATTGATAGAGATCGTCACGGTGCTCAGGATCATCTAGTGGCGGCTTACTTCGGTGAAGAACCATTGCACAATGACTAATTATTATGTTAGCGATTCCAAATGAGTCAATCACTATTCATACGCATTGTTCGAGAACTGACTGATTACTTCCCGTATTTTCAACAAAACATATGATTGTATGGGAAAATTGGCATTTTCGCGTTGGTGAAATGTACCTCTACAATTCATTAATTAGCATACAACACCGTTCCAGATGCTCTAGACGAATATCTACAAATTGGCGATAAAACTTCTCGTGATTGTCTTGTTGCTTTCTGTAACAGGGTTATGGAGTTATATGGTAAGGAGTATTTGCGAAGGCCTACACAAACGGATGTCGAGAAACTCTAATTATCACGAGGAGAAACATGGGTTTCCTGGGATTATATGAAGTATTGATTGTATGAGATGACCACGGGCTCAATGCACAACTTCATTTCGTGTTTAATTCTGTAGGGGCAATTCTGGGTCAGATCTATTCGTTTTAATAGAAGAGGTTGCCTCACAAGATTTATGGATTTTACATGCGTTCTTTGGTGATGCAGGGCGAACAATGACAACAACGTTATACGTCAATCACATCTTTTAAACGATCTCAAAGTCGGGAAAGCACCAGAGGTTCCATTTGTGGCTAACTACGTGAATAATAGATGGAGATATTATCTTACTGATGGGATTTATCCGGAATGAGTTGTTCTTTAAGTCTATTTCACAGCCAGGCTCGAATGATATGAAGCAAATAAGATATAAGTAAGCCCATGAAGCAGCAAGAAAATATGTGGAACGAGCGTTTAGTGTGCTAAAGAAAAAGTGCGCTACAGTAAGGATCGATGTTCACAGAAGAAGAATCCTAGAGGTGATTGTGTATGCAAATGTGTGGTGTATTTGGAGGTTTCGAAACGGAGTGGTGTTCAAATATTCAACCATGAAAAAGAGTCTTATTTTCGAGTCCATTGTTATTAACTCTTTTCACTGGTTTTCGAGTAGATGTAAAAAAACATACATCCCATGGACATTGTGGCTTCGAAACCTAATGTTGCATTCCTTTGTAAGTTGCTAGCTTATTTTCTAGCTTGTTTTATATCACTTTGCCGTTCCAAAAAAGTAAAACTCTCGCACTTCGTGAAGTCTTGAGAAAATTACAGATTTAATGTACACTTGCATAATATTACATAATATGGTACGAAAAGACAAAACAAGGCAATTTCTCTCGAATTTTATCCAGAGGAACAAAATCGTGAAGATGATCATGTACGATAGAGAGAAGATATGTTACAAGTTGTCAAAGAAATACACGGTAGAGGTGCACAAAAACCGGTTTTACTGGTTTCGTTTTTCCAAAACCGGTTTTAAAACGGTTTTTCAAAACCGCCGGTTTTTTCGGTTTTCCGAATCGGTTTTTCGGTTTTAAAAGTTCGGAATCGGTTTTTTTCGGTTTCAAATTTTCGGTATCGGTTTTTTTATCGGTTTTTTACCGGTTCGGTATTTTTCGGTTTTAAATGATCGGATCCATTTTCTTATCGGTATTTTACCGGTTCGGTTTTTTTCGGAATTTAAAACATTTAATACTAATACATTTCGAATACACTCATAACTTTTATTTAAACAATACAATTATACAACTATAAAATACTAATACATTTTAATACAATAATAACTTTTATTTAAACAATACAATAAGAATTAAAATCGTTTCACTGTCAGTTTCTGATCATTAATAAGTCACGACCATAACGCTAAAAGGGGACCGCTAATAAGTCACGAACCTTCTATCGATCTTTCATGTTGACTATATCTATTCCGTGATAACGCAACACAATAAAGATACAAGACTAAAATAAATAATGAGATAAGAGAAATATACATATTTTATTATTCAAGAATAATTTACGAAAGAAAACGAGAGGTTATCTCGTGAAATTAGAAATCACCAGACCGCAGACGACACCGACACCAAATTAATAACTAAGAACAAGTTATAATCAAATTTCAACGTAATAAACATGTTATATTATTACGCTTAGAAATCGCTTCAAAATATAACTCCTGTATTTTTCGGCACTAAAAGATACGCTTATCGAGACCGACAAAACACGGGGTACAATCTATACCGTGTCTAATGATAATAAAACAAAATCCATCTATCCTACCCCTACCATTCTGTCTCCTCCCCTTTTCCTGCTTTTACTCGCTTCCTCCCAACACCAAACACATGCTTATTCTGAAAAGCATAAGTAGCTTTAAAAGCAATATCAAACTCACAAATATTTTCTATTATATCATTTCAGTTTCATTAATATCTGTTTATTTGGTGCAGTTACTGAAAGGAAATTTCTTTCCTTTATCCAAGTCAAACCCAAATTCACCCTTATCACCATACTACTTTCGAAGGTGCTACAACTCTAGGCTATCACATGCCAACTGTGATGAAGATGGAGGACGGCGATAGAAGCTAAGAGGAGTTGTCTCTCCCTATTTTTACCGGTTTTCGATTAAAAAAAAAAAAAAAAATCGGTTTTAACTTTTTTTTAAAACCGTTTTACCAGCTTTAGAACCGGTAAAACCGTCTAATGGAAAACTTAAAACCGGTACAACCGGTTCGGTTTACTAAAACCGGTTTCGGTTTAGTAAAAACCGGTTTTGTTGAAAACCGGTTCCGGTTATTTTGGACGGTTTTTTTAAAAACCGGTTCTTGTGTGCATGTCTAATACACGGCCAACAAACTCATCTAAATTTTAAAGCCGATTTAGTGGGACACATTTGGCATCGAACAAATGCACACTAATTTTATTGTAATGTTTTTAATTTTATTTGAATTATTAATGTAATGATTTTTTAGTTATTAATGAAATTTTAATTTTAAAAAAATGTTCAGTTACATGTGTGTTCCTTACTATGAATATTTGGATTGTTTTAGGTTTAAAAGAAAGAAAGTTGAGTTGACGCTAATATAACAGAGTTGTTTGTGATGTTGGCGTGGTCTTGTTATTATCAATCTTAGTGGTGGATACTCTCTTAAACAGGTCACCGAGTCTGGTCTATATTCTCGCATACTTTCTTTTAAACTAGATATGTAAACTAATTATCATTATCGGTTATTAACCTTTTTCAAGATATTAGAACTTTGAATGGTTTATAATTGTCAAAATATTCGAGTAACATAATTAGGCACCCACATACTTGACGGGGTGTTTGTGATTTACTTTAGAGAAAATTTGTGGATTTACTAAATGATTTTGCAAAATACAAGTTTTAAATTTCTTTTTCTAAATCACTTTTCAGAAAAAAAAACACGCAAACAATCTTTTTCTTAAATAAATTGACGAATATTATTTTCTTACTATTACATTTACAAAATAAACGGATGAGGTTTTCTTCGTTGAGGTTATCTGATGATGGCAAACATTTTTTTGACTCATAACGTACACGATCTTAACATATTAATTTTGAGACTATTTCCAATCTTTTTCAAGTCACCCCCAAATATACATCACGAACCAGGTTTGAGCCATTAAACATGATGTTTTGAAAACCGGATTTTTAATCGACCCGGTTGAGTCACCGGGTTACCGGTTCAACAGGTTCGACAGTCGGGTCAACCCGATTTTCTAATAAAAAAACGACCACCGCGTCAACCAGGTTCAACCGGTTCGGCCACTGAGTCAACCCGGTTCAACCGGTTCGACCACCGGTCAACCTGGTTTTTAATAGAAAAAAATGAAAAAAAAAACCCGACCTGGTTTCAAAAATCAAGTTAACCCGAGTCACTTAAAACCCGACGGGGTCTAACCGGATAAACTTTTTTTTACCGAATCCGATTCAACCGAGAAACCTACCAAATCGAAACAAATTTCAAAACACTGATTAAACCTTTGTATTAGAAACCAAAGAACTTACCATTAAGCGGACTATTATAATTATCCTCACAAAACACAAGAATCAAATACCAATCTCAACAATCAAATACCAATCTCACTTCAAACGAACATTTAAATCAGTGACAAAACTCTTTCTTTACCAATAAATGAAACAATAACAATAGTCAAATTGGTAGGCTGAAAAATTAAAAAACTCAATAAATTCAATTCTTATAAATCACACACTTTATATTCACATGCACACACACACATACAAACACACTCTTTTAATATGGACACCACCACCATAAAACCATCCCCAACCCTCGCCTTACCATGGAAAACCCGCATTTTACTCACCATCATTACCGCGGTAACCGACACCGCAGTCCGTAAAAACGGCACTGTAAACCGACGTCTCCTCAATTTCCTAGACTTCAAAGCACCCCCCACCCCAAAATCCCCGAAAAGTGTAACATCACACGACGTGATGTTAGACAAGACGCGAAACCTCTGGTTTCGCGTCTTCATACCCAAGAAACATGCAAACGAGCCACTTCCAGTGATTATGTTTTTTCACGGAGGTGGCTTTGTGTTTCTATCGCCAGATGTCCTCGCGTACGATGCAGTATGCAGGCGTTTCGCGAGGACAGTTCCAGCGATAGTTGTTTCTGTTAATTATAGGCTTGCGCCGGAGCACAAGTATCCGGCGCAACATGACGATTGTTTTGACGTGTTGAAGTTTTTAGATGATGATGATTTGGATATGAGTAAGAGTATGTTGCCGAAAAATGCGGATTTGAGTAGGGTTTTCGTTGTTGGTGATAGTGCGGGTGGGAATTTGGCTCATCACGTTGCTTATAGGGCTTGTGGATTTGATTTCAAGCGACTTAAGGTATGTCAAATTATAGATTAGTGATTGGGTAAATTAATTGCGACTCTCGTATAATAGCAACATACTTTTTTTTAGCCATGGTTTTTTATTTTTTTGGCGTCTAATCCACGGGATTTGAGTCCACCGTCACACAGACTCAAATCAGGTAAAACCATCTTTTTATGAGAAAAGTTGGCGTGGCCACTTCGAGAGTGTTTGTTTTAGCTTATTAGCTACCCCTTGTCTTTACACTATAGTTACTAAATTAGTAGATTAGACTATTTCAAAACTTATAATTATGGAAACAAAACGAAGTTAGTTACAAAGATATACAGTAAAATTATATGTCAATAATTAAATTTTGGAACAGAGTACTTTGTTTTTTTGTGTTGTATTCTTCTAATTTAGCTGGTGATTGCATTATGTGTGGTTGTGTTTGTTTCTTTTGGATTAAAATATTTTCTGAAGATATCCGTGGTAGTAATTAAATTAGGCGTTATTATCCATGTTGCCATCAATATTGTTTGCTACTACTTTTATCACTTTAAAATATAGATAGTACTAAACTACTAAAGTATGGCAAGTTGGCAACAAGTGTCCCCTTCGTTTATAGATATTAGGTATAGGAAATAACATTGCAATAATTTATTTCATTTTGTTACCATTAAAAGCAGCAAGTTATTTTGATATGCACATATTTTCGAATTTTACCAATCTAAGCCAGATTATTTGTTTTTAGGGATAATTTGTTTTTACCAATTATACCAATGTATACTTATATAGTTATATGCCAATAGGACCAATGTACTTTATCTTAAGCAACGAGGCTTTAGCCACGACCTTTAAATCATGATTTGTCGTGGCAAAAAGTCTTTAGCCACGACTTCTATACTACTAGACACAACTTTGGGTCGTGGCTAGAAGTGTAGATTCCAGTAGTGAAGGACCTTATGATTTGGTTAAAAAAAGGTTGAAACTGTATAGTTATGAAAATATGCTATATGTTCTCATCCTCCTAGTTATCCTGTTATTGTTAAATGACATTCTACCGGCGAGGGAGAAATGGGCCATTTAAATAAGTCGATGGATGATTGACACATAAGACATAAGAAGTTATAACATTTCTCATTATGAGAAAGTTAATATTTCAGTCGTAAGATCGAACAATGTAGTTGGATGATAGTATACTTTGTACCAATTATAGCAATCCATCTTTCGTATAGTCTTATATGAGATATCTTGTATGAAGGTTGCTGGCGTGGTAGCAATTCAACCATTCTTTGGCGGTGAAGAACGGACAGATTCCGAGACAAGACTCGAAGGGACGCCAATAGTTTCAGTGAAACGAACCGATTGGACATGGAAGGCGTTTTTGCCACAAGGAGAAGAGTTCAACCGTGATCATCCAATTGTCAATGTTAGCGGACCCAATGCAATGGACATATCCAAAATAGACTTTCCGCCAACAATGGTTGTTGTTGCTGGTTTTGATGCTCTACACGACTGGCAAAAACGGTACTATGAATGGCTGAAGAAATCTGGAAAAGAAGCATACTTGTTTGAATACCCCAATATGTGCCATGCTTTCTATATCTTCCCGGAATTGCCTGAAGCTGGACAGCTAATTGGCCAGGTGAGCGAGTTCATTCGCAAGCGTTGAACAATGCCACACTTGATTAACAAGTTAGAACTTTGGTTAATACTTTGTAAGTCGTTTTACTATCCGTGTATTAAAGTTGTACCAACCATATCATCTTTGGTACATTTTTGTCTACTTGGTATGATTTGGTGTTTGAACCTGGATTTTATTTGGTATTTAACACTGCTCAACAATCTTTTGGTTGTGAGTTTAAATATTTTCATAACATTATGTTTGAGTTTATGTGTGTCGCGTAACATCTCTTTTACATAGAATGTTAAGATAGTACGATTGTGCTAATAGGGATGTGTTAACAATACAACCCCAAAACAGAGGGGATCATGCAATTGTTTTCGAGCAAGTTTGGTCCTGGAGGCGGACCAAACTTGTTCATCAAGTTTTAAGTTCCGTTATGAGATACACTCAAATGTTTTGTTCAATAATTTTGATTAGAGGGATTTGTTTGGTATTTTAGCCACACAACCCGTATCCATCTGAGTTTTGCTCAGTGTTTTGAAAACCAGATTGAACTGGCGGTTTCCCTTGACTCGCCTAGATCCTCGTGGTATAAATCTTTCATTTCACTGAACCGCCTACTCATAGTCAAAACTAACCTTGCTATCGCTAACGAGTTTTAGGTCCATTACTTAGGACTATAAATCAATTTTCTTGACCAATATCAACTTATTTTATTTATAATCTTGTGGGGATGTAAGATCTAAATTCAGAATTAGAAAGCTAGTGGTTATTTTGGGCCACCTATATTTAGGAAAACGTTGAAATTCATGACTTGCTGAAGTAATGTATCCAGTTGACTAAGCAACTAGAAAAAGCACTGGTTATGTTTTACACGACAGGTATACATCTCATCTAGTATACTGAAACTTGTCGTGGTTAGATTGAGTTACTTGATTGTATTATTTCAAGAATAGAGACGTCAATAAAATAACTTTGACAATGAAATTACACTGAATGCTCTGTACCATAATTTTACCTTGTCAAAGTAGTCATGACATAGTTGAATCATTTTCTTGTGTCATAAATGTTCAACTGAAACGTGACGGGAAGGGAAACATGTTGGCCCGGGTTTTGACTTGTGAATCTAAAAGCATTGGGTGCCGTTACGCAACACCAGCGTCGTCAAACCAACGTGGGCAGCAGCATAAGCCGGCACCATCACACCGACACCCAACGCTAAGCCGCGAGTGAGTGCAATGGATAGGAAGGGGTTTTGAGTGTGAGTAATAAGAGAAGTGAAAGAAAAAACGCTGACACGACGTGACATCCTTTTTGGTTTTGGCTTAGGTGACTACACTTGCTCTAAGAAATAACTGGATAAGATGTATATAGACTAAATATGGTTGTAAACTCTTCAATAGAACAATTTACACGTTTCATCATCATATTCGTTTCGTGTTATGAAACCCAGTAAAAAACACCCGGTAACAGTAAAACAACCCACCGAGTGTGGCCACATCAACACTGTTGTCATCTCACCCTCTTGAAACCTAAACACTATTCCCAATCAAAAGTGAAACTTTTGACCCGTTTGGCATATAAACAGATCCATTTGGGTTGTGTTTTATCTCCATCCAGCATTGAAAATACATTACATAGACTTCAATAGATGTACTCGTAAACTCAAACTGGACTTCTAAAACATTTTTGTACCTGACTCAATAACATTTGATGCAATCAAGATGGGTTCAAGTTGCGAACAACCACAATAAATAAGAAACATGTCTATCATTTCTTTAAAATTCCTCACCTACTCCCTCAGTCCTGTTATAACCGCAATAATATCTACTCAATGATTGTCGTCATAACAATCAATGACTTAAAAAAGCCAAAGGTTTCTATCAAGCTGTTAGTCAGATCAGACTTGTAAGGAAATGAAGATTACGAGACTTAAAAAAGAAAAAAACTTGTGAAAGATGTCGATATGAAAAGTAGCATTATGAGAGGCTTACAAAATGTTCGCAATTCCATGCATTTTACAGATTTTCCTTAAATAAAAGCTGCTTCACGCAGATTTCTTCAGCCTTACCAATTGCCAGAAGGATCAGCATCACGAGATGGATAAAAATCATCTGGTTTCACTATGTTTACATCCTCGAATTCATTGTCGTCTAAAAGTAAGAAAACCAAGTTTATTTCAGAATGAAGTCCTTAAAGCAGTACATACCAAAGGATAACATAGAATAAACAATTAGCGGCACGAGGTGGCAATTTCGACCCATTTACTTATTGATGTGTTGATTTGGGTGAAGTTTGATCTATTACAGTTCTAATGGATTTAAAAAACATCTAAAAAAGGAAGCACGTCGAATGGGTTATATGAATTAAATGCTGTCCATTTTTTATTAATGCATACATGTATACAACCTACCTAGATTATTATTGTCAAAATGTATTGCAATCAATTTTTAACGAAATAGAGTTGTAAAATATTAGTAAATGAAGAAAAAACAGCTTGCAGACTCCCCTAGTCGGTTCCAATACTAAATTATTACAACCCACTGCCCATTTCGCCCCCTATTAATTAGTAGCTATATTAAAGTGTTTCCATTCTGCAATTTCAGTAATTTGAAAGTTAAAAACTGCTTTTGTGATCAGAGAAATCATAGCACGCGATTCACGACATGATTACAGAAAATTTATTGAGACAAGAGACATCAAAATATGGGAGGTGTTGAACAACAAAATATATGCATAAGATACACAGCAAAGAAAGCATCAGGCAAAAAAATAATAAATTAAAAAAAAAAAAAAAAAAATCTAAAAATAATAGAAGCATAACCTTTTCTCAAGACAAGTGCCACAACAGCATCGTTTTCGACCTACAAAAGGCATGGAAAAATATGTCAAAAGAAGTATCTGGATCATGGCACTACTTACGAATGGCAACAGGGTCATTGGATAGTCCGAACTAAGAGAAATAATACTATGACAGATAAGATTCAATGTAGAAAAAAGGGACAGCACCTTTTGATCTGCCAATGTCTTCGAATCATCTAAGACTTCTCCAGTTGCAACTAAAATTAGACGTTGATCAAAAATTGGTTGATCTATGAGGTCATGCAACTTTTGCTTAATGTCTAGAATTTTCTCAGTTGCATCACACTGCAGAAAGTAAGTCGTTTTATTGCGCTTAACACGAATGTACATAGCCTGCATATGTTGTATGAGAAAACACAATGAGCAGTGACAATATAAATTACTACCATATAAAAACAGTTGCAACATTCACAGCGACTATGCTAATGATCCACCAAGCCAGTTTATCAATAGCTTTTTAATTTCCCCCCTTTTGACACATTACTACAGCTATATAACAATATTGGATACACTATGTAAGCTACATGAATCCAGTTATCCAGTTATAACATGTTTCACCTATTATCAAATGCAAAACAAAGTCATACCACATCACAATATCACATGCATGAGAAAACAAAGAACTCAGTGAGGGAAGACAGTTCATGCGGCTACTCTTTCTATGACATAGATAACAAAGCAAGCAACTCTGAATATGACAGAAATATATATATGCTTCGGTGGAATATCATCTCTTATATATCTCAACATCATGACAAGTTTATTGGCAAGCGAGCAGGGAAAGAAGACACCTAGTGTAATAGTCCATCAATTATTTACCAAAAAGATGTTCACCTCTAATCGCCATTCAATCTGTAACTGTAAGTCGGCTCAATTCTCGTGAAGACCAAAGAAAATGAAGGGTATAAGTCACTACTGAAACACAAGTTGAAGAAGCTTCACCTACTTCTACATCAAATGCAGGGCATATATCCTAGAAGCACATACATACACTCATGTAATATAACGGCTTGTCTAACTTAAATTTGAGATGTTATCTTAATGTAAAACAAGGCAGAAAACAAAGTCACTGATTGATACATCAATATCGTTATTATTAAAACAGGTCTACAGCTATTCAACTACAACGAAGACACTATGTTAGCTGTATGAAAGCACATATCTTCAATTTCACCTCTTGTCAAATGTAAACGAAATTCATACTGGGGCAAAGATAACTGGACAGCAACTTTGATGTACATAAGTAAAACATAATGCATAAAATTCAGTTCTACGGCTTCTACCCATTTCTAAAGTTACATATAAAACTGTTGGCTTCATGCATCATAATTTATGACAAAATAAATCCAGGGTCAAGGGTCACAGAGTCATACGCTGCATATGAGAATTTGGGATTGTTGCAACTTTTGTACGTACATAATGCCCCCGTACCAAATTAAGCTAAGAAACCCGTGCTTAGTTTCTTGTTTTAGTGGTATTAAGACGAAAACAATTATCAACAAATGAGCTTCTGCTATGTTTTGATAAGGGTTCCGGTGTATACCAAATGTTACATAAACACTTTCTTTCTTTTAGGCAACCAGTATATACCTAATTGAGGACGGCTTATTATGAGAAAATCCAACATCTTTCACTGACTACATAGCTTCACGGGCAGATGTGAATTGTTCAAAAGTGAAATAAGCAAATAAGCCCCCTTTCTGATAATCCTTTTTATCCTAACACCATTTAGAAAGGAAAAAGAAAAACTGCAGACAACTGTTTCTCATAAGGTAATATGCCCCAGCCTCATAACAAGTTCATAGGCACGCTAGCACAAAAAGAAGACACCTAGTGCAAATAGTCGTAAACTGCTTATTAAAATAGAAGTAAACCTCATAATCCTCATTTCCCTACGTGAATGCAAGTCAAATCAAAAAAATTCGGATGAGCCACGGCCAAATGGTAACAATGTCATCAGAAAAATGTCCTAAATATTTTAAGTCACTCCTATCACACTACTTGAAAAACCTACACCTACTTCTATTCTGATTGCCGGGAATTTCCCATAAGCACGTTCATACACTAGAGAATTCTACAGCTTGTCTAATACCCACTTTTTTGTCACCAACCTTAGACTATACGGCAGAAAACAAAATTACTTTTTCTTCATTATCAAAGAAAACAATAGAAAAAACAGTTTCTTCTACAAAAATCACTAAATTTTAATAAGAAGCCTAATACACTTCAAACACAATAATGAAAAATGACTTCAAATACCACTTCAACTATTGTTTCTAAAAATTTGAAAAACCACACATATTGAAGTTAAATTGTACTCTATCTGGCATCCAGATTGAAAAAAATGTATTAAAGTTTCTTTTTCATCTATTTTTTGTATTATATTAGGAATCCATTAATATTATAAAAACAATAAAATGAAATCAGAGAATATTTCTATTTTCTAACTATGCTAAATGAGCAGCCTCTTAAGTCTTAACCTCATGTTAAAATTCAAAACATGCTGGTGTTAGTGCGACACGGTAAAGTTTCCTCTTCTGTTACATACTACATAAATCATTTGGCAATCAGCATGAATACATACTAGATAAAAACAAAACTCCTGATGCTTGATCTTCTCGTTGCAGTCACATTAGCACAATCACTATAAAACACTTAATATCGAACAATATCACCAAATATGCAAAATTATCTGACCATACTGAAAAATTTCGATATCCAAAACCTTTTTGCTAACAACTCCAGTTCCATGGCTCGAAAATGCAATCAAAGCAAATCCATATCAAAAGTTGAACAAACTGAACTTCCATCACAATTCAACCCTATATTGTCATGATCACAGTGGCCACATGTTGACTCGAACGTCAATATCTGTAGCATCTTTGCTGACATCTCCATGTACATATCTTAAAATCAAAATTAACTCAAATTAACTTCAACCAGATCCAAGCCTAAATTTCCACAATCATAATCACAACATACAATACCTACACAGGTTAATCAAAGAACATAGAACTTCAATATCTAGAACAACTTTGCTAGTTTGCTAACAGCCCCAACTTCATTGATTATTATCATAATTTAAACAAATTAAACTTCAATCACAGCTTAGCACAACTTATCACTTCTTTTTTTTGGTAACCATAATTTCCAAACTTTAAGCCAACCACCGCCACACATACTCAAACCGGGTAAAGCCCTCCCTTTTCAGGGGATTGTCGTGGCCACTTGAGTCATTTGCCCCAAAGCAGTATTTAAACTTGAGACCTCTTATATTTTAGTGATGATAGTCAGTAGTCACAAGCTTTCCACGCCTAAGTGGTTAACGTAACTTATCACAATCATTACTAATGACAACATTCAATACATAATACACATTGACCGTAAAAATATAGATTTCATATATACATAACATCAATCACATTTTAATCTAGCGCAAATCGCACAAGTGATATTTAGCTAGAATTACAACCGATAACCTTACATTGCACAAAAATTGGCCTAAACTATGGTAATCTTTTGTGCGATTTGCCCTATTTCAAAAAAATCGACTCCGTAACTTGCAACCGCAATCCATGCAAACTATCACACAAACTGCACTTCAACCACATTTTAACCTAAACTAACACAATCATAATCACAACATGCAATAGCTAAACATATCAATCAAATAATATTATCAAAAACTGCAATTGAATCAATAACACATCATAATTCATACAGTATAAATTTCTAATCACAATTTAACCTAATTTTGCCTATTTTTTAACGATCAAAACCGCAATTGATCACTAATTGAATATATAAACAAATTGATTGAGGAATTTAATAGATGATTAAAATGAAGATGAAGAAAACGGACCATTTGAATAAGATCGGAGCTCCGAACGGTAACTCGCCGGAGCAGATGACGTAATCTTAGGGTTTATATTTATACTTTCTCTATCTATTTGTACTTTCAAGAATAAAGTTAAATTATTTTGGTTTTTGGTCCTTCGTGTATGTTTTAAGGCTTCTTTTAGTCCCCAAAGAAATAAGCCTTTTGTGAGTTATCAAAAAGCATCTTTTATAACAACGTTAACCCAATTTTGTGATCCATTAGATATAGAGGAGGTGAGATATAAACAGTTTTACTCTTATCAAAAAGTAAAGAGGCTTCTTTCAAGGACTTTCGTTTTTTTTACAAGGAGTGATTATCGAACCCTCAACCTCTGTGCCCAAAAAAAAGAGATTTTCCAAATAATTTAACCTGTTTTCATAACAACTTTAACTTTAGTGTTTTAAAAACCATACAAAGCAATTCATTAACAAAATTCACAAACATTGAAAATCAACCTAAGGTTGTGTTTGGTGATATCATTGTCTTAGTTATTATTAGATACAAATTCATGCTTCTAATTGGGTGCTACTTAATCTAAAGAGGCATTGCTCTCATATTATGTTCCTCACTTCTACTCTACTTTGAAAGAAGAATGAAAAGCATAATGGTAGAAAGAAGTTTGAGCCGATTAAATCTATTTAGCATCATTGTACGTAAAAAGGTAACTATTCAAATTAGTAAAAAAGAAAATAGATGCGAAACACATTTTTGTTGTTGGTGGTAGTGATAAAAAATAATACATACCTTCATCTTTATTTTTGGATTCGTGATTGTCACCAAGACATGGAAATGAGATAACCTGATATGTAAACTTTGGCAGCACCTCGAGAAAATCCTCACTAAAAAATAATAAGGTGACAAAGAGCATGAGAACCTCTTTTGGTTTACCAAATAACTATTTGGCATTGCTTTAGAAAATGAATCACTAAAACCGATTATATGAGACTAAGTAGGAACCATCGATACTAGATATGTCTTTTTTTGGTTCAATCTTTAAATACGAAGTGGTTCCATTAGGTTTTATTTCTTTGAAAAAACAACGCTATTGAACTCATTTAGTTTATTTATTTCATTCTTTTTATCTTTCATTGTCTCGTGAGAATCATAACTCTGTATTACCACATGTAGTATCGGCTTTATTAAACAACGTTCTACATGTGGTAACACATAGTTCTAATTCATGACAAGATATTGAAAGATAAAAGAATGAACTAAATAAACAAATGAGTTCAATAACGTTGTTTTTCAAAGAAACAAAACATGATGGAACCACTTCGATTTAAAGATTGAACAAAAAAAGACACATCTGGAGAACTCGTTGCCAAAGATTATTTAGTAAACCAAAAGAAATTCTCATGTTCATTGTCACCTTATTAATTTTTGGATAAAATACACCGTTCGTCCCTGAACTTTTACCAAAAGATCACGCTAAGTGGCAGAGAAATTTTTGTGAGCCAAGGTCCCTACTTTTATGTTTTCCATCACCCAAGGTCCCTTTTCCCGTTATCCATCAGTCACCATCCGTTATTTACTATTCACGTGTGTTATTACTCTAAAGGCATAATGGTCATTTCATATATTAAATAATTTTGAGTAATCAAAATACGCGTCTACCACTTGACAGATACATTATATCTTCTCCCTATAAAAAGTCTTCTTCTTTTTATCACCACTCATTCCTAAATTTTCATCTCTCCAAAAATCTTATCTTTCTACATTTCTTCTCTTCAAATCTTAAAAAAAAATAGTGCGGGTTGTAATTGCAAGAGACCAGCAATGATCAGAACATGCTGGAACAACGTACATCCCGGACGACGTAGAATCCCAATTGGTTATAGAGATGCATATCTTAATTAGGTTTTAACATATGGAAAATGTAAAATATAGCCCTAAGAGGTTATCTTTAACTCTCCCTTCCCTTCCTCCTATCTCTTCTCTCCTCTCCCTCCCTCCCTCTCAAAGACAGAAACATTAGCAATGCAAGTTAAATAGTTGTACAGTGTATTGTTTATGAGGACGTACTCCACGATAACAAACTAAAGACACACATGTGTTAGTACAAATGGACAATGACTAGGAGTTGTGTGCTCAACGTTTCCTAATAGAGATACTAGAACCTTGTATATTTGATATAAAGTAATCTGCAAAATACATCCTTGTGGTTTACACTTTTTGAGACCTTACATCCCTGCCATAAACTATTAGCACATTGCATCCTTCATTAGCCAAACGTTTACCATGCCGTTCTGCTTTATTTGCAGGATTTCACTATTGGGTAGGTAAAATATTTGGTCATGAAAATAGTAAGTTATACGGTCAAAACTCATTGTCACATCTTTTTGAAGCAGGGTAATTACCATATCATACTTTATGGACTATATTTTCGGTGTTTATAAGTAACATGGTAATTTCTATTTACCCAGTACATTTAACACGTTTGTAGACATTTTTATAACGTCGCTTAAATCTAAGAATACAGTCTCATCAATTTTACGTTCAACAAATCAACCCTTTAGCTATAACATCATCGGAGGCCCAAAAATTTTAGGGCCTTGTGCGGTTGCACATTCCGCACACCTTCAAATCCGGTATTTATGATACCATGCTTATATCATAAACCTGACAATGGGCACTTGAGTTTTACAAGTACTGTACACTTGTATATAATATTGGTATTTTAAATTTTGACGGACAAGACTTTCATTTCCCTGTTAGTGTAAGACTCTCTCTCTCTCTCTCTCTATCTCTCTCTCTCTCTATCTCTCTCTCTCTCTCTCTCTGTGTGTGTGTGTGTGTGTCTAAGATAGCTAGACATAACTACCTCCAACCAGTTTAATATACAACCAATAATGCATATTTTTTTCTTTTAACTTTAGCCTTTAGGGTTATGAATAATAAATCCTTTAACAAATATGTAACTTTGTATTGTTATGGAAATATTTTTTTTAGCTAACAAGTTATTTTTTTTTCTTGTAAGGAGCAAATATGGTTTTCAAAGAGAGCGAAGCTTTCAGCTTTACAAGACCCAATAATTCTAAGGTTTATTAATTTCAGACTTTCTTTCTTAAAGTTCCAATCTTGATATGTTTATTTGTGTGGAGTGGTGTTTATGGTACTTTCAATTTATTTTCCTTGATGCCTAGTATTTGACATCATTTAGGTGGTGTTTAAAATGTTGGTGATATGCTTTTTTAATAAATGCTACTTGTACTTGTTGTCATTCATATATTTCCTTTTGGAAATTTATTTTTGAAGATTTTTAATCCGAAATTATGGCCCAAGAAAGTTATTGCTTGTAGATGTTAACATGATCTAGTTATACGTTTTGGGAATTTTAGTTTGGTATTTTTCATTATCTTGTGATAATTAGTTTAAATGAAAACTTAAAAAAGGTATTGTATTATTGATGATATATTTATAGTGCATTACATAACACCAAGCTCGGTGGAGGACATATGCAAGTGAGGCATTAGCACTCATTCTTATACATGTCTATTGTATTATAGTATGACATACAATATGCACATATACGTATGCAGGCATGCAACCCTTACTAGCAGGGTACCGGCGCAATGCGGCGGCGGGTACCCTGTGATTATATTGTGCGGCAAGCAAATGTTATTCGGATACACTTTTTTCTAGCGATAACTATACAAACGATTTATCATTCATTTAAATTATCATTCGTTTGTACAGTTATCGCTAGAAAAACATGTAACCGAATAACATTTGCTCGCCACACAATATAATCACAAGGTACCCGCCGCCATACAATATAATCATCTCAAATGGGTTTAAGATTTTACTATATTGAAAGATAATAAGTTGTAGACTACTTACTAATACTACCTCTGTCTCATATTAAATGTCCAATTTGAACTTTCAAAGTCTTTTATCATTAACTTTGACATTAAAAATTTATCTTTGTGTTATTTAACATTTGATGCAAAATATATGAATGAATTGGGTTTTAAATATATTTTCGTTGATATAATTTTCATCAAGTATTATATAACACAAACAAAAATATTTAGAGTCAAAATTGAAGAAAAAATACTCCAAAAGTTAAAAGTGAACATTTAATATGATACGGAGGGAGTATTATTTTTATCATGTCTTAATAATATAGTATGACATAACACCATTATTTTTGGAATTTGCATTTCAAAATTCTTGTACTATAACTATGCCCTTTTGAATTTCTTCCTATGAATTTGTCTTGGAGATGTAATATAGCCATCGTTCCGATGCAATTCAAAACATAAAAGGGTTATGGTACACGAAAGCCACTAAAGTTTTCAAAAAATTTGTCCTAAGTTACTATAGTTTCATTTGGTCATCCAGTTACCCATGTTATCGGGTTTGTTAATTAGGTCTCTATCGCTTAAAAGTACTACGCTCGGGTCATTGAGTGGAGTGGCAACCGCTACTAGCCCGTCTCATATGCCACATGGGCAGACATACTTCTCCACCTCATGGCCACGTTGGATTTCCACTTTCCTACCCTTTATTTTAATAAACCGGGTATAAAATTAATACAACAACCAATTTTAATTTTATTCATCCTCACAATAATCTTAAACAACAACATTATTTTTTCATCACAATCACCATCTGTCACACCCCCAAAATATCGCAGCGGAACGATAGTGTCATTGGGGTATGATGTCATAGCACAAAGTATGGATAAAGAAAACGACCTCTATAATGAGACGTTTTAAAGAGATTACCATTCGATTATATAAGTTAAAGTTTACAACACATGAGATTCCAAAGTTTGACAATACATAAAGGTTTACAAAACATGTCGAATGGTAATAGATAAAACACTAGACTCCAATGTATGCCATGAGACCCAAAAGCTCCATGAAATGCTATCGCCTTATGACCCGAGATAAATATGCTAAAAGTGTCAACACAAAGGTTGGTGAGTTCATAAGTTTGTGATAAAATGATCCGAAATACTTAGAGAATGTTCACACAAGAAAGGCATTGTAAATCCACTCGCCCAAGTTCCGCCCATACAAAACTTGCAACTTTGTGTGTTCACAACCCATTGCCTAAAATAGAATGACAATCATGAATATGCGTATAAGGTAGTTAAAAGTATCAATGTCACCACAAGAGTCTTCCAACACTCGTGTTGGGATGTATCCATAAAATGGCCTTCCAACATATAAATATTGGGATGTTTGTAAATTAATAGCCTTCAACAACTTAATTTGGAGCCACTAATTCTTGTATGTTTGTAAATTAATAGCCTTCCAACAACTTAATTTGGAGCCACTAATTCTTGTATGTTTGTAAATTAATAGCCTTCCAACAACTTAATTTGGAGCCACTAATTCTTGTATGTTTGTTCCAAATATGCATATGAAATCAAGTATAACCCAATCAAGTATATAACGCAATCAAGTGTAAAGTATAAGTAATGTTGTTTGGAAAAGAGTTTAAATGTTTGGATAAATAAGCATATATCTCGCCCAAATAGTTTATAGGAATTTAAATGAGTAAAAGCGGGGTATGAACTCACCGGTATGATTGATATGCTAACAAAATGAAGTGCACTAAAATGAGGCTCGGAAACTATCCATGACCTAAAATGAATGTTATGACTTGAGTTATGATATGTTTTCGTGAATGCAAACTCATATGATATTCATACCACTTGACGCTTTTAGAAATAATGTTTATCGTCAAAATATGTTTATGACATCCCGTCATATTATAAAATACTTTACAAGTATTTACGTTGAAATGATATCCCACGATAGTCATTTAATGATTTATTGTGAAATTATAACTTTTCGTCGTAAAATAATGTCGTGGAAATTTTCATGAAAGTGACTAAAATGGCCTTGAAAAGTTAGTCGCAAAATGGTGCACGTCGAGTGTTAGGAAATGAACTCAACGGTTTTGGGAAGCTTGTATCATTATCTCAAAGTTTTAGTGTTTAAGTTTCCATCCTAGAGGTCTCGATCACCAAGAAAAATATAGGTTAAATATTGCACTTTAGTCCAAAAATATAGTTTAAATGATGGTTTTCGGCCAAGTTTGAGTGACTATATGTTATTCGTTACAACTCCGCTCAACAAACGGTTTAACACTTTGGAAAATATGCTAGGCGAACTTACTTTTACTAGAAGACATCACGTTATAAAAGTTCTACATCATTGTTAAAACATCCGCCAATATGGTCCTTTAGTTGTCAGTAGTATGTTTGTAATAAAGAATATATTAATTTTGCTAATAGAATAAAGTTACAGCAACTTGGTTTATCGCGTGTAATTTAATCGTTACAAGTCCGCTTTCTACATCCTTAGATTCGTGTCAAGGTATACTAATATATTTTGATAAGTCGACACAATTTATAAAGCTTAAGACTCATTTTGACTCGTAAAGAGTGACATTTTCAATCTTGAAATTTCGAAATTAATATTTTCCTCGTCAAACTTGAAAATTCATAACTTCTTCGTTATAGCTCCGCTTTAATCCGTTCAAGCCGCCACGTTTCGTTTTAAAGTGTATTTCCTAAATATCTAGCCCAAAAATATTTATCTCTGTCGGATTTTCCTTAATTAAAAATACGGACAGACCCTATTTAAAACGTGTCGAAATAGTTTTTCTCGCCAAACCTATTCTAACCCATACAAAACAACTCCGGAGCTATTCTAATCCTACCATACACCTTCTTAGGGTGTCATGGTTTCCTAGACATCACCAAAACTAATATATAACAAGGAATAATTATAGGATGACTTATATATATATATATATAACTCTTGAAAATCATTGAAAAAGTGGTACAACATCATATGACTTGCATGTTTTTGCTCAAATATGATGAAATGAATATGTAAGATGAAAAATAAACATGAGATGCTTACAAGAATACTTGATGAGGTTTAAGGACAAAAGGGTTTTTCCTAATCAATTGAGGTTTGTATTGCAAAACCTATGCAACAAATGATACTAGTGTATATTAAAACTTGTCTTGAAAACTTGAAATGATTCTTCCTTTTGGTCCTTGGTGCCAGAAATTTTAGAGAGCAAAGAGAAGAATTTGGTCTAGTTTGTTTACAAATGAAAGAATGAAGTGAAAGTAGTATAATACTTGTATAGATAAGATATTATGCAAGTATCTTTTTGTGATTCACCCCTTGTGTCGACAAGGGGTGCTAGTCACCTTTTAATATGTTTTTTTTTTTCTAAATTGTATAAGTGTAATAACTTGTAAAAGATTTGAAGTTAAGTGGTAACTTGTAGTCATTTGTAAATATTTAGGGTAGCCTTGGATAAAAATAAATTTTCACGGGTCAAGATAAAATATATTGAGGTCATAAAAATTATAAAAATACATTTCTTGAAAGATTTGAGTGAATAAATATTTATCGGGTTGAATTTAAGAAAACCGTCGTAATTTATATAAACATAACAATTTATATCTAAATAAATTTAAAACACCGAGTAAACTAATAATAATGTTTTATAAACTTAATATGAGTATAAAATATATTGTGATAAATTTTGGAAGTAACGGATCAAATGTTCAAAATAATTTATTACGCGATAAGGTTTATTTAATATGAAATTATGCGTTTAATGTGAAATGCAAAACCCATGCATGACTAGTATGATGAATGTAGAGTTTGAGAAATGACCAAAAATTGAGAATTGTGACACCATCTTAAACAACAATATCATCTTTAGTAATCCTTAGTAATTTTATTCATCTCCATCACAATCACCTGCTCCTCTCCTGCTCCTCCTCTCCATTACTTTTTTCCTTTGTCCAACCATCACCTGCTCCTCTCCCAAATTCGACATCAAAACAAACCCACAAACCCTTTACCAACTATCCACCAATCATAACACCACCAACCAAATCGGAACAAAACAAGAAGTGCAAACCAACTGAGACCAGAATCGACTCACGACCAAAAGACAAAGGAAATGAGATAAAGGAGATGAGATGGTGGTGGTGGCGGCTTGGTGACCACGGACACGAGCAAAGCTCAAACAACTCAAGCAGGTCAAACTCGTTTCACCTTTCTATTCTTCCCGATCTATGCGCATAAACTATATGTAACGGAAGAGGTGGCGCGTATGGTTGTTGAGGTGGCGGTGATGGTGGATTGGTGGCGCGTGGAGTATGTAGAAATGATGAGGAGGTGAGATGAGTGTTTGGTGGTGGTGGTGATGCGTGAATTTGTGGTGGTGGCGTTATAGGGGTTGCCATGGCTCAAGAAGAGGAAGAGAGAGGAGCGGTGATAGTTTGAAGATCCGGGTTTGATACCTATTTTAAAAGTAAATGAATTTAAATAAGGAAAAAACAAAACTTGAAGAAAAATAAAATGTAAGGTAATCATAAGTAGTATACAACGTGGTAACCTAAAGAACCGGTCACTATAACATGGGTAACCTGGATGACCAAAATGAAACTATAGTAACTTAGAAAAAAAATTTGGAAACTTTAGTGACTTTTGTGTACCATAACCCAACATAAAACCAATAGAAAGTCTCGAGACCCAAAAATTTTATAAAATCACATGGGATTTCTATGCTTTCGAAAACCGTTCCCTATGTAGTTAAAAATTTTGAAACCAGTGTTAGGCTTGGTTATCCTTTTTAAAGCATTTTTTCTTTTTTCATATCACGAGTTTTATTCAAGATGATATTACAACATTTGACATTTTATTCATAATATGTTATCATCGCAATTGCAACATTTCAGGTGTTGCACCAAGATACATAACAAAGTAAAACAGGCCCATCGGACAAATCACAACCCCCTGTGACAAATCACAGCTATAACAGTAAAAAATGCTCATGGAACCATACGATCCATTACCATCAGCTAAGCTTATTAGATCTAAAATAGAAGAAAAATCTATTGGATCTAACAAACTAAAGGCCAATTCCTTACGTCTAACACAAAACAGTCTCAAAAGACCGTACCAATCTTCAGTTCTCACCGACACTGCTATCAAATACATCAAATATAAAATAGCACCACAATGATAAAAAGAACCTCAAAATATCACCCATCATTTTGAAATACCCAATAGATCTACCAAAAGAGAGTAAAGCGAGTTCAACACCGACATCCATAAACCTTTAGATGTAACGAAACTAAAGAGAACCTAGTTAGATCTAACAAAAGCGAGTAAAACCCATTAGAGTTATCGAAACACCAAAAACACAATCACCAATCTGTCTTATTAAACTTGTAGCTAACCAAAACTACCTTTAGCAACGACAACACCAGGCGAACACACCAAAAACACCCTCTTAAGTGGTGATGGTGTCGATGATGGCTGATGAGGGAGGTGTTTTTAGAAGTAATGAGAGAGAGAGGAGGTTTATATAATGCCTGAGTCTTTGTTTGAATTGGGCTAGAGACGTTTTCAAATGGTTGTTAGTTACAATGTTACACCTTAAATGGGCTGGAGAGGTTTTGAAATGCCTGTTACATCTTAAATGGGTTGTCTTAATGTTGCTGTTATGAAATGAAAGATATTTATTTGTAATAACTTGTATTTATGTATGCAATGTATTGATTTTATTATAAAAGTAACATATATATTTCTATAATAGGCAAGTTGTGTTGAATATGAATTTTAAGCCTTGTCATTTAGGGAAATGTCCTTAATGCATTATAAGTCAGAAGAGATAAGCATGAGAAAAAACTCAAAGCATATTTAGCCCACAAAATTTTAGAGATAGAGGCCCACATATAAAGTACCAAAATGATCCATATGCATAAACTTTTACCAATATATACATTTTTTTTCATGTTTTACCAAAATGAACAATAAATGTCACTTTTTACCCTTTTCACAATGTATAGGGGGACCATTTTTTTTTCATCAGTCATGTGTGAGAGATATTTCCTTGGACAACGAACCATTCATATCTTTACCAACCAACCATTCTTTACTTTTGTTTTACCCTCCTGATTTTGCTTTTTTGTCACTTGGTAAGTACTCAACACTACAAGAAATAAATTGGGTCAAAGAAAATCAAAGTCATTGTCCTACGTTGCAGTATCATTATCTTGGCTATTATATTCACTCGTGCAACAAGATGCTTTATAAAGCAGCATATGAGCTTCTATGTCCTCTTCGTTACCAATAAGTTCTTTTTATGCCTCCATGATCAAAATTGCTTGGTATTTTCAACCTCTCGCCTAGACCTCGCCCAGGATCTCGCCCAAGATCTCGCCCAGGATCTCGCCTGGATCTCGCCCAGATCTCGCCCAGGATCGAGTTTGCCCAAATCTCTATTTAACTCGCCCAGAAGAATCGTAGACACGTGTGCGGTTAAAAACTTATCTTGAAATGAATCTAATGGCTGATAATTAATAGTTCAGTTTTGTAAAGAGTATGGGCGAAGTCTAGTTTCGTAAAATAGTATTAGAAATAGGTCGCTTAAGAAATTTCTCCCACATATATATATATATATATATATATATATATATATATATATATATATATATATATATATATATATATATATATATATATATATATATATATATATATTTAGGAGTTTATGAAAATTTTGTTTTACTAATGTTATCATGATATTTTTTAGTATTAAATTTTTTGTATAATTAATGGATTATCATCTCCATATACGTAATTTTTTCACCTGTAAAAGACTTCTTTAATAGTTACAACACTGGACCTCCCAAATCAACAGGGCGGCTCTGCATATAAAATACAAGAAACGCTTGGGTCCATGAGCGTTTCTGTTCCATATAATGAACTATAAGTATATCAATAATACAATATGTACCCTTAAGGGGTTTTTGTTCAACATGATGTCGACGGTATGATCCTTAAATATGTCGGCCACTTTGAGCCGCCGCCTTTATAACACTCTGTCAAACCTAACCGTTGATGTTTATCTGTTCTATCTCCTAATACATATAACTGCTAATTTTATATATGTATACTATAGATGAAATCTCATTTTTTTGGTTATCTTTCTTTTATATGAATAGAGATTTCCTAATTAAGAATCGCAACCAAGTTCTCTAAAGCATGGGAGGATTGAAAATTGTAACAGGATAAAAGAATATAGTGTGATCAATCATTTGGCAACCTACAATGTTTAAGAACTTGCTAAATGAAACACAATATTAGCGTAAAATTCACCAAAGTGAAGTTACTATATTTTAGGATAATAAAATAAGATTGAATCTAGTGAAAAACTTTCTTTTTTTGCTCTTGAGAAGAAAAAACCCTTACCTTGAATATCTTGAAAAATTTCATGAATGTCCTGATAAGAAATGTGGTAAGAACCTCAGGATAGTTGACGATGTAAGCAATATATTTCATTCCATCTTTATCTCCAATAATCACCCTAAATATTTCGGTACTTTTTTCTTCCTTAAGCAATATGCCATCAATTAGACCATAAAACTTTTCAAATCGGTTATCTTGATGTCATGTTTTTTGTGTCAATGTAGTGAAATTTTCATAAGATTTTTTTTCTCACTTTGAGATTTGATATTTTCATAAATTGTATACTCCGTATATTTTATGTAGAGGAAATGAGAGTGTTATGTTGGACATTTTATGTAACTTATGAAAATGATAAAACTATTGGAACTACTCGTTTTAATTACAATGAATGTACATTATTACAAAGAGTTTATAAACAGTTTTTGTATTTAACTTCTTGTAAGTAAGTTAACTTCTTGTAAGTAAGTTACGTTTTGATATGAGCAAACTTATCTAATTGAAACATAATACTATTTAAATTTTATACGTTAAAATTGGTTGAATAGAAGCCAATTTAACTCGAAAAATATGTTATAGACGAGATATTTTTGCCCGCGCGTTACAGCAGGCGCAAAAACATACATCAGATACACAATTTAGTTTAACAATAGTATATTTTTATAAAAAAAAATGTGAACAATAATATTAAAGTGACGTAAGAAGTCAAATATAAGGTTTTAGAAACTAATTTGTACATTACTAAACCTAAGGAGAGTGCATAATATAAAGTTTAATGTTTACTAAACCTAAGGAGAGTGCATAATATAAAGTTTAATGTTTCTAGAGGTTTTATTATTATTATTATTATTATTATTATTATTATTATTATTATTATTATTATTATTATTATTATTATTATTATTATTATTATTATTATTATTATTATTATTATTATTATTATTATTATTATTAAATTTAAGGAGGACTTTTGAGATATAATAAATGTTAAAATTCAAAACTCAATGAGTTTAAGGCTATATGGTGTTATTATTAAAGTTGAAGGGGGTACTTCTCTAATATTACGAGGATAAAATTATAAGTGTTATTAAATATAAGGTACATTTTATAACATTAACAAACTTTGAAGAGTCTCATCTACAATATATACTAATGGAAATTGATTTGTACATTTTTATTTTTTATTGGAATACTTCAATCACGGCATTAAACATTTGTATAATATTTACATTCTGCTTTGATTACTTGTACGGTGAGTTGTAAATAAATAAAAAAGTGCAAATCACCTCCCCGTACTAATGCGTATATAGTTGCATTTTGTGTTGCAACTCTTCTAGGACGTACATTATTTTTTTAATTTTTTTATAAATGATCTTCCATCCGGTAAAATATATTATAACAAAAAAGCGTTGAGGTTTATAGAAATTATAACAAAAGGTTTATAGAAGTTAGCTCATGATATATGTTTTAAATGAAATGACTTATATATGCTCAAAGGCTACAATAACTGAGTTTTTTTATAAGGGTTGCATTCACTATGTTGTATGTGTAGGTATGATCTAGTTGAGAGATTCACCAAATGGATTCAATAACTTAGGGCTCGTTTGATTTGTAGATGGGTTTAGATTAGGATTTGGATTTGTAGATTAGGATTTTAATTTGAGTTTGAGTAGAAGAGAAAAAATGATATTTAAAAATATATTATATATTAAAATATAAATTTAAAATTACTTATATTAATAATTGGAGGATAAAAAGAAAAATATGAGGATGAGAAAAATATGGTCCCACACTTTTTATAAAACCCATCTAATACCCTAGCTTTAATACACACCCTTATATTTGGGATTAGAATCTAAACCTCAATCTTAAAATTGCAACCAAACAACTAAATTTGACTTTTTAATCCTAAACCGAAGAAAAAACCCCAAACCAGACAGGCCCTTAGAATTTTAGGGGGTCTAACTTATATGTATAAAAGTATCAATAAATCGGTTAAAGATTCAGTGTGAAAAAAACATAAAATGAGAAATAGCTATAATTACACATTTGAGATACATCGACTTAAATTAAATGCATCTCTCTTTATTTAGATGCATCCCGATTAGTTTCGAAAGTGATTTGAAGTGAAAAGTATGCACAATAGTACCAACAACAAATTTGACACGATATGAATGAAAAATACATAGAATTCACCTAACTTAATGAAATGTATATATATATATATATATATATATATATATATATATATATATATATATATATATATATATATATATATATATATATATATATATATATATATATATATACATGCCTCTAATTTTAAGCTATAAATTATATCGGGTACATCTAAAAGATTAGAGATGCATTCAATTTAAATCCATGCATCTCTAATGTCGATTTTAACTATTCATCATCCTTCTTATTTTAAAATTTATTCAAAGAGAAATGACCATAATTTCTTAATTCGTTCTTCGTAAATAGAGAATACTTACTTCTCAATCGGTTGTTCATGGACATAATTAATCACATTTCGTTTACATCAATCGATTACATCCCTAATCATACACGTCAATCGATTGAGTCGTGGACTAACTCGCTGACATTGTAAATTAAGGCAGAGATCTACTTAGAACGCGTATACCCTAATCATGTAATTAACATTATGTTCTGAACTAGGAGCAGTTCCTCCGTATCCGCAAGAGACGATTAATCGCATCGTATATATCTATGATATCCTTGAATTTGTTGCATGTTGATACATATTTTTGCTAATGGTGGTTGTGGTTGTGGTTGTGGTTGTGATCCATGATGTTCTTTATTAGTTTTGTCACTGTGAAGTTCTTATATATTTGGTTTCATAACACAAATTTTTTCCTAGAGATACATAACTGTTTCGTAATCAATTGAATATGACACAATAAAAGCATGACGTTTCAATATTTACGTTATTAATTGATTATTTATGTGAGACTTATTCTCGCTAGCTAGAATATCGATCACCATGTACCATAAATTAATGTTTGAAGAATGATTAATTGCTACGAAAACCTGTTTCTAATAAGGTAAAGCAAGCTCTAAAAATAGATAACTTAATTAGGGGTGTTCATCGGTTCGTGTTCGTGTACGAAAGTATAAGCAATGAGAGATAAACAACGAACCTTTATTCGGATCTAAGTCGCAATAGTCAACTTAGATTAATAGTATCCAAATGTTACAAGATTAGATTAATGTCAATGAGACAATAATCATATGAATGTAAAGACAAGACAAGATCAGTTAAATGATCTAAGAGAAGAAGAGAGTGATACAAAGATCGCACACTCAGTGTGTATAACCTAGAATAAAGGACTAATTAAATAGGGATTAAGTTACACTAAGACCCCTCTAACAGCTATAATAATGAACTTCAAAGAGAAAAGTAAAATGAACTTCAGCAGAACAAAGAGGCTTCAAGTAATTGATAATCTTGGAACTATAAACCACTTATGCTTTGTCCATGTTAAACCCCCGTAATATGCCCGCAAAGAACATAACTTGAAAGCCATTAGCAATTGATAGAGTGACATGTTTGCCACAGATTATTACCCCAAAATTTAACATTCCCTTAACTCGATGGGCAAACATATCAAACAATATCAAATTTTCACACAAAAATTTATCTTGATAGACAGGGAGGTTCTTTGTAAGAATGTCAGTTTGGTTTGAAGATCCGATCTTTTAGCATTTATAACACCTCTAGCAATTTTTTCCCGATGAAGTGAACATCAATTTCAAAATGTTTTGATCTTTCATGGAAAGCAGGATTGATGACAAGTTGTAAAGCGATTTGTTATCACAAAAGATTAACGGAAGGTTGATATCAACTTTTAGATCTTTTAGGATTTTACGAATCCAATGATTTCACAAGCAGCAGAGACATAGATCTATACCGCCTGCGTGGAAGATTTTGAAAGAGTGTTTTGTTTTTACTTTTCCATGAGATTAAACAATCATTAAAGAAAACACAATAACACGTAATGATTTCTGGTTTTCTTACATTCGCCCAATCAAGCATCACTATATCCTTCAAGATGATTTTCGAGTTCTTTGAAATTGTACCTTAGACCTTTTCCCGGAGCTCCTTTTAGATACCTCGAACATTGAGGCACATTCCAGATGAGATTTCAAGGAGAATGCATATATTGTGCCGACAATGAACCGAGTATGAAATGTCGGTCTTGTATGGGTGAGGTAGATAAGTTTCCCGAAGCTTCGATAACCCGATGATGTTGACAAGTAAGGGGTCATCATTAGTGGGAATGTATGGAAGCACGAGTTGGGTTACATAGGGTGGACACAGGTTTGCACCAAGAAGACCAAATTCTTTGAGGAGTTCAAGATGATTTTCTTTGGGAGACACAGATATCATTCCAGTTTTAAAACCTCAATGCCAAGAAAATATTTTAGATTTCCCAAGTCTTTGATATGGAATTTTGATTTTAGAAACTCTTTGAATAGGTTTATCTCATCAACACAGTTTCAGAAGAACTATATCATCCACATAAACAAGAAGAGCAATGAACTTGTCATTCTCTGCTTTGGTGAACAAAGAATGATCATTAACAGATTGGACAAAGTTGTTTTCCTTTAAAACACCGACAAGTTTTTCATTCCATTTTCTAGGAGCTTGTTTTAGACCATATAGAGACTTAACAAGTTTACAAACTTTATTTTTATTGTTCTCATTACGTAACCCTTTGGGAATGGTCATATAGATATCCTCGTCAAGGTCTCCATACAAGAAAGCATTGTTAACATCAAGTTGAAAAAGAGGCCATTTGTTTTTTACACTAAGGCAATAAGACATCTAACAAGAGACATTTTACAACAGGGAAAAAGTTTCATCATAGTCTATTCCTTCCCTTTGGTTGTAACCTTTAAAACTAATCTAGCCTTGTATCTATCAACTTCACCATTAGCTTTATATTTGATTTTAAAATCCATTTGTAGCCAATAGGAGTTCTATTAGAGGTAGATCGGTTATATCCCAAGCATGGTTTTCATTTAAGGCTTCAATTTGAATTCATAGCATCTACCCAATTACTATCAAGGATAGCTTCTTCATAACAAGTAGGTTCAATACTTTTATTAAGACTAGAACAAAGCAAGAATTGTCTTTGTTAAGATTTGAGTAATTAACAACTTTTCTACACCATATTTGACTTTTCCTTCAACAATAAAGTCATTTAGATTACCGGGCAACTTAGAAACTCTAGTTGACCTCCTAGCGATAGTGGTCGGCAAGCCTCTTTCTTGTTCGGCCAGAATCAAGATGTATCGCCAGAATCGTAAGATGCATCGCAGGATGTGATTCATGTGATATGTTGCCCTCGTGGTGTGTATTATCATCTATAGATGTTGCAACCGGTTCATCAATCACGGTGGGATGACTTACCACCGTGCTATCATCATAGGATGTCACTCTCCTTCATCATTGGGACTTGTTTGTGAGTCAAAGAAATTTTGTGGTTTAAATCTTTAGGCACATAATTTTCAATGTAGGTTTTGACACAAAATTTTTCATTTTGAACGGGAACACGTTTCATAAAATTTGACATCTCGGAATAAAAAATTTTTTGTTTCTAGGCTCAAGAGTTTATAGCCTTTTTTCTCATTTGAGTAACCAATAAGAACACTTTTTCGGATCTACTACCAAATTTGTCGAAACGTTGAGAATGGTAGCATAGCATAAGTACCAAAGACTCTAAGGAGAGAGAGTGAAGGTCATGCCCATACACAAAGAAGAAGGGGACTTGCAGACGAATCGAAGAGGCAACCTGTTTATGACATATGCAGCAGTTAGAACACATTCAGCCAAAGATTTAGAGGTAATTCCCCCGAAACATAAGGGATCTAGCAACATTAAGGAGATGCCTATGTTTCCTTTCTCAATGCCATTTTGTTGAGGTGTATAAACACAAGAAGTTTGATGTAGAATTCCTTTTCATGATGTAATTGTTGAAGTTTATTATTGACAAATTTTGTCCCATTATCACTTCTAAAACTTTGACATTGTGTTCAAATTGATTTGATAACATATGAGTAAAGTTAACAATGGAAACATAAACATCATCCTTCCCCTTAAGCATATAAACCCACACCGCCCTAGAATAGTCATCAACTATAGTTAAAAATATTTATAACCATCTCGCTAGTAATTTTATATGGTCCCCAAACATCAAGGTGAACAAGTTGACCAATTTTAGTGGATTTATGTTCACTAGAGGAAATGGTTCTCTGGTTTGTTTGGCTTTATTACAAGTATCACGAGATGATCGGTTTGGATGAACTATCAAATTTAAGAGTGTGTCTAAGATGTGTAGGACTTGGTCGAGGGATGACCAAGTCTTTGATGCCGAGATTTCTAGAGACATGACAAGCGGATATGCAATTATTAGAGGTAATCTTACATGTAGAGTCTATATCAAAATATATAACCCATTGTATTGTTTACCAATCCCACAATCCTTTTTGATGTAAATCCGTATATAGCAATTAGATTCATTAAATCCAACAAACATCTTGTTGTCTCTAGCAATCTTATGAACGGATAATAAACCGACATTGTATTCGGGAACAACAAGAACATCAAAATGTGTTAGGTCATTATTGACCTTTAAATCACCAATTTTAGTAATTAGGGCCTGAGTACCATTGGGATGTCCAACAGTTAGGCCAAGATTTGAAATGTTAACAACATTGATTAAAAATTTCGAACACGGTCATGTCCGATTTGCACGAATCAACAATCCAACCAAGACCGATGTTTCAGTTAAGGATTTAGTGTTGTTGTTAAAAAACTTGTTGAAGTTCACATTAAACTTGACATCGCCATTAAAGAAGGTTCCTGAAAAATTTTACCGCTAAGTTGGCATTAGCGAGATGACACATTGTTGTCATTGAGAAGACTCATAAGTCTTGAGAGTCATTCATTAGATAAAGAGGCAGGAGAATTGCTAGTACTATTATCGGTGACATGATTAGTTTATTGAGAAACATTATTCTTCTTGAAAGGTTTACCATTAAAATTTCTCTTAACATATCCAAGCAGATATCCAACAATTTCATAACACCTATCAACAAGATGACCGTGCTTTTGCAATTAGTACATTTGAGGTTCATATTTGGTCCTCTGCTATTAGAGTCATTACAAAGTGTTAAAACCGAAACTTTGTTGTTAAAACCTCTTTGTTATCAAAAATTTTCCTCCATCGAGGTTTTGCATTAAAAGTCAGTAGCATTGGGTTTAGTGAGCTATTCCCGATGAAACATTCTGTGAGATTCTTCTCCGACACAACAGAGAAAGCATTTTGACATTAGGCAAAGGGTCTCGTTAAAATATTGCTTCGATGGGAACATAGGAGTCATCAAGACCCATAAGAAATTGCATTAACTTGATCGATTGATTGTGTTTTCAAAATGTTTTGCGCCCTCACAAGTGTGGAGGCAAGCTAATCATACAATCAAATTGTTTCCATAAAGAATTAAGATTGTTATAGTAATCGCCTAGAGAGGACCCACTTTGACTAAGAGAGTTTATATTCTTATGCAGATTAAAATAATTTGAACCATCAACTTTGTCATAGGTGTCTTTAAGATCATTCCACATTTCATAAGCGCTTTAGCATATATAGCACCAAAGATTCGCTCAGACTAAGAGAATTAAGAATCCAAGTAACCACAACAGAGTTCTGGTATCCCATTGATTAGCAAGACTAGGGTTCGAATCATCTCTTATGCAAGTACCATCAATAAACCCTAACTTATTATGGTTCCTTAAAGCAAAAGTCATGGCCATATTCCATATTTTGTAATTTTCGGCCCAATGAGTTTAATAGTAATAATGGGATTGCCATTTGTATTGTTAGGATGCAATACAAAGCATCTCCAAAGACAAGACTTTTCTCGGTGGAAGAACGACCAATATTATCATCACCAATGACCATAATACAAACAATAAGATAGCGGATATAAGAAGATAGACAAAGAATAATCGGACAACAATGACGTGAGATAATAAGAATAAATAGTCAAGAAGATAAGACTTTATAATAAGAAACAACAAGCACTAAGCACGTGGATTAGGATAAACCGAGCGGTATTCATTACCACTCAAAGGTGGCGATCAAGATGTTAGTCTACCCGTTTGCACCCACAAGACTTAAGCATCTTGTATGTTTAAAGAAGAGGTAAGACTTAGACTTACAGAGAAATATGCACAGAAGAACAAATCACACTCACCCTAGATTCACTTAGTCTAGGCAAATATGAAACAGAAGATAACCGGTGATTACGCCAACAAAGAAGAACCCCAAACCACACCTTTGTTGCTAAAGAGAATCAATGAGCTCGATGCTCGATACCATGTAACGAAAGTATAGGCAGCGATAGATAAACAATGAACCTTTATTCGCATCTAAGTCGCAATAGTCGACTTAGATTAATAGTATCCAAATGTTACAAGATTAGATTAATGTCAATGAGACAATAATCATATGAATGTAAAGACAAGACAAGATCGGTTAAATGATCTAAGAGGTTAGAAGAGAGTGATACAAAAGGCGCACACTCAGTGTGTATAACCTAGAATAAAGGACTAATTAAATAGGGATTAAGTTACACTAAGACCCTCTAACGGCTATAATAATGAACTTGTGAAACAAGAAATGAACTTCAAGCAGAACAAGAGAGGCTTTCAGAATTGATAATCTTGGAACTATAAACCACTTATGCTTTGTCCATGTTAAACCCCCGAATATGCCTGCAAAGAACATAACTTGAAAGCCATTAGCAATTGATAGAGTGACATGTTTGCCATGATTATTACCCCAAAATTTAACATTCGGTTTATTCATTCGGTTAATTTTATTCTGGATAAAACCAAAAACCGAACCGAATTCATATTATATTAAACCAAAACAAAAACTGAACAAAAAATCTAAAAACCGAACCAAATAACCAAAAATTGAACCGAATAAGACGAATTACATAATTTTAATTATTTATTTATTTAATTATATAATTAAAAATATAAAAAAAAATCAATCTTAAAAACATTATATTTATATTATAAAAAAGTTTTAATGTTTTTTATATATAAATACATAAAAGTATATATATTTATGTGAATTCGGTTTCGGTTTGATTCGGTTTTATTTTGCCAAACCCATGTCGAAACCGAAAATCAAATATTTAATTCGGTTCGGTTCAGTTTTGGTAAATTCAGTTTGGTTACAATTTCGGTTCAGTTATTTTCAGTTCAATCGAGTTACGATTTTCGATTACTGTGGGTATTACCCGAATTCTGCACACCCCTAAACTTAATTAATAGAAGAAAAGCCCAAAGTATATTTTAGGGAAAATGATAAATTTAAGCATCAAACTTGCCACGTTTTCCTTTTCTGGGCATCGAACTTCTTTTTTTCCTATTGTAGCACTAAAGTTGCCTTCTTTTCCTTTTGTAGCCTCTAATCAAAAATTAATTACATAAATTTACATAAATCATCCCTCTGGCTCTAACAATTACACCGTTCATCCTTCTATACTCTCTTATCTCTTCCCCCTCTCTCTCTCTCTCGATCACAGGTAACACCACCCGACCACAACCACCAATGACTCCTTCCTTCCTATTAAAAAAATCATCTTTTGTCGGTTTGATCCATTCTCAGTCAATTCAACTCATCTGTTGAAACCATGAGTCAAAGGAAGTCTTTGTTTCATTAAATCTTGAATTGGGTTTGAATCTTTTTCCTGATTTCTTGTTGGGTTTGTGTGATCAAGAAAGATAAAGTTTGGATTTTTTTTTATTGGATAAAGATAGAGTGTGTATCTTATTCAGATGGATTAGAAGATGCAGAGATCCACTCACAAAAGTTCATTCAAAAGGCTCCTCATCGCGTTAATAATAATATAATGATTGGGGGGTTGCCTCCTGCTACAAGTGTTCATGAGTTATTGGAGTGTCCTGTTTGTACTAATTCAATTTATCCTCCTATTCATCAGGTTTTGTTTCATTTCCTCAATCATGGCTTTTCTCATTTATTTTGATTATATGATTATGTTTAGTATAAGTTGTTTACAAAAGTTTTAGGGGGTGATTGGGATTGCATTTAAGGTTATGTTAACGGAATGATCAGTTTTAGCAAAATAAGGTGCGAGGGATAGGATGTGCTTATGCGGTTTCATTCCAACTACCTGTTATATATAATTTGTGAATGCCATACAATTGCTATATTTTCTTGGCTACTGGCTACTAGAATTTTAGTTTACGGTTGTTAAATTTGATTAATTGCAGTGTCCAAATGGACACACGTTATGCTCAACTTGTAAAACACTAGTACACAACAGATGCCCAACTTGCGGACAAGAGGTGGGAGATATTAGATGCTTAGCATTGGAGAAGGTAGCCGAATCTCTTGAACTCCTCATGGATATTACTCGTTAGGATGCCCGAAATATTCCCATATTACGACAAACTTAAACACGAAACACTATGCAACTTTAGACCTATAATTGCCCTATCTTTGGATCGAGTGTTCGGTCACCTGAGACATACCTTTCTTGTCACACATCTCGGAGATGACCATAAAGTAGATATGCACTCGGGCCGTACATTTAACCATCGTTATGTTAAATTTTACCCTCGTGAAGTTGAAAATGCCACTTGGATGCTTACGGTAAGTTCTCATGAATCATGCTAATACTTTCGTCGAATGTTAAAAGCTTTCTGTTTTACATTTTTTTGATCGGTTTTTCATGTTTTTAACTGTTATGGAGAGTATTTCTGTCTTCACTTTGAAGCCTTTCAGCTCGGGATGGCACCAATATACATGGCGTTTGTTAGGTTTATGGGTGATGAAGTTGTCAATGTCTCCGAAAAGGGTGCAAGAAAGCATCCTAGAGGAGACAACATTCAGGTAAATTACATTCTTTTCTGACCAAGAAGAAATTCCAGATGTTCCCTTTGTCCACTTGATTCTGACCAAGAAGAACTTCCAGATGTTCCCTTTGTCCCTTTGTCCAGATGATAAATCATTGCTTTCTGTCGAGCACTAGATAGTCAAAACTCCCAAGGTTATACTCTGGTGATGATGAGTGTTTGGAAAATTTTGAACACTAGAAACCACACCACGAAGGCGTGTTTGTTCGATGTACTAACAAACCAAAAATAACCAAATGGTTGTTTGGCTTGTTCTCGCTGAAAGAGGAACACCCAAAGGGCGTTTGTTGGTCGCGAGCTTATTTCTCAGATTATACTTTTGTGACTTGTATAACTTTGGTGTTTACGCTTTGCTTATTTTTGTTTATCAGTTTAAGCTATTTTTGGTTATAGTTTATTTGTATAACAAGGGTGGTTTTGTTGTGTTTCTGATATAATAGCTAGACACCACAAGAGTGGTGTTTAGAGCCACAGGGATGGCGGCGGCAGGCGGCGGATGGTGGCGGCAGGCAACAGATGGTGGCGGCAGGCGGTGGATGGTGGCTGCTTGGATTAGTTTAAGTTTATAGCTACAAGGACGAAGTGTGTAAATTATTAGTGCCACAGGGACCTTTTATGTAATTGACTCAAGGATGAACGGTGTAATTGTTTAGAGACACAGGGATGATTTATGTAAATTTATGTAATTAATTTTTTATTAGAGGCTACAAAAGGAAAATTAGGCAACTTTAGTGCTACTATAGGAAAAAAAAAAAGTTCGATGCCCAGAAAAGGAAAATGTGGCAACTTCGATGCCTTTTTTTATCATTTTCCCTATATTTTATGGTATCGTAAGTTTCATTTCGAACATCTTGTTTTAAGCTTTTGGACATCTTGAGACTACCTACCTAATTTACCAAATTAACCCAAAAAATAACAATTGTGAAAGTATTAATCCTCGGCACTTTTGTTTGGTTGGACTAGGGTGTAAGCGAGACAAGAAAACTCGCAAGTCATTTGAGATCGACTCTTAATTACTTAAAACAAATTTGATATAAATGAGAGAATCTTTTTTAGATGCATCTAACTAACCATTATATTTTTTTTGTACTAGTTATAAAATCCATGCACGCACGGGGTTTTGACAAAAAAAAAAATTATTTTCTATTAATACTGAATATTGTGTCTTTAAAGGTAATTGCATATAATTATATAGTTATTAGTTTCGTGCACGCATGAAGTTTACACATAAATCAAGTTTATTTTATCATTTTTGTTTTGTATATACACATATAAGAATTTGCCCATGAAAATGGTGATATAAGTACAACTAATACATATGCACGAGTTTTTCATTATGCATTAATATCCATTAGAATTTGGTAAAATATTTGTAAAAATTTCTGTTAAGTAACTCAAGATTTAATTTTATTTAGCTGACAAAGATGTTGATGTTGTTATTTAAATTTCACTACTCTTTAAAGTTTTTTAAAAATGTTTTTCTAGATATCTTTATATAAATAAATAAGAGTTACATGAGTCATTATTATAAGTACAATCGCGTATATATTTTTTTATATTAAAATAACTCGTGCTTACAATTTGATAATTATATTCCCGTTTTCGATTTTTTCAGATTTAAAATGTAAACCTCGTGTCCACATAGGTTAAACTTTAAAATGAAATAAATGAGTCTCTATCGAACGTATATAGTAAAAAATTGATACTTATAATCTTATGCAAATTTATATGTTGCTATTTTAAAACAACATATATGTTGTATTTTTATGATATAAAGTATAAGAGGGTATTTGTTTATAATCCAAAGTTATTAAAAAAATATGAATGCTTATAATATTACACTTAGCTCTATATAATTTTTAAAAATTCAACCACTAAAGTTTTATTAATTACCTCATATTTTTTTAAGTTTTTGAATTCACAAATTTGACACATATACTTTTTTGTGTTTTTTTTATCAACCAAATTTATTAAAGTTTGATCAAAATCAATTTAATTTTGAATTTTATTAACCAATCACATCACACGATTTTGCTTACATGACGAAATCGATCTCTCCTATTGGCCCAATTGTTTTTTCTATTATGTGTATTATAAACTTCTAATGACTTTTATTGCTTGTGTCATTACAATGAGATTATAATGTGACTAGAGGTGAAAACGAGTCGAGTCGAGGCCGAGCCTGCAAGAGCTCGAGCTAAGCTCGAGCTCGTTTCGAGCCTCATATTTTGAGCTCGAGCTCGCTTTTGAATATTTTCACAAGCTCGAGCTCGGCTCGGGCTCGAATAATTTATATGACGTTTTAAAGAAAACAAAGTTCAAATAAAGCTCGGCTTGTTAATTACGTAAGGCTCGAGATCGTTTACTACTTTTAAGCTCGTTTATACATATAGACAATATATATACGTATATATTTCTAGGGCTCGTTTACGAGAGCATACTCGAGCATTTTGGTATATATTTCTAGGGCTTGTTTACGCGAGCCTACTCGAGCGTTTTTTTACTGATCCGATCTCGAGCTTTTCACGAGCGACTCAGCTCATTTCCACCCTTGAATGTGACACTACTTAACCCCTTTCCGTTTAGTATATACATGTTTTGTTTAAATTATACTTGTTATATATCAACCAAAATTACTTCAAACACCTCATCTTACCACTTAACTACTAATTAACTCACTTTCTCTCACCTACCTTCTAATTCATCTCTTACAAAAAACCATAAACATCCACCCTTAAGTGGCTGAATGAGTGTTTGGGTATATGTGGTTAATATATAACGAGTATAATATAAACGAAACATATATGTATCGAACATAAAAAGATTAAAGGTGTCGTTTGTTTTTTCAGAGCTTTACCTCTTCATCCGCAAACCATGTCGCAAAGAAGAGGTGCATTTAAGTTTCTTCATCCGCAAAGAAGCATCGCTTGTTTTTGTGTTATCAAGTACTTCTTTCATTTTTCTTCTTTTTCTTGTTTTTCTTTTACACTAATATTTTTTGTGCTATTGAAGTAACTTTTTTTTTTTCCCTTTTTCTTTCTTCTTCGTCTGTTTTTTTAAGTTTTCGACCCTTTTTTTTTAAGTTTTTGTTTGTTTTTATACATATTTGTCCGTTTTTTTACGTTTTCGTTTGTTTTTGACGTTTTCATCACTCTTTTTACGTTTTTGTCTGTATTTTTAAGATTTCATCAATTTTTAACGTTTTCCACCATTTTTTTTTATATTTTCTTCCGTTTCTTTACTTTTTTTAACGTTTTCCTCCATTTTCTATGTTTTCGTCTGTTTTTTAACGTTTTCGTCCGTTTTTTACATTTTAGTCCATTTTCTTACGTTTCCTTCGGCCACGTTTTCTTGAGTTTTTAAATTTTCGACCGTTCTTTACGTTTCGTACATTTATCGTTTTCGACCGTTTTTACGCTGTACGTGTTTTACGTTTCGTCTATTTTCTTTCGTTTTCATCCGTTTTCATCGGTTTTCTTACATTATCTTACGTTTTGTTAGGTAAGATAAAATAACGTACAAAAAACTTATAAAACTATATGAAAACGGATGAAAACGTAAAATAAACAGATGAAAATATAAAGAACGGACCAAAACGAAAATAACGGACGAAAGCGTAAAAAACGGATGAAAAAGTAAAAAACGGACGAAAATGTAAAAAAGTGGTAGAAAACGTAAGAAAACGGACGAAAACATAAAAAATGGACGAAAAAGTAATTAAAAAAAATGGCGAAAACGTAAGGAAACGGACGAAAATGTAAGAAAATTGACGAACACGTAAAAAAATTGGCGGAAAACGTAAACAAAGGGACGAAAACCGACGAAACATAAAAAACGGACGAAAACGTAAAAAAACAGACGAAAACGTAAAAATATGATCGAAACGTAAAACATATGAAAACGTAAAAAGATGAAAACGGACGAACGTAAAAACGGACTAAAACGTAAAAAATGTACGTAAAACGTAAAACAGACGAAAACGTAAAAATATGATCGAAAACGTAAAAAATAGATGAAAACGTAAAAAAAACAGGTGAAAACGAACGAAAACGGAAGAAAACAGAAAAAACGTAAAAAAACGGACGAAAAATAAAAAAACATACGAAAACATAAAAAACGGACGAAAACATAAAAAACGAGCGTAAACGTAATAAAGCGGGCGAAAACTTAAGAAAACGGGTGAAATTGTAAGAAAACGGACGAAAACGTAAATAAACGGACGAAAACATAAGAAAATGGTTTAAAACGTAAAAAAGGGACAAAAACGTAAAAAGCGGTGAAACGTAAAATGAGGCGAAACGTAAAAAGCGAAAACGTAAAGAACGAACGAAACGTAAAAACGGGACGAAACGTAAAAGACGGACGAAACGTAAAAGCGATGTAAGATATTGAGAAAGAGATGTAGGGGTTGTGAAAGAAGAGGTAGGAAGTGAAAGATAATGTCTCAAATTTAGAAGAGAAAAAAGTGAAAAGAAGACTTAGGGAGGAGGAGTGGTCTCGGGTAAGGGATTGGTGCTTCTTACCGAAGCGGTAACACCGCCACCACCTAGGGTAGCAAAATTGGGTAGCAATTTTGGTATACTGGCCGAGCTTGATGAAGGGTTGTTTGTGTGAGTGTATGTGTTTTATGGGGTTAGGGTAGAATTGGGAGGATCGGTTACCACTCCTCCACTTAGGGTAGTGATAGGGTAAAATTGGGTAGTTTTGAATAGATGGTTTTATTGGATAGAGGTGATGTGGCACCTGGGACAGTGACCACTCCTCCTCTCCAAAAACAAATGTAAACCTCTGCCTCCTGCGAGAAAAAAGTGAAAAGACAAAAGAAGTGTCACACTATAGTCTTATCGTAAAGATACATGGAACATAATTTATTAAAAGCTTACTATATACACAACATATATTACTAAAATTAAAGTTCGTATGTAAATTTGGAAAAACAAATTGATATACATAAAAGAATATACTGGTTAGTTGGATACATGTAAAAATGATCATCCCATGTAAATGAGTTGAGCTAGAGCTCCAAATACTCGGCTAGCGAGCTTTATGAAACTTCGTTATAATCCTGTAGTATGCATATAATTATTGAGTTGCCATTACTGAGAAATGTAACATGAATACGAAGCGAGTCGAGTGAGCTTGACGTGACAATTATATATGAAGCTCGAGCTTAGAATGTATGCTTGAGTCAAGTTTCTACCTCGGTATCAAAGGTGGGTCGAGTTTTAAACTCGAGTTTTAAAAGTCTAGTCAAGTTTTGAGCTCGAGCTTAAAGTTTATTGTTCCATCGAGCTCGAGTTAAGTTGTGGTTTGAGCCTAAGTTTTAGTAGTCAAGTTAAGTTCGAGCTTGACATTACTCGACTCGAACATGATCAAATTTCTAAGGTTAGATGATAGAAATATTATTACCCTTGTCTAGTTCATGATGCTGATGATTGACATTACCTATAATTGAGACAAAGTCACCATTTATTACACGTCAAAACCTAATGGTTGTACTAGTTACTATTTATGGGAAATTATGTACAACATGATTAGGTAATATGCAACTTTTTATTAGTGATTTTGGATATGTTTGATTGGCAAGATTTGCTAACCCAAAACCACTTAAAGAAGCATAATTACTTTATGCTTCCATTCTTTGTATTGACGACGACATAAAGATGACATGATAACTTATAAAAAATGTATATAACCAATGGTTTAAGTCATTTCATCAGAATTAGAAATTGTGGGTAGGTATGGAATAATAGTATGGCTTTTTGTTCTTCTTATTGGTCATCAACTTTTTCAGCATGTCAACAAAATAAGTCATTTGTAACTTTTAACTCGGCATGATTAATATGCTTTTTGAGTGAAGCACATAAACTTTTTACATAAGCAATCATATCTAGAAATTGTCATAGATAGACCCTCTATGTTAAAGCTTTGTGCCATACAACAGCAAATTTTTTAAGTTTCACTACTATACATAGTTTTTTCCTTCTTATTACAGTAACATACTAACTTTATTATAAATCTTACTATGACCTATTTTTAACAGCAACAATATTCAATCCTGCAGGAACGTGACATATTTGAGGTAGAGTGCAGACAGTCACATCTTTACACGAATGAAAAATACTGCTTTTAAAGAGACAACCGGTTATCCTACTTCATTATTATTTATTATAGGGCAAATTGTATAAAAAATTACTCATTTTGGGTCCAATTTTAGTTAAAACTTAAAAGTACTTTCTTTTTTTTTTTTTTTTTTTTTCAATTTAAGGTACCCGACTTTTTTTTTATAGCTGATTTAGGTTTTTTTCTGACTTCCGTTAACCATTTCGTTAGTAAATTACATGTTTGGTCCTTGAGTTTGTATATGCATTTCTTGTTTGGTCAATTTTCGTTCGTTTTCATACGTTTGCATACGTTTCGTCCGCTTATACAATTTCATCCGTTTTACACGCTTTCGTCCGTTACACGTTTATTCTGCTTTTACATGTTTTCGTATGTTTTGCGCGCCGCTGCTTCGTTTTACACGCTTCCATCTGCTTTTGCACGTTCCGTATGTTTTACATTTTCGTCCGCTTTTACACGCTTATGTATGTTTTATATGTTTTCATCCGCTTTGCACGCCGTCCGCTTTGCACGCTTCGTCCATCTTTGCATGTTTTGTCCGTTTTACAAGTTTCGTCCAATTTACACGCCGTCCCTTTTTGCACGCTACCGCTTTTACATGTTTCGTGCTTTTGATGTTTCGTCCGTTTTGCAAGTTTCGTTCTTTTTCCACGTTTCGTCTATTTTACATTTTCGCATGCCGACGTTTGTCCGCCGTCCGTTTTACATGTTTTCATCTGTTTTGACGCCGTCCGTTTTGCATGTTTGCCCGTTCGTTTACACGTTCTTTTTGTTTCGTCCTTTTGCACGTTTCATCCAGCACGCTTCATCATTTTTCCACGTTTTAGTCCGTTTTGCGTTTCGTTTTGTTTTACGTTTTGTCGTTTTACACTTTTATGGTCGCATAAAAGCGTGTAAAACGGACGAACGTCAAAACGGACGAAACATGTAAAACGGATCAAAACGTAAAACGGACTAAACGTAAAACGGACGAAAACGCAAAAAGGACGAAAACATGTAAAAAGACTAAACGTGTAAAATGAATTGAAACGCAAAACCGATTTAAAACGCGCAAAAACGTGTAAAACGGTCTCAAACGCAAAATGGACGAAAACGTAAAACGGATGAAAACGTAAAACGGACCAAACGTAAAGCGGACGAAAACGTAAAATGTATGTAAACGTGTAAAACGGGAAAAACGTAAAAACTAAAACATATGAAAACGTGCGAAAAAAGACGAAAACGTGCAAAACGGGCAAAAACAGACAAAAGCGTGTAAAAACGGACGAAAACGTATAAAAACGAACAAAAATAGACCAAACATGAATGACTATACAAACTCAATGACCAAACATGTAATCTACTAACAAAATGGTTAACGGAAGTTAGAGAAAAATTTAAATCGGCTAAAAAAAATGTCGGATACCGTAAATTGAAAAAAAAAAATAATAATATAAATAAATAAAAAATAAAATAGTATGTTTAATTGAAATTGGACCTATTTATTATTATTATTATTATTTCTTATGCAATTTGCCCTTTATTATATAGACCTATAAATGTGCGTAATCATCCCACTATGCATAACACATAAATAATCCCAATTTAGATTGTAAGTGTTAGGTTTAAGGGGAGAAAGGGATTGTAAGTGCTTGACTACTATGCAATGCACAATATGTAGTTCTTGATTAATTGGTACTAATCCAATGCATTAGCTTAATTATGGTGGTTATGTAGTTCTTTATTTTTATATATTTTCTTAAATCTATACGTGTTGATTTCTGATATGATGTTTCATAACGAATACAACTTCATTTTGTAGTTTTAAGACGTGTCGATTTGAATCATCCTTCGAGTTATTTAACTTTGATAGAACAAAAGTTTAGGTAGATAATTAGTATTAGCTACTTGAAGTCGTTAAGTTCTGGCCATAAAATGTAGAATTTAATCGAATTGGATAACTTAAGATTTCATTTCAATGATAACTTCTTGACGTCAGATCCTTTAAATTCAGAGCAAAATCTAGACAAGTAACCTTAATATATTTTCAAAACTTGTATAATGTTCTGGACCTAAATATGCGATCTATACAAGTATCTTTCAATTCACATTATAATTTAAAGTTATAACAAATGGCTAGTTTGCTTAAAAAATGATCATTGGATAAATTTAGCATAACGCTAGTATATGTTATGAAAGGTTTTATGGATATTTAAATATATGTATGTCCGGATTCGAACTCGAGACTTCGGGATTACACACATTACGTATGAGAGTTGATGTTAATAATTAATATATAAAATGTTATTATTAATTATTAGTCACGAAATAAAACATATTGATAGTTAATATTTAACGGGGTTTTGACTAACGGTCGTTAAATGTAAACTACAAGGACTAAGAATGAAATTAGTGGACAAGAAGGATCTAGAAACCCTTGGGAGGTGTGGCGGTCGTGGGCTATCAAACCCAAGGAGGTGGGATTCTTGGTCACCAAGTTTTGAGAACGATATATACAAACCCTCAGATTCATTATTCTTCTAACTTTGGATCACCAATATACCTAATTTCTCTTCTCATCTCTCCTCTTTGTGTGGCCGGTCGATACCCTCACCACAAGGGTGTTCGATTTTGCTTAACTCAAAGAAACAAGTTTAGTTTTATTTGTGATTCAAGAACTAGCTTTTCACATCAAATCGCTAATAGACGCGTGTGTACAAGAACGAAGGACAATCACGCTGAGCTTGTAATCTTGGTGGTCGACTTTGTGTAGGTCGAATATATAAACCCTAAAATTAGGGTTTTGGGTTTTGTTCTTGTTCAATCATCGCTTGATTCTTGAATTGCTAAAAAGGCACGCACTTTCTTGTTCTGTTAATTACTTACATATATTATTCCTATTTACTCACTGCATGCTTTGATGATGTTATTTGATTTTATATAATTGTTATGAGTATTAAATCCCAACGGTGGCATCACGAGCCGTTAATATGATGTAATTAATTACCGAAACACATAAAAATTGAATCTTTATGATTATATGCATGTTTTTTTATGGTTTCTAGGGTTTTGAATTTGAAACCCTAATTTTTTTAATGATAGGGTCGATTACCCTTATTTTTATTAATTAGGTTTTAATTTTGTAAAACTTGTAGAAACCCTAGGATTGCATGCTTATTTTATGTAGTTAATTAATGAATAATTGTTATGTGCCATGTAATATGCGTAGCTTGGGTGATAATTGTTATGCGGAATCCATGGTGGAACATGCATGTTTTGCCATGGAGTATTGTTTATTGTTTATTGATTAATTGTTAAGTGATACACACATGTTCTATTTATTTAATAATTATTGAATTGGGAAGACTCAATTATAACTAATAAAAATTAGTTACGTGCTAATTGGTATATTATTAACTTTGGCTTACTTAATCGACTTGTCGATGTATGTGGCTCTTCTACCTTGTAGTTGAAAGCCCTAGTTAATGTATGCATTTATTTACGCCTAGAATTGTTTATTAGAGTTTATTGAAATAATTATGCATGTGGCTAATTGTTTTTACATATGTTAAATTGTTTAGTTATATGTTTATATTATTTGAGTGTGTTTAATTTAATTAAAATGCTTTTTTGTTTATATATTGTTTGACATGTTAGTAAGCAAAAAGGGTTTTTTGGAATAGAAAATTAAATGGACTATATAATGGCGAAACTGATTTGTTATCTAAGAATTATTCTTGAACTTTTAATCGATTGATGCGACTGTACTAAATGGTTAGAACGGCTCACCCACTAGAACAAACTAAAAAGGGGTTAATTAAGAAGTGCGCAACAAGACCGAATGGATGTCTAAGGTTATGCTTGTTGCCACACAGTCCTCTCGCCTGTGAGTTCGATTGAGCTACCTAGTATAACCATTCAATGTACGAAGCATCTTAGTGCAAAGTTGTAAGTTTCTCAACGCATCGATTAAAACTTTGTAGAATTCAATCTTAGCAATTAAAATCTCATGTAAGTTTTTTGAAAATATTATGTTATAAAGTTGTATGCATGCTTCTTTATACATAAGTTTTGATTACGCGTCACAAAATTGTACCCTTTAAATTTAAGTTTATGCCATCTAATGATATGAAACACTTGAAGTTGTAATTTAGTTATGTGAGACCTTGATCTAGATTACAATAACGAGGTGAATTATTTTGTTATGTGAGACCTCGACTTTATGATTTGCGCTTCTAAATTAGACAACTTAATTAAGTTAGTTAGTGAGACCTATGACTTAAGGCATAAGATGGGATAAAACATGCTTACGTTTTGCATTAATTGTTTTGGCAAAATTGTAAATCCCATAACTTTTGGAATTGAAAACTTGTTTGTCAATTATCGCTTTTCAACGACACTATTCTATACTTTCACCACTAGCGGATCAACGATGTGGTGGAACTATGATAATGAGGATCCAAAATTCAAGGAAAATACTATGGTTAATATGAATACCGACCAAAGGGTATTTTATTTTCTTGAATGTTTACTTATCGAAAGTACTAACTTTTGAACTTTTATTTCGCAGTAAATGGCTCAAGTCGAATCATCGCGACTAGCCTCGCTGCTCAAATCTATGTTTGATCGAGAGAATTGACCGGTGTTAATTTCAATGATTGGTATCTCCAACTCGTAATTGTCTCGGTGGTTGCCAAAATACTCAATTATTTGACCACGCCTTGTCCTCTCGAACTCGCAATGATGCTACCGTCAAGCACGAGCTGCATGGCAACTGAGTATGACAAGTATAATGAGGTCGCTCGCATTATGCTCGGGAGTATGAATTCAAGCTTGCAAAAGCAATTTGAGAATTACTTCCTAATCTCACGCTTTGGAAGAATTGCAAGGTTGTTTGAAAAGCCCGTGACCAGAGTCGTATGATTTGATAAATGCTCTTCATAGTTGCAAGCAAGGAGAAGGGAAACCCGTAGCGCCCACTTCTCGGAAATGATGAGTTACATGGACCAGCCTAGGGCGCCTCAACTATGTCTACCCTAATGACATACAAATTGGCTCGATCAACGGATCCCTTAACAAGGAATTTGATGGTTTCGCGCGAATTACAATATGCATTGCACGGGAAGACAACAATGAGGTACATGCAATGCTCATTGATTACGAGAAAGGTTTGCCCAAGAAGGCCCCTACACCTGCGGTTCGACCATCCGAAGGGTAGGATTTCTAAGCCTAATAAGCCGCTAGCTAACAAGAAAGTGGAAAGGTAAGGGTAAAGTTGATAAGGAAAACAAGTTATGACTTATCAACAAGAACCCAAGAAGTACCCTCCCAAAAGCGTGAGAATCAAGAGGATCAGCTTGTCATCAACGCACCGAGGTTGGACACCGAAGAGGAATTGTCCACTATACCTTGATGAGTTGCGCAATAAGAGGTATAAAAATACCGGCATCGTGGCGCATGCTTGTGTACTCTTTTGATGATAGAATTATTTGATTTTCCTCATAAAATAAATTCTCGGGTATATGATCTTGGATGTGGTATTCACATATGTAATACACCGCAGGACTTAGAGAGCAAGGAAGCTTGCCTATGGACGACAATACCGCACGTGGGTAATGGAGCACATGCAATCGTTGAAGCTATAGGCACGCTTGATTTAGTTTTACCTTCGGGTTTAGTCTCGCTATTAAACGATTGTCATTACACACCTTCCATTGTTAGGGTGTCGCTTCGCTTCCTTGTTAAAAGATATTGGTTTCGTTCATACATTTACCGATTATGGAATTCGGTTTCTTTAAATGGTGTTTTTACTTTAATGTTATTCCAAAGAATGGTGTGTTTGAAATTGATTTGCATGATAATATGATTGATAAAAATAATTTCGCTTTAGCATCAATAATAAAAGAATCAAAGGTGATTTGGATTCTTCATTTCTTTGGCATTGTAGACTTGCTCATATAGGCAAGAAACGCATGCAACAAATTGCAATACGATGGGCTTTTGCAAGACATCAATGATGAATCATTTGATAAATGCGAATCTTGCATATCCGGGAAGATGACCAAGAAACCTTTACAAATAGTTTAGAAAGGGCTTCGATCTTCTTGGTGTGACACATCACGACGTATGTGGACCACTAAGACATGTGTCAAGAAAGGGTGCTAGCTACTTCTTAACCTTTATCGATGATTTCAATCGTTATGGTTATGTTTATTTACTTAAACATAAACATGAAGTCTTTGAAACATTTAAGGTTTTAAGAGTGAAGTAGAACCGCAACTAGGAAAGAAGATTAAAGCTCTTAGATCCGATAGAGGTGGTGAATATTTAAGCCAAGAGTTTAAGGATTATCTAGCGAGTGTGGTATTGTCCAAAGAACTCACATCTCCATATACTCCACAACAAAATGGTGTATCTCGAGAGAAGAAATCGTATTAATCGCTTGACATGGTACGATCAATGTTTAATCTTACAACTCTTCCTCATCCTTTGGGATTATGCTTTAGAAACCGCCGTCGATATTGAATATGGTTCCAACTAAGAAGGTTGATAAGACTCCTTATGAAGTGTGGTTCGGGGAAAGCTCCCAACTTGTCTTACTTAAAGGTCCTGGGGTTGTGAGCGTTTGTTAAACGTGACTCACGATAAGCTACAACAAAGATCCATTAAGTGTGTCTTCAGTAGGATACCCAAAGGAAACTATAGGTTACTACTTTTACTTTCCACCGAAAACAAAGTAATTGTTGCTAGGTATGGAGACTTTCTTGAAAAGGATCTCATATCTCATGAATTCGATGGGAGAGTTTATGATCCGGAAGATGATCAAGAAGATACAACACCTTCGAAAACACTAGCCAACCTCAAGTAGAACTCGAAAGTCCGGGCGTTCACTTTGAAGTTGAAGTGGTTCCCATTCGAGATCCGCATGAGGCTAAGCGTGCACCGGGCGCCTATGTCTCAAAGTAAGCCGAGGAAAATATGTTGGGGATCTTGGTGAACCCGCTAACTATAAAGTTGCCATGATGAGTCCCGAAAAGGAAAATGGCGAGTTGCAATGAATGGGGAAATGCAATCCATGAAAGATAACGAAGTCTGGATAGAGGTTGACTTACCTACAAATGCTAAGGTAGTTGGAAGTAAGTGGCTCTTTAAGATAAAGACTGACATGGATGGCAATGCACACACCTATAAAGCTCGTCTTGTAGCCCAAGGGTATACTCAAACCTATGGGGTAGACTACGAGGAGACATTTTCTCCTGTAGCATACATTAGAGCTATTAGGATTCTTATAGCCATAGCTGCGTACTATGACTATGAGATATGACAAATGGATGTCAAACTTGCCTTCTTAAACGGTCGCCTAGATGAGGACATCTATATGGCGCAGCCTGAAGGGTTTGTGAATCCAAAGTTTCTGAAGCGTGTATGTAAACTTCAAAGATCCATTTATGGGTTGAAGCAAGCATCAATGCAATGGAACAAGAAGTTTGATGAAGAAATCAAGAAATTTGGTTTCACTCAAAATCTTGATGAGCCATGTGTGTATCATAAAGCTAGTGGGAGTAATGTTATTTTCCTTGTCTTATATGTCGATGACATATTGATCATGGGAAAAGACATTCCAAGTATGCAAGATGTAAAGTCTTATCTTGGAGAGTGCTTTTCATGAAGGACTTAGGAAGCAACATTTATTCTGGGAATCAAGATCTACCGAGATAGATCAAGGCGGTTAATCGACTAAGCCAAAGTGCTTACATTGATAAAATATTGAAGAGATTCAAGATGCAAAATTCCAAGAAGGATATTTGCCGATGCAAGTTGAACATGGCTTAAGTAATAAACTATGCGCGTCAACGCTTCGAGGAGGTGGCTTACATGAAGAAAGTTCCTTATGCTTCTACCGAGGATCTATCATGTATGTCAGAAGATGTACAAGGCCCGATGTGGCGCTTGCACAAAATATCACCGATCGGTATCAACGAGTAACCTGTGTGAAACATCGGCAGTCGTTAAGAACATTCTTAAGTATCTAAGGCGACTAAAGAAATGTTTCTAGTGTATGGAGGAAATCTAGATGCGTAACTTGATGTTCTGGTGTTTTGCGACGCGTCATTCCAAACCGATAAAGATGATGAAGTCTCGACGGGTTATGTCTTTGTCATTAATGGAGGAGCGATTGATGGAAGAGCAAGAAGCAAACAACGTTGCGATGTCTATTACGTGTTTAGTACATAGATGCTTTGTCGCGATGGAAGTCGTTGATTAGGAAATTCATTTGGGACTCGGAGTAATGCCTCAATCGAATTACCTTTAAATGTGTATTGTGACAACTCACGCAATAACATTTGCCAATGAGCCCGGAGTCATGAAGGCGCCAGACATTTTCCTCGCCGATATCACTATGTTCGAGAACAAGTTGACATAGGTGAAATCAATCTACTCAAAATTCATACAGATGATAATCTAGTCGATCCCTTTACGAAGCCTTTGCCAAAAGAAAACTTATCGACCATGTCGATGGGATAGGACTTCGCTTAGCTAGTAGTTTCATGCAGATCTGTGATTAGTATTTGGATAAAGGATGTTATGAACAAATATTACTTTAATGAAATAAAATAGTTGTTTATGTTTATTTTTCATTTTCTTAATATTATATCCTATATTTGCATGTTTAATCCGTGAATAACTTATGTTATTCTAAATAGTCCGTTGTCAATCAATGATGTGGGAATGTCATTGAATTAAGACAACTGAAGTTTTGGTAGAATATACTTTTAAAGTATATTGATGCGTGGGACATACCAGATTCACATGATATTCAATGAATTGAATATAGGACTCATCCCAACTTTACATGATGATACTTTATGGATCTCTGTCATTAAGTATATCATGAAGTGTTTATCCTCAGACTTGAAATACCAGATAACTTATATGAATGTAGTGCATTTGTGTAAGATAGTTTAACGCTATCCGTAACTGGTAGTTATAAGGGCTATTTTCGGAAGTGTTACAAAGTTCATGAGTTATGTTTGTAGTCAAGAGAATTTGTTCATTTGAATTTGTTTCAAAGCATAATACTATATTTGGGCCCCTCGTAGGGTTGACAAGATGTTTGTATGGCCATACCCAAGATCTATCTCGAATACTTTCGATGATTTGGTAATCTTGTTCAATCGAATACAACGAGAAACAAAATATTAACTTATGAAATGACTTGATCCATATTCATAGTTAATGTAGTATTAGTAACAAAAGGATAAGTAAAATGATGAATCATTAAATGGTTTATTCCAGAAACCATACTCGATTTGATCCTGGGGCATTGGCGTGAAAGCTAGACTAACTAATGTCATTACTATATTTAGTAATATCAGTGGAGCCGAAGGTTTTATGGATATTTAAATATATGTATGTCCGATTCAAACTTGAGACTTCGGATTGCACACATTACGATGAGAGTTGATGTTAATAATTAATATATAAAATGTTATTATTAATTATTAGTCACGAAATAAAACATAATGATAGTTAATATTTAACGGGGTTTTGACTAATGGTCGTTAAATGTAAACTACAAGGACTAAGAATGAAATTAGTGGACAAGAAGGATCTAGAAACCCTGGGAGGGTGTAAGATATAACTTTTCACATACACATCAAACCATAACACAAGGTGGCTAATAAGGTGAAATTCTAGAGAGAAAGTTAGAGGTTTTAGGAACTTAGCGAGAAAGTGAAAGATATTATTATGAGCTCCAACTCTACCTTGGAAGGTAGAGAGTATTTATAGTCTTACATAACACGCCACACTGGGCGTGGATCGTGCATACAGATGGTAAAGACCGTCCGCCCTCCACGGTGTTACTTAACTAAAATAATACTTAACTTAAAAGAACTACGACTACGAGCTTAACGATTACATATACTGAGGTGACCGACTCTTTAATACCGGAATATCTAATTCCTAACAATCTCCCTGGTGGAGGTCACCTCAATTTTACATCAAAATTACATTGAATACGTATAGATATTACATTAACGAGCTGATCTTGCATTCTTGATGTAGTCCTTGCTCATAAGCTCGTAGTCATTGATTCTTCACATTGCATGTTTGGTTATTCCAAGTGGAGGTCTTTAACGATCCACGTGATGATGAGTTTGAGCCATCTTTGGAGATCATCGCCATCGAAATCTCCGAGACATCCATTGTGGTGTTGTGACTTTGGGACCGACATGCTCACATTTTGGATCATGATTTCTTCTCATCGAGTAGCGGAAGCTTTAGTTGATTCATGATATTGGCGCAGCCAGTAGCGAAGCATGGAGTGAAAATATCGTAGTCATTGATGCACTAATCATGATTTCTTTCGAGATGAATGTGTTAAGTGAGCATGCGGCCATGGATTGACCGCTTCATTCTCGATCACCGCAAACGTCAGCGCACTCGCATACAACAAGCTAGCAACAAATCGCACGAAAGTGTCTTTGATCACTTTCGCTGAATTGAGGTACACGCCCACGGTTCCCGCTGATCAAGACAAGCATCGCTCGTGATCGTGTAGGATTCCTAAGAATCTCCTCGACAGTGGTTTCGCAATGTTCTAGCTGTTCTCAAACCGAACGCCTCAAAGAAGACAACACGGAGCGAGTGAACCAAATAATTTTTAAGTCCACCGATTGATGAAAAGAGATTTGAAAACAATCGTGTATTGCTCAATAGAAATTGTTTTTGCAATACAACGGTTTTATTGAAAATCAATTATCAATCATAAAATACCTTTTGGTTTGAAAATGAGTACACGGTCGATGTACTAAAGAAAAAGTTATAAGCACAAAGACCGGTTTTCAAAGGTATCCGTCAATCCCTAACTCGAACCGTGATTGATTCAAGAAATTGAATCGCCCATAGTTTCGTTCATTGTCACATGGTTGATCTATATAATAGATCTCACATGCCACCTACCGTGAGCTTGTTAGATGTTGGCTCGAAGGCTTTCCATCTTCATTGTGAATGTATAAACACATCACTCGGATGTTCCGCAATACCACAAGGATAATGCGAGGACCTGTTATAATCTCTCTTTCCACATTGTGTGAAGCAGAGAGTCTTCATTGAAAGTGTCCTAATGAGATTTATTGATGATCTCGTGGCTCTAGACTCAATTTGTGCATATTTGGATCCCGTGTCGGAGATCACTGAGAGGGTCTCTACTTCAATATCAACCATCTCTAAGAGAAAGTCGATAGATAATGTCTGTTCCCGCGAGAATGAAACAAGTCCTTTAAGAGGAACTTGAGTGGTTTGGGAAGTTGAAGTGCGATGCAAGGCCACCGGGTCCATGACGCCTTGTCTTCAATACCGATGTTACCATCAAGAGCATATGAATTGAACCCGTTTTCGCCTAAGGTTGAATAAATGGAGGGCTATTTGTTTTCACCCTTTTTACATTCAATTCTTTTAATTCTTCAACCCTTCGGCTATCGAGACTTCCTAGCTAGAACCTTGTTGGGTTTATTCCAAGATTAGCTCGCCTTAGTCCGCACTCTTCCCTTATCTCATTTTTCTCCTTTTATCATCATACCAAGGACTTCTACACTAACTAGTGGATTGTCCTCGGTAGATCCCTCCGCTCGGGCGGATCATGGGAACACATACCTAACCTTATCATCCTTATATCACCGTACATGAAGTAAAGTTGGTCGGTCTATTTGGTATTGTTCATCCGCCATTGGATCCAATTGAAAACCATTTGAAAATCAATTCGATACTTGTGATATATTATCAAAGCTTTTTGTACCGAATTGTTTTTGATATTTTAGAACGAGAACTCCCCTCAACATGTGCATCAAGTGAAAATGTTTTGCACATGGAGGCGTGAGAAAGAATTAACTTCTTTTGATTACCATTTTCTAAAGATATCAACATCACTTCCTCAACAAATCAAGTAGATATAGCAATTCCGGAAGGATGAGGTTTCCATAAATTTGCTCCCCTCAATATGTGCCTCGAGGTTTGAAAAGAGTTTTGCACATACTAGAGGAACCCGCACATCGGGATAAATGATCACGTTTTAAATCAAAGGTTTTAAGATAGATGCTCCCCTCAACATGTGCATTGAAAAATTGAAATCGTTTGTCACATGTGGGCGGATAGCATGTACATCCGCTTATAACCATTTACCTAATTATCGCTTTAAATCTAATTTAAATCACACATTCTCCCCGATCACAATTATCAAATCATTTGAGATTTGTGATCTCGTATAGATTTAAATTGATTTTGAAAGCTTTAAGGAGAATTGTGACATGATTGTGAAAGCGTTGAATCGATAATGATCGGATTTAAGACTTTAAACTCCATTTATAAACATGCATGTATATCTTTTGAAAACACTTTTAATGCCAAATAACTTTTAATTTAATTGAAATCATTCTCCCCTCAATCAATGACGAGGTTGTTGATCGAGAGATAGAGATTTTGACAAATAAGTCCCGATGATTATCAAAATAGAGATTGAGTTATTTTTCAAAGCATTTAGTTTTCAAGCAGATAGGAGTTTATAGAATCGAGCATAAGATTTGAAAACTTGGTAAGATATGGCTCGTTCTTTCTTTAAAACCGGGTTATTGCCTCAAGATGACAATAAACCATTTTTCTCTTTCTCCCAAAATTTTTTTTTTTTTTTTTTTTTTTTAAATAAAAATTCGAACAACATCTAAAGACCGTGTCATTCTTTGAATGACAAGACAAAGACCGAGATATTATCGAACCTAAGAAACATGACAAAATGACAATTTTTTTTTTTTTTTTTTTTTTTTTTTTTTTAAGAATTTTCAATTTTTCAAATTTTTATGGATTTTGAAAGTTTTATATTTTTCTATTTTGTTTTTCAAATATATATGTACAAGAGATAGATGAAGATAGACCTTTACTCCTCGCCTTCCTCCCGAAGACGCTTGAGAGTTTCGTTGAAGGCTTTTCGCACCAAGACGGAAGAATAAACTCAAAACGCTCTCTCGAAGAGCTTTGGTGAAAATGTCCGCTAACCGATATTCGGACCTCACAAAATATAGTTCCACCACACCTTTTTCCAATTTCTCGATGAAATGATGTCGAATGTCGATATGCTTAGCTCTTGAGTGTTGAACGTTGTTGCATGAGAGAGCAATAGCACTTTTATTATCACAAGATGGAGGATTTTGTTGAATCCAAAGCCATAGTCGATAATCGAGATCTCATCCATAGGATTTGAGCACAACAAGATGACATGGCTATGTATTCACCGTAGAGAAATAGAAGTACTCATTTGCTTCTTTGAAGACCACTCACAAGCTTATCACCCAAAACCGAGCACCTCCGCACGCATTTGCTCGACGTGTATCTTGACAACTCGCATGATCGGCATCCGTGATAGGCCGTTAGTGACATACCGGTGTCCTTGGTACCATAGTCCCATATTGATGGTTCCTTGAGATACCGAAGACCCGCTTAATCGCTTCAAGGTGCTTTTTAGTAGGCTTAGCTCGTATCTAGCACACATGCACACAGAGAACAAAATGTCTCGGTCTACTAGCAATGAGATACATCGAGGATCCAATCATACTCCTATATTTCGCTTGGTCAATCATGATCCCCGAGAGGTCCTCATCTAGTTTGGTTCGGTCAATCATGGGGTGTCAACAGGTCACTTGAATCAAATCCAAATTTCTTTAAAATCTCTGTTGCATATTTAGATTGATTTATGAAAATGCCTCCGGACTTTGAGAAATTTGTAATCCCAAGAAAATGACATTTGTCCCATCATTGACATTTGAAACTTTGAACTCATTTCATTTGAAAACGATCACATTCCATCGGGTCACGAGGCAAAGATAATATCATCAACATAAATTTGAACATGAATCAAATGTTTGCTCGACTTCGGTGAACAATGTAGGATCAATCGCTCCTTTGATGAATCCGGTTGATAGAAGAAACTTAGACGAAGGTATCATACCATGCCCTTGAGCTTGCTTTAAACCGTGAAAGAGCCTTCTTCAAACGGTAAACGCGAGTAGGATGCTCTTGATTCACAAATCCTTCAGTTGGTCGGACGAGACGACTTCTTTAAGATCTCCGCTTAGAAATGCCGCTTTACATCCATCCGATAAACCACCATGTTCTTGCTAGCAAGATTTGCCGAAAGATTCGATGGCCTCGATTCGAGCAACCGAGCAAAGATTCTTCAAAGTCTATACCTCCTCTCGACGATATCCTTTAGCAACTAATCGAGCCTTGTTCTTCAACACATCACCATGCTCATCAAGTTTTACTTTGAAGATCCATTTTAGAGCTATAATCATAGCACGCCTGGAGCGGTACTAACTCCCATACATCAAGTCGATCAAACTCATGAATTTCATCTTGCATAGCATTGAACCACCTATCTTCATTCATGGCGCTTTAACGCCTTTTGGTTCGATCTTAGATAGTACGGAGTCAAGAAGCACCATAAGGCATCGGTTGCTAGTTGCTTCCGGGTTGATACAGACGAGAGGGATTACCAATGATGTTGTCTAATGGATGATCGTGAGTCCATTTTCCGAGGTGTTCATGTGGCATTTGTCGAGGAACCGAGGTAGCCGAGTCGATGTCTCCTCAAGAAGATGGTTCTTCATCATTGATGCCGTAAACATTTCCATGATGTACATTTGAAGAATGATGATTTGTTGATGAGATCAAGGATCGCAGCAGTGCTTCTTGACTTACGATATTGAAACCGATGGATTGACTTCATTCACTCGGAATCGAGCATCCTCTGTTGTGGATCAATTACCTCATTAGTAGTAGACTCATACAGTTCATCAAACATTGGATCAAACAATTTCTTTACATCATCTTCCGATGGAGGTACATATGGTGTTTCTTGAGACGAGTTTGGAACAAGGGATGAACCAATAGGATCATGAAGTGCGGGTCCCGAAATGGAGTGTCCAGAGCCATTTGACCGCCACTCATCAAACGAACGTGAATTGTTTCCATGATATTTCGGGTTCTTTGTTGTATATTCGGTATCCCTTTTGTTTGGTGCATATCCTACAAATACTCCAATGTCGCCTTTAGCCCTAAGTTTGCCCAAGTCTTGACCTTCATTAGTTGGATAGCACAAGGCACCAAATACACGAAGGAAAGATAGATTAGGTTTTGTTGTGGACAAGTTCATATGGAGTTTTTCCATGAATGGTGTGAATCAGGAACGATTTTGTGTGTAACATGCAGCGGCAATTGCTTTTCCCGCAGAAACATTGGAACCTTTGAGTAAATCAAAGATTGTTCTAGCAAGACTTCAACAAGAGTACGATTTGCTCTTTCAACTACACCGCTCGCTGAGGGGTTCGTGGAACACTTCTTCGATGGTCGATTCCAATGCTTTCACAGAATTCACTAAGTTGTTTGTTGACAAGCTCCGCCCATTGTCTGCTCGACATTCCGGCGCTTTGTTTAGTCTAACTCGCACTGCTTGATGAGTTTGATGATGATATCGGAGTTTCATCCTTTGTCCTTAAGAACTTGACCCGGTGAATCTAGAATAATCATCAACCACAACTAACACATATTTCTTCCCAAAGATATTCTCGACCTCATTGGTCCACATAAATCCATATGAATCATACGAAGAACTTCGTGACATGAGTTAGTAGGTTTGGGTTTATGGACATACTTCTTGCTTTTTCCCAATTGACATGTCGAACAAAGATGATCCTTTTCATACTTTAGTCTAGGTAGACCTACAACTAAGTCCTTTCGAGAGATCGCTGATGGTGCCAAGTTCAAGTGATTGAGACGACGATGCCATAACCATGACTTTGTTTTGAAGCCTTTGATAACAAGCGATTGGTGAAGCTCTCATCATGTCATCGATAGAGATAGTGTAAAGGTTTGAGCCACGAGTTCCTTTCAGCAGCTCCTTTCCATTAAGATCTCTAACAAAGGTGTATGTTTTTCAAGGCTACTTCTAGATCGTAATCACGTAATTGACCAACAGAGAACAGACATGACCTAAACCTTCCACATAATACACTGAGATGACACTATCACCAACAACATAATCTCCATAACCCATAATAGCACCGAAATGATCATTACCAAATCTAATAGCCCGATGAATTTGCTCACGGTTCATGAGCTGACCGGTCTCCAACATATGTTGAACAACCGAGTCCGTGTACCACGTAACGATTTGAACGATCTGCAGCTGAACATGCATAAGAATGGATAATCGATATTTGGGATCCCATGCAAGAATGGGTTCCATTTGGTTAGTAGCAACAGCTTGACCACCCACATCGTAAATAGAAGCATTCATATCGATGCTGAAGTAAGGACTCATTGTGAATAGATGCAATACTAGTGTCTCGATTAGTCCTATTTACGCAGTGACCACTTTAAGGGAATAGTTCTACCAAGAGGCATCCATTTTCTAGTGGGCATTATCTCGATTAGTCTTATGACCAACAGTATCCAATAAAAGCCTATTCTCAATAATGTTCTTCCCTGGTTTCATTGTTTTCTAACTCTTCGCTTTTGCCTTTTAGCCTTCTTAGCATGACTTATAGCATTAACAACATTAATCGGACAATTAACATCATTAGGCGAACATTAACATCACATTCAAGATTAGAAATGTAATTCAAGCAATCATCAAGACAAGGTTTGCAAGTAGCATCGACCAATTAATTACAAGACGCCTATGGCTAATACTAGAATCAACACGATTCGCTTTATTCGATTCAAACTTAAGGTTCCTAGATTGTTCTTCTACTCTTCCAGTGCACATTCTTAGCTGAGAGGTCCTATCATTCCTTGTATTGTCTTGAGACTTTGACCGCCCCTTTAATGTCACCGATTACTCTGTAGAGGAATGGGAACATTAGTTTGTTTTACTACTCTTTGCACCACCTGCTTAGATGCGCCGATCCGAACTACATGCGTGTACACTAAGGTTCACTTTCTTAACATTAGAGGTAATCGAGATTAGTACCCTAGAAGGCACATTTGAGTTCACTTTCCTAGTATCGACAGATCTAAAATCAACTACTCACTGGTGCACTACTCCTCACATTCAAACCATCGGGAATCGAGTGCATGTCATGTTTGGCCTTAGGCATTGAGCATGGAATCAAGGGGTTAACTCTCTCACCTAATGTCTTTGGGCATATAGTGATCAAACATTCTAAGATTTCTTGAGATCGTTTGGCATATAAGCATGCATGTCCAATTGCATTATCATGAGGTTTCTCTAGCTTATCCTCTTCAACAATCTCACGCAGCATTCTAAGCAATCCTTAAGGGATGAGAAATATGTTTGAATGGCAAGTTTGTTGTTCCTTAGGTGAGGGGACATATGTCATGATAAAGTAGATTTATTACCGAGTGAACCTTAGATACAACATTCTCCGCATTGATCATTGGCATTTTCCTTTTACCCCGACTCTTCGATTCTCAATTTCCCTTTGCAATGAAGTTATTTGTTCGTTGTTTTTGTTACGAGTGACTTTAATTGATTCAAACAACTCATTGAAATGACGTTAACCTTTTCATTCTCTTCTAGGAAACTTTCGTTTTCCTTTGTAAAGCATATACTAGGTTTTGAAGATGAAACGCTTGAGAGTTCCGAGAATCTAGAAGGAGGCATTTGGGAACCGCTATATTGTTCGCTTGACCCTTTAATTGAGAGATTTGGACTTTCAACTTTCTCGATCGTGTTACATCGAGCATGAATCGCTCATCTCGCTTGTTTATTTGAAAAATCGATCAAACTCGAACATCCAAGATGTCTTGAAATTTGAAGTTTTGACATTTTCTTTCGAGATGTTGATATTTTAGTTGTAGATTAAAATACTCAACTTCTAGTTTAGAAAAATGTTTAACCAAATTGTCATGATCATCCAGCTCAATTTTCTCATTAAGTTTAGAATTAGTTTTTCAAGCTCAATGACACGATCACGGAGACTTTCAGTACACAGATAGTTCATGAAATTTGAAGCATTAATAGAGCAATTAAGCGTTGAAAAAACATCTCGAGCAACACATTCAAGAATAAGATTCTCATTCAATGTATGCGTGTTCTTCCTCTCGATCTCATTATATTTTAATGCACGCCATAATCACTAATTTCAACTATTATTGCATCAAATTCTTTTCCATTCCCTTAATGTCATTTATCCCCTTTTAAGACTCTCAAAGTGTTCCTTTAAAAGTTTAAAGAAAGGCATGACCTCGCTAAATAACATTCTTTCATTTGTTCAAACCCTTTCTCCTTCAAGAATGCCAGTGGGTGTGATCCTTTTCTTGCAAGTTTCTCAAAATCAACAAATAGTTGAAAAATAACGATTGGCTAATTAAGATATTGCTTTTAGTGGCAATTGTTCTAGGAACAAGATGCATTGGTGTGTTAGGAGGATATATGTAGCTTTAGGCATTTTCCAAAGGGAGGATTTGTTTCTACAATATTTTCGACTTTCGCTTATCTAAATCCATTTTCCGTAAGACTTGTTCGGAGTCAACAAAGTCTGAGGCTTAAACTTGTTTAATGCAATCCGCTTTTCCTTCTTATAATCATGAGGAGTGATATTTATGTTCTTCTCTTTGCATTTGGGGTCATCTAGTTTTTGTTCATCCTTTCCTAGTGACTTCATCCGATTTCTTATCTTCCTCGCACTCAACGCAACTAGGTTTTCGCCAGGCTTAAGAATTTCATTACCATCATAAATCACCTTGAGCATTTCTAGCCTTTTGATTACCTCCGGATTTGGTTCCTCAACAAGGGAATGCTATGCTTATCGCTAAAGACTCGATGTTTGGTGACCATGTGAGCAATCTAATGGTGTTTCCTTGTATGTACAACTTGTTTTCAAGTTTGTTTTTCAAAGTTTTCGATTAGAAAATCTCTCAAGAGCTTTGATTCTTTTGCATTAAATTCTTGCTTAAGCATTTTCACGCTTTCTTGAAGTTCTTGTTTTTGCTTAGTTGTTTTAGAAAGTTTTTCTTGCAAAGAATTTAATTCTTGTTTCAATACTTCTTCTCTAAAGTTACTTTTTCTAATTATCGCACGCATTTGGTCATCCATTTCCCGCCACGAGTGGTCAACTCAAATTTTGCACGTTGTTCATAAATGGCAACACGCCCTTATAGGCATTTAGTTCGTAGATAATGGAATCATCGGGGAGCACATGCAAGTGAATTCATCAAAGACATAGTCATTGTTGATGCTAGAAGATGCATCACTAGGTACAACTTCACTTTCACTTTGTTTCACGATTGATCATATGGGACAATATTGATATTACCCGTATTTTCAATATTTGATTCAAAAGTTTCGTTGGTTGTACTTTGTCATGCATCCGCTGCACATCAAGATCATCATATAGCTTTAATACCGTAGATGAGTTTGTCCTTGATGGGCCACCAGGTGGTGAAGAAGTGACCTGGGAGACACCATGGGAGAGATGCTAGCCATAAATATTGTGTGTGCAGAGGTCCATCATCCACATCGTAGTCGTAGCATCGCACCACCGACTTGAAAGGCATTTTGATGATTGTGACCTATCTCCGAATGGGTCGCTCATCTACATCTCGCATCATAGGTCTTGGCATTGCCTTCAAGAAGAAATGCCAGCTTCCTCTTCATTCAAAGTAGCACCATTGTCCCGAGCTCGAGCCAAGAACATCTTATCTCTCAAGTATTCGGATTTTGTGGACGCTTTGAGATGTGCGCCTTGCAAGTGTCCTCACCACCACGCTTAAAGCATTTGATTGGCTTAGCTTGACCTTGGTTACCATTTCTTCCTCGATTCGGTTTCCAACATAACCTCTCCCACCCACCTCTCCCCGATCATACCGTCTTCCCGAATCGGTTGCACCACGATCCTTCCATCTTTAACAAAGGGCTTGATTTATGGGTTAGATGCGTTCAGAGGTTGTTGTTGGTTTGTGGAGAGAGTTCATGTTTTGACTAATGAGTAGAGCTAGTTGATTAACGATGTTATCCACGCGCGCATCAAGATCGCCTTGTTTGAACCGAGGATCGTGATGAGTTTGTGATTACCATTACCCAAGGAATGACTTGTGATGCTTTGGTTGTGATTCCAATGTTCGAGAGAAAGTCGCTGAGTCATTAGATCTAACTTGTCTCACCCCTGGTTGGTTTTGAACCGATTGAGAATCAACTTTTCAAACATGGCATGTCTCTCATTCCAAGGAGGAAGGCATAGAGTTGCTCATAGTTTGTATGTTTCAACTTTAGTGAGTTTCACAGATGTGACAAACTTGTGCCATTCGGATTCATGTTGTTCACAAACTTTGAGTTCAACTCAATGTTAGGCATAGTCATCTTGATGTTCCTCATGTCATTCACTAACTTATGAAATCACATAGTACCTATAGACACTCATCCGGTTTCATCTTGAAGTGCTCAAATTCATCATAGAGTTGGGATTCTGCCTTCCATAGTTAATTCGAACCCGAGAGAAGCATCTTAACGTTATCCCAAACAACCTTTGCATCGTTGTTATGATTGATCGCCTTGTAGATGTCTTTGGGAGACCTTGAAGAACAATGTTCAAGCCCCGATATCTCGTGATCGAATCTCTTTTCTCCTCATTATCAAGCTCATTGTACATCTTAGGTCCGCCCATTCCGTAGATGTGAGTACCATCTTCATTAGTATCAAGTATGTCTCTAGTCGCTTCAACTCGATATGGTCCTTCATCAATGGATTTGAGAATGTTTACACCATTTTCCTTTCCAAGACAATACAATCTGATTCGCTGAGCCCAAGAATCGAGTCAGCCTGGCAAGCATGGTGGATCTAGTATCCGAGCCACCGCTTGAACATCCTCAACAATGGAGATGACAAGGGAACAATGGGAATGTTGGTAGACATGTTAACAGATTATACGGGATTTTATAACTCTATGATTAAACCGGAAATAGATTCTTTCACGGATTTTACTAAATCAAGAGAAAACCGTAAACAATCACTCAAGTTGCTAGATGATAAAGTGCTAACTCGCTACCAAATAATGCACTAAGTCGCTAGAAATTAGTGCACTAAGTCGCTAACCCTTAACTCGCTACACGCCTAAGTCGCTAGAGTCCCAAGTCGCCAATGTAAATGCAAGTCGCTAAGTAGTAACTCACATGCACTAAGTCGCTAGTCGAATTTGTGCAAGAATTGCCACACAAGTCGCTAGATATGCAAGTCGCTAAAGAGCAACTCGCATGCACTCAATTCGCTACCACAAGTCGCTAACCGTAGTGGAGATTCCACCACTTGTACTTTAACTCGCTAGCACTAACTCGCTAGCTTTTATAACTGTAAGTCGCTACGAAACAATGAAGTAAGTCGCTACCAAGAAAACAAGTCCGAGAGCTAATTCGCTAGCTTGAAAAACCAAATAACCTTCACTTTTCAATCCAAAACAACCCAACCAAGATGATTCAAGCTACCAAATGAAAACCTAAACACTTTTGATGATTCTAAACATAAAAGTACCAACAAAATTCAAACTTAAACACAAGAAATCAACCAAATGATGCAAAACCACTAAACTTTTTCAAACTCAAAACCACCTAAACCCACTATAAATCCAAAGATGTGCAAGATATGATCTAACCATGGCTCTTGATACCAATTGTAAGATATAACTTTCACATACACATCAAACCATAACACAAGGTGGCGAATAAGGTGAAATTCTAGAGAAAGTTAGAGGTTTTGGAACTTAGTGAGAGAAAGGAAAGATATTATTATGAGCTCCAACTCTACCTTGAAGGTAGAGAGTATTTATAGTCTTACATAACACGCCACACTGGGTCATGGATCGTGCATACAGCTGGTAAAGACCCGTCTGTCCTCCACGGTGTTACTTAACTAAAATACTACTTAACTTAAAAGAACTACGACTACGAGCTTTCTAACGACATATACTGAGGTGACCGACTCTTTAATACCGAGAATATCTAATTCCTAACAGAGGTGTGGCCGGTCGCGGCTATCAAACCCAAGGAGTGGGATTTTCGTCACCAAGTTTTGAGAATGTATAGATACAAACCCTTGTATTCATTATTCTCCTAACCTTGGATCACCAATATACCTAATTTCTCTCTCCTCTCCTCTTTGTGGCGGTCGGTCAGATACCCTCACCATGCGGTGTTCGATTTTGCTTAACTAAAGAAACAAGTGTTTAGTTTTATTTGTGATTCAATAAAACTAGCTTTACACATCAAATCGCTAATAGTACGTGTGTATAAGAACGAAGGACAAGCACGCTTGAGCTTGTAATCTTGGTGGTCGACTTTGTGTAGGTCGAATATATAAACCCTAAAATTGTGGTTTGGGTTTTGGTTCTTGTTCAATAATCGTTGATTCTTGAATCGCTAAAAGACGCACTTTCTTGTTCGGTTAGTTACTACATATATTATTCATATTTACTTCCGCTGCATGCTTTGATGATGTTATTTGATTTTATATAATTGTTATGAGTATTAAATCCCAACATGTTACCCATTAGTCTTTCTTGGCATGCAATCACTCGGCATATAAAAAGGTCCATGATGTGATGCAATCATGCAACTCACTAAAAGTTGAGTACAATTTTCTTTCATAAGTTACAAGTAAATACAACTTTATACTATCAAACATCACACCCAAAAATGCATCAACAGAAACGGAAACATCTAAAGTCTAAACAATTTAACTTTTGAAATATGTTAGTTGTTTAGAAACGAAATAGTATGTTGCTATGTGAGTAAACTCGAAGGACTTGAAAGATATTCTTTCCATGTAGCCATCTCATGCGCCACATCCAACATGGTCGGTCTAGTCGACGGGTTGTATTGTGTGCATATCAACCCGAGCTCAATGAGCTCCTGGACCATGTCGCGCAGTAGTTTAGTATTGCACGACATAGTGCTAGAAACGGGTGTATAGTTCACGAGTGCCTCTTTTATGATGGGTTCTAGGTTGTGTGGGTAGTGACTCTTCACCCATTCATGCAAGCTCGAACCATCGTTGAAAACAACATCCGTGGGTCGTTTTCTTGTCACCATCTCCAACAACAAAACCCCGAAACTGTAGACATCTCCTTGTGTTGATGCTCGTCTACCCATACCGTATTCTGTATTTTGAAGAAAAAAGAGATATATTAGCTATAATTCGAAAAAGTTTAACTACAAAAATATGTTTAAGATGTGTAGATTCCTGCGTGACTTTGACAAAAATATAAGTAATGTAATCACAAACTCCGTATTTGTTAGTATGTTTAATTGCATTGTATAACCAAATGATATCGTTACTTACCGGGAGCAATGTAACCAATTGACCCACAAAGCAATCCATCTGTCGAGCTAACCGAAGGGGAGCCATCTGCCTCCATGTTTTTCTCGATCTCCTCTTTAACCAATCTTGCAATGCCAAAATCCGAAAGCATGGCATTCATGTCATCATCAAGAAGAATGTTACTCGGTTTGAGATCACAATGAGCCACCTTAACCGGTGCATAATGATGCAAATAAACTAACCCTTCGGCCACATCACTCAAAATTCTAACCATCTGAACCAAGTCTAAATGGGATAACCCATGGTCACTTGGATACAAATGGTCTTCAAGGCTTCCGTTCTGCATTAAAGGCAGAACGAGAGCCTTGAAATCAGGTCTGCTACAAATTGTGATGATCCTTATCAGATTCCTATGTCGGGTATTTTTCAAAACCTCACATTCTCTGTTGAAACTTTCTGATATTTTCGCGGATTTTGCATAGGATATAACTTTAACCGCAATCTTTGTGTTGTCTTTGAGGATTCCCTTGTAAACTTTCCCAAATTGGCCAGCCCCGATTAAACTCGAGCCATTGAATCCATTTGTTGCTTCCACGAGTTCTTGATGGGAAATTTTCGGGTAGTTGTGTTCTTCACTTTCGTTTTCTTCATCTGCTTCATAACCAATTTTCTGACTAAATATTTTTGAAAATTTATTCTTCGACTTCGACTTGAGAAACACTGGAATCAAAGACATTAAAAAGGTGGCAATCACAAGTACAGGAAGCAAAACAGGAAGATGAATTGAGCGTTTTCTGTGACTACTTTTGCACATTGGCAGCCCCGCGATTGAACTACTACAAAGTCCCGGATTTCCCAAGAAAGAATCGATATCAAACACCAAAAATGATACATTCCCGGAGAAGTTATTAAACGAAAAATTGAGATGCTTCAACGTCGAAGATTTTTGAAATGAGTCCGGGATTTTTCCAGACAATATGTTACTTGAAACATCAAATTTTTCGAGAAATGGTAACTTCCCTATCGAATCAGGCAATGAGCCCTCGAGCGCATTTCCAGAAAGATTAAGGAGCTCGAGTGCAATGCAACTTCCAAGCTGTGTTGGAATAGCACCCGAAAAGTTGTTTGATGAAAGGTCCATTGCAAGAACCATGTTCATTTTACTTAACTCTGGAGGCAATGATCCATTCAACTGATTGTTTGAGATGTTTAAGTACATTTTCAATGTGCTCAACCGTGCGAAATCGGATGGAATGGAACCCGATAGTTGATTATGTGAAATATCAAGAGTCTCCAAGTTTACACATTGTGACAAACTCGTGGGAATAGTTCCCACAAGCTTGTTGTTATTGAGCAACAACTTTCGTAGTTGTGAGACATTCGAGAAAGTGTCGGGGATCAGATTTGAGAGCCGGTTTTTAGATAAATCGAGAAGACCCAATTTAGAAACATTTCCAAAACATGGCGGAATATCACCCGAAAGTATATTATCGGATAAATAAAGACGTTCAAGTTTCTCCATGTGGCACAATTCTTTGGGGATAGTTCCGTTTACAGAGTTGCTTGATAAATTGAGAAGGGTGAGGTTTAAAAGGTTTGAGATACTCGGGGGAATCCCTCCGGATATCTGATTGTCATCGAGATGTAGCTGGACTAGAGTACCGGGAAGATTCCTAATAATGTCGGGAATCTTTCCATATAGTCTATTTCCAGCTAACTCGAGCTCTTGTAAACCCGGAGAGTTACTCAAAGCCAAGAAGAAAGGCTCTAAAGAACTCGAAAAACGATTATATGACAAATAAACAAACTGCAACTTGGATAAATTCTTCACAATCTCAAATGGTAACTCCCCTTCTAAAAAATTATTTTCAAAATCTAACCATTTAAGCTTGGAGGAATTCGAGAGGGCTCGAGGGACCTGCCCGGTTAGCTTATTCGACCACAGGAGTAGAAACCGTAGCTCCTTAATGTCACACTCTCCATTCAATGGAATACTTCCACTAATTGAGTTATTTGAGATATCAACATACTCCAAAGAAGAAGTTCCATTACAAAAAAGTGACATCGGAATATCGCCTTCAAGCTTATTACTTCCCAAATCAAGATATTCTAACCCTTGAAAGAACCCTAACTCAAATGGAATCTTCCCACGTAAAAGATTCGACGATAAACTCAACTGTTTAAGCTCGGAAAGATACCCGATCTCTCTAGGAATGCTACCTTCAAAGAAGTTTCTAGAAAGGTCCAAAACCGTTAACCGAGAAAGCCTAGCAACGGCTGGAGAAATACTACCACGGAGCGAGGCTCCACTTATGTCTAGCTCAAGGACAGAATCACGATTTTCATTACAAGTGATTCCAGTCCAATTACAAACATGGACACTAGAAGAGTTACTCCAGTTTTGGAGTACGTTTCCAGGGTCAGAAGTGACCCCCGAAACAAATTCTAAAAGACAAGCTCGGTCATTTTCGAGCTTGTTTCCCGAGACAATTGAAAATAAAAATACAAACAGAAAAAGAGAATTCATTTTGTTTTTGTTGTTGGAAATGATAGGAGAATAAGGGATGTTGGATAAATGAAAGGAACAGGAAATGTTTATATAGGTGTTATTAGATTAATTAATCCTAGCTCATGCCTAACTATCGTTTATTTAATTCTTGATATTTGGCGGCATGTCTGACTATTTAAAGTCAACGAATGAGAGCTGGCCGCGTGGGAAAATGTGGTACTATGTATCAGCCGTTATGAATCTAAAAGATATTGTTATATGACAACATTTCTGTGGCCAAATTAACTACAATCCTTCATAAAATACACTAAAGAATGAATCCTGAATACGGTAAAATAATCGTGGAAAAGAATCGTGACCCACATTATTTAAAGACAAAATTCAGATTATTCCTACGATAAATCAGTATAATATTTTCCCTTGTTATATATATTTGGTGGTGGAAGCACTGCTAGTTTAGCAAGTTCATGAACACTGATCAAAACCGGTGGGCAGGTAGAAAACGAGTTGAGTCGAGCTTGAGTATTATAGGTTTGACAAGTAGTTGGATTTATATACTATACTTGAACTTGGTTCACTGCTTCGAATATCGACACAAGCTTGAACTTGTCTTTTTTTAAACCAGAAGGTATTTCATTTTTTTTAAGGACAGTACTCAGGATTAGAGGCGTACAGAGGGGGGGTTTCTAAAAGTGCCCGTGAACCACATAGACGTTTTTGCGTAATGTAAGATTATGTCAAGAATTGCCACATTTCTAAAAGGCATATTGTCTTAAAATTTTGTGTTACAAGTCTTCTTCAAATTTTACAAATTTAAGGGTGAAAACGAGTTATTAGTAATCTTGGGTTTGCCTGCTCGTAATTAAGGTTGAAAACGAGTTTCTAAGTGGAGTCGAGTATGAGAAGGCTTGACACAATTCCTTGGATTTACATTATACTTGAACTATACGAGTACTTTGAGCAAACTTTCTTCATGAAGTCTAGCAAGAACTCGTTTTTCTTTAACGCATGGAAACATGCATCATCTATGAATCTACGTATCTCATAAACTTTTTCTCTTATGATATACATAAAAAAATGCTTGTGGTTAACATGTCATTGTGCCTAACCTTTGAAAGCTAATTTATATACTCCAACCAATATTTCTTGGTTTGGATTTGCATGTGTTAGTGGATGCTGAGTTGTGTTTTAAGACGAAGAATTGTTGGATATTTTAGTGTAATTGGATTAACTTGTTTGGACCAATTTCATCATAATAATACATCATTTGGCTGCCATGGAGTGCCACCCACTGAATTTATTGACGATCCAGTGCGGGTCCGGACATGGTCCGGGGCACCGCAGAGGTGGTCCAAGGCGGCACTGGCAGCCCCAGAGGTCCACAGAGCCTCGGCAGGTCCAGGCGAGCCCCTCGGCCTGGTCGAGGTCGCTTGGAAATTTTTATTTCCACTAAGTTGTTATGAAGAATTCATGTCAATTTTCATTTTACCGACGGATTCATTTCATCAAGTAGTGTGATTCTATCAAGTAGTAATGGATTCTCGGACTCAGCCTATTGATTCTCGTCAAGTGTTGTCCTCGTAAATTAAGTTTCGGAAATCGAGGACAAAACTTGACAACTTGGAAACCCTAAACCGCTTATCGACAGCTATCCCGTAATATGTTATATACGGTTTGTTTGGTCATTATCAAGATAACTGCTCATTATATCTCGTATACACAACATACGTAAAATTCTCAACTCGAATTGTATCCGATTGAATATTTGAAGTAGAACCGAATTGATTCGATCTGAAAGTGTTCTCACGCCTTTAAGAGTTTAAGCATATCCATTGGTGTTCGTTATTACTACATATCCCCTACAAGAATGAGAGATGATTTGCATTCATAACCATGTTAATTAGGGTTTACATTTGGACACGATAGCTAATTATAACTTTTAAACATATTTTTGAATTGAAATTATTTTGTTAGACAATGAAAACTCTGCAAGTTACCTTGTATTATTAATTCACTATTTATTGAGTGCAAGAGACCTAAACCTTAAAAGACCGAAACCCATACGCGGGTTTGGACCGACCAATATAACTCGTCTAACATTCCCTCACGATTTGAGCGACAAAATCATAAAACCTTGAATTGGAGAATAAAACCATAATTATGAAAAATAAAATAAAACTGAAATTAAACCAAAACAAAAGATAGTTATCTTGATAAATAATGAAGACTTTGATAGCACCAAGTCACAACAAACGGATAAACATAACCGAAAAAAGAATGAACTTTTTTACAGCGACCGTCGAGATTTATAACGTCGTGTGACGGTGCGTTCGATTGGTGCAAGCGGTGATTCTAATATGCTTTTTTATAGAATTTAATTACGAGCCCACGGTCGCTAACGGTGTCAACTAATTCTAAGTGATTTGAAAGTTATAAGCAAAACAATGAGCCAATTGCATTTTTTGAAGCTGGCGGCTTTTTACGGCACATGGCGGCGCTTTGACAAGGCTACGGTCGCGATTCCGCTCTGCTATTCTTTAGAATTAAAATGCGAAGAAAATGGCGCTTACTGCGTTTATTAACTCCTTACGGTTTGAGAGTTATCGTCAAAACGGTGAGTTGCGATTTTTGATTTTCTTTTTAAGATTAAGGATACGGCGGCTAGGGTTTGACATGTTGGTTTAGAGGTGGCGGCTCAAGGTATCCTGCCATGTCCCAATATCGGACTTAAAGCTCCGGTATCATGTTAGACAATGAAAACCTCGTAGGTTAACTTATTTTTTTCATTCACTATTTAAACAGTATTTATAAGATCAGTATACCATAGAGGCGGACTCAAACCCTTTTGATTAACGAAAGAACTTAAAGTATAGCGGTGAACTCAAACCTCTTAATAATCCACATGTTCTTGGACATATGGCATTACGGCATACGTTATATGGTTTAGATTTTCTTAAACAAATTATATAATGCTAAAATTTATGCTTAAGTAGCACAAATATATTAAATAGAAATACTATTCTTGAGGCTTGATTGTTGTTTGTTGGTTCAAGTGATTGTATTATTATGTCATTATCATGGTGTCCGAGTGTGTAATTTAGGATTTTTAGGTACCTTTGAATGATTTCTTTTTTATCCCACATGTCTTTTCAAAATAAATAATAGAAGCAATTTGCATAAAAAGGTGTATGAATTCTGTTTCAATTTAGAATCATTTATTTGTTTATTTAAGGTGATACCTTTATTCTAGTTTCTTTCACAATTAGAAACATTAGACGTATCGCCTATTCAAATCACAAAATCAAAAGAGGACTGATTATTTTCAATAATTGATTACTACAGCAACGGTATTGGATCAAAAAATACGTTGTACGTTATTCAAGGAAGGTGAGCTGAAATTGCTGTTCATGTGACGAGAAAGAAACTACAGGCAATTTGCTTTTTCATTGTCAATGATCTTGACGACCACGACAATTCATCATTTAGTGGTACGACATTTAGCTAGGTGATACCACATAGTTATCTTGAAAGCTTAGTTTAGACTATAAGACTATAGAGAGTCAAAACCCAAGTTGTAGCAAAATATTTTTGCATGACTTCCAAATGTTTAATGGATTTAAGCACAGATCTATATAAAAAGCAGCCACTTGAGTTTCAGGGTGTTTGATTACGTGTTATGAATTGAGATAATTGTCTGAAAATTTATCGTATTTGTAAGTGTTTGTAGTTGTGTGTATACTATTATTGTTCGAATCCGATTAATTCGTGCATATTTTTTTAAATTTTCATTATTTTGTGTATCGATTTCTAAAAATACTTCATTCGATTCTGAAAAATGCGTGATTCCATTCCCAAAAATACGTCAATTGACACATAAAATAATCAAAATTTGAAAAGATGTCCACGAAAAATCGATTCAAACAATGGTACACACAACTAGTGGTGAAAATAAATGAGCCGCTCCGCGAAAAGCTCGGGATCGGAGCTGAAAAGAATCTCAATGTCGAGCTTAAACGAGCTCGAGCCCCGAGCTTAAGTTGCGCTCTTTTATTAATCGAGCTCAACCCGAGCTTTACATACAAAGCTTGTTTCATCATGAGCCCAAACGACATTATGATATTTTAAGTATTAAACATATATACGAGCCGATCTCGAGCTTATTAACGAGCTTAATAAAGATATATTACGAGTTGAGCTCGAGCTCGAGCCAAGCTTTAACTTTTCATTGCCAAATCAGATAACGAGCCGAGCCTATATAACTTACGAGCCGAGCTCGAGCCTATATAATATAAACGAGCCGAGCTCGAGCTTAAAATTTCCTGTCAAACGAGCCAAGTTCAAACTCGAGCTTTTTAAACTTAAACGAGCCGAGCTCGAGCTCCCGACAGTGCTCGGCTCACCTACTGCTTCCACCCTACACACAACTACAAAAATTAACAAGTATGATATATTTTCAAACAATTAGCCCTTATCAATATCAACATGAATTATACAACTTGAAAAAATTATAACCAAAAGCTAGTAACAAAAACTCATTAATCAAAGTTAAGAGAATGGTTAAAATAGATTTTATCTACTACATTCAATTTTTATTTTTACTTTTTTAACCGATACACATTATTAACTTCCAAAATATATACAACCAATATGTAACACTAGAATAGCTACCATAAATAATGCATATAAATACAAAACTAGCAAACTAGTAGCATATATGATGTGTTCTAATAGGTCTATATATTTTATTATCAAGTTTTATCAATTATATTTTGTCGAACTAACCTATAAATAACACTAACATGCAGTGTACCCGATCAATATAGCTAGCGGGGTAAGTACGAGTCATTCGTCACGAGTGAATTTTTAATATACTAATTCTAAAGGAATTCTAACTACAAAATAACCTAAACTAACGCAAAGTTGTGTTCAACCTGAGAGTCTGGCACGAGTTTGGTTACTAATTAGCTAAGTGTTGATACAAAAGTTGGGCGTTCCTTGTTTGAGCTCCGGTTCTCGTATCAATTGATTATTGTTGCTCGAGACCCGGCAGACTAAGTAGGCAGACAGAAACACCGCTAGGCTTATCGCGGGATTGTCTCCACGATTATCCTCCCATGCGAGAAGTAATCGGTTTTAGGGTTATGGAGAGTTAGGGTTTAGATCGCACTTTAATGAGAGATGGTTCCCTTTATATACGCATCAAGTCCTTGTTGGTTTTGTGTTCCCCAACCATCTACGATATCCGCCTTTAGTCGATCGGCGTTTATTATTCCATAATTAAGAGATAATCAATATCTTATTCCGAATAACATGGGTTTGGGCCTCTCGGGTCAAACATTTATCGCCCTAGCCCAGCTCATGTTGGGCTCCGTTAGTATCGGACCTTGGTCGGGTTCGTGACCAATATAAACTATACATCATCATGTCCCTCGCCTAGTATGCGCAGTGATTACCGCGATGCTAGACTAATAATCGACTCATAAACTCGCCTTAGCGTAGCGGAGAAGCTAAAAATACACGTGAATCTAATCAAGATATGTCAAATGAATGCCTCGAAGTCGGGAAAGTAACCGCCCCTTGTCACCCTCAACATATCCCGCCACTCATTCGGAGTTAGCGGATCCACGTGTCATACATCGCATGGATGAGAAGACTTATATAACCATCAATCTTCCTTTTATCGTGATTATCATGAAGGAAAACATTTCCACCATTGTTAACAAACCTCCAACTTGCAACCTGTAAAACTACTATTTCAAAGGTAATCATGGTGCGCTTAGAAAAACAATATCATGGTTAAAGTTTTATCCGATTTTACATCCGACATAATCGAAGTAGCTTCTGTGAGTTTGCTTCCGATTATTACATTCCCTTTGTGCATCCTGAAGTTCCAACCGCAAATCGCGCCAATTGCGCATTTCGATACATGAGAAGCTAAAGGCCAAGATATCTCGGGAAGACAACCACTGTTGCGCAAAAATACCAAAAATTGCGTTGCTGGAAGCGCAGCTGGCTACAGCGCTAAGACCAAGCAGTAGAGTCCAGTTTGTGCGGGCTCAAAAGCTTGTCAAGAGAAGATGCCGCCGATGAGCCAAATAAGCCGTGAGCGTGTTGAGTCGCCAGGTATAAGGCTTGCTCTCTCGGGCGATAAAATATCCGGAGGCGGCAAGGACACGCTGACCTCGCAGCTGGAAGATTTTGGTGCCACCGCGAAAGCTGCTCGAAACGCAAGAGATGAAATTGCGCAAACTCACCTGAGTACGATGAGAGTTGTATCCCAACTTACGCCAACAATCGCCGAAGCGCAGCGGCTTATTGGCCATGGCATGCGACTTGTTGCGCCGCACTGGAGTCGCAGGAAGTGCGGATGCCTTTAGTGGAGTGGCTGGGTAAATCGTAGGTCGCTGAGGAGCCGCACGGGGCTAAGTTGTTGAAGGTGCCCGGATAAGGTACCGTACAATGCGCAATCATATGATGAGCTGGTGGTCGCTATGGAGAAGATGAAATCATTGAGCTTCCCATGATCTCGAAAGGGAAGGCGACTGCACTTCCATAGGGGTCATTATGGAGGGTCGGCCTTAGCTCGGCACATCACCGAAAATGCAAAGCGTTAAGTCGATTATTTTTGAAGCTCGATGAATCGACCAAAATGCGCCTGCTTGCTCGCCTCGTGATATCTTCAACCCCTTTGCCTTAGAAAGGAAGTGTGAAGAAAGTGTTGGAAGCGATCTTACCAGCTTATGCTAAAAGGAAGGGATTAAAGGTAAGGCTGCTTTTGTGTGGCATTGGTGCAACTCATCTTCCCAGATCCGACGGGATACCGGTTAGTGTTGCCACGTATCTCGCCAAGACCCGATCATTGAAGAAGTTGGACGAGGTTGGAGACGCTGCAATGCATGGGTAGTTCATCTCCTAGACGCTGCCATAGTTGGTAATGTATGGACCGTATCTTATGTTGTAAATAATATTTTGTAAGAACGTATGGTACTTAATAAAATATTACTTTTTGTTGAATGTCGTGGCGACTTATCATATTTGTACTTAGTTACTTGTCTTTCCATGAAAAACATGCGATTGTCTAAGAACAAACCGCTGTATAAGCGCGAGTAATTGTTGTTATTCATAATTATGTATGAACTATCATACTTATAAACTATTAAGTATTTCAACATAATCGTAGTATATGTTGGTATACGCAGCTGCATCGCTGAATATCATAGTAAGGAGCCGTCGTCTTGATTCCTAATTTGTTAAACGCGATAGTATGCATTGTTGCGCATTCATCGGATGCGCATAACTTATTCCAACGCCTTGAGAATAAGGTGTTTAACAAGGATACATGATCCATTGTTGATGGTTTGCAACCTCTTACTCAACGAGTTATTTAGTAGGTTTACTCATCCTTTTACCATCGCTGGTTTATTAAGTGCATGCACGCCATGTAGGCAAGATATAAAATGTTAAGACATAAGGTATATGGAAATAATAAATTAAAATGTGGCGTGGAGTTAGCTAGACACCGCGCCATTTTATTGATGCTTGCAAGTTTTTATGAAAGAAAATACATAAGATATATTCCTAAGTAAAACAAAATGTAAATACACGGATATTTATCAAGCACTTCACCGAAATGCAAGAGTGTCCGTACTGGGTCAGAGCCATTCCTAGAGATAACATCGCTTAAGATTTCAAATGTTCCATGTACGCTGTAGTTCGCGACCATCCATGTCTCAGAATTTGTACGCGCATGTTTAATGCTCAAATGACCTCATAGGTCCTTCCCACTTCGGTCCAAGTTTGTTCGCCTGTCTTCGCGCGACTCGCATCATTGGCGCATGTAAACAAAGTCACCGGTATGAATGAAACACTTCGCACTTTAGCATCATAGTATCCCTTCATTTTGATTTCGCCCTCACTTCACATATGGTCGCACGCCGCCTTTCTTCCAACAGTCCAAGTCGATACACGCTTTTCATCATTGGTCGCCACATTGACTTGGCGGTGCGAATAGTTGGCATCCCAATTTCGGCCGGTATGGCGCCTCCGTCCCATAGACTAGAGAAAGGGATGTCCCAATGTGTCGTCTTGATTGAAGTGCGGCGCCCACGTAACATGCGATAGTTCTTCTACCCACCTTCCTTTGCGCTATCCAGACGTGCTTTAATTCCTTCACCTAGACTTCGATTTGCACGCTTCACTGCCGCTGGTTTGCGGATGTTTAATCGATGCGGGCGGTCATGCGTGATATTCAACTTTTCGCACCACCCTGAAGGATTGTCACAAAATTGTTTCCCCGCTGTCCTAGATAATTTCCTGGTAGTCCAAGCGGCATACAATATTATCCCAAACAAAGCGCTTTGATCGATTCACAAGAATTGTTACGACCGCTTTTGCTTAGATCCACTTGGTGAAGTAGTCTATGGCCACTATAGAAACTTCAATCCTCCCCGCCGCAACGGGGAAGGGCCTGCAATGTCAATACCCCACTTGTAGAACGGCCATGGCGCCGTGATAGGCGTTAGCTCTGCTGTGGTTGGCGGCTGGATGGGTCTATGAACCCGACAGCCACCGCGACTTTCTTATCAACCCCGCGCATCACGGTGCATGGTGGGCCAATAGTATCTCGATCAGAAGCACGCGCAACCACGGACCGTGGTGCCGAATGCATGTCGCATGAACTGCGCGGATTTCATGAGACATAATTTGCTTGTGGGGCCCACACAATGAGCCATGGTTGCGAAAAGGAGCCGACATAGTATATCGCCTCGAGCTCAAACCTTGTGTTGCGCCGATTCTTCCGGGCTTCCTTCTACTCTGGGGTAATACGCCTGCTTATGAATTCCTTATTGGTGTCATCCACGTAGGCCTTCCTCCTCGACACGCGGGATATTTCCATCTCGAGATGGATTTGTTCTTCAATGTTTCCACTAGGACTTGTTTTGACAGTGTAAGGTTGTGGATGCGATCTTGCTTAGTGCATCCGCTTTCGATTTTCCCTACAGGACCCGCTTGATGGTAAACCACAAATACTTGGGTTAGTGACTTGGTCTTGTCGAGGTATTGATCATATTCTCCTCTTTAGCCACGCATCGCCCAACACGTGGTTGGCTACCAGCCGGGAATCTACATTTGCTTCCGTGTCACAGACACCCATTCGAGTGAAATGCGAGTCCCAATTGTGGCTTCATACTCGCTCATTGTTTGTCACGCGAATTCAAAACGCAAAGCATAAGTGAATTCCATTCCTTCCTGACTTGTGAGGACGAGGCCCGCTCCGACTCATCTACACATGAAGATCCATTCGTAAACAAGATCCATGGATCTTGTAGTTCCTTCTGCCTAGTACGGGCACAAGATCGGTGTCCGGTTTTCGATGATGAAATCGCTAGTATCTCGCCTTTATCGTCAGACGGGTCCGTAGGAGATGTTATGTTCACCTAGCAACACGCCCACTCCGTAGTCGCCCGCATTCGCCGTTTGGAGATGATTTGCTTGATTGGTTGGTCCGTGATCATCGCTATTCGATGCGCTTGGAAGTACTCACAGACCCGCATGGCGAATACTAAAGCCGTGACCAACTTTTCCATTGCATCGTAATTGATCTCCGCTTTCTTGAGCGCTTTGCTTACAAAGTACACAGGTGTTTTCAGATCGACTATATCCGCAGCCAGACCATACCGATCGCCCATGTGTCGCAGATAAGTACATAATTAACTCTTCCCCAGTCGAGGTGCGACTAATGCGAGCACCGCCAGTGGTGTTTAAGTGTGAAGGCTTCTTCCGCCTCCGTAGTCCAAATAAAATCTCCTTTTTATACACTTCGAGTGTCTTGAAGAGAGGTAGTGACTTGTCTGGCGACTTGATAAGAATCTGCTTGAGACCGGCCGGTTTTCCGTTGAGATTGAACTTCCTTCAACGCGCGTGAAGGAAGTTCATGACAGCCTTGGTTTTTCTCGACATGGTTTGATGCCATCGAGTTCTATCTGTATCCGAGAAACATGCCTCCTGTAGCGCCAAAAGTGCACTTTTTAGGGTTTAGCTTCATGTTGATCTCTTTGAGTCTCCTAAATGTTTCCTCCATGTCGCGCACCAACTCATACTGAGCTTTTTATGACTAGGTCGTCAACGTAAACCTCTAAGTTGCGGCCCACTTGTTTTTTAAACGCATTATCTACTAACCGCTGATAGGTGGCGCTTGCGTTCTTCAAGCCAAAGGGCATTTTAGTATAGCAGTAGACGCCTTGGCTTGTATGAAAGGCCGTTTTTTCCTCATCTTCTTTAGCCATCTGGATTTGGTGGTATCCTTTGTATGCATCTAGGAAACACTTAAGCGGGTATCCACACAAAGATTCTACCTTCTAGTCTATCTCCGGTAGCGGGTATCAGCCTTGTGGACATGCTTTGTTGAGATCCGTGAAGTCCACACATCCGCCGCCCACCGTCGCTTCTTCTTTACCATTCTTTGGGTTGGAAAGCCATCGTGGTAGTATACTTCTCTCATGATACCGCCTCCACAAGCTTGTGTACCGCGAATTGCTTGTGCGCGCTCGAGCTTGGCCACGCTTTTCTTGGCGTATTGGTGAGTATCCTTGCCGGATCCTCGCCGTGTTACGTGATTGAACGTGGTACCCGGTCATGTGCTTTGGCTCCCATGCAAAGATGTCCGATTCGCTGGAAGCCTTCATGAACTGGTTCCGCGTTTCCACTAGCGTGAAATTAAACATGTGGCACCACACAGGTTGTGGCCAATTTTCGATAGTAGCGGCTGATTCGAAAATTTTTAGGTGATCATCAGGATGACATGTTCCATCATAAGTTTTGACGTTAGCGGGCATACGCCTTCTCTTATCTTCTGAGAAGTTACTGATACGTCGAGTGAATGCATCCACCTTCTGGCGGCGCCATGGAAGAGACACGTCTTCCTCCTCCTGGTCACGGTATTTCCTCCCGCACTTCCAAAGGTCTGGGTTCGCTTATCCTCGTTGTCCGAGGAATTACCGGAGACTAATTTTCCTTCTTCGGCGTTTGCGCCGACCGCCTCGCAGAGTCCGCACTGAAGGGCTTTCACTGGGAGTATCGTCGCCAAGTCCGTCTCGGACTTTGCGGCTACCAAGCTCGGCGTGTGACATTGGTATGCCGCTCATCCTCCTCACTCACTTCCAAATGTCATGAGTTAGATGTCTCATCATCCTCAACTCTCCTCCCAATTCTGTTAAACACTGGAGGTCGGCGGTTATCCCTCCCGCGTTTCTCCTTTAGACGTCGCGGTTGGGATGTTTCGTATTCTGAGTCGAAATTGAGTCGAGCATGCAGGCTTCGACTCGACCTCTTTTTTGCTTCCTCTTACATGAGGGTTGCCAAGGTTTCGTAATTTTGAGATACGAAATCTCCCGGTGCAAGTTCCGGTCGACCCCTGCAGAGAGGTGCTGCTCTACCACCGGGGCCCTTGTTTCTGTCGGGTTCATCCGGTGCCTTCAGAGGCCGCTTATTATCGATTGAAGGGAGTAAAAACGGTGCAGTGCGGATCTCCTGTTGGTGGTGGTTGTAGTGGCTTGGGTTGTCCCCAGCATTGTTCTACAGTAGGAAGACTAGGTCTGGACCTAATCTTTGGTTTTTGGCGACATTGGTTGTCCCAGAAGTCTGCTTAGAAGCTGATCCGCTTTGTTGCTTCTTTCCTGTAAGGTCTGCTTGCGATCGTTGATTTCCATGTTTCGTCATTCTAGTTCTTAGTTAGGGTCCCACGGATGGCGCCACTTGTTGATACAAAAGTTGGGCGTTCCTTGTTTGAGCTATGGTTCTCGTATCAATTGATTATTGCTGCTTGAGACCTGCGCACTAAGTAGACAGGAAACACCGTTAGGCTTATCGTGGGATTGTCTCCCACGATTATCCTCCGACGATGAGAAGTAATCGGTTTTAGGGTTATGGAGAGTTAGGGTTTAGATCGTACACTTTAATGAGAGATAGGGTTCCCTTTATATACGCACGAAGTCCTTGTTGGTTTCGTGTTCCCCAACCATCGGCGTATCCCGCCTTAGTCGATTGGCAATCGATTATCTCCATAATTAAGAGATAATCAATATCTTATTCCGTAAATAACATTGGGTTTGGGCCTTCGTGGGCCGAAACACTTATCGGCCTAGCCCAGTTCATGCTGGGCTCGTTAGTATCGGACCTTGGTCGGGTTCGTGACCCGAATATAGACTATACGTCATCACTAAGAAAACAACTAAATAAACTAAATAACGCAACACAAACGATAGAAGGAAAAAATGCACTAAATCAAGATAGGAAGAACTTGCTAGCCAAGCTCATTCCAATTAAGTATAAGTGATATGTCTTACTAGTGCAATGATTACTAATTAGGTATCGTCCCTCACTGGTGATTTGCTAATGTAAACTAGGTGGATCTTCTCTCTAAATATGAGGCTCTGACGAGGGTTAATGCTGTCACCATCAACGAAGCCCACATAATGTCCTTCAACTATTATATATAATTTATCTAGGTGACATAAATGCAACCTAAACTTCTACGAGTTTTACTAACTTATTTGACTCATTCTTGTAATTATCTATCTAGCAATATTACACGTACTAGTCACAATAAAAGAACCTACTTAGAGAATCTTCCCGACTTGTGCTCATAAGCTAGTGCCAATGCAGTTGGCTTTCTATATTCAATTGTCATGATTCGGATCTAAGGTTTATAATTCAAATAACCACTAATGTTGTTATTTAAGTTACAGAATTTTAGGTTTTTTTTTACCAAATATCTAGTTACAAGACAACCAAGAACAAGTAAATAAACGAGAATAGGCGATAAACATAAATAATATCCAACGAGGTAAACTAGTAATCGATGTAAAACATATCAAAACTCATAATTGTTTATAAACTTGGCTAACACCTAAAGGTATTAGCCCATAATCTGAGAATAAAGCAAACTAACATAATCACAACGTAAATTGTATGAAACATAACTTATACGATACGCTAACCGAATGATTAAGTGATGAAACTAGGTTACAAAGAGTTCTCCTAATCAATGATTGAGTTTGCAGAACCTTTTTGCCTTCTAAAATTATCTGGGAACCGAGTCTTGCGGTATAAAGTTGTGTAGATTTCGTAATAAGGGTTTTCTATATAGAGTCTATGGAAAAAGGTTGATACGGCGTATTGAGCTCTTTCAATACAGCGTATTGGGCATAAATACCGTAGGCCCCACGATTAAAATATTATAGAATTTGTACGAACTGCCTGTGGATATTGCGTATCGGCCAATATGGATACGCCGTATTGATGTACTTTATGACTTGGTGGATGTAGGTCCAAAGGTTATGGATCTAAGCAGCCTTGTAAGACAATAACTAACTTGGATAAATCCAAACTAATTATGTGAAGAACTCTTTAACAATGAGTACTTGATGCTAATTCAGAATATTAACAACAAGCAAGAAGAACACAATAATTACTAAATAACTTTTTCTATTAATCTCTAAAACTTGATGTCTAACAATATACCTTTAGGGTTCCTTTATACTCTTAGGAAACCCTAGAATACAAAACGTGAAGGATAAAGATATCTCTTCCTAAGATATCTCTATGCATATATCCTTCCCTAATATAACTCTAACAAACTATTATGTTTTTATCATAAAAGACTTAACTATCGACTATTTTTTCGCCGGACTTAACTACATTAGTATCGGCGGACTTAACCACTAATGCACTTAATTCGCTTACCGGACTTAACCACTAACACTACCAGAATTAATCCTAAACAGACTTAAACAAACTTAAATCTGTTTTACAAAATATAATTCTATACAATCCTCCCCTAACTTGATCTTCACTTGTGAACTTCAAGTTCTTTTGTATTTCTTGAGGATCTTGGAATTATCTTTGAGCTGCATCTTGAAGCTGTCTTCATTATGTGTTCTGTGCAACATCATATCAACAAACTATCAATACTCCATTGTCTTTACTGCAACTGTGACTATATGTACATTAAATCATAAAAGTTTCAGGCTATTCTCATCACATCCAGGTGTGTAAACTCCTGTGAGAGGTGAATCATAGAAAATGTAATAGATTTGATATCTCTTTACCAATTAGCCATTACTATTGGAGTAGCCAATGTTTTGGTGTATAAGACCATGGTACATTGATAACCATCTGATTTTTAGCAAACCAGCAGCTATCAACACATTTGATTAATCTTTATCAAAAGCTGTACCCTTTTGGACTAGTCATGGGTTTTCAATGCCTTTACCACAAGCCATGAACTTGTGGGCTAGCCAACTCTTCATCTACACAGATATGGTGAGTTGAGAACCATACAATTTTTGGCAAATTGTCAGCCATAAACGGATTTGAGTTATCTTTACCAGAGCCATTTGCTCATGGATTAGTCAGTCCTTGTGTGGGTTAGACATGATGAACTGATAACCATTTGTTGTGACAGTGCAAAGCACTTTCACCAAGTGAAACCCCTTAAAATCCATTTATTACATTTATCAACTTATAAACATAACATTCAACAGCTTAAGAAAATTCTTCCAAACATTTTAAAAATTTACTGTTGTTGAGCTTTTGATTCTATCAGTTTCAAAATTTGATAACATGCATTATCTTTTACCTCACCAAGCAGCTACTTTTCAAGCATTTCCCTGCAAGTCTTATTTGAAAGTTGTAAGATATTAGTTTTCACATACACATCAAACCATAACACAAGGTGGGCGAGAAGTGGAATTCTAGAGAGAAAGTTAGAGGTTTAGGGAACTTAGTGAGAGAAAGTGAAAGATATTATTATGAGCTCAACTCTCTACCTTGGGAGGTAGAGTATTTATAGTCTTACATAAACGCCACACAACGCAGTGTGGATCGGGCATCAGATGGGTAAAGACCGTCTGTCCTCCACGGTGTTACTTAACTAAATACTACTTAACTTAAAATAACTACGACTACGAGCTTTCTAACGATTACATATACTTGAGGTGACCGACTCTTTAATACTTGGAATTTCTAATTCCTAACAATCTTCCCCTAAGGGAGGTCACCTCAAACATATACTAAAATTACATTGAATACAAACAGATATTTCATTAACAATTGTTCTTGCATTCTTGATGTAGTACTTTGCTCTGAAACTCGTAGTCATTGATTCTTCTCATTGCATGTTTGGTTACACCGGTGGAGGTCTTTCTTGATCCACATGATAATAATTTTGAGCCACTTTTGAGGTCATCACTATGAAAATCTACGAGACATCCATTGTGGTGTTGGAATTTTGTGATGTTGTGACATTCGGACCGACATGCTCACATTACGGATCATGATATCTTCTCATCCGAGTAACGGAAGCTTTCGCTGATTCATGATATTGGCGGCAACAGTAGCGTAGCATGGAGTGAAAATATCGAGTCATTGATGCACTTATCATGATTTCTTTTGAGATGAATGTGTAGTGTGAGCATGCGGCTATGGATTGACCGCTTCATTACGATCACCGCAACGTAGGATGTACCGCCAAGACAAAACAAGTTAGCAATAAAGCACACGAAGTGTCTTTGATCACTTCGTTGAATTGAGGTACACGCCCACGGTTCCTCGTTGATCAAGACAATCACCGCCCGTGATCGGGTATAATTCGAAGAATTTCCTTGACAGGTTTCAATGGCTCTAGCGTCCTCAAACCGAACATCTCAAAGAAGACAACACGGAGTGAGTGAACCGAGAAATTTAAGTCCACCGATTGATGAAAAGAGATTTGAAAACACTCGTGTATTGCTCAATAGAAATTGTTTTTGCAATACAACGAAGGTTTTAATGAACATCAATTATCAATCATAAAACACCTTTGATTTGAAATATCCGTTACGGTCGGTTGCTAAAGAAAAGAGTTTTAAGCACAAAGACCGGTTTTCAAAGGTATCCGTCGATCCATAACCTAAACCGTGATTGATTCAAGAGATTGAATCGCCCCATTGTTTCTGTTCGGTTGTCACATGGTTGATCTATATAATAGATCTCACATGCCACCTACCGAGAGCTTGTTTGATGTTGGCTCGAAGGTTTTCCATCTTCACCGTGAATATGTTCACATATCACTCGGATGTTACGGCAAAACCACAAGGATAATTAAGTGGGACTCAAGATATAATCTCTCTTTCCACATTGTGTGAAACATAGAGTCTTCATTGAAAGTGTCCTAATGAGATTTATTGATGATCTCGTGGCTCTAGACTCAATATGTGCATATTTGGATCCCTGTGGGAGACTAGGAGAGGGTCTCTTCTTCAATATCAACAATCTCTAAGAGAAAGTCGATAGATAATGTTGGTTCCCAGTGAGAATGAAACAAGTCCTTTTAAGAGGAACTTGAGTGGTTTGGAAGGTTGAAGTGCAGTGCGTCCACCGGGTCCATGACGCCTTGTCTTCAATACCGATGTTACCATCGGTAGCATATGAATTGAACCCGGTTTACCTAAGGTTGAATAAATGGAGGCTATTTGTTTTCACCCTTTTCTCATTCAATTCTTTTAATTCTTCAACCCCTTCGGTGCTTATCGAGACTTCATTGCAAGAACCTTGTTGGGTTTGTTCCGATGCCTTGCTGTCTCGATCCGCACTCTTCCCATATCTCACTTTTCTCCTTTTATCATCATACCTAAGGACTTCTACACTAACTAGTGGATTGTCCTCAGGTATATCCCTCCTTTACGGCGGATCATGGGAACCAATACCTAACCTTATCATCCTTATATCACCGTACATAAAGTAAAGTTGGTCGGTCTATTTGGTATTGTTCATCTTCCATTGGAACCAATTGAAAAACCATTTGAAAATCAATCCAGATACTTGTGATATATTATCAAAACATTTTGTACTTGAATTGTTGTTGATATTTTTAGAGCGAGAACTCCCCCTCAACATGTCATCAAGTGATTGAAATTGTTTTACACACGGAGGCAAGAAAAAGTTAACTTCTTTGAATTCCATTTTCTAAAAGATATCAACCTCACTTCCTGATCAAATCAAGTAGATAAAGCATTTTGGGAAGGATGAGATTTTCATAATTTTGCTCCCCTCAATATGTGCTCGAGTTTGAAAAGAGTTTTGCACATACTAGAGGGAACACATTGAGATAAGTGATCACGTTTCGCATCATAGGTTTAAGATAGATACTCCCCCTCGACATGTGCATGGAAAATTTGAAATCGTTTGTCACATGTGGGAAGGAGAGCTTGTACATCCTTATAAAACCATTTACCGAATTATCGGTTTAAATTAATTTAAATCACACATTCTCCCCGATCACAATTATCAAATCATTTGAGATTTGTGATCTCTTATAGATTTAAATTGATTTTGAAAGCTTTTGAGAGAATTGTGACTTGATTATGAAAGCGTTTTAAGCGATAAGGATCGGATTTTAAAACTTTAAACTCCATTGATAAAACATGCATGTATATCTTTTGAAAACAATTGAATGCCAAATAACTTTTCATTTAATTGAAATCATTCTCCCCTCAATCAATGACATAGGTTATTGATTGAGAGATTGATATTTTGACAAATAAGTCCAGATGATTATCAAAAATAGAGCGAGTTATTTTTCAAAGCGATTAGTTTTCGCAGAGATAAATGTTTATAAAATCGTAGCATGGAATTTTGAAAACATGATAAAGAATGGCTCTGTTCTTTCTTTAAAAGCGAGTTCTCACTGAAATGACAATAAACCATTGTTCTCTTTCTCCCAATTTTTTTTTTTTTTTTTTTTTTTTTAACATTCGAACAACATCTAAAGTCCCGTGTCATTCTTTGAATGACATCTCAAAGAACCGTAGATATTATCGAATCGAGGAAAAACATGACAAAGGACAATATTTTGGAATTTTCAAGATTTTTCAAATTTTATTTTATTTATTTATTTATTTATTTTTTTTTGAAAGTTTTATAATTTTCTATTTGCTTTTTGAAGAGATATTTACAAGAGATAGATGAGCATAGACCTTTACTCCTCGTCTTCCTCCTAAAGGCGTTTGGTGTTTCTGGGTTGAAGGCTTTTCAAACCTAGTCGTGAAGTATGAACTCAAACGTTCTCTTGGAAGAGCTTTGGTGAAGATGTACGCTAAGCGGTATTCGGACCTCACAAAATAGAGTTCCACCACACCTTTTCCACTTGTTCCACGATGAAATGATGTCGAATGTCGATATGCTTTGCTCTTGAGTGTTGAGCGTTGTTGCATGAGAGAGCAATAGCACTTTTATTATCACGATGTAGGGATTTTGTTGAATTCAAAGCCATAGTCGATAATTGAGATCTCATCCATAAGATTTGAGCACAACAAGATGACATGGCTATGTATTCAGCCTCTGTAGAGGAAATAGAAGTACTCATTTGCTTCTTTGAAGACCAACTCACAAGCTTATCACCCAAAATCGAGCACCTCGGATGTACTTGACGAGTATCTTGACACCCGCATGATCGACGATCTGATAGGGTACGTTAGTGACATGCGGTGTCCTTCGGTACCAAAGACCCATATTGATGGTTCCTTTGAGATACCGAAGACCCGTTTAAGCGCTTCAAGGTGCTTTTAGTAAGCTTAGCACGGTATCTAGCACACATGCAAACAAATGAACAAGATGTCCGGTCTACTAGTTGTGAGGTACATCGAGGATCCAATCATACTACGATATTTTGTTTGGTCAATCATGATCCCCGAGTGGTCCTTATCTAGTTTGTTCGATCAATCATGGGAGTGTCAGCAGGTCACTTGAATCAAATCCAAATTTCTTTAAGATCTCGGTTGCATATTTAGATTGATTTATGAAAATGCCTTGGGACTTTGCGAAATTTGTAATCCCAAGAAAATGACATTTGTCCCATCATTGACATTTGAAATTTTGAACTCATTTCATTTGAAAATGATCACATTCCATTAGATCCATCGAGGCAAAATAATATCATCAACATAAATTTGAACATGAATTAAATGTTTGCCCGACTTCACGGTGAACAATGTTGGATCAATGCTCCTTTCCTAAATCCGGTTGATAGAAGAAACTTTGTGAGGTATCATACCATGCCCTTGGAGTTTGCTTTAAACCGTAAAGGGCCTTCTTCAAACGATAAACGTGAGTAGGATGCTCTTGATTTACAAATCCTTCAGTTGGCGGCGTGAGACGACTTCTTTAAGGTCTCCGTTCGAAATGCCGCCTTCACGTCCATCGATAGACTACCATGTTCTTACTAGCAAGATTAGCCGAAGATTCGATTGCCTCGATTCGAGCAACGGAGCAAAAGATTCTTCAAAGTCAATACCCTCCTCTTGACGGTATCCTTTAGCAACTAATCGAGCCTTGTTCTTCAACACATCACCATGCTCATCAAGTTTCACTTTGAAGATCCATTTAAGAGCAATAATCATAACGATCGGAGCGGTACTAACTCCCATACATCAAGTCGATCAAACTCATGAACTTCATCTTGCATGGCATTGAACCAAACTTATCTTCATTCATGGCGGTTTTAACATCTTTTGGTTCGATCTTAGATAGTACGGAGTTGAAGAAGCACCATAAGGCATCGGTTACAAGTTGTTTCCGTGTTGATACTGACGAGAGTGATTTCAATGATGTTGTCTAGTGGATGATCGTGAGTCCATTTTCTAAAGTGTTCATGTGGCGGTTGTTGAGGAATCGAGGTAGCGAGTCGATGTCTCCTAAAGAAGATGGTTACGATGATGATTCGAGAGCAAATATGTTTTCAAATGGAGCATCTTGAGGAGCAAAGGATTAACTTCATCATTGATGCGAAACAGTTCCATTATGTACATTTGAAGAATGATGATTTGTTGATGAGATCAAGGATCAACAATAGTGCATCTTGACTTAAAGATATTGAGACCGAGGATTGACTTCATTCATGTGAATATGAGCGACCTCTGTTGTAGGAATCGACACCTCATTAGTACTTGGGTCATAAAGTTCATCAAACATAGGATCAAACAATTTCTTTAAATCATCTTGGATGGAGGTACATATGGAGTTTCTTGAAAGAGTTTGGAACAAGGGATGAACCAATGGGACTTTTTGAAGTGCTGGTCTGAATCTGAGTGTCCAAGAGCCATTTGACCGATCGACTCATCAAACGTGCGTGAATTGTTTCCATGATATTTCGTGTTCTTTTGTTGTAGATTAGGTATCCCTTTTTGTTTGGAGCATACCCTACAAATACTTCAATGTCTCTTTAGCTCTAAGTTTGCCTAAGTCTTGTCCTCATTAGTTGGATAACACAAAGCACCAAACACACGAAGGAAAGAGATTAGGTTTTTGTTGTGGACAAGTTCATATGGAGTTTTTCCATGAGCAAAGTGTGAATCGTGGAACGATTTTGTGTGTAGTATGCGGTGCAATAGCTTCTTGACCGGAGAAACATTGGAACCTTTGAGTAAATCAAGATTGTTCTAGCGGCTTCTACAAGAGTTCGATTTAGTCTTTCAATTACAATTGCTCATTGAGGAGTTCGTGGAACACTTCTTTGATGGTCGATTCCAACGCTTTCATAAAACTCACCGAGTTGTTTGTTGACAAACTCGGTTCCATTGTCTGCTCTCGATTATTACATTTTGTTTTGTTAAGTCGAACCTGCATCTGTTTGATGAGTTTGATGATGATATCGGAGTTTCATCCTTTGTCCTTAAGAACTTGACCCAGTGAATCTAGAGTAATCATCAACCACAACTAACACATATTTCTTCCCAAATATATTCTCGCACCCTCATTGGTCCACATAAATCCATATGAATCATATGAAGAACTTACGTGATGAGAGTTAGTAGGTTTGGGTTTATGGGCATACTTCTTGCTTTTTCCCAATTGACATCTTGAACAAAGATGATCCTTTTCATACTTGAGTCTAGGTAAACCAACAACTAAGTCCTTTACGAGAGATCATTGATGGTACCGAGTTCAAGTGATTGAGACGCAGCGATGCCATAACCATGACTTGGTTTTAGAGGCCATGACGACAAAGCAAATTGAGAAGACTTCATCATATCTTCGATAGAGATGGTGTATAGATTTGAACCACGTGAACCTCTTAAAGTTCCTTACCATCGAGTTCTCTAACGAAGCAAGTATGTTTTCTAAAGGCTACTTCTAGATCGAATCGCAGAATTGACCAACAGAGAACAAGTTGTGACCAAGACCTTCTACATAGTAAACCACGGAGATAACACTTTTGCCAACAACATAGTCTCCATAACCCATAATAGCACCGAAATGATCATTCCGAATCTAATCGTCTCCGATGAATTTGCTCGCGAAGTTCATGAGTGACGGTCGCCGATTATATGCTTGAACGACTGAGTCAGTACCACAGAGCGATTTGAACGATCTGCGGTTGAACCTGTACAAGAATGGATAAGCTGGATAATTGGGATCCCCATGCAAGAATGGGTTCCATTTGGTTAGTAACAATGGTTGGAACACCACATCGGAGAAAGAAGCATTCATATCGAAATTAAGGCACCGGAATCATTGTGAATAGATGCGATACTAGTGTACGTATTAGCCACTGTTCACAGTGTGCTTACTTCTTAAGGAATAGTTCTACCAAGAGGCATCCAATAATAGCCTATCTTACTAAATGTTCTTCCTGTGGGTTTCCTTTGTTTTCTAACTTTCTTTCGTTTTGCCTTTTAGCCTTTTTAGCATGAATTTTAGCATTAACAACATTAAGCGGACAATTAACATCATTAGGCAAAACATTAACACCACATTCATGATTAGAAAAGAAATTCAAGCGGACATCAATACAAGGTTTGCAAATAGTATCGAATACGAATTAATTACTGACGCCTATGGCTAATACTAGAATCAACACGATTCGTTTTATTCGATTCAAGCTTAAAGTTCCTAGATTGTTCTTCTACTCTTTCCAAAGGCACATTCTTAGCTTGCGAGGTCCTATCATTCCTTGTATTGTCTTGAGACTTTGACCGCTCCCTTTAATGTCACCGATTACTCCTGTAGAGGGAATGGGAACATTAGTTGGTTTTACTATTCTTTGCATCACACCGTTTAGATGTCTTTGGGATCTGAACTACATGCAGCACACTAAGGTTCACTTTCTTAAAACTAGAAGTCTTTGGGTTTGTACTCCTAGAAGGCACACTTGAGTTCTTTTCATAGCATTGATGGATCCGGAATCGAACTACTTAAAGGCACACTAAGGTTCACATTCAAGACATTGGGCATCGAATGAATATCATACTTGGCATTAGGCATCGAACATGGAATCAAAGGATTAACTCTCTCACCTAAGGACTTTGGGCATATTGTGATCAAGCATTCTAAGATTTCTTGAGATCGTTTGGCATATAAGCATGCATGTCCAATTGCATTATCATGAGGTTTCTCAACTTATCCTCTTCAACAATCTCACGCGGACATTCTAGGCAATCCTTAAGGGATGAGAAGTATGTTTGAACGACAAGTTTGTTGTTCACGAGATGAGGAGGGACATATTTCACAGGACAAAGCATATTTATTACAAGTGAACCTTTGATACACCATTCTCCCATTGGTCATTGGCATTTTCCTTTTACGACTCTTGATTCTCAATTTCCTTTTACAGCGAAGCTATTTGTTCGTTATTTTTTGTTATGAGTGACCTTTATTGATTCAAATAACTCATTGAAATGACGTTTAACCTTTCATTTTCTTCTAGAAAACTTTTGTTTTCCTTTTGTAATGCATTTACTAGGTTTTGAAGATGAAAGCGTTTGAGAAGTGCGAGAATCTAAAGGAGGAGGCATTTGGGAGCTGTCATATTGTTCGTTTGACCCTTTAATTGAGAGATTTGGGCTTTCAACTTTTCGATCGTGTTGCAATGAGCTTGAATCATTCATCACGTTTGTTAATTTGGCGCATCAAACTACGGAGCATCGAGGATGTCTTGATATTTGAAGTTTTGACATTTTCTTTAAGATGTTGATATTTTAAGATGTTGATAGTTTAGAAAATGTTTAACCAAATTGTCGTGATCATCCAGTTCAATTTTTCGTTTAGTTCATAATTACTTTTTCAAGCTCAATGACACGATCATGGGAGACTTTCGTGGCAACCGATAATTCATGAAATTTGGAAGCATTAATGGAACAATTTGTAGCGTTGAAAACACATCTTGAGCAATACATTGTAAATCGAGTTCTCATTTAGTGTATGCAAGTTCTTCTCTCAATCTCATTATATTTTAGTGCTCGCTCATAGTCGCTAACTTCAACTATCATTGCATCAAATTCCTTTTCCATTCCATAATATCGGTTCTATACCTTTTAAGACTCTCAAAGTGATCTTTAGAAGTTTAAAGAAAGGCATGACCTCAGTTAAATAACATTCTTTCATTTGCTCAAAACCCTTTCTCCTTGAGTTATACCGGTGGTGTGATCCTTTTCTTGCAAGTTTTCTCAAAATCAACAAATAGTTGAAATATAACATATTGGCTAATTAAGGTCTTGCTTTTAGTGGTAATTGTTCTAGGAACAACATGCATTGGTGTATTAGGAGGATACGATGCTCTAGGCATTTTCCAAAGGGAGGTTTGTTTCAACAATATTTTCACTTACCTTATCTAAATCCATTTTCCGAAAACTTGTTCGGAGTCAACAATGTCTCGAGGCTTAAACATGTTCAAGGAAATCCGGTTTTCCTTCTTGTAATCATGGGGTGTGATCTTTATTTTCTTCTCTTTACATTTAGGATCATCTAATTTCTTGTTCATCTTTTCCTAGTGACTTCATCGATTTCTTATCTTCCTCGAACACTCAATGCAACTAGGTTTCTGTCTAGGTTTAAGATTTCATTGCCATCATAAAGAACCTTATGAGCATTTCTAGCCCTTTTAATGACCTCTGGATTTGGTTCCTCAACAAGGGAATGCTATGCTTATCGCTTAAGAATCTATGCTTAGTGATCATGTGGCGATCGAATGGTGTTCCTTGTATGTACAACTTGTTTTCAAGTTTGTTTTCAAAGTTTTCAGATTAGAAAAATCTTTCAAGAGTTTTGATTCCTTTGCATTAAATTCTTGCTTAAGCATTTTCATATTTTCTTGAAGTTCTTGTTTTGCTTAGCGGTTTTAAGCTTTTCTTGCAAGGAATTTAACTCTTGTTTTAATACTTCTTCTCGAAAATTACTTTTCTAATGATTATGCGCACTTGGTCATCCATTTCCCGCTCACGAGAGGTCAACTCAAATTTTGCACGTTGTTCATAGATAGCAACACGTTCTTTATAGGCATTTAGTTCAGAAATTACAGAATCATTAGGGGTACATGTAGTGTATTCATCAAGAACATAGTCATAGTTGACTGCAGAAGATGCATCACTTCGTACAACTTCACTTTCACTTTGTTTCACATATTGATCATATGGGACATTGATATTACCCATATTTTCAATATTTGATTCAAAAGACTCGATTAATTGTACTTTGTCATGCATCTTTTGCACATCGACATCATCGTATAGTTTTAATACCTCCGAGATGAGTTTGTCTTTGGATGAGCCGACTTGTGGTGAAGAAGAGACCTTGGGAGAAACCATTGGAGAAATGCTAGCCATAAAAATTGTGTGTGCGATGAGGTCCATCATCCACATCAGTCGTATGCATCACAATCGGCGACTTGAAAGGCATTCGATGATTATGACTGTCTCACAGAATAAGGTCGCTCATCACATCTCGCATCATAGGTCTTGGCATTGCCCGCCTAGAAACAACAATTCCTCTTCATCCAAAGCGGCACCATTATCACGAGCTTGTACAAGCGACATCTTATCTACGAAGTAATCGGCATTACGTGGGCGCTTTGGAGATGTGCGGTTCCTTGCAATGTGTCCTCACCACCACGGTTATAACATTTGATCGACAGCTTGACCTTGATTACCATTCCTTCCTCGATTCGATTACCAACATAACCTCTACCAGCTCTACCTCTTCCCCGATCATCTTGTCTTTCTGAACTGGTTGCACGATCCTCCCATCTTCTTGTAGCTTGATTGTGTGGGTTAGATCTTTACGAGGTTGTTGTTGGTTTGTGGGAGAGAATTCATGTTTTGACTAATCGGAAGAGCTAATTGATTAATGATGTTACCGCGTGTGCATCGGACATCGCCTTGTTTGAGCGTAGGATCGGGAATGAGTTTGTGATTACCATTACCCATGGGTATGACTTGTGAGGCTTTGGTTGTGATTCCGATGTTTGAGTAGAAGGCGGTTGAGTCATTAGGCGAGCTTGTCTCTCCTAGTTGGTTTTGAGCCGATTAAGAATCATTTTTCAAACATAGCATGTCTCTCATTACGAAGGAGGAAGGCATAGAGTTGCTCATAGTTTGTATTCTTTAATCCTTTAGTGAGCTTCACGGAGGTGACAAACTTGTGCCATTCGGGTTCATGTTGTTCACAAATTTTGAGTTCAAATTGAATGTTAGGCATAGTCATTCGATGTTCCTCACATCATTCACCAACTTATGAAATCTCACATAGTACTCATAGACACTCTCATCGGTTTCATCTTGAAGTGTTCAAATTCGTCATAGAGTTGTGATTCTCATCTTCCATAGTTAATTCGAACACGAGAGAAGCATCTTGACATTATCCCATAACGCCTTTGCTTGATGTTGTGATTGATCACTTGTAGATGTCTTTAGGAAGACCTTGAAGAACAATGTTAGAGCCCCGATATCGACGATCGAATCTCTTTTCTCCTTATCATCAAGCTCATCATACATCTTTGGTGCATCCATTCCAGAAATCGAGTTCCATCTTGAGTATCAAGTACATCTCTAGTCGTCTCAACTCGATCGGTCCTTCATCAATGGATTTGAGAATGTTGACACCATTTTCCTTTCAAGACGGTACAATCGATTCGTTGAGCCCAAGAATCGTAGTCGATTCATCAAGCATGGGTGGGCCAGTATCGAACCGGTGCTTGAACATCCTCGACCTTGGTGGAGATGATAGTAGGAGCGTTGGTAGACATGTTAACAGTTATACGGGATTTTATAACTCTATGATTAAACCGAAATAGATTCTTTCACGGATTTTACTAAATCAAGAAAATCGTAAAAAATCACCCAAGTCGCTGAAGATAATGCACCAAGTCGCTAACACCTAATTCACTATACCACCAAGTCGCTAAAGTCCCAGTCGCTAAACAAAGGCAAGTCGCTAAATAGTAACTCGCTAAGCCTCAGTCGCTAGCAAAATTTTGGCGACAATTCGCTAAGATTCAAGTCGCTAAAGAATCAAGTCGCTAAATAGCAACTCGCTACTCACCAAGTCGCTAACACCAAGTCGCTACCGTGGTGGAGAGTCACTACTTGTCTTTGTAAGTCATAAAGCCTAAGTCGCTAGCTCCAAAAACTTCAACTCGCTACAAAATGTAAAGCAAGTCGCTACAAGGAAAAATGATCCGTAGGTCAAGTCGCTAGCAAGAAAACTTCACAAACATCACTTTTCAATCCAAAACAACCCAACCAAGATGGCTCAAGCTTACCAAATGAAAACCTAAACACTTGTGATGATTCTAAGCGAAAAGTACTACCAAATCCAAGCTTTAACACAAGAAATCAATCAAATGATGCACAAACCACTAAACTTTTCAAACTCAAAACCACCTAAAACCACTAGAAATCCAAAGATGTGCAAGATATGATCTAACCATGGCTCTTGATACCAATTGTAAGATATTAGTTTTCACATACACATCAAACCATAACACAAAGTGGGCGTAGAAGTGGAATTCTAGAAAGAAAGTTAGAGGTTTAGGGAACTTAGTGAGAGAAAGTGAAAGATATTATTATGAGCTCCAACTCTCTACCTTGGGAGGTAGAGAGTATTTATAGTCTTACATAAAACACCACACTGTGGTGTGGATCGGGCATCTGATGGGTAAAGACCGTCCGTCCTCCACGGTGTTACTTAACTAAATAGTACTTAACTTAAAATAACTACGACTACGAGCTTTCTAACGATTACATATACTTGAGGTGACCGACTCTTTAATACTTGGAATTTCTAATTCCTAGCAAAAGTGGATAGTCCACTTCTGTTAGCATATAAAAAATCAAATTGACTAATTCCAAATAATGAACCTGACATGTATGGAAGTATCTTCATCTGATTACATTCTCTTGACTTGCCAGTTTCCACATCTCATTGTCAGCATCTGGTGGCTCAAACATTGTCTTTAGATCTCCCCAGAGGACTCTTTCAAACTCCTCCTCAGGTCTTTGATCACCATGTTTTTTCCACCATCAATTTATACAATGTCTTCCGATCATCCATATAAAAATCACTTAACAAGCCAGGAAAATTCACATATACAATGTCAGCATAATTTTCCCTTACAACCTAGTAAGCTCCTTTGCTTCCAGTTTTGATGATCTGGATCTTTGCAATCTTTGCAGCTACTGGACCTTCAGGAATAGTGCCCATAGTGAATTCTTAAGATGGAGGTTCTTCAACCTTGTCCTCCATATAATCATCCATTTCCTTCTTCATCTCAGACTTTCCTTCTTTGTAGGCTTCTTTCCTTTGGACTTCTTTCTGGTCCACTTAATGATAGGCTTTGTAACCTCAGCTTCTTCCTCCTTCTTTACAGTGCTAAGCTTATCAGTACCTTTCTCAGCTTCAGCTACCTTTGTAGTTTCTTTTTCAGCAAACTTTTCATCCTCTGTAATCTTCTTAACCTCTTCAGTCCTCTGCCTTTTAGCTCCCTGAGGTTGAAGACTTATATCTTTCCTTTTGAGCATTGAGGCTTCTAGCTCAGAATCCATTGGAGCAAAACTCTGTACTTGCATGACCACAATTTCAAATTCCGATTTGAGATCTTCAGCTTTTAGCTTCCTCAATTGAGTTATCTTCCAGCTAGGATGACCTTGACTCTTGATATAATTGATCATGTATTCTCTCTGCTCTCCCTTGGTCAAAGGTCTGTGCATCCTTTCCCTTTGCCTTTGTTCCCTCAGCAGCCTTTTTATTCTCATTTACCATCTCTACCATCTTTTTAGCAAAATCTTCAGCTTCAATATCTGGTAGAATGTCCCTATTTACTTCAAGTTTGGCTCTGATGGTATCCCAGTCTTCATCAGTATAGTACTTGGCAGATTCCAAAACTTCAGCTTGTCTTTTTCTTTGCTCCTCAGTTAGTTCTGGTAGACTCTGCAATTTTTTAGCCAAAATCTCATCATCCATCTTTTGCCTTGCTAGCTTGGATGTTGTAGCATCATCTTCTGCTTGTATTCTTGCAATTTAAGCCATGCTTGCTTCATCTTCCCGAATCTGTCTTTTGGTCTTTTTAGGCTCTGAAGATTCTTCCATTATCCCATTTCCTTTTCTTTGGGTGAACTCCTCACTAGTCTTAATAGGAACACTGGCAGAACTAACTTCTTCACCACAAGACTTAACTGTTGCACTACGAGAATTAACTTCAACACCAGGATTAACTTCAAAACCAGGATTAACTTCCTCCCCACCAGACTTAATCTTCTCACCAGAACTTGCAGCATCCTTTTTCTTCTTAGCAAGCTTCTTTTGACTAGGATCCTTTACTAATATATCAGCTGCTTCCAATCCTTGAGGACTAACTATTTCCTCAGAGGATTTTTCTTTTGTTGGTGTTCTGAAAGCTGATCCACCTTCCTTTTGAATTCCTCCCCTGTTTGGGAGAATTTTCTTCTCCTTCTGAGTCAGTAATGTCTATCCCTTTGAGCTTGAATTTCCCCTCCAGTCGTTTAACCCTCTTAACCAATTTAACCACAGCTTCTGCTTGAGTCTCTTTTGACTTCTGAAGATCCTTTTGTAAGTTCTCTATTCTTTGTAGCAATTTTGAAACTAGAGAGAGTAGTTCCTCCATTGATAAGGAGTCTGGATCTGCAGTAGGAGTGGGTGTTGGAGGGTGTGTATGAGGAATCTCTGGTGGATCTTCCTCATACACTGGAGGTGAAGGTGGTGGTGGAGGTGGTGTCCTCTGTGGTGGTGTAGTTGGTATCCTTTGGGCAGGCTCTGGTTCATCTGATTTTGATTGTGGTTGATCTTGTGCCTCAAATGCAGCAGCAGTAGCAGATGTACCTACAGGGTTAGCAATAGCAGGCAACATAGCAGGAAACAGTGGCCTGTGAACCCCTTTAAATCCTCTTTTTTCATATTTGCAAAAATCTTTTTAGTAAATGGAATAGCAATGTACTGTTGCTTGCTTGATGTTTCAACATTTAAGATTATCTGCCAAAATCTTGGGTACATTAAAAAAATTTTCTCTTTATTAGCATTTGCAACCATGGCATCAAAAATCATTTTGGAAAAGTTAAAGAGTCTATCAGTGGATAGACAGACCAATGCAGGAGCAATAGTGCTTCCAAATTGATCCTATCCACCACTTTTAGAACTCAAACAATGTAAAAGATGATGCACAAGGAAACGCCATTGAGGTGTAAGCGACTTTTCCAAAAAGTAAAGGTTCCATCGAAGGTATCAATATTACTCAAACCACGAAAAGTTCCTCATTGGACAACATAGTGATCCACGAGGCATCGGCCAAATGAAGTTTGCTTATGGTGATTCCTCGATGATGGTATAGTCTAGGTCATCAATTGTTGCCTTCAATGCAATAGTCCCATCATCAAGGTATGAGCGATGAATTGACGCCAAAGCTGTGACTAATGAAACATAAATGATTGGATTATGAGTAAGGCATACCGAATATGAGAGCCCTTTAAGAAATCCACAATCGCTCGAAGCATGTTCTTTTGTTAGGTTTCTTGAGAAAACCTACTTGGTTATGCTTATCATTGAACTTGAATTGTGCCATTCTTAAGTCGAATTGAGTATTGTGAAAGTCTTGGTAGGTGAGAATGATTAAAACTTAGTGCTGGTAAAGAAAATTAATCGGTAGAAAAAGATTTTATACTATAACGTTAAAGATGAAGTAACTAAAGGATAAATATAATCAAATATTTTCCATATATATACTTCTGATCGCCGAAAATTAGGTAACGGCACTATTAAAACAGTAAAAATCAATTTTTCTTTGACCAGTACTAACGGTAATAAAAATTGCACTACCAGACTTAAAATAGTCAACCAGACTTAAGTATGACATCACCAGTATAAATTTTGAGTAGTAGCACATCCATCAGCACAACTTCCATACCTCCCCTATCTTTGAAAGATATTGCTTTCCCTGGAAAAATTAGTCTAAAACCAGGAGAAATACAATAGGTAGTTCTTGAAACCAGAATTAAATCAAACTGTCTACCAGAATTAATTCTTAGAGTCAACCAAAAGAAATTGTTCAAACACACCAAAAATATTGAAGAAAACACATAAATCGCTTCAAAGATGTTCTAAAAATCACTAAACCACACCAACACAAAAATGTTTATAGTACTTCTATAAAAATCTAACTATCCATAGGGTAGCCTATGCTGCCACCAAAGGTAACAGAACCTCCTTTGATATCTTCAAAGTTATCCAAGTAGTCCTTGTTACCAGTCATATGCCCAGAACATCCTTTGTCAAAGATGCCTCTATCTCCCATGTTCATGTAAGGATGTTCTGCATATCAAAAGAAATTAGTTTCTCTTGGGGACCCGAACTGTCTGAGGCTTGAGTGCATTGTGGACCTTTAGATTTGTCGTTATTAATAGGCGGTCCACCATTATAGTTGGAGTCTGGTCTAAGACTCCATTTATATTTCTTGAGGCCTTAACAACGGATCCCCATAACCCTTTGCGACACAGTTTAAAAGTGTTTCTTTGCATATTTGACCAAGGGTCTTCTAATAGGTTAATGTGATTTTGCAAAATTTCTTCTATGTTGGAAGACATTCACCTGGGATGAGGTACTGGTGTGTACTGGTTGTCTATGTCTAAAAAAATTAACCTTTACATTACCAGTTTTAACTTTAGGCAGGCCAGAACTAATGTTTTGCCTACCAGTATTAATTGACACACCAATATTCATATTTGATCTAACAGAATTAACAAATGAACTGCCAGTATTAACGGGTACTGGTCTAGAAACAAATTTATTTGCATGGTTAATCCTATTTACATTATTCCACACTGGTCTAACAAAACTATTTCCAATGTTTGCTGCCATTCTCCTTTTAAGTTCGGCCTCCTTAGCCATTCTTTTCTCATAGAAATCACAATCTCTAATTAAATGACTTAGGCTTCCACACACAAAACAACTCTTCTTAGTGAAAGAGTATCCATTCCCAAACTCTCTTTACATTAACTCATTCCAATTATTTCTATCTACTTTAGGTGTCTCAGGTTCGGTCTGTTGCCTGGGAGTTTGGACACAACTAGGTTTAACTATTTCGGTTTAGACACAAAATAGCGAGCTCGACTTGTTGTGATTTGGGCACATAAGGCTTACCTATTAGGCGGTTTAGAAATTTTTATGGGTTGATTTTAGCTCGAAAGAACATTCGAGACATTCCCAATGGATCCATCAACATCATTAGATTGTGGTAGAATACTCACGGTTTGTCTTACGATACATTGGTCTCGGACTTCTTTCCAGAAGATCCTTCACTGCCATTTGATTGACACTTATAAAATTCAATGGAATAGTCTTGAGAAGCAAGTGTCTCAGGGTTTTTCTATTTGCTATAATCAAATAAAGACTCATCATATTCTTTTTCAGGTTTAGGAGTATAATCACCATTAAGGGGATGAGGAACACCTTTGTAGTTGTTAGTTTTAGAAAATTTATGATATACAGGTTTTCCTTCAGAGTCACTTTTTGAACTAACAAAAACAGTTTCTTTCATCTCCCCTTCATATCCTAAAACCTCTTTATCGATTTTATCTCAAACCTAAACCGGTTTTACTTGTTGAGCTCATACACAATTTATTAACCTCCATAGATTTTTACCATTGTTTTGCCATGAGTCAACTATCTTTTGCAACTCTTCTTTATCTTTAGCGCTTTCATTCCAATTCTTCTATATTTCTTAAGCTTCTCATCTTTTCAAATATTTCATTACCTTGGAAAGTAAGCTTTTCATTTAGAGATGCATTACATTTTTGAAGAGTATTTACTTGTTTTCTAATGTTTTAACGACATTTTCATAAGCAAGTAATTTAACTTGATCACCTAATTGACCCATCCGTTCATCACAAAGAGATTGCGGTTTATTATACGAATCGGTGCAAAATTTTGAGCATAAAGATACCTCGGCTCTTTGGAGCTTATGGCCATGGGAGCATGATTGACTTCTGTCCCTTCATCAGTGTGTTCTCCCCAGTTAATCACACCAGCTTCCAAAGTCAGCAACCCCATATGACTCTTATCTTCCTTCTCAGCATGCCTATGATAGAAGGAATCCCTCTTGTTTTCTTTGTTGGCCTCTTTTACTGTACATTCCTTAGTAAAGTGACATCTTTCTTGACACCTGTAGCACTTAAGCTTTGACTTGTCAAACCTTACTGGTCTCTTTCCATCAAAACGGACTTGCCTACCAGTCCTTTTGAAGAATTTCTTCATCCTCAAGGCAATCATGGCACACTACCAGTTTATATCCACTTCCTCCATCTCCTCATCTTCAATCTGATCCAAGTCTTCATTTAGTATGTCTTCAGATTGACTAGAAATCAATGAGTAGATGATCTTATCAGCAAAACCAGCAGCCCCATCCTTTTCCTTTACACCAGAAGAAATAGTATAGCTACCAGATCTAAACCCACTTCCAGATTTAACTTTGTTTTTACTGCTCTTGCCTTGAGAGACAAAAGCAACATTGTTGTCACTTAAAGAAGCCTTTGAACTTCCTTTGATGTCTTGTTCATAAACCCTAAGGTTATTGTACAAGTCATCTATTGACAAAGTGTCAATATCTTCTTTAGTTCTCATGATCATTGCTAGATTTGACCATTCTTTGGGCAATGATCTGAGAAACTTCATATTTGCATCTTTATTAGATACTTCAGATCCATGTGCTGCTAACTGTGATAGGAGTTGTTTGAATCATCATAGCCTTTCTCGAGGCCTTGAGCCCTTATGGTAAAGGCTTAACCGTTGTTTATAAACGACTTTTGCATTTTCTTGGAGTTAGCATTTCCTCCAAATATGGTTCTAATAGCCTCCCATATCTCTTTAGCATCATCCATATTGTGGAAGCTTATAAGATGTTCCTTTGGAATGGCCATCAATAAGAGATTTCTTGCCTTCATGGAAAACTAGAAGGGGTTGAATAGTTTACCAATTAAAACTTCCTTTTAAACTATTTAGATTGACTTATGTCAATCTATTTGAATATATATGTTGGATGTTGATAAACAAGCATATAAAGATAAGTAATGAAAAGATAAGGGTAAGAAGCACAAAACCACAACACAGTATTTATAGTGGTTCGGCTACAAGGACACCTTCCTTGCCTACTCCACTCCCGAGTCACCTACTCGAGGTTCGTAAACACTACACCAATCTCCTTATGGCGGAAGCCTTCTGGCGTCGCTTAACCTTTTTCGGTGCAAAGCTAAATACCGAGTTCTTTCACACCAAGGCGAACCACACCTAACACAACGTCGCCTACCCTTTATCACGATTGCTAGGCTAACCACCGAGTTCTTTCACACCAAGGAGAACTAATCCTATCACAACGTCGCCTACCCTTTATTGGGTACTAGGCTAAGCACCTAGTTCCATTGCAATGGAGGAACTACTACACTACACCAACGACTAATCCCAAAGGAGATCTACTCCTTTACAACATCATCGAGGATATCAATATCCTTGGATCTAATCTAGTCTATCTTGTACATCAAAACACCATATCGAATGTACATCTAAGGCACCTTTCACTAATGCCTTTGACTAGATCTACAAGACACCTTTCACTAATGTCTTGTGTCTTCACTTCTAAGCACCTTTCACTAATGTTTCTTTGTTTTGACTTCTAAGCACCTTTCACTAATGCTTCTTTGTCTTGACTTCTAAGCACCTACCACAGTGCTTATTCTATGAGCGATAGATACCCTTCACTAATATCTTCGTCTTGACACTTGAGACATCTTTCACTAATGTCTTCAATACTACACTTCTTTGAAGAAGAAAGGAATCACCAACAAGAAGACTTGATGGCCTTGATGATGAGGAAGCATGGCTACTCATGGACTTGAGCTTGCTCGACTTCAAGGTGGTGATCTTGCCTTTAAGAGGAACCTAAAGACCACACAAAACAAAACTATGAACATAGATCTCTTGGATCTAAGGTTAGTGATTTAACTCGGGAGAAAGTGTGTTAGAAAGGGATTGAAAAGGGTTGAGAAATAATGAAGAAATGGCTCACTATTTATAGAGGAAAAATCCTCATTCCCGGATCCCACGGATCCTTCCAGTGGGATCAGCTAGCACAAAGCCGGGGATCCGTGGGCGCTCCTCTTTGCCCATGGGTATTTTGGTTATGGGTCATGGGTCGTGGGTTGAACCATGGATCTTTGGCTAGATACAATGTATCTTTAAGTGCAATGCACTTAGTCACTTGGTATGGGTTGATCCATGGGTTATGGATATTATCCATGTATGATATAAGCATGATGTCATGCAATGGGTTATGGGTCAAGATCCATGGGTTATGGGCTTTGGGTTGTACCCTGACTACATTCGATGTATTTGCCCGATGGGTTGTGATACTTAAGTTTCTACCCATTTATATTACCCAATATACTACATACTAGTTATGTGTATATTTTATCCAAATATGTAAACACTAGTTGTTGTACATATGTATTACTTAAATCATAAAATCACTTATACTTGTTTTAGTGTTTTATGTGAAAATGTGAATATGTTAGAAACTATTAGTTCAAACCATTTACGTATTTTATTTGTTTCGTTAATATGATTTTACGTTTGTTATCGACAAAACATTAGAAGATCGTAAAATATAAATAAACGTTTTTACGGCTTATTTGTATTAACACCTTCCTTTCTTTTTCCACAGCAAGTGTCTCTTCAGCAGAGACTGGTGGAAGAATTCTGACCACACCATCTTTACCTTTGGAAATTATCTTCTTTGAATTCCCATTCTGGATCACTTTTCGGACCTCATTATCTACATATTCCAGATAATGTAACATTTCCATATCCCAGATGTCGTACTCTTCCTTTTTCAGAATAGGGAAGTTTGAGGTTGGAAATAGTGGTTGTAGCAGGGATTGTTTTTTGTTGTTTATGTTGTTGTTTCTTAGACCCTGCTTCTGATGCTTCAGAATCATGGTCAGAAGCCTCTTCATCACTAAGGTGGTTTGAGAAATTATTAGGCTAAGACATTCTTTAGGATTTTTGAGTGAGATGAGATGAGTGTTTTGGTGAGTTGTGTTTCTTCAATTCAGAGTCCTTCAAGAGGCTCTGATATCACTTGTAGGTCCAAAGGTTATGGATCTAAGCAACGTTGTAAGACAATAACTAACTTGGATAAATCCAAACTAATTATGTGAAGAACTCTTTAAAAATGAGTACTTGATGCTAATGCGGAATATTAATAACAAGCAAGAAGAACACAATAATTACTAAATAACTTTTTCTATTAATCTCTGAAACTTGATGTCTAACAATATACCTTTAGGGTTCCTTTATAATCTTAGGAAACCCTAGAATACAAAACGATGTGAGCGGATAAAGATATCTCTTCCTAAGATATCTCTGCGTACATATCCTTCCCTAATATAACTCTAACAAACTATTATGTTTTTATCATAAACAGACTTAACTATCGACTATTTGTTCTGCAAGACTTAACTACATTAGTACTAGCAGACTTAACCACTAATGCTGGCTTACCAGACTTAACCACTAACACTACCAGAAATAATCCTAAACAGACTTAAACAAACTTAAATCTGTTTTACAAAATATAATTCCCTACAGTGGATATGATGAAGTCTTGATTGGATACATCGTATTACTTAAGGTTAATACGGTGTATTGAGTCTCTGATTAGTGGACTTTGCTTGATTTTTTTGTCTTAGCTCCAAATCACGTCCATTTCCTTAACTTTCATCAATTTCTCCGTTATTTACTTAAATTAACAAAATTAAGCAATGAAGTACCAATTCCCACATAAATTACATAAAAGAATCAATATAAATGTGATAAACGATGCATGTATTTAGTCCTAATTTGATGTCATCAATATACTATTAAAGAGCAAATATATACTCATGACTAAAAGCATATCAATCACCAATTCATCAAAGATGATTACATTTCCTCCTACTGAATATAATCCAAACGTAGCTTACATCCTCACATACACGAGATCAACAACATATCAGTAGAAGACATCATTTCTTCTATCAACCAGCCACACTCCAATATGCATCGTAGCCACATATGACTACATTTCCTCACCCATACTAGAAAAATAAAGACCAAATTATGTAGATTCATCGTCACATATTGTAATAATGGTTGCTGATATAAGAAGGCGTCATCATAAATATAGCAATACCACTCCTCCATAGAATATCCATTACATTTCTTAACTATGAAACTCTCTCTCAACTCTAATAATGTTGCTTCATCTTCACATCAAAGAAAAGAGGTTGAGGAAACAGCCGGCAGGAATCAGGCATCATCAACAACAATGTCTTATCCTATAAGCATTATCCAACAATTAACCACCACACCTCTGGCCATTCCTAATTATAACTAGAAACCTTCCTTATGATAATGACCACTAAAATCACAAGAATCAAAGCATATTTGTAGAGTTGCTAATATTTCAAAGCACACTAAATACACATATTTGTGATCTCATAATAAGATGATCATTACCAAGATACTGGGCCAGAGTTATAATCTACACATCCAAACACGCCCATACTCCCAGAGCATAGCTTAGGAGGTAGCCTCTTCTTTCATGGCTTACCAGCTAAGTTGCACTCAAGACAACAACTATATTTTTTCACCTAATTTCCAGTTAAACCTCCTTTCACCTCTAATGATTAAACACTTCTCAGACACTTTTAATTTTTAAGCTTAAAATTTTCAATTTCATAGTTTCTTCTATATATTTCCACAACACCTCCCATGGTCTTTTATTATTTTGTAGTTGCCTGATATATATTTCTTGTCATATGAAGTATGCAGTTGCTGAAAACACAAACGTTTTCATCACAATCCATATATTTATTTTGTTTGGCAAAGAAACAAAGTCTTCCAAGATCCTTTTCCAATCATTACTTATGGTTTTAATTATGCACATTCGTTTGGCCTTATTCCATACAGTGGTTGAATAATTGATGCAGGTTTTACTGACCAGGTTTTAATATTTATATAGTCTCATTATACCTATGGTCTACCCTAATGCACTAACGGGCAGTGTACCTAGTCATGTGTAGTGTAGTATTCGGTAAAACCGAGGTCGTCCCAAGAGTTATGTGTGTTGGATCATTACTAAGTCTAGGTGTCACAGATTTTAATAATGATTTCGATAAGGAATTAATTAATCAACTACTAAAGCAGATAAAAGGCAGAGGTTTAATCAATAAAGGAGAGTGGTGTTAACCTAGTTAATCCTCCTATCTAGTAATGTCTACGTCTACTTACTTCCAATTACTTCAGGTGGGGTCAAATTCGAGAGGACAGCATTTGGTCAATTCGCCTAACCTATCGCAAAGATGCCACCTTTGGAGAAGTCCGGTGTCCCTTCATAAGTCCGATTGTTCCGGTCCCTAAGCCAAGTCATTAAGTACCGCTACATGCTAGATTTATAATAGTGAGTGCCGGGCGTTAGCAACAAACACTCACCCCTAATTCTTAAGTTCATCCAAGCGGTGGGTGATCGGTTGGTCAAATCGCAAAAGTAGAAAGGGTCGTCGGTTGGTCATATCTTACCCTCCTCGTCTCATTCTACTCACTTAGGGTCAGTTGGTCATATCTCTAAGCAACTAGCCTCTACCGCCATTCAAAACTACCAAACAAGGGTAGCTACCAATAAACTATGCATGCATACACTTAGAAATAATTATACTGAATTAATGTAAACGCAAACAAAACAATTAAGGAATCATAACTAGGCCGGCACCAAGAGGTGCTTAGCAGCTCATATTAACCATACAAATCAATTCAATATTCAAAGCTACGAAATACATGAATCGAAAGTAAAGAAAGATAAAATGCTAATGCTTATCGTAGGGGAGTGATTTCTCCTTGGAGCGACTCAGTATGCTCCTCTAGATCTGCGCTTTGGCTTCTTCCCACATTCTTTGGTTGTGGTGTGTGGAATGGGATGCTTTGAAATCTTTGAAAATCGTGGGGTATTTATAGGCGAGATCCGGGTTCTGGCGTAACTAATATAAGAGTTACGCCGTAATCTTCAATTCCTTCGTAATTTGCACTAGATCTGCTGGTTACTGGCGTAACCTTATAAGTGGTTATACGTATCTTCAATATTACTTGGTTACGCCGTAGTTGGTAGTTCTGGCGTAGTTATCAATGCGTGGAACCTCATTTGACCTAATAAGTTACGTCGTAGTCTTTAGGGGAAGTTACGCCGTAATCTTCTAATGAGTTGGCTTTCTGAGTCACGCTTTAGTTATGGCGTAATGTGAGAGAAGAGTTACGCCGTAATTTCTTCAAAGTCAGCATACTAAGATAAATCTTTGATATTTCTCCAATTATGCATCTCTTAAGCTCCAATGCTCGTAATTTACCTAAAAGTGGAAAACAAGCGTAAATCCATATAAATGATATAAATTACAAGCATTATCTGGGAAATTGACACTAATATTCAGGACTATTTGATGTTATCAAATATTCCCCAACGAACTCTACTTGCCCTCAAGTAGACCTTATTAGAAAGATTCCTAAAAGATATCTCCCATAACCTAGAAAATATAAGTTTACAAATCCCTTATGCTAGAATAAACAAAGCCGAACACCTTACGAAATGGGAACAAAACACTCAAATCTCTCAACTATTCTAAGTGTCAATTTCGGGTGATCACTCATGATCATAGCATGTATTCTATCATAAGCTTGGCGGTTACACAAATCTCCACCACTAGAGTTAAGGGCTAAACAATTCTCGAAGGCAATATGGGTAGACATGACAAAGGTTAAGGGGTGACTCGTCATTACTAACATGTCACGGCGATGTGGACAAAATCAATGATACATGACCAAATCCATGGCCAAGACATCAAAGATTGCTCGCTGCATCACCTAGACACGCTTCATGACTAAAGGGTAGGATAAGACATGGGAAGTATAAATAGTGTAAAATAAAAATCAAGCATGTAGTCTAAATCTATAACCAAGTCATCACCACTTACCATCCGCCCAAAGTTCAAGCTTTGAAGTCAAGAAACCGGATCATGAAATACTAGGCAGATGTGTCATTAGAGGACGTCATGATGGGCACACTACCTTTTTCTCCAACTGTTGGCATAATTACCAACTTCAATCTTCGAATGTGACCGAGGTGGCCTCCTCGATACTAAATCTATAAAGCTCATAACATAGTGCTTATAACAATGCACTTTTACAATAACTAAATAACATAACAATTTATTTATTATTATTTTTTTTCGTATAATTTTTTTTAATCATAACTATAACAACTAAACATAAATATTCCCCCACTTGAGATGAACAACGGGAATTTGGGGGGGGGGTCTTCAATGATCTTCAAGAATATGTCGTCGACGAAAGCGTGATTTCCGAACCTTTCCACTTGAACCTTGAACTTAGGCAAATGATGACTTCCCAATCACAAATAAAGACTACATGGTAGGCTAAGGTGTATAGGTGTATCGAAACAATATATTGGGTTAACAAAATGAAAGGAATGGCTCATATGGGTGTATCTAGGGGTATCTTGCACTAAAGGTGAGTGCAACAAAAGGGTTTCACATGGGGGTCGAGAAGTCGAGGTGACTAATCGATAGACACACAAAAGTAGGCTATTTGGGTGATAATCCTATAATATTGCCTTCTAAAACTGAAAAGTCCAAATACATCGAGCTAACTCAACATGGTCTCGAAATGATGCAAAGGCCAAGTTCTAAAGTTTACAAGCTACCGGCACACTCATAATTTGGTGGATTTGGGGTAAAATATTGGAAACGGATAAGGCTAATCTCACCATATAATATCAAGGGTTGTATGTGTTGGCTAAGGTCTAATCTAGTTAGGTTAAGAAAAACATGTCAAAATTTTAAAAATGGCATAATTTTCAAAATAAACTAGAAAAACGAGGAAAAATAAAGTTCAAGAGATAATTCTACTCCGTCCTCCACTTGAATTGTAGAAAGTCCCTTTGTACTAAGCGTTAAATAAAGGTGAAGAAAAGTAGAATTAGGCGAGAACTTCCCGAAATTTGCTCCAAAAGAAAGAAGGCCCACGAAAAGAGGCGTGCCTTCAGTATAAGCATCATGAACAAACTTCAATCCACGAAATCACACTCACCGACAAGCATAACTCTAAAAGAAAAAATGAAAATGAAAAACAAACCTAACTCACTTCGTAGGAATCACGGTTGCATTTAGCATATGCAACAAGCCTTTTAAACCACTTGGTGTCCCAGTGGACGAGTGAAATCTCGTGAGGGTTCTGAGGGAACACACCCACAAATTTCATTTACTAATACAAGGTTATTGTGTTTTAAAATGAAAGAAGTAAAGCACAGAGAAAGTTACGTCGTAACTCTTTGGGGAGTTACGCCGTGCAATGTGCAAACTTGACATATCTTTGCAAAGCGAGTGGGCTGGCGTAACCACCGAGATGGTATTATCTTTGTAATTGGTAATCGTCTAAAATTTGCGCAAAGGGTTGGTTCTGGCGTAATCATCGAGATGAGTTCTGCCAGTAACTATGGTCGATCGACAACTGCGGCTGACAATCACAACAATCACTTCCTCGTTTCCTGCAATGATGGTTAAAACACAAAACCCTACTGAAATGGAAATAAAAGCGGAAGAAAGGATAATTGGGTTGTCTCCTAAAAGAGCACTTTTCTTTATTCTGAGTATTTAAGTTAGACTCGAGCAGCGGGGCTTTATGGGGCCTTTGGACTTGGCCAACCTCCTCTATGTCTTTCATCAAGTTATGCCTGACCCAAGCGACATTCATGGCAGTGCGGAGGTATTCTTTAGTCTCGATCTTCTGAATTTTGCAAATTTTTTCCTCCGGTCCTAAATGGTATCGAGTGAACTCGTATTTTTTGACAATAATTGGTGGTGGCCTCTTGTAGGGAATCCTTAGGAGTTTGCACCTCCTTTGCTCATATGCTTCATCGCCGGGGTCAGTAAATTCCTCATTCCCTTGCATCTCAAGGTAATCTAAAATCCCTTCAATGTCATCGTCTTCAGAATTGGTACCTTTAAACCATTCTTCATCGAGCAGATTCTCCACTAGTACACGCTTGCATTCTTCCTTTTCATTTCTTACCAACTCCTTGTCATCCTCAACTGCTATTTCACTCGAGTTGTTAGGACCCTCGTTGTTTGCATTTTCTTTACTCATGTATTCTTTCCAAATCTTCTCTTGAGTTAACGTATCTACATGTCCATACTTGATCTTCACCCAACTGTCAAATCCCAAGTTGTCCAACCAAGGAAAACTTGTCCTTTCCTTATCGTTGGTTGAGGTCCAAAAGAATTCGTCTTCTCCCATTCCCTTTAAGCTGCTTCCTTCATTACTGATGTGCTCCGGTTGGTGCAAGTTTTAAAAATTTATAATCACGAATTAACCGTATAACCTTTTAACACATACGAGCAAGTATACTCATCCGCAATAGTAAAGCTTTGGTAAGTCGAGATCGTCCCAAGGATTTTGTTTTGAAAATAGTTTTATTAAAAGTTTCTAACAAGAAAGCTTGTCAAGGCTCTCTCGAATAAGTGTTCTAGTGAATCTGAAATCAAGAATAAAATATATACTTGTGTGAAGTCTCATAATCAACCATAGATAATGTTCATAAAGGTTTGGTGTATACTCTTAGTATGATGCACAAATCATAAGCAAATGATTCCCCAACCATGGTATTTGTTTGTAAAAATCATTCTAAGAACAAAAACATTTAGGTAATCCTTTCGGTCCTTATCCCAATGATTATCCTATAAAATTCCATTTGTTTGCAACATGCTCTCATTAAATTTGTTCTTACGAATCTTTCGACCCTTCGTGATGAAAATGTTCTAGTCTTGTTTTAATAAGCAAAACATGGTGGATGTCAATCACCATATCCCCATACTAGTTTGTCACAACACTTTTGGAATAAAACACAGAGAAATCCTTTCGGTCCTTTTTCTTAAAACATGTTTTATTGACAAATCAATCCAAGACTAGTATTTTCCAACAAACTCATTTAAACAAGATCATATATACATGCATCACATTTTGAGAACATTATTATGATTAATCACATTCCAACACACAAGTATAACACAAACTACTCCATGAAAACAATCATATCTAAACACAAGTCGTAACAAGGTAATTCAAACAATTCAAGAGAATAGATTTCCATAACAAAGTTCATAGAATACCTAATCTTTGTGATTACAAGAATTAGAAATCGTGGAATGTAGCAACCACGCCTCCAATCACCTAGGATCACGCACAATTCCAAACTACCAAACAATGGACAAGAATGGTTCCTTCCTTGCTTACGGACGTTTTCCGGTAACTACTAAGCTTTTGGGTTGAAATAAATGGGTAAGTATGAGTTTTGGTGTAAACTAATACTCTATTTTGTTGTGTCACACTTAGCATACAAGTCCTAGGTTCTTTAAATAGCCAAAGCACTTGCTTAAGCGCCCAAAAACGTTCTCTCAAGTTAATATCAAGAAATGATCGGACTCCAATGATTATGGGAGTTAAGACAACAATAAATGCGGTGTGTAATCTGCAGTGCGAAACCGGATCGGTTTCTTCAGCGACCGAATCGGTCACGGCTTTGACCATTAGCCCACCGGATCCGGTTGCGGGTTGCGACCGAGCGGTGGGTTTTGCTCCTTTGACTTTTGCGACTTTTCCTTTACGCTTCATTCTTTGCTTACGTTGATGATTTCCAAAGCCAAACTTGATCTTTCCTTCTGTGTAGATGCTTGAAATCACTCGCTTCCATATCATTGAGTCCACAAGCTTCCAATCTCAACTTCCTTCCTTAAGACGCTTCCAAATGTGCATAAAAACTTCATTTCTTCAATATTCGCAATACACGGCTACATATACATACACAAGACGCATCTTTGCACTTTTGCAATAGTTATGAGTAAATATAGCGAATATCATGCACAAAACTGACAATAACGCTACTAAAAACATGTTCATTTTAGACGTTATCAATTACATTTATCGTTCTAAGGGTTGCATGATGCCCAGAAAACTTCCCCAGGAGATTTTATCCTTTCACACCAGTGACTTCGGATTTCATTGTTGTCAGTTCCGCTTAAATGATCTTCCATGCAGTAGATGTCATTACTAGCCACTTCCTTTTTCTGATTATGATCCTCGTAGTCAATCTTGAGCTTTTTAAGAAGATTCGGGTTAATCATAGCATTCCCGAATTGTATTGTGTACCAATCATCAAATGTCAAATCCCCGAACTTGATATTATGTCTTTCAAGCTCGTGAGGGCACGTCCATTCTTCTTTTTTAATACTATCCCCACCGTTGCAATACTCGCGGAAGGGGTCGCACGTAGGCCATGCTCGTGTGGATTCATAAACGATTATGATTATCGGAGTACACCAGTGAGTGATAGGTGGCTCCTATTCATCCTCGAAGGAGAGTTTTTCCAGTCTTTCATCATCAGTATATGCAGGCCACATGAATTTGTTATTCTTGACCCTATCCTTATCGCTACCTCCATCGTAAATTTCATTTCTCGGGTCACACGAGGCCCATAGATCATACCAATCCCCCTTAGCAACGGGTATCTTTTGCACCATGATATTTCCTCTTAGATGGGGACGAGGGCATAAGTTAATATCGTGGGACCATTCGTTAATCTCCGGTGTTCTGATTCATCCACTTCGAGGAATTCGTGCGCTTGCGTATCGATTCGCCGTAACTCAGATTTTTAGTTCTGGCGTAACTCGCTAAAATCGTCCTTATCAACATTCTTCATAACCCCTTTATCGCTGTCAAAAACATAGTTACGCCGTAACTCTTCAGACATGTTACGACGTAACTCAGATCTGTCGACGGGATTTTTACCAGAATCCGTATCTTTGGCCTGAATCTTTGAGTTATTATTAGCAAAAATCACTTTACATTCCATTGTGGGTTTTGATCCTTTAGGTTTATTGTTATTTATCCTCATGTTCTCACTAAGCTTTTCCACCATAGATTCAAGGTTTTTTAGGGTTGTGTCATGATTGGAAAGACTTCACGTTGTTTTCCGTAATTCTTTTAACCACTCATCTTGTTCCTTTTGTCTTTAATTTGAACTTTCCAGAATTTGTTAATTGTTTCTTCAAGATTGGGCTTTCTTTCTCCATAAGGCCCACGGTTGTAATTCTCTTTGTGCAGTTACTATTTCGATTATCTCCGTAAAACGGTCGATTTTCTCCATATTTGGCTTCTTCAATTATATTTTCATCGTCAACGTGAGGTCAATTCTTCATGAGATGTCCTCCCCCACAGCTTTCACAACCCACTTGAATGGCATGAATGGTTTCTCTGACTTTCAGCATATCTCGACTTTGACTTTCAATTTTACTAGCGATTGCTGCAAAACTTCCTCTTTGGTTTCTTTTGCTTCCTCCGTCGTGCCATTTTTGAGAATGATCACCATTTTTAATGGCTTCAATTGCAAAGTAGGAGTCATGTTCGGGATAGGTCCTTGATAGTCCAAAGATCGTCTTGTAGTTACGTTGATTCCTTTGTAGAAGATGTTGACCTTTTCTTTGGTTGTTTAGATCATGTGTAGGACATTTGTAAAGGAGATCGTTGTATCTATCTCGGGCCGATACAACGTTTCATCGTCTTCTTATTTGAAATTATGGATCTCCAAAAGCGGTTAGAAATCTTGACGGAGGACAATACCTTTGAATGAAATGCTTCTTAAGTAGAGCCCAGTATTAATTGCCCGTGGCAATCTTTCAATCCATCTTCGGCGCTCCGGAAGAGTCATGGGAATACCCTTAGCATAATGACATCATGAGACACGCCCGAGAATATTGAAAAGGCTTGCGATGTATAGGACATTTTCAACGTGCTCATATGCATCCTCGTCCTTTTTCCTAAAAAGGGTTAGCACAAGCTCCTCATAAATTGGTCTTTAATTTGAAACGGACATCGGCTCCAATCGCCGGTCTTACGAGACCGGCCCTTGTTACGCTCTTGTCAGCGCCAAATATTCCTCAAGAGTGAGGTCATCAATGTTAACAACTTCCATGGTACCTAAAACTTGAATAGTGATCGTGAGAACTTTAGAAAAATAAAGCGAAAATTAAAGACTTAATAGCAATCCTAATATAACTCCCGTGCAGCTGTGCAAAAACTTGATGCATGTTTCTTGACCGTGTTTTAATATTTATATAGTCTCGTTATACCTATGGTTCACCCTAATACACTAACAGGCGAGTGTACCCGGTCGTGTGTAGTGTAGTATTCGGTAAAACCGAGGTCATCCCCAAGAGTTATGTGTGTTGGATTATTACTAAGTCTAGGTGTCACAAATTTTAATAATGATTTTGATAAGAATTAATTAATCAACTACTAAAGCAGATAAAAGGCAAAGGTTTAATCAATAGAGAAGAGTGGTGCTAACCTAGTTAATCCTCCTAGCTAGTAATGTCTACGTCTACTTACTTCCAATTACTTCAAGTGGGGTCAAATTTGAGAGGACATCATTTGGTCAATTCGCCCTAACCTATCAGCAAAGATGCCACCACTAGAGAAGTCAGGTGTCCCTTCATAAGTCCAGTTGTTCCTGGTCCCCTAATCCAAGTCATTAAGTACCGCTACATGCTAGATTTATAATAGTGAGTGCCCTGGCGTTAGCAACTTAAACACTCACCCCATAATTCTTAAGTTCATCCAAACGGTAGGTGATCAGTTGGTCAAATCGCACAAGTAGAAAGGGTCGTCAGTTGGTCATATCTTACATCGCACAAGTAGAAAGGGTCGTCAGTTGGTCATATCTTAGCCTCCCCGTGTCAGTCTACTCACTTAGGGTCGGTTGGTCATATCTCTAAGCAACTAGCCTCACCGCCATTCAAAACTACGAAACAAGGGTAGCTACCAATAAACTATGCATGCATACACTTAGAAATAATTATACGGAGTAATGTAAACACAAACAAAACAATTAAGGAATCATAACTAGGCCAGACCAAGAGGTGCTTAGCCGCTCATATTAACCATACAAATCAATTCAATATTCAAAGCTACGAAATACATGAATCGAAAGTAAAGAAAAGATAAAATGCTAATGCTTATCGTGGGAGTGATTTCTCCCTTGAGACGACTCCATATGCTCCTCTAGACCACCTTTGGCTTCTTCCCACGTACTTTGGTTGTGGTGTGTGGAATGGGATGCTTTGAAATCTTTGGAAATCGTGAGGTATTTATAGCCCGGATCGGGTTCTGGCGTAACTAATATAATAGTTACGCCGTAATCTTCAATTCCTTCGTAATTTGCACTAGATCTGCTGGTTACGGTGTAACCTTATAAGTAGTTACGCCGTATCTTCAATATTACTTAGTTACGCCGTAGTTGGTAGTTACGGCGTAGTTATCAGCGGCGTGGAACCTCATTTGACCTAATAAGTTACGTCGTAGTCTTTAGGGGGAGTTACGCCGTAATCTTCTAATGAGTTGGCTTTCTAAGTCACGCTTTAGTTACGGCGTAATGTGAGAGATGAGTTACGCCGTAACTTCTTCAAAGTCAGCATACTAAGATAAATCTTTGATACTTCTCCAATTCCACGTCTCTTAAGCTCCAATGCTCGTAATTTACCTGAAAGTGGAAAACAATGAAAAACAAGTGTAAATCCATATAAATGATATAAATTACAAGCATTATCGGGGGAAATTGACACTTAATATTCAGGACTATTTGATGTTATCAATAATGCATGTGAAAAATAAAGTATTAGTGAGAATTACTCTCATTAGAGCATAAATCACACAACATCACTTTATTTGGTTTCCACTTCATAATTCTGTCTTGAGTAGGTAATATTTCTTGAACCAGTAACCACATAATAAAGGCATGTCTAGGTATAATGATGAAACCAAACCACCTCATACCGTGGCACCTTACTTTCTTGATTGCTCAAGTCCTTCCAAACTATGTTTATGCTGAACTTCACAATCTTCCTTTTATTACTTATCCATTGCACACTATCTTCCTTGCTAGTGTTCAAATTAAGAGTTTTAATTTGATGTAGGATTGGATATTGAACATACCACTCTTTAGATTATCTCCAAAATTTCGCAATTACATCAATATCATTTCCAAACTTTTGTAATTACATCATATTCTTCACAAACTTTTAAATTCTCATTATATCATGTATATTCAGCACTTGATGCCAAAAGATAAATATGAACAACATGTTCTTACATATTTATATCCAAACTTTTGTAATTACATCATTATGTTCTTTCATCACTCGAGGCCAAAAAGTATACATGAACACTATAATTATGATCAATATAAGGGATAAATAATAGTTTCAGAATTTAAAATCAATATAATTATAATTTAATTGATTTTGAATATATATGAGAATTTAAAAGTTTGAGAAGGATATCGATGTCATTACAAAAGTTTGAAAAAGACATTGATGTAATTACAAAAGTGAGAAGTATATATATATATGTAATATTAAACTTTAAGAATGATATACATATAATTCTCCCTAGGGGTGTTCATGGGTTGGGTAATATCCGAATAAAACGAAAACCGAAACCGAACCGAACCGAACCGAACCGAAAATAACCGAATCGAACTCGTAACCGAACCGAATTTGCCAAAACCGAACCAAACCGAATTAAATATTCGGTTTTCGGTTCTGTTATGGTTTTAGCAATCTAAACCGAAAGCGAATTTAAATAAATATATATTTTTTTATATAATTATATTAAAGAAAATATATTAAAACTCTTTATACTATAAATATAATATTTTTTAACCTTAAAATTATTATTTTTGCTAAAAATATATATAAATAAATGAATAAATAATTAAATTTATATAATTCGAGTTATTCGGTTCGGTTTAATCAGTTTGAATTCGGTTCGGTTCTCGGTTATACCCAGAAAAAAAAATTAACCGAACCAACCGAACCGATAAAACCGAACAATCCGATAACCGGCGATGAACACCCCTAATTCTCCCTAGTTTATTAGTTATTATGGCCTTATGGGCTTTTGAGTTTGTTAATCCTAGCCGGTTATGTATGTATCTAGAATATACCAAGTGATTATATATTGTAATTGTCAATTAATGAATAAGGAAGCCAATTTAATTCTAATATGTTATCTATTTAAAATTTAATCCATTACTAATTTCTCTCTAAATCTCACTATATTTTTCTCTCTTCCCCAATACCTTAACCGGAACTTTGTAAAAACCCTAGCATCGTTCTAGTGGCTGGAGAAGACGAAACCCCCTAATCCCTCCCACTCCCCTTTCTCATTCTGATAAACTTATATCATTTGGTGTCACAAGTATCTCCAATAATGTACCCATAAAACTTAACCTAGAAAAGATGAACTACAACTTTTGGAGTTCGTTATTTAAAATCCACCTTGGGAGTATTGGTTTAAAATAACACATTGAAGATGCTTCCTCTAGTTCTATGGATCCGGAATGGAGTCTCCTTGATGATCTTGTTAAAGTATTGATGCTAGGTACGTGTTCGGAATCTCTGCAACATTAAGTGGTCAGTACTCTGGGTAATGTTAAGGACTTATGAGATCATCTAAGGAATTGTTTCATGAAAATAAATATGCTCGGGCATTCACTCTTGATAACCAATTTCATTCAATCCAGATGGGTAATCTTTCTATAAACGCTTATTTTTCTCAAATACAAAGTATGGCGAATTGTTTAAAGAATCTTGGTGGTACGGTCTTGGACAAAAAAATGGTTTTTTATGCACTAAATGGGTTGGACTCTTGTTACAAACAAATAGCCAAAGTAACTCGTCATACAAGCCCTCTTCCCACATTTTCTAGAAAAAGAAAACAACAATATATCTTTTGTCCGAACTACTTTTAAACATTGAAAATTCAATTCAAACATGACCAAATTATAAAAGGCCTTTAACAAGTCCAGGATAATAGATAGATGTTTTAAGAAGATAGATGTTAGTTTTATACATGTAAGTATGTAACAATTGTTAGTTTCAAGATAAAGGATGAACATTTTAGATGTCTATGAGTGTTACACTGTTACTATATATAAACCACTTTGTTTTGGTTATAGCATTGACTGCTACACGTTTTTGTTTGACTAGTACTCATTTTGTGCATCACGATTAGTGTTCTTATGAAGAACGATTTACATTATTAATCGTATTCATTATACCTTTAGTCAGCTATTTAATGTATTACCACTCTTGGCAACAATTTAAGTGTGAATATAGTTTCTGTTATTTCTAGTTCTTCGATCTATACTACATAATAATGTATTTGAGACCTTCTTAATATGAAAGACTTAAAAATTTAAGGAACACACTTACTAATAATGAAAAATGAAGTTACATCTAAACAATTAAGAGTTTTAAATTTGTAGACTTGTAACAGCTCTTCAATAAATATCTAATAAATGTTATTTCTAAAACACCCCTACAATGAAATATACATGTTATTATACATATTGTACAAACTAACAAAAGACACAAAACTTCATACAATTTAGACTAAAATACACCGTTGGTCCCTAAACTTGTATCGGAGGATCGCGATGGGAAAATGGCCATAATCATCGCCATAGGTCCAAACGAGAGCCATTAAATGCAGATTAGTCCTTTGACCAAGTCAAAGTCGATTTTGTTTTGTAGTCGGGGTATTTTAGTCCATACACATTTATACTTTTATAACACATTTATATTTTACCCCTTCATCTTTCATCCTCTTCATCATCTACCCAAATCATTCATCTCCCCAACATTCATCATGTCCCCAACAATCATCCTGGAAAAAATCTGTTGATGAAAGCGAAAAATTTATATTCAAGAGTTATGAACATATTAATGGAAGCAATACTTTATTGTGAATAGCTATGCACCAAAACCATGATAAAAATTAGTGTCAACTTCATACCACTTCACCAACAATTACAATTATATCATCTATCTTTTCTCTTGTTACCTGATGTCTCAAATATGACCAACTAAATTATTTTCTCTTGTTACCTGATGTCTCAAATATGACCAACTAAATTATTTTCTCTTGTTTTCATTTTAGCAACCGTGTTTTTGCTCGAAGTAAAAAAAGTATTAAGTGTTTCATAAAGAAGTGATGGAATATGGTTGTAATGTAGACATGTAGTATCTGTGAAAGGGTAAGGTAACTTAGATCACCCCAACTGTTGCTTACCTTAGAGATGATGAGATTTGAGTGATTGTAGGCGTTGATGTGTATATCATGAACTAAATACCCTTCTTTTCATCTTCACTACCCATCTATAACAATATTTCTCATGGAGATAACATATGCATCCTCAAGCCTCACTGCTATGGACAGAACCAAACATCTTTTGGAACAGGAACACATCCAAACACTCCTTTTTGACACTTTTGAGCACAACTAAGTAAAAAGAGCAGTTGAATAAGCAATACAATTAGAGAACAATCTATATTAAACTAAAATGAGCTAAGAACAAAGGAAATAAGCTACATAAACTATAAGCAGTGGAAAATACAAGCTATACTAGGGGATGAAAAGGGAACCTATGGGGGTCCTAAGGCTTCTAATAAGCACTAAATGAGCACCTAATAAGCTATTTGTTAAATCAAACTTAATCTAAACAACCTACAAGCTCTTGATGGATCTAAAAGCCGACACGGGGTTGTTGCTCTGCAGATTACAAGCAGCCAAATGGGATCTGTTTGAGCTTAATTTGAATAAGCTACGAGGTGAACTAGACCATGGGCTTCGGGAACTCAAGCTCACCCGACTAACTACCTTTTGCCCCATGTATGGATTATGAGAAGCGATTCTGACTTATAAATAAGTGAGAAAAAGCAGGTGCGAGGGGCGATGCGACAAAGGCAGAAAATGATTTAGAAACAAATAAAACAACGACAAGCGCTTGACACTTAGAAGATGATTAAAACATTTGTTGAACAAACTAACTTACAACTAAATAGGACTATTTCAATACCCAAAATGGGTTAAAAGGTGAGCTTGACCCAAGAAACATGCAAATCCAAACACTCTTTTAGGGACCTTAAACTGATTTTTCAATGTGATTAAGCATAATGAGTCGAAAATGTAAAAAATGTGATGTATCATAATGAGTCGTAAAGCATAATGACAGCAGACGTGATACAATGTTAAGTAAAATGACAATAAAAAAAGTTGAGAAAGCATAATGAGTTATCACGAAAAGTACATAGAGTATTTTTAGCTTTTTTCCAATAACCAAATTAAACAATCTGCAAAATTTATTACTGGTAATACTTGCATGAAAAGAAAAACACTAATGCAAACAAATACAATCCACAATCCTGACATATGTAAGATGTATCAATTGGTAAATAAAGCATCAAACCTCGTTAACGTGGAGTGATATAGTTTTTCTCAAATCGAGTACTATGAAATGATTGTGGCTTTCATGATGTATCAAGTCATTTTTTATTACTTCTAGTTCATATTCACCATGAAATTGCTAATATTTTCTTCATTAATTATTTTGTTAGGCACAAGACAAGATTACATATTGGGCAATTGGTGAAGGACACCTCGGATAAAGCGAAGAAAGCTAGTGAAACAGACCATCGTCTTTGAAGTTAGTGTAAGTGACTACCACTCGGACACCATATACATCGGATACAAAAGAGGTCGTGGTTTATTAGATTCATTTAAAGGCGATATGTCTTTGCTTTGTGTGGCTCTATCACCTTCCTCCGAGCAGTTTAAGCACTTTAACATGAAGGGATTGTATTTAAGCTTAATATTAACTTATACTCTTAACTCACTTCAACATGTATCATTTACTTACAATAATCAGTACTTTTACATGATAACTAACTTTTACATAATGCTAAGATAAGATGTATAAACATAATTTTACTATGTCAATGTATAAATGACATATCTGCGCATTTTGTTGAACATAATTTCGTGTCAATATTCACAAATTAAAGTAAAATGATGTTTAGTCTAACTTATCAGTATTAACATGCTTAATTCAAGGTACCAATGCACATATCTATTTCATATGAACTACCAAATTCATACTATCTTTTTTATAATTGAAATAGTCATCAATTTTTATTTAATAATAATCCAACCAATTCTAACTAACAAATAATTCATCAACCTATTGAAGCAATTAAAACAGGGTCTCACATGCTTATTGAAACTGTTCCTATAACTTATGCATGATTTACTGTTTTTAAACTTATAACATATGGAATTAAGTTCGTGTTACCCGCAAGGAGCTCCTTGAAAATTTGTACTTTACTTTTAGTACTTAATAGAAGTTGCACTGAACAAGCAATAAAGACAAACTGTTGTGTTCGTTTGCAGGTGGAAAGATGGATGATATAATTGTAATTGTTGGTGAAGTGGTATGAAGTTGACACTAATTTTTATCATGGTTTTGGTGCATAGCTATTCACAATAAAGTATTGCTTCCATTAATATGTTCATAACTCTTGAATATAAATTTTCGCTTTCATCAATGATTTTTCCGGGATGATTGTTGGGGACATGATGAATGTTGGAGATGAATGATTTGGGTAGATGATGAAGAGGATGAAAGATGAAGGGTAAAATATAAATGTGTTATAAAAGTATAAATGTGTATGGACTAAAATACCCTCGACTACAAAACAAAATCGACTTTGACTTGGTGAAGGACTAATCTGGCATTTAATAATTCTTGTTTGGACCTATGGCGATGATTATGCCAGTTTAATCCATCGCGATCCTCCGATCTGAGTTTAGGGACCAACGGTGTATTTTAGTCTACAATTTATATGAAACAAATTGATGGTACACGTGGTTTTAAAAGCGGATCGGTAACGGTTCAACCAGGTTAACCAGAAACCGGAGTTACCACTGATTTTCTAAATATATAAGCCAAAACTTTTTTTTATCAATATATATTTAGAAATCTAGTTACTTTAAAGAAATATATTACGTAACAAGAATTTATAAATACTTTTATCTATAAAGAAGATAATTAAATATTGTTCTAATGATGAAAAAGTAAAGATACATAAATAAAGAAAAACTGAATAAATATATGAGATATAAACATGATGAATGAAGCCTTTTTTTTTTCTCAAATGTTGGAAGTAGTCCACTATACAAGCAAGTGGAAATTTCAAAATGAACAATTTGCAAATTAAAATCTGGAAACATTTATTCTATTAGAATAACAAACAAGTGGCCAAAACCTTATATAACATGTGATGCATATTTAAAATTCACGAGCAATTCAAAAAATGACTCTATACTACAACAAGTCTATTTTTACAAAAATAATTTGTAAACTTAAATTATAAATTACATTTATAATAGTCATTTGCATCCATTTTTATTTGTTGTCTTGTGGGTAGACTTGTTTCACATGTAAACAAATATATAAAGTAAAAGGGTTTAACTAAAAAGGTGTGTATTTTCTTTTTTTGCTTCACCATGAAGAGTAATTAAAAGGCTTTAAAGTCCTTATTTTCCTGATATTGACCATAAAAAGTGTAACATTGTCATATGTTATGTTAAAGAAAATGACGACCAAATAATAGTCTTTCTTATAAAAATGAGTGTAGGTAAAAAAAATAGCAACGAACTTTTTTCAAAGTTTCGTGTTATACTTGAACTATAAAAAATATCATTAAATGCAACGAATTTTTTAAAGTGTTTTAATATGTACATGTTTTGTCATGTTAAAAAAAGTGACACGTGACAGTTTTTCTGGTAACACATCAAAACGTGCACATTGAAACACTTTAAGAAAGTTTGTCGTATTTAATGATACTTTTTATGGTTCACGTATCAGAACGAGACTTTGAAAAAGGTTTGTTGTTATTTTTTTGACCTAAACCGTCTAAACCTTGAAGAGGCAGCTTGAAATTTGTGTTCGGCCTAACACATTATGTTAGCAAGACACAAGTGTGAATCGAGGAAGATACATTAGCTCGTATATGTGCATACTCCTTTCCAAAAAGTAAAAGAGTTCGTATTGTTTTATATGCAAACATGTAATCTTACATTTAAATAGTACATTCAAAGATATTGCATATCGATACCACATTGTATTTAAGTGTCAAGTTGTAAGAATGGCCCCCAATGCTTTGAGTGCTCATTTTCGTTGGTTGTATTGTCAAAGAGAAACTAAGCACCAAAAGTGAGCCAAACTTGGTCCACCTGAAAACTAAATTGTAGATGGATACCTCGGTTCACTGGCCAGTTGAACGGGTTACTGATTGGATCACTGAAATCGGTTTATTAAAAAAAAAAAAAAAAAAAAAAAAAAAACCGAGAAACCGAGAGTCGGTTGGTTTGATTTAAAACCGGATTTTAAAATATTGATCATATGTGGTTTGATATTAGTTCTAGGACATTAAACTTTGGTTTTCTAGTTCAGGTTACTTTCTTATATAAAGTGGAAACAATTCTTCTTAAATAAAGCGGAAACAATTATCAAAAGGCATGTGTCCAAATGGTACACCTTGTCGTGTGAGAAGGTTCAAGTCCTGCTTAGGACATATGAGATAGTTTGTGGTTATATATTGTGAAATAGTTATTTATCGTTTTAAAAAAAAATAAAATAAAACGGAAACGGTTTAGTCTATTCGTGTTCAGGTTTCTAAACCAAAGACCTTTTTTTTTCTTTGAGAATTTTTTTTTTCAAACGGCAACTTTCATAAAACAGCTCTAACCAGAGCTAAAGCAAAAAAAACCAACAATTACAAAGAGATTAACGCTAACATAGGGTTTTGTAAGAAACCTATCCAATTACATCTCAAATTTTTATTCCTATTAGACATCCAAAAGAAAGCTTGAGATACAATGAAATCGAAGATCAAGCCCTTCTTAGGCTTGTCAACACTAAAGACCGTCTCATTCAGGAACCTCCAAATGCTCCAAGTGCATGTAATCACAAGCGTTATACTGACCCTTCTTTTGAATTTTCGAAATCTTGAGATTGTCCACCCAACCAAGTAAATCCTTCATCGTCGACATGTGAGGAATATCCAAATCCACCACCAGACCAATTTGCCTCCATATCTCCAAAGCAAGTGACATCTCAAGAAAGCGTGGCTCTTGGTCTCCGTAACATCATCACAAATACCACATAAAGCAGAAGGGACATCCAAGCCTTTTTTCGCCAAGTTATCGCGAGTTGGGAGTTTATCAAGAAGTAATTTCCAGATAAAGACATTAATCTTTATCGGAGCAGCCTTACTTCATCTTGTGGGAGTATTATCAATAACCAAAGTGCCCGTGTCAATAATGTTCATAGCCGAAGCAACAGTGAACACCCCCGTTCCGTCCCCCAACCACACCCACCTATCTTTTTGTGGAGATAGGGAACAAGAACCTAGCAAAGTTAGAAGTTGGTGCCCCTGTTGTGATTCGGTCCCCCCCCCCCCCCCCCTCTCGGTCATCTTCGAAGCCATACCGAGTCCAAAGTCAAGACAATCCGGTCCTTCACCATCGCGTTCGCTTCCGTATCCAATCTGAAAATCCTAGAAAATTTTTCCTTAAGAGGGCATTCACCAATCCACAAGTCTTCCCAGAATTTCGTATCCGCACTATCTCCGATTCGTTTTTTGACAAGCGCATCTAATCTAACATTTTTGGATTCCAGCTCCTTGCTAGCTTTAAGGATATTGACCCAAATCGAGTTAGAGTTTCCCGTGTATCTCGACGCCAAAAAGCCACCATCATGTCCGAATATACTTTTAATGATTTTAACCCATAAAGCATCCGGAGCCGTACGAAATCGCCACTTCCATTTATAGAGCAATACCCTATTAAAACCGTAAAGGCTTCCGATTCCCAAACCTCCATCTTTTTTGCTAGCCATAGACTTCTTCCACTTAATCCAGGTAAGTTTTTAATCACCCACTTCCGCACCCCAAAAGAATTTATATTCTAAATTCAATTAGATCAAAATGATTGTCCTACACTGTATGCCACTTCAATCCGGTATCGATTCGATTTGAACATACGACTATAAGGGTTTGTTTGGTAAAACGGAATGAAATGTCAACTGAATGGAATAAACGATATAAAGGAATCAAGAGTGTAATGTAATGATTCATTGTAGTTATAAATCATGTTTGGTTTGTATGATAAGACGTAATAGAATCAATAATAAAAATGCTAAAATACCCATTAATGCTTGAAAGTTTATTTAATGTGGTTAATTAATAATGGATTTTTGTGTAATTTTGATTTCATTACAAGATGTAATGAAAAAAAAGTAAGAGACCCTTAAGGAATGGTTTTGGTGTAATGGGTCATTACTTGTAATGAATCGTTACATTATATAAATGTAAACAAACATTATTTTTTTATTATATAGTAATAATCTTTTCCATTACGGTTTTTATTACGACATATCAAACACTACGTAAGAGAGCCATCTTTTGATGATTCTAAAAGCCAACAAAATACTGTAGAAAGCAAAAGCAAAATGTGGCCCAAACACAAGAGGATCAAGCAAAAAGGTATAAGAAGTTTATACATTTTGTCAACGATCTTTGAATATATTCAAATCTTTGTGTTGTAAAAAATTGAAACCGCTGTTAGTTAATGTTCAAGGTCAATATATAAAAAGTTTGTTCAAAAGGTTAATGTTGTTCGATGACTTCATGGAGTTGAAAGTTTGCTATCTTGAAGTTAATTACTTTGTTTTTATAAGGATTATATGACATGTAATAGCATCGTACCAACGTACTTTCTTACACCGTGTCGTTAAACACGTAAAAAGTATAATCAACGAAGGCTCGTATGGATATTTTTTATATTTTGGAGCGACTTTAATCTAATCTAAGATTAATAATTGACAACTTACAAGCTAGTTTATTCACTTTTGTCTTCAATTAGTTTTTGTGTTGCAGTGCTTTTGTGCGTTTTGTGTGATCATGTACGGATAACCGGAGGTTGTTATGTGTACTACTTTGAGATATATGCTTAATACGGTGACCCTGCACAATCGGTGACCCTGCACAATCGCACCATCTGCACTCCCTCAAGACGGCCCTGACTTACATACGACTATAAGAGATGTCATCTTTTGATGATTCCAAAAGCCAACAAAGCACTGTAAGAAAGCAAAAGGATAATGTGGCCCAAACACAAGTGGATCAAGCAAAAAGGTATTAGAACGCGGCTCAAGCTAATGGGTAGAATGAAGTTTTACATTATGTCAACACTTGTTGAATATATTCAAATCTTTGTGTTGTAAAAAATTGAAACCGTTGTTGGTCAATATTGTTCAATGTCTATATAAAAAGTTGGGAGTGGTTCAAAAGGTTAATGTTGTTTGATGACTTCATGTGCTTGGAGTTAAAAGTTTGCTATCTTGAAGTTAATTACTTTGTTTTTATATGTAATAGTATCGTACTAACGTACTTTTTTATACCGTGTCGCTAAATGCGTAAAAAGTATAATCGTATGAATATTTTGGCGCGACTTGAATCTCTCGTCTAAGATTGATAATTGACAACTTACAAGCTAGTTTATTCATTTTTGTCTTCGATTAGTTATTGTGTTGCGGTGCTTTTGTGCGTTTTGTGTGATCATGTATGGATAACTGGAGGTTGTTACGTGTACTACTTCGAGATATATGCTTAATAAAATAAATCCTATAAACCGGAGAATATCAGCTAGAAGTAAATCAAGAGAATTAGATAATGTACAAACCTGATCATTGACCACTTGAAAAGCTCGAGCTCATGATACCCCCAGATCGATACTATATATGTCTGCAAGAGGGAGACGAATATATGGAACAGTGAGGTCAAACCAAGAGGCGAGATTATGTAGGAGAATATAGAAAACGGAAAGAAGCCGATGATTTTAGACATAGCAGGAAGATATTTCGTCTAATACTGGAGAGAAGCCGGGAATGGAAATCTAAACCTAACCATTTAGGCGAGTATGAAAAATTTCCAGTTTCATGGGTATCCTCAAATCAAAACATATCCAAATGCTATCAAACCCATACCCTCAAACCAAACACCCCCATAATATACTGACTGGATAAACAGCTTACAGCTACTTTTTAAATCGTTCAACTGTCCCCATAGGTTAGTAATACTCAAACCAAAGGTTAGGGCATGGTGGTTCTCGTTCAGAATCGATATTACATTTCTACTCATACTCATATGAACAAAACCAGCAAGATGAAAGTTGCTGAATGAGGTAAATACAAAAGTAAAATGGACCCAAATCTTAGATGTGCAGTGCTAGGTGAAGCTTACATTAGCGAAACAAGATTATTGCATCTGTTGAAACTTTTTCCTCAAGTATAGCCTGACTACATACATGACTGCTGAAAACATAAGATGTTGTCGGTTTTTTATCAGGGATTCCCATAACTAGAGGTGGCAGTTACGAACCATTTACTTAGGAATGGGTCGATTAGAGTTATGCTTTATTTCAAAAAGACAAAATAAATGTAATTAGCTCAAAGGGAAACAAGTAAGATGGGTCAAATGTTGCCCAAAATGTATTTTAAAGCATAAAAAAATCAGATTATTACGTTATTAACATAATTTATTAGCTATTGTAATCCTATTTGAGACGAGTGAACCTGACCCGTACAAAAATTTACCCGTTTTGACCCTTTACATAGCTTGCACGACCCACCCATTTTTTTGCCGCATCAACCAATAGCATAAGAAAAGCCATCCTTACCACCCTACATACCTTCAGTAATTATGCTTAAAACAAACCTTTTTCCAGTAATGATGAACATGGATAGTGATCATTGATTGCTTAAACAATCAATTATTCATTTAATTAATCGCACAGGAAAGCTCTTCCTTTAAAAAGTCTAAAAGTTGGAAGAATTGAGTTATACATGGAGACGGAAGACAAATAATAGCTGCACATATGTTATATAGTAAAATCTTTTAGCAGTGCCCGCTGTAAAGAAGTCATACCTACAACACTACACAATAGCAATAAAGAAACAGAATCCGATAAAACATATAGAAGAGCAAAATACATGATAATACGTTGAATGGAGGAAAATAACGCTTAGGCACTTGCAGAACCAAAATTACCATTATAAAACAGCAACTGTGAAAATTGCTCAGAACCTCCAATTTTTTGACAGCTTTTTTACAGAAAAGAAAAGGTCAGAGAGAAGAATTAGTGAGTGAGAATAACGATTTTGGAATCAAAGTACTAATTCTTCAAGAACTACAGCACAAGTGAAGCCAGAATAAGACTAGATTTTGCTTGATGTTGCAAGATGGATAATAATAAGTCAAGACTCGTTCAGGTTGAAACAGGTCACTTTTAGCATGATCCGAAATGGCTGGGTTCTAACAGGTTGACCCCGCAAACACTTTTTCTAGTTTATTATTTTTTATTTTTAGTGTGCTAAATGAACATATAAATACAAGAATAAATTGTTACAGTTATAATCTAAATGATTGAAATAAAATGATTTAGAAGGTTGCATGCATTCAATCTTTAACCCATTTGACATGTTTGAGCTAAAGCATAACCGCAAATGGATGCATTGATAAGTAAATGGGTCACAAATAGCACACGCACATATGATTTTCCATGAGCATCAGCGAGGGCTGTTTATCAGAATAAACCAGGGCTCTTCAAAATACATACAAAAATAAATCAAGCTCGGATTAATCACTAGATATCACCATCACTGTGTAAATGCAACAGGACATTGATAAACTCACTAACGGAATATAAGGTAAATATCACAAGAAAACCATCCATAAATAAGGCAACCATTTATTTAGTCAATAAGGAAAAAAAAGCAAACAATATAAGCTCAAATCACATCATTTTTCACTCCAGCTCATTTCTCCTATCTAAACAAGGCTTTCCTGATAGATATATGAAGAATAAATAAAGAATCCAAACGGAAATCCCATACACGGTATACGGATACTAATCTCTATGAATTTCTTCTTTTCAAGATCATACAGCAAAAACCCGTCATGGTTTACTTCCAACAGCACTACCTTACCATTGTTCAAACTAATGAGAGGCCTAACACAGGGCATATACCTCATACCCGAGATTGCTAGCAACTTCCTCCATGATTCCTTTACTCCATACTTTTCCATCACCCAAATGTCCACATAATCATCATGTTGAGGAATACCAACCATACAAAGACATCCTCCTAACAATCCTACATCTATCGACATATAATAAAGTGGAGGATAATCAGGCTGTGGCACCAAACGGAAGCTATGATTAGCAAGGTCAAAAGCAACTATTACTAGGTGATTCGAATCTTTATCGTCTTTTCTTGCTACACTCCAATGGATCGCACCACGGACGCAAACACTATGTGACATTGGAGCATTACAATACACACTGTGAAAACACTCAGGAAAATCCTGCTCCACACTTTGCCAAACATTCGATTTTAGACTGTAAACAAGAACTTTATAATCACATGAGCCCCGTCCTGATGTACTAAACTGTAACAACCTAACCACCTTGTAGTCATCATTGGCATTATCATAACCTAATGTATCTACGATAAGATATTTTTCGGTATGAGGTGGATAGTGTATCGGCATTGTGGGTATCAATTTATGTTTTCGGGTTGACGGGTTCCACAATGAAAGTTCTTGATTGGATTCTCCCCAAGATAAACATATTAAGCCATTACAAGAACCGAGATCTCGAGGGAAGAACCCAGTGAGATTGAAAGGAGGTTCCACCTTAACAAAAGTTGGATGTGAATTCAAAGATAAGGAATGAGAGGATATTATGGAATAATGGTGTCTCAAAAAAGTGAGAACTTTGTATGTTCCTTTGGATTGATTCAAATGAATTTTGACAAAACCTGGGCTATCAAGTAGCTCACGCCAATCTTTGGAAACAGACCTGCATCTTAGCAGAGTCTTCACTGGCAAGCGAGAGAGAATTTCTAGGAATGGAGGTGGTTCATCAGACATTGTTGTTAGGGAACAGGGGTTCTGATTTGACAGAGGAGGTGAATATGTTGTGCTTATATAGAATACAAATGGTAAGAACAGCCAAACAATTAATTTTCGGATAAGATCAAAATAATTGCATTTATACGGATTACCAAATTACTATAATCACAACCACTTTTATTAAATCGATATTATGTAACGGAAATGCTCTTAATTTTACTTATAAAAACTAAATGCTAACGATTCACTCATAATGACACACGACCGATCTTTGACTCTGAGAAAAACCCCAAGTCTAGACTTGGAAGTGAGCTTAATTCAAGGCCTTATCTCTACAACAAGCTCACCAAGTGGGCTTACTTCTAACTAGTTCAACTAAATGTGGACCCTCGACGACTAAGTCAACCAAAAGAGCAACACAAGAGATGGGTGGGGAAGGGAATAGAGAGAGATATATTTGAACAAAATGGGTACAATTAAACCACTGAGGGGCCTAGTGGCAAAAAGGCTTGTGACTATCACACTAAAATGTGTGAGGTCTCAAGTTCAATTCACCTTCTGAAAAGGGAGGTCTTTACCTAGTTTGAGTGTCAGAGCAATGAGTTCAAACCCTGTGAATTAGTCGGTCAAAAGTTCGGTAACCATGGTTAACCAAAAAAAATGGGTACAATTTGCGTTTTAAGGCAAACATGAAGACACCCTATAGACATCAGATCACTAATCTGAATCGATTCAACAACAACAACAACAAACCCATTCCCGCCGAGGCGGTATGGGGAGGTAAATGTAGACAGATCCTACCCTACACGGGGTAAACCCGTGGGTAGAAGCTGCTTCCAACGAGACCTCCGTGAGTGCATGTGCGGGTGAGAAAGTAAAGAAATAAGAGCAAATGACAAAAACAATATGCAAAAGCGACCAAAGAAAGCACAGAACAAGTAAACAAAGCATAAAGGGAGAAAGAAAACCGCGCAGCACACACAAAAAGCCAACAACAAAGCGCGAGAAAACAAAGAGCAAGGCACACCTAAAAGTAAACCAAACTAATGGGGAAGGGGGCATGAGCAAAGAAAAACAAGAAGCAAAACATACGGCCAAAAGCTAAGGCAAAACAGAAGCACCTGAATCGATTCCTTAAATTATATTCTATAATTTCACCCAAAATTTTTTACCTTACATATATCAAAATTCATGAATGTCTTGTATAATAAATTGAATCAAAACTTATGTTGGTACTCTCTGGAGATGACAGCACAAAGTAGTATCTATACTACTATATAAAGCATTTAAGTTGTGGGTTTCACAAAAAATTAAGATAAGGAGCTCCAATCATTGAGTGACATGTGTCATTTCTCTAACTAAAAAATAACAAAAAGGGAGGAGCTCTAACAAACTAAAATAAGGAGCTCCAATAATGGGGTGACACATGTAACTTTTTAACTAATTAATCACCTTTATTTTTAAATTTACATATCTTTTAATTCGTTTAATTTTTTTATGATCTAATTTCACCATATTTTTTAAAATTTTGTGTTCTTTAATTCAACATCCATTTTGATATATTTTTATGAGTTTTAGTTTTACATTTTAGTAAGTTTATTTTATTTTGATTCAAATTTTTATAACTTTAACCTTTATTTCAATCAATACAAACTTTATTTATCAAAATTATTTACTTTTGGGAAAGTGTTTGACGGGTAAGAGATTGTGAAAGCCTTTTTATATGCGGGAATAATGATGTCATGAAAAAGATAAGGAAAACCCAAACAAACACATACAACTAACACATATACATTTGGAGTGTTGTGAAAAGAATTCACTAAGCGGGTAGAGAATTGCGAGGAGAGTTGGGTTAGCAATTCATTTACTATATTTATTATATAACTATATTTATCGCCATGTTGTCTTGTGGTATCCAACTAGTATTATAAAATATACATGTTAAATAAGAAAATGAGATTATTATGCTACACCCGTATCTCTAGAAACTCAGTGTGTGGCCTTAGTAATCTAAAAAAGGACCCGAATCTTAGATGTGCAATGCTTGGTAAAGCTTACATTAGTGAACCAAAATTATTGCATCTGTTGAACCTTTTTCCTTCAGTATAGCCTAACGACCCTATACATGACTGATAAAAACATAGAATGGTCAGTTTCAGTTCTTTATCAGGGACTCCCATAACTAGAGGTGGCAGTTTCAAGCAAATAAAATAAAAATGTAATTGACTCGGAAACTGGTAAGATGTTTCAAAGGTTGCCCAAAATGTATTTTAATTTTAAAGCATTAAACCTCCTAGATTATTTAATTAAAAAAGTTCAGATTATTATGTTATTAACATAGCTAATTAGCCATTGTAATCATATTTGAGACAAGTGAACCTGACCCATACAAAAATGTACCCGTTTTGACCCTTTACATAACTTGTTCGACCCACTCATTTTTTGCCACATCCACCAATAGCATAAGAGAAGCCATCCTTACCACCCTACATACCTTCAGATAAGTCTCAAGATTAAGAAATATTACTAGCATAGTTGATAAATATGATCATGGGAAAGACTGGCCTGTGGACTGCTTAAAACAAACCTTTTCCAGTAATTATGAACATGGATAGCAATCATTGATTGCTAAAACAATCAATTATTCATTTAATTATATCAGAGGATAACTCTTCCGTTAAACAGTCTAAAAGTTAGAAGAACTGAGTTATACATGGAGACAGAAGACAAATAATAGCTGCACATATATTATACAGTAAAATCTTTTAGCAGTACGCGCTGTAAAGAAGTCATACCTACAACACTACACAATAGCAATAAAGAAACCGAATCTATTAAAACATATAGGAGAGCAAAATATATGATAATACATTTAATGGAAGAAAATAACGCTTAGGCACTTGCAGAACCAAAATTACCATTATAAAACAGCATCTGTGAAAATTGCTCAAAACCTCCAATTTTTTGATAACTTTATTACAGAAAATAAAAGGTCAGAGAGAGGAATTAGTGAGTGAGAATAACGATTTACTAATTCTTCAAGAACTACAGCACAAGTGAAGCCAGAATAAGACTAGATTTTGCTTGATGTGGCAAGATGGATAATAGGTCAAGACACGTTCAGGTTGAAACAGGTTGACCCCGCAAATACTTTTTCCAGTTTAATATTTTTATTTTTAGTGTGCTAAATGAACATTAAAAATACAAGAATAAATTGTTACAGTTATAATCTAAATGATTTAGAAGGTTGCATGCATTCGATCTTTAACCAGTTTGACATGTTTGAGCTAAAGCATAACCCCAAATGGATGCATTAATAAGTAAATGGGTCACAAATAGTCACACACACATATGATTTTCCAAGAGCATCAGCGAGGGCTGGTTATCAGAATAAGCCAGGGCTCTTCAAAATACATACAAAAATAAATCAAGCTAAGATTAATCACTAGATATCACCATCACTGTGTAAATGCAACAGGACTTTAATAAACTCAGTAACCAAATATAAGTTAAAAATGTCACAAGAAAACCATCCATAAATAAGGCCAACATTTATTTAGTCAACAAGGGGGGAAAAAAACAAAAAAAACAAAAAATAAGCTCAAATCACATCAATTTTTACTCCAGCTGATTGCTCCTATCTAAACAAGGCTTTCCTGATAGATATATGAAGAATAAGTAAATAATCCAAATGGAAATCCTGTATGCGGTTTACCAATACTAATCTCTTTGGATTTCTTCTTTTCAAGATCATAAAGCAAAAACCCGTCATGGTTTACTTCCAACAGCACTACCTTACCATTGTTCAAACTAACGAGAGGCCTAACACAGGGCATATAACTGATATCCGAGATTGCTAGCAACTTCCTCCATGATTCCTTTACTCCATACTTCTCCATCACCCAAATGTCCACATAATCTATATTATGTTCAGGAATACCAACCATACAAAGACACCCTCCTAACAATCCCACATCTATCGACATATAATAGTGTGGAGGATAATCAGGCAGTGGCACCAAACGGAAGCTTTGACTAGCAAGGTCAAAAGCAACTATTAAAAAATAATTCAAATCCTGATCGTCTTTTCTTATTACACTCCAATGGATCGCACCACGGACATACACACTATGTGACACTGGAGCATTGCAACACACACGATGAAAACAGTAAGGAAAATCCTGCTCCACAATTTGCCAAACATTCAATTTGAGACTGTAAACAAGAACTTTATAATCATATGAGCCTCGTTCAGATGCACTAAACTGTAACAACCTAACCACCTTGTAGTCATCATTGGCATTATCATAACCTAATGTATCTACGATAAGATTATTTTCGGTATGAGGTGGATAGTGTATCGGCATTGTGGGTATCAATTTATGCTTTTGGGTTGACGGGTTCCACAATGAAAGTTCTTGATTGGATTCTCCCCAAGATAAACATATTAAGCCATTACAAGAACCGAGATCTCGAGGGAAAAACCCAGTGAGATTGAAAGGAGGTTCCACCTTAAGAAAAGTTGGACGTGAATTCAAAGATAAGGAATGAGAGGATATTATCGAATCATGGTGTCTCAAAAAAGTGAGAACTTTGTATGTTCCTTTGGATTGATTCAAATGAATTTTGACAAAATCTGGGCTATCAATTAGCTCACGCCAATCTTTGGAAACAGACCTACATCTTAGCAGAGTCTTCACTGGCAAGCGAGAGAGAATTTCTAGTAATAGAGGTGGTTCGTTGGACATTGTTGTGAGAAAATAGGAGTTTTGATTTGACAGAGGAGGTGAATATGTTGCGCTTATATAGAATACAAATGGTAAGAACAGCCAAACAATCAATTTCCGGATAAGATCAAAATAATTGCACTTCTACGGATTACCAAATTATAATCACGACCACTTTTATTAAATCGATATTATGTAACGGAAAGGCTCTAACTTTACTTCTAAAAACTAAATGCTACCGATTAATGACACACGACCAATCTTTGACTGTGAGAAGAACCACAAGTCTAGACTTGAAGTGAGCTTTAATTCAAGACCTTATATCTACAAGCTCACTGAGTGGCCTTACTTCTAACTAGTTCAACGAAATGTGGACCCTCGATGACTAAGTCAACCAAAAGAACAACACAAGAGATATTCGCGCACGCGGGGGGGGGAGGGATTAGAGAGAGAAATATTCGAACAAAATGGGTACAATTAAATGACTAAGGGGCCTAGCGGCAAAAAGGCTTGTGACTATCACACTAAAATGTGTGAGGTCTCAAGTTCAATTCCTGCTAGGTGCAAACAACCCTAAAGTGGTCACGTCAACCTTCTAAAAGGGGAGGGGGATTAGAGAGAAATATTCGAACAAGATGGGTACAATTAAATGACTAAGGGCCTAGCGGCAAAAGGCTTGTGACTATCACACTAAAATGTGGCGGTCTCGAGTTCAATTCTGCTAGGTGCAAACAACCCTAAAGCGGTCACGTCAACCTTCTAAAAGGGGGATTAGAGAGAAATATTCGAACAAAATGGGTACAATTAAATGACTAAGGGGCCTAGCGGCAAAAAGGCTTGTGACTATCACACTAAAATGTGGCAGGTCTCAAGTTCAATTCCTGCTAGGTGCAAACAACCCTAAAGTGGTCACGTCAACCTTCTAAAAAGGGAGGTCTTTACCTGGTTTGAGTGCCTGAGGCAGTGAGTTCAAACCCCGCAAATTATATTATTTAATTATAAATTTTCACCCGATATTTCTTACCTTACATATGTCATCTTCCATGAATGTTTGTATAATTTATTGATCCTAAACTTAGTTTTCTTTGTTTATTACATGAATAAAATGGCTTTTGTTGGTATTTTGTGAAGCTGTAAAAGACAAGTATGGGACAATACAAAGTTGTGTTTTCTAAAAATATACATATTATATAAGATAAAAAAGTTTATTAACCTTGAAGTAACTCATACTCCTGTGTGACCAGGAAAGGTACATATTTGAGTTTTCGTGTACAGGGGTTCTCTCTCCTCACATACAGAATTCACAATCCCATTTGCACAAGGATAACTCATAATGTGGTTTTCAACTCTATGTAACAAAACTGAACGTGCACAAAATCTACAGTAAATGATGCCTAAGAGAAAGATTCAAAAGGTAAGACGGAATACAACAATTTACACAGTTATCTATATAGTTGAGAGTGCAAACTTTTATACTTTAGAACCTGTGATCGAAGCTTGATTCAGAAGGAAACACATCTTGAAATCTTACACTCAACAAGCCAATTAAGATCGCCTGCAAGAAAAAGAAACAACTTATCTGAGATTGGGGGATAATCATCTAGTTTCAAAAAGTAAAAAAAAAAAAAACCTAAACAACAGACACATTCACACATAAGTAAAAAACAGCCATTACCAATACTCAAGTGGGAATACAGATATCAGTCAAGCATATAATAGACTTCCGTTATGAAGGCATCCACTATGACAAGTTTATCAAAATGTTTATAAAAACTTGTTCAAGAAAAACATGTATAAAAAAACCAAATGGTCTACAAATTGTGCTCGACTTATATCATAGTGAAGTAGGTTTCTTAAATGAAAATGTTTATGGATCGTAACATGGTATGAAATGCAACTATATTAACCTTTATAAAGGTTTATCTTAGTAGATACTATTGAGGGTAAATAAGTAAAATAAGGGCAATGCTGATCTTGCATAATCAGAATAGGAGATGATGGTATTTTTATGATTCAAATAAGTAACCGTTTATATCTATAATTAGATAACGTTATAAGAATTGGAAATAATAAGAGAGATTTACATACCACTCGTACAAATTCCAAATATGAGCATATACATGAAAATCAAAAACTTCAGATCCCCATTTGTTTCATCCACAAGGACCACTTGAGCGCCTCCAAAATCATATCGTTCTTTTGCATAGCAGAAATCAAATTAGTATATGTTAATCTATCAGGCTCTATGCCATTTTGTCTCATTTCTCTAACCAAATCCACCGCATCTTCAACCATACCCGCGATTCCGTACGCCTTAATCAAAGAATTATACCCGCATAAATCCGGCTTCATCCCTGATTCCTTAAGTTCCATTAGCACATCACCAACTTCCTCAATCCATCCTTTTTCTCCATACATATTAATCATAATATTAAACGTATAATGATCCGAACGACAATTTGATTCCTTCATTCTCAAAAGTACGTTTTTAAACTTTTCCATTTCACCCGCTTTCCCATATGCATCCAGCATACAATTATATGCTTCAAGTGAAACAGAAAACCCATTCAATTTCATTCTTTTAGCAACCGAAGCCATATTCCTTAAATCTTTGCCTTTACCATAAGCAGCCACAATAGTATTGTAAGAAACAACATCAACACAACCTTGTTTTTTAGCCATCCAAAACACTTGTCTCACTTTTTAAAAGCCGGATTTCCCATAAACATCAAGCATTACATTAAACGTTATGGTATTAGGTGAAAACCCATGTTTAATCATATCATTAAAAAGCCTAGAAAGCTCATCAATAGGCAATGCACGAGCACAGCAATTTATAACACAATTATACATTTCTTGATCCCAAGAAAGACCAGCCTTCAAAATTTTGTAGTATAAATCAGCCAACTTATTTACCATCCCCAATCTTTGATATATACGAAGCATATCCCGAAATAAGTATATGTCTGGAACAATATCCTTCTGTTTCTCCATTACTTCCAAAACCGAGCATGCATCATTTAACGATCCTGATTTCACATACATCCTTACTACTATGCTAAAGGCTATTAGATCCAAAGCAATATCTTTTGACTTTAGCCTTAGAAAAGGGATTCGGCTTCACTAAACTGATTCAAACAACTATAAATATCGATCATAGTGCAAGTGATATGTAAGTTAGGTTTGTCACGTTTCGGCATAGATGTGTATATCTTGATAGAATTATCGAGACGACCCAACTCCTTACATGTACAAATTAACAAATGATATAAACTATCTTCAAAAACTTTATCTTTCCACTTTTTTATCCTTAGAACTTCGATTGCATCATCTACCAAAGAGTGTTTCACATACGCCATAACAAGAATCGAACATGATGTCTGGTTATTCAAAACATGATTGTACAGCAAACCTTTCACGACAAAAGGGACTTTTTCAAACCTTTCCGCCTTCTCATATGCTTGTGATACGATACTAAGAATTGATGACAACTGGCATCCGATCGTCATCATATCGTTGATGGTTCTAACAGCACCTTCTTCGTCTCCATGTTTGGCTTGCAGATTGATCATGGTAAACATATTTGACGAGTTTGGTTTAAAACCTAATCTATTCATTTCCTATAATACCACTCAGCCTTGTTTAACTCATGTAATCGACCCCAACCTTCAACCATGGTTCTATAAGTACTTTCGTCAGGCTCCAAACCAGCCGACACGAGATTTTGAAAAATTCTTTCGGCATCCTTCATGTTCGAGGCTTTACCATATCCGGTTATAAGCGTATTGTACGCAACTATATGAGGAGCGAATCCAGCTTCATGCATCGACACCAACACCTTCTCGGCCTCGTCTAATTTCCCACTTTGACTATACGCATTAAGCAAAACCAACCAATTTTCTCGATTCAAAACCACTTTATCCTCCCTCAAAAACCCAATAATCTCTTCCGCTTTTTCATACAATCCTATCCGCGTATACATAGTAATCATAGCCGAATACGCACTATTACAAACAACCCCGAACCTCCTCATCTCCGAAAACGCAAACTCCGCATCGCCAACATCCCCACCCCCGCCCTTCTGATAAAGACTCATAACCATACCAAACGTAGCAACGTTCGGCTCAACACCTCTCTCCAACATCATCTTAAACCACTTCTTCCCAACTCCCACATTCCCCCTCTTACAACACGCGTAAATCAACGTATTAAAAACATGAAAACCAACTTCACACCCCGACTCATTCTCCATTTCGTAAATCAACTTCTCCGCGTCCCAATCTTGCCGCCTTCCCAAAACCCTCAACGCCAACTTGTAACCACTCACATTCCTCACCAACTTCCCGTTCACCCTCATCCACTCAAAAAACTTCATCACCTCCTCATCACGCCCCCCGTCACTCTCCAATTTCTCCAATACTACATTACACCGTCCTACACTCGACTCAACCTCAACTCCAAACACACAATCATCTACTCCACCACTAATCCTATCATCCAACGCTACATTTTCATTCTCGGCATTATCTAAAATTTTTACCATTTGCGAGTCTTTTGCATGGTTTTCAAGCCGTCTAACCGCGTCCATATGTTTCTTCGCCGTTTGGACTTACTAGTATGATATAACTTAGGGCTTTGTGTGACCAAATTAGTATCGTTACTTATGTCTACAGGCCTGTCTATATAATCAGTGTCTAATTTAGAAGCCCTAGGTTTTATAAAGGTGTTAAATGAGGCGTTAGCGAAGCCGATAAGTACGGAATTAGGTTTTTTCGAGTTGTCGAAATGAGCATAGCATTTACTAATTGAACAAGACATGATGGTAATAAAATATTTAAAAAAAAATGTGAGATGACTTACTAGAGGAGATGATGATAATGATGAAAATAGGAATGGGGATTGAACTTATGATTTTTGTGTGAGTGAAAGAGTGATGGGTTTTGGGGGGAGGGATAATGGAAGGAAAGGTAACCGCAAATTTGTTTGGTTGGTTGAACGGATATATACATTTTTTGCCAACTACCAAACAAATTTATGAAATGTCAATAACGGTTGTTGTAATGTAACACTTTCTCAAGATAAAAAAAGAAAAAAAGCGTCGCCATTATTTTTACATCCACATAAAATCGCTGTATATACTTTTATTACTTTGTCGATAATGAAAATGATATGTGATATCGAAAAAATGTTATGTGATATGTTATTAATTGTTACTTATAAACTTAAAGTGACCAGTGTTAAAATGAAAATGATATGTGATATATATGTTATTAATTGTCGATAATGAAAATGATACTTGTATTCTTGTTTTTAGGATTTTAGTGATTAATTTTGGAAATTCCCGTCCAAGTTAATCATCCTATAGAAACCGTCCGAAATTAATTTATTAGAAATTAATTTGGAAAGTCCTATTTGGGACTGCTTTTGAATGTTTTGTCTCATTTAGGATATGGATGCGTATAAGCTGTTTTACTATTTGAGAGAATTGACAAGATGTTCACTTTCACTCTACGAATATGTCTTTAATGCAATTCAAAGAGTGAGTTAGGATTGCCTTCCATAGTTGCACTAGGTAAGCAGTAACAACTCATAATTACGTCTTTTCATGTTTGAATATGTATGTATATATACAAATTAATTTTTTGAATATGTTTTTACAACGCAATCATGACAATTGATAAGAGTTGGACCCTTGTATCCAACCGTAATTCCCTGAATTTTTAAATGGTCTTTTGCATTCATCGCGCATTGTAAGCCATTGGTAAACCCCATCACAAAAATGATTCATCCCGTGTGTTCGTTGTGGTAACGCTCCAACTAAATTGGGTGCGCTCAAAATCTTGAGTTACACATATCTAAATACGGGTTTGACACACTTTATACCCCTTGAAATATCACGGTGAACCACTTCCTCCACCAGTAGTACATAACATACCACAACCACCTTCACTTTGAACACATGAACATGGATGCATTCTTCCAAGATATTTCTGCGATAATGTCCCAACTCCACCATCTCAAACAAGGTTTCTCAACGGATCAAACAATGGTCCTCAACCACTCAAACCGGTGATCATAGTTGTACCAGGTTGTGATATGACTACATTGGGCTTTACGTCGAGCTTCGGCATCAAGGTCTTACATAAAATAAGCGATGTCGGGTTTAACAAGATTCTAGCTCTTTGCAAAAGGCATGTCCCCTAGTAAAGGATTCAATTTCCACCGTCGTACTATGAAATCAAGAAGACATACAAAGATATCGGGTTAGGATACGAATCGATCCATGCTTGTATAAATGATTGTTTTTATTTTGGGGATCGAGATGAGAACAAAATTCTCAATAATTGTCCAATCATAGCGAGTAGATGGAAAACCAAAAGACAACGGAAGAAAGTTGCCAACAAGGTGTTTACTTTCGTTAAAACCTAGACTTCAACGTATGTTCAACACAAAAGACATCGCAAAGTGGATGACTTGGCATGCTCTTAGACGGTCTAAGGAAAGCGGTAAGATGAATCACCCGTGTGATGGTCAAGCATGGAAAATTTTGACATAATGAAACTGAGTTTCTCGTGACCCCAGAAGCGTCCGATTAGGGTTGGTGGCGATGGTTTCAATCCGTTTGGCAACATGAGTCAAGGTTACTGACGACGGCGGTGATATTGACAACATACAACACACCCCTCGGATGTGTATGAAAGAGACTTCTTTAATGTTGACGATGTTAATTCACGGCCTAAATCACCGCAAGGACATTGATGTTTTCTTGCGACCTTTGATCAAAGAACCGATGCACATCGAAAAGAACGTCTTGAGAGTGTCTTTGAATACCTTGTTAATGAACGACAAATCCAAAGACACGCTAAAGGCAAGGCAAGACTTGAAAACTTTGGGAGTTCGAAAGAGTTGTGGCTCGTTGATAAAGGAAACGGAAGTTCGATAAGCCTCATCCAACGTACTCTTTCACACCGAAAGCAGAAAACTTTTGTAAATTCATCAAAGGAGTTAGACTACGATGGGTTTGGATCGAACTTCAAGAAAAAGTGATCACCGATGATAACAACATAATGAGCCTAAAATCTCATGACGTCATATAATGATCGTGGTTACTTCCTTATGGAGTTCAATGATACTTACCTAAAGACATTTCAACCCCATTAATCGAGCTCTGCTTATTCTTTAAGCAGATTGTGCTCAAGTTTGATCTGAGAGACATGGTGAAAGCTAAAAAGCAAATGATCGAGGTTATGATTAATTTAGAGCAAATATTTCCTCATGCTTTTTGACATAATGATTCATTTGGTTATACATTTACGAAGAGGCTATTCTAGGTGGCCCCTTTACTACAAAGTGGATGTATCCATTTGAAAGATACATGAAAAACTAAAAATTATGTCCGAAATAAAGCCAAGCACGAAGGTTTTATAGCGAGAGGTTATGTTGCGGAAGAAGCATTAACTACGTTCGCGTTATCTTAAGGATGTCGAGACAAGATTTAATCGTCTTGGCGAAATGATGATTTTCGAACAACCAAATAAATTCCGTGTGTTCGGTTCAGAGGCAAACCGGTGGGTAGAACGCCCGACCATGTTGAATCTGAGATGTTATGCAGCGGTTGTATGGTTTATACTTAACATGATCCGAAATAAGCAGACATCTGGCGTACAAAAGTGCGTTTCTTATTTTTATATTTTGAAGAACCCTTTTTTTTCTTAAGTTATTTGTTTAGATGACTTATTCATTACCTTTTGCGTGAATTTCCTAACGATACCGTGGAAACAAGTTTTCCTCCTGGTTCAATCACAAGGTAAACACATTAGATATATTACCTTGTAGTCCGAGTTATTGCTCATCTAAATCATTTGTATCTCTTTCGTAGATTCGTGAAAAAAGCGTGGCAAAGACCCAAGTTGTAGTCCCGAGTTACTCTCTTTGGCATGTGGACCTTCATCTAGTGCAAGTACATACCCGCATGCATAGTGAGCGGTGTGAAGTTCTTGGTGCATGGTAGCGATAAACTTCATACCACTCAAGCGGTGGAGTTTCAACACCGGGCTGTCAACTAGAAGATGATTTGTTTTTAGTGGGATATGGATCTCATTTGAGTGTAAATGATGAATCAACAGGTGGACGCCCACCGAGATGTTGTTCTTTGAAGAAGATGCTGATTTTGTTACTAATGAAGATAACGTCGTTGCCCATGTCCTGATGATGATGATGTTGGCGTGTCGATGATGATGAAGTGAACCCCACTATTGTTGTTGAAGAAGTTTTATCTAGTGATGATTCGATTATGACAATTAATTGTTTTTGAATTGTAATTTGATTATGACAATCATTGTTTTTAAATTGTAATTTGAATGAAATTGTTACTATATGTTTATATGAATGTGTATATTAGTGTTAATTGGTCCACGAAATTATGTGTTCTTTTACTTGTACTTTTACGGATGGGCGTGTATGACCTAGATCACACGCGGGATGTCGGCGGTGATCCACCAAGACGGCCCTCATTTACTTTGCCGGCTATTCGCAGTAACAAATTGTGATTTTTATTTTATTATTTTATTTTTATTATTATATGATTTTTATTGATAAAACTAAATTTTTTACATGTATTTTCACAACTTAATAACTTATATTTGTAGGTTCAATGATCACCGTGAGGCGGCAAATCGGGCCTTAAGGAAGGCTTTTAGGGAGAATAACGGACAACCTTGCCTATAGGCTTTGATACAGATGATCAAGGCACCTTCACACCGGTAGGCACTTATGCAATGCGTTAAGTAGTCTTATGGGGAACAAGTGAGGCCACTTCCCTTGATGCCGATTGGGAAGAAATTCTCGATTCTTATAAGGCGCATATAATGCCGACCCTCTGAGTTATATTTATTGTTTATTTTATTTCTATTGTGATTGTTATTAACCGTTTAGATATGCTTGTTATATTTAAATTGTGTGTTTGTTTAAATGCGTATACTTTTTGTCGACCTATTTCAACCTGGCGCCTTGGTTGAATAATGAGACGATTCACGGTTGGACGAGAATGTTTATACGGTGGGGAAAGGATAGGACTTGGGCTATGGTTACAGCAGATGACGCTATACCGAAAATACAAACACAGCTCAAGTCTAGATACTTTGATATCCACGAGACACCCAGGCGGCAAGTGGCACATCCGCCACCCAAGAAATCTGGGGAACAGAACCCAAGAGGAATGGGAGATGTTGGTTGGTGGTGGTTAGACCCAAAGCGGATGGCAAGATCGACCACAAATGCGTAAAATCGATCAAAAACAAGATTATAACTTACCAAGGTCGATAATCGTTCGTTCAAGGACGCAACATTCATGTAAGACTCGTTATAATTTTGTGATTTTTAAAGGTTTTTATATTGTTTATATTTACCTCGTTATCAATTTATTTTATATTGTATGTATAGAGGTCAACAATAACAATCAAAATGAAGACCGCTTGAAACACGGAGAGAGGCCATTCAAAAAGATGGCACATTTGAGACGAGAGAGAACGAGACGGCTTACGTAAGTAGTTTATCTCTTAACATGCGTCATTATATTAAGTTACTTCTCATTTATTATTTTTTCCTAACTTTTTTTTTTTTTTTTTTTGAAATTACAGAATGAGATGAGGGCCCTTCAAGAGCAAGTCGAGCCGGTCTCATCCGTACATGAGCGGCTTGGAAATATTGCGTGTAGTTCGAAAGTGATAACCGCCGAGGCGGGCGGGGGGGGAGGTTACCCGGTGGTGGCTCAACCGCCGCAGTTCACACGTGGGCATGCTATCAAGATTACGTTACTAGGGAGCATATGGCGGGCGATGAGGGAAACCAAGGCCGCTCAAGAACGGGCTCGTCAGCCGAGGCGAGCCGCGGCTAGGCAAGAGTCCGCCATGGCTAAGAGAAGTTGTCGCGCCCAAGCATGATTGGGACATACTGGATCTTACCCGAATTTTTGTCCCACTACAACTCATCACAAGGTAATCCATTTTCACCTCCTTTCCTCGGTACCCATTCCTACCCTTTTCCCCCCAGGCCCTTATGGTTTCCAAGCTTCCACTTTCAACCCCAATAATGCATTTGGGTTGTTATCGCCCACCTTTCCAAACTCTATCACGTGCCGGTACTAGTTCGAACTATGCTATGCCGCCACCGGACCTTAACCTGTACAACTCACAAAATAATCCCCATTTGAGCCAAAATGATCATATTGATAATAATGACTTGAATAATAATGATGATGATAGTGGGGATAATAATGAGGCGAACAACGAGTCGGGTGACGAGTCGGGCGGCGATTCGGGCGACGAGTTCTTCGAGGAGTAAGCGGGAAGTTAGTTTGTATTTTAGACTTATTAATATTATGGAATAGTATTGTATTTGTCGAATGTTATTTAGGAAATTTGAGACATGTTAGTTTGAGACATGTTATTTAGGAAATTTTGCCTTGTTGGTTTGAGACATGTTAGTTTGAGACTTGTTAGTTTAAGAGTAGTTTACTTTGTATCGTATTTGTTAAATGGTATCGTAGGGTGTGGAATGTTATTCGATCCGTTTAGTAATTTGGTATTATATCATTGTCGATTTGGTATTGTGGATTGTGATTGATTCTGAGTTGCATTTGTTTTGGTAGATTTTTCCTAAAAATCCGGAAAAATGCAGTTCGCAATTTTTTGGCCATCCAGACAATTAGGGACGACATTGTCGTCCCTAATATACAAAGCATGTCGTGCCATTCTCGCACAAAGTGGCCACTGTTTTTCCACGTGTGTATATAATTTGTACGCGACAATGTAAATCTTTTGCAATTTAATTAACTTTTAGGTTAATTTAAAAGATTTAAAAAAAAAAAACGACATTGTCGTCCAAATCGATTTTCGGGTTGAATTTTATTTGGGCCCCACAACATCCGTAGTCCCAAAGTCTAAAGCAAATGTCGTCCCAAATTTTTTGTCAACACGATAGGTTCTGCAAAAGGCGCGACATGTCGTGGCTTTTTTCGGGTCGACATTGTGTGCAATTTTGGGACGAGAAAGTCGTGCCAAATCTTACATTTTTTTGTAGTGACTTTCTAAAAAAAAGGCAAAAACCGTGCAAAAAAATTTCACTCGCTTACGTGTTAGCGGACGATTTATTTTTAGTGGGATATGGATCTCACAAAAAAATAATCACCCGTTGACATGTCAGCGAGTGAGTTTTTTGTGGATTTTTTATGTGAATGTAGCAAAATCCAGAAAAAAAATGTATGTTAGCAAAAATCGCGAATCGATAGTTGATCGGTTGATTTTTTTTAGCTCGTAATTGATCAAGGCGAGATAAATCTGTAATTAGTTAGATTGGCATTTTTGCTAAATTTTAGGTATTTTCGGCGAGTTTTAAGTATTCTTGACAAGATTTTCATCAAAAATAATTTGTAATAAATATAAATACATGACTATAAATGATTAAAACAAGTTTATGGCGAGTTATGAGTATATCCGGTAAGATTATCGGGTTTCCGCAAGTTTGACCATTGTTGACCTTTGTTGATAACGGTTGACCAATTTATTTGACCTATTTACACAAATCGAAAGGATTGATGGTCGATTAGCGCTTAAAAGACAATTAATCGGCCTTGTAGGCCTTTTTCTGAAACACTGCAAAAAAGATAAAACTATTTTTTGTTATTTTGTAATCAAGGTTTTTAAAAATGAACCGAATGACCAATCATTTTCACGGTTCAATCGATTCGGTTTTGATAATAGTTGTTGTTTTCTCGTAAGATTTGAAACTTTCAAGAAAGGTTTCAAGGTTTACAACAAGATTTAGAGCCTCTTTATTTTTATTTATGGAATAATAAGTGGGTTCACATAAGTTTATCATGGGTTTAGTATTCGCCAGTAGTGCCGGAATAATTTATCTATTAAAAAAAATCTATACTACTTATAATATGAATGAAATGGTTTTAAAGTAAGAAAATTATACAATACATAATGCACGATTAATGATCTTTCTCCTCAATCTTAATTTTAAGATTTAAGTCTTAAAGTCTTAATGCAATGTAAAATACAAAACACTATTAATATGGTCAAAATATTTAATAGGAATTAATTAACGGTTAATAAATAAAATTAATGTTACACAGAAATACAAATTATCAGATATTGTACAACCAACTTAAACACAACTCGTGCGTTAAACGTCCTATACAAATAATAAAACATTATAAGAATATTAGCGGATAAGTGGACGCAGTGCGGTCCCTCGGTCAGAAGGGCACGGGTCAAGCGGGATCGAACTCAAACGAGATTCGAACGAGAACGGCCAAAGCTCTAACGAGGTAGCGGACTAAAAAATTCTTGATCCTCAAATTTGTTGTAAAAAATATAATAAACTAAAATACATAAAACGGAAAATTTTATTTTTTAGGCAAGATATTAAATAAGTGGGTCCTATTATGTCCTTAGCTAACGGAGAAAAGAAACGCACCCTTAAAGGTTTTAGGCAAGATTTAAGAGATTTTCGTGAAGTTTTGACCGGTTTCGGCAAGTTGTAGGTTTCCCGTCATCTTTCCCGACGTTAAAACCGGTTTCCAATCCATCTTTGCTATTCAAGATGATTCATTCACACCCGTTTTCACCCGGGTTTAAAATACCGGCCCGCCACCCGCTATGAAAATACTTCTTGTAACATATTAGCTACAAAATTCTCCATTATTATTGAGTCGGGTTACTGGATCAAGTTATTTCTATTAACATTATTGAGGAAGAGAGTTTTTGACTTAGATATATGCGGTATAACTTGATCCACATGATAATTCTAATCGTTTCCTTATCCACCCTCGACATGTATACCAAATGAGTTTTGAACCCGAAACCTCTTTTAAAACATGACTTACCACTAGATCACCTTAAAAGATGGTTAAATACACCACTTGATAACAAATTACCCAAATTTTGATTGTAACAATCTTTATTAATCAATTGTCTATAAATTTAATTTGATGATGAATATTAGGAAAAAGGGACAAAGGACTAACTGATTTCTAGTGATGCTTAATATACACATCAATCTAAACCAAACTCAACTTCTCAGTTAACCTCTGTTCATTTGGTTATGTATGCCTCGCATTCAGTTTAGGTTATGATTCATAATCTGAAAAGCATAAATATGGGCAAACTTTAAACCTCAAACGAAATGAAAAAATATACTAATGTCAATACTCACCCATTGGGGCATAAACACACCTCATGTTCATCACCTGTTCAACTCTTCTGCATATGTAAACACCTCTGAAATACAAATTTAAATTACAAAATAATCAAAATTGTTTATATGAGATCTTCAACACTCATTCTATCTGATGTTTAGCCGGTTGAGGGTATGTGGTCATGGACTTGTTCCAACTGGGCTTAGCCGAAATTGTTCTTTACACTTCTAAGTTATCAGGTTGCAATTATTGAATAAATTTGCAAGTTTAGATCCAAATACTTGTAAATGCTTCCTCAAGGGCTCGTTTTCTGCTTAGTTCCAAGCTCCACCCTCCAGCTTTACCGCCGTATTCTGCTTTCAGTCTCATCATTTCTTCATCATCCATATGATATGCATGCAGGTCATCACTGGCTCCCATCGGGACACGTTGTGTAGGTCGAGGTTGTGGAATTTGTCCTCCAGCAACTGCAGGGACATAACTCCCGTCTGAAGCTGATGCCCCAAATTGGGAGCTTGTGCCTGCGGTCTGTCATGGAATGAAAATGCATAAAGAGCTGAATAGGTTAAATAAAATAGCAGTAACAAGAATCCCAAATTGTAGGTTATGTAAAGTTTAATTTAAAGCAGCACTCTAGCAGGTTAAGATATCACGGTAAATATCATAAAAGAGTACTCACAAATTCATTGCCTCTCCTTTTGACATATAAATTGCTCGTACTTTCTAACTAGCTTAACATTATCAAAAATGATACAATCTTTTTTATGGTTTCTATGTGCTTGCTTTTAATGCACCTAGACACCTGGTAGACGAGGAGATTTTTATGCCAAGAGGATGGCTTAAAAGGTTGGCAATTTGACAAATTAGCAACTAAGCGAGATCAAACTAACATGTAGACATTCACTTAACACTTATACGCAGATCATTTGGAGGCTGTTTGAAATTTTTCAAGGCTAAAAGGCAAACGTGAGTGCTAAAAAATAATCTCAGGGTTTAATATTCTCCTGAAGATCATGTATATCTTCTGGTTATCAAAAAGAAATGACAGAAAAAAGGAAGACTGTCTGTATATATAAAGCGATGTGAGAAGGAGAAAATAAACTGATAACAAATACATGCTGAAAAAAAGCTAATCCAATAGTCAGCGCCCTCTTCATTAAGCCCATTGTTTATGTTGAGTTTAAATTCTAGTCCTTTCCTCAATCTAAGCTATTTTTCTTAATCTAAGCCATGGCCCATTAACCCTCTACCAACCCATGTTAAATCACAACCTAATACCCTTGTGGATAGAACACTGTGTATCAGCAATGATACAGACATGATCATTCTCCTTTAAAGTTATATAACCACCAGAATTAACCAAAATTATTCATTGATTATATGATGTTAAATAGCATAGTAGTCATATCAACTGATAATTGATAACCTAAACACACACACTCTTAATAATCTAAGCAGACCAACTAGTCACGTACATTCACATATGCAATGCCATAGACATGCCTCAGACAATAAAAACGCAGAACTGCCTGTTGTTCCACTAACACTGTGAGTTGGTTATGATAATATAGCAACCTTAATATAAAAAGAAAGCAACACTGGGACTTCTACTATCTAAATGTCAACAATCTTTGCAACATGTTCAAACTAGTGAAATGGCATCCTGACTTAAAGATATCATTTACGGGGCAGCAAGCACTGCAAACTTCGTTTTCTTAAGCAGCATTGCAGAGCCCAGTTAATGAAACCTTAAATAACCCATCCACACGCACATGTTTATTGTGCATGGATGTATTAGCAAAGGACAAGACTTGGGGTTCGCTCCTTCTAGGTTCTAATTACCTAATTCACCACAGCTCTGATTGAGATTAAAAACATGGTCAATTGTTTCGTGTTGGAACTCTTTAGATTGGTCAAGAGCATCAATCCACTACATACCATCAAAATGTGATGATTCCTATCTACATGCTAAGGATTTAAAGCAATGTTAACCAGGTCTCAAAACTAAATATTAGCAAGAACAGAAAAACTAACCATATCAACATCAGCCTGTGCAAGTTGCCCCTTGCTTGCTGCCAGTGCTGCTGCATATTCTTCAGCCTACGTGACCAAGAAGAATTAACCACTTAGTCAAGCTCAAGATGACAAAGCACACCTATTTCTACCATTAACCATTTCACAAACCTTACGAGCTTGGGCATTCATTATTTGTTCTGCATTTTCTTTTTGGTAGCGTGCAATCTTTGCTTCGAGAGCAGGAACGTTATTTCCCTCAACCAAGTCTACAACTGAAATAAACAAATGCAACTGAAACTACATTTCAACTTCCAAGTTTGGGTATCATAAAAGATGACTAGAGAAAAACTTACTCATGTCCTCTACATCCTCTAAATAATCATTATACTCTCTTAATGATGAAAAATCCTCCACTCTTTTATTAAATCTGTGAAACCATGAAAAAAGTAACATTACACAAAACGAAGATTACCCTGAAGTGAACATCAAATTGAGGCACATATAAGATACAAGATCAGAGGTGTATATGGATCTAAAACGTTGATGCAAATTACTAATGTCTACACCAAAATCATTGATAACGTTTTTACGGGTGCCTAAATTTCTCACAATAAACAACGATTTTTCATTAAGTTGTTTGGGTTGTTTCATCATTTTTCACACTGTACTTTCTCCTAATACCAATTCTAGATGTATAAAGAAATTACATCCAGCTAAGACTTAAAACTTCCATCAAAATCCGAGAACACTGCCTGTTTTTTGTCAGTCTATCCTTTCCCCAAATCCATAGGATAATAGAACAGAATCCATCAGAACAATCATGATTTTTAAACCCAACGCCTACACCATAGTATTATGCGGTGCATCCAATGCTCGATGCAGTCCGAAATCCCTTTCGCAAGCTTAAAAACCATTTCTTTTAAATTAATAATCAACCTATTTTGTCATTTTAAATTAATAAGTAAAGCTATCTAAAACTTTACGTATATATGATAAAACAAATTCAATCGAAGCAAATTCAGTTACAAGCTACAACTCGAACCAATAGACTATATCCCTATCGCAAAACAGACACAGATTTCATCATATGACCTCGACCCTTTTAGACCCGTGATCCCAATAGACCCATGTAGACCCAGACCCATTTCGACCCGAATCGACCCATATACACAATATGCAGGGTTAGATATCAAATCAATAAACCATCCAAGTATAATTCCTAAGCTTAAACATAGGCGTTACTATATAAAGTAATATCACTAAAAAGTGAATTAATAGTCTACCAAATCTGCAGCTATATTGATTACGACGTTATATGAAGTAAAAAGTAAAAACACTAAAAGCTGAACTATATATATCCCTACTTAAATTCATACGAATGAGCTATAATTCCGATGCATCTTTTTCCACAAGCGGCGTCCTAAATAAACTAGGGTTAATTGCTTAGGAATCTATTACAATTCTGTGTAGTGGACTTTTTTTTCCTATTAAAACACAGCTTTTGAAATTTGTGCTTTTCTGTGTATCCTATGACCATTTTACCCCTCGGAATCAATATAGTTGTTAACAACTATATTTATACCGAGGGGTAAAATGGTCATTTTTCACGAGCAAAATACACAGAAAAGAACGAATTCAAAAGTTTTGTGTTTTAACAGGAAAAAAAGTCCACTACACGGAACTATAAAAAACGGGTAAGTTAGATACACAGAAAGCACGAGGAAAATAGTCATTTTTCACGAGCAAGATAGTGATTTTTCAAGGAACTATACTAATACCGAGGGGTAAAATAGTCATTTTTCACGAGCAAAATACACACAAAGCACGAAAGAAAAAATAGTCCACTACACGGAACTATAAAAAAAAAAAATGGTAAGTTGATACATTCTCAGGCAATTAACCCAATAAACTATAAACCCTAGAATTGAATCACCTAGAATTAAGTTAACAGGCTATAACAAATGACGTCATAAATGAACCCTAGAATTGAATCAATATATCGCTAATAGGCTGTAATTGGGAAGGTTAAACAAATGAATTAACAGAAAACTACGTCGTTTTAGGATTCTGTAAAAGCTAATAATAATAATAAGTGAATTGAAAGGATAATAATGTGATTATATACATGTTGCCGATTCGTTTACGGATAGTCATCTCCTTAGCGAATGAGTTTGTATGAGATACCACCATCTTTTTATCCGGCGGTGGCGCGTGGGGCGGAGCGCGTGGAGGACGGTGTGTGCCGTTTAACTCACACTGACTGCAAACTGTGTGTCTCTTGAGTTTGGGTGTATGTAATTATGATTTTTATAAATTAAACACTAGATGAAAGTTGTTAAAATTATTCTACAATTTATTTTAGGAAAAATTCTGGTATGTTTATGAGCATTTGAAATATATAAATTATTTGCACTTTAGGAATAATCAACTAACTAAATGTCCTTTTATTGCATATTTAGGCTGGCTCCGGTACGGGGCGTTTGGTTGGGATAATTTGGAGTACATTGAGAGCATTTGCATTTTAATTACCTTCAAATATCATGTTTGGTAACTCAAATGGGGGTCTTTGAAGTAAATTATAATTCCACGAATTACCAAAATGAAGAGAATTAGAATGCCTCAAAAAAGTAAGAAATTTTAATTTACTTGAAAAAAAATTATTAACTTATTTTCTTATTGTTTTTTTATAAACTTTTAAATAAAATATTTATGAAATTTATATTTAAAAATAAAAAATATTTATAAATTTGTCAACCAAAACATGCGAAGGTATTTTAAATTCGAATTTTAAATTCGTGAATTTTAAATTCTAAAATTTAAATTTTAAATTTAAAATTCTAAAAATTACGCCAACCAACGCCACTAAGGGTGTGAGATCGACTCCACGATCGATTCACCATCGATCGCCTTATATGGAAGTCGATCGTCCAACCTTTTTTCAACAACATGGTCGTCCCCCCGATCGATAGAAAGAAACGAATAACAACAAAAATGCCCCCTTTTTTTTATTTGAGATGGTCGTTTGCATCTTGCGTACCACACGTCTTGTGATTTGGCTTGCGTGTTGGGAAGAAGACTTGTGTAGAAATGATTTAACTTTGCATGAACAGAAATGATATTGTGTGTTTATTTGCATGAAACAGCTTGGATCTCATTTATATGTTTATGGGTTTTAGCTTTCCATGATGGCACATCCTATGTACAACACGTATAGATATATATAGTTGAGTCATGCAAATTACGTACTAAGTGTAACACAAATGAAACACGTTGCATGAAGAGATTATATATTATGTGATTAAACTTATCATGTACGAAGTGAAAAAAAAATAAAAAAAAATATATGATCATGGTCGCCTTATTATTAGACCCAATCACTGAAAGTTGGAGAGAAAGCGGCGACGCGAGAGAAAAATGAGGAATTGAGTCCACTTCTTGAGCGACCTTATATTTTAGCGTACTTGTTGTGTATAATTATTCTCTTACTCATGTGATTTTGACAAATAGAATCGTTAACGCTCAGTTCTCGAGTTGAAATGCAAAAGGAAAGTAAAGGAAATGGTAAGTTTTTTGTGTTCTTGAGAAAAAGAGGAAAGGAAAATGGAAATGAAATAGAGAGGGAGATTTTGTTAAGTAAATCTTCCTCCCACTTTTGGGAGCAAAGAGAAAGGAAACGGAACGGTATGTTGTATAAAGACTAATATACCCTTTTTCAAACATTTAACATTAACAATTAAAGGGCATATATGTAATTTGACCAAGTTATTTTCCTTTTCCTCTCACTCAAGAACATGATTATGATTCTTTCTTTTCCTTTCACTATCTCGAGAACATAACAACTAACACTTACTTTTCTTTTCCTTTCCTATTCTTTTCCATTTCTTCCCTAAAAACTCGAGGCGGGCGTGAAGTGCGTTTGGTTTGTAAAGGTGTTAGAATCATATTTGGATTTGATAATGGTTTAAAAAAAGTATGAGAGAAAAATAAACGATACTCCTCCGTCTCAAAATTATCATTACTTAAGATTCATTAATAATTTAATAAAAGTGGTACACTTTAATTTTCAACCATTCAAAAGAATATTCTCCACTAAATTCTCTTTCTTTACTATAAAGGAAAGTGAATGATAATTTTGAGACACTAAAAAAAAAGAAATTGACAATTATATTGAGACGGAGGAGTAGTATAAAATATTATTCGTTTTATGAAATGTGATTTGGAAAGTATTTGGTATTATATATTATTAAAAATAGATTAGTGGCTTTTGTGTGGTAGAGAGATTGCTTATAAAAATTTGGTGGTGGAAAATTAGTCAGCCCCACAGGAACCAACCTTACTACTATGGTTTGAGTCTATGGGTGTAGTTTGATAACTTATTTTTTTAATTTGCAACCAAACATTTATAATTACTATCATTGTAATTCTTTTATTCTAAACCCATGAAACAAACGCCTCCTAAAAGAAAGAATTGGTGCTTTACACATGTTATGTTTTTGTTCGGGCACGAGAATGAGTGATAGCAATGCATTTAGGGCTGTGAATAGAAAATTTTATTATTTCATATAAAAACTGTATAAATTTTTTTTTTTTTTTTTATTATTATTTTTTTTTAAATTAAACAAATTTGGATTCAGCAGAATGGTTTAAATCAATTGACACGTGAACCGTGCACATAGACGGACTTTAGTGACCGGGGCGGTACTGCCCTCCCATAATTTGAGGTTTTACTTGTATTCATTAAACGGAAATACAACTTTGGCCCTCTCAAATTAAATGTTAACACTCGGCCCTTCCAATAAATTCACTCAAGTTCTGTCTATACCCGTGCATCTCTATTAAGGTGTCTACCGGCCTTTTATCAAGGATCTAATCCCATGCAATGAGGAGATGTTCAAGTGACAATTAGGCAAAAGTTGAGATTAAACTTAAGAGTTATTTCTTCAAAAGCCGTCCTTGGCCGGTTCGCTAGATGTTTGCAGCGTCGGACGAGATTGAATAACTAGAGTCGGTGAAAATAAATCACAATAATGTTATTACTTTATGTAGTAACTTGAAGGTGTAGCTTAATGGTGGATTGGTGGTGGTTTGTGATTCTCGAGTACGGATCCAACTAGTAGCAACTATTGGGCAACTCTTGTTAGTTTAATGCACATAAATTAGTAGTCGTGAGTTAGGATCAAACTCGAGATCACGGGATTACACACTTTACGTATGAGAATTAAAGTTTTAGTAATTAAATATAAAATGTTGTATTTAGTTATTAATTACACGAATAACGAATAACGAACGTTAAATAATTAAATGTAATGTACTAACGGTCGTTAAATGTTAAAGAAAATGACTAAAAGAGAAAATTAGAAGTCAAGATAGTTCTAGAATTCCACTTAGGGATAGAACCGATCGGGCATTAGGTGGGCATATCCTAACCTAACTTAGACTCTAAGTTTCGACAAATATAAATACAAGGCTAATGTTCATTGTTATTATCTCTTGTACACGTAACCTAAACCTAAACTTGTGTTTTCTTGTTCCTTGGTGATAAACGATCGGCCATACCCTTTCATAGGGTCGATCACTTTGTTTTTTTTATAAACAAAATGTTTTGTGTTCTCAAACTAGCATTTAATTTAATTCGTTATAGTACGTGTGTACAAGAACGTGGTACTTACACACTATTGTAAGTATCTTGGATTGCATTGCAAAAACGGTAAGGGACCCTTATTAGGGTTCATCTCAATTGCTAGCTTGGAATTGATTCTTGTTTAGCTAGAATCAAAGGTGCGTATACTTTTATGTTTTAGTTAATTAATTATTCATTATATGTTTCTATACGCTTTCACATATGTACTGTTTATTGTGTTTAATTATGATTGTCATGTTATTAAAATTCCAACAGCTCCGTGTAGGTGAGTAGGATTAAAGGAATGTAAGGAAATAGCCATTTCTTAAGGTAGATGGACACTCTTTTGAGCACGCGGTTGAGTTTGTTTGAACATTTACTTCCACATATTTTCCTTAAAACTTGAATCATATGAGTTGTGAGAAAAATTGCAAGAAAATTTCATAGACTTTGTCACATGTGATTTAAAATCTTAACTCTATCTCGTGTAACTAATTTTATCAGGACCATCCCTTCAGATGTTGCTTGGCTCGAGTGGCTCTTGCTTCGGTTCAACACCGATCGGGTGTCCATTGCACTTTGGTCAGCGTTAATTGATGAAGAATTGAAGACCATGCTCGTGGTTAAAACTTAGAAGTCGAGCTTCTTCCCTTCTTTCTTTCTTTCTTTTTTATTATTTTAAATGGTATGTCTTGTATGTTTGAGGGTACATTTTAGTGAAGAAAGTGGTTAATGATGATTATAAACACATTGCGGGGTAAAAGGGGTAGGATAGTGGTTGAAAAGGAAAACTGATATGATGATGATGCGACACTGGTAGCCTGCAATGATAGCCAGCATGGGTGTGGTGCGGTTTCTCTAAAGGTTTAACCGTCTATGTTCATTTTCAAGACTGCTGCAACTTTAGACAGCAGAAAAAACGTTACAACGCTATTTTCTGCATCCCGGTTTTCTTACAGATGGATACGATTACCATTATTCTGCATAATAATCGCTTTCAAATACACATCCAAACACACTCAGCTCAGGGATCATCAAATCATCAATAAACAAATGATAAACAGGAACAGATGATCAATAACGATAACTATAGTATGATATTAGAAACTGTAATATAGTTGCATATATAGTTTTACATATCATATTATATTAAACATACTATGTAGTTGATAAACATAAGAAAACTTCTTAAACAACGACCAACCTATAAGCATCATAACTCTTACTCGTCTAATCACATAAAAGATGTTCATATTCACGCAAAAGGTCTTGGGACTTTTCATGAATGCTCATATCAACACTTCCAAATCCCTGTAAAACAAGGGCTATCACTTCAAAATCTCGCCATTTTCAGAAATGTCAAACAAAAACCTTGGAAGAGACGCGATACGCGGCAGATGATGCACCAGATCAGCATACGAGTCATTTCTTGCAATACCGGATTCCTGGCCGTCATTTTGAGTCTCGTTTCCATATGTAGAATTGTCATTTCCATCTTGTGGTGGCATCTGGCTTGAACTAGGAGTAGAACTGTCATTTCCGTTTTTCTGAGTCATAGTTTGGGGCAGTAGGAAAGAATCATAGGCAGATTGATCAATTCTGTTTTGAGGGTAGAACGCACGTTTCCATCTTGCTGACCAAGAAGGTTGCAAAAGGAATCGACTCTTGACATAAGAGTTGGCTCGTCTGAAGCTGATGTCAATTGGCTGTCACCAAGTAGGAGCTCTGAAATATTATCTAACACAACTCGCGCGCTATTGTGGGCAGCTGATTTGCCAGAATATGGTAGGTTCCCGGATATATTTTGCTCAGAACAACTGTTATCGACGAAGTTAACAAGATCAGAAATCATTGCCTGTTCAGTATCTTTCTGCCCGTCGATATCCATAGATATACCTGATAAAGAAACACCAAATAGAGATAAATGGACTGATACAGACATAGAAAAAGTATGTGTACAACTATTTAGTCCACGCCAGAAAACTCTTTTTATTTCTCAACATGGATGGGTCAAATCAAAAGTTTAGCTAAAAGGTGTACGGGTCAAAAGGATTGGAAGTCGACCAAGCATAATCATCTTGCTTTTGCAATCATAATTTAAGCATTGATTATTTATAGGAGTGACTTAGATAGACAGAAACATGTATGTGGGTCAACCAGGCTCGTTTCAGCCCATACTAAAATGTAACTTGATTTGACCCATTATGAAACTCGACCGATACACAAATCTTGGCAAGTCTAAAATTAAACCATATGTGTAAAAAGTGCAACTGATTCTAGCACTCAAACATCAAAAAATTCGTAAAACTGTACCTGAACTGGAAGAGTACGCCGACATATCTTGATGATTCAAACCAAGTGAGCTGGAATCCAAGATATTTGACGAAGAAGTTTGTAAAGTAGATGGCGAACCCATATTCGCAATATACATTTCGGGTATGTTAAAGCCACTGGTTCCTGATATATCATAATCCCTAATGGAAGGTTTTGGTGGGAAATATGGGTGGTTCAAAACGAAGTCATGCTGCTGGCTCAAAAAGTTGAGTCGTGTATCACACTGGATAAGTTTTTCATAGTGCTTGTCTAGCACTCCTTGTGCGCATTGCAGAAAATGTTGCCTAAAAACAATATTCAGAAAAGAAAATTATATCTTAGCTAAATGATTAGGAGATTTTATGCAGTGAACATACGGTTTGGGAAACTTTCTATTGCAGAAGATTTTGCCAATAGATACATGTTTCCTTTTTTATCTTCTACAGAAACTGAATCGGCCCATGCATAAGTAAATGGGTCGAAAATTTTCACCTTAATATTGTAAAAAGAACTCATAAAGGTTTGGTATTCTAACATAGGGCTATTGTAATTACATCAAGGTCATTCATGAAAGTGGTTAATTAAGAAAAAACCAGTAAGTTAATACCTGTGTGTGCTCGCTTCTCCATCCGTAAAATCTGAAGTTGCCCTCCACTGTGTGTGTTTTCTAGGCTGCGGGTTGATTTCCTTGAAATAGAGTGGTGGTTTATCAAGCTGAAATAAAACAATACTATATGAACACAAATTGACCATGCTAACAAAATTTACAGGATGCAAGAGTGCAAAAGAGAACATCACCACTATGGTCAAAGTTCCGAGTCCATCAGCTGCACTGTTTGTCTTCAGAGCCATAATATCCGCCCAATTGATTTCAAATTTTTTCTTTAGTCCGCCATCAAGAACTTCCCATACAATCTTATGCTTTGAAAAGTAACATTTCGCCACTAGATCACCTTCATGCTTTGACACATACTGAAACAAAAAACAAGTTTTGACCTTAAAAGCTTTTCAGCATTCCAAGATATAAGATGTGCGGGTTCAGCAGCGGGTAATTTGTGGGTTAAAACATACCGGGTCAGGATGGGTTGCCCTACAGACACTTTTTTTCCATATATTTTATACTTGTATAAAACAATTAATGTGTTAATATGATTACAATAAAAAAGCAGTTCTGTAAGGAAAATGATTTAGGAGGTTCACTAAAAAGTGATTTCGGCGACTTTCAATATATCTTACCTGTTCCCGTTTCAGCTAATAAATTTATTTGATCCGTTCGAGATATAGAAAAAACACAGACCGACCATTTAATAAATGTGTCGACATTGCCACATCTAAATAATACGAGAGGCGATATCCAAAACAAATACCTCCCATTGCCCGATCCTTAAAACTAAAGCTGGAAAATGAGAAGCCTTCAGCCTATCATTGGAACCTGAGGCACGGGCCCGTGTCCTTGACTTTGATTCTCTCTTGGCTTTCCCTTCAATGTTTTCAACGGGCAATTCACCCTTATCAGCTCTGCTTTGATTGAGCCTCTTTTGAGCTAGCTCCAACAGTGATGGGCTCTTTCTCAACCGCAAACCCAAAGGGCTCGGTTCATTGAGTGGGTTGTAGTGAGATTCTGGGACTGGAAGCTCGTTGTTGTTATGGATCAGTTGCTAAACAAGTCAATAACACACATGGTCACACGGCAGTATACAATTAACAAGTTAAATTTGAATAGAAACGAGTATATATGAAAATGTAACACCATATTTGTATATATTGAAAGCATATTGCCTAAAAAAAAGAAGTAGGTCATTTGTATGCGACGAATCCTATAAGATAGTGAACCTCTTTACGCTTTGTATAATTAACTGAATATTTTTTATGGACACATTTTCATGATATTTATTTAATGGTGCCTGTGTGTGCATGCGCCTAAAACTAACCTAAATCCAAGGACATATGGAATCGGGTGCTAAAATGTGCCTGAAACTTTGTCAAAACATAGAAACGTTTCATCGATTCAATTATAGTAGCTATCTAAAATGTACTTGAATTGCATAAGCTTTTAAGGTAAATACTTTTAGAACAAATTTTCTCACTTGAAATACATATTTCCCAAAAGATCACATGGTTAGTCTTATTCTGATACATAACTCCAGTTCAACTCCTCCATCGTTCTGTTACTCACCATGTATCAAAAATTATGAAAGCATTCAATTTACACGCAAACTAAGAAACATTATGAAAAACAACTACATTCGCTCTACACTAAAGTTACAAAGTTTTCTACTAAGATTGCAAGTCTTGTGGGCATTAGAATAAAAGAAAAACGTTTCAGTTCTTGTGTGATGGAGAAAGTATAATGTTTTTATGCAGTTATCCTTTTAATAAATCAAAAAGACCAATGTGCACTTATTTGTCAAACGTACACGATTTCAATTGAGAGAACAAAACGTGTCTTTTTATTAACCATATGAATCATTAGGTAACAATGAATGAAGAAATAAAAATAGAACAAATTGGTTTCGTATGACGACATTTGCCACCGTTTATAAAGAAATTTCTCTTACAAGTGTCATGATACACTAAATATATACATTTAGTAGTTTTTTCCGTGTTAACTTAAGTGCCAACGCTCACAAACCAAACCGGTTCACGTGACTTGTGACGATACATTGAGTAATTAGTCTGCATGGTCTTTTCTTACACGACTTCAATTGTATAATGCTGCTAACCACTACCGACTATGAAGTGGCACCTTTATTGAATGATTAATTCTAGTAGTCTTACAGAAATGCAAAGATCAAACAATGCACAAGTCCTATGTTCATATCGTATGTGATAATTACAAGATCATAATTAAATTTAGGGTAAGTACCAAAATAGACCGGTCGCCTTAAGACTTATCACTTTCTAGACCTAAAATTTTCAAAAGTCCAAAATAGACCGGGCGACTGGGCAACTTGTACAACTCAACCATTAGTCGACAAATGTCCACTTGTGATATGTGAATTAATCTTTTTTCGATTTTTAAGGACACGTGTTCAAACGCAGACACGAGTTACCTAAAAAATGAGTCGGCCTCGGTCTATTTTGGACTTTTAAAAAATTTTAGGTCTAGAAAGTAATAAGTCGTAGGGCGACTGATCTATTTTGGTAATTTTCCCTTAAATTTACTATGCATTAGAGTCAAGTTAAAACTCACAACTAGATCGAAATGAATTTAACATTTTACTACTATTTTTGGCTTCAAAAAGCTAAATCAAACTCACAACAAAGCAGTTCAGTTCATTGGACAAGTGACGATATAGTGATTAATTAGTCTACATAGCTTATCTTACACGACTTCAATTGAAGAATGCCACTAAACAACGTCGACTATCAAGCGGTGCCTTTATTGAATTATTAACTCTATAGATGCAAATTTAAATATGAGCAAGTCTTATCGTGTGTGAGACTACAAAATCTTAACACTATTGCAAGTTTACACTCGCTTGACAATCTAACTTAACCTTGTATTTTACTAGTATACTTGACAATAAAAATCGTAATTTATCTTGTTTGCCAAGGCATAAGTTGTGTGCATCATCATTTCCTAACATAAACATTTATCTATGAACCCAATTTAAGCACTCGATTACAAGTCTAAAACATATCGTAACTTGCACAAGCATTAAAATAACCCTAAAACCATCTAGACTTGTTGCAAAAACATTGACTGTATAATTGTTTAAAAATGTATCTTGTCATTTTTTATAGTTGTATGTAACATCATTTCAATTGGATCATTCTGTAACTAACTTTTTTTAAATTTCGATTATTTTGTGTATCAATTCCTAAAAATACTTGATTCAATTCCCAAAAATCTTTATTCGATACTTAAAAATACATCAATCGATACACAGAATAATCAAAATTTACAAAGTTAGTTACAGAATAATTGGATTTGAACAATAGTATACATAATTACAAAAAGTGGCAAGTATGATACATATTTAAGCAATTAGCCCTACTCAATTTGTTCCATGTATAATTAACCAGACACTCATGACAAGTCACGCAACTCGCTAAGCGGTTCACGTAACTTATGACGTAAAATTGACAAATTAGTCTAGAGTCTTTTCTTACACGACTTCTATGCTAACCACCACCGACTATTCAGAGGTGTGTTTATTGAATCATTAATTCTAGTAGTCTTTGGTAAATGCAATTTTTATATGAAGATGCCTAGAATTCATCTAATGTGTGATACTACTAGATCATAGCAAGTATTCCAAAAGGATAATATCAACTCTAATCAAACAACAATCACTTTTACTTTCTACTATCATATTTGACATCAAAAATCAAAATGTAGCTTCTATTTTCCAAGACATAAATTGTTTGTATCATCTTAGCAAAACTCATCAACATTCTTAACTAGCATCAACCTTAAAAAAAACACAAAAACTATCAATAATTGTTATATCAAACATGTGATTTGCTATCCATAGCCCTAAGGGCTAAGGTTAAAGAGTGGTTAATTTAATTGTAGGGGATGGACGTTTATTATTTCTGTAACAATAAGATGATGCATGTTTTAACAAATTAAACATAGCCCTAACCTTAGGGCTTTGTTTAGCATTTTCCTTTAAAAATTAGTTATGCTTAAAAATTTCCATCCATTGTTGCAATGTATCAACTTTTATAAATATAACCATTCTTACAGGATTTTTAAACACCCCCCAAAAAATAGTAAAAATATCTTATAAAATCTCGATTTTAAACCGTAAAACTTGATTTGAAGTTCTCACAATTTATTAAAGAACACACACCTAAATTATCTTAATCATTACATATCATTTTTATTCTAACAAAAAAAACATACTTCTACAATGCAATTAAAAAAAACAAATATACTGTATATAGAACATTCATTATTTTATTCATGTAAATTACTTAAACAAAAGAAATAAACTAGTTGCATGCATAGGTTCACACAATCATAAGATTCAGTAGTCTATTCTAATCAAATTATTAACTTTTATAAATCCTACTTTTAACCATTTATGTCAAATAATTAAATCATATCCAAACAAACAAAACATAATTAGTAATAAAATATTTCATTAAAACCTACAAATTAACACACATTAATGAAGTAACCAAAACAACAAACACACATTATTAACTAAACATTTAGACCAACTTAAATAAACAAATACGCGATAAAAAAAAAAATTATAAAGTTATTAAAAAAAATCAACCTGACTAGTAGCCGTTTGCGAAAACGAAGACAAGGGTTTCCATCGTTTAGCAAGCGGCTCGTCGTTAGAAAAACGATCAACTATCATTGGAGCATCGTCTCCGGTGAGAAACTCCGGTGAAGGGTCAGGCAACTGCCACACATTGTTGTTTTCTGATGACATGAACTCAACCATTAACTAACAAACAAATAATTTAAAAAACTGTGTTGTAATAAGCTGTATAATTTTTTTTAGTTTTTTATAAAGCCCTTTATAAAAGTGTTGTAAATGTGAGTGTTTAGATGGCTTTTTTATAACTTATGAAAAGATTCATATTTGAGAATCTGAGAAACCGAGAGAGAAATAAAAAAGCTGGATGAAGAGAATTGGAAGAGTGTTGCTACGTGTAAATATAGTGAAATTTGAGTGTGGGAAATTACGATTATAACCTTGGATTTTTAATGTAGAGAAAGTGAATTAATGGTGTCAACTCCTAAGAAATAAGATATTTTTTTTTAAATCGTTTATGAATTTTTGGCCGACTAATTTAGAAGGTTTGAACGCAAAATGAAACCAGATAAAGCATTTTTTATTTAATAGATTGGTTTGGTTACTTCAAAGTTGATTGCACCTAAATTAAATTTAAGACCTCAAGCATTTTCCTGTAATAGCAACGAGAACTAAGAAATAGTGTTTTTTTTTTTTTTTTTTTATGTATTTGTATTTTAGTAAACATATTTTTAGATTTTTACGCTCAATAATTTATACAAGCTCAAACGGCGTAAATCCATTTTCCTAGAGGTTAGCGTGACTAGATTCGTTATTGAAGGCAGCGAAAGTGAGCGCTCGCCTAACGCGTCTAATTATAACGGCGTAATAAACTTACTTAGATTAACAATATTGCATTCAATTCATGATATATTATTATATCAATAGAAATGATATTACGGAGCAAATTGTCTACTACCATCGTCCCAAAATTATTATTCCCTTTTGGTTTTTTCGGTCTTTTTTTTCAACTTTGACTTGAATATTTTTATTTGTGCTATACAATAGTTGATGAAAATTATATTTATGAAACTATATTTAAAACGCTATCCATTCATATATTTTCCATCAAGGTTTATATGACACAAATAAAAGTATTTAAGGTCAAAGACGTAAAAAAAATACCAAAAAAAATCAAATTAAGACAATAAATTTAAGACGGAGAGAGTATCAATATTTGATTGAATTCTAGTTACTTGGCATTAGTCATGTGAGCCTCACATGAATTTTCACTTGAAGCCTAAAAAAACTTGAGAACAGTTGTGACGTAATTAAGTCCTAAAAACATCCCTGTGGTTTGCCCCGTGGTGTTGTTTTCATCCCTAAACTTTTTTTTGGCACAAAATCATCCCTCCGTTAGTAAAGTTGGCACAAATACATCCTCCGTTAGTAAAGTTGGCACAAATCATCCTCCGTTAGCAAATTCGGTTAATAAGGACTATGATTGCAAATTTTCTCCGTTATCTGGACCGTAAAAAATAAATAAGTATACCGTCGGACTCGTTTTTCGTGCTCTTTCCAATGGTATGCTGAAATTTTTGACTTAGTTTGAACCTCGAAAATGCGAAAATCATCGTTTTTCTTTGTTTTGCATTTTCGATGTCCAACTAAGTCAAAAATCCCAGTTATACCGTCGGACTCATTTTTCGTGCTCTTTCCAATGGTATGCTCGGGAATTTTTCGACTTAGTTTGGACCTCGAAAATGCGAAAATCACCATTTTTCTATGTTTTGCATTTTCGAGGTCCAAACCAAGTCAAAATCGAAGATATCGAACTCGATTTTTCGTGCTATTTCAATGGTATGGGAATTTTTCGATTTAGTTTGGACCTCGAAAATGCGAAAATCACCATTTTTCTATGTTTTGCATTTTCGAGGTCCAAACTAAGTCAAAAATTCCCGAAGATACCGTCGACTCATTTTTCGTGCTCTTTCCAATGGTATGCTCGGGAATTTTTCGACTTAGTTTGGACCTCGAAAATGCGAAAATCACCATTTTTCTATGTTTTGCATTTTCGAGGTCCAAACTAAGTCAAAAATCCTCGAAGTATCGTCGACTCGTTTTTGTGCTATTTCCAATGGTATGTTGGAATTTTTTCGACTTGGTTGATACCTCGAAAATGCAAAAAGAAAAATGGTGATTTTGCATTTTCGAGGTCCAAACTAAGTCGAAAAATTCCCGAGCATACCATTGGAAAGAGCACGAAAAACGAGTCCGACGGTATGCTGGGGAATTTTTGACTTAGTTTGGACCTCGAAAATGCAAAACAAAGAAAAATGGTGATTTTCGCATTTTCGAGGTCGAAACTAAGTCGAAAAATTCCCGAGCATACCATTAGAAAGAGCACGAAAAAACGAGTCTGACGGTATGCTCGGGAATTTTTTCGACTTGGTTTGGACCTCAAAACGCAAAACAAAGAAAAACGATGATTTTCGCATTTTCGAGGTTCAAACTAAGTCAAAAATTCCCGAGCATACCATTGGAAAGAGCACGAAAAACGAGTCCGACGGTATACTTATTTATTTTTACAGTCCAGATAACGGAGAAAATTTGCACCGTTAGTCCTTATTAACCCAATTTGCTAACGGAGGGATGTATTTGTGCCAACTTTACTAACGGAGGATGATTTTGTGCCAAAAAAAGTTTAGGGATGAAAACAACACCACGGGCAAACCACGGGGATGTTTTTAGGACTTTACTCTAAAAGTTATTTAAAATTTAAACATCTAATATTTTAGTGATTATAATAATTACAAGAATCTGCCAACTTAGCCAACCCTAACTTAATTTTGTTTTAATTATATAAGTTGATTTTGTGATACATGTTCTAAAGTAGTTTAATTTTATTTTTGATATATTAAATTATGTAATAAAAGTTAAGTTACATGATTTGGTTAACTATTACATCACAAATTTTATTGTCAAGATCTTAAAATATGTGTTTTTAGTGCAAATCAATGAAAAAATTGAAGTATAATAAGAAAACTAACAAATTACAACTATTATTGTATTCAATATGAATTAATGAGTATTTTAAGATATATGATATGGTGATGTAAATAATGTTTTTAATGAGTGTTAATTAAAAAAAATAAAAACATGTTTTTTTTCATGCCAAAAAAATTCTTTTCTGAAACTAAATATTCACATAAATGCAATAATAATAATAATAATAATAATAATAATAATTTCATCTTCTTTTACCTTAGATTTCAAAAAATTTATACTTTTTTAAATAGTGATTACAAAACTTATGATATAATACAATATGTAATGATAATAGAAATAATAATAATAATATTACAAAATTTAACTATAATAATATTTAATTAATTAAATCAGTTGTAATAAATATTTGTAACAGTAATACAATTAGTGTAATATAAGGTACTAAATAATTTGATATAAAAAAGTAAAGGATAATAATATAATGTAATATGTAATAATCACATATAATATATAAAATAATATTTAGTTTTTTTATACTGCTAGTAAGGTATTAGCTCGTTGCGGTGGCGGGTACCCTGATAAAATCTCTGATGAATCATGTATTATAATTTATTATTTTCTTTTTTAACAATAAATTTACGGATATCAAAAATTACATGTGACGTATTTAAACTCTTTAACTAATGGCAGTGATTTTTATTATACGGTTGTGATAATAAATATTTTACTGGGCAATGTTTTTTCGTCGTTCAAAATATTTGTTTGATTAAAGCTAAGTTTTATAGATAAGGGTGTTAAAAAAATATGTGAAACGACAAACCAAGCCGACCCGCTCAATCTGAAACCGCAAAAAACGATAACTAAGAAATCGAATAAAAAAAACAGAAATCGATAAACCCTCTTATCGCGGTTCGATTTCGGATTTTATTCTAAATATCAATGATTACCCAAATCGACCCGTGTTTTTATACATATAGTTTTAAACAAATTAAGGTTGGGTTAGAAATATATGCAGTATAATAAAATACAGAGAAAACAAATACGAGTTTCTTTCTGACTAAAGAATTGCAGTTTAGGATTATCTTAAGCGATTTTTATTATAAATGTAACGATTATATCATACGTCAAAGTCTATAGCATCAGTTTTAGTAAATTGATTTTCGAAAACCTTGATTGTTAGTGCAAATATTACGATATTTAAATTAGGGTTATATACAAAGAAGTCATTAAAGTTTGCGAGAAAGTTGTCCTAAGCCACTAAATGTCAAAGTTGTCATCCAGATTACTGAACTCATGAAAATCATACACTTCTCTAATTTCAGTGTTAATCAGGTAACTTGAACGCATCTTTTTTCATATGTTAATTAACGCAAATGTCGTGTTTAAAGTTCAGTGATGTTGATGTATATTCTTATATAGGTTCAGTAGCCTCAAAATGATTGTTTCAAAAGTTCAGTAACGTAGATGACAACTTTGAAACTTTAGTGACTTAGGACAACTTTCGCGCAAACTTTAGTGACTTCTTTGTATAATAACCCTTTAAATTAAATGGTCTCTTAGATATTAATAATGAAAAACATGTGACTTGTAATACATAACGTAAAATGCACAAGCTACTCATAACCACAAATCATTAAAGCATACTTACATCAACATCTCTCGACGTCTCAAGTATGCTTCACCATATGTTCGAATATGTTTTTTATGTTGCATTATGATCAAACCATTTAACAAAGTATTGAGAATGTCTAAATAATATTTTTCTATCACTACGTAAAAGTTGGCGTAAACATTTTTATTCAGACATAAGTTTTCATTTGACGTAAACCACGTACAAATAATGAAACTATAAAATAACATATTTTTCATACAAATTGCATTTTAATGTTTGCAAAACATTTTTATAAAAGTTCACTTACAAATCATTTTTCTACAAGTAAAATGTTTTAATAAAATGTAAATTAGATTTGGCTTCAAAAACGTAATCTTGCAAAATTATGAAAGATTTTATTAAGATTTACAAGCCACAACAAAAGACAAACAAGAGATGGATCATGGCAGGTCATGGATCCCTTATATAGGGATCCGTGGATTCGTAGAAGGAGCTTAGAGAACATCTTGTTTGGCTATAAATACAAGCCATGTGCACACATCTTTTCTCACCTCTTGCATAGATCAAATCGAATTTTTGCAATGTCAAAACATACATTCTCATGTTCTTAAAACCATCATTAACCCTTGACCATAATGCTTCTAGCTCTCATTTGTTGAAGCCTATTTCTATTTGATTATCCATCCACGCAAGCTTAGAGATCTTGCCATCCTCATCTACCACAAACACATATATGAAGATCCACCAGAACAAGATAAGAGTACTTGTCATCTTCATCCATTGAAGGCTTCTTATTAAAAGAAATTCATCCATTTCAAGCTTAGAGCTCCAAATATCTAGATTAGGCATTGTGGAAAACTGGAACGGGGGGTTGAATAGTTTTACCGATTAAAACTTTGTTTTAAACTATTTAGATTGACTTATGTCAATCTATTAGATATGTATGTTGGATGTTGATAGATAAGTATGTAAATACGTAATGTAAAGGTAGAGAGTAAGAAACACAAAACCACGACACAAGTGTTTATAGTGGTTCGGCTACAAGGACACCTTCCTGGCCCTACTTCACTCCCCGAGTCACCTACTCGAGAGTTCGTTAGCACTACACAACACAAACTCCTTGTGACGGAGAAGCCTTCACAACGTCGCCTACTTTTTATCCGGTACAAGACTAGACACCGGGTACTCAAGGTAGAACCAAACCTATCACAACGTCGCCTACACTTTATCCGGTACAAGGCTAGATACCGAGTTCCATTACAAAGGAGGAACTACTACCTAGCACTACACAACACCTATCTCAAAGGAGACACACTCCTTATTACAACATCATCAAGGATATCAATATCCTTTGCCCAAACTAATCTATCTTGTACATCGATGCACCTTATCGAATGTACACCCTAGGCACCTTTCACTAATGCCTTCAAAACGATCCTCCAACATCTTTCACTAATTCCTTCAACACGAACCTTTGGCATCTTTCACAAATGCCTTTGACATGTACGTTTGGCATCTTTCACTAATGCCTTTGACTTGACCCTTTTGGCATCTTTCACTAACGCCTTCAACACAACACTTCGAGGGAGGAAGAAAGAACTATCAACAAGAGAACTTTAGTAGTCTTGATGATGACAAAACTTGGCAACTCATGGACTTGAGCTTGCTCGACTTCAAGAGGTGGTGATCTCGCCTTTAAGAGAAACCTAGAGAATCACACAAACACAAAACTACATAGAAAGATCCTTTGGATCTGAGGTTAGAGAGTTTACAATACTAAGATAAAGTATGTGTAAAAGTGGCAAGTTATAATGAAGAAATTGCTCACTATTTATAGGCAAAAACAACTACTGTCCCCCGGATACCTTGCTTGAGGGATTTGATAACGCTACACGCGTCGTTCGGGGTCAAAGGAACTTCCTTTTCGTCGAGCAAGTTTTTCAACACCCTAGGCAAGTGAACCTAATCGTTGTAGTGTAGTATTAGGGTAAGCCACGGGTATTGATATCGCTCTCTCTGGGAATAGGAATGCTAGTGAGAAGTTACTACGCTAAGGTTGGGGTTGAGGAAGATTATTTTTATCTTTTATATTTTTAAGGAAAGGAAAGGTACGAATCTCGGGGTTTGGATTTTGGGGTTGGTATTGCTACCGATTACTCTACTTATCTAATTATCTAATCTAAGGTGTATGTAGTCTATGTCTAATTATTGTGTGCTCGATGATAGTTTAAAGATGTGTTTACTTAGGTTTTACTACTCCTTAATTATCTCCTATTGGTGGTTGAATTGTCACGCCCTTATTCTTAGTTGCGTTGTGTGTCTAAGGTTGTAGGGTATGCATTTCTCCAACTCTTTGAACTTACCAAAGGGTCTCGTCTACAAAACCCACTAGGATAATAAACTCTTACTCTAAGGCACTCTTTGGATGGTTTAGCTTACAACTACTCAAGGAGTTATATTCTAAGGTTCACAAAGATTTAATCAAGCATTAAGTACACAACGAATGACCTATCGCATTACTAGATCATTAATCAACTAAGATAAGAGACAACCAATCAATATTCAATAATTAAGTTTCATATTCCCTAGCAAACACACAAGTAAATTAGCGGACATGGAGAACATGCAAGCATACACACAAATAATCAAAGACATAATTGTATTAATGAAGTAAAACACTTATCTTGGTGTAAGATAGGGTTTGGAACCCTAAAATCTTGTACAAGATGCCTTGGTTCGGTTTAGGTTTTACTCCAAAAGACTACACATCAATATCGAAAATTCGGATTCTATATATAAGATTACATCTGCGCGGCGCCACCTTATGTTTTGTGACGCCGTCGTGTCATGTCATTAGGGTTTCGTCTTGGCCACGTTAGACTTGCGACGGCGCCACCTTATGCTTGTGACGCCGTCCTCTTCACTTTCCGACGCCGTCTGGATTGCATCTAGGCCGCCCGAGTTGCGACGGCCTACTCTTTTATAACTTGACGTCGTCACTTGAAAATAGGAGTTTTGGCTTCGTCCGTCACAAAATCCTCCGACGGCGTCGTAGATTAGCGATGACGCCGTCACCTTGTCTTTTCAAGACTTTGAGTGTCTCGATTCGACTTTGGCCATTTTCTTCAGATATTCGCAAGATTTTCGTCCAAATAAGTGCCATTCCAAGATTTTGCCTTCAAGAGACCTAAAAGTGAAAAGGAACGATATTAAGCAATAACGGATACAAAAGTGATCAAATAAAGGCTTAAACGACCCTCAAAAGGTACCTTTAAAACCTTATATCGATTCTTCCAACAGATTCTCGGGATCCGCCATACGCTCCTCCTAATTATGGGTCATGGATCATGGGTTATGGACATTGGATCATGGGTATTCAAATAGATACAATGTATCTAGAATATGCAATACATCTAGTCAATGGGTCATGGGTTAGCTCCATGGGTTATGGATAATACCCAACATGACCTCATGCATGATGTCATGCAATGCGTCATGGGTTATGGATCATTCTCCATGGGTATGGGTCATGTACTTTGGGTTTTACCCAACTACATTCAATGTATCTAGTTAATGGGTCAAGTACTTAGATTCTTACCCATTACATTACCTATTACAATATATACTAAGTATGTATATATATATATATATATATATATATATATATATATACCCATTATGTAAACACTAGTTGTTATACATATGCATTTCTATAGAATGTAAACACTATTACTTGTTTAGTGTTTTATATGAAAATGTAAGTGTGTTAGTAAACTATTGGCTCAAACCATTTACGTATTTTATTTGTTTCGTTAAAATGATTTTACGTTTGTTATCGACAAAACATTAGAAGATCGTAAAATATAAATAAACGTTTTTACGGCTTATTTGTATTAACAGGCATTTATATCCATTTGACACTTATGTCATGTATCATCATTATACAACTGCAACACCCCGAAATCGTTTTTAAGTATTTTAATAATTAAGTGTCGTGAAATAGTTTGACCAAGAGTTTTATGTGTTTAAAGACTCAATATGAATGGTTACTCAAACCCGATAGTCAAACTATAAGTTTGCATAGTATGTAAATGGTTTTAAGAAGTTTGATGTGTCACATTTATGAAAGAATAGTATTTAAGAGACCCACTTATACCCATTTATATCCACATAGTCAAACTTATATTTTAAAGTTATACCCACTTAGCTAGAAATTCCCACATTCTTCCATAAGCTTCTCAGTGTACCTGGACTTGTGTGTAGGTATCAACATAGAACAAAAGATAGGGAAAACAATAGTGCTTTGATGATCAATTGATGAAGAGATTAAAGTTCTATGTCAAGAGTTTAGTCCCTCATTATGCTTCTCTTCAAGTAAGTAATCATTATATTAAGTTAATTGGAAATGAAAGAGTTAGGGTTATTGTACTCAATTTGGGAATGATGTTTTAAGCTTGTTAATACAAATAAACTATAAAAACATTTATTTATATTTTACGATCTTCTAATGTTTTGTCGATAACAAACGTAAAATCATTTTAACGAAATAAATAAAATACGTAAAAGCTTTGAGCCAATAGTTTACTAACACACTTTTACTAAACATATCAAAACCATCAAAACATGTTTAGTTAAATAAGTTATATAAAACCAAAGATATTTTTATAAAACACTTACAAGTAATATTGTTTACTTACATTTTATAAAAAGGTATATGTACTTTGTATATGTTGTAATGAGTAAGTAATGGATAAAAACCAAAGTCCATAACCCATGACCCAAGACCCATGATCCATTGACTAGGTACAATGAATCTTGTTGGGTAAGAACCAAAGTCCATAACTCATACCCATGGAGCATGATCCATAACCCATGACCCATTGCATGACATCATGCATGAAATCATGTTGGATATTATCCATGATTCATGACCCAAAGTCCATGACCCATGACCCAAGATCCATAACCCATTGACTAGGTACATTGTATCTTATTAAGTATCCATGATCCAAAGTACCCATAATCCATAACATGGTTTGCAACCCAAAATTTGGACTAAACTGACCCGGAAAACCGAATCCCTGGAAATGCACTGGCCGAATCCCTTGGGTGAGGGATCCGCCGGAACCGTGGGACAGTAGACTTATTTTTCCTATAAATAGTGAGTCATTTCTCTCTTGCTCACCATCCCTTTTAGACATACTTTCTCTCTATGTTCTAACCTCTCTAACCATATATCCAAAGGATCATTCTATGTAGTTTTATCTTTGTGTGATTCTCTAGGTTCCTCTTAAATGAGAGATCACCTCATCTTGAAGACGTGCAAGCTCAAGGTCATGAGTTGCTAAGCTTCGTCATCATCAAGACCATTGAATTGCATCTTGTTGATAGTTCTTTCCTCCCTCCATAGAGTGTCGTATTGAAGGCATTAATGAATGGTGTCGAAGGTGTACATTCGATATGGTGCGTCGATGTACAAGTTGTGTAGTTTGGGTTAAAGGATATTGATATCCTTTCTATTATTGTAAAAAGGAGTGTGTCTGATTTGGGTAGTTGTATTGGGTAGTGGTGTTGGGTAGTAGTTCCTAATTTGTAATGGAACTCGGTATCTAGCCTTGTACCAGATAAAGAGTAGGCGACGTTGTGATAGGTTTGGTTCTACCTCGTGGAAGAACTCGGTGTCTAGCCTTGTACCGGATAAAGAGTAGGCGACCTTGTGAAGGCTTCTCCGTCACATTAAGGAGCTTGTGTTATGTAGTGCTTAGAAACTCTCGAGTTGGGTAATCGGGGAGTGGAGTAAGGCAAGGAAGGTGTCCTTGTAGCCAAACCACTATAAATACTCGTGTCGTGATTTTGTGTTTCTTTGCTCTTTATCTCTTTCATTACTTGTTTATATGTTTATCTATCAATATCCAACACACCATCTAAATAGATTGACATAAGTCGTTCGAAATACTTAAAAACGAAGTTTTAATCTACAAAACTATTCAACCCCCTTCTAGTTTTCCACAATTGGCATCAGAACTTCGTTACCAAGTTTCTTAGAGTATATTGTACTTTAAAAACTTGATGCGATCCGTGTATGTTTGAAAACAACAAAGAAGGAAATTTCTTAAAACAAGAATTCATGTTTTAGAAATTTTTATATTTTAACAAATGTTGGATAGTGATAGAAATTTTGATACGATCCGTGTATGTTTGAAAACAACAAGGGCTTTTAGTTTTCTGCTTTTACGCTGCAAATTTCTATTCTTGTGTTGAGTGCTCTTAGGCTGTGATTTGCTAACGCTAGAAGTGGAGGCGACTATTCATGTAGAAGTGGAAGGAGGCATATTAGTATCTTGAGATTTGTCAATAGTGTGCTTCCTAGTATCAACTTTAAACATTCCATGTGCTATCACATTTGTGTTGCTAAATTTTCCTTTCTCGAGTTTAACCAGTTTCTCTTTTAAATCTATGATAATGTGATTCTGGTCTTGAATTCTAGAAAGTAGGTTTCTATTTTCATTCATCATTTCACGAGTGTAAGCAAGGTGATGATCGAGGTCTTTTGAAGACTTAGAACGTGTCTTTTTGAGAGAGTCAAAAATGGTTTTGTATTCCTCTTTCACTTGTACAATCTCTTGTTCATATTTGAAAAGTTGACATTTTAAAGACGCGTTTTCATCATCCAGTCGTTCAAGTTTTTGTTCTAAAGTTTTTTCAGCCGACTGTTTGACTTTGTTTTGTAAAGCTAACTCACGATCAATACTCTGAGTTTGACACAAATGAAGACGACGTTTGATTGCAGAAAGTTCTTTTGAAAGACTCTCATTTTTAGGTTTGAAAATTTCAATTTGTTTCACATTATCATTTTTCTCATTAGATGTTTGAGTATCCTTAGGTGGTTCAGCAACAATAACATTTTCACAAAAAGATTCAGCACAATAATATAACACAATAGAGATAATATCAGCACATAAAACATCTTCAAAGAGTCGATCAACATCGTTTTTAAGAATTTTATTTTTCTTTTTGGTGTTAGAAATCGATGTTTCAGTTGCATTGAAAGTGTTTATCATTGATTTTACTTAATTTTGAAGTTCCTGTTCCCAATGTGTTGCACATAGACGCAGATATTGAACATGAGGTAAAAACTGTGTTTGAAAAAAAAATTCTCTGTTCTTTTGCATAAGCAGATTGAAAAGTTGCAGCTTTTATCTCAGAATTACGTTCAATTGCTTCTTTCAAAAATTTAATGTCTTCCATAAAAGTATCAAAATATCTAAGTACAAGACAACGTTTTGGTAATGGTCTGGTTTCACTTGAAGTTGGTAAAGGGCTATTAATTTGTGCAACGGGTTTAACGGGATCAACGTCAAAAGATGATTCACTAATTTGTGTGATAACCCAAGGTGATTCTGTTTTCTCCCGTTGAGGAGTAAAGGAGTCCATACTATGGGGCAATTTTGAATAATCAAAAGGCTTGTTATGTGTTACGTTGCTCATTTTCATCGACTTTCTTCTTCATGTTCTTGTTCTTCTTCACAAGTATATACAACAACACGCACAACAGAATTATCAAGAAAATGTTTTGCACTATACAACTTTAGATTTTCCTTGAGTGCTTTGTTTAAAAAGCGTGATTTATCGTTAGCAAGATCTTGCTCATATCCTTCGGGATTTGGCTTTAAGGTAAACTTTTGTATTGTTGTGACAAACTCACCAGTTTTCTAAACAATGTTTTGACATACTTTTATTTTGTTTTCCAAATCGACGATTTCATCAAGGTAAGAATCAACTCGCTTCCTGGACACTTGTTTAAATTCTAAAAAACTAGTTTGACACGTTGACAATTCGAGTTTGGTTTTTATAACACCCCCAAATCTCGGTACAGCGGAAGACTTAATCAAGTTTTCGGGGCGTTACTTTTTGGATTGGTATCGCACACAAGTATAGCCAAAAACATAGTCATTTAACATTTAAAACCAATCCCAAATTTAAGTATTCAAAACATTTAATCCAAAATATAAATATTAGGCCCAAAACATGATTTATTAAGATAGGTCCCCAAAGTTTATCAGAGTCAGAAATGATCCTTGAACCCCGCCTTCTTGCCAAGCTTCCACCGATCACGTATTCCAAACATCTCTTAAATACCTGAGAAATCATGCTAAAAGGTCAGCTTACGCTGGTGAGTTCATAGGTTTAAGTTCAACAAAATCATAGTGGACCTATAGGAGTTGATTTGCTATGCAAGACCTAAGATAGATAAATACCATTTCACACCTGATCCTACCCGGATCTCCAATCAAATCCCGCATCCAGGAATTACTCGGGCCCCCCGCGACTCTAGTCCAGCACGGTTGTGGCAAAATCTAGAACAATTGCCAACCCCGGACTAGGTCGATGTAGAAGTCTATTCTTAGCTAGGCACGGTTAAACCTAGGCTAAGGCAACAACTACCGCACATCTATCTATACAGTCAAGCACATAAGCAAATCCAAATAGTTTTCACGGTCCAAAAACAGTAGCATGATTTTCACCCCAAAATAGTTCAAAACGTAGTCAAAACGTAGATAAAAGTGGGGCTATGAAACTCACCTCAAGCAATCAATCAACGCACGAATAAACACTAGCGGAGATAACGGTAATCACGACACGGAAACTATCGACTCGGCACAACCTATTAATGTAGACCAAACTTAATATATACATTCCTCAAAATCAACGTTATCTACCCCAATGTATTCCATTTCGTTATTTCCAAAATGTCTCATTTCACCATTTAATCCTAGTGTTTGGTATTCCTCATGTGGGTGTATCGACTCAATATGATGCTATGAATGCACTCAAACAACCAATACATTATGCTCCGCAACACAATATGCAACTCCATTCAACACAATATGTGACTCAATGCGACACAATGAGACGTCTAAGCGATAAGTTCCATAGTCCAATAAATTTCGGAATAAACAGTAGACCTTATCGAATTCGTCAACTCGATAAACCCAATTATTCACTCGTATCGCTTATTATTCCATAAACCGGTCGCATCCTAACGAGTCATAAGGATAAGTCACCCATTAATAAGGTTACCCAACGTACCTAGCGGGCTCTTATTAGATTCGTCAACCTAATAAGTCCGCTACCCACGTGGATCAACACTATTAATGCTAGGTTATCCGTAACCCATGCACACAACGTAAGTAAATGAATACTTGAAAAACTAGTATTAAATGCCCATAATTGGCATATATCGATAAACGTGTACTCAAAACATCAATTATTTATTTATTAGAAAACAATTCCATTTTTGGTCGTTAGTTTCCGTTAAAAATAGTAAATAACAAGATAATTCTTGTTATCGTTATTTTTGGTACAAAAACCCATTTATTATTTATATTTCATAGTCTATTAGCATTTTCATGTAAATATATATATATTTCGTCAAATTCCAATATAAATCTCATATCGTCATTCGTTTCGAGTCCACAAGCACGAGACATAACTTCTCCGCTTTTAATCAATCAATAGTCCAAATTATACTAAAGTCCATGTTACGGCTTTGTCGGAGTCAACTATTGACTAAAAAGTCAAAGTAACACCGACGTAGCTCAAAGTTGACAATTATATATATCAAATCCAAATTAAAAGTCATAATAGCGCAATTCAATCCCAACCAACTCAAAACAATCTCGCCAACCAATCAATCAACCAAATATACTCGAAACCATTGTTATGACCCTAATGGTCATGACACGGTCGCGGTTAAGACCACGTGAACCAAACAAGCTCTAGAAGCTTTTCGGCTCCACGCGTCTCACCCAAACCACAACTACATCAACCAACAAGCTACCAAATCGACCCGACCCGGACCCGTGGCCCAAGTGGGTCACGTACACCAACCAAGGCGCATGTACGTGGCCCTTGGTGGTTCGTACACCATCCCAAACCAATCCAAACACAACCAAATCCAATCATTCAAGCTCCAAACACTAACCAAACACAAAACCCATCAACTATTCTTAATCAAAAACATGAAACTAGACCTAAAATGCATAAAACCATCAAATTGATACACCACATGCTTACCAAACACTATCTACATGTTTATTTAGACACTAATTAGAGTTAATTTCATGTTCCACCCAAAAGCCCCAAATTTGTTCATAGGGTTGAAACCCTAATTTCCAATTCGTGGCTTTTTATTGCCCAATCAAGCTCAAAACTTGTTCCATTTACCTTATCTAATCACCAATTGCAAAAGCCCTTTGAAACCCTAAAAGTACGAATCTTGATTCAAAGATTTGAAGGTGTTATGGAGGTCCAAATTGAGCTTGTTATATATGGTTGGAAAGAGGAGAAAGAGAGCTTCAAGATGGTGGTGGTGGTGTATGGTGACGTGCTGCCGTGTGGCCGGAATATGGCCGGAGGTGGCCGGCGGTTATGGTGGTGGTGGTTTAGGGTTTCTAGTGAGAGAAAGGTAGAGAGAGAAGTGCTAGTGTGTGTGTTTTAGAGAGAGAAATAAACTAAGCAAATGAGGTAGTGGGTGGGTATTTATACATAGGAGCTAGGGACTTGAAAATAATTATTTTGGGGAGGAGGGGGGCGCCGGCCTTGGTGAAATAGAGGGGCCGTGGTCGCCATTTTTCGTAACTACCCCGTTTACCCATTCCCGAGCTCATATATTGTCCCCCGAGTGTCCTACGACGTTCATTCAACTTTCTAACATCGTTATTTACGTTTTTCCACGAGTTTTGACTATTTATTTGTCAATTTTCGAGTTACGGTCTAAAAGATACAATCTTTCTCGTTTTAGGTTTTTCTAGCGCCGAATCGAATAGTGCCTACCAAACAGAGTTAAAACTCATACGATAACTCATTCAATAGTTAAATAAACCATAGAAACCAATAGAAGATATAAAATCAAGTCATCGTTTATAAAAATAGTGTTAAAGGCAAAGCTCGGTTCAGTTTAACGTAATGCGGTTACCTAAAATAGACTCCCTAAATTTGCCAGTTGTCACAGTTTTTTAAAGTTCAGAATTGAGAATGTCAACTTGTTGTTTATGCTCTAATTTTTCTTGTTCCACTTGAGAAATCAAATTATTTTTAGAAACGACTAATTCTCGTATTTGATGTTGTAACTCTTGTTCTTTAACATATGCCTTTTGAAAAGCAACTTCAAAACTTTGTTCTATTTTTGTTTGTGTTTCAAAATTTGCAAGTTGTGTTTTGTAGCACTCAAGATCCGCAGTCAATAATGCAACTTTTGCTTTTAAATTTGAGTTGATTTCATTGCATTTTTCAACTTGGGATTTGATGGTCATAAGCAAGGTCATGAGCTATGGATCTAGATCAGACGAAGTTTCAATTTGTTCAACTTGATCATCAACATATTCACCAATTGGATCATCAAATGTAACAACAGGGTTAATTTGATCACGTCTTGAGGAGATATTGATGACTCATGTTGAACATCTTGCTCCTTGCCGGATGCAGATGCAGATGGAGATATCAGATCATGTATGAGACATATATTTGGATCTGGTACCTGAGACAAGCCATCAGTATCATAAAATGGGCTTGTATCACTCATGTAGAGTTCTTGCATGTTTGCCATTAACATCACGGCCGCATTAGCTTGCAAGTCCTCCATGTCATCATCAGATTCAGCATTAGCCATGAAGTTGTTTTCTTTGTCAGTGAGAGTGCCACCAGCTTCATCTTTGAGTGCTAGAAGTAATGCTTGCTTGTGATATGTACTTCCTCTTATACGTGGTTTTGGACATGCATTAACCAGATGACCCTTGCCATTACAATTGTAGCACCGAATGACCGTATTCCCCTTGTCAACAATTTCAACCCTTTGTTGAGGAGAACCTGCATTGTTTCTATTTCCACCAATAGCATTAAACACGTGTCCACTTCCTGAATTTCCCATATAACCACCAGTTCCATCGGACGTCCATAATTATGATTTTGTACTTCAACCTTTCCATTTTGGATAACATCTTGATTACTTGTGTTTGAAGAATTATGAAGACGATTTTTGGATTTGTTTGCAAATTAACCAAAGGCACGAGCAATAAGAGCAAATCCTTGATTCAATGTGTTGAATGCTTCCTCATCTTTATTTTGAGTGTCAGTGTAAAGTACAGAATCTGAGTTGTTATATGGAACCAGTTGATTGTCACTTGAATGTGGTGGAGAATCATATGGAGTGATTTGGGGTGACTGTAGTTGTTGAGGATAAGTAAAGTGGTGTTGTTGTTGGACAAATGCATGATTGGATTATGGAAATTGAGGAGGAAAATATTGAGCCATCAGTGGAAGTGAATTCGGAGTTGAAGAAGGTTGATAAATTCCACGGAGAGCTCAATCTTTGTCAACTTTAGTTTGATGGTGTTTCAGATAATCATACAGCAACCCATACTTGGCATCATGAAGGTTTTTGGCTTGAAAAATGAATGTGACATACTTCTTTCAGTCAGGACCTAGACAGTTGAGAAACTTTGTGTTGATAGCAATCTTTGCTAAGATGATGTTGTGTCTGTCCAAGTCATTGATGATGTTTGTGAATCGATGATAATAAGACTCTAATGACTCCCCTGGATCAATCATGAACATTTCATATGATAGGTAAAGTTTGGATTCCATGTCTTTTGATTAAGTTTAGTGACTTCCATTAAGAGATGAACGTGCTCCTACATATCCTTAGCTGTTTTATGAGCATCAATACTTCGAAGGATTGGACTAGGAATTCCTAAAAGAATATACTTCATTGCAAGTTCATCAGCTTCATGGTGAAGTATTTGTTCTGTAGTTAGTTGATTCTCAGTGATAGTGGAGATCGTTTCAAGTCTTGGAGGAACAGTTGTTGGATCTCCGGGAACCGTTACAGTTGGCATTTGGAAAGGACCTTCAAGGATAACCTTCTTCAGATATTTGCCATGAGGTTTCTTGAGTTCAATGAACCTAAAGAATCAACTTGCCCATTGAACATAATTGTCAGGAGTAAGCATTGGAGGTCTATCAAGTGATCCAACTTCATAGATATATTGTTGACTGCTGATAGCCTCACACATTTGTTCAAACCAATGAGGTTCCTTCTGTGGAATTGTAGTGAATGATTGCATTGCATATTGTGATGGAAAGTATGGTTGTTGTTGATGAAATTGTTGTTGTGGAATGAATTGTTGTTGTGGAAATGATTGTTGTTGCGGTTGTTGAGGGTATTGTTGTTGTTGAAGATACTGTTGAGGAAAGTAGTTGAAATAAGGTGGTTGAGACATTGTAAAACTTGTGTTGTTGATAGATCTTTGTAGATGATTGAAATGTGTGTTAAAGTTGCAAATTTGTCCTTAGTCGTAAAGAATTGCTTAGTCGTAAACTAATTCTTGCTCGTAAACAATCCTTACACGTAAATGAATCTTACTCGTAAACTTGTTCTTACTTGTAAGAGAAGGGCTTTACACGTAAACTTACTCGTAAGATTAGGTCTTAGTTGTAAAGAGTCCTTACTTGTAAGATTGTGTCTTACTCGTAAAGGTTCTTACGCGTAAGAGGTAATCCTTATTCGTAAGAATAGGAAAAACCAAATAAATCTTTCAAACTTATCCAAGCTTGAATGATATCACAAGTAGAAGTATTCCACAAGCTTATCCAAGCAAGGGAAGTAATGAGTCACTTTAATCGTTGAACTAAGAAACGAGATGGAAAATGATTTAAAAAACTATAAAGTTCTAAACTTTTTGCAAAATCTAAGCTTCTAAACACTATATCAAGCTTAAAACTTTCCAAGCTTCAAGATTTGAGTAAAAGAAACAAAGATGGACGCGTGAAAGTGAAGAACACTATAATAAAAGGTTTATGAGTAGCAAAAAAAACTATCAAAACACGCTCCAAAAATCTAGTAGGCGATTGATACCACTGTTAGGTCACTATAATATATGTAACACAAGCATAACAATGATAGAAATGATAAGAGAGAAAGGTAGTTTGGTCGATTACTTTCACAAGAGAGAATAACAAAGGTTTAGTAACATATATGAAAGAACTAACAATAATAAGAGTAGTCTACATGTCTATTTATAGGAGAGGGTGCTAGGCAACACTCCTAGACCCTTCCATGTTTGCGTTTGGACCTTACACATAGGCCCATAGGCTTACTTCATAAGCCTAGTGATAAATACTAACATATAAGCCTGATTACTTAGCAACCTATTACATAGTTAATGACCGACACTTGATAATAGTTACACGTAATCCCAACACTAGCACATGATGTGTATGTAAAGTTAAAGGGGTGTTTGGCATAGTGCCAATTCTACTCGTTTTGACCCATTTAGTCTTTGTACGGGTCTAGGCGTACCACGTCGTCTGCTATGTAAAGTTTTTACACGTTAATGTATGTGTTTTGTTTGGGTTAAAACAATTTAGTATTGTGGATATTTAGTTTCCTGCAGAAAGTGCAGAAATTTTGTAGTTGATATTGCACAAGACCACAGGATACGGCGTATCCCAGTTTTTGGATACGGCGTATCTAGCTCAGTAGAGGATACGACGTATCTAGCTCAGTAGAGGATGCAGCGTATCCTGCTCAGTTGTGGATATGGCGTATCCCAATCCGGGGATATGTCATATCTATTCAGTAGTTGATATGGCATATCCCAGTTTGGGGATATAGCATATCATTTCAGTGGTTTATTTGGCATATCCCAATTTAGGGATACAACATATCGTGTCAGTTGTTTAAAAAAAAAAAATCATAGTAAGCGCGTTTCATAAACATAACATATCAAATGCACTAACAAACGAATCTGAACTAAACTACATACTTACACCTTCCAAAACACAAACCGAATCTCAAGTTCTCTAAGCCCTAATTGAAAACAAAACTTGAAACAGTCGAAGTACATTACATGGTTACGTGCTCAAAACTACACCTACATTGGATAAACATATTAAAAAGGTTTTTCAAACATACATGCAAACCAAAACCACTCCAAACGAAGCTTCGAAAATCTTCTCGTCAATGCCAAAACGAAAATTGCATGAGAAAATAGAAAAGCCACCACTTTCGAAAATCCCCACCGAACCTTCTATGTGTGTTATATATAGCTAATCAATCTGATAATGGAACACACGTGTTAAGCATACAACTAACCTAAGAAATAAGTGGCAACTTAGTTGAAATCACACAAAAAACACATGTTAAACTAAAATACAAGTGTTAAGCATGCAACTAACCTCCCAAGTGGCAGCTTGGGGAAAACCCACCCACAATCTCACCAAAACTAATTTTAACCCTCTAAGTCGACGACTCGGCTCGGCGTGTGAACAATACCGTCTCAAGCCACGACTCCACAGTGCACCAAAACCGTCTCACTCCCTCAAGCCGACCTGCCCATCAACGGCTTCGAAACAATATCGGCTTACATTTCTACTTCAATGAATGTTATATAGTATAGCACATGTAATATAAGTAACTTTGATTTTATTTAAAATAAAAATACTACGTAAAATATAATATTTAAATATGATCATAATGTTAATTTAGTTATTATAAGAATAAACATATGGTTGTCATGTTAATTCATACATTATATAATTAATCTCATTATGGATTTTTATATTAGGTAGAGGTGCAAATTGAAAGTTAAAATATTTTAAAAGTTATTACACTACCTTCTACATGGTTTTACATACATAATGAATGATTTAAATAAACAAAAAATGCATGCGCGCGCGCGCACATATATATATATACTTATGTTTGTATTAATCGTCACCATCATTCCATCAAATGGCACAATGGTAAGGTCTTTAAATTTTAAACAAGAGGTCAATGGTTCAAACTTCGCTAGGTGTGTACATTTGATGATGGCTAGGGAAGGGTTGGAAACGGTCTCGGGATTAACCCGGTGAGGCTGCATACATCTGAGTCAAAAAGGCTCGCCCCCCTGATAACCTAAACAGAAAAACCACATCCGTTTATTTGTATAATCGTCACAAAAAACGAACATAATGAATATATATATATGCATATTAAAATACGAATTAGTATGTGTTTCGTACATGTTCATGTTGATTGTTATTATATTTTAAATATAAATAGTATTAAAAGTTTAATAGTTAAATAGTGTGAAATAAAAAACTTGTGAACTATTTTTAAAATGTAATTAAAAATAATTTTAAAAATACTAAATTATCCATTGTTTCACCTTGGTATGTCGTGTCATGCATTTTTATCAGGTCATATTCGACGTCATCGCTTAAAAACTTTTTATTATATAGGTTTAGATTTTATTCGAATTGTATAAATATCTGTTTCCTTTTTTGTTAAGTTAAATATGTAATCTTTATATAATAAAAGAATTACATCATTTCAGAGTGTTTTTGCAAAACCCTTCTCATTGATAAAAATATTGGACTAATAGGAGAGCTTGATTTCGGCACGTAAGCAAAATCGTGTGATGTAATTGGTTAATAAAAGTCAAAATTAAATTGATTTTGGTCAAACTTTAATAAATTTGGTGGAAAATTTTGGTAGATAGAAAAAACACATAAAAATATAGGTGTCAAATTTGTGAAAACAAAAACTTAAAAAAAGATGAGGTAATTAATAAAACTTTAGTGGTAGAATTTTTAAAAATTATATAGAGTTAAGTGTAATATTATCAGTCTCCATGTTTTTTTAAAACTTTGGATTATAACAAATACCCCTTACACTTTATATCTTTTATGCTTTATATCTTAAAATATACAATGTATATGTTGTTTTAAAATAACAAAATATAAATTTGCATAAGATTATAAGTATCAATTTTTTTTACTATATACGTTCATAAAGGACTCATTTATTTTATTTTTAAAAGTTTAACCTATGTAGACACGAGTTTACATTTTAAATACGGCCAAATTACTGAAAACGGGAATATAATTATCAAATTGTAAGCACGGGTTACTTTAATATAAAAATAAATATAAGCGATTATCAGACGATAACAACGACTCACGTAATTTTATTTATTTATATAAGGATATCTAGAAAAACATTTTTTTAAACTTTAAGGAGTATATTTTAACTTTATCAACGCTCATTATGTCTTATTAAACTTGCATCACGTGTACAACATAATATCAAGAGTGAAATTTAAATAACAACATCAACATCTTTGTCAACTAAATAAAATTAAATATTGAGTTACCTAATAGAAATTTTTACAAATATTTTACCAAATTCTAATTGATATTAATGCATAATGAAAAACTCGTGCATAAATATTAGTTGTACTTATATCACAATTTTCATTGGCAAATTCTTATATGTGTATATATTGAACTAAAATTTTAGAATAAATTTGATTTATTTGTAAACTTCGTGCGTACACGAAACTTATAACTATATAACTATATGCAATTACCTTTAAAGACACAATATTCAGTATTAATACAGAATAATTTTTTATCAAAACCCTGTGCGTGCACGGGTATTATAACTAGTACCTTAATCATGAAAACTACATATATTATTTTTTTTTATTCCTAGTTCGATCTATCCTCATTTCCTTATTGTTTTTTTGTTTTGTTTTTTTCTCTAGTACAAAATCCCAAAAATACGAGCCATTGAATTGCAAAGAGGGTTAGTTCAAAAAAAAAAAAGAATTGCAAAGAGGGGATGTTTAAGCATGACACAACGAGTGTCGTATACAATGAGGTGATAGTCATTTTACATTGATGAAGTTCAAATGAGTAATGACACAAGTATATACTAAGGTGGCATGCCATGTGTTTATAAATTATGCACATTTTTTGCTTTTGTAGATTTTGAAAGCTTATTATGTTTATAGGCAAGGACGGAACTATGATCAAATATGATCAGATGCATAATTTGTTTTGTAAGTATATGAACAAAATAACACTAGAAACACATTTCAATAGACCGAATACATTTAAAAAAATCGATTTATTTTTCAAAAATTAACATTGCATCGAAAAAAATCTTATGTGAAGTAGTGAAAGTTTGTATGCCACCTTTTGAAAGAAACCAAAACCATCGAATAGTAACTGTAAAACTGTTACTACTACAAATCTGATCAAGAATTACAACCTCAACACAATAATTCACCCAACCAACCACCTCACGGTGAAAATCTTTTATTACTTTAAACAACACAAGAAGATGAGTCAACAAACGTGTGCTCACCAAACAAATACAAAAGAAATCAGATAGTCTCCTTCAGAAGGATTTTATCTATCACACTACAAATGATTGATACAAAATGCCTCACTACAATACTCTCAAACTATCCTAACCAAACACTTATACCAAATGATCAAGATGATCAATACAAGAACATACTTGTAACCACTTTGAGAGAGAAACTGCGTGTTTAGAGAGAAAAACTGAAATTGGATTAATGAGATATGGTTGAGATAATGAGGCTTATATACAACCATGTTCCACTTCAACCCTTGTAGAATGTGAACTAGAACAGACAAAGCCAAACTGTTAAACATAACACACAATGTACATGAATGGTCCCTGTACATTTTAAGTATAAGTTTGCCATAAACTTATATATTCCAACACCCCTTCTCAAACTTATACTGAAAACATATCTACCAAGTTTAACTTTTTACAAAACAACTTATGTTGAGAAATATTTAAACCTTTGGTAAATATATCTGCAATGTTATTATCAGAAGAAACTTTAACAGTTTTAATCACCCCTGAAGAAACCTTTTCTCTAACCACATGTAAATCAACCTCAAAATGTTTAGTTTTTTCATGAACAACAGGATTTGTAGCAATCTGAATAGCAGAACTGCTATCACAATAAAGATTTACAGGAAACAAGCCCTCTATATCAAGGTCCTTCAAAATTTTACAAATACAAACTATTTCACAAGTGGTTGAAGCTAAACACCTATATTCAGCTTCAGCTGAAGATCTTGATATAGTTGCTTGTTTCTTGCTTTTCCAAGAAACCAAGTTATTGCAAAGATAAACATTGAACCCAGATACAAACTCTCTAGTGATAGGACACTTAGCCCAATCTGCATCACAGAATGCATAAAGGCCTATACTATTATTTTTAGTGAACTGGATACATGTACCTGGTCTATTCTTAAGATACCTCAACACTCTTAATCCAACATAAAAATGAGACTGAAGAGGTGAATGCATGTGCTGGCTAAGACAGTGAACTGTATATGAAATGTTAGTTCTAGTGATAGACAAGTAAATAAGCTTTCCAACCAACTTTTGATATTTAGTAAAGTTAGAAAGATACTTATCCTGATTTGTTTCAATATGATTCAGAACAACATTCTGCTGCATAGGAATAGCAGCAGATTTACAAGCAAGCAACCCATATTCACTTAGCAACTCCAAACAATACTTCCTTTGAGATAAACAAATACCAAACTCATTGTTCAATACCTCAATACCCAGAAAATATTTAAGACCACCCAAATCCTTAATCATGAACTTGGATTTCAAAAACTGTTTAAACATTTCAATCTCCTTAGCATTATTACCAGTAATAACAATGTCATCAACATAAACCAATATAGCAATAAACAACCCATCTTTACTTTTAACATATAAAGAATAGTCATTTTTACTTTGCACAAAACCATTTTCAACCAAGGCAGTGGTAAGTTTTTCATTCCACTGTCTTGGAGCTTGTTTCAGACCATATAAATTTGACCAACTTACAAACCCTAGTTTCATTTTTATCATAGTAACCAGAAGGCAATGTCATATATACTTCCTCATACAAATAACCATTGAAGAAAGCATTATTAACATCCAGTTGATATAAAGGCCAGTTATGATACACAGCTAACCCAATTAAGCACCTGATAGTGACCATTTTAATAACAGGACTAAATGTTTCCTCATAATCCAAGCCTTCCCTTTGGCTATACCCTTAAGCAACCATCTAGCCTTATATCTATCCACTTCACCAGAAGATTTATATTTAATCTTATAGATTCATTTGCAGCCTATAGCTTTTCTTCCTAAAGGCATATCAGTTAGCACATAAGTATTATTTCTATGTAAAGCTTCATTTCTTGATTCATGGCCTCAACCCAATTGATATTTTTAGATGCCTCATAATAATTTTTAGGTTCAACAGATTTTTTAAGAGTTGTAGTGAAACAGTAGTTAATTGCAGACAAATTAGAATACTACACATATTTCTCAAGACCATATCTCACATTGCTACTAACAACAAAATCATTAAACCTTAAAAGCAACCTACTTTGTCTTTCAGATCTCCTCAATACAGTCTGAGGCACTTCCCTTGAACCTAATGAACCCTCACCATTTTGATTTTGAGAAATGTTGCCCTCAGAGGTGACATTTTCTCTTATTTGAGTTGCTATGGTGGTAACTTCATCCTCAACTGTATTTCTACAGTCATCCGAAGCTGCACAACCATTACCTTCCACATTAGGAGGGTCCCCCTCTTCATCATTAGGACTTTTAGGACCATAGGTATCAAAAAAGTATAAAAAATATTTCCTCTGTCATTATTTGTATCAAAACCATTTGCAGACTCACACAAACCTTTCTCAGACACACTTAAGGACTTCATTTTAAAAGGAAACACAGTTTCATAAAATTTGACATCCATAGAATAAAAAATATTTTTGTTATCAATAGTATACAATTTATAAGCCTTTTTGACACTTGAAAACCCAATCAAAACATATTTTTCAGACCTGACATCAAATTTGTCATTACCAGATAAAATAGTTGAATAATAGAGACACCCAAAAGCCCTAATATGAGAAAGACTAGGTTCCTTACCATACACAATTTTATAAAGGGAAGCACCATTCAGAACAGAGGAGGGTAACCTGATAATCAAATAAGCAGCAGTTAAAACACATTCAGGCCACATATACAAAGGAATCCCCCTTGAAACATAAGACTCCTCACCACATTCAAAAGGTGTCTATGTTTCCTTTCAGCAATCCCATTTTCCTGAGGGGTATAAGGACAATAGGTCTGATGAATAATACCACATTCATTAAAAAGATCATTAACCTTGTTATTCACAAACTCAATCCCATTATCAGACCTGGCAACCTTAACTTTCAAACCAAGTTGGGTAAGAACAAGTTTCAGAAAGATATTAATGTTTCAAACACTTCTTCTTTAAACTTAAGCAAATAAATCCAACCAGCTCTGTTGAAATCATTAACTATAGTAAGAAAATACTTGTAACAATGCCTACTAACCACCATGTGGGACCCCAAACATCACAATGAATTAAGTCACCAACCCCAACAGACTTATGATCACTTAAAGGGAAAGGCTCCTTTGTCTATTTAGCCTTATAAAAGATGTCACAAGGAGACAAGTGATCAGTCTTGGTTATACCAAGTTGTTTACTAACAACAGACAGAACTTGGTCAGTAGGATAACCAAGCCTGCAATGCCACAATTCTTTAGACACATTGCAAACAATACCAGAATTACACATACCAATACTAGACTTACCACTAAAATTATCATCAAACAAGTACAGTCCACCAGACTCACTACCAGTCCCTACAATCTTGTCCAGTTTCAAATCCTGAATATAACACTTGTGTTCATCAAATCCAACAAAATATTTACTGTCTTTGATCATTTTATTAACAAACAACATATTGACATTATATTCATGAACAACCAGAACATCAAATAAGACAACACCACTAGACAATCTTAAACTACCAATAGCAGCGATTTTAGCTAAAGTACCATTAGGGTGACCAACAATTAACATCAAACTAGAAATATCGACAACATTAAACATGTTTTTAGTAGTGACAATCATATGTTGATTGCACCATAGTCAGTAATCTAACCAAGAATAACATTATAGCAGAAAGAATTGTTGTTAGCACTGAAATTTCTTTTCAAAATTCAAGTTAAAGAACACATTTCCATTAAAAAAAACTTGGTTTTATACCTGCCATATGAGCAGAAGTACTAGCTGAAGGTTTGTCATTAATGAGACTCAAAAACTTAACAATATGTTCATTAGTGAAATAAGCAGAAATAGAACCAGAAGAAGAAGGACCAACATTTTGAGAAACATCAACATTAGCATGGAACTTTTTAACCCCAGACTACCTAACAAGATTAGGGTTTCTTTTGAAACAAGTAGGATAACCATGTAACTCATAACACCTCTCATAGTATGTCCAATTAATCCACAATGCTTATATACCAGATTAGGGTTTAGTCCTCTGTTATTGTTGTTATTATTATTAACTCTTCTATTAGAATTGTTATTATTGGAAGTATTAGTCCTAACAACAAAAGCAGAAGGAGCATACTTGACAGACATACTATCAGGGGCAGGTCCTCTGTGTGACTCTTCCCTAGATATAACAGCAAAAGCATCCTTTACATCTGGTAAAGGATCTCTAGCAAGCAAATTACTCCTAACATGTTGATAGACATCATTTAAGCCCATTAGAAACTGCATAAGCCTAACCAATTGGTTATGCTTAAGAGTCCCTTCATGTGCAACACAAGTATATGCAGGAGGTAAAGTAAGAATATCAAACCCTCTCCATAGAGAGTTCAGTTTATGATAGTATTCAAGCACATACAAAACACCTTATTTAATTCCATTAATCTTATGAACCTGATTATAAATCACAGAACCATCCATTTTATCATATGTTTCCTGTAATTCTTCCCAAACTTCATATGCAATTTCAGAGTAAACATGACCCAAATACAAATCCTGAGACAGAGAACTCAAAATCCACACTAAAACAATGGCATTACATCTTTCCTGTTACTGGGCCAAAACAAGACTAGTAACTGCTTTAACACAAGTACCATCAATAAACGCAATTTTATTTTTACCCTTAAGAGCAATTCTTATAGCCCCACATTTTTAATTTTCAGCACCAGTAAGTTTGAAATTAACAATAGACACATTAGAGTTATCATTAGCATGCAAGAACAAAGGATTACCAGCATCTAAATTACTAATCAATACTTCAGCCATGATAATAGAAAAACAAAAATAGGCACAGACAAGAACAGACAAACAAACGTAACCAAAGAACAACAAACACAACCAACCAACAATCAACCAAGATTGCCCATAACATATCCACCAAATGACCTAGACACAACAACATACAAAAAACAAGAAATAACAACTCACACCCAATTCGACTGAAGTACCCAATCTAACACCTATTTGTGGAAATGCAGGTTTCCGTACTTCTCAAGGAAGCAGGTCAAGATGCTACCCACAAAGTTTGTAGTGATTCAACTAAGATACTCAATGAACTTGTTAACTATTGGATTTCATAAACACATATCAACCATGATCAAAGAGGCGTATAAAAGGTTTAGAGAGAGAAAGAGAAGAGAGTTGGGAACTATGTGAAACAAAGAAAAATTGTATTGAAGCTCCAACCCTCTACCTTGGGAGGTAGAGGGTATTTATAGTTTCTTACAAGACACGCCTCCTACGGGCTGTGGATCAGGCATACAGTGGGTAAAGACCCGTCCGTCCTCCACGGTGTTACTTAACTAAATACTAACTAACATTAAATAACTACGACTACGATCTTTCTAATGATTACATATACTTGAGGTGACCGACACTTTAACAACTGGATTTTCTAAATCCTAACAATCTCCCCCTAAGGGAGGTCACCTCAACTTACAATGAATACAAAGAGATATTACATTTGATTGTTCTAGGATTCTTGATTAAGTTCTTTACTCAGTAGCCCGTAGTCTTTGATTCTTCATGTTTTGCATGTTTGGTTGATCCAAGCGGAGGTCTTTAACTGATCCACGTGATGATGAGTTTTGAGCCAGCTTTGAGATCATCAGCTACCATGAATCTCTGACTCTTCCTTTGTAGTGTTGACATTATGTGATGTTGTGACATTAGACCGACATGCTCACATTCTGGATCATGATTTCTTCTCATCAGAGTAGCGGAAGCTTTAGTTGATTCATGATATTTGTAGCAGCGTAGCAGAAGCTTGGAGTGAAAAATATCAGAGTCGTTGATGAAGATATGCACTTATCATGAATTCTTTAGATATGAGTGTAATGTGTGAGCATGCGGCTATGGATTGACTCCTCAATTCTGATCAGCTGCAAACGTTGGGTGTACCTGCATACAACAGTTAGCAATAAAGCGCACGAAAGTGTCTTTGATCACTTTCGTTGAATTGAGGTACACGCCCACTTGTTCCCATTGATCAAGACAAGCATGTCGTGATCAAGTATAATTCAAGAATCTCCTTGATGGGTTTTCGAATGTTTCTAGCCGTTCTCAAACCGGAACGTCTCAAAGAAAACAACACGAAGTGAGTGAACCAGCGAATTGAGATTCATTGATTGATGAAAAATGATTTGAACAACAATCGTGTATTGCTTAATATAAAGGGTTTTGCAATACAACGAAGGTTTTATGGAAAATCAATTATCAATCATAAATACCTTTTAATTTTGAAATAATAATACACAGTCGATGTGCTATAGGAAAGAAATTTTGAGCACAATGACCGGTTTTTCAAAGGTATCCGTCAATCCATTTCCTGGACCAGGATTGATTCAAGATTGAATCGCTCCATCGTTTCTATCCAGTTGTCACAAGCTTGATCTTTAGAAAAGATCTCACATGTCACCCACCAAGAGCTTGTTTGATGTTGGCTCTAGAAGGATTTCCATCTTCATCGTGAATATTTACATATCACTCGGATGTTCTGGCAATACCACAAGGATAATGCATAGGACTCTTAAATATATTCTCACTTTCCACATTGTGTGAAACAACAAGCCTTCAAGAATAGTGTGTCCTAATGAGATTTATTGATGATCTCGTGGCTCTAGACTTAATAGTGCACATCTGGTTCCTATGCCGGAGACTAGGGAGAGGGTCTCCTTCTTCAATATCAACAATCTCTAAGAGAAAGTCGATAGATTATGTAGGTTCCCCGTGAGAATGAAGCAAGTCCTTTTAAGAGGAACTTGAGTAGCTTGGGAAGTTGTAGTGCAGTGCGTCACTGGGTTCATGACGTCTTGTCTTCAATACCGGTGTTACCTTGGTAACCACCAGTAACATATGAATTGAACTCGGTTTACGCTTTAAGGTTGAATTAATGGAGGCTATTTCTTTTCACCCTTTTCTCATTTAATTCTTTTTCATTCTTCAACCCTTCAAGCTTACCGAGACTTCATTACAAGAACCTTGTTGGGTTTATTCCAGTTCTAGCTCTATCTCAGTCCGCACTCTTCCCATTTCTCACTTTTCTCCTTTTTTCAATATACCTAAGGACTCTACATATCTAGTGGTTTGTCCCTGGGTTGATCCCTCCGGCTCTGGCGGGATCACGGGAACGAATACCTAACCTAACCATCCTTATAACTCCATGCATAAAGTAAAATTGGTCGGTCTTTTGGTATTGTTCTTCCGCCTCGAAACCAATTGAAAACCATTTGAAAATCAATCAAGGTACTTGTGATATAAAATCAAAGTATTTTGTACCTTAATTGTTTTTGATATTTTAGAAATGCTCCCCCTCAACATGTGCTTCAAGTATTAGAAATTAGTTTAGCACATGGAGGCAAGAGGACTTTTGAAATCTTAGATTGAGAATGAAATATCCAATCTTTGACTTACTCTTTTTTTTTCTAAAAGGATCATCATCACTTCCCGATCAAATCTAGTATTTAAAATTACGTTGGATAAAGCGATTTTAGGAAGGATGAGGTTTTCTTATGATTGCTCCCCCTCAATATGTGCATCGATATTAGAAAGAGTTATGCACATATTAGAGAGAACCTGCACTTTAAATCAAACACGTTTCAATTCCTTTTGGTTTAAGATAACTACTCCCCCTTAACATGTGCATGGAAAAATTGAAATTGTTTGGCACATGTAGGGAGGAGTGCTTGTTATTATATTTCTAAACCACTTATCGAATTATCAGTTTATATCCAATTTAAATCACAAATTCTCCCCCGATCACAATTTTCAAATCCTTTGAGATTTGTGATCTCTATTGATTTAAATTAATTTTGAAAAACTTTTGAGGAGAATTGTGACTTGTTTTTGAAAATTATTTTAACTGATAAGGATCAGATTTTGAAACTTTAAACTCCATTGTTCAAATCATGCATAAATATCTTTTGAAAACATAACATTAGCCAAGGTCTTGAATCAATTTGTATAAAACATTGTAAAAACATTGTTCTTTTTTATTATCCAAAAGTAGACATTGCTCTTTAATGTGCTTGAAAAATAACCTTTTTGATTTAATTGAAATCATTCTTCCCCTCAATCAATGACATGAGTTGCTGATTGAGAAATAGAGATTTTGACAAATGAGAAGTCCAAATGATTTTTAAAAATAGAGTCCGAGTTATTTTAGAGCAATTTAGTTTTCATTAGATGACAAATATTTTTCAGAAGAATTTATAGAAGGAAAAATATTTGGAAGGAAAACATTTGTCTTTTTGGCGACAAACATTTTTTATAGAATCAGAGCATGAGATTTCAAAAGTTAGATTAAGCATGGCTCTGTTCTTTTCTTTTGAAATACGGGTTACTGCCTGAAATGACAATAAACCACCATTTTTCTCCATCCATTTTTTTTTTTTTTTTTTTTTTTTTTTTTTAACATTTTATGTACATTCGAACTTCATCTAAAGACCCGTGTCACTCTTTGAATGACAACACAAAGACCGTAGATGAAATCGAATAAGAGGATCAAGACAAAAATGTCAATATTTTTTGAAAATTTTCAGATTTTTTAAATTTTTTATGGATTTTTGAAAGTTTTATATTTTTCTATTTTCTTTTTGATGGTTTTATAATTTTTTATTTTGTTTTTGATAAGATATATACAAAGAACAGATAGAGACAAGCACCGTTACTTCCTCGTCTTCCTCCCGAAGACGTTTGAGTGTTTCGGTTGAAGGCTTTTCAAGCCAAGTCGTGGAAGAATAAACTCAAAACGTTCTCAGAAGAGCTTTGGTGAAGATGTCGCCAACCGATATTCGCCTACGGTATAACTCAACCATACCTCTTTCAACTTGTTCCTTGATGAAGTGATGTCGAATGTCAATGTGCTTTGCTCTAGAGTGTTGAACATTGTTGCAGGAGAGAGCAATTGCACTTTTGTTATCATAGTATAGAGGGATTTTGTTGAATTCAAAGCCATAGTCAGATAATTGTGATTTCATCCATAAGATTTGAGCACAACAAGATGACATGGCTATGTATTCAGCCTCTGTAGAGGATATTGAAGTGCTCATTTGTTTCTTTGAAGACCAACTGACAAGCTTATCACCCAAAAATTGAGCACCTCGATGTGCTTCGACGTGTATCTTGACACCGCATGGTCAAGATCCGCATAGGCCGTTAGTGACATACCGGTGTCCTTCGGATACCAAAGACCCATGTTAATGGTTCCTTGAGGTACCGAAGACCATTTAACCGCTTCAAGGTGCTTTTTGGTAGGCTTAGCCTGGTATCTAGCACACATGCATACAGCGAAGAGAATATCAGGCCTACTGGTTGTGAAGTACATCAGGGATCCAATCATACTACGATATTTCGTTTGATTAACCATTATCCCTGAGTGGTCCTCATCCAGTTTGGTACGCTCCACCATGGGAGTGTCAACAAGGTCACAAGAATCAAATCCAAATTTCTGTAAAATTTCACTAGCATATTTAGATTGATTGATAAAATGCCTCCGGGACTTTGTGAAATTTGTAATCCCAATAAAAATGACATTTGTCCCATCATTGACATTTGAAATTTGGAGCCCATCTCCTTAGAAAAACGGTCACATTCATTGGGGTCAGTCGAGGCAAAAATAATATCATCAACATAGATTTGAACGTGAATTAAGTGTTTGCCTGACTTTCTGGTGAACAATGTCGGATCAACTGCTCCCTTGTTGAATCAAGTAGATAAGAGGAACTTTGACAGAGTATCATACTACGCCCTTGGAGCTTGTTTTAGACCATAGAGAGCCTTCTTTAAGAGATAGACATGAGTGGGATGCTCTGGATCCACAAAACCTTCTGGCTGGCTGACGTATACCACTTCCTTTAGATCTCCATTAAGAAAGGCAGTCTTAACATCCATCTGATAGACCAGCATATTCTTACTAGCAACATTAGCCAGGAAGATTCTGATTGCCTCGATACGTGCAACTGGAGCAAAAGATTCTTTAAAGTCAATACCCTACTCTTGACAGTATTCTTTGGTAAATAGTCTTGCCTTGTTCTTCAGTACATCACCATGTTTGTCAAGTTTGACTTTGAAGACCCACTTGAGAGCTATAATCATAGCACAGTCAGGAGCTGGTACTAATTCCCATACATCTAAACGATCGAACTCATAAATTTCATCTTGCATTGAATTGAACCAGCTATCCTGAGTCATTGCTGATTTAACATCTTTTGGTTCGACCTTAGATAATACAGAGTTGAAGAAGCACCACAAGGCATCAGTTGCAAGTTGTTTACGAGTGGATACTGGACGAGAGGGATTCCCAATGATATTGTCCAATGGATGATCATGTGTCCATTTTCTAAGATGTTCGTGTGGTTGTTGTTGAGGAACTAAAGTGGCAGAGTTTGGATCTCCTAATGAAGATGGTTCTGAAGTTGGTTCAGGAGCAAATATGTTCTCAAATGGAGCATCTTCGGGAGTAGCAAATGGGTTATCTCCATCATAGGTGCCAGACACATTTTCATGATGTACACTTGATGATTGAAGATTTGATGATGAGGATGAGAGATCGCAGAGGCGCTTCTTGACTCAAATGACATAGAAACCGATGAGTTATCTACGTTGACTTGGTTAGGAACGACCTCGTGGTTGGATTTGACCGATCATTAGCGATGAGGCTCATAGTGTTCATCAAACATTGGATCAAATAATTTCTTCAAATCATCTTCCGGCGGGGTATATATGAAATTCTTTGGTGAGGATTTTGTACAAGAGAAGAACTAATGGGGCAACTTAATGAAGGTTGTGATGCGGGTCCGAACTTGATTGTCCTGGAGCCATTTGACCGTCACCATCGAACTTAACGTGAATTATTTCCATGATATTTCTGGTTCTTTTGTTGTAGATTCGGTATCCTTTTCTGTTTGGTGCATATCCTACAAACACTCCAATGTCCGCTTTAGCTTTCAGTTTACCTAAATCTTGACCCTCATTAGTTGGATAACACAAAGCACCAAACACACGAATGAAGGATAGATCAGGTTTTCGATTGTGGACAAGTTCATATGGAGTTTTTCCATGAGTTGTGTGAATTAGGGATCAATTTTTGGTGTAGCATGCAGTGGCAATGGCTTCAGCCCAGAGAAATGTTGAAACCTTTGAATAAATCAGCATTGTTCTTGCGGCTTCCACAAGAGTTCGATTTCATCTTTCAACTACACCGTTCTGTTGAGGAGTTCGTGGAACACTTCTTTGATGATTGATTCCAACACTTTCATAAAACTCACTAAGTTCTTTATTAACAAACTCGGGCCCATTGTCGATTCGGATGATTCTAACGGTCTTGTTAAGTCGAACTGCGCACTGCTTGATAAGTTTAATGATGACATCGGAGTTTCATCCTTTGTTCTCAAGAACTTAACCCAAGTGAATCAAGAGTAGTCATCAACCACGACTAACACATATTTCTTCCCGTTAATTGTTTGCACTCTCATAGGTCCGCACAAATCCATATGAATAGTATGAAGAACTTCCATAAGCGAGTTTGTGGGTTTGGGTTTGTGGGCATATTTCGATTTTCCCAATTGGCATCTTTGAACAAAGATGATCCTTTCATACTTTAATCTAGGTAAGCCTCTTAATAGGTCCTTTCGAAAGATCATTAATGGTAGGTGATTGAGACGACGATGCCATAACCATGAGGCCTTTGACCAAGCGATTGGAGAAGACTTCATCATATCTTCGAAAGATCATTAATGTGTTCCTCTTAAAAGTTCCACACCATCAAGTTCTCTAACGAAGCAAATATGTTTTCTAAAAGCCACCTCTAGATCGGATTGAGACAAATTATGACCAAGACCTTCAACATAGATGCCATAACCATGATCTTTAGTTTGTTTTGAAGCTTGTTATAATATGAAAGTATCAATTATTGTTTGTAACTAATATAAAGCATAGTAAACCAAGTTGTCACACAAGCATAAACATCAAACCACATCACAAGCAATTATAAAAGTAAAGAGATAAAGAAAGGAGAAGACGAGGATTTATAGTGGTTCGGTCACGGATCATACTCCACTCCCGAGTACCCAACTCGAGAGTTACTTCACTAAATCAACAATAGAGATGGCAAAGCTAAATAGGTTCTGTTCGAGGTAGAACCAACCTAACGTCGCTTATACAATATTTCCGACACTAAGCTAGATGTCGAGTTCCTCTTAACAAAGTTACAAACACATAAACCATCTAATCTAGTTTGGTGAAAGATGATGCAATGATGTTTCAATGATGATCCATGACATAAATGCTAATGGATATGAATAACTAATCTAAATTCTTAAATAAGAAGTCTTCAATCAATGAGGATATCAAGAGATCTTGAATCTTCATATGTTGATATGCTTTGGTGAATGAGGATGGCTAGATCTTCAAGCTTTCCTTGGTTGATCAAAATGTAAAGTATGCTTACAACAAAGATGAATGTTAGAAGCATTATGATCATGTGATGATATGGGTGATTAATGTATGTTACTACATGGTTATCTATAGATCTAAAAGATGAAAGAAAGATAGAAAGAATGTGTGTTGGAAGGGATGATTGAAATGAGAAGACAATGGGCTCTATTTATAGCCAAAATGTAATCTAAAAATAATACTTTATTAGATTTGATATCTTAGAATATCTTTCAAGATCTTTCAAATCTAACCAAATATTGACCAAATCTTCTAAAGATATGATGATGCATGAAGTGATGTAAAATTGTATTTTCATTTAGATTAAAATGTTCATGAAAATAAACTTGTAAAATGTATTATGTAACTAGTTTATAAAAGTCTAATTGACTTTTATAAAATAAAATATCTAGTTAGGTGCTTGTCAAAATAATATATATTTTGTCAAGTGTAAGTAAACTTTAGTACTTGTATGAATATTATAGTTAGTTTACTTGTACAAATAAAAGTATATATTTGTTAGACATTTTACAAAAGATGTATTTGTATAAAATACTTGTGAATGCAAAATGTAAAATGAGGTTCAAATAGAATGATTAACCTATTAAAATACTTAGTGACTCTAAAGCGTATTTTAAACATTCTAAATGATTTGTTAATGGGTTTGATCATAATGCCACATAACAAACATGTACGAACCTGTGTTGTAACATACGAGGACTTGAGACATCGAGGTGTTGAATGTATGTTGAGACAAATGTAATTACAAGTAACTTGTACATTTTACGTTATGTATTACAAGTTACATGTTTGTCATCAATCAAAACAAACGAGATCGTATAGATTAAATATCGTAATATTTGCACTAACAATCTCCCCTTTTGATGATGACAAAGATATGTAAACGTAATAGAAAGTAAAATGTAAAAGTTACTTGTATCGTTACTACCTTTACATTACCTTCTCCGCTTACTCTTCTCCCCTTTGTCGAAACAAAAGGCGTGTCCTTGAGTTTAACTTAATTTCTCCCAAAAGGCGAGCTTGCATCATCCTAGTGAAGTTAAACCGTTCACTTCAATCCGTCCCTTGTTTGGTAGCGGATCCATGGATCAAATAAAGAGGCTTAACCTACATCAAGGTTAGTTTATGCAACAAAATTATGAGAAATATATGAAAAGAAAAATGCATAGCAATGTTAGCCTATTTTCTCCACTGTTTATCAAGCACAAATGCTTGTTTGAAAAGTGAGAATGATGCTAAATGCGTGCATGCTCCCCTTGACGGTTGCTCCCCTTGTTTGAGGCGTCGGTATGATTAAAACCTAAAAACAAATATTAGTGCAAAACTATATTCGTCATTGGACGAGTAAGTGTTATACAACAAAGTGTGTATAAGATGCATTCAAGAAATTCTTGACGGAAGCTCCCTTACTCTAGGGGCCAAGATGAACCTTCAAAATAAATATTAGTATAATAGAAGCTTTGTCTTTAGACAAATATGTCATATACAACCAAGTGTATAGACGATGCAATATGAGTGCTTAAAGGATATTCCTCCTTGTTCTAGGGTGTCAAGAAGCACCTAAAATAAGAAAAATAATTGATGCAAACTTCATCCTTAGATGAGTGTTATATACAATCGAGTGTATATGATGATGAACCTACAATGAAAACATTAGTGCAATATATTTCATCTTTTCACAAAGAAAATAAGATGTATATATGTGATAAATGATATAATCAAAGATCTCATGAAGTGTAGTCTCTAATTACAATCATAAGAAAAGTGATAATATAATATGATAAAAGCCTACAAAATAGTTCCTAGAAAGAAGATATGAAGTCTTCCACGGTGTGCCACTAGTGGTGCTAGTGTTGGTGTCGGTTTACTAGTAGGATTCATGTGGTGATGGTAGATGACTCAAATTTACAAAAGCAAGTTTTCGCTAATCCATGGTGGTGATGATTAGTGAAAGTGGTGATGGAAGGTGGTGGTGATTAGGTAGGAAGCTATTAAGGAGTTAGAAACTCATATGTGTAGCAAATATAAAAATATGGACTCATGCAATCCTTTCGTCATGTCAAGTGACCAAAGCTAAGAAAAAATATGAATGGACATTGCATTTCAATGATGCATAAGGGTTATGATTTGAATGATTTATTGATGCCAACAACCTATTGTTTTGAGCAAGTTCTCATATGCTTTAACCCAAGAGTAATCAATAATGTGTTCTATCTAAAAGTGATAACATGAAGATAAATTCGTTCATCGATTGACACGAATTATAAAAATGACCTATTCTAGGTGACAATGGGAAAGGTAGTATTAGCATGGTTTTGACCGACATGGATGATTATCACTTTGAAAAGAAGTGAAGAAAATATGGAAAATACTAATAATAATAATGAGTACCTATATGAGGATGAGATGACATCATATAAGTGAGAGTTGGATGGACCAACGTGTTGGAAATGGCTGTTTTGATTAATATATCGTTTGCACTGACAAGGACATGCATGATAAGCGAGAAAAGGATAAGATCCTATGATGGTGTTCTAGATAGTGAAGTTGTAAGGTGCTAGTTTAAGGAAAATCTATATGTGGAGATGAAGACGTTTTGTAAAACACATGATGCGCTTTTCACTTGATGAGATATTGGTGCTAAAAAGGTTGAACTAGTTGTGGTTTCATGAACCGGCTTTAGCTAAGTGGTGTTTACCTATGTGTTGGTATTGTAGAGTCTAAGAGACATAAAATTTGACAGAAGACAATTATGTGAATGAATTTCTCTCCCTTAATTGGTGGACATCCAACATAATGTGTAATGTATCAAATAAGGAATGACAACAAAGTGTTTAGGAGGTTATTTGGTATTAACGAAGAGGTGAGCTTAGTGATGTTTCTTGGATGATGGTTAGCATACAATCAACTTCATCCTTAAAGTCACGCACCTCTTCTCGATTAATCTGAGATGATCGTATAATGAGGCATGTGGATTTCTAATAGGAAGTGAAGATGATTAGAGTATTGTTATAACTAAATAATGATGGAGATGATTTTTGAAAGCGGAAGCAAAATGAGATTTGGAAAGAGGTCGGTTGAAAGACAAAATGCAAAGCCAACCTCTAGAACTTAATTCTATATGCTTTTAAACTATATGCAAGTGTAGGGGTCCCATAAAGCATATTACTAATCTACGTAGCAATAAAAGGGATTATGCAAAATGAGCATATAAAAGTTAGAACCAAGTGAGATAACAAATAATTTGTTATCAACCTACAAAACAAATTAGTTAGTGACAAAATATGTTAACATGATATAAATCAAATGATAACATATGATATAAGCAAAACAACACATTGCACTTAGTAGACAAGAAATCACCACACAAGATAGCATCAAACAATCATAATATGCAAGAGTACGACTTTATTCAAGACATTTCATTATGAGATTGTTTTGTCATTAGACTTAGACACTTAAGCATACTTGGATATACAATAATCTATGTGATTAATTTGTAAGATAAAAGGCTTCTAAAAGTTAGTCATACCAAAAGCACTTTGACAGATTATATGTGCATACGTAGCAAACAAATAGTGTGACAAGAAGCAAAAGAAACAAGATGAAAGATTCATGCAAGCCATGTTCAAGACATAACAATTTGGAGCATGTATCATTTGGATCGTACTACACATAGATGTAATGAATGCCAACTAATAGCTTTCAAACACAAATATATCATATCAAAATTATCACGTATCAAAATAGCATATTATGAGTTCATAAGTAACATGTTAATCATGCTAAAAATAATTCAAAAGTAAGTATCATGCAAATAAAGTTTAGGTTTAAACGTTTAGTAGCATGAAACAACAATACAAGCATTATAAAGATAAAACCGTATTTAAGGTTTACACATTTGACTTGTTATCAAACACTAAGATAATGTCAAATCAACTTATCGTATTAAACAAGAACATGTAATCAACACATGTAAGTGCAATGCAAGTGGTTTTACTAAGGTTTACACATTTGACTAGTTATCAAACACTAAGATAATGTCAAATCAACTTATCGTATCAAACAAGAACATGTAATCAACACATGTAAGTGCAATGCAATTGGTTTTAAAAGAAAATCATATATACTACTTGTTTGATTAGTATTCCTAAGGCGAGGAAAACTATCAATGTTTTAACACTTACTTTAGGCAAGTATAGGAAAATGATTTTTCAAGTTGGAGAATGAATATGAGACTATTACTAGCGGTGCTCAATTAAGGCTAAACACGACCATTTTTACGGGTGATTCCACATACCCAACTTCTCCAGGAAGCAATTCAACCGTTAGGTCAAATTGAGTTTCTAGTGCAATAGATTCTCCGGTAATCATTCTCATGTTAGAAAGATGGGAACTCCTACTTTTGCCTATTAAAGTGTATAAAGATGATAGTTTACCAATACTTGGCTTAATGTGACACAACTAATATGCAATATAACTAAGGAGATGAAGATGTCATGTTATACATATGAATTTTAACAATGGTGTGTTTGATAAACAATGTGTTTTAATCTTGTGTTTAGAATCGAAAGTTGTTCAAATTACACATTAATTGTATGATCTAATGGATGACATCTTGTACTTTAAATGTGAATTGATCATCTAATACTAGAGAATAGAATATGTTAAACTAAGAACGTTCTCAAGAAAGCTCTTTTGAACATTATTTAACAAGAATCTAAGTGAGGTTACCAACTTCAATAGATCTTGTGTATGCTCTAAAATTGTGTAGTTTTAACCTTGGATGTGCACTCGGTTTGAGCAAGGTTAGGTTATGATGTACGCTTGAAAGGAAATAGATACAAATAGTCTCTTTCAACAAATGAGATTATCCCATGGGATAAAGTTATCATGCTTATGAAAACAAGTATGACAAGATGAATTGAATATGCTAGTTCACGGAACTTGTAGATGTTTGTTTCAAGATCATTTAGCTAATGAGGTGTAATGAAATCTTAACACAACTATTTATGTCGCAAGAGTGATGCATAGGATATACAATATCCTTTTAACAAAATGAAAGCTTAACGCATGAATCTTAGTCATAATGTTTTTCAAAACATCATGTTTTCCTAAATGAAGATATGAAGCCAAAGTGTTTGAATCGGATAGTCCCATCTAAATAAACTTGGTCTCAAGATTATATTCACTAGATGATGACAAGAGGAATTCACTCGAGTTTCTTATGTATACTCCTCAAGAGTCATTGTTGCTTGGGGTGTATGATGTTGCTTTGAGATTGCATTTTAACATAAGTTGTTAAAATGTTGATTTGAAGTTTAACGAAATTTATGCAGAAGTTTAACGACAAAGTATTACTAATACTTTGATTATTTGTGAAGGTAGTACTACTTATACCTAGTGGAAATTGACAACAATTACCAAGAGCACCATGCTTATTTGATAGTTGAGGTTCTAGCCATAATGAATTATCTAAGTCCTTATATGTGGGAAAGGATGGTTGAGTTTGTTCAACGTGCATTTGATTCAAAGACAAGTGTTGGACACAAGGGCTTTTGAGCAATATACTCAACAATTCAAATGATGGCAAGGATGATGGATTGGTTGATCTAGGTGGTAGGTCTTCTAGTGTGTCTAAATAAGGATGTGGTGATGTAGGGGTTTGTTGTGCTATGGGAGTACTTAGGTTGATTATTTGTCCACAGATGTTGAACACAAAAAGTACGGATACTAATTCTTATGGTTCATTGGTTACTACAACTAGCGGGTGAAGTGCTTGAAGTTTTGATTATGTCTATGAAGCTTAGGGGCTGAGGTATAGGTTCACCTTGAAAGGGCACGTTTGATTTAAAGTATACGGTTAATAGTGCCAAAAGATGGAAGAGGGATAGTAGGTGTCAAAGAGGGATAAGTGGCACCGTGGGTTGTTTGTTTTGGATAAGTGTTTCAACATGTGTTGTTAAAATACTTGGGTGTTGATTTTTCGGATATGACTTTTAATGACTACAATCGTAAGTCGTGATATACTTGAATATTTCGGATGAAATACTTAAGTTGTCAATCCTAATTTGTTGAGGTTATAAAGCTTAGATTGAACTCAAGGATAACAAGACTTGATAATATGTATTTAACATATGTGTGAGTTATGACTCGATGTAAATACTTATTGTCTTTAAGGATGACACATTATTTTCATGTTAACCGGTGAGGCAATACATGTAGATACAAAACAATATCTATAGTCATATGTTAGACTTGTGTATGATATCTTTGCAAATAATGAGTCCGGTTTATTAGTCTCGGTAAGTCATCTAAGTCATCCGCAAAGCGGGTGAGGAGATGTTGGTGGTGTTGCACAAAGTTTGATAGAACAAGCTTTGGAGACTTTGGTAGTGAAGTTGTTTTGGATGATGGTGGGTGATTTTGGTGGTGGAGTTGGAGTACTCAAGTTTAGAAAGTTCACATCTTGAATGGGTGATGAGATGTTGAGGGGTAATGAGTCTGAGGATGAAGAGCTCAAGTTTATGAAGCAACAAGATCGAATGCTAATCCTAGTGGTTTTCTTAAGTGGCTTATTTGAGGTTAAGGATTTAGTCATTTTGATTTTACTTTAAGAAATGCTAAGCTTGAGGAAAAGTAATGTGTGAAGGTGTGAAAATGATCATCTCGAATGTGTTGATTTATGGAACTAAGGATTCATGGATTTGATGTTAATCCATACAAAGATGGTAGTTTCTAATGAGATGGAAGTGTCTAAAATCATGTCAAACATCCTAAGTTAATCCATTGAGGATGTGTTGAGTGAGGTATGAAAGATATGCATTAACAACTATCCTAGAAACGAAGTTTGGTAAATTAGATTGCGGTTTTAGTAAAATTCAATAACTTACCATAGGATCCACGGTACCATTTCTTTACAGTGGAACCCTTAAATTGGTGCCGCTGGTCCGCCTGCATGAATGTATGGTACCAAAATGCATAACAGACGGTACCAACATTTTGGTGCCGTCGATCCGTGGACACCGTAAAAGTTCACGAGACCCATTTTCTAGGTGTCGGGAGTTTTCCGAAACCTGAAATTTTGCTTAAAACATGTGACATTAATTACTTCTAGTTAGGAAGAGTCGATAACACATATACAAACATAGTGGAGCACAGACTTTGACTAAGGGCTAACGATTTTCACATAAAAGTGAAAATGGGTAAAATTTGATAACACACTTGTGCTATCCACCTGCATAAACCGGTTAGCATACAACATTATTTTAAGTCATATTATCATCCTACAAAGTAAAAACAAGTAAATTACATCATACAATATTGTTTTTGTCCTTGTACCAAACACTCTTTAAACCTCCATTTTTCAAAATACTTGACTAATTTACTTAGTACTCATTGCTAAGCGAGTCATGACATTTCATAAGTTATGCGAGATGTTAGTATAACCTATGCAAAGGAAGTGATCTAAGTCTATAAGTGATGGTAAAACAAATTTCCAACTAAGTGCACAAAATCTAGCAAATGGCCTATTTTGCATAAACAAGAAATCGTCAAGCAAGTTTAATAAATAACATGGCAAGATTGACACTTATATTATGCAAACAAACAAGTGTAAACAACAATTTGACAATAAGCAAGCAACATATATGCAAACAACATAAACAAGTGGTCATTTAGCATAGCATAACAAGAAAAACATTTTAGTCATTTATCGTTTAAATGTGATGATGTTACCAAGCTTGATTAGTTTTCTTTAAACATATTACATAATTATTTAGCTTCAAAATAAATTATATCAATGTTCTAAGAATACCATCTTAAATTGTTTGACTCAAAATTTTGAGTTTTTATGTTAAAGCGAAACTTAATATCTTGGACATACTCGTAGTATTTGGTCTATTTCACTTATTTAAAATTAGAATCAGGTCATGAGAGTTGTTTTAAATGAAAGTAGACTCAATTCCCTTTAAAATGATAGGTGGCTCGACTCCTACGGACTTACGGTTAATAAGTTATGAATTTTTTAAGTTGGCCAAAATCTGCAGTCTCAATGCACCAAGGAACCAAAATGTAACAAGGAAGGATCCCTTTATTTGGTACCGCCAACCGCGGCCTTCACAGAATGTCGCGTAATGTTGAAAATGTACTTACTCATAGCAAAAAGGTAGGACTTACTAGATTTGATAGAAAAATATAACACACATATTTTGTTTATTATTTTTTCTAATATGACTTATCTAAACATTTAACAATAAAATTTATAAGTATAATTAGCAAAACCTTTTTCATATTATATTTCGCTCAATGATAATTTGATACATGGATCATTCTCCATTTTAAAACCATTTGTTTTGAAAATAAGAGCTACGAGGCTCTGGTACCAATTGTGAAAACGTAGAGGGGGGGTGAATACGTTACCGTTTAAAAACGTTAGATCTTTAGTATCAAATCGTTTATGAAGCTTGTTATAATATGAAAGTATCAATTATTGTTTGTAACTAATATAAAGCATAGTAAACCAAGTTGTCACACAAGCATAAACATCAAACCACATCACAAGCAATTATAAAAGTAAAGAGATAAAGAAAGGAAAGTGCAAACCGAACACGAGGATTTATAGTGGTTCGGTCACGGATCTCCTTTCCGCCCTACTCCACTCCCCGAGTACCCAACTCGAGAGTTACTTCACTAAATCAACAAGCTCCCTTCAGGCGGAGAAAACCTTACAATCGCCGCTACACTATTTCCTACAAAGCTAAATACGGGTTCTAGTTCGAGGTAGAACCAACCTAACGTCGCTTATACAATATTTCCTACACTAAGCTAGATGTCGAGTTCTTTTCAAGGGTACAACCACTCCCACTATGTTTTATGGCCCAACATAACAAACCTTGTGTTTTATGGTACAAACACATAAACCATCTAATCTAGTTTGGTGAAAGTGTTGTGATGATGCAATGATGTTTATAATGATGATCCATGACATAAATGTCTAATGGATATGAATAACTAATCTAAATGATCTTCTTAAATAAGAAGTCTTCAATCAATGAGGATATCAAGAGATCTTGAATCTTCATATGTTGATATGCTTTGGTGAATGAGGATGGCTAGATCTTCAAGCTTTCCTTGGTTGATCAAAATGTAAAGTATGCTTACAACAAAGATGAATGTTAGAAGCATTATGATCATGTGATGATATGGGTGATTAATGTATGTTACTACATGGTTATCTATAGATCTAAAAGATGAAAGAAAGATAGAAAGAATGTGTGTTGGAAGGGATGATTGAAATGAGAAGACAATGGGCTCTATTTATAGCCAAAATGTAATCTAAAAAATAATACTTTATTAGATTTGATATCTTAGAATATCTTTCAAGATCTTTCAAATCTAACCAAATATTGACCAAATCTTCTAAAGATATGATGATGCATGAAGTGATGTAAAATTGTATTTTCATTTAGATTAAAATGTTCATGAAAATAAACTTGTAAAATGTATTATGTAACTAGTTTATAAAAAGTCTAATTGACTTTTATAAAATAAAATATCTAGTTAGGTGCTTGTCAAAATAATATATATTTTGTCAAGTGTAAGTAAACTTTAGTACTTGTATGAATATTATAGTTAGTTTACTTGTACAAATAAAAGTATATATTTGTTAGACATTTTACAAAAGATGTATTTGTATAAAATACTTGTGAATGCAAATGTAAAATGAGGTTCAAATAGAATGATTAACCTATTAAAATACTTAGTGACTCTAAACGATTTTAAACATTCTAAATGATTTGTTAATGGGTTTGATCATAATGCCACATAACAAACATGTACGAACCTGTGTTGTAACATACGAGGACTTGAGACATCGAGAGGTGTTGAATGTATGTTGAGACAAATGTAATTACAAGTAACTTGTACATTTTACGTTATGTATTACAAGTTACATGTTTGTCATCAATCAAAACAAACGAGACTGTATAGATTAAATATCGTAATATTTGCACTAACATAGTATACCCTGGAGATCACACTACTTCCAACAACATAATCTCCATAACCCAAAATAGCACCAAAGTGATCATTTCCGAATCTAACAGTCCCGATGAATTTGCTCACGAAGTTCGCGAGCCGTGACCGGTCTCCGGTCATATGCTTGGAACAAACTGAGTCCAAGTACCACGTAACGATTTGAACGACTTGCGGTTGAACATAGACAAGAATGGATAACTGGATAATTGGGATCCCATGCAAGAATGGGTTCCATTTGGTTAGTAACGAGAATTGAACACCCACATCGTAAGCGTAATCAATGGAATCATTAGGGATAGATGGCTAACATTAGACCTATTCAAAGTATGTTCATCTTAAAGGAATAGTTCTACCGGTAGGCATCCATTTCTAATGGGCATTGACTTAGATAATTTGGACACAACTCATTAAGATTAAATTTGTGCGAGGGTATCCACCGATAACCGACATTACTAAATTTTCTTCCGTAGGTTTCAATGTTTTCTAACCTTCTTCCACCATTGCTTTCAGCCTTCTTAACTTGATTGTTGGCATTAATGATTTTAAGCGGGTATTTAACAACATTAATCAAATCATTTACATGATTAGTAATGTAAACAAAGCAATCATCATTACATGTTTTGCCAAAAGTAGCGAATTCAGCATTAATTACAAAGATTCTTAGAGCTAACACTAGAATCAACACGATTCGCTTTATTCAACATAGTTTCATTCTTCCTAAGGTGATATTCTACTCTCTTCCATCGACATTCCTAGCTTGCAAGGTCCTATCATTCTTTGTGTTGCCTTGAGGCTTTGACCGCTCGCTTTGGTGTCACTTTTACTCCGTAGAGGAATGGGAGCATTAGTTGGTTTTGCTACTTTTGCATTTCAGGTTTAGAAGTGATGGGATCTGAACTACTTGAAGGCACATTAAAGTTCACTTTCTTAACACTGGGCATAGAGCAAGGCATAATAACTTTATCATTCTTACAAAAGGATCTTGGGTATGTTGCTATTAAACATTCTAAAAGCTCCTGAGATCGTTTGGCATATAAGCACGCATACCTAACTTCACTATCAAGTGGTTTATTTATGCGATCTTCTTCTACAATCTCACGAAGGCATTCTAGACTATCCTTAAGATGATAAAAGTAATCATGAAACACAAGTTCATTGTTTCTAAGATGAGGAGGAATGTATTTAACAGTCACAGTATATTTAGAATCTGCAGATGCCTTTGATGCAACATTCTCATTAAAGACAAGTGGCATTTTCCCTTTTACCTGACTCTTTAGATTCTCAATTTTCTTTTGTAACGAAGTTATTTTCTCATTGTTTTTGTCACGAGTGACTTTCATTGAATCGTATAACTCTTTGAAGTGTCGTTTGACCTTTTTCATTTTCTTCTAGAAAACTCTCACTTTCTTGTTGTAATACGTTAATGATGTTTTGAAGATGAAAGTTTTGAGAAAATTGAGAATCCAAAGGAGGAGGCATTTGGGAGCCAACACATTGTTCTTTTCACCCTTTAATTGTGAAATTTGGGTTTTAACTTTTCGATCGTGTTACAGTGAGCTCGAATCTGTTCGTCACGTTTGTTTATTTCAAAATTTTCATCTAACTCTGGAACATCCGAGGATATCTTGATGTTTGAGGTTTTAACATTTTCTTTGAGATGTTGATATTTTTAGTTGCAAATCCAAATGTTCAACTTCTAATTTAGAAAAGTGTTTTACCAAATTATCGTGATCATCCTGGTCAATTTTCTTATTTAGTTTTGAGTTTTTGTTTTCAAGCTCAATGACACGATCATGGGAAACTTTTAAAGCAACAGATAATTCATGAAATTGAGAAGCAGTAATAGAATACTTAGTAACAGTGTAGAACACATCTTGAGCAACACATTGAGAGATCAGATTATCATTAATGATGTGCAGATTCTTTATCTCAATTACATTATTCTTAAGCTCACGTTCATAATTATTGACTTCAACTATCATTGTATCAAATTCCTTTTCCATTTCTTTAATCTCTGTGTCTATCCCCCTTTTAAGACTCTCAAATTGACTTTTTAATTGTTTAAAGAAAGGCATGACCTCAGTTAAATAACATTCTTTAGTTTGCTCAAAACCGCTTTCCCCTTCAGTTATCCCTGTAGGTGTGATTCTCTTCTTGCAAGTCTTCTCAAAATCAACGAATAGTTGATAAATAACATACAGGCTGATTAAAGTCTTGCTCTTAGTGGGAAGAGTTCTAGGAACTAAGTGCATTGGTGTATTCGGAGGATACACAGTAGCTGGAAGCACTTTCCTAAGGGGAGTGTTTGTTTCAACAAGATTATCTGCTTTTTGCTTATCCATATCCTTTTTCCAGAACACTTGTTTAGGCGTTAATAGGGTTTGAGGCTTAAACTTGTTCAGGGAAATCCAATTTTCTTTAGTGTAATCATGGGGTTTGACCGTTATGTTCTCGCTTTTTACACTCGTGATCTTCTAGCTTTTATTCATTTTCTCCTAGAGGCATCTTCTAATTGAATATCTTCCACGTTGAACTCAAAGCACAACTAGGTTTCTGTCTAGGTTTAAGAATTTCATTGCCATCATAGATTACATTTTGAGCTGCTTTAGCTTTAATGTAGGCCTTAGGATTTGGTTCATCTACTAGAGCAACACTATGCTTATCACTTAAAACTCTATGCTTGGTGATCAAGTGAGCAGTCTGAATGGTGTTTCCTTGTACGTACAACTTGTTTTCAAGTTTGTTCTTTAAAGTTTTTAGGTTGGAAGATTCATTCAAAAGTTTTGATTCCTTAGCATTAAATTTCTGTTTAAGCACTTTAACATTTTCTTGAAGTTCTTGCTTTTGCTTAACAGTTTTTTTTAGTTTGTCTTTTAAGGAATCTAGCTCTTGTTTTAATATTTCTTCCTAAAATTACTTTTTCTAATAATTGTACGATTTGGTCATCCATTTCTCGCTCACGGGTAGTTAACTCAACTTAGCACGTTGCTCATAAATGGCAACTTGTTCTTTATATGCATTCAGCCTCGTAGATAACAGAATCATCGAGGGCACATGCGGTGTATTCATCAAAAACATAGTCATCATTGATGCGGAAGATGCATCACTTGGTACGATCTCACTTTCACTTTGTATCACATATTGATCATATGGGACAATATTACTATTACCCACATTATCTATATCTGATTCATTAGTTTCATGTGATTTTACTTTGTTATGTATCTCCTGCTCATCAACTTCATCGTATAGTTTTAATACCTCAGAAATGATTGAGTCATTGGATGGACCAGCCTATTGGGGTGATGAGACCTTTGGAGAGACCATTGGTGAAATGCTAGCCATGAAGATTGTCCAGGCAAGAGGTTCATCATCGACATCGAGTCAAATGCATCACGGTCAAGAACTTGAAAGGCATTTTGATGATTGTGACCTATTTCTGAATTGGTCGCTCATCCACATCAAGATCATAGGTTTTGGCATTTCAAGAAGAAACAACAACTCTTCTTCATCCAAAACCGCTCCATCGTCCCGAGCTTGCACCAGCAGAGATCTTGTCCCCGAAATACTTCGCATTTTGAGGCGTTTTGAGATGTGCGCCTTGCAATATGTCCTTCACCACCACAGCTTGTAGCACTTGATTGGCTTTCCTTGTCCTTGATTTGCATTCCTTCCACGGCTCGATTAGCCACATACCCTACACCTACTCCACCCTTTCCTTGTTCATACTGTCTTCCTTGCACAGGTTGCACCATGATCTTACCATCTCTGACAATAGCATGACTGTATATTGGATGTAGTTCTGATATCATTGTTAGTGTGTGGAGTGAGGTTCAGATTTTGCTTAACCATTAGAGCTAGTTGATTGATGAAATGTTCCATGATCGTGTTTTCATCAGGTGGTTTATACCCTGGGTCTGGAATGAGTTTGTGATTGCCATTACCAGTAGGTATGACTTGAGATGCTTTGGTGGTTATTCCTACATTGGTGTAAAAGTATAACAACCCGTAAATTTTCCTACTGATTTTTCGCGGCTAGATTTTTTTTTCTTTCTTTTCGATCTATAATCGCGACCGATTAGATTAAAATATAAAAATAAACCAGCGGTCGACGACGATATTTTATAACAAGATTTAAGACGCCCAAAATATAATTTTTATATTTTTCGGACACCCGGAGAGTACGTTTACACGGAGACCCGACAACACACGGAGTACAAATTATACAATATATTATAATAAGACAAACGGGATAATATTATCACCCCACGCCTAGCCTAAACCTGTATCCTCTTTTCTTTTGGTCGACATATATAGAGGCATCAAAACACAAAAATGGGTGCTTCTTCTTCTTTTTAAAAGTCAACTCCATTCCCATCTTTATCACCATACCCAAATGAAAAGCCTACCCTCCTAGACATCACATGAGGCGTTGAAGCGTGGCTGTAGGGAAAGAGACATGTGCCAAGAAGGGTGGACATCTATCAAATGAAGTCAAGGACCCTAGGGATTCTATCTCCATGTTTTCATCTACAAAAGGATTGAGTTTCTGAAGAAAGTTCATCCATCCCAAAACAAAATTTGAAAATTAGGGTTTCATCAAAACAAAGGGGTTTTTAAAATTTCCAAAGGGGTTTTGTAATTTGAGGCATAAGGAAGCTATTCCAAGTGGTTAATTGCTTCAATTCGTCCCGAGCCTTTCCAATTGGAGCCTTTGGTGTTCGGTTGTTTTTCCATTCGACCCACAGTTTCATTGTAAGAACCATGTCTTGATTGTTATTTTGATTCTATTAAACTCAAAATTTAATTTCATTATGTTCAATCTTTTTCTTATTTTATCGACTTGGTATTGAATGAATTGGTAAATGGAATGTTGTTTTATGTTGTTGTTGTTGCTGTCGAGAAACACAAAAGGAAAACAGAAAAATATTAAATTTTGATTCCGTAAACTTTCGGCTTAATCATATTTCTTATCAGTTTTTCTTTCGGCTTAAATGTTTTATCTTAACGGCTTATTTGTTTCGGCTTAAAACTATCCTACATAGTAGTTTAGTAGTCTCAAGTTGTTACAGCTTGGTTGTATTTAGTGTTGCGGTTTGGGATTGTTTGAAAAGATCCTTGTTACTTTCGGCTTTGATTCTTGAACCTCGAGCAGCCCTCAGCACTTTGCCTTAGTTACTAAATGCCACAATGTTTTCGAGTATAGTTTAAAAGGGTCTAGTCACTTCTGGTTCGAGTCTTTGACTCACGGTTTGCATGTTCGTCAAGACACTTGTTCGAGAGCCATTTAGGTCTAAACGAAAGTCTTGGTTGGACTCGTGGGGTGTGTTGTCTCGAGTCGAGTCATTGCCTCACAAGTAGCTCCCGACACTTTGAATTGGTTTGTGATAATTGGTATGGTTTTGTTAGTCTTCGATGCGAGTCTTTGACACACGAGTAGTGCACCCAGTTTTCGAGTCGTTTGTTTTGTCAAACTGATACAGGACTTTGTGTATCCTTTACTATAGTCTTCCATTTTTGTCTCAACTACAAATGTTTTCCTTGTCAAATATCAGTTTTACAAAATTTGTCTTCTTTTCAAAATCTTACAAAGGCCCATAACGATGTCCAACCCGCTCGAGATAATCTTAGTTACACCATGTTCTCCTGTCAAACTTTCTTTTTACAAATTATGTCAAATTGTGTTGAGTATGAACTGAGTTGAGCCCAGGTAATGACAAGGGTCCGTTTGGGCTTGTATGGAAACTGGGCCGAATCCCAGATTTTGCTAAGGGTCCGTTTGGTATAAACCAAACCAGGCCGCAACCCCCTCTCTTCCCTTGTTATCATTTAATCTTGTCATTTCACCTTATAAACTCGGCTCGTGTCTCGGGCCGCAGCCCGAGCACGACACTCGTTAAAAGTTTTTCAAAAGAAAAAATATAACTCAAGTATATAAATATATACCTATTAGCTACATGAGTAATAAAATTTATAAACCTATGTTTTAAATTAATGTTTCAACTTCGGAAAGTATTTACAAAAACTAATCCATAGATATTCCGTCTCCAAAGAATTATTTTGACAAATATAGTTTCGATATGATATTAACTCTAGTATATATACATAAATGACATATTAAAAACCGACGAAAGATTTTTATTAAACTTGCACTTACCTACATATACATCAACTATATGTAAAACTTTCAAGATAAATATTACTTCGATATCTTTTATAAAACAAGACATGTATTTTTGTGAAAGCCGTCGTTAAAAACCTATATACATATACATATGCGTACTTTTGACAACTAAAACAAATCAACTATATTATGACGTTATTTCATCAAAATTTTCCAAATCAATCAATATCACTATCTATTTATAGCCGAAATATACTCTTTTAACGTCATTCTTAAACCAGTTTTTACTAGCCGAATTATACTATTTTGAAATTTATAAACTCAACAACAACAACAACAACATTTAAAATTTATAAAGTTTCATTAAACTTGATCGAGTCTTAAACCTTAATAAAGACTAAGATGTCGTACTAATCTAGGTTGCGTGTTGGAGCTACTTGTTACTTGAATTCTTTGTGCTTTATTCATCGAATTGATAAGGTGAGTTTATAGCCCCACTTTTACTTTTATTACTTGCTTTATAAAACTATGGGGTGAGAAACATGCAAAACTCTTTTTCGGACCTGAAACTGAAAACACTATTACGTGAAACAACCTTGAATCCCAACTATGCTACCGTTAGTTCCCTTTGGGGAGGCGCGATTGTTATGAATAGATCTATTGGGGATGACACCCGTTCGAGTTTGACCGGATAGGCAAACGTCGAACGTATACCATATCGAATCCAAGTGTACTAGAAATACACTTGCCGGGCATTATTTATCATGCTTCTAGATGCATGCACACTGTCGTAGTTTCGGTTGCATGAGCTTGGTACTAGCATAATAGATTTTTATTGCATATAGTATCATTCACGGAGATGCTTATATGTACAACTATAGGTCCAACTTGAATGTTTTAAATTAAACCTATGAACTCACCAACCTTTGTGTTGACATTTTAGCATGTTTTTCTCAGGTTTACTTATTGACGTGGGCAATGGCAAAGGCTTTCGTTGAAGACTGGCATTCGAAGTGTTTCAAACATGTTAATACAACTTTTAATGTGACAACATATATTTTTATGGGCTTTACTTCCGCACTTTGAAACAATGATGTAAAACTATTTCTTAAATAAATCTATATTTTGAAAATGGAATATAATTTCCATTCTTTATTACCTTGTGTTGTGAATATTGATTTAGTAGCACTCCATGACCCGAACGCTTCCGCTGTGAAATTTTGGGGGTGTTACAAAAAGGCTGTTGAATCATTTAACGAACTTGCATTACCATAATTTGAATTGAATTTTTCCAAGATCATTCGTTCAAACATATCATGTCTCTCATTCTGAAGCAAGTACGCATACAAGTGCTCATAGTTAGTGTTCCTCAAACCTTTTGTTAACTTGACTGAAGTGACAAATTTGTGCCATTCGGGATTCATGTTGTTCACAAACTTTGAATTTAGCTGAATATTTGGCATAGTCAATTTGATATTCCTCATGTCATTCACAAGCTTGTGGAACCTCACGTAATATTCAAAGGACACTTTCCCCGGTTTCATCTTAAAGTGCTCAAAGTCATCATACAGATTGAGATTCTCTGCCTTCTTTAGTTAATTCGTAACCGAGAGAAGCATCTTGACATTGTCCTAAACCGCTTTGGCTTCAGTGTTGTGATTGATTAGCTTGTAGATGTCCTTTGGTAGACCTCAAGTATAATGTTCGAGGCTCTAATATCCACATCGTCTCGCTTTTCTCCTTATCGTAAGTTCATCATATGTCTTTGGTCTATCCAATCCTAATGTCAATGAGCCATCAATGTAAGTTTCAAGTATGTCTCGGTAGTCTCAACTGCACGGTCCTTCATCAATTGATTTGAGAATGTTAACCCCATTTTCCTTACCCAAGCAAAGACAATCGATTCGTTGAGCCCAAGAGTCATAATCGTTCTATCTAGCATGGGTGGACGAGTATCTTATCCTCGCTTGTCAACGCCCTCATCTATGTAAGAGACGATAGTAGGTACGTTGTTAGACATGCTTCCAGATTCTACGGGATTTTACTATTCTTTGATTAAACCGGGAAATTGATTCTTTCATGAGATTTTACAAAATCAAAAGAACAACCGTAAAATGTAGCACGAAGAAGTGACAAGTCTCAATAGACAAGTAGTGAACTTGACAAGTCGCACCCTAACTAACTCGCTTAGAGATCAACTCGCTTAATCAACTCGCTTAGTGGACAACACGCTTTGAGGTCAACTCGCTTAATAGACAAGTCGCATAAAGGGACAACTCACTTAATAGCCAAGTCGCATAAGCCAACTCGCTTAGAGCACAACTCGCATAGAACACAAGAACACAAGTCGCTTAAGAGACAAGTCGCTGAAACGGACAACTCGCTTTCAAATAAACTAGCTTAGGCGACAACTCGCTTAAGTATCAACTCATGAGTGACAACTCGCTCGCAACACCTCAACTCGCTCAAGAAACTTTATACGAGACTCAACTCGCTTAGGACAACTTTCAAAAACAATCACTTTACAAGCCAAAAGCAACCCAACCACGATGATTCAAGCCTTCTAATTCAAAACCTAAGCACATGTGATGATTATAAACACAAAAGTACAATCAAAATCTAAACATTAACGCTTGAAATGATCCAAATGATTCAAACTCTTCTAAACACTTTTAACCCCAAAAACCTTATGAAATCCACTAAGACAAAGAGCATGAAAGATGAGTAATCAAACCATGGCTCTTGATACCAAATGTTAACTATTGGATTTCATAAACACATATCAACCATGATCAAAGAGGCGTATAAAAGGTTTAAAGAGAGAAAGTTTAGAGAGAGAAAGAGAAGAGAGTTGGGAACTATGTGAAACAAAGAAAAATGGTATTGAGCCCAACCCCACCTTGGGAGTAGAGGTATTTATAGTTTTACAAGACACGCCCCACGGCCATGGATCGTGCATACAATGGGTAAAGACTCGTCCGTCCTCCACGGTGTTACTTAACTAAATACTAACTAACATTAAATAACTACGACTACGAGCTTTCTATCGATTACATATACTTGAGGTGACCGACACTTTAACAACTGGATTTTCTAAGTCCTAACATAACTAAATAAAGAAAACCTTACAGTGCTTTACCAAGAAACGTAGCGGAAAGAATAGGTCACCAACACTCTTGATTCACTTAGTCAAGAGTGCAGTAACCAAAAACCAACACCAATATCACCACAGATCACCAACATGATCAAGATCCCCCAAATCCACAAATTAGGGTTTGAAGAAACCCTAACAGATCTATCAATGAACCTCAAGATCAATACCCAAAAGACAAATTCACACCACGACCGTCGAGAAAACAACCCCAATTGATCAATACAACCACCAAATTCAAGAAATCCCCAAATTCCTTGAAACCCTAAAATCACCAAGAACCATCGGAGATCAACCGAGGCTCTGATACTATGTTAAAACTACATATCTGATCAAGAATCACAACCTCAACACAACAATTCACCCAACCAACCACCCCACGGTGAAAATCTTTTATTATTTTAAACAATACAAAAAGATGAGTCCACAAACGTATGCTCACCAAACAGATACAAAAGAAATCAGATAGTCTCTTTCAGAAGAATTCTATCTATCACACTACAAATGATTGATGCAAAATGCCTCACTACAATACTCTCAAACTATCCTAACCAAACACTTATACCAGATGATCAAGATGATCAATACCAGAACAGACTTGTAACTACTTTGAGAGAGAAACTATGTGATTAGAGAGAGAAAATGCAATTGGATTAATGAGCTAGGGTTGGGATACTGAGGCTTATATATATCTATGTTCCACTTCAACCCTTGTAGAATGTGAACTAGAACAAATAAAGCCAAATTGTTAAACATAACACACAATGTACATGAATGGTCCCTGTACATTTTAAGTATAAGTTTGCCATAAACTTATACTCCGTATATTCCAACAAAAACAATGACAACAAGCTTACATTGACATCAAAATAAAGAAAAAGAAAAAACTTAACACTTTTAATCAAGAAATTGTTAGTTCAAGTATTGGTCGAGACATTGTGAGATACTATTCATCAATGTGTAATATATGTCTTTATTGAAGGAAATTAAACATTAGAAAGGCTTCGGCATAACGTTCAAGTTTTCTTTTATAGAATGACCATCGATCATAACGAATTAGCTATGCTATGAGGTGCCGAATGATAACTAGAGCTACCTATGGTGAAACAAACGGAAAACAATTCCTGTATCTTTTAACAACTGAAATCTTGATCACACTTTGAATTTAAATGTTTAATCGTCATTAGACTTAGAAATGGAAAAAATAAGAAATAAACAAAAAGGAACTACAAGAAAAGCAGCTAGTTTAAGCAAGTCTTCATTCTCCTTTGATATCACTCCTATTCTTGACCAGTCTCCACTATACCTGCATGTATCATAAAAACTTCAGAATGCTAAATATTAAGCAAGTGAAATAAGCTCAATGCATAATCGTTATCGATCAATACATTCAATATATGAAAAAGAGAAATGATACATGGACCTAAACTTAGACCTAAAACCGCTTGGCATCATCCTGATGGGATGTAAAATAAGTGGGTCCCTCGCTCACACCATCAAGACGCCGACACTTTGGTTTTGCGCCCAAGCCAGGCCCACGATCATTTCTCTATGAAAAAATGCTCTAAGAAACAAAAACAATATCTTGACCGGTCAACTCGAACCTCTTGGAGGCTACTCCTTTTGTCTCAAAATAATTGTCTAACGATAAAAAAATACACGGTTTAAAAAAAACATAATCATTGCTGATTTCTCGCTCTTACTTTTTACATAATAACCAATGTTGCAAAAATCGGCCAAATCGGCCGATTAATCGCCTATTAATCGTTAATCGGTCATATAGCTTGTTGATTTTTGAAAATCGGTGGAAAAATCGGCCTAAGCAAAAAATCGGCCACAAATCAATCAAAAATCGGTCGAATCGTCCGAATCGGCCAAATCGGTCAACTTTTAAAAAATAATAATTTAGGCATTCTACTTAATTTGAGGATCATTTATTTAACTTATTATAATCGAATCGAGCCTTTTATCAAGTTTGGAACGTAGAGGCTTTGGAATCGCTTAAGATCTTTAGTTTGGTTTCCAAAAATACCCAAAACTTGCAGGAAATTCCAATCCGATTAATCACCGATTAACCCCGCCTTGAGCAATTAATCGATGCAGGCTGGCCGACCGCCCGACTACCAATTCACGATTTTTGCAACATTGATAATAACACTTTTACCCTTAGCTAATTAGTTAATGTTTTCTTTAAGTAAGGGTATTATGGTAATTTACATCAAATTTTCTTATCTATATTTTACTAGCGGACAATTAAATTTGAATGGTAAAAAAAAAAAAAAAACGTGAACAATAATATTGAGACGGATGAAGTAATAATCTTAACCACACTCGTCTATATGCAGCTCTATAGGAACTGATATATATATATCGTCCTATATCTTGTGGCTAATAATGTTCCTAGCTATAGAGATATCCTTTTAAACAACACTCCATAACATTATAGCAATATATATTTCTAAACTTGATAATCTATACATTAGAAAACACACATCTATACTTTTTTAAAACAATACATAGATGAACTAAATTACCCGGCATCAATGAACCCCAACCCAAGAACAGCAACACCAACTTGAGAAACAATCTTTAGTGAAGAATTAACCTTTGACTTTTGAGAAATGTCATCCTTTTTAGCCATTACTAAAACATTGGTTCTTGTTTTTCCATTGATGTTCTTCTTCACATTCACACATGGGCAAGAGAAAATGTTGGTTGAGGTTACACATTTTTGTGTGGACAGCATTTTGTAAGTTGATGCAGTATAGCAAACCAATAATATGTTTTATATGTTTCTACTTGTATAGTTGTATGGGCCTGTTTTCACTACAAGACCAGTAAGGCCCAAAACATAGTACATAAATTACAATACACGATAAAATAAAAAAGTGAGCATTGATTGGGATGCCTAACTCGTATGCCTAATAATATGCCTAAACATACGCACAAGATCCTATCGTGACAAAGAATGGACCCACTTCTTCACAAATCAATAATTTATTGCCACATCTATTAGGCACACAATTAGTCACATATCATTTCACCTAGCCGGGATGACACAAAGAGTGACGGGTGAGAAATCGACTAGCGACAATTAAAGGCGGAGCTTGAACGAGATTGTTGGAGAGGCCATAATGAAGTTGTATCATTTTAGAGGGGTCAAACTACAAAATTACTCTTACATAAATCTATTTGTACCTAGTTTAAGCTTAATTTTACACAAGGAGGTTGAATATTTGAAGGGGGCACCACCCATTCTGGCCCTTTATATTCTACGTCCCTGGCGACAATGAGGACGAAAACCATGGCTAGACTGGTTGGAGCATTCTATGATAATTAGGAAAGATACGTTTCAAAAACATTGATTTTGGTTATAAAATATAAAATCTAAGTGTAACTTAGAAATCAGTTATTGAGCTCCTTATCGAATTTTCAATAAAAGGAATTTTTGAACATGTTTCTTTAAATTATGAATTTTGTTGCATACATGATGTTACTTTTTTTAACCAAAAGATACTCACATTATGTGACAATAATAAGAAAGAAGAACACAATAGTAGAAAAACCACAACACACTTAGGACGATGCAACTTTAACAACTCTTACAAATCGTCAAAAACTATTTGTTGCAGCCACTTTGCCATTCCTATACACAAAAAAGTGAATACAACTGTTATATTTGACTAGGGTAATCACAGTTAGAAAATCATACTAAACCGGTCTAACAAAGCATATTGGTTGGTTGTATGTAAAGTATCGAACCGAACCAAATTGAAGACCACATACGAAGAAAAAGATAGATCGACGCCATACCAAAATATGTGTTATCCGGTTAAGTTTATTAAGATGGTTGTCCATGGTCCATTATGATGATCCTTAGACCATGTGTAATAGCAAGACAAAGACCGAGTCTTCCCTATTACATCTCCTCACAGAGGCGTAGCTAGAAAAAATTTTCACAGGGGGGGAGTGGGCAATTATTTTTTTTTTATTTTTTTTCTTTTTTTTGAAATACGTTAGCAAATGCTAAAAAAAACATCACAATATATAACTACGTAAAAATATTGCAAAAAAGTTGTTCATTTAACGTTTTAGTTGCATACGACGTTCATCTGCATCATTAAAATCATCTAAAAATCAGTCTTAACTATTTGTTGCATGATACTTATGTAAAATTATAGCATTAGTTTTTAAAATAGGTCAAAAATCAATACTAGATACATGGATTAGTATAAAATATAAATTAACAATTTTTAAGGCGGGCTATAAATTAATATTTAGATACACTTTATTATATCGCTTTATATAACAGAGGGTTATTTTCAGAACCATAAAAAGGTCGAGAACTGCGAGAACCGATCTGAGCCATCCAATTATTAATCAATGGATATAAAGAGTGGTGGTATAAATGTAATAAAATGAAACTTCTGGTTAAACTTTAAAAAGGATGGGAGGGCGTTTTAGTAATTTTGTATTACCCCTAATTATAACCTCCTAATATAAAGGATCTGGTGGTTACTCAATTACCCTAATTACGATGCATTCTATGTATCCTTTTCTCACAGCCTCCACAAAACCATAACAAGTTCTCTCTAACCTCAAGAACACAATGGTTTTCCTTTTCATGTTCTTTAACATATATTTTTACTCACATCATCAGAAAAAAAACAGGAAGAAAACATCCATCTTTCACTACAAAACCATCTATTTGCCGGATAAAAGAAATAATTGGTTCTGGATCCACGGGCTAATCCGTTATCCGATTCTTGTTATAGAAGAAGACCTATAAAATATGTCCCCGTGGTTGCTGAAAGTACAATGTCAGTGCATTTTTATCTCAAATATAAGGTTTAGATTTATTTAGATGTTGTAAATCGTTTTCGATATGGTGCTTGCAACTGTTTTCAATTTTGTTTGTGTCTTGAAATTGATCTTGATTATATATTATGGCGTTGAAAAATGTTCCAGATCTGAATACGGTTTGCGGTTTTTAAAGTAAATGCACATGTATAAAGGTTGGATGGTGAAAAGAGATGGGATTGGATTTACTCTTTGTGATTATGGTATATTAAATGAATGTGGTTTGTAGTTTTAATGAATTTGGTATATTAAAAATGAATATGTTTTTGCAGTTTTAAAAGTGAATGCACATGTATTATTCAATAGGATATGAATTTTTTTTTTATGTATAAAAAGATAATGGTATATTAAATATGTGATTCACTGATGCTTTTAATTAATTGTGTCCTCTAGTTTTGTGTGAGCATTCTATAACATCATTTATCCTAATACAACAAGGGTGTTCAGGTCAACAACACGTCTTCATCAGTGAGTCATGCAAACCTGCTTGTTTACTATGTTCATGCGTGGTAGTGTGTGCATTAGGAGATACTCATGGTAGTGATAAGCACATTGTGGTTAGCTGACTAAACATGTAATAATTAGTGTGTAGGGAGGTAGCTCTGCTTTGTTTTGTGATAAGGAAGAAATACTATAAATTGGGAATATGTTACAACTTATAATAGCACAAGTATGTATATCAGTAAATATAGAATCAGTTTCTCACACTTGTATATTCATCTTGCATATTATTGGTTCACTCTTTCATACTTAAACCTTTACCTCCGACGTATATCAATTAAATATTAAATTATATAAAATTATTAGCTCGCTTTGTGAAAAGAACCCTTCCTGGCCATTACTCACCTTTACCCTCCACATAGCTACATCATTGCCTCCTCGCACGCATCTTCAACCAAGCAATCACAAGGCTCGGTCTTGTGTACGATCAAGTCGTGCACTATGTGTTTTGTGTGTGTGTTTTTATGGTGGGGTATATTTTAGCGGTGAAGTTGTTTGTACTTTTTCTTGTTATATTAAATTGGTGATGAAGTTACTTGCAGAAAGAGAAAGCTGATACGATTTTTAGGTGACGGTGACAATGCTGGTCTTACACCTAGGCACCAGGCCTTATCTTTTGACTTCTAGTGGACTCCGAGGGACATTTCAGTAAACTCAACCCCCTCAATATTTTCCTCCCCAATCTCCAAATTTTCAATCTTCCCGCCCACAAACCACGCATTTATTCCATTTTTTTCACCAAAAAAAAAAAGTCCATTCCAAAACACACACACAAACACTGTATTATGTCTTAAAACACAAACACCATTTAATTCACCAACACTACTATGTCCTAACCAAACACACAATCCAATTTCCCCTAATTTCTAGGGCTCGTTAATTTTATAAAAAAAAATTTACATGCTAATTACAACCATGCCTGATCTAGGAGGCAACTTCCTAACCCTAGCTCGTTGCTCCAATTCACAACCACTACCTCTCCCTGATGACGTCATCATCCCATCCAAACCACAATCAGAACCAGTTGTTGTTATATGTAATGACGTCATACCAGCTAAACAGCAATCAGAACCAGTTGTTGACGTTGTTGTGCGAAATGAAGGTGACATGGAATCAGAAGTAGAACCGACTGGAGCGGTGCGAAATGAAGTGTGTGTGAGTCGTCTTCGGTTGTTACGGAAGTGGAAAGGAGACCTTTTGTTGTGGTGGAGAATGGAAGGGTTAGAGATAAGACATTGGATGATTATGCGAGGGAGTGGGATGCGGCAGGGGTTAAGAAACCGAGGAAGGTGTTTCTTCCGTTTCTTGTTCCGCTCCGAAATTGGTAGAATTTTACTTTTTTTTGTGTTTTCTAAATTTTAGTAAGACGCGAATTCAGAAAGTCATACGAAAATTGTTTGTTTATGACTTGATAGAAAAAAATGACTTAAAATATAAAGTGATAAAACTTAGGTGCTGTTTGTTTGTGACTTAATATGAAAAAAACCGAATTCATTAAGTCATATTAAAACTGTTTTTTTTATGACTTAACAGAGAAAGATGACTGAAAATATTAATCAATAAAACTGAAGGTGTCTGCATTAAGTCATCTCTTAATTAGAAATGACTTAATAAATAAATTTAACAAACAAGCCCTTAGTGTGTCTGCATTAAGTCATCTCTTATTTAAAAACGACTTAATACAAGATTTAAACAAACAAGTTGCATTAAGTCATCTTTTATTTAAAAACGACTTAATACAAGATTTAAATAAACAAGCCCTAACTGAATTTAGTAGTAGTTACTATAAGTTTATTAAGGTGCGGATTGACATCTTATATAGCTTGACATGTATTTGTTTATATGATTTAGATATGGAGTTATTAATCCGAGCTCGAGTTTAGGCTAAATTATATTCTTGAAAAGGCTCAAACCGATGGGGAAACCCTCACCCCGTGCACCTTTCTTTAAGGACCTAGCCCTAGGCAATGAGCACGTGTTCTGGTGACCTTTAGACAGAGTTTAGGCTAATTAGGCTAGATTGTATTAATGAGTGAATTAGGAACTTTATGGTTTATCATATTCTATTTTGAGGTATATAGGAAGGGTGATTCGGCAAATGTGTGTGGTTAGGTTTTCATTTAAACCTTTTGGAGAATTATTTGTCATGTGTTTTCTACTTGTAGGAGGTACTTTTAATTTGGTGGTATCATTGATATTAGTTATAGATTTGCTCTTGGATGGCCACGGAAGAGTCCGGAAATGAACTACGTATTTTATAGATTTGCTCTTTAATGATTAGTAGTGATTATAGAAAGGATATGTAACGACACTATATATATCTTTCGGTGTATTGTGTAAGACATACTATTAAATATGTTTGTGTGTATTTAAGTGCTAAAACACTAATAACGGTGACGCCTAGCTAAGCATGATATGTATATGTTTATATAGTTTAGAAGTAGTTTTAAGTTATTAAGCCAAGCTTGAGTTTAGGCTAAATTATGTTAATGAGTGAATTAGGAGCTTTATGGTTTATTGTATTCTATTTTGAAGTATATAGCTCCTTGGGGAAGGGTTAGTTAGCGCGCCCGTAGAGTCAGGGCTTTTTGGCTGATTTAAACCTTTTGGAGAATTATCACTGTGTTTTCTACTTGTAGGAAGTACTTAATTTAGTCGTATAATTGATAGTAGTTATAGATTTGCTCTTGGATTGCCAGGGAAGAGTCCGGAAATGTAATGATTATATTAATAATTGTTGTGGTGGAGAATGGAAGGGAGAGAGAGATGTGTGTTGCGGTTAGGAAGGAAATGAGGGTTAAGAGTTTGGATTGTTATGTGAGTGAGTGGAGAGGGAAGAAGGAGGCGTTACTCGTTAGGTGTTCTGGAAGCGAAGTTGTTTCTTCCGTTTCTTGTTGACGCTCGGAAATTAGTATAATTTTACTTGTTCGTGTTTGCTTAAATTTTACTAACCGAATCTTGCAATAGTTAATTAGTTATGAATTTATAAGGCTTCGATTGAGCTCTTATCTAGCGTGGTATGTGTATGTAACAATTTAGAAGTAGACCAACATGCTTGTGTCCTAATGATAACCCATGTTGCGTAATTGTGCGAGAAGCTCACCAATCAAATGGTCGTGGGTTTAAGTTCTGCTTAGGACACGTGAAATAGATTTATTTGTGGTGTTTATATTGTGAGATAGTTGCCGCTAATAAAATAAAAAATAATTTATGAGTAGTTTTGAGTTATTAACCCGAGCTTGAGTTTAGGCTAACTTATATTAATGAGTGAATTAGGAACTTTTTGGTTTATCAGATTCTATTTGCGGTAGGGCTGAGCACCGAAGGTTCAAAACCGAACCGGATCGACGAAACCGACCGATTCGACAAAAACCGAACCGGACCAACAACCCGTCGGTTCGGTTTCAGTTTCAGGTTTTACATGATTTTGGTTTTGGGTCGGGTCGGTTCGGTCCGGTTCGGCCTAAAACCGACAAAAACATACCAAAATACACCTAGACCGACAAAACCGAACCGACGAAAAACTGAACCGAACGACAACATTCGGTTCGGTTTCGGTTCGCGTTTTTCATGGTTTTCGGTCCTCGGTTTTCTCGGGTCGGGTCGGTTTAGGACCGATGCTCAGCCCTATTTTGCGTATATATGTCCCTGGGGAATGGTCAGTCGGCACCCATGGATTTAAACCTTTTGGAGAAGATTTTTAATCACGTGTTTTCTATACTTATAGGGATTGCTTTTAATTTGGTGGTATAATGGATAGTAGTTATAGATTATAGATTTGCTCTTAGATGGCCAAGGAAGAGTCCAGAAATGGCCACAGGGATCCCTCTCTGTTTACCTGATTTATAAATTTGCTGTTTAATGATTATAGCAGTAATTATAGTAAGGATATGTAACGACACTAATTACATCATTGGATGGATTATGTGAGAGATGCTATTAAATGTGTTTGTGTTAAGCGCCAAAATACTTATAACCTGTTGTGGCTAGCTAAAAGGTGATAAGACCGTATACCCTAGGTCTAGCTATCTGTATTCTGTAGCATGTTCACATATGAAGTTAGTCGTAATGTGTTTATGGCTGAGTTGTCAAAATGATGATGTTTGTTTATGTTGGGAAATAGATTCTAGAGGATCGTAGTCTTGTTTTAGCTTGATTACGAGAGTTTATTGCTATGTTCATGGGTGTTCATCTTTTGGTATTACCAATGAAGAGTCATTTCTTGTAACGTTAGTTTTGATTATGGATGATTATAGTAGTGATTCTAATATGGATAAATATCAATTTAAAATTAATTGCAAGGCTTCAGAGACTCTATCTGGGTTGTTTTCAGTTGAACTACATCAATCTTATCTTAGGATGGATTATGTGAGACTGGATATTAATAACTGAAATTAGCAGTAGTTCTGAGTATATTAGGGCTCGGCTTGAGCTCTTATTGAATCTGATATGTATATGCTTATATAATTTAGCAGTAGTTCTGCATTCTTAAGCCAAGCTCGAGTTTAGGCTAAATCATTTTAGTCAAGCTTCAATCGACTCGTTTGCAACCATGCTTTAGCAGTATCTGTGCTGATGAACTAGAATCAATTAATGGGCAGTGTTTTGAAAAATATGGAATGAAGTTGTGTTATTGACTATATCATGGACTTTGAATTATTATGCATGTTAATGTCATGAGAGAATATAATTAGTAGGAGAATAACATGTATTATATTACAAGTTGTTTTCTGCTTATAAGGATTACTGATTGTTCGGTGATATCATTGATAGTAGCTATAGATTTCTTCTTTATTTGTTAATAGTAGCAATTTAGTAAGGATATTTACAAAAAATTCGTTACAAGATTCAGAGAATCATATTTTGGATTATCTTCCCCTCAAACTTATTAAATTTTTGGGTAAACGATTTGCGTGTTTTTTGGAAGCTAAAAATGATCAAGCAGTCACAAGTATTTGAAATGATAAGACCTTTAAAGTTTAAACCCTAGGTGTATCTATTGATAGCATGCTTACATATGAAGTTTAAGGGTTGCCCACGTGATTTGTATGTGTTTATACGCGGAAATATAAAGGAACATACTCTTGTTTTGGATTGGTTATGAGAGTTCATGTTATGCCTGTGGTCTTCTTATTTACTTTTGCTATTAAACTGTGACTCAGCCCTATATACTTCCTCGTAAGCTTTAAACATTGGTTTCTAATACCAGGAGAGTGGGTTTAAATTTATATATGCATGTATCTCAAAAAGCACAAATTCTGATAGTAATCAAGAGTGTAAGAGAATAAGATTATGGTTTAAATGTGTACAAGAAACTAGGAAGTGTAGCAAAAGAGAAAAACTACGTAATATATTATGATCTATCATTAAAAGATGTGCAAGATTTGAGTTTGGAACAATGATTCTCGTTAAAGATTGTCCACTAATTTTTTTAATTCATCTCAGGCTGAGTGTTTTGTCTGCGAGAATGTGATCTACCCAGGAGAAGAGGTACCATGTGTCGTTCGTGATTGTAAAGGTTCTTATCACCTCACATGTGCAAAGGACTTGCTTGGATACTCACCTTCATCAAAAGGGTTCAAGTGTCCTCAACATGTAAACCTTTACTTGGTTTCTATGCTTCATTCATATTATTATCATCCTTTTTACGTATATACAAATCTCACAACATGGTGAACTGTAGAATACTTATCATTTATGAAGAAGGCAAAGTTATGTTTTCTTATATTCCGATGCAGTGTTTACCCTAATTAACGTTAATAATACCATAAAATTCATTATAAATATTAGGTGCCTCTAAAGAAGATGATAAACACATTAGGCAATTTAAAATGTCACGGATAAGGTACATACTCAAATCACTGACGTATTGGAAAGAAGATTGCTAAAGGGGATACATAACATAGATACCCTGTCAGTCCAAAAGCAGATAATAACCACATTCGTTAATCTAAACTGTATAACAAGCATTACTTGGGGAAAGTTTGAACATACTTATATTATCTGTTATGTTTTCAACAGTCCTAGGAATATTTACTTATAATGTAACATATACATACTCAGGAGGGCAATAGATGGAAAACAAATCTAAATGTCAAAACGAGTCTCTTAATTCTGTGTAAAGTTATATTTAAGCGACCATACTTATCTCTTCTGTTACTTTCTCTACGAGTGCTGGAAATATTAACATCTTTTCTTCACAGGTGTGCTTTGTATGCAACAAGAAAGGTTACTTATGGAGATGTTCAAGATGCCATTTAGCTTCACATGAAAAGTGTTTTGCATATCCAGAGTATGTTCAGCCTTCTCATGACATTCCTTGGCAAATGGTCTGTTGGAGGCATGTTAACGATTGGCCACCATTAAAGGTCAATCTCTTCCTTCATCAGCTTAATTATCAGATTTTTATGAGTGATTTGAAAGTTCTTTACTCTTGTCAATCATATGCTGCCACTGGCTTGTTAATCTGAACAAAACACAGTCAGATGACGCTTGAATTTTACTTAATGTTCTTATTTAAGTAGCACACTTAAATGGCAACATTTTTTTGTTCTACTTCACTCTAGGTTTTCTTAGTTGATCCTCATTTTAATTAAGTAGGCTGGGTGACAGGACTGATATCTTTTGTTGAATGAGCAGCCTGCAGATCCAACCAATAGCATCGAGGTGAGACTTCTAACATGCCTTTACTCTTCATCATTAATTGATGCAAAGTTAATTAGAGTTTCAATGTAGTTAAACAAAATTGTTCTTTTATCTTTCTTTTGAGTACGCGAGTTCTCTAAATACCAAAAACATTAATCTGTGTGCTGCACAGTGCAATTTATTTTTCTGGCTGAGAAAATTAATTGTAGCTCCTATATGTTATCCTATCATATATATAATACTTCTTTTGCTCAACTTTACATATGGATTCCTCCCTAACAGTTTACCTATCATTAATAGGAAGTTTTTTGCCGGTTACCCGTACCATATGTGGCGGATGAGTTCACGATTGATCTTACATTGAGAGACACGGTGGAGAACAAACCGGAGCCACCCTCATATCTCCATATCCGGCGCAGTATCCTTCACATGTATTTGTTTTCCATTTTATTCATAATTTTTTTGGGTAACCACGGTTTCCGACCTTTTGGTCGACTAATCCACGGGGTTTGAATCCACCGCCACGTAGACTCAAACCGGGTAAAGCCCTCCCTTTTCAGAAGGTTGGTGTGGCCACTTCAGGGCTGTTTGCATCTAGTGGGAATTGAACTCGAGACCGCTCACATTTCAGTGATGATATTCACAAGCCTTTTGCCACTAGGCCACCCCTGAGTGGTTATTTTATTCCTAATTTTAAGCTCATAATTCATTAATCATGTTGATACGTCTCATAGGATACCTGTTCAAGTCTCAAATCTTGTCTTTTTTCTTAAGTAAAATAAGATACCTACCTTGTAAAGAAAAAGCGTGATGACACAGATATGACTATGGGTTGCAGTTACTGCTGGTCTAGTAATTGCTCTGAAGATTGTTTATGCAGGTATTTGAGTGCTATACTCTTGTATCATAGGTGGCATATGCGACCAATTAACTTATGAACGGGTCAATTTGGTTACTATTTGTCTCTAACTTATCAAATTTATGAAATTGATTAATACTTCGCTAGAAAGGAAACCGGGTTAAATTTTAATGCATTCTTAGATTATTAGTTTAATACAGTATATTTTGTAATTATATTTAAGACACAAGTCATATATAAAAAACTGGGTAGAAGTGTTTCAGGCCAGCCTCTGTGTCCTATTAGTCTTTAGTTCACATTTGCATAGATTTTCTCCATATTAAGACACTACCTTTGATTAAACAGGTCTCAGTCTATAAGCTGTTCAAAGGCTTGTGGATGTTCAGAAAGGTGCACAAACAAGCCCTTCCGAAAAGAAAAAAAGATCAAAATTGTTTTGGTAATTTTGCTTTAAAAGCGATGAACTTTTTCAATAAATGCGCCTTACTTATGCTATCAGTGTGATGTTTTCTCTCATTTTTTGGCTGTTTGTAGACTGAACTGTGCGGTTGGGGTGTAGAGGCTGCTGAATCTATCAAAAAGGGTGAATTTATTATAGAATATGTTGGAGAAGGTAATTTCTAAGTTTTTTTTGTCTGGTTGGATTTTGTCTTGACGTTTTCACAAACTATTGCTATATTATGTTAGTTTTAACCGAATTGCTAACTTGCTGATTCAGTTATTAGTGATGCGTTGTGTGAGGAGCGGCTTTGGGACATGAAGCACAAGGGTATAAAGAACTTCTATATGTGTGAAATTCGCAAAGATTTCACCATTGATGCTACTTTTAAGGGGAATGCCTCTCGTTTTCTGAATCATAGCTGTGGTCCGAATTGTAATCTCGAAAAATGGTAAGCATGATGAACCTCATAATTTTTATACATAATCATAAATTTATGATATTATAACAAGATATAAAGTTCAGTTAACGTGGTCGATTATTAGTTAGATATCTGAAACTGAATTAGCATCAAGTAATAGTTCCTTCAATTCAGGGAGATTCATCTGTTTTCAGAATTTGAAAAGGATGGTACGTGTGAAGCTACATACATTAAACAAGTTTTACTGTCTTGTTTCGTTGGTGATCAATATATTAACTGGAATTAGAGAATTTATTTCTTCCTATGAATTCATATGACTTTTAGTTTCTTAGCATTCAAGTCATATTAGCTGCGCCTAAAAGACTAAACAACTGGAAGTTTTCTAGTAACAATCCAATACACATGGTGTTTTTGAAACAGTTTCATATATTAGAAAAACATTTTGCTACAGGATTCTTATAAGTAATTTACACATGGTGATTCTGTTTCCGTAGGCATGTTGATGGGGAGACTCGTGTTGGTGTTTTTGCTGCCCGGTCTATTGAAGCTGGGGAACCCCTGACTTATGATTATCGGTATGATCCCTGTTTTCTCTTTGTTATGTTTTTGCTTCCATCTTCTCAATGTGATATATTTTAGCGATAGGCATGCATATAATACAAGGCTATAACTGAACCAATAATGGATCTAGAAAAGCTAGCTGTCATTTTTTGTCAGAGTAGTGACATGATCAGACTTCAACTCACTCGAGGTGGCAACTTTGCGCTATTTAAATATGGGTCACATTGGTTGTTTTTATTTCAAATGGGGCAAAAGATTAGCGTGAAAGTGAACAGGCTGAAAGCCACCAAATGCTTAACTTTTTCTGGCGGACAACCTCCTGAACTGTTTTTTTTCAAAGGCATAGCCATCATTCTAGTAATATTGCTCGTACTAAACATGACAATTTTCAACTCGGACCCCTTTTTACCCCTTGCCCAACCCACCTATATTGCCACCTCTACTATTGACCCGCGATCTCAAAATCTTGTAATCTTGTTTATGTCATAATAATGATATAAACATTTGATTACATGCTCCTATAAAGTAGCATTTTGAAACGTTATACAAAATGACAGATGGTAATATATGCGACAAAAAGAATCAAAATATAAACAAATCACTTAAATGGGTTTTTGAAAATGATTTGGGCTAGTTTTTTTGAGGCTCAACTGGCCAGGCCGCAACTGGTTTCATTCTATAAACATGGATCTTGGCATTGTAGGTTTGTGCAATTTGGGCCCGAGGTAAAGTGTCATTGTGGTGCTTCGACTTGTCAAGGCTATCTTGGTACTAAAAAGAAGATACCAAAGTTTGAGCTGCCGCAGTTGCATGACTGGGGTGCCAAGCGTAGGAGAACACCAACGGCTAGCTTAAGGATAATCAGATCATGATATTACATTTAACAAATGTCAGTGATGTTGTACATCGGTTTTTTACCATTCCATTACAACAAATAGAAAGTTGAAAAAGGGTATAGAGGAAAATAGTTGAATTTTTCTTTGGTTAAAAGTATTGCCAACATATGTGGCATCCCTTAGAGATGTTGACTCTGTCCTGAGCCCAAGATATCTCAGATCAAATGATATTGAATTTGTTAGGTCAATAAAAAAAACAGTTTATGAACCATGTTTCGAGTTCATCATACTGTCACTTTAGTTTTCTTCGTTGCTATGGTCTTGATAGTATTAATTAGCGGGGGTTATTTTGACCAATTTTATGACTAGGTTGATTTTGGTTGTTTTTTATATCAAACCGTTTGCTGGTCAAAGCTTTGATCTGGCCTAAGTACTAAACCATGGACCATTTCGATCTGAATAGGGGAACACTTATACAAATGTATTGAAATAGTATCTCCTATAGTATCTCAAACATGTTTGTGAGTTTGTGAAACTCTATACGCTACATTCGTATTTTGAACTGCGCTTAGGTCTTAGAGGCCGGGTACATGCCCATCTTTGTAACTGGTCTTTCAACGTAAATAATAAGACCATGATCACTTGCTCTTTATCATCGCCTTTTTAGTATTGGCGAATGTATAAAAGAAACTTAATGATATAGATAACGAATGGTGGCTTTGTTTCAAGTTCGTATCCAAGAACTAATATTGATTCTTAAATCATAGTAGCTTGATCACCATTAACAACACATAATCTCATACAAGATCTAATCTAGCAATTTTGATTCACGTATACTACACATATGATAAAAGTGAAAGTATGTGTATCCACGTCAGATGCAGAACTAAAAATATATAGATGATTACAAATGATCCGTAGTATTTGCATTTACACCTCTATTGTGAATAAAAGCTCACATACTTTCACTATATCAAAAATGACATTTCACCAAGTTTCACATGATGACATATGAATCGTGGTACCTTCTATTCTCATATACAATTTTTATCTTCTTTACCATTGCTAGCTCACACTTAAAGTACTCTTTACTTTTCTTTCCTTGTGTGTGTTTTTTCATATTGATTGATCATATGTTCAATCTTTCACTTGATTTCAATTAGACGCGTATGAGCTTTTTCTCAACGTACGCTACTCTTTGCTTAGCTAAGTTATTGCTAACGCGTGCTAGTACATCTTTTAGATATCGCGTCCTAACAATGTATTATGTGGAGACAGTTTTATCATATGCTTTAGTAACTATCATAAGGGAAGAGGTATATAAATGCACATAGGAGTACAAGATAGCATAAATGAGGGAAAAAAGTAAGAAATGTTTTTTATGTTTTATATTGACACATACACTCAGCCTCACCCCACATTGCTATTCAAACAGTGGAAACATTGTCAATTTTTGTGTTATCTACCTCTGTGTTTTTCTGCAAATCTTAAGGACATGGATGGTAGAGCTTTTTTGTTTATTTTATATTTATTGATTACACCAATAATCTGCACATCCATGTGGGTATGTGGGTCTTAGTTTGTGCTATTCAATCAAATTATTTAGTGCAAGACAATACAGTCATATATGACTTATGAGGGACTTTTATGGTTGTATCCGGCTTCTCATAATGTTTAAAATCCGGGTTGAGCTGGCCGGTTCAACTGAGAACTGTAGGAAATGATACTGTTGCTGAAAGCCGGTTATGGGCAAAAACCGGCTTAGATGCCTAAAAATATGACTAAATTTGTGACTAAATCAATAAGACAACGATTAATTGATTAGTGAAAAAGTTGGTCATTCTGCTGTCACCAATAAAGTGCTACCACATTAGATTAGGCATAAATATAAGCATGCCAGTTAGGCATGCCAATCAGTACTCAATCGTTAAAACCATGAACCGAAAACTCGGCCAAGTCAGTTAAAAACGGTTTATAAGACACTTGTATTATATTTTGTACTATTATAACTTGTAAGAATGAACAGTGTTGGACAAAATATTACTTATGAGTTATGATGGTTTCATTGTGCTTTCATTTTCAAGAAATTGTTCTAGATCATGTGTTTTTGCCTACCACAAATGTTTTACCAAAAGGGAAGGTTAATTTGTAACAGCAACTCGAAACTTTTTAAGTAGTTATTAGAGTACTTTTCTTGGTTCATATTTCATTTTGGATTGTCATCATATCGACCGGTTTTCAAGTACATGAATTAGGGGTGTTTCTTTTCCAGTGGACCAAAACATTTGTTTTCTAAAAACTTCTCTTTCTTAATTAAGAGACTAGAATAAAGGATAAAGATCATCTCATGTTCATTTAAACATGACGAGTTAGTTTTTTGAGTTGGGAAATATGGTGATCAATTATGTTCGGGCTTCCATGGAGTTATAATTATTCGAAGAGCATTGATTGGCATGCCTAATCACTCTATTGGTTATAGTACACGGACCAACTACTTCACAAACCAATAAAACACTTCCACATCACTTTAGGCATAAATTTAGTCATACATTTAGATCCCCCAATCATTTTCCTTATTCGAAATACATAAAATAAAGGGTCCTACTATTGGAACCCTCCCTATGATGTCAAATCATAGGGAATATTCCTTTGTCTCCCTTTTTTCAAGACTGTGCGGTTTTTGTCGGTTCAGATTTACAGCGCTTTTAAGCGTTTGCTTTATTAAACTTTATATTTACAATTCCGCATTTTCAGGTTTATAGCTTTTTGATATAAACAAAATTATAAAAAAAAAAAAAATAAATAAATAAATAAATAAAAAAACAAAAAAACTAGAGGGGGTCCTAATAAAAAACTAGGGGGTCCTAATAACTCAACCCTATAAAATGTTGATGCAAGTAACTAGACACTCAAATAATATAATAAGTTTTAAAAGATTTTCATAATGTAAAGAAGATTTGCCAAAAAAGTTAACTTCAGCCGCAGCAATCTTTGAAACAATAAACAAAGTTAGTTTTGCCAAAGTTAAGTCTTAATCCACTGACAAAAAAGTTAAAGAGAGAAGATAATATATTTGAAAATAGGGATACAAGGAAAGCATGTGTGTAACTTTTAAATGTTAATGACTAATTGATGAACTCTTGATCATTATTTGGTTCACAAGGTTCTACATTAACATCAGTTGTTCACCAAGTTCAATAAAGAAACTTTTATGATTGTTTAAGTTTGAAGTACAATTTGTGCATTTGTTTTGCCTTTTATTAGGGATTTCACTCTCATTTTATGTTTTTAAACATTTTTTAAAGTAATATATTTAATGGGGCTATTTTTACCCGTTTTACCAAAAAAATTAAAGAAACTCTTGGTTCACTGGGTTCAAGTTCAACAACAAATTATGATTTATGAAACAAAAGAAAAAAGTGTAACCGGATGTTCCTGTTGATGAATTTTGAAGAGGATCTTAGACCAGGTATAATAACAACTTGAAGGCTGAGTCCTCGTTGTTACGGAGCCTCACTTAGGACGTGTCTTGAAGCAAAATTTGCAAGTTTTGGCCATGCACACAATCGAGTCGTGAGAAGTTTGTTGTGCGTATGTGTTTATTAAATAGTTTTTGTAGGGTATATTTTTGTTTAAGTGAGATATGTTTTGATGGTGAAGTTGGTTGTCTTATTATACTAAGTTGGCGATGAAGTTAGTTGTAGAAAAAAAAATTGATATCGTGCTAATGTGACGATGATAAATATGATCTTGAAGTGTCGTTATTACATCAAGCCTTATTGTTCATGTGGAGTTTTTCATTAGCAAAAAGTTTGAATATCACGGTGACAACTCAAAAGAAAAAAAGAAAAGAAAAAAATAAAAATAAAAATAACAACTTAAAAAAAAAAAAAAAAAATCAAGTTCAATTAAATGTTTTTGTGTCGATGTTTGTGGAAAATATGTCAACTTCAAAGGTACTTATTTGAGATAGCTACATTTTGAAGCTTATCTAAGTAATAGTGTAGATGGTCTTTAACGACAAAAACATATGAATAAGAGCACTCTCATTTGTCACGGGGTAACGCCCGTTAAGGGCTTCATTAACGCCGTTGGAGGCGTTATCCGGTGGAGGGCATGCGAAATAACGGCGTTGGAGGGTGTTGGCATTCTTAACGCGAAGAAAAAAAAAAAAAAAAAAAAAAAAAAAAATGAAGAAGAAATAGTGTGTGTGGACTGTGTGCATTTAACGAAGAGGAAGAAGAAGAAATAGTAGTAATAGGTGTGTGTGGACTGCGTTTGTGTTTGTGGACCACATTCATTCCTTTTTTTTTTTTTCTTTTTTTTGTTTGTTATTTTAGTTTTATAATTTTATTTAATAATATAAAAATGTTATTTGTATATTAATTTAATAAACGAAATATTAGTTCACGTTTAATAAATGAAGTGTTTGTTTTAGTTTAGGGGTTGAAATTGAAAATATGAAATGTTATTGGTGTTATTGATGTTATTGGGATGTTATGGTTGTGGGTGTTTTTTGGGGATGTTAATGTTAAATGTTAAAGCTGATGTGGCGCTGACGTGGACGGTGTTATTGATGTTATGGTGTTATGAATGGGAATGCTCTAAGTGTAAAGTGACGAGGAGGCTTTAAGCCGCATTCATTATCATTAATTCAGCGGCATTTTAGCTTTTCTCTCCACAACTAATTTCATCATTAACTTAGTGTAATAAGACAACTAACTTAATAACAAAAACTTACTCAATTAAACACAAATATACCTCACTAGAACGCACACAAATACACAAAAACACACACTACACGATTTGGTCTTGGCGTTGACCGAGTCTTGCATTTTTACTGTTGAAAAGGCGTTGTCCAAAGAGACTGTCATAAAAGAAGACGTGTCTTGGATGTCCAAGAGTCGGTCATGCATCCTTTATTACGGTCGGTCTAAATCAATAGTTGTATGTACCATTTTATTAAATTGACAACTGATACACTAAAAGTTGGATGTTCAAGAGTCGGTCGTGCATCCTTTATTACGGTCGGTCTAAACCAATAGTTGTACGTACCATTTTTTTAAATTGATAAACTGATACATTAAAAGTTAAGTACGTTGGGTCAGGGTTTCTCCGCTGATAATAAATGGTCTTTAACGATAAAAACATAAACCAATAGTTGTACGTACCATTTTATTAAATTGACAAGACAAAACTAATAAACTGATACACTAAAAGTTAGGTATATTGGGTCAGAGTTTCTCCGCCGATAATAAATGGTCTTTAACGACGAAAACATATCCTAGTTGTACGAACCATTTTATCAAATTGACAACTCGAAACTGGTAAACTAAAAGTTAGTCCTTGATATCAAGCTACACCAATTTTCTTTCGCAAAAAGTGTATTGTCTTAAATGATTTAAGTATTCATAACGGTATGATTGTATTCATATTTTAATTAACAAAGTATTCACATATCACAATTAAGATAACATAAATTATGTATTTTACCAAGGCAAAATCCAGAAACTTTATTTCGGGACACAAAATGTCAGAACTGACCCCACAAATTATTTAATTATATTTGACCATGAGTCAAATTAATATCCACAGATTCATGCAGTGATGCTATATTAAATTTGTACTTTGTATGTATGCTTTAGTGTATTGTATTTCATGAAGTATGATAAGTACTTTGCTTCTATATTTGCAAACTGTCCCGAAACTCACACACAAGTTCTTTAACCGAGGACGAATGTTAAGTCATGTAAACACACTATTTCATGGCTACATGGTACACTTGTCTTTTACTTTTAAAAACCAAAAGCATATAAAAAGTAGCTCAATTTTGAAACCATGATTCATTAAGAAAAAAAAAATCATTTGTCAAAAATAAATTATAACCGTATGTTTTATTTTTAATTTGAAAAGTAGCAGTGGTTGTACTTTCATACGGTTAAATTTTGTCTTTTCTAAAAAACAAAAAAAAAAAGGAAATTAATTTTTGATTTTTTTTAAATTTTTTTTGAAAAGACAATTTGGTTGCAAAAAATATGATAGCGGCCAGTCGCACAAAAAGTATAAAGTCTAATTAATTTAGGGTAATTTACGCAACCAACAACCACTTATACTTTACGAATAAAATACGAGACTGTTGGACCATTAATGTTATAGAAGCAAAGATAAGGATAGTTAGTGTATATTATGTATTAAGTTTTATGTAAAGCCCTGTAAAACAAATGGGTTATAAATTTGGGTCAATATGGGTCGTTTGGGTTATTATGGATATAACAGTTATTTAGGTTGTGTCGCCATTGTTGTTGAATCGGTATAACTGCCACAAAAAGGCAACGATTCACTATGTATATATATGTCTAGAGTCTATAACAAACATAAAACAATTATAAATAAAGTATCGTTAGTTTTATATCACATCTGTTATTATTGTTTTACTTCAATATACAGAAACTTTGTTACTTTGTATTCGAAACCATTAATTGGCATCAGAGCAAGTGTTAATCGATCCAGAGAAGAACAAGTGCAAGTGGCCATCGATTGGAAAGAAAACCCAGAAGTTCGTTTTTTGAAAAGATTCGCAGAAGAGGAACCAAAGGCAGAAACAAGAAACCAAACACAGTGAGATAAGTATTATTTTGTCAATTTTGAATTGTGAGTATCTAGTGTTGGAATTAAGAATTGTTATGATTAGAAAAGATTAGAATAGTAGATTTGTATCAGGAAGTTGTTTCGGTTTTGTGGTGAAACCAGGAAGTCGTGTTGGTTTTGTGGTGAAACCAGGAAGTTGTTTTGGTTTTGTGGTGAAACCAGGAAGTCGTGTTGGTTTTGTGGTGAAACCAGGAAGTTGTGTTGGTTTTGTGGTGAAACCAGGAGGATAAAGGATAGTTGGTTAATAAGAAACCAGGATTAGTAGTTTGAAAAACCCGAGTAGAAAGTGAAATTTTCAATCGGATCAAGATTGGAAAAGGAAGGAAGAAAAAGCAAATGGCAGGCGATAAAAATAAGAACGAGCCTACAAAGGATAATGGAACATCAATGACGTTCCAATGCCGGTTCTCAATTCAACGAATTATACAATTTAAATTTGTAAAGATTAGAGCAAACTTTAATGTCCATGGAATTTGGGAAGCGGTTGAACCAACGCAAGGAACGAAGTCGATCAAAAGAAAGATAACTCGGCAATTGCAATGCTATATCAAGCAATTCCGAAAGTATGGTATTGCAAGTTCTAACCATAAATCGCAAAGGAGATTTGGGATGCGTTGAAAATTCGACATGTTGGAGTTGATAGAGTTAAGGAGGCGCGTGTTCAAACACTTGAGTCGGAGTTTGAACAATTGAAGATGAAAGACAATGAGTCGCTAGATGTGTATCTTAGGGAAGACAGTGAGATTGCAACACATACAAGCGGTTTGGGGCATACGATGGATGATAAAAAGTTGGTTAGGAAACTTTTGAGTTCATGTACGGAGAAGTTTATGCAAATTGTTGCGACAATAGAAGCGGTTCTGAGATCTTAATACGATGCCATTTCAAGCCATTGGGAGATTAAAAGCTTTCAAGAACGAATGAAAAGCGATCAAAGAAGAAGATGGATCGAGTGGCTCGCTTTTCGACAAAGTAGATGAAAAGGAGAAGACCAAGGAACACAAGTGTGAACGTTGCGGTCATGAGAATTCAAATCAAGGAAGACCGGGGCGTGGGCAAGACAAGAATTGGAAACCATGGAAGAAAAAGATGGTGATCAAGACCGAGTCGATAAGATGTTACAAGTGCAAAGAACTTGGACACTACAAAGGCGAATGTCCAAAGATGGAAGCAAACCGATTCAAGACGAAGATGATGAACCATTGCTATAAAAGAACTTTGAAGAATTGAAGACTTTGCCGTCTATAACATTAGGGGTGAATGTTGGACCATTAATGTTATAGAAGCAAAGATAAGGATAGTTAGTGTATATTATGTATTAAGTTTTATGTAAAGCCTGTAAAACAAATGGGTTATAAATTTGGGTCAATATGGGTCGTTTGGGTTATTATGGATATAACGGTTATTTAGGTTGTGTCGTTTACTGTTGTTGAATCGGTATAACTGCCACAGAAAGGCAACGATTCACTATGTATATATATGTCTAGAGTCTGTAACAAACATACAACAATTATAAATAAAGTATCATTAGTTTTATATCACATATGTTATTATTGTTTTACTTCAATATACAGAAACTTTGTTACTTTGTATTCGAAACCATTAGAGACAAGTGTCAAAATGTTAGTGGAGTCGCACAGTCAGTTAGTCGTATGACTTATTTTGATAAATAATTTTTATATAGACTAGAAAGTGGATCATGGTTTCAAAATTTGGCCATTTTAAGACTTTTCTCTAGTTTTTAACTATAAAATGCACACGAGTCAATTCAAATATTTCTGTAACGGGTTTGCTTGTTTTTTACACACACCATATCTCAAAAATTATTAGTGATCATTAATGCATGTGTAAAAGGGTGAAATGGGGATTTTTGAGATGATGGAAGGATATGGAAGGAATGTTAAGAAAACATACATGAGAAAAAAACAAAAAACAAAGAAGTTTGCTTTGGAGCAAATCTAGCAAAGAAATTGGGCTTGTGGGGCAAGAAAAAAGGGGGGTAAATGACACTTTAACCAAAGAGAAGAAAGGGTAAAAAGGAGAAATGACTTGTAGGTTTTCATTTAACCAAACACGTCTACCTAAAGTTTCTCTCAAATAGGAAAAAAGAACATTCTTCTCTATGTGTTGCTAACAAGGTCCATAAGTCTAATGGAAATTCAAATTGGTCCCTTGGGCTAGGATAACTATAAACAAGTCCTTTGGAGTACCAACTCTCTTGCAAAGTTTTACTAGACATCAATCAACAATAATCTTTAGGATTAATTTCATATCTCCTCCTCCTTTCATTATTAATTTCATATATACCTAAATTACAACATTTGTATGCATGATGTACAATGATTTTAATACATATTTGGGTAAATATGAAATTAATGATGAAAAAAGGGGGAGATATGAAATTGCCCATAATCTTTATATCAAGCTATGTGAAGACGCGAAGTCAAAAGCACGTCATGTACGTTAACATTTCAGTGTGTTGTGTACTTTTAACCATCTTTCGCATGTTAATGATATTACGACTTGTTTGTCGCTCAACCAAAACTAATAGAAGTATGTGACTATGGAAGTCCATTTAAACCACAAAAAATAAAACTTAAAAGTTACTATTATGTCTTTAACTAAAACAAATCTATGTCATGGGTTCCATTTTTGATCACATATAAGGTGAACATATTCTAAATAACATCAATGATGCTTATTTTTCATATCTCTTTAATAAATTTATAATGTTGTTTGTCAAAAAAAATAAAAAAAAGTTATTTTTTTTAAGGTTGTCCGTAATGCAAGCTCCCGCACGCATCTCACATGTACACTACTGAGATGGAAAAGATGATGACGAGGTGACCAGATTACAAGCTCCCGCACGCATCTCACACGTACACTGCTGAGATGGAAAAGATGATGACGAGGTGACCAGATTACAAATCCTTCTCCCTAGTGAGAGGTGCGCATTTTGTGCAAAATGATAGCTTATACCACTGGTAAAAGGTTCGTGTTTTTGTGTGTGGAGAATACATCAATTACAAAATGAAATATTTCTAAATTTTTAACGTGTGATAAGAGAGCGACAAAGAGTCAGATGAAGTGACATTGACGTGAAATTGAGCGAGTCAAGATTTTATGTAAAGACAACATAACCTACTTAATACACAGTACTTAAGAGAGGAGCTCAGTGTCAAAACTTCATAGTTAAAGGTAGTTAAAAGCAACTCACTATATATGTATCGAACACAGTTCACTTTCTTGTGTGAGCTTTTCAAGATAAGACAAAAATACCCATCTCTAACCACTCCTTAAAAACCGACCCCCCTCCCCCCCATCAACTTCTCCTTGTTCTTATCGATTTTCCATCAACAAAAAAACCAATTTTCTTGAAAAAAAAAAAAAAAGATCACACTGAAATGTACAGAAAAAGCTACTTTGTGCCAAGAAGGAGACATTTTCTAAGAAACCCACAAAAAATTTCATATTTTCTTGCATGTTTCTTATAATGTAGGGTGATGGTGGGGGTGGTTCTCCGGTGGTGATGGTGGAAGGTTTACAAGGGTATTATGGTCATTTGACATGAAGGGTAATAAATTAGGTTCTAGTGGGCAATATGTAAAAATGTTGCTTTTAGAGTCTAGGTGGCATGGAGGTGATTTGTCATATTTTTGTCAGAGGTATTTCTGTAAGCAGCCTTTTATTTTCGGGTAAAGGTGTGACTGTCTACATTAACGCGGAAAAGTGATGACGGTGATGATGGTGGTGATATTGGCGGGGACGGCTCAATCTAGATTAATGTGGTGTTTAATGTAATCTAATTTTATCAGGTTTGTTGTAATTAATTAATATTAATTTGGTTAATTAGTCCTAGTAAAAGTTTTCTAGTTGCAAATTTGGGGTTTCAATTTTGTACAGAAGTTACATAATATGACCCTCATTTTGTGAAAATTTGCTTTATTATATTGCTTATAACCTTATGTTGTCGTTTTTAATTTTTTACAAGTTTTATGAATGTCTTTAAGATAAACTCAATTAGCAATTTGTGAAATGTGAAAACATAAGTTAGGATGTTTAGGGGGTGTTTGTTTATGGGCTTCTCAGCTTATTTGTTTTCGGCTTATGTTTTCTAAGCTTCAAGTTTTTGGCTTATAAGTTTATATAAGTTTTGTTATAAAATTTATGTAAGCCTACAACCTTTAGAACAAACCGAAAAAATTAAGCTTGAGAAATATAAGCCAAAAACACATAAGTTCATGAGCTCATAAATAAGCTTATACAAACACCGAGTTAGATTATTAACTGCTAAAAGATTATTATAACAATGAGTTATTTACTATTAGAAGACAAATAATATTTGGAAATTACTTATTTAAATTGTAAATTTAAGCTCAAATAATCTTTGTAGTTTCATAATTGTTTGTCACTTTTATTTGATCAACATATCTATGTGCCTACTCAAATATTATGACACATAGGTATACCTACACTCACGTAGGTGTTGTACACTGGCATGTAAGAATGACAGGACTTTGTACGAAATCACTTTTATCAACCATAGAAGTGTCATTCTAGTTTTTAAATCTAATCACATATTGTAAACTTTTTTAATGTAACTTTGGACGTGTTTGTGCTAGGGATGAGTTATTAATACGGTGGCTATGTTTTTATTCATACGGGGGCAACTTTTTTGGTTTTTTTTATTTATTTTTATTATTATAATTTTGTTTATATAAAAAAGCTATAAACCCGAAAACGCGAATGTAAATATAAAGTTTAATGCCCAAACGCTTAAAATGTCGAATCTGAACAAAAGCGTAGCGTGTTGTCTTGGAAAAGCACAGACGAAGGGAATATTCGCGGAAAAGTTGGCGGTATTCACCAGCACGTATTAATAGAGGACCCTTGCTAACTTATTTGGGTCCCACTATTAATACTGCCAGTGAATACCGCCAACTTTTCCTTCGAATATTCTCACTGTCCCCACTTTTCCAATACAATTTTGCTCGCTTTAATAACTCATCCCAACTTATTTAGATACTTTAAAAATTACTGTATAAATTTGAAAGACTTGCCAGCTTACTTTTTTCTATAACTTATTTGGTTTAGCTTATGGTTTATTTAAAGTCATAAGCTCCTAATTTTAAAAAAAAAAAAACTAGAGTTTTAGGTATGTTTAGTTGGTAAAAAAAAATCATAGAAAATTAGAAATTAAAAAAAACTAGAGTTTTATTGGTTTACCTTCGTTGAAAAAAAAAAAAAAAAAAAAAAAAAGTTGGTTTACCTGTTTATTCATATATTTTTCTAACAATTTAAAAAAATATGAAATTCTCACTTCAAAAAATTTAACTAAAAAAATGATAACCCTAAAGTAACCTTCTCTATTTTTTTCTCTAAAATAAAATGGGATTTTTCAATCTACCATTCAATTATATCATTCTAACTCTAATCACTATTAGTAACATCTCCACCTTCTATTTTAGTCTTCGTCACTCAGCGTCGCAATCCGATGTAATCTTTTTAAAAACGTAAAATATAAGTTCATAAAGGGTTTCAAAAGTCTCAAATGTTCTCTAGAGAAAAATAACCCATTCTTTTTCCAAAAAATGTAAAAACAAAAACACATTTTTTTATACAACTAAACGCTACCTGAACTTTTCATAAATTTATTTATTCAATGTTTTATCTTTTTACTTAAATGCAAAACTTGTTCCGTGTGTCACTATACAATAGTTATCTTTCACTCACCGTATCTGATTAGTAAAATTCACAAGTTTATAACATACAATAATGAAATGAGATGTGTTAGCTAAAAGAAGTAATAATTAGTTAGACGCTTTAGTAAAAATATTATGTCACTCCAATCGGTTATGATTTTTAAGGTTGAAAAACTCATTGATACGTGTATTAGGGTACATGTTATACAATTGTTTTGATTGTGCTATACTTTATGTATCAAGTAAAAAAAATTTATGCACAAATAGCATTTGTATTATATGTTTTCATCAAATGCACTTACCACAACAACTTAAAGGAGCATTTAGCAATAGTTTTTTTTAGAAGAATGACTTCATTAAGAGAGCCACATCTTCTGAAAACAAAATAGCGAAAAGCAAAGCTAACGATACATCTCTTTAGGGGCTAAAATCCACTTATCCCAACTCAGGTGTCGTTTTTTTTCCCAACTTCTATTAGTGATCCACACGAGTGATAATTGTTGGCTTTGTGGAATGATATCTTCAAGCAAGAATACATCTTCTTCCTCCGTCCAAGGTGTATACGACACGGTTCCTCCATTTCTAGATTGACCACATTAGCACATTAAAAGTACCTTCTACCAATGATGTGCGTCGTTAATGAATACCAATGGATTTAGGGCATTTATAGGTTTAGAGGTCAGTTTGGTTCACTACTTTGGCATAGGTTTTCATGTGATGTGACGTTAAAACATAGTTTGGTTCACATTTGGGATTAAAAATCTGGCATGAATCCCACCAAACAGCTACTATTTGAAAACTCTTTCACATACGTGACTTTATATAAACTAGTGAGCCCATCTTCTCACTTTCACTCTATCATATATTTTAAAAAAATATTTCAAATACATATTTAAATATTATTTATCAATTAAATATATTATTTTCTCTCTCCTATATTAAATTTAAATCTAAATCTTAATCTGCAACTTTACATTCAAATCTAAATCTTAATTTAAATCCATCTACAAACCAAACGAGCCCTTAGTTCTTTTAGCCACACACTTCATATATATGTATTGACCATCTCGACAGATATGATCAATGTGACCTGACTACAACCTATATGTGACCGGATGAAATAGTAGAAATGGGGGGACAAGACAAGGACGAAATATTTAACACGAGACAAATTAAATTGTGACAAACCATCACAACAAGATCAATGTTGGTCAGCTTTGAATATTGTACTACAAGATTTCATTTATTGTTGTACTTGCATATGTGTATAAAATATAGGATGTGAGATGTTGTCACATCATTGGGTTTTGGTCAAACCGTATAATCTGTGATTCACATCGTATAAGCTCGCGATGCACTAAATCATTGGATACCCTTTTTATGGGAGGGTGTAGATAACTTGTCCCATAAAATATAAATAATGGGTTGTGATGGACACATTTCAAAAAGAAAATTGATACTCACACCAAATAAATTGATGCACACACCACAATATCACATTACTAATGCATGTGTTACAACATGGTATGAGCATAATTGTGGTGTGTGCATCAATTTATTTGGTGTGATTATCACTCCCCTTTCAAAAATGGGGTTAGTTATCCACACCCTTTCATAGGGAGGGTATCCAATAATTTGATCGATCATCATCGACATGACGGTGTGCATCATGGTCATCTGGTTTGACTAAAACCTATTGATGTGACAATATAGGGAGAGTTTGTATAACATAGCCCTTCAAAAATTTATTAAAACACTCTGTTGTATGCTATAGACAGTTCTATTTTAAGTATAATATGCTTTAACTGCTTTTATATTAAATGTCCTAATAAATTTTTAAAAAATGTAAATAACTTCCCATAAATAATACATTACCATCTACGGAGTACTTTTTTAATTTTTATTTTTATTTTTTTATTATTGCAATGATCATTCATTTCTTATGTAGGCTTTAAAATACTCATTATTTTAACATCAACTAAATATGATTGCATTTTTTTATTTGATAATCATGGTTCCAAGCTAATAAGATTTAGTCCATGTGTGGATGAGGTTTGACCCAAATACAATGATGAAGTCTTCAAATCTTGATAAAGATAGTCTAACAATGATTCAATGGGCGATGCACCTTCATGATTTAAGCTTGTGATCTAAAGTGTGTCATAATGTAGCCATTCACAATCACGATTATCATTTGTTGCATGTTTATCTTAAAAGCTTTAGTTTATCATTTGTGTGGTAAGGAAAACATAAAAATGCTCATGCTCCAATAAATGCATCATCTTTTTAGAAGTCTGAGAATTATACAAAGAAAAAAAAAAAAAAAAAAACCTCGAAACAGGAGCATTAACTGTAAAATAGATGCAAAACAAAAACACGGGAAAACAACTCAAATGAAAGGCTAAAACATCAATTCTCTTTGGATTTAAAAGCCAACAACTCCAATTATGAAACAAGTTAAATATATTTGTATTCTCTTTGCTTCTTGTTCGTATAGTTTCTTGGCCCCCTCTTGGTGCCTTTTGTCAATAAAAAATGTGAATTGATACTTACACCACATTTTTTGATACATTAATCATCATTTATGCGTTAAGATATAACAATCGTAATGCATAAATAATGATGAACGTAAAAAATGTGATGTGAGTATCACCTCTCATAAAAAATTAGCTTTTCAGAGAACAAAAAATAAATAAAACATATTGTCAAATATCTACGCACAATGAGGAAACACATTCTAATAAGAACAAGACTCAATATCTAGCCGAGGCGTTTTTCAGAGCAAACGAAGCATGGAAAGAGCAAGAATACGTAATTGATTTCATGATTATGTAAACCAGTAATGAGATCATCATTTCAAAAACGTCATTTAGGTTTTCTAACTCAGATTTGGGTGAAATTCGCACGGTTAATGGAAAATGGACAAATCATCAAGATTTACGCCGTATGTATTGGATTTTTTGGCACCTGGACTTGTTTAGGGTAACCAGATAGCAATTTTCTATTTTAAAGGGTTGATTTTGAACTATTTATATCTCTTCTGAATTATCCGTTTCGTTATTGAGATTAAAATCACCATGTATTGAATCCAATGTGTGTGTGAGGTGGTTTCCGATGTCTTTGACTTTTTGTTTGCAGCGGCTTTAGTTTCATAAAATTTTGGCATTTCTATCTCTTGCCAATTTTAATGTTCTCTCAAAAGTTTTCACAGTTCAATCAGTGTAAAGCTCTGGTCGTACATCGCATGATATTCAGCTACCGCTCGCTCAAACATTAGTTGGTCATTTGCGCCACTCTGGTTCCTCCATTTTACATTATCGTGAATCACGCAAAATTGCCCAACTTAAAGACGAATACGATTTTTCCATTTGCAGTTGAGGAAATTGTATCCTCTTTTCGATTCCCCCATTTCCCTCTCAAAGTAACCCAGTACAGTCGTCCAAAACCCAACAGATATTTGAGCATTCCATTTGACGTTATTTTTGGACGTGTTTATCCAAGCTTTACATAACGCTAACTCTTCTGTTGGGATCCATTGAAGTCTAGCATATTCTTTTGTAATCGTCTTGGTTTTTTTACGTCTTTCTGACACTTTCTTTATGACGACCGCCATCAATTTGATGTGAGAGTTCTATCGAACGGGTACGGATGGACCACCCGAACCTTGAGCAGGAGAATAATGTTGACTACCAAAAAACGGATCCAAATCTTTTATGTCCTCAACATTTAAACGGCTAATCGGAGAATAATGTTGAGAAGTTTGACATTGGTACAACGGTGAGGACGATTGTTACACCCCGCGCCTCGACTTGCCTTAAAATTCTGACTTTTGAAACGAAAACGCTTGACTTTACCAAACTTTCTATTACTCTTTGACCAACTGATAAAAATCTATTACAAACCCACCCTTGTAAGCATTTTTAAATGAAATCAGACTTGATTACCTTCAAAATGACGGGTGACGCGACTTCTAACGACTTATGATATTTCGAAGTTTGACAAAATCTAAAACGCATTTAGCCGTGACCTAGCCGCGGCTATTTACCTCAGAAACCATTTAGCCGCACCGTTGTGTTCCACAACCGCGGCTAAATGCCCTTTGCTCTGCACAACACTTTTTAACTTGTAATTTTGAGCCAAAACTCAACCCCTATGACCCGATACTTCACACGAACTTTCAGAAATCATATTAACATCATAATACACCATTTAATAATTGTACTTTGTCTCAACAACCCGTAAACATACAATATGACGGGTATTATGCCAAATACCCATTTTGACCTATTTTCATGACTTACAACCTTTACCACTTCAATATCACATCAAACTTACCCAAAAACATTATCATAACATAATAAACCATTTGACCCATTTGCAACCCTAAATGGGTATAACTACACTTATTCCACACACCCCTTTAACCATGACCTTGAACACTTTAACTATACTATAACATACCCATTGATAACCAATTCACTATGACAACTTTGACATACATTTTGACACTTCACTATACGTTACAGCCCATTAATTGACCATCGAGGCTACAACATTGACTTCGAGCTCAGTATCTACCTAAGCTCCTATTTCCTTACCCAACTTTCTAACCTTTCGCATAACCAAACCTTAATCCTTAATCCAAGCCATAACATTATCACAAGAACCTACAAAACATTATAACATTAACCGATAAGAATTCGCTTAGTAAGTAAAACGATCATAACATACCATTATACTTCAAACAACATATAAGCATCACATATATCAAAACACTTACCTCACAGGCTTTATACTCTAAGTCTTACTTAAGCTCATAACATCAACTTACACAATAACACCAAAGCTTCACTAAATCACAATCATCGCATCACTTAAACATATTTCAAGTCTCCTATTACTTAACACATAACATACATAATACATACATGTTAGAAATCCATATAATACCATGTCATCATCATGTTACTTACCTTAGCTCCAAGCTAAAAATATCAAGTCATCATCATCATCATCATCAACATCTATAATCTCCATATAAGCATCCTAGGTAGAATCACCATACATATACACTTAAACATAAAACCAAATAACTATAAATAATGGTTATACAACCATTAACTTCTAAACATCTCAAATAATCATATAATCACATCTTGATTATATGATGATCAAACCCATAAATCACTAACTTTAACCAATAAAAACTCATTCCATAATTACTATAACACTTTAATTTAGCTCAAAACACCATTTACCCACTTTCTCTAAATTAGGGTTCATGAACCCTAATTTCTCAATTCATCCAATAACACTAATAACACAGCTTACCTTATGTAGAAATCAAGCTAGAAGCTATCTCTTGAATTGCAATACTTAACCCATCATCACATCATCATAAGCTTCATCTTCTTCCCTCCCCTTTTCTTTGCAATACTTAACACACACATACACTAGACAAAATGAGAAGTTTATAGAAAGTCTAGGAATTCTCTAGACACTTATTAGTTAAAAAAATTTCTAGTTGGCAACTTTGGTCCGTTAGGTCTTATAACCATTCATCCTTAGTACTAGAACAAGTTGGTTCTAGTGCTAGTTTGAGGTTTTGGCAAGAATAGTCACTGATGGGAGAATCCTTCCACATTAAGTCTTAATAGGCTAAAAAAAGGTTGTTCTAGTACTAAAATAAGGTGGCTTTAGTACTAGTTTGGGATTATGGCAGGAATTGTCCTTTCAGGCTATAACAAGGTGGTTCTAGTACTAAAAGAAGGTGGTTCTAGTACTAGTTTGATCATTTGGCAGCTTAGGTCCCTCAAGTCCCTTTTCTTTATACTTTGGCAACATTTAACCTTTTAGCTTATTTAACACTTTATAACTTTAGCCCTTTAAGTCTATTTTCATTATATATGTGACACGTCATATTGTTGGGTTAAGTAAATACCCAAACCCCTTAATCTAGGATTTGAATAGAAAATAGCCCAAGTGTTTAGTCCGATAACACTAACAGGTCACTGAGTGCATAGTTTCTCAGTGAGTTATCTTCAGGATACTCAGTACGAGGCAACAAGATAGTCTCTCCACTCGAAGGCGGAACTTAAAGGGTGAAGGCGAGTCAAGAAGAAGATGGTGGATTCGGTGAGTGATGACAATAACTCATCGAATCCCTAAGACTCTCTCCAACTACTTACATCAAGACAAACCAAGTAGAAGATCAAGGATGTAAAGATCAAGAATGAGCGGGACAAAGCGGGATAAGTTTGAATCGATAAGACGAAGTCCTTATCAACCAAAGTCAACTTTCCCGAATGGCAAAGGATCGTGCTCGGTGTCATCACCGACCTTAGGAAAGTAGTCTTGTCTCTTACCTAGAATAGCCTTTGTAACTAGAGGCAAAATGCATCGATTTTGTCTTTCAGAAATGTCGTTTGTCACTTAGGAAAGAGTTAAATCTCATACATGTATAAATAGCATAAGAGATGGAGTGAAAAGGTTAAGCTTGTGAATTGTAAAACACACATACACGCAAGCCATCTTTTACTCCTCCAAATACAACTTAATCCATGAGATAGCTCAATGGGTTCTAAGAGTTGTGCTCGGACTTAGCCCGAGCTTAGAGAGAGTCACCAAACTTTGTCATTTCAATCCCAATCTTGTTCGCAAGTACTTGGGTAACGATTCTTTTGATTGATTTCTAATAAAGAATATGATGTTGAAAATTAATTTGTGTGTTTTATTTATGTTAATTTGGTCATTGTTCACTATTAACTTGTTTTATATTCTTAAACTGCTTTTAAACGACGGTGAACGGGAACAACAAGTGGTATCAGAGAAAGGCTAATTATAAAACTCTTTTTAGGCCGCTCTAAAAGATTTTAAATTAGGATCCTAAATGGTGAAATTGATGTACCCCAACTAGTCGATAAAAGGGTGGAGCTTATTCATTTGTTGCCCTAGACTTGAAGTTGGCAAATTCAACAAATGGAAAAGCGAATGCTTTGCTATTTGATGGGATGGAACCTTATTATATCAAGTGTATAAATGAAGGTCCATTTGTCCCAAAGCTCATTTGAAGGTTTGCCTAAACTCAAGCTCGATGGACTCGGGATGAAAGGAGAGTGGTCAACTAGGACCAAAGACTCAAAAGTATCATCATATCATGTCTTCCTGATGATATTATGGAGTCTGTTATAAGCTGTAGTACAGCTAAACAAACCTGAGATGACCTGGTCCACAGTCATGAAGGTCCATCTGATACCAAGGAAAACAGGATAATGGACGTGAAACTCGAGTACAACACCTTCAGGGCTAAGGACTCATAAACTCTCTCTCAAACTTACACCCGGTACAAAACTCTTTTAAATGAACTGTCAAATGATGGTGTTAAGTTGTCCAAATATGAAATCAATGTTGGTTTTGTCAATAGTCTCCCTGAGAAGTGGTTGAATTTCTCTCAGGGACTTAGGAATGCTAATCATATCCGTAATCTTGAGCTTCACGAAATTTACGGAAATTTGTCTATGAGGAAAACCTCATCAGCAGACGATACCACGACTTAAAGAAGTCTCGTGAAGTCAAGAAGTCCCCGACCACCACCTCATCACCAATATCAACCGCTTTTATTCTAACAATGTTGTTCAAGATTTTCGTGAAAATTCGATGATGAGCCCGATGAGAGATCAAGTGAGGAGTACCTAAATGACCGAACATCGAATTTCGTGAAAGGGCACTCCTTGCTAACTCTCAAGATTTATAAAAGAAACAAAGGTTTTCAAATGCCAAAGCAAATGAGGACACTAAATGCTTTAAGTGTCACAAAAGAGGTCATTTTGCAAAAGACTATTTTTCAAAACAATTTCGAACCTCTTATAAACCATCGTGGTCAAATCGGTCCTCGGGCTTTAGCAAATTTCAACCAAAATCTATCGGTCTCATCAAAACTTTCAAAACAGATCGATCAAAACAAAGCGTTGATTTTGAAGCTAAGTATAAGAAAGTCAAAGCTAAGCTTGCATTGCTCGAGGCCGCTCTCGAAACAACAAAAATGTTCAATCATGCAGGTAAAACAAATGCCTTGTTGTTGAAACCGTCAACGGGATGAAGAGCCGGTGTCATCGATGACGAAATGGTGCATGTCGGTGCATCGATGGCCCTCTCGAAGAGGACAAGTCGGTCGTTGGAAAGAATCATGCCGGGAATGAAGAATGGGTCAATATCACAATGAAGAAGGTAAATATTCTACTTTCTATGGATGATGACTCGATTGGCGATCTTACATGAATTATCTTAATGTTGACCTTAAGTTCGTAGAGGAGCAAAGATGAATCTTTTTCAAAATACAACAAGCTAAGTTTTGAATTAAACAAGTGTAGGGATGAACTGCTTCTTTTAAAACAAGCTAAGCTTGAGGTCATCACTTTGCAAATTCAAAACACCGAACTAGTTAAAAGAAATCGGGCTCTTCAAGACGAACTCAAAAGGTTCAAGATATTCTTGATAGTTGGATTGCTAAGAATCCTGTGGTCTTTGATCTTGTGGGAGCTCAAGAGAGCAAGAAGAGAGTCTTAGGTGAAGATCATCTTCCCGACTCTCTCAACAAAGACCGTGGTCCTAAGCCATTTGTGTCGGTGGTATGATTACCAATATGTTGACTATTCCCAAACCTAGTGATTGGATTGAACGGGTTAATCCCGAGAGTAAGCTTCCAAATTTCAATTCGGAAGGATTCTCGAGCACGAGACTCAAGCTCTTAAGAGCATGCTAGGACTCTCGATGTACCCAAGGGTACCGAACACATCTCGAGTGCAGGCGGAATCTCAAACACCGCTTCCACCATCGAAACCTTTTCGTGGTGCCGCCCAAGCTCGAGCTTACTCCTACAATTCAATCCTCACTCACCAAAAGAAAGATCCGGACTTGGTAGAACCATCCCGAAAAGACCAACATAACCAATTCAACAAGAGTCTACTCCTACCGAGACTTCAACATCCCTGTCCCCACCGAAGTCGACCAAATTCAAGAACTAATCGAGCTTGTGAGGAAGTCGATCGAAAAGATAGAATCCATCGAAAAGCTCCCGATTCAATCATGGAAACTAAGTCACCTCATCTAGCTCATCAAAGTCAAAATCCACCAACAAACCCAAGAAGTGTGAGCTATGTCATTACACCACCATACCATCGACAACTACTATAGAATCCTTTTTGTATGATCCGCAAAAGGATGATCATGAATCTGCAGACCACTTACAAGATGTAAGTTTTGTCAAGAAGCAAACTATACCAAAGTTGGTCATCGTGATGCTTCATCCTCCAAGCTCGCTCCCAAGAATAGAGCAAAACCTTTTCCTCTTTGCCCTCACTGTGGGTTTAATGATCATCATCGGGATGATTGTCTCATGAACACATCTTTGTGATATATGCGGTAATCCACTCATGAGACATCCCAACATGACAAGATCATTCATGCAAGGAGAGGTACAAAACAACCAGTAGTCACCGAGTCATCCTCGTCTCCAAATGCAAAACCCGTGGTAGCACAATGCACTCAACCACCGACCATGAGTCAATTACCAAATTCAAAGAGACCTTGAGACTCAAGCCCACTAGCAAGCGGGTCACTAAGAGAAACTAATTCAGTTTACTACTTGTGCGAGACACGCCAGGAGCCTATTGGCATCTAGGCGGTGGATGCTCAAGAAGCATGACTAGTGTGAAGGAGTATCCGCACAAGTATGTAGAGGAACCGGGACCCAAGGTAATATTTGGTGATAACTCATCATGTCCCATCAAGGTTATGGTTCAAGGCGCAATGGAATAGTTTTCTAGAATAGCTTATGTCAATGGTCTAAAATACAATCTCATCGATTGTCACCAACTATGTGATGCTAAGTACATTGTGCAATTCAATGACAAACAAGGTACCATCTTCAATGCCAACAAGGAAGTTGTGTTGATAGCTCTAGGAGAGATGATGTTTATGTGTTAGACATGTCAACACTCTCCCAAGATGGAACTTGCCTCTTTGCTAAAGCCACCGAAAGTATCAATTGGGCGTGGCATAAGAGACTCTCACACTTAAACTTCAAAACCTCAACAACTTGGCAAAACAAAACAAGGTCCTTGGCTTACCATCACCGGTCTTTGCAAAGACAAACCATGCTCGCACTGTGAAAAAGGTAAACACCACGAGCATCATTCAAAACCAAACAAAATTTCTCCATCAAAGTCGCCTTCACCTCCTGCACATGGATCTCTTTGGACTGTCATGCGGATCAATCCAAAGATGAGAAGTATACACTTGTCATTGTTGATGAGTTCTCAAGATACACTTGGGTATACTTTCTTTCCAAAAGAGTCAGTAATGATACAATAATGTCATTCATCGAAAGATTGAAAACTAGAATGACATTCTTGTTAAACAAATAAGAACCGACAATGGTATCGAGTTCGTAAATCAAGAGCTTGAGAGCTTCGTGATGAAAAGGAATTTCTCAAAATTTCTCATCTCCTTATACCCCCGAACAAAATGGGAGTTCTTTGAAAGGAAAGCAGAACTCTCATTGAGGTCGCTAGAACCATGTTAAATGGCTCACCTCTCAAAACATTTCTTGAATGAAGCGATCAAAGCGCTGTTACACTCAAAACAGTCAATCATTGTCAAAAGACATAATAAAACCCCATATGAGATCTTCAAAGGTAGACTTCCTGACATCAGCTATTTTCATGTGTTTGGATGTCCTGTGTTCATTCATAACCACAAGGATCATCTAGGCAAGTTTGATGCAAAAGCTGATGATGGATATTTCTTAGGCTACTCACTGATCTCCAAAGCCTTCCGGGTTTTTAGCACAAGGAGACAACAAGTTGAGGAAACCTTTCATGTCACCTTTGATGAAAGTTCTGAAAGCATCAGGTTCACCAACACCTCTGTGGAGGAAATAGGTATTGATAACTCATCAAGATATCCTCCTAATGAGTACAACACTGAATTCAATTCCTCATATCAAGCCGATGCTGACATCTCATATTATGTCTTACCTCACAACCTTCCCCCAACCAACTATCAGTGAATTCATTGATAATCAATCAGTCCCTATTGGGATAGGCAATACTGAACCAAATGTTCAGGAACCTATGATTCAAGAACCCCAACCTGAACAAGACATCTCAACAGATGTTCTTAATGATTCTGTGGCTCATGCGCCAGAACTCACTCCTGAGTCTCCAGTGACCTCTTCAAGCTCAGATCCTAGACCACAAAGTAAGTGGACAAAATCTCAGGACATTGAGCTTGTAAACATTATTGGTGAACCCACTAAGGGCATGCTCACTAGAAGCATGGTCGCTAAATTAACCGCAGACTTGACCAATGAATGTCTATATGCCGATTACCTATCGAAATAGAACCCAAAAGTGTCACCGAGGCTCTAAAACACCCAAGTTGGGTTCGAGCTATGCAAGAAGAACTGCAGTTTGATAAAAACAAGGTCATGACCTTGATCAAATGTCCTCGTGATGTTGTAGTCATAGGAATGAAGTGGTTTTCGAAACAAAAGCGATGAAAACGGCACGTCATTAAAAACATAGCCGACTTGTAGCCAAAGGTTACAGATAAACAAGAAGGCATTGACTATGATGAGACATTTGCTCTGTTGCAAGAATGGAAGCTATCGGGATCTTCCTTGCATATGCAACATACATGAACTTCGTGGTCTACCAAATGGATGTCAAAAGTGCATTCTTAAATGGTGATCTCAAGGAAGATGTGTATGTTCAAGAACCTCCGGCTTTGAGAGTAGTGAATTTCGACTATGTCTCGCAAGCTTGACAAAGCCCTTTATGGACTTAAACAAGCTCCTGTGGCATGGTATGAAACTCTCTCGACCTTCCCGATACAAAACAAGTTTGTCGAGGAAAGATAGACAACATAATCGCTTTTATATAGAACACAACAGATGTGATCTTGGTCCAGTGTATGTTGATAACATCATCTTTGGCTCAACAAACTACAACTTTGCAAACAGTTTGAAAAGCGATGACAAAGAAGTTTGAAATGAGCATGATGGGTGAACTCACATACTTCCTTGGACTACAAATCGTGCAAACCGATAAAGGAATCTCCATCACCAAGAGAAACACACCGTAAATCTCTTGAAGAAATATGAGATATCCGATCGTGCCTCGATAAAGACACCAATGGTCCCTCCAAACAACCTTGGACCTAATCTCACCGCAAATCATCAATCAAACCCATTTCAAAGGATTGTTGGCTCATCGATGTATCTAATCGCTACTAGACCGACATACAATTCTCATCTGCCTAATAGCAAGATATCGCCCAATCCTAAAGAATCCCACCTCACCGCATCTAAACGAATACTCGGTACACGAAGGAACCCCAAACCTTGGACTCTATTATCCAAAGTGCTCATGGTTTGATCTCGAGGTTACTCGATTACGATTATCTTGGTCGCAACATGGATAGAAAAAGTACCTCGTGGTCTGTCAATTTCTTGGAGGAAAAGCGGTTTGTTGGAGTGCTAAAAGCAACAATCGGTAGCTATGTCTTCACCGAAGTTGAGTATGTGGCGGCTGCAGGATGTTGTGCCAATGTTTTATGGATAAAAAGTCAACTTAGTGACTATGACATCCATTACAAAATGGTACCCATCTTCCGTGACAACACCAAAGGTAATTGCAATCTCCAACAACCCCGTCCTTCATCAAAGAACCAAACACATTGATATCGATATCACTTCATCGGGGACCACATAATGAAAGGAGACATAGAACTCCATTTCATCCCTACCGAATATCAATGGCCGATATCTTCACGAAACCCTTGATGAACCTACCTTCAGAGACCGAAAGTCGAATTGGGAATGCTTGACATTGAAAGTCGAATCAAAACCAATCTCAAGAAGGTCTCGAAATGCTTCCTCCTCCCTGAACGAAACCCACAATACATCCTCTCACTGAATGAGTAAGACTCATTCAGGGACCCTGGCAGTTAGAATTGAGCATTGAATGAGTAACTAAAGGATCCAAGTATCAGTTACTTAAATGTCCTAGGTTCGTAACTATGCCAATTTAATATAGGAATATATGTCTCTTAGTCTTACTGACAACCATATCAAGGGTCCCTCACAAACTTACCTAATCCCCACTTGGCATTAAATGCCTCCTCTCACATGAAATTTCTTATTGATATTTTATCACTGCAAAAGTGCACTTTTACTGTGCACTGCAACTGTTCCCTTGAAAACCGAGATTTTACTACGGGTAGTGGAGTAGTGGCATTAAATGTGGAGATTCAAAACGTTTTCATAAACTGACTTTACAAATTTCCATTTATGCACATTCCACCCCTCTCACCACTCTATAAATACCCTCTTCAAAACCTCATAAACACACACAAAAGATTTCTGCTAACAAAACTCTGTCAAAATCTTTTAAAACCCAGAAATCTGTGTGTTCTTCAAAACCTTTTCTGAAAATCTTCTTTGTAAACCTTTACAAAAGTTTTTCATCACAACTTAAGAGATTCAAACATTTGATTGTTCTTGTCAAGAAATTTATTTTCAAAACCCTAAGACCTTTTTAATGGAAATGGCAAGAACACAATCTCTTCAGTTTGCTTCACAGTGGGTAGGTGATCTTAGCAATGTTGAATTTAAAACAAATAATGTCATAGGCAATTTTGAATATCCTCAAAAAGTCCCAGCCTATAAGGACATTATGAAATTTCTTTATAACTGCCCACCAAAACCTCCTCAGGGAGTTTTGGGCTACAGCTAAGGCCTTTGACCCTACACCCTCTACTGATGAGAACAACCTCAGACCACTCAGGGAATATCTCATCAGATTCGGTCTTAATGGGGCAACAATTCACCCGGATTATAAAATTTTTGCACCTCCACGTGGTTAGAATACAACAAAGGTGTTTATGTCACCCATCCCGAACCTCCACGATGAAGGATGGGTTAAAACAAATCGTTTAGATCCAACTTTTTGGACAGACCCCACCACCAAAAGTTCATTTCCGTGGCTGGAGGATCCTATTCACTTTTGTGATTGGTCCTCGGCGGAACCACTCATTCACCGAACAAGTTAACTCTATTCATTGATGATGGCATCGCCTCGATGAATGGGGTCAATGTCGACATAGGGAGATCATTTACAAGTGATCTCGTAACCAAGCTACTGAGCAAAACTAGGACGAAATATGTTTCGTATCCTAGGTTTGTCTCTTGTGCTCTGCAAGTGTTCGGGTACAAATTATCCTCGGGAAGAAAAATTTGGCGCTTTTACCGCATCCCGAGCCAATCAAATTTTCAAAAGGACCCATCCCTTGTCACTAATATTGAATTGACGGCCCATATGGTTGTCAGAACAACTGTAAGGAATCGATGTCTCCTAACCCTGCTCCTATAAAGAGAAAGGGGAAGTCTCAGACTGGGACTAAGACCAAACCTAAGTCTCAGGGGCCTGAGGCTTCAGGAGCACAACCTAAAAGGCAAAAGAAGCCCCTGACTCAACAGACACCCACTGGAGACCAAGCAACATCCACCCAGGTGACAACAAAGGACACTAATAAATCACAATCAGTACCCTTGGTCCCAACTACTACTCCCAAGATCCGTAGGAAACAAACAACCCCCGGTAGGGGCGCGCCCACAACGCCCGGTGATGACATTAGCAAATCCAAGCCTTTGTCCGAGGGCACACCGATCGATCCCAAAGACTCGGAGGAACCAAACAACTACCGATAGGGATATCATCACATCGACTCCGCTAAAGGTACTGGAAACACCCATCGTTGTCTCGGGGTCCAAGGGGACAAAGACTCGGAGGAAAGGAACAACCCACCGATATGGAACCCAAAACCAATCGACTCGGAGAAGGCACTAGGAAACTCCCACCAAGGTCTCGAGGGGTCAACGGGGACAAAGACTCGAGAGGAAATATACCACCACGATATGGAACCCATCACCAACCCTTGTTAATCTGGCGATATGTTGGGATACTTTTCTCCGATGATGAACCCGAAAGTGAATATATTATTTTATCGCTAGGGAAGAAGTGGACGCCGAGGTTCAATCGAACAAGAACCTCACCGATCCAACGGAGCATACCGAATCACCATTTCAACTCAAGATAATGCTTCGACTCCTCATCCAGCTCGATGAATTCAAGCGGTTTGACAATGTTCTAACACCGATCGAAAACACCGGTGGTTCGATGGATCACCAAAGCTTCAAGGAAGCTATACTCGGGGTTATCAAACATTATGGGAACAACATATCGAGGTCGGTGCAAGTTATCTGATCTGAAGGTCGAGGTACAAGCCTTTGATGATAACGTTCATAAGCACATTGATTTGATGTATGACATTATTCACGATCGGATGAAAATTTGGCTAAATTCCTCGGACACCTTCGTGGTATTGGCACAAAGGTAGATGAAATCGGGGAATCTGTCAAAGAAGACCCAACGCTCAAATCTAAAGTTTGGAGGCTACCGAGGCGCATTTGAAACAATCCTCCACCTCACCGAATCGATCAAACGCTCAAATCGGCAAATGTTCGTGGTCTTCATTCTTGATCCATCTCTTCAAGATACATTGAGCTCGTGAACACTCGGATGGCTACGTTGGCTCGAGCATCTACTTCCTTGGCACGGAATCTTGGGCGCGCATGACCGCTGGAAGTATCTCAAAGCTAATTTGGAAGCTAAGGTCACCGGCATTCAAGCAGACACCCGGATATCAAGGCCATGATCACTTATCAGCCTTCAAGGTCGAGCTCGGTCCCCTCAACACCTACACCAACTCTTGCCTCACCGACGCCTCCAACAACAGTTGAGAGGAGAATATCAAGAAACTCCTCTTCACACCGAGGGGAGCCAACACCATCGATGTCTGTAGCACCAATATCATCATCACCACCATCCCGGTTGTACCTATCTCATCAGCACCACCAACAACATCAACAACAACAACGACAAATACACCACCTATCATGACAACAACACCACCCTTGGTTGCATCATCTTCCTCGGGCCAGACAAAGGAAAAGGCATAATGACAACCATCGAGCCCGAGAAGATTCCTACAAAATCGGTGACATCGAATACCTTCTCACACCTCAACAACTAAGTAAATATCTTGCTAAAGAAGAAAGGAGATTGAAACAAGTCGAGGAAGATAAGAAGAGTAAGGAAGCATTGGTTAAAGTGATTGCGGAAGAAGGCGAGAATGTGGGAATTGATCCAAAGAAGCTTGAAAAGGTCAGCAGACAGAGGTTCAAGGATGCTCGAGCGGTAAAATGGTGAAATGAAAAGCAGTTGGAAGAAAAGAACAAAAGAACTGCAACCATCATGAAAGCAAGAATTGACCATTATAATTGGACAATGTCAAGCGTAAGACCGCACGAGAAGATCATCGATGTCAAAATCATCCCGGATCCAAACCACCGCAATGAACGTCTGTGGGGATGATAAGAGACATTTCGAGGTTCATGATCCCCTAAAATTCATCGACTTTGGGATCATTGAACTCGATGAACTCGATCCAATAATAGAAAAGAGGCAAAATACGGTGGTTAAGGAGCCGATGAAGATGCTCGGTAAAAGATATGAAAGATCGAGGATGCACCAAGACAACGGGAATTCACCTCCTTAACCGCACCTCAAGGATCTCAACCACAATCATCCACCGGAAAAAGGAAAGGGTTGAGTTCCACCGAGATAAAAGTGCACGGACTCGAATGCAACAGGAACCGGGAAGGTGTTAAGTTCGTGAACTGTCTAGTGATTGAGAAGCTCGAAGAGGGTTATTCCACATTGATGTCTATGGAAACCCCGCATTTCAAAGGTGGAGTGACATTGATCAGCGGTGTGGTCGCAATGCTAAGCTACATACCGTGGCCTCTCAAATTCAGACTCGCAAATGTCGTTGTGTCGACTTAAATGCCAAGATAAGAGACCATCCCGACAGGAAACACTCATCACCAAGAAAGTCAAGCTTGAAGCACTGGGAATCCATCCGGGTCGACATCATTTTGAATTATCTTTTGTACTAGTAATAGGAACCTTGTAATTTGATAAATAAATGATGTATGTTTTGTTAAAATATTCGGTGTTCCTTAATGTATTCATTAGTACATTCATTGTAAGAAGCCATTTTCTCACTTACATCGATCAATCACTTAGGCTATTTGTATATCCAAATAGGGAGACTGTTGGTTCAAGAATACCCAAACCCTTAATCTAGGATTTGAATAGAAAATAGCCCAAGTGTTTAGTCCGATAACACTAACAGTCACCGAGTGCATAGTCTCTCGGTGAGTCATCTTCGAGGATACTCAAGACGAGGCAACAAGATAGTCTCTCCACTCGAGAAGGCGGAACTTAAAGGGTGAAGACCGAGTCAAGAAGAAGATGGTGGATTCGGTGAGTGATGACAATAACTCATGAATCCCTAAGACTCCTCTCCAACTACTTACATCAAGACAAACCAAGTAGAAGATCAAGGATGTAAAGATCAAGAATGAGCGAACAAAGCGGGATAAGTTTGAATCAGTTAGGCGAAGTCCTTATCAACCAAAGTCAACTTTCACCGAATGGCAAAGGATCGGTTCGGTGTCATCACCGACCTTAGGAAAGTAGTCTTGTCTCTTACCTAGAATAGTTTTGTAAACAGAGACAAAATGCATCAAGATTTTGTCTTCTCAGAAATGTCGGTTGTCACTTAGGAAAGAGTTAAATCTCATACATGTATAAATAGCATAAGAGATGGAGTGAAAAGGTTAAGCTTGTGAATTGTAAAACACACATACACGAAGCCATCTTTTACTCCTCCAAATCAACTTAATCCCGAGATAGCTCGGTGGGTTCTAAGAGTTGTGCTCGGACTTAGCCCCGAGCTTAGAGGAGTCACCAAACTTTGTCATTTCAATCCCAATCTTGTTCGCAAGTACTTGGGTAACGATTCTTTTGATTGATTTCTAATAAAGAATATGATGTTGAAAATTAATTTGTGTGTTTTATTTATGTTAATTTTAGTCATTGTTCACTATTAACTTGTTTTGTATTCTTAAACTGTTTTAAACGACAGTGAAGGGGGAACAACACATATTTTCTATAATCACATTTTGACTATTAGGTTTGACTAGCCAATCACGTAAAGCCTTAGTCAATTTCATCTAGGGTTGTATCTGGTATATGGGTCTAACACCGATGAATCGTGTAACATTTGTGGATGATGCATTTTAGACTGTTGTTGTTGGTACATTATCTGGTTAAACAGAGGTTGGTATATGAAACTTGCAGGTTGAAAATTGGTGTTTGAACATTTTTGTTAGCGTCAGTTTTTTGGTATTTTGGTTTTGTGATTTTTTGAGACATTGTTTGAGTAGATAAGATTATAGTATGTAAATAAAGACTGGGTTTGAAAGTGTATGTAAAAATAGAGAAGTATTAGGGTATTTATAGGGTAAGTTTATTAAATTTTCTAAAGATTTTTTTAATTAAAAGGACCAAACGGTCATATTTTCGACCATTCGAGGGTGGTTTTTTTGTGCAAAGCCAAGCTAAGGACTCCGTCGATGGCAAGAACGAGTCTTGCCTTTTTTAGGTGCGTCAGGGTGGGGTCACCGTAATAGGAGAGGACGCGCCTTCGGTGCACACAACCAAGTCTTTCGACCCCCTATTATAGGCGGTCTTAATTTCATTGTTACTAGTTTACTACTAAAAACTATTGACTACAAGTCAAATCTTGCAGGGTGGGGGCAACACCCTTTTTTTCCATAAGAAAGTTCCGTCCCTGTTTATATCCCCATGTAAATTGAGAGTATTCATTAAAATATGAGTTCAAAAACATTCATATGGTGGTAGTGCAAATATTACGATATTTAAATTAAACGGTCTCTTATATTTAATGATAACAAACGTGTAACTTATAATACATACGTGAAATGGGCAAGTTACTCGTAATCACAAATCATCAACGTATATATTCATCAGCATCTCTCGACGTCTCGAGTATCCTTATACTTCAACACATGTTCGAACATGTTTATTATGTTGCGTTATGATCAAACCATTTAAGAAATCATTGATAATGTTTAAAATACATTTTAGAGTCATTAAGTAATTACAAGTTCAAATCATTCTCTTTCAAATCTCATTTAATACTTCTTACAAGGCATAAACATGATTTTACAAACTAAAACTAAGAACCTCTAATCATGTATATAACATATTACATTTGCATTAATACATAATATATTTACAAAAGTTTACTTACAAATTATATACAAGCAAGTAAAATGTTTTATTTAATTTAAAATGTAATATTCTATTTTTGATAATAAGTCTAAACAAGATCTTTTCTAATGGGAAGTAATTAACTATTTTTAGCATAAAACCAAACTAACCAAACCAGATTAGTTTATGTAATTGGATGAGATTTCCTCTTTAGGAAACAAATCTTAGAAAATCAAATTGAATCTTGCCAATATTTCAATTTTCATGTTAAACAAAATTAGGCTTCTAGAAATAATATCATATCTAATCATACAAAAATTGCATGTATTTTTAGAGATTTTGTAAATATTTTGTTTGGATTTGCAAGCCTCAACAAAAGACAAAAAAGTTTGAAATCTGGTAACCCACGGATCCTTTAACTATCAGACAAATCGCTTGAGTCGTAAGGATCCGTTAGATCCGTGAGGTGCTGGTGGGCAGTTTTTTTTGCACACAAATACAAGCCATTTGCTCACATTTTCACCAACCTTTTGCATACATAAAAACCAAGTTTTTGCAATGTCAAAATATACATTCTCGTATCTATAAAACACTCACTAACCCTTTGATAATAATGCTTCTAACTTTCATTTTGTTGTAAATATATTTCTACTTTATGATCAACCAAAGCAAACCTAGAGTCCTTGTCATCCACATCCACCATTAACACACCAATATATGAAGCTCCATTACAATAAGATTATAACACTTGTCATCTTCATAAATGGAAGACTTCTTATCATAAGAAGCTCATTTAGATTAGACATTCATATCCATTAGATACTTATGTCTTGGATCATTATTATACATCATCTTGTATCATCACTATATAACATCTTGTATCACCAACTATAAACCAAACTAGAGGTTAGATGGTTTATGTGTTAATGCCTTAAAACACAATGGTATTTGGTTTAGTGTGTTTAGGCCTTAAAACACAAGGGTAATATGTTTGTCATGCTACGTCATAAAACATAACGGGTTTCGTTTGTACCCGAAGAAGGACTCGATATTTAGCTTAGTGTCGGTAAACTTGTAAGTAGGGGTGAGCATCGGTCTAAGACCGGACCGGATCGGCCAAGACCGAGACTGAAATAGCCCAAAAACCTAGACCGAGGACCGCGGTCCGGTCTGGTCCGGTCCAAGAAGGAAAAATGGCCGGTTTGTACGCCAGACCGGACCATACCGAGACCAAAAGAAGGAAAAGTTAGGACCGAGACAGGACCACGGGTCCTTTGGTTTGGTCGGTTTCGTTCGGTCCGGTCGGTTTTCTCTGTCGATCCGGTCGTTTCGGTCGATTTGCTCAGCTCTACTTGTAAGCGACGTTTGTAAGGTTTTCTACGCCAAGAAGGGAGCTTGTTAACTTAGTGAAGTAAACTCTCGAGTTGGGTACTCGATGAGTGGAGTAGGGCGAAAAGGAGCTTCGTTACCGAACCAATATAAATCATCGTGTCCGATTTGCGCTTTATTTTACTTATCACTTTAAGTTTATATTTGCATTGTGTTTATATTTGTTTTGTGGATTTGTATTTATATTGTGTTAATGTTTATGATGTGATGACACGTTTTCTTTTATGCTTTCTACTATCTTTATAAGTTGTAGAATCATTTTTGCTACTTTTCATGTTACGTCGCACTTGATCGGTTATTTGATACGAAAGATTTAAGTTTTTAAACAAAAACGTATTCACCCCTCTACGTTATCCATATATAGTTTGAATAAATTTCAGGTGTAATTATTAGAACTTCAACAATGTATGCACAATTTCTTTAAGAAATTTTAGTGTGCACAATTTTTTATATACCGGCACAAGCGCATTTAACATCAACAACAACAATTGCATACCAAGCAATCAACGAAAACTACGAATGCACTAGAAAGAACTACGAAAACAAAGTTTATGGTCATCATTATGACCGCCTTCACGTCAGTGAAACATCCCTATTCAACACACCATTAGGCTATTGAGAGTTGGTCGGTCGAGTGCATGGTCGACCGATCGGTCGACTTCAGTCGGCCTACTGTAGCTAGATGGTCATGATGGCCGTGGGTGACAAAATAGAGGAACTAGTTAAGCTTGGATGACCAACTTCAAATACACAAACAAACAAATAAAACAACCGTTTGACATAAAAGCTTTTTTTAAACTTTACCGATTTTACAACATTATAAATACCACACTTATTCATTTTATTCACAAATTCAAACAACAATTCTCTCAATACATTCAAACACAGTTAACCCAAACATTATTATGGCTTGTCGTCTCCCCCATTCCGTCGAAGAAATGCAAGCTTATATTAAAAAACAATGCGATCAAGACGACGCGGCTTGACAAAAGGCTATTATCGAAGTTATAAAGCTGTTTGAGCTCGCAAAGGCAAAGAAAGAACGTTTGAGACAACGATACGCGGAATGCAGAGACATTTCTTCGAAAAAACAAGCTGTGATTGACCAATTTTTGAGCGATGAAGCCAAGAAAGAGGACGCCATTAGTGACACGTTGTGGGGGGTGTGTTTCACATATACAAGCCAACATCAACAACAAAATCCGTTGGAGCTATGAGAAAAACAAAATTTTTGGTTCTGTATCACAACACTTGACTCAACTTGGACTAGGTGTATCAACTTTAGTTGATGCACCTACATTAATTGAGCAGCAGCAATCTCCCTCATTTACGGGTTATGAAGATGAGGCAGTTGATGAGCATGGCTTAACTGCGATACAACATTATGAAATGATGCGTGACGAACATGCATTAAGAGAAGTTGAAGCAGAGTGAGCAAGGATTCAACAAGAGTGGGAGGAGAAACTCAGGAAGGAAGAAACAGAACGGGCGACGTTCATTGAGGAATTTACATGGTATAAGTCTCCTTCGTATGATCTTGCATTCGAGGAGTACTCAGATTAAGATATGTTTATGTATTTCGTATCGTAGTTTATTTTAGTTCGTATGTTATTTGAATAATTTATGTAATGTTTTATTATTAATAACGGTTAAATTTGTTGTCTAATATATTTGAATTTAAAAAAAAAAAAAAAAAATGGTCGCCACTGTGACAACTTAGTCGTCGTCAGATTAGCGGAGAAAAAAAGCTAATATAACAAGGTTGTGACAGGTCATCACTATCACCAGCTTTACTATCACCATAAAACAAATATATTAAAAATACTCATTTTAGATAAATAAATCTTATAATATACCCAACACACGCTTAAAAAAGGGTTTAAAATACATCTGATATCGTGTCTTTTCGAAATGTCTCGTTTTGTGACGTGAACTAAAATCCGCTCCATTTTATGTTGCGTCTTTTATGTTTTGCACCATTTTCCACTAACAAAATAAGTTAAATAATAGGGTTTGGCGATAAATAACTACGTCTTTTTCAAATGTACCGTTTTGGTGCGTGTATAATTTTTGTCCGTTTTATACGTTTTCGTCCAGTTTTCTTACGTTTTTACCCGTTTTATACGTTTTGTTCGTTTTATACGTTTCGTCCTTTTATACATTTTCTTACTATTTCAAACGCTTTATCCCCATTTTTACGTTTTCTTATGTTATTACCCGTTTTATACGTTTCGTCCGTTTTTACGTTTTGTCTTTTTTTCGTTTTGCATTTCTTTACGTTTTATGTTTTCGTCAATTTTGACGATTCGTCTATTTTGTTTTGTTCTTGTGTCTTTACGTTTTATGTTTTCGTTCATTTTTATGTTTTTAACGTATTCATATGTCAAAAAGCATTTAAACCGAACAAAAGGGACAAAACGAAAGATACGAATAAAACCTAAAATAATGAGAAAACGTAAAAATGATAAAAACGTAAAGAAACCGATGAAAACTTAAAAAAGCGAAAACAAAAAACGGGATGAAAATGTAAAAAAGATTTAAAATGAAAAAAACGAACGAAATTGTAAAATGAAACGTAAGCGAAAAAATGATGAAAACGAACGAAACGGACAAAAACGTAAAACCGGACGAAAACGTAAAAAAAAAAAGGACGAAACGACTGGGACGAGAGATGCAATTTGGGACAAACAAGAAGGACTATCTATGTAATTTACTCAAAAATTTGCCACATAGGCATTTTTCACGGCTTTATACATTCCCAACCGGTTCGCGAAACACGCGTGTAAAATAAGACAAAAAATAAAAGACGCAACATAAAATGAAACTGATTTTAGTTCACGTACCAAAACAGTATATTTCGAAAAGTACACGTCTATTCTACGGCCTAAACTCTAAAAAAAAAGTTGATGGTGATCACGAGTTCATCACTATATGTGTAGAAACCAGCCTAAAAATAACTGGTACAGAAAGAAATAACTGGTACTATCGGCATTTAATGAGTAATAAAACCAGGTGACCCTAAAATTTGTATGTTTATGCATGTGTAGTTGCACTTTGTATCGGGTAAAGGGGTACACTACTACACTGTATCAATATCTTTACATAGATCTTTTATTAATTTTATATCGTAGCACCTGCAATCTAAACAGTAAAAGGCCCCACTATATTTTTCCGAGTTTCTTTATCCTGAGTATTAACATGGGTTCGTAACTTCGTATCAAACTAGTTTAAGATATAAAATCGTGATTGTACAAATGTATTCTGTTTCAGAATCCAATTTTTAGTTGCCACACCTGAGTAGTCGGTTCACGGTTCAACAAAAACCGACTTCCGGTAACCATACTCGTTCCTAATTTAACCGGTTGAACGTTGTTTTTACTTAGTTGTGGTTTGACCTTGGCTTTTGAGATAATTGGTAGCCTAATTAGTTCATGTGTTCAGCTCGAAATACAATACAAGAAAAGTAGGTTCAGATTAACCACGCTTGAAAGGATGTTATTTCATTTTAAAATATGCAAAAGTCTATTAAACTTTTGAATACCTTTTTGCTATCTATATTTTTTTTCTTTTTGATGAGTGTCAAATGATTAATAGCCGAGACATTTAGCTAAGCATACATGATTGTTTAAATGGACTATGAATATAGCTGGCTATTGGAAGTCGGGGTCAGTTAGTTAAAAATTAAAACGTACGTAGTATAAAATTTTGAAGACACATCAAGCATTTTGTTTTTGATTTGTCAAACTATCGTTCATTTGTTCAATAAAGAAAAGCTATTGTTGCTATACGATCCACATAATAGCCCATTTGGTATTAATTTTAGTTTGGGCCTATGGCCTATGTAATTGGAGACTTTGACTTAAATTCGTGGGTGGGTTATTTACATATTCATTTATTGCGAAAATCGTATATATCCCTCACAAAGTGAATAATCGATATATATATCCTTTCTGAGTTTTTATGCACACAATACAATGGTTTTATCGTCTTTGGATATATATCGATTTTGCGTTTTTATGAGATATATATCAAAGCGCAGTATATAATAAAACAAAACATCTATTTTTATATTTCTAAAATATCTACTTTTGTATTTTTAAAATATCAATTCATTTCTTATTGAGTAATAGTTTAATAATAAATATTATAAAGATTATAAAAATATTTAGTAAAAAAACCTAAATATTTCTCGATTTAGCAAAAAAGAAAAAAAATCATTAGTAAACTGGATAAAAAAATATATGTGTCCAAAGTATAAAAAAATAAAACTTTTAACAGGCGCGATCATGCATACCAATGAGAATCTCTTTATGTATTATTCTATTCCTCTTGAGACACAACAATATCATATGTGAGACCATACATGCTAATGGGGATCTATCGTAAACCAACACATAAGGCCATAAGGGTATTCCAAAAGTGTGGAAGTAATATAGGTTACAAGCCCAAGCTTATCTAAGGACAAAAGAAAAACCAACTTGGAGTTGCACATGATATTTGTAAAAATCATTGAACAAACAGAGATTTTAATTTCATTTTGGGTGGTTTCGCCACAACGAAAAAATAAATGTTAGTTACCAGTAATTAAGTAATTAATATTTTTCATTGTCGTACAGCTCTTAATTACATAACCAACACAAAACGGACAAACATGATAATTAAGAGTAATTGAGAAAATTTAATTTTAAATACTCTTTGCATGAATTTTTTTAAAATATCGCAATATATGTTTATCATTTGTGATTAACGTATGTAGTTCGATATGAACTTGGTTTGGATTATTTACGAAAACTGATTCCTTTTTTTAATTTCATAAGCTCCAAATATGCTCATAAGCCATGTATAAGCTTAAATAAACACCTCATATATGAGTAGTCATGATATAATGGAATCGGGAAGAACTTTAAATCAAAATCTTGCAGATGGTAAGTTAAAAGTAAGTGAACTTGGAGTTTTTCTTAACTGATGACGTTAGTGTTTTGCTTTTACAATTTATATTTGTGCGATTTACAATGTGTTATTTAAGTTCAATAAGTTGTTTCATCTACAATATTTTCGTATTTACAAGTTATAGAGTGAAGTACAAGTTTATATTTATTTATATGTGTAAAAACGTGAAGGTCATCATATATAAGTAGTTGAAGTTCTATTGTTTGTAGGTTCAATTATTTTTGTGACATGCACCTATATTTTACTATTTTTACTATCACGCTAGTGACGACATCAAGTTCAGGTTCCCAATGGCCTTGGCGACAACAATGAGAGTATTAAGCGTAACCAATTTTGTCGAATCAAGTTCAGTTTCCCAATGGCCTTGACAACAATAATAAGAGCATTGCGTGCAACCAATTTTGTCGAATAATAGGACTAGAGTTAACTAATGTCGTCACAAAAGTGAAACATGGAACATTTACTTATTAAAAACTAGTGCAGCAACCGGTGTGATTTATGTTTTGGTTGAGGATGTTATTTCAGATCATAACTGTTGGGAAAGACCCGAGGATACATATACGTGAAGGACTGTTTTTGAGGTTCCTCGGAATCATATGGGGTCTTATTTGGATAGGGAGACTACCATGGCATTGGCTCCAAAATCATTATATAAAAACAATAAATAAAAAATACATATATACATAGATAAGATTTCCCATTTTTAGTCCGATAAGTAAAAGCATTGAGCACACGTTATTTTGTTTGTATTTCAATCTAAAATAATACTACATAAATGGAATTTTTATATAAAAACGTTTCATATAAAACTTTTTTATATAAAAAACATTTTTGAAAAAAAAATTTTCAAAAACATTTTTTCAATTTACCCACATTTTTATATAAAAAACATTTTTGAAAAAAAACGTAAGAAAAACGTTTTTAAAACAACATCTAAAAAAAAACGTAAGAAAAACGTTTCATATAAAACAACATTTTTATATAAAAACTTTTTTATATAAAACATTTTAATTTAAAAAACACTTTCCAAAAAAAAGTTACTTGACGAAAAAAATTATTCAAAAAAAAATTCGAACAAAAACAAAAGAAAAACGGACAAAAACGTACTTTTCCCCGTTTTTATCTATTTTTGCTCGTTTTCATCCGATTTTATTCGTTTTCATCGATTTTGTCTGTTTTCTTACGCTTTTTATCTATTTTTCTTACGTTTTTGTTTGTTTTTATCTGTTTTTGTTTGTTTTGTCAGTTTTTGTTCTTTTTTTCTTACGGCCGTTTATTTATATAAAAATGTTTTGTAAAAAAGTTTTTATATAAAAAATGTTGTTTTATATGAAACGTTTTTATATAAAATTTTTATATATAAAAACGTTTTATACAAATTGTTTAATATATAAAAATTTTATATAAAAACGTTTTATAAATAAGTTTTTATATATACATGTTGTTTTATATGAAACGTTTTTATATAAAAAAGTTATATATAAAAAAGATTTGTAAAAACTTTTTTTTTATATAAATAACTTTTTAAAATTTTTTATATAAAAACATTTTTATATAAAAAAGCGTTATATAAAAACTTTTTATATAAAAACGTTTTATATAAAAAACATTTTCGAAAAAAAATATTCGAAAAAAAATCGAAAAAAAAGGAGAAAATTTTTTTTAAAAAAAAAATCAAAAAAAAAAAAAAATTGCAAAAATCGTCCTTGTGGTTTAAGGATGGGGGCTGCAAAGGTGGTTAGCCAAAAGGGTTAAAGTGTAACTACTAACGAAGTCTATTTAACGGCAGTTAAATCAAAGGACCAAAAGTGCACGTAATAGTGCAGTCAACGTACCATTTTTGCACTTAATGAACCACAAGGACGAAACGTGCAATTTGGCCATACCACAAAGACGATTTTTGCAATTTACTCTTAAAAGCATATAACCATATGGAACAACCAAGAATCCCTCAAGGTTTAGGTTCAGAAAGCAATGCTGTTTCATGAGACTTGTATAAATCATCTCGTGCACCAAAAATATCCCCGCGGTCGTACGTAGATTGGCCCATTTGGCCCATCAACCAAAGTTCTTTTATTGATTTCTATGAATTTACATTGATTGTTGATTATGTGAAAATCAATACATATATATAGTTGATGAACCGGTGCCACTTGAACCATTGCGATGGTTTGGCCGGTGGTTACTAGGCGATTGTTGGTAGTTAACCAACACAACCCTTCAAATTTACAGGTTCTTACACAAACTATTCTATTTTAAATATTTAACATTAAAGTTTGTTTTCTTCTAATATCGAGATTAACTCAACATTCACCCCTTAATCTCGATCATGTTTAAGAAGGTATTTGACGCAAAGTAGTTGACTCATGGTGACAAATCGTATCCTTGGCAGTGGGTTTGTGAGTATGTATGCTCGTTGTAATTCTCCACTGATGTGTTCGACCACTATGTCATCCTTCTCGACACATTATCGAATAAAGTGATACTTTGTATCAATGTGTTTGCTTCGTCCGTGAAACACTAGATTCCTCATTAGTGCAATTTCAGATTTATTCTCCACGTAGATTGTGACTTTCTGTTCTTTGGTATTAGTGATTTTGCTGAGTAGTCTTGTATCTTATTTCCTCCTTCATGCCCATAAGTTATACCATAGTCCTTTGTTCCTTTGATATAGCGTAGTACTTGTTTGATTGCTTTCATATGTTGTTCTTGTGGTTCTTGCATGAAATGACTAAGTAATCCAACTGAAAAACTTAGATCATGTCTTGTGTGTAGTAAGTACCGTAAACATCTAATTAAGCTTCGATATTCGGTGGTGTCTACGTATTTTTCTTCGGTTACTTTTTTCAATTTAGACCTGGTTCCATGGGTATCTTCACATCATTACAATCTAACACATGTGTATATCTAAGTATCTTGTTTATGTAGCCAGTTTGCTTTATTGAGATTTCACCCCCGTTCTGTGTAACCTCAATACCAAGATAAAGGCAAGTAATCCAAGATCACTCATTTCGAACTTCTTTTTCATTTGATCCTTGAAGGTATTAATCTCTTTGAAATGGTTTCTGACTCTTGTCATATGATTGCTTGCACCATTGTCTAAATACCATAGACTTTCATCATTTGTAATTGTCTTTCTTGGTTCGAGATTCTTCTCGTTTAAGAAAATTTATGGTGCTCTTCAATTGTTGCCATAAGTAGTGTCGGCTCTAGATCTTCTTCAATGAGATTGGACTGTTCCTTTTCTTGGTCTCCTTGTAGACATTTTCTTACATAACGTACATGCTTCTTGCATTCGAAGCATTGTACTTTACTTCTATCAGAGATAGATTTCTTTGTATTGCCGTTTGTTTCTCTCTTGAAGCTATTCCTTGAGGGTTCCCAATTCTTCCTTTCTTATCTGAATATGTTATTCCCTCGTCCTCGTGATTGGTTAAATCTACCATGACCACGTCCTCTGAAAGATTGGCCTCGATCTTCATGCTTAGAGAACATCAATCCTTCTTGTGTGTCCACTGATCTTTCTTTCTTGTACTCGAGTCTTTCTTCAAATGTATTCAATCTTTCGATTGCTTCGTCTAAAGACATAGTATCTAAATTCAAGTATTGTTCGATGGATGCAACAATTTGAAGAAATCTGTCGGGTACGACATTTAATAATTTCTGTACGAGAGTATAATCTTCATACGTTAATCCTAAGCTTGCTGCCTTGTTGATAATACCTGTTATTTTGTAGTAAATGAATCGAATGATTCATTCTCTTTCATCTGCAACATCTCAAATTTCGTCTTGAGTGTTTGCAATCTTGTTTGTTGGATACTGTTTACACCAACGTGTCATGTTTTGAAGGCGTCCCAAACTGCTTTTGCAGTCTTGTATTTTAAAATGAGAAGTAGTTGATCTTCTGGTAGTGATTGATAAATGTAGGCGATAACATTTTTGTCCTTTTCTGTATCGGCTTGTGTTGACAATTGTGGTTCAATCATTTCCAATAAACAATTTGCTTCTAATATAATTTGCATCTAAATTTACCATGTAGTGTAATTTGTTGTCTTTAATATCAGACATTGGAAATGGGTTGTGGAACCTATTTCCTTATAGTTTTTGGAACTATTTTCTTGCTTCGTGTCTTCTTTTCCCGTCATTGTTTAGATTAAACTTTTAAATTTATAACTTTGTAAAAGGAATTTCAACCTTTATAAAAGGTTCAACAATGAAACAAATGCCCATTTGTTTTTTCCTTCTCTTGTTCAACCGAGTACCCTATTTTCTTCTTAAACGATGGTCTCCCCAACCGTATGTTAAATGTTGCTCTCTTCTGGTTTTTCTGGTCGATGCTTACTGCCTGATCCTCTTTCCTTTCGAATGGCGGTTACCCCTGCCTTTGATTTGATGGTCTTATCTGACCGATTGGATGATCTCCGGTTTCTTACCAATTAAAGGTAAATCCCTTTTTTCCGGTTTCGTGCTACTAGGTGGTAGATTTCATTTAGATTTTGGCTGCCCTGGGTTTCCCCCTCTGATTTCAATTGAACCCCGTAAGAAAATATTTGATGGTGGTTATCCTATTGAAATTGGAGCCGCTTATGGTGGTAGATTTCTCGGTTTCTTGATAGTAATGGTTATTGATGAGAACTTTGGTGTGATAATACCCAAAGCTGTGATGCCAATTGTTGGATCGAATATATAAAACAAGAAATTGTCAACCAAAGTTCTTTTATTGATTTCTGTGAATTTGCATAGATTGTTGCTTCTGTGAAAATCGATACATATATATAGTTTGATGAAGTGGTGCCACTTAAACCATTGTGGTAGTTAACCAACACAAACCTTCAAATTTACATGTTCTTACACAAATTATTCTACTTTACATATTTAACACTAAAGTTTGTTTCTTCAAATGTCGAGATTAGCTCAACAAGGATGTTATTAGACTATGATATTATTTTAGATATTGTAAAGTGCTTGATTATATTATTAATAATGTGTATATATATATATATATATATATATATATATATATATATATATATATAGAATATATTAGCTACAATTTTGTGCCATATAATGTGGGTCCCGATTTTTGTGTGGGTCTGATTCTTTCTCGTGGGTCCCGATTCATTGATAGTGTATTTTTAATGAAGGATTGTGTGCCATATATATATATATATATATATATATATATATATATATATATATATATATATATATATATATATATAGGGATCTATATATAGTAAATTAAAATAAAAAAGAAGTGATGAGAAGTGACCAAAACCACGATTTGAGATGCAACGAATTTCATTATATGCTTTTCTACTCATATAGATGCAACATCTTGAGTTTGAAAGTTAATTTGATGTATAGATGGTGCAAATTGATTTTCATGATTTTGGCACGTGTAGAGGAACAAAAACAAGAGAAATCATGAAATGCATCTAATATCGTATATGCATCGATTAAAGCTAGAAAACACACTATGGTGCGTTATAATGCATCTAAGATTATAGGGATGCATCTAATTTAGGTCGGTGCATCTCGGTTTGCGGTTATAGTTCTTCTTATTTTAAATAATCTTCTTATTTGATCCTAACTATATATATATATATATATATATATATATATATATATATATATGACACGTAGATTATTCTACAAATGTCCACCTATTGCCATGTCATCATCATTGAATCAATGTCATGTATTAAATTAATTAAAATTCGTTTTTAATATTTGCATGTCATAATTTTATTTTCCACCTAAGCATGTATTAAATTCGAATTAATTAGTCAAAAAATGGCACTAGAGAGATTCGAACTTGGGATGTTTGTACCATTAACACACATGCTAACCACTAGAGCAACTTATTTTTTAATTATATCTTGCAAATCCAAATGTATAAACCAATACAACCTATTATTGACTATTTTAATTTAATGAGATAAGTATTAATCCTAATATCACGTTAAAAAAAATCTCAGCTCATTCATAATATATTCTTTCTTGAAACCCTAATTTCATCTTTTAGTCGGCCATCTCCATCATGATATGTATGCATGTAGCTTAGTCCACTAATGTTTGTATATTTTTTGTACAAGCTTTGATCCTTTAACCTATGTTCATTCTTATTCTGCAAAAAAAGGTATTTTATTTTCCTTTTGATTTAATGTTAAAGTTCATTGGTTGCCACCCTTCTTCTACAAAACCTTAAATCAAATGTATGTTTTTCTATGATGGTTCTTAAATATATGTATGCTCCTAAATTATTTATTGATGATTGCTAACGCTTCTGACTTGCATGAAAAAAAAATACAAGAATGCCATGGATGGCATAGGTATGGCCGACTCTTATATGGTCAATAAAGTTCCTGCTTTGAGTAACTTCTATCTCATGTGGATGAGTTTTGAAGGTATGTGGTTGTAATTTAAGTTTCAATCTTTGATTTTGAAGATTGGTTTTTATAATCTATTTGTTTATAGGCTGAAACCAATTCCGGATTCTCTTATTTGCTCTTCACCAAATTTGTGCAGTCTCTACCTAATTCCTAAAACCGTATTGATCAATTTCTTAGGAGAGTTGGATTTCTAAATGGTGGCCGGCTTAGGAGTTCGCACTTCAGGTGTAGTGAGTATGATGTTTGGTCTTGAAATATTAGATTTGTTTTAATTTGAAATTTTTGGATGCTTATTTTTCTAAGGGGTTATGATATCAAGCTTTTGGTGGAATAGGTAAAGATCAATGGCTGATTGCACCTGCCAATAGATCGACAAGGTGTATCGAATAATTGGATCATGTAGAATAAGGAATGTGTAAATGTTAAATTTGCAGGCTTTGTTATTGATTGGTTTTCAAGCTGACGAGGTTGTGAAGGTAACTTTCATTGATTTGGTTTGTGTTGAAAAAGGCGGCAAATTGATTTTCTTACCAAAAAGTTTCCATCTTTAGTAAAGAAAGACACTATTATGTAAAGGTTCACTTATTTTCATTCTCTTACGGTGACGCTAAAGCTTAAAGGTTTCGTAGCCTTTTTCTTGTCATATTGTGGGTCACATTTCCTTGGTGCAAAATAAATGTGGATTGAACAAGACGGGCGTAAAACAATTGTAACCTGATGACACATTTCACTGTTGCAGATACAGAAGTTCCTGAAAGAGTTGGAAGGTGAATTCCTTGAGGTATCATATCATGTCAGTTTTAGAATTTGAAGCTTCAACAGATTAAATTAAGCAATTGTGTGTGACCCCATTTCAGATGATATTCCTTTAACTCCAAGAAAAGGGTCTGCATTTTACTTCAAATTTTAACCTTATCGAAATTTTCATCAACATTGATAAAATGACACTCAAATTTTCACCGTTTTCAGTAAACTTTTCATCCTATCGAAAATATGGTCGAATGTCGAACCTATTTTGGGACGAGATAGTACGGATCACTTGTTAGTCACGGTTGATGGGTTGTAGATGACTACATAAACTTCGAAATATAGGTTGTATTTTGCGAAGACATGTTGACGGGATCTCTATGGGAAGCTATAAATACTAAAGCAACCAAACCTTGAGGCTTCAAAGGTTTGTCATATTACGTTAGCCGATAACATGATGCAACGAAATTCTTGTGTTTAATACTAATTGAAATTTGTTAGCAACTATATGACTATGTGATTATATTTTGTTTAAGACTTTGGATCGAATTTCTTTGTTCTTTTCGATTGCAAAGGCACTACCAAGGATTTGCTTTCTATCCGGTCTTACAAAGAGGAAATGATGATGTTCATCGATGCTTTTCCAGAATCAGGTAATATCATAGCTAAAAGCTTTTTTAAATATGCATAGCTTGTGAAATCCATCACAATAGAAGTTTTCATTCCATCATTTGACTTGGAGGTCAAATGGCATATGAACTGCAATTTGACTTTCTTCCATCAGTTCCAGGTATCTGGTGTAAACCTGTATTTCTCTACAACTAAGTGATTCATTACCTAGCAGTACCATGATTACATCTCATTTAAGAAAATTACTGTATTTGACATAATGTTCTGCATGCTAATACTGATTTTAAATATTATTTTCCTTAACTACTTGTAAAAGTAGCAGACAAGCAAGAGGATATTTTTTGGAGTATGTGAAAATGTGCGGCGAATTTATGGAGTTGTTTGTTAAAAGAGCTCCTCACAGTAACATGTTCTTCCTATATTGTTATTATCCATGTTCTATTAATGAACCATCTCTTAGTATCATTTACATTGGGTTGTAGATGCCATGCGCCAAACAATAACAAATATGTGGAACATCGCCCCTCGGTTTTTGCCATAATGATTATTACTCGTAAGTATACAATCTATGCATTTTGGTGAAGGTGAAAACCTTTTCTTAATAGATTGCGTGATTACAGGCATAGAATATGGTTAATCATTCAAGTATTAAAACCTGACTCATGATGTTCTACCTTTTATCATTGCGGCATGCAATCAGGTTGCTTTAAATCTTGCGCATCTCATGTATAGTGTTTTGATGACTGGGTATATGTTCAGAAATGCACAATATCGGTTGGAATTGCAGCAAAGTTTGGAGCAGGTTGCACTTCCTGATATATCAGAGGAGAAAAAGGTAATTAATATTGAAGATAGTGAAGTTATTATGATTGCAAATCGTTGCAAAGTAATCTTTATCTTTTTTATTGCTTGTGTTGATTTAGATCAATGAGAAGGCAAGTGAGGAGGTCTTGGCAGTGGAGCAGGAGTATAGTGTGGTTCGGAAGCCGGTTTATGATAAGCGAAGGGATATCATCAAATCGATTCCTGATTTCTGGCTGACTGCTGTGAGTGTTGTGTTATGATCTGTTGCAGATAGTTGCAGCACGAACTTTGTGGATGAAGGAATTACATATTCAGACCAAGCTCGAACCAGAATATTTTGAGGGAAATACTCCATGCACAGTAGACAGTCGTGCAGATAATAATACCTGTGCATCAGATTCTCCTTCTGCAAATATGTCAGAAAGAAAACAAAACCTACAACATATCATACAATTACAGAGAAACGACCACCAGTTTCAGCCAAAGAAGAGGTATCGACAAATGGTGCATCAAATCAGAGGGTTATTCCATCTTATACAAAACCAATTGAGGATTTTAGTGACGATAAGGACAATCGGATTCGTGATAACTCAGAAGAATTAGATTGGTACGAAGGGCCTCATATTCCTGTTGGAATTGATGAAGACATTTCATTTAGTGATCTTGAAGATGATGATTGTACCATGCCAGTAAGATGAGAATACAAGACAATAGAAAGCGACATATAGAAGGCGAGTTTAAGCTTATCATAGTCCAACATAATGGGAAAGACTTTCCACCATATGTAGCTAATTACAAGGATTCCATCACCAATGGTATAATTTTTACTTATATTAACTACATAAGTCATCTTTGGTCTTATTTAGTGCCTTGATCATCTTCAATAATCATCTATACTGTTGTTAAAATAGAAAGTCAAATAATAGATAATCCCATCTTTTTTAGACTCTCTCAAAACCAGTTGAGCATCCTTCTGAGCTTCCAAAGTGGAACTGTGATGGATCAAGTACCGGACAAGCACCGGGAGAAGACAGTGAAGTTATCCTATACTAAGTCTTATATATTAAATAAGATTAGAAGTCTTACCTCTTGTGGTGAATTAACTGTGGCTAAAATTCTTAATTTACAGCCCCCAAGCGATTTTTAAGGATCCCTTCTGTGGTGGCAACAACATTTTGGTGAGTGCTTATATATAAGCCGCAAAGTAAATGCAAGTATAGATTAGCTTAACTTTGTTCTGTATTTTTTGAAAGGTCATCTGTGATACATACACACCACATAACGAGCCTATCCCAACAAACAAACTTTGTTCTGTACAAGTTTTCAATTTTATAACTGATATTGATTTCTTGAAATCTTTTAAGAATTTGATCACTACATCAAACTTTTTGTAACACGTTATACAAACTGGAAATAGTTGTTGTTAAATCCATATCAAAAGTATAGACCATAGTTGAAGAACTGATACATATGTTCGATCAAATCTTATTATAGTTTTGGAATTGAGCAAGAGTACACTTTGCTTCAACAAGATGTGAAGTGGCCTTTGGGTTGGCCTGTTGGAGGCTACCCTGATCCTCAGGTACTATTCATCATTTTTCTTTGGTAAATTTTTTATCATGATAATTAAATGGGATTAGATGAAAACAAACATTGTTTAATTTACTTACAAACGGATCGATTTGGTTGCGTTATTATCTCAAACGGGTCAAATATAAAGATAACTAGCCAAACGAGCTGAAAGTCGCCCAAAGTCTATTTTATGCATACATCCTCATAACTATTAAAAGACTTAGATTACCTATGATAAATTCCAAATACTCTGAAAAAGTGGACGAGGTTGCTGGTCAACTTGGCTCATTTCAACCTGTGCAAAAATGACCTGTTGTACCATGACGACATTCTGACCTGTTACATAAGCCACTCATCTTGCCATCAATCTTATTTATTTCCTTTCACTATAGGGTCCATACTATTGTGCTACTGGAGCAGATAAGTCATTCGAAAGACACATTACAAGGCTTCCTTGTATAGCTGGAATTATCATCAGTTGAACCAATGGAGAAGTTATACCCGAACAGGTTTTCTTCGACTCATTCTCCATAATTTTCTTATGAGTTAAGAAAAGAAATATCTTGACATTAATTGTGTTCACAGTGGGAATTCCAAGTTGGTCCCAGTGTGGGAATTGAAGCTGGAGACCATATCTATTGTGCAAGATACCTCATTGAGGTGAATCATCTACAACAATTTACACAACGTTAATGTGTTTTATTTAAATATTATATTGCGATCATAATCTAAGCCATGTTGATCCAATTTTTGTTATCTTAACAATAAATGTCAAGATACCGAGCGAGCTGGAGTTGTCCTTATAAATTTTCACTCAGCAACATTACCTTCACTTAGCAGGTGACATAAAATTTCATTTCTGTTGTTGTGTTGAGAATCTTTAAAGAAGTGCTTGATTATGAAGGGCATCGATTTTTTATAGGATGGAAATAAAGGAACAAATTTCAAGTGTCGACCTTTACAGGAGTGGACCCGTCCTACAGTCTCCCTGATAATGTAGCATTGCTAACACTCCAGGTAACCTCTTATACAGTTATACCTAATAGGAATAATACAAGAGGTAGCAATTTCACCCCGTTTACTTATGAATAGGTCGGTTTGAGCTATGTTATATCTCAAACAAGTTGATACTTGGGAGCAACAGTTACTGATAATCGTACAATATTCTTAACTACCTCGAATCGTGTCTGCTGTACTCATGTGGCTTTTAATGACATGAACTTTGTTAAAAGTAACTTCCATCATTCGTGCAACCATTGCCACAGTTGTCACAATAGCAATAATTCTCAATAACAATAGGCTTGCTAACGAAAAGAGTAAGCATTCTTAAGGACTTTTATTTATAAATTTTGCATAAACAAGTACGTTTCATATATCAAGGCACACTCATTTCTTGGTCGGCAAGGAAATGGAATCATCACAGAACAGGTTGTCTTCTTTGATGTGCGTATTCAAAAATTAACTATCTATTATAAACTTACACATAGTTTTAGGGCCATTGGTACAAGTGAGTATGTTCTTTAGACTATGGGCAAGTAGTTTGATGATAATATTAAACTCATTAGCATATGTTTAGCTTGAGTTAATTTTAGACTTGGTTTGTTTTTTGAGCCGAAATTTCGGCAACCAACTGCAAACACATATATTTGAAATGGCAAATATATTTTCACATATAACATTCTGAGTGAATTTTAAGTATAGCTACTTATTGAGAGAAGCTATTGCAAACATGTATATTGTGATTATATTATCCATAAAGGTGATATATGTAAAAATGGTTGACTTGGGAAAAACATCCAATTGTTTATGAATTAATAATCCATTAAGATGAAATATGTAAAAATGAGTAAATTGGTTGTCTTTGATAAAATATGCATGATGATGTTGGTGGGACATATATGATAGTATTGGTACTATTTGCACATAACTGATCATTCATAAGATAAGAAAACGGTTTACATGTAAATTCCATATTCAACCATCTACATGATTTCTCTTGGTCTAAGTGGTGCCACAAGGTAATTCTCACTGGCCCATATATAGAGGTATAGATTGAAGCCTTTCCGGGCCTCAATCACCAATCTTGACTTTGATAACAAATTATATCCACGTCAAAAACTGTCTAAAGAACGGTCTAAGAGATTCAAACAATATGTCACTAATCTTCTTGCCTCTCAAGACCCACACATCAAGGTCGAAAAGTTCCACCTTAGTTGCACTCCTTCTTTACGATTACCCTCCTTCTTTCGCTATAGCAAATTATGTCAACGATAATTATAAGACATGCCCGCCCATAGAGCGGGCTTACCACTAGTGTATATATATATATATATATATATATATATATATATATATATATATATATATATATATATATATATATATATATATATATATATATATATATAGGGAGGTTAATGTGAGATCATACTTAAAGTTGTAAAAATAAGATCAAGTCTAAAAACCATTAAAACATTTATAAATAACAATTTTAGCAATAATACACAAAAATATAATATTTTAATACAAATTAACATTTTAGAAACTAATAACCAAATGATACATGAGTTTGAATTAGTGATACACCGATACACATTACACTAATAAATATTCCAAAATCGATACACATACAAAAACTCGATACACATTACACTTCTAATCAAAGTGTATCACCTAGGTTTCAGTAAATTTTAAAAGAAATCTATCAAAACTTTAACATTTTTAGTTGTAGCTAATAAAAAATTATTTTTGTTGTAAGAAGAGTGGCACTTGTCAAATTTTAGATTGATCTCATTTTAACAACTTTAAGTTTGATCTTATTTGATCTAGATTCTATATATATATAAATATATATATATATTACATAATAACTTGATAAGAAAACTAACACAATGGGCTAATCAAAATTAAAACCAATAACATTTGGGCCTCATAATCCTCAAAATCCTTATAATCCATTCGGCTAATAGTCTTAAGAGTCTAAAGCCAAGGACATTCAGACTAAGATCCATTCTATTCCATTTATCATGAGCTTCATAATAGCAAATGTATATCATTTTCAAGACATTATTTATTTCATCTTTGAAGTGATATGATATTCCAAGCCTTTGTAAATCGTCAAATAATTCGAGTGTTGCCAACGGGTTTTCCACCACAGTGTCTTCAGATATCACTGTCCTAACCTTTTCTTCTAATCTATGCCACGTTATCTCGTACTTTTTGCCCTATATGATTAAAAAAAAGTTGGAAACCATTAGCAATATGATGTAATTATCTAATAAGGTTGTGGAACGAGCAACATACCACATAGTTGTTAGTTAGTGACTGGAGATAATCATAGGACCACGTCGAAGGAGGATAGTTGGCTGATCTTCTCACAATGGGCACATTAGTAGCTTCGGCTATTATTTTGGGTTGTTTAGAATACACATGTGTTCGCAACCGTGCTATATTTCTTGTCTTACTACCATTGTAAGGGCAAGCAAAGCCAAGACTGGGACATGGAATGTGAACTGAAGCCATTGCAATAGACATCGTAAGTAATGATGTAATGGATATATATGATACACGAGTATAAACAGTGTCTTGGTCGTATTTATATAGGGCATGCAGTGTGCTACTTTATTGACATATTACAATTTTGGAACTTGGTATATTATTTAGCTTTTTCTAAATCATCGATAACTATGCCAATGCACAATAACATGCACACTAAACATTCTGCAACAAAAAATAAAGGATTAAGTCTGTATAATATAAATATACTTTTCAAAATGTACAAATATTATACGTGTATTAATTAGTCTCACATTTTAAGTTTATTGTCTTTATGTATTGAGAGTAGAGGTGGTCATCCAAACCGGTTCCGGAACAGAAACCTAAAGAAAAACCGAAACAGAAACCGGTCAAAACCGGTTTTTCCAAGAACCGGTCCGGTTCTTACAAAATCCGAGTGTTCCTAACCGGTTCTCAATTTTTACCGTTAAAACCGGTTTGGAAAACCTGTTCCAACGGCTATTAGCTAAAAACAAGATAGTAGCATTTTTTGACCGTTTGGATTGAATTTTAGCCGTTTTTAAACAGTAATAAGCTCTAAAATCAATCATTTTGACCTCCTAAACATCCTTATAAATACCAAAGTTGATTTTGGTTGAATCACAACAATCAAACACTCTACACTCAAAAAACGCTCACAAACTTGATAAAAAACGCTCACGATGTCTAGAAACCGAGCTTCTCAAAACGCATCATTAAATTCCGCCGCTCAAGGTTCTACAAATGAACCGTATGAAGTTAAGATTGAACCAACAACCCGAAACCAAGAAATTTGGCGTCATCCAAATGGTTAAGTTCTCGGATGGATCAACAAACGCTAGATGTAAAGCTTGTAACACTTTTATCAAATCCAGTGGGAACTCTACGTTGAAGAAGCACACGACTCAACATTGTAAAGCAACAAAAGGCGTTTTGGGATCCGAACAAACTACTATGGGACGAGATGGGAGTATTTTGTATATGACGAGGGGCGCTTCGTCAAGATTTAGCACACTTTGTGATTCAAGAAGGTTTGTCGTTCAACCACTTCGACAACCCTAGGTTATCGAAGTTGGTTCAAATGCGCCTTCAACCACGGTATAATCATGTAAGTCGTCAAACTCTTAAACGTGACTGTATTAAATCTTGGGCAAAGGTTAAAAAGGAATTAATACTTGGTTTTGATGCTTTAAAAACGAGTGTAAACTTAACAACCGATGTTTGGTCGGCGGGTCATGGTTTGCCCAGTTCGTACATTTGTGTTACCACACATTGGGTTGATCCCGTTACTTGGCAAATGATGAAACGTACTATTGGTTTTGAAAACTTTCAACATCCGCACACGGGTGAAATTTAAGTATGATGTTGCGATACGTTATGAAAACTTTTAAAATAGAAAAAAAAGTTTTTTCAATATCATTTGATAACACTTCTAATAATACAAATGCGGCTAAAAAGCTAATACTAAAATATCGATCACCTTGATGACATTTTTTTATCATAGTCGATGTGTTGCACACATCATTAACTTGGTTGTGCAAAGCGGACTAGCGACCGAGCAAATGTATAATATAAGATAAGCTTTTAGAAAAATGTTACAAGATATTTTTCAATAGGAAAGCAAAAGATATGTGGATTATATAAACTTGTGTCATAAATCGAATTCCCTATTTTTATTCCCAAATTAGGACGTTCCTACAAGATGGAATTTGACTTATAACATGTTTGTTTGTGGTTTACGCCAAATAGTAACGTTACAACATTTTCATAAGGAACTTTGATCTACATCTAGGCATCGGGATATGGTACCAAAATTGGGATACTATTAAAAAAATAACCGAATTACTCAAAGTTTTTAAAACCGCAACAACTATGTTATCGGGTGTTTATTATCCCACGAGTCATTTGGTCCTCAACTAACTTTTTATGATGTGTGGAAAATTAGGATTATACGAATATGATGGTCCACTTTTTGAGAATATGGTTGTACGGATGAAAGAAAAACTTGGAAAATATTTTGAAGAAATTCCACCGGTAATTACTAGTGCCATCGCAATGAAGCCATGTTTGAACATTAGCGGGGTGAAATATCTTATCGATAAGATTGCTAACGATTTGGATTTGTTTCAAATAAACCATTTTTATGTAACAAAAGCACAAGACATGTTTAAATATAATTTCAAACGTTTATTTGATGTTTATTTTGAGAAATATGGTACAACAAATGTGGGAACGAGTTCGGCTTTAACGATTTGGTCTTCGGCTTCAACCGTGGATCCGAATTTGGACTTATTTCCAAATTTAAGACAAGAAAGCGGTAAACAGGCTAGGAGTGAGAATTTATTGAGCAACGAATATGGGAGATATAAGGGAACCGATCGGTTAAACACTATCACACCCGAAGAGTTCAAGAATTTTGATGTTTTGAATTCGTGAAAACAAAGGGAACCTCAATTTCCCATTCTAACCGCAATGGCCCGGGATTTACTAAGCGTACAAGCTTCTACCGTTGCTTCAAATCCGCTTTTCTACTAGTGGAAGGATATTATCGGTAAGAAGAACAAGACTCACACCTTTATTTTTGGAGATGTGTATTTCCTTGAAGGATTATTTAGATGGGAATGAACGTATACAACACGTTTCAATACTTGAAGAACCGATGGAATACGAAATACAATTACAAGAGGTCGAGGTGGAAGAGGGTTATGTAATCAATCTTTCAGAAGAAGAAGTCGCTTTCGATGAAGCTACAATCGCCGCTAGGGACACCACCGAAGTTGAAGATGAAGATGAAGATGAAGCCGATGATGAATAAATAGTTAAAATGTATTAAATTTGTGATTCAAGTACTTTATGTGTGATGTTTATGAGTTTATTGAATAAAAGTTGAAGTATATTAAGTTTATTGTATGGAAAACGCGAACGAAAATAAAAAAAACCCGGAATCGACCGACCGGTTTTTGAGAACCAGTTTGACCGATTTTAAATTGGAACCGGTTTAGGAACCGGTTATACCGGTTTCGGTTTTTTAGACCCCGGATCCGAAAAAACCGAACCAGGTTTAACTGGAACCGGTTATTTGACTTTGATTGAGAACTGAAACTGGTTTAGAACAAGAACCGGTTCTTGCAAAAACCGGGTTTTGGCCACCTCTAATTGAGAGTGTATTAATTGCGTTTATTGCAATATAGTTTCCAAAATAAAAATAAGAATTCAAAATTTCTAAGTGGGAGTTAACCAGAGACGATTTTAAATGATAGTTGCCAAAAACATGTTTGATGCCACGTGTCAAATGCTTGTTAAGCGTTACTATTATTTCAAAGGTTTTGTTATTCAATATTCATTGGGCAATGCTTAAGGCATATTAAATAATTAGTGTTTTTTTTTTTTTTATTTTTTTTTTATTTTTATTTTATAAGTAGTTATTTAATTAATGTACAATAAACTAACATAAAATTTAACATAAATATATGAGTTTTAATTTAACAAAGTCTAAATTTGCTTATATATTCATATTAATTGCCTTAAACATTGACCAGTAAGCATGGCTTTTTTATCTCTATTAATTTAACAAAGTCTAAATCACATTCTAGATATTCATGTTTCATCGCCCGTCTTCCAAGTTAATTTGCCACCCACCATTATATTTTCTACACCATTGTTGCTTCAGCGCCTCCATATGCCACTTATATCCTAACAGTAACATTATATTCATTATATTTTGTTAGCTCGATACCTTCTATCAAATTTGGTTAATTAAATATGTTGGCAACTAATGATTGTGTATCATGTATATATGTGCAACTGTGAAAGTAGGCAGCGCCTTCTTCGAAGGTTGACAAAGTGGGCGACCGCCAGGGACCCCAATAGTTTAGGGCCTCTAAAATTTATGTTTGATGCATAAAACTATAAATTTGTTATAAGTATAGATAAAAAATACAATGTAAGGCTTCAATTTACATATTTCTCGTTAAAAAATGAGCGAACTAACAATTTTTATACAATGTTGCTTAAGGACTTAAGGCGTGACATTATTTTACGTAACTTGAGGCCCAATTTCAGTATTCACCCAGCACATGCAAATACTGGGAACAGCCTTGAAAGTAGGTTTTCTTCATGGCCTTAACATTATTGTGTATTGTAATTCACAAAGGATTATTTGCAATATATATGGTTTTATGACTTTTCTCTCATATAGTTTGTTTATCTAAGATTAACATATAACAACTAAGTTTTCTATTGAATGATCAAGCAAAATATGAAACTCAATTGGGCCGTGAATTTCTTAAATAGAGGCTATATATGAAGCAGCCATATGGCGTAAATAATTGATGTAATGAATTAATAGAATACGTGGGGCGTTGTTTGTATACGGTGAATAGATAGATAAGATGTGTATTATTGTAATCTCATCTCCAATTGCCTTGAATTTATAAGTTGGAGCCGTGAGAATATCACCTCCCTTTAATATATTCTCGAAGACATTTTTCCCTTCGTGTGGTATTAAAACTTGAACTATCAAATCACATGTATTTATGGTGTGATTGTGAGTTTGATATATGGCTATCGATGGAATAGATTTTAGGGCGGTTTAGGATTAGGGTTGTGTAAGTCTATCGATGGTACACATTGGTATTAATAGAAGTCATTTTATGACCTTATTTTCTTTAGGCAACGTCTTTTAAAAGAATATTTAAATCAATATACAAATACACTACTTTATAGATCATTCAAATATTACTATAACATGATAAATAATGGTCTAAATATTATTTTACATCTCGTAATATGCAAGTTAAAACTTAAAAATCACGTGTAACCATGTATATTACATGGAGTTGTTAAACTACTCATTAACATAGTAAATTAACATTTGTCCAACAATAGAGGACCTTGCGCTCTATGACAACGAAAGTTGAAATGACCCCCGTGAGTTGCCTCAAACCGTCAAGGCAATCTCCTTGCCTCATATTGACTCACAAACTTCCAATCGTAAGATGCTCGAACTTGAAGATCAAGTCAAATTCCTAATGAGCTCCTACGATAATCCTAAGTCTTCACACCAAGTGAGCAAAATCACTCTACCTTTTGAATTATGTAGTGGTCCTCACAAAACTCGTGATTGCACAAGACTCCCAGAACAAGCCTTTGCGGACTACGCCTCCACGCGTACCGACGGGGCGGGAGAGAAGTGGTACACTTTCAAGCCCGAGAAAAACAACTTAGGAAATTCCTACAACCCTTCTTGCAGAAATCGCCCTCACTTTAGGTTGAGCCAAAACTCAAACCCGCCCCAAAACTCATCTAGTCCAACCAATAGGTCCAACCCTCCAAATACTGGGAATTCCATTAGTCTCGAGGCAATGGTGTCCAAGTTCATGTCATATCAAGAAGCTCGATTGACTAAGCTTGAAGCCGTTTCAAGCATCAAAAAATCGAGAACTCAAAAGCCTTCAATGACTGGGAGATTGGAGCACTCCCAAGTGACACTATAAAGAACTCAAAAGTGAATTCCATTTCATCGACTTCATGTTCTTGCTCACCTTGGGAGAGTGCATATCCATGCCCTTCACACATAAAATTCCATTCGGTCAACGCCATCAACACGGGTTCCAAGCGATCCCTCATGAAATACCAAGGACCCGAACCAATGGTCCATCCAACTCTTGAGAAACCCATCAACCAAGAACCCAAACCTAACCTAGAAGAGGAATATAAGGAACTCCACCAAGAAAACCCGGTTCTTGAAGTCTTGACTCATGCGCCTTATTACAATGCTTTAAAAGAAAATTTTGAGCAAGAACTAAAATTAGGAGAATGTGGGTCCGCATTTGTGCAAAAAAAGTTTCCTAAGAAGTTAGATGATCCCGGGCTATTCATTCTTCCGTGTAGACTTGGAAATTCCAAATCTTTCGACACATTAGCCGACTTAGGATCAAGCATCAATCTTCTTCCGTTGTCCCTCCATAGAAGCCTTAACCTAGGTAAGATAGAACCAACGAAACCATCTTAGGTCTAGCGGATGGTAGTATTGCATATCCGGTAGGGATAATTAAGGACATGGTAGTGCATGTAGGTAGATTAACTCTTTTGGCGGATTTCCATGTGCTAGATATGAATAAAGACCCGACATGCCCATTACTAGTAGGAAGAGGATTCGTAGCTACCGCTAGTGCAATAATTGATTGTAAGATGTCTAAGATAGTGGTAGGAGAAGGGAGTGCTAGGTCAATTTACGATGTCAAGAAGCATATCTACTACAAAGAGGAAGAAATACCCTATTAGATCATGTTGGATAGAAAATCATCTAGATATGGACCTTGGATTAATGGAGATTTTGTAGGTCCTCAACGACCTTTCTATCTAGAAGAGACCTTCGTAAGTAACTCAACTTTCCATGAACAACAATTGGCTAGGGACATTGAAGTGAACCCGTTCGAGGATACCTTAGTGTTTAGGAAGATAACCGAGTTCCTAGGAACCTTGCCCATTAATCTTAACATGAATAAGTGGAAAGTTGAGAGTGAGAAGCCTAAGCATAATTGGAATTGGGATAGACAACCTAGTGATGGAAAAGGAGAATAGCACATTAGGATGACAATCTATGATCCTGATGGATAAAAGTTTGAAAAGGCATACCGGACTAAGCGTACCAATAGGAAGTTAAATGATAAGTTTGATCCCTATGACATTCTTGAGGATAAACTTACTTACATAGGTACGTAGGAGCACGACTTCGAGTCTAGCTACAAGACTCATAAATAAAGAAAAGCGCTTCGTGGGAGGCAACCCATGTGTTAGGTCACTAGTTTTACAAACACAAGTAATATAGAAAGAGATAAGGCGATTGAACAAGATCTAACACACACACACACGAAACAATAATACGGTTATGCGTAGGATATGTAATGAGAGAAAAACTTGAACAACCAACCTTCAAATGAAGGTTTACATAAGGTATTTATAGGAGGAAAGCTAGGGCAACACTCCTAGTTTCCATCCTTTCTTTAATGGGCTTGGGCCTAAGCTCATGGGCCTTCTACATAAGCTTAAGGCTAATAACAAACATAAAGGCCATAATAAAGCTAACTATTACATATTAATTACTAACACTTGATTATGGTTTAGGAGTGATTCCAACAATCCCCTCAAGTGTTGGTGATGAACAGTGAAGGCGTTGAGGTAATAGTAGCTCGGCGTCTTCGACATTCTTCTTTCTTGTGAGAAGAAATGCCTTGATTCGAACAATCTCCCGGTGTAGAGATAGTTGTCTTTGAGCAGGTTATGCTTTGGCGTCATCTTTAACTTTGTTCTTTGATCATTGTTCTTTGTGGTGAAAGTGATAGTATGTTGTTGTGCGCATCAAGTCTCGCCTCAGTGCCTTCACGCTCCAAAGGTCGCCACGTCATTCTTCAACATGCTCACACGCTCTTTGACGTTGGAATTCAATCTTGATGAAGTTCTTTAAGTCTTTTAACTTTGTAGATTCTTTGATTGACGAAGAATCATTCTAAGCTGTTGTGTTGCTTTTGAATAGAACTTCCATTAGTGATGATGTTGGCGTGAGCATGAGAAGAATCAAGACGATCATCCCGCTCCGGAGCTTCCATAAGAAGAAAACATTTCAAACGGTTAGTAATAAGCGGGTTCAAGCACTTACAAGTTTGAACTTGAGAGTGTTAACAAAGATAGTGTGAAAACATAACTCTAATTCTTACAAAGGCCGTTCTGACTGGAGTCCCACAAGTGAGATAACGCGATGTACCAAGTACATCTGATTCGAGATGAGTCATTGAGGTACACCAAGCATCACCTCACGATGAGACCGTTTGAGACACACTCCGCGTAATCCACGGGAGTTACCGAAGAGACCGCCGTGTGGGTGTTTGATGTTGACCTGGCAGAATTTCCATTCAATCACCGAGGATCACAGTTGTGAACCTCTCATAAATGTTCTCGACAGTTGCTAAGATCCGTGAAGGACTCGATATGAACCACGAAATTCTTATTGTTGAATGTCAAGTGATAAAATGTCAAGTGTACCTAAGAGATCTTTTGATGAATCTCGTGGCTCTAGACTCAATAGTGCATTTTGGTTTTCCCGAGCGAGAGACTAGGGAGAGGGTCTCCTTCTTCAATACCGGCGATCTCTAAGAGAAAGCCAATAGTTTACGTAAGGTTCCTGTGAGAATGAAACAAGCACATTGAGAGAAACTTGAGTGGCTAAGAAGGTTTAGTGCATGCGTCACCGGGTCCATGACGACTTTTAATCTTCAATACCGGCGTCATCAAGTGACAACCAAGAGCATATGAATTGAACCCTGTATGCCCTAAGTTGAATAACTGGAGGGCTATTTCTTTTCACCCTTTTCTTTGCATTTCTTTTGATTCTTCAACTCCTTCTTTCTCCGATTCTCATTTTCTCCTTTTTATAATCATACCTAAGGACTTCTAAGTACTAACTATTTGTGATGTCCTTGGGTAGATCCTCCGACTCTGGCGGATCATAGGACAGTTATTCCTAACCATAGTCACCTTATAACTCCATGACTAACCTATGTTGCCATTAAAACCACGGTTGTGAAGAATCTCTCAAAGGGTTTGTAAATGAAAATCATGTTTGAACCATTGTGAGAGATAGGATTTTATATAATACTCCTCCACATGTGCTTTAGAGTTTTGACGAAATCTTTGTGTGGGAAAGAAGCACTTTTGAATTGATCAACTCAAGATAGACAATCCCCATGAGACACGGTTACATTGCATAGTTAAAGAGTTACATTGTCGACTTTTAGGTGACAACTAGCTCTAATAACTACCTTGAAAGTGTAGACAAACCTCGAAAGGTTGTCAAACCCGTCGAGTTCATGTCTACCAAGAGTATCTCGAATGGTACTTTTACTTGGACAAGTCCTTTGCGAGACACGTTTACATTACTAGCGAACTAGCTTGAAATTATTACCCGTCGGGACAAGTCTTTTCGAGTTACTAACAGTTTAGTATCATCAATTCATTGGTTAAGTCTGAAGTACACGATTCATTTGCATTTTGCACAACATATTTCTTATCACACATTTTCTCCCCTCAAAATGGCATATAAAATGTTATTTTGAACGGTTGAGAATAAATATGACCATTTCGAGTGTTGCGGTAAGATGACCACTATGAACAATTTGTGAACAAAGTTTTAATTCAAATACTCCCCTCAACAAGTGATATAAGCGGTTGAGGTTTTGAAAATCTTACGGAAGTACTTGTTCTTTTGAGCAAAACCTTGAAAATGAAAGGTTTAATAGGTTTTACTCAAAAATAAGAAGCTTTCGCTCCTTTTATAAGGATTGTGGCACCGACGCGTACCACGTGGTCCTTTCTTGACAATTGCGGGTTGTACAATCGTTATGTGTGCACAAGCCATTTTAGGAAAAGATGAAATAAGTATGAAACAAATTAACCTTTCCCCAATTGACGATGTTTCTAAATTAGCTCCCCAAACCGATAACTGTCTTTAGCAGATTTGAAACTTTGATGAAGTCTACATTTCCTCTAACTTTTGAAGGTTTCGAGACGCACGAAATTTGTAGATGAGCGATAAACCACACAAAGAAATTCGACTAATTGCGGAAGATCCGTTCAAGGGTAACATGCCGAAATCAACAAGATCTTCTCACGTATGTAGACGCATCACACCAAACAAACCATGAAAGGCGAAATGATACGACTTTCCCCTGACTGTTGTGGTCTTTCGGAATACTAATCACCTGTGAGTATGCAATAAGTCGATACCAATACCGTGTGTGAGGCATCATAACATCATATTTGAGTAACTTCACACAAGATCACCCGTGAAATTGAGACGATAACACCAAAGTGAGACGTTTGAGCCACATATCGTCTAATTTCTTCCCCTAATTGAAGAAATTCAAGAAGGCATTGGGTTTTCGCAAAGAAGCATGTAGAAGAACGAGGAAGCAATGACCACCTACACACTCTCTCCCCCTCGATGTTTTCAATGATTCAGAATCATACACCACGTATGTTGATGATGAATTGAAGACATCGAAACCATGTATAAGGAGACAATGAAACCATGTATGTCCAATTGATCGAACAAGTGTGAAGTCCCATAAATATAACGTGAGAATCAAGCTGCGATAAAACATCTCTGTTCATTATATTGATCATCACCGTGTCATTGTTGTTGGAAGCAGTTTGATCTTTGTTATAGAAGATTCGGTTGTTGTTGTAGATTGGTGTATCTAAAATTAGAGTATTATCGGTTGTCAATGGAAACATTTGATACATCCGAAGCACGACTTTGGCGTAATCTTTAACCGGAGGAGCAAGCAATGTTTCCAATTCATGACGATTAAGTACAATGGTGGAACGGTGATGGATCATGATATTTTTGACGGTGAGAAACGGGTCCTACTGTTGTTTATGGTTCAAAGTGAGGAATAGTTTGACTTCCTTTACAGAACAATCGTTTTACGAGGTGGATTCCTTTGGGAAGTTTCCTATAACTTCGTAACTCATCGCACTTCAAAGACTTCCTCTTACGGTTCTCCGAGTAGGAGTTCACAAGGTTTTCATCAAGATGACCAACTTTGCCTTCTTTAAGCGCTACAAGATACCTTTTATGCGCTTCAAGCTTCTTGAGTTCTTTAGATAGAAGGTGATCAGCAAAGACGGCACCACCGCTTCTTAGTTGTCGATTCCTTGATTACGATAGAAAGGATAGGTTCGGACAACAAGTCGTGATTGTCGGGGTCATTGAGCCTCTGTGGAATATCGAGATTGAGTCCAAGTGCTCTCGGATCAAAAGCTTTGTGTATCCGACATAGGAATCTTTGAGCTAAGCTTCGTGAAATAGCATCATGTCCTCCTATATCGCTGCTTCGATTTGATGTCCTTCTTATTGATCAAAGACCGGAAGATTTGCGTTCCATGAGCTTTGGATGCTCATAACCACCGCCACGACCGAAACCGACTTGGTAATGATGATGTAGAGGGTTCTCCATGGTTGAGGAATGTTCTTAAGCTCCACGTGAGAATGCTTAGTAACAACCCCCGAAGCTTCATCATAGCCAATGTCAATTAAGAATCGAGAACAGTCTCCTCGATGGGTGTGGCAAAGAAGTCGGTTGGCTCAATTTCGGGAATGAGAAGCCTGACCGCAAGTTAGCATGAGTGATGGTGACTTGTTTGTGATTAAGTGTCACCGTCACAAAGACTTTGACCGATGATCCTCTACATAGAGTTCGTAATTGCTGAATGTAGATTTAGATGCAGTTGCGAGTGTGAGAGCATGTTCGGTATGGATGATTCCTTAGAATATCCACAAAGAATGAGACAAGAAGATTACGAGCATGTGAGGGTTTCAAAGTCAACCATAAGGTTATTCTTTCCAATCTTTCTGATAGCCATTTGGGAAGATATCGCAATAGTGAGAACCTCGGGTGCATCCACATTCATTTGGCTGACCATGTCGTGATCTAAAATAACATTAGCCAAAAGAACCAACATATCGAAAGATATAATGTTAGTCAACAGAAGGTTTTATTGTCTAGTTATTGAATGTACAGTGTCAATGATTGTTACGAGTCCTAAGTCACTTGTTTGTCCAATAGTCTAATGACGCCGTGAAATGTTTCGTGAGTTAGTTAACTTTAAGTTTTAAAGTTTATGTTATCACTTATTGTTCACAACATATCAAACATTCAAGTTTATTAGTGACATTATTGGTTTCGTGATGATATGATTAGTTTATTAACAAGTTTGTACACGTAACAATTCATAATGAAGGTCAGTCCAGGCTTAAGCGTAGTTTTGGCAAAGTTAAGCGTAAACAGTAATGACATACGCGTAGACGAAAGCTTACGTGTAGGATCCTAACTTACGCGTAAGAAATGTTATGCGTAGGAAATAGGGGACCTTATGCGTAGAGCTTACGCGTAGGCGTATAAGAACCTTACGCGTAAGGCTTACTCGTAAGAGTAGACCTTATGCGTAGAGTCACTGTTTACGCATATCCTTCACAGGATACGCGTAGTCCCATTGTAGAACCTTATGCGTAGTAGTTACGAGGACCTTGATTCTGAGTTTTACGAGTAACAAGCAGATTTATGATCAAAACTTCGGATTTCTTGAGTGAATTCTATGCGTAGGATTAGTAGGTTAGGAGTAATAAATGTGAAGTGATAAGTTAGGTGGAAGAGTTTTATTGAAAATGAATTTCATCTTTTGACAGTTTTGGTCCCTCCATCTATTCCTTTTTCATACAAAGCCTTTTAACTTCCATTTTGGTTACCAAACAAAGATTTTTAGAAAGAAACTTGACGACACTCCCCCTCGACTTAGGAAATATTGAAAGGTTATTAATTTTAGTTCGAGGAGTGTCGTAAAACCAGAAATTTTACCACCATTGATAAAATAATCAACAGGGATTTGATAACATGCAAGTACACAGATGTTTTGAAACAGTTAAGTGAAAATTCTCCCCCTCAACACTTGATAGTAAAAATACTGAATTTTGAAAGATTATAGTGTTGAAGGAAGAAATGTACTTGCCATGTTGAAAGATTATAGATTAGAAGAATATTTTTGTTGTTTTATAAGATTTTATATTTTTGTATTTTGTTTTTGAAAAATTATTTACAAAAGATGTTTTGGTGTTTGATGGGTTTTAAGATCTTTTAAGAGGTCATCCAATTCCTCTTGAGTCAAACACCTCATACCGATCCGTGGATCACTCATTAAACCTATTTGGAGGCAAGGCTTTGGTGAGAAGATCCGCCAATTGGTATCTGTGCACCCACAAAGTATAATTCAACGGTACCACTCCACATGGTCCTTGATGAAATGATAGCGAAGATCGATGTGCTTTGATTTCGAGGGTCGAACCGAGTTGCACGAGATCGCAATGGCACTCGATTGTCCTGAGACATCGGGATTCATCAACACGTAACCATAGTCTTTGAGTTGTGTTCTCATCCATATGACTTGAGCACAACATGCGGACATGGCTACATATTACGCTTGATTGATGACAAATGATGTACAATCCTCGCTTCTTTGATTGCCAAGACACCGTTTATCACCAAGAAATTGTAGAGCTCTCAAGTACTTTTCCTCGAGTCTAAGCATCCTGCGTGGTCGGTCTAAAAAGCGATTAGTTCAAAACCGAATCCTTGGATACCGGATCCCCAGTTAATGGTTCCCTTGATGTATCGGAGGATTCTTTTAGCCTCGAGAGGTGGGTTTCAGTTGGTCGTGATCGATAACGGGAGCATAGATAAGCGGCAAAGACAATATCAGTCTCGCTAGCTATTAGATACATGAGAGACCCAATAATACTTGGTATTTGGTAGGGTCAACTAATTTCCCATGTAAATCGCGTCTAGCTTCTTGGTATGAGTCATTGGTGTGGCATAAGTATCACATGTTTTCATTCCAAATTTGTTTAACAATTCAAGGGCATATTTGGATCGACTCAAGAAAATACCACGGGTGATTGATGAACTTGCAATCCTAGAAAAATATGAGTTCACCCATCATGGACATTTCAAAATTTTTCTTCATTAGTTTTGCAAAAGCGAGTGAAAACTTTTATGTGTAGACCCAAAATGATGTCATCCACGTAAATTTGAACAATTAAGATATGTGCCCGTGATATTGTATAAAAAAGTTGGGTCAACCGAGACTTTGGTGAAATTATTAGCAATGAGGAAAGATGATAGCTTATCGTACCATGCCCAGGGGCTTGTTTAAGACCATAAAGAGCTTTGTTCGGTTTGTAGACATGGTTCGGGAACTCGATCAACGAATCCTTCAGTTGGTCGACATAAACTGCTTCTTCGGTTGTACGTTGAGAAACGCAGCTTTGACATCCATTTGAAAGACCGTCATATTCATATGAGCCACGAACGCGAAATATCCGAAAAACGACCTCAAGACGAGCAACCGAGCAAAAGATTCTTCAAAGTCTATTCCTCTTCACGACGATAACCCTTAGCAACTAGACGTGACTTGTTTGGATGACGTTTCCTTGAGATCCAATTTGTTTTTCCAAATCCATTTGAGACCAATGACGAGACCCGTTGGTCTTTCAACCGATTCCCATACTTCAAGACGTTTGAATTGGTTGAGTTCTTCTTGCATGGATTCAATCCGCTTGTCTTTGTCATTGCGTCTTTAATGTTTTTAGGCTCGATTGGCGGAGACGGTGAGTGCATAAATGCAATGTTCACCATCCGTGTGAAGACGTTGTCTCGTAACGACGGTTGATTCGGGTTGCCAATAATATTAGCCGAGGATGGTCTTTTGTCCATCTATGTGTAGAGGTTGATGTTGGTATACATTGTGCATATTCGAGGATTCAAATGGTTTGTTGATGATTCCGCGACATCAAGTGCAGCGGTGTCATTAGCAAACGGGTTAAAGAACGATTTGGATCAAAATCTGCGGTGGGGTACTTCATTCGAATATCATCACGGTTCATCATTGTTGGAAGCGGTATGTTCAACTGTTGTGTTTGAGTCAACTGGTGTAGGTGCATCTTCAACGATAGTTGTTGTAGCAGTGTATCGGTATAGGAATATTATCGGGTTGAGCAATGAAACAATGGATACACCGGAGCACGTTCATCAATATCGTCACGTAATGTAGGAGCAAATAACCTTTCCATTTGTTGACGAGTTAGTGGGGCTTTGTTCGGTGATGATGGGGTTGAGGAAGTTTAAGCGGTTGTGACGGGTTCTAAGTTGTTGTACTCGAAGCCATTTCCGTGAGTTTATCAAAATGAGCATGAATCGTTTCCATCACCTATTTTGTACTGACGATTCGGATCCGGTAACCTTTAGAATTCTCACAATATCCAATAAAGACTCCAATGTCGGCTTTGGCTTTGAGCTTTCCAAAATCATCACGATCATTATTCGGATAGCAAAGGGATCCAAATACATGAAAGTGTTTGAGATTCGGTTTATGGTTGTGGACAAGCTCGAAGGTGTTTTGTTGTGGCGTTTTGTGATCATAGAACGGTTTTGAGTATAGCATGCGATACTGCTTCGCCCACAAGTGTCTGGAAGTTTAGCATTGATTAACATTGTTCTTGCAGCTTCCACTAACGCTCGGTTTCGTCTTTCAACAACTCTGTTTTGTTGGGTGTACGTGCAATAGATGTTTGATGTGAATTCCACTTTCTCATAGAATTCACGAAGGGTTTGGTTAACAAATTCGGTTCCTTGTATGCTCGATTAGTCCGACGGTGTTGTGGAGTCGAATCGTATTTTCATGAGAAGGTAATGATCATTTGTGGAGCTTGGTCTTTGCTTCAAGAAAGTAGACCCAAGTCCATCGTGAATAGTCATCAATAATTACTAAGATGTAGCGTTTTCCATTGATCGTTTGCACGCATCGAGCCACACAAATCCATGTGAAGAAGATGAAGCACATGTCGAGAGTCGTGTTCCACCTTTGAAGGAAAATGAGCACGAGTGCTTTTCCCTTGTTCACGGTGAGCAAAGGTGATCTTTTGAATACCGGAATCGTGGGAGACCTTCAACTAGTTTGTGTCGAGCAAGGTTGGTGATGGTTTGAAAGTTTAGATGTGAGAGCCGACGGTGCCATAGCCGTGATTTTGTTGATGTTGCCTTTGAAAGTAAGCGGATGGGAGATGAAGCAACCATGTCTTGCATAGAGATAGTGTAGAGACTAGAATTACGCGAGCGGACATAAGGTCATTTCCTTGTAGATCACGAATGAAACAAGTTTTCTCCGGAAAGCAACCTCCAAATCTCCATCACAAAACCGACCCATCGAAAGCAGATTATGACCGAGGCCTTCCACATAGTAAACCCTCACGATTTCGATGTTCCCATTGACATAATCTCCGTAGCCCATGATAGCTGCAAGTGATCATTCCGAACTCGACAAATTGCCAATGAACTTTGCAATAAAGTTTGATAACAGCTTAAGGTTGCATGTCATGTGTCGGGAACATCCGCTATCAACAATCTAGAGAATGATCTCGATCACCTGCATTACACACGGCGACACAGATGGAATAGAAGTAGATGTGGAACCCGAAATGTTAGAGGGTTCAGGCGGTATATGAGACATGCACACATTAATGACTTTAGGCATCCGGTTAAATGCTAGTGTGTTATATATCCATTTCTGCCATCTATAACTACTCTTTGCTTTAGTCTTAGTGAATGCACTAGGTGGTACTACATTCTTAGGAGGTGAAACTAGAGCTACAGTAACAACAATGTTTGCCTTAGAATCTAAAGAAGGTGGTCTACCAAGCACAGACTTAGAATGATTAGTGGGCCTAGAGGTATTCCGATTCTTAGGATTCCATAAATGAGAGATGATAGCTTTAGCAACACATTTGTCATGACAATCAGAATTCATGCTTTTACGACAAATAACACAAGGTGCATCAGACTGAATATCAAAAGTGCTTAAAGGTTTAGCATTCGTTACATCAATATTTCTATTACGTTTGCCAGACACAACATCTATAGTGGAAGCAACGTGAGTCTTATTCATAGTCCTAGGGTGTTCTTCTACTTTAGCATTCCGTATTGATCTTTTCTTAGGTCGCAACTTCCTATTCTTCGATTGAGTGCTCTAGGTCGTGAAGTGCGGACGTTTGGAAAAGACGAACTATTCTGTTTCAAGAGAAGGAAGCACGTTAGCAACTTGTGATTTGGCGGTAGGGATTCTAGGTGCACGATTACTAAGTGTTACTGGTGCTAATCTCTTAATGATGGTTGGTCAAGTTGTTCATACTTTCCTAACATTTCTCTTTACTTAGAGATAGTGTGAATCAAATCTTGATTTTCGAGCGAATATTACCAAAGAAAATTCATGACTTCTCTAGTGTGAGCAAGATAGTGATCAAGTTCGTTTGATGCTTCATGTCGAGTCTTATTGAGTAAATCAAATATGACACCATATTCTGCTTAACTGTTACAAGTTCTTGTTCATATTTAGAGATTTGACTTTTCGAGACACGTTTTGATCATCCAGGTTGCTCAATTTTAGGATCGGAAGATTTTGCACTCAATCGAGCGATTTTCTTTTGAAAACTAAGTTAATGAGTATGAATATCTTTTTCACACCAATGAAGACGACGTTTTGCATTGTAAAGTTCGTTAAGTAATTGTTTATTTTCGACTTTTAAAGACTTGATCTCAAGCACATTATCGGATTCTCACAGTTACCACGAGTCAACGAAGTCGCAGAGATATAATCGGATGCATGTGGCAAAGAATACAATAACACAACATTATGGATATCGGCCGATAACATCTTCCAAGAGTCGATCAACATCTTTTCTCAACATTTTCTTTTTCGTTTAGTATTAGAAATAGATGTTTGAGCTTTTCTCAAAACGACCTTCATCACTCCAAGTTCCTTATGAAAATCCTTTTCCCAAGCTAATGCACAACTTTTCAAATTTTTAACATTTGGTAAAAGATTTTTCGAAAAATGTCTCTATGTTCTCGCTAAAGGCGATTGAAAGTGTTGAACTTTGATTTCGTAATGATGTTCTATCTCATGTTCTAAAGTTTTGAGGTCGACCATGAAAATATCAAAATATCTAAGAATTTTGCGATTTTCGGTTTTGAGTTTACTTCATCGATTGAAGGTAAAGGACCATAAATTTGTGCATAATATGGTTGGGATTAACATTAGAAGACTCGGTGTTTTGATGATAACCCTTGGTGTGTTAGAAGAATCCGTTGGTGTGTGAAAGTGACCGATTTTGAATAATTAAAAGTTTGTTGTAAACAACCGCTTTTAATTTTGATCGACTCTATTTCGCATCTAATTCCTCTTGACGATGATATTCAACAACACTCATAACAAGATCATTAATTTTATATTACGACCGGAAACTTGTGATTTGGTTTGAATGTTTTGGTGAAAGCTTAGGTTTGTAATCGCCTAGATTTGGTCCATATCCTTTGGATTGGGTTTTAAAGTAAACTTTTCAATAGTCACATCGATTCACCATGTTTGTAAACAACAGTTTTAAACTCTTTGATTTTGTTTTGCAAGTCGATAATTTCTTCAGAAGGTCATCTACCCGATTCGTTGAATGCTTTTTGTATCTCGAGAAGCTGTTTTTGACAATTTAACAACTCGAATTTTAGAGTTTTGATTTTCCAAGGTGAGAGCGTTAATTTGCTTTTTATGTTCATGTTTCAAATTGTTCTATTTCGCATAATAAAGCATTCTTGAGCGGCTAGATCACGATCTGTCTCTAAATATTTTTGTTTTGATGAGATTTAGCAAAAGTGGCTTCAAAACCTTTTCACGGTTTTCTTGAGTTTTGAAAAGTTGAGTTGCATTTGTAAGCATTCAAAATCCTTGGTTAACAGTGCATTTATGCTTTTAAGTCCTTATTTAATGCATAACATTCCTCCATTTTGATTTGATGGTCTTGAATTAAACGAGCAAAATGGAGGAGGCAATGATTCGGCTTGTTCAACGTGAGTCACAACATGATCATTATTTAGATCCTCAAGTACAACCACGGAGTCAATTTGATTATCAAGGAAACCATAAGGTCATCTTGATCGTCAAATGTAACTCTGAGGTTTATTTGAAAATCGTCGAATGAGATGTAGATGACTAATTTTGAGCAGTCGAGCCGTGCTTGATTCGAGATATTGGCGGAGATATTAGTTCGAGATATGATGATGGTTTGTTCGGGCACCGAGATAAGCCATCGATGTCATACACTGGGCTGTGTCACTCATGTGTAACTCATGCATATTAGCCATCAACATAATAAATGTTTGCATTGGCCTGCAAGTCCTCCATATCATCATCCGAGTCTCGCATACGCCATAAAGCTCTGTTCTTTGTTTGTGAGAGATCCACCACTTCATCCTTAAGAGCCAAAAGAAGAGTCTTTGAAGTAAGCACCGCCTAGTCCTTGGCTTTGGGCATGCATTAGCCAGTGTCCTTCACATTGCGGTTGTAGCATCAAGACCATTCAACCCATTTCGAGCATTTCCTGTTCCACCACTTGAGCTCGTTGTTATTCCTACCCATAGCATTAAACCATTGACCACCTCCCATTTGACGCACCATAACCACGATTCTCGAACTTCAACTCGTCCATTGTTCACAATGACCGATTTCGTGTATTGGATGAGGAACGAATACGATTGTTGGATTTGTTGGTATAACGGCTAAAAGCATTAGCAATCATAACAAACCCCCTGTTGCGAGCTTGAACGGATCGATTCCTCATTAGTTTGACTATGAAGTACTTGATCATTGTTGTTGTTGTAAGGAACTAATTGATTTTGTTGAGGTTGCTGTGATGGATCGTTTGGTGTGACTGAGGTAGTTGGTTGAGTTGCTTGTTGAGGAGGATAACTTTGTTGAGCATATAAGGCAAGTTTTTGATTTTCCGGATGTGTAGGTGGAGCAATTTGAGCACGGAGAATCCTTTCCCGATCAACTTCCTTCTCATGAGGTTTCAAGTAATCGTACAACAATCCATATGTAGAATGACGCACATTCTTCGCTTGACGGAGAAAAATGACATACTTCTCCCATTCAGGACCAAGACGCTCAGAACTTAGTATTCACCGCAATTCTTGGCATGATGATGTTGTGTTTATCCCAATCATTGATGATGTCGAAAATCGATGATGATAAGACTCTAGTGTCTCTCCGTGTTCAATCATGAAGTGTTCATAAGCCAAGTAAATTTTGGATTCCAAATCCTCCCGATTGAGTCTGAGATCCTTCCATAAGAAGATGAATATGGTCCCACATTTCCTTTGCGATCTTTTGAGCATCAACACTTCAAGAATTGGGTTAGGTAATCCTAAAAGGATATATTGCATTGCAAGCTCATCGACTTCATAGTGTAGAAGTTCATTCGATTTAGATCCGCAATGATAGCAATGTTTGTTTGTTCATCTCTTGGTGGAATAGCGATAGGATCTCCTGCACAATGACAATAGGCATCTCAAATGGACCTTCCAAGATAACCTTCTTTAAGAACTTTCCATGTGGCTTCTTCGATCACAAAACCTAAAGAACCTTATCACCCATTGATCGTAGTTTCTGGAGTGAGCATTGGAGGTCTATCAGTGATCCACCTCATGAATTGATTGTTGGTCGCTTAAAGCTTCACACATCTTTGCAAACCAAGTGGGTTCCTTCATAGTGTTCCTTGATGGATGTTGGTTGAATTCATTTGTGTAGGGTTGAACTTGAAGACTTGGCGGTGTTTGAACCATTTGTGGTGGGGAAATTGCACTAAGTTGTGGAGTATGTTGTTGATTAAATTGTTGTTGATAAATTGATTGTTGTTGATTCCATTGTTATTGTTGTGGACTTAGTTGTTGTTGTCGTTGAGGATAAGTGTAAGGGAAATAGTTAAAGTATGGTGGTTGAGACATGTTGAAAACTTGTGTTGGTAAAAATGGATCTTTGTAGTCGAATGAACCTTTGATGAAGAATTATCCTTAGGCGTAGAAATCACAATAGCCAAGTAGCACTTATGCGTAAAAACACCAAAATGTTACGCGTAGATTTAGCTTACGCGTAAGTATGGAAAATACGCTAAAGTTATGCGTAGACAAAAGTTAGGCGTAGAAAGTTAGGCGTAGGATTATCTTATGCGTAAGGCGGGCTTAGGCGTAAGAAAAATCTTATCGTGGGATTTCACGCGTAAGCTTATGCTTATGCGTAATTTTAGGGTTTTATCTAGTGATCTTTACACTTCACAAAGGCAAAAGATATCCAAAGTCGACGTATTTTCAGGCTTATCCAAGCAAGAAAACACGGAGTAAACCACAAAACGAAGATCAAACCAAGGAAATACTTACGCGTAGTTTTAGGGTTTCACTACGCGTAGGTCTACTCGTAAATTTGATTATGCTCAAAGATGTTTCTAAACCGCTTTTGTGTGATGAAATAGCTTCAAGATCACCAAATAACACAAGAGTGTGAGATTTGATGAACCAAACCTTCTAAAAAGCGATTCTGGCGTAGAACTATACCCACGAATAAAACTAGCTCAAAAACAATGATCCACGATAAAGTTCCAAACTTTTGCCAAAACAAGTATTTTAACACCTTAAAACGTTGAAAGTACAAGAATCTTGGATTAAAAGTGTAAAACAAGTTTTAAGCGAAGCAAAGAATACGTTATCTTTACGCGTAAGACCCAAAACCAAAATCTTCAAAACAAAAGTGTGCACCCAACTATTTGGCGATTGATAGCACTGTTAGGTCACTAGTTTTACAAACACAAGTAATATAGAAAGAGATAAGGCGATTGAACAAGATCTAACACACACACACACGAAACAATAATACGGTTATGCGTAGGATATGTGATGAGAGAAAAACTTGAACAACCAACCTTCAAATGAAGGTTTACATAAGGTATTTATAGGAGGAAAGCTAGGGCAACACTCCTAGTTTCCATCCTTTCTTTAATGGGCTTGGGCCTAAGCTCATGGGCCTTCTACATAAGCTTAAGGCTAATAACAAACATAAAGGCCATAATAAAGCTAACTATTACATATTAATTACTAACACTTGATTATGGTTTAGGAGTGATTCCAACACCATGCTTAATTGTTTGCTTGTTTGTGTGTCATATATCTTTTTCATTGTTGTTTATTCTCATGTTTGATTTTGTGAAAATGCTTTATTTTATCCTTAACCTCTTCTTAATTACATATAAAGGTATTTTACAAAAAGATAAGTGTAGGAAAGATTACATACGTTTTAAAAGAACGTGAACATGAGAATTGCAATTAGTGAAATTGATGTATATGTGTGTTTGTTAGAGTCAAATGCTTGTATCGGGTCATAATGGATGTTTTGCAGAAAGTTTTCCAGGTTTTAAAGATGTAATTTTTCTAGGAAAACGCAGAGACCATTCGTTATGACAACCGACGGCGTCAGATTAAATCTGACGACGTCGTCAAGTCAAAATGACTTATCAAATTTTTTCGTTTTCGTGCTAATTATAAATTTTGGAAATTTTAGGTCTTAATTTTCCATAAAATGCAAACATCCATTCAACAAGCATTATATCATAGTGTAGTTGTGTCATATATAGTTTTATCGCCGATTTTACGCTGAAGGTTTAAATGCATTTTCTTAAAGTGTGCAGGTTATATTTGGCGAGAAGAAGAAACAAAACATTGGATGGAGCTTGTCACGTATACATTCTTCTTGGAAAAGAATTTAACCGCAACTTCACACGAATCCTACTGAGCTAATCATGGGAGTACTAGTTTCTTTCTCTTTTACTTACCTTCCTTTATCATAACTTTGATACATTCGGGGAACATTGGGGACAATGTTCAGTTTAAGTGTAGGGAGGGAGAATAAAATGGGAACTTAGAAACTATGCTTATCCTTGGTTATTTGTCTTGTCCTTGGTCATTTGTGTAATAAACTATGAGAAATATTTGTAAGGGCAATTTTAGCACCAAATTTAATTTTTTTTATGACATGTACTAGTTAAAACTTTAGTCTTAATAAAGCATCTCATGGATAGGAGTTATATGACTAGCACAAAAAAACCGTTTACCACTCAAATTCCACCCCAAAAATGTGAGGTTCGCCCCTAGATCTTTAGGAATAAAAGAATTCACCTTTAATGCTTAGAGAGTGTACCAGTAGTATAATAGATTCTAGAACTTGTTTTGTGATGCATTCCGAGATCGCTAGTTAGAATACACTTGTATAGTTAGGAATAACTAAATGATAAGAGGCATTAGGATAACCCTTGTTTGAAACATGTATTATAATTACTTCTTCTACATCGGTTGAGTAACTACCCCACACCCTTGCGATGTACTCATCTTTTGTACACGATACCCCTAGTTAATCTCTCAGAGCCTATCCTTTTTGCGGTTCTCATGATGTTTTGGTTTTCCGGAATATCAATGAAGATCATTGTTTACAATCCACCTTCAAATGTACACCAATATCGCCATAGCCTACCTTGTATGCACTCACCTTTAGTGCATTATTGTTATCATTACTAAACCCTTAGTTCAATTATCTAGTTACTTGCATCGTTTCTAAGTCGAGTCATATCTTTTGTACACAGTTTTGGGATGATTGGGACTCATGGGTAAAAGTAATATGTTATGGAGTAACGGGAAGGAACGTGTGGAAAACTAGAAGGGGGGTTGAATAGTTTTACCAATTAACACTTCGTTTTAAAATATTTAGATCAACTTATGTCAATCTATTTATATGTGTATGTTGGACATTGATAGATAGATAGGTAAGTATGTAATGTAAAGGTAAAGAGTAAGAAACACAAAACCATGACACAAGTATTTATAGTGGTTTGGCTACAAGGACACCTTCCTTGCCCTACTCCACTCTCTGAGTCACCTACTCGAGAGTTCGTAATCACTACACGACAAAACTCTTTATGGCGGAGAAGCCTTCACAACGTCGCCTACTCTTTTTCCGGTACAAGGCTAGACACCGGGTTCTTCCACAAGGTAGAACCACACCTATCACAACGTCGCCTACACTTTATCTAGTACAAGGCTAGATACCGAGGTCCATTACAAAGGAGGAACTACTACCCAACACTACACAACACCTATCCCAAAGGAGACCCACTCCTTATTACAACATCATCAAGGATATCAATATCCTTACAAACATCTTATCTCTGTTTGTAAATCAATACACCATATCGAATGTACACCCTTGGCATCTTTCACTAATGCTTTTGACTTGACCCTTTTTGGCATCCTTCACTAATGCCTTTGACATGGACATTCGACACCTTTCACTAATGCCTTTGTCTTGACTCTTTTGGCATCCTTCACTAATGCCTTTGACACGGACGTTAAGCACCTTTCACTAATGCTTTCGTCTTGACTTTTTCGGCATCCTTCACTAATGCCTTTGACACAACACTTCTAGGGAGGAAGAAAGAACTATCAACAAGAGAACGTCAGTAGTCTTGATGATGAAGAAGCATGGCAACTCATGGACTTGAGCTTGCTCTACTTCAAGAGGTGGTGATCTCGCCTTTAAGAGGAACCTAGAAAATCACACAAAAACAAACACAAACTACATAGAAAGATCATTTGGATGTTAGTTTAGAGAGTTTACAATACTAGGAGAAAGTATGTGTGGAAGTGACCACCCAAAATGAGGAAATGGCTCACTATTTATAGAAGAAAATAAGCTACTGTTCCACGGATCCCACGAATCCCTTACTTGAGGGATCTGTTCAGTGTAAACTGGGGGAACCGTGGGACGCTCCTCTTTGCCCATGAGTTTTAGGTCATGGGTCATGGGTTATGGGTCATGGGTCCTAGACTTTGGACCATGGGTATCCAAATAGATATAATGTATCTAGTATGTGTAATGCATCTAGTCCATGGGTCATGGGTTAAAATCCATGGGTCATGGATAATACCCATTCATGACTTATGCATGATGTCATGCAATGGGTTATGGATTACGCTCCATGGGTATGGGTCATGGACTTTGGGTTGTACCCAACTACATTCAATGTATTTAGTCAATGGGTCAAATACTTAAACTTTACCCATTATATTACCCATTATAATACATACTAATTATGTATATATCTTCCCAATATGTAAACACTAGTTGTACATATGTATTACTAAATCATTAAATCACTATTACTTGTTTAGTGTTTTATGTGAAAACGTAAGTGTGTTAGTAAACTATTGGCTCAAACTATTTACGTATTTTATTTGTTTCGTTAAAATGATCTTACGTTTGTTATCGACAAAACATTAGAAGATCGTAAAATATAAATAAGCGTTTTTACGGCTTATTTGTATTAACAATCTCCCCTTTTGTTGATGACAAAACATAAGATTGTTTGAAGGAAAAACTAAAATTGTAAAAGTTTGAATTGATTTTACTCTTCTCCCCCTTTTTGTCGAAACAAAAAGAGCGTCGAAAAGAAACTAACACATTGTTTTAAAGAAAACATGTAAAAAGGAAGAAAAAATATAGAGCGCATGTAATGGTAAGTGTTCTCGTCTTAGCTCCCCCTTGACGAGTTCATCCCTTTGTGAGGGCGTCAAGTAAGAAGAAATACTAAACTAGTGCATTGCAACTATGTTTGCAAATGGTTTCGTCTTTGTGACGACTATGCTCCCCCTTGATGATTGCAACTTTGCAAGGGGACGTCATGTAATGTAATCGTAATGTGAATTATATTGCAAATGATTTTGCAATGTATTGCTTTGACACGAAACTCCCCCTAACTTAGGGTGTCAAAGTCTTCATGTGTATATTGAAAATCTACAAAACAAAGGTTAGAAAACAAGTATATAATGCATAATTTCCTGCAAATAAGACTCAAGTTAGTAGTAAACAAGTCTTCTGTTGCACGGATCCCACGGCTCCCTCTTTGAAGGGATCCGTCTAGGCAAAACAGAGGGATCCGTCTATCTGAAATTTAAGACAACAATGGTGATGTGAACAAATGATGTCAACATCAAAATGAGATATTAATAAGGCACTAAACATATACTCAAGACAATATGGCATCAAACATGTAATTTCATTCAATAAAAATACGAGAGATGATCTACACATCTCTAAAACTAAGAGAATGATTTAACCATGTAATACATTTTCTACTAATTCTAATAAGTGACCAAAAACTTAAAAAGCATCAATGTGCTTAAATCTAAGGATGAGTAGACTTGTTGATTTTGTCCAATCGTTCAAGAAGATGATTAAACATGAAATGCAACTCATTTCGTACTTCTTGAACGAGTCCTTGGGTGATTTGACAATTAGAGCAATTATTGTCATGATTAGGAACCGGAGGAGATTGGTTGTTTTAAGGAGGCTCCACAAATGATGGTGGGGGTAGATTGAGCAATGTAGGATGAGGTTCTACTAAGAATGAAGGTGGTGGTAATGGAAAGTCCTTTATATGATTAGGTCCTTGGTGGTTCCTTGTCTTTAAAGGTGGACTATTTGGTGATGTAGGTGGTTCCTTATTTAACGAGAAGGTTGGTGAGTGGGAAGTTCTCGGTGGTGAGTGCTCTAATGAGTAGAGATTTGGATGAGAAAGAGGTTCGGTAAAGGAATGTAGTCTATGTTCTAAGAATGAAGGCTTAGGCGTTTTACTAGAACTGGGTGCATTTGGTTTAGAGCTTGATGAAGCCTTTCTAACTCGAAAGGTCTAATACTAATTCTTGTGGTTCTTTTGGCTATTGTTGATTGAGATTGTTGAGGTGGGATTCTAACATTTGGACTTCTTACGGGTGATGACTCGGTGGATGATATCTCATGGACCATATGAGTATTCCTTTTGGATGAACCTTTGGTTGAAGAGTTCTTGCTAGATGCTTTAGTCATAGTGAAGCTGAGGATGTAGTAGGAGTCTTCAACTACTGATTTTTAGGATTGTGGTAAGAATGGTGACTTAAGCTCTCAAGAGTGTTTGGTTTATAAAGGATGAATTTGAGTTAATGAATTAAATTCATGACCACTAAGAAAATTTGGCATGCACCAAGGTCAACTATGGTGTTGTTCAGCTCTAGGGAATCATTAATTGGTAAGCAAAAGTGTTTAGATTACCAAAGATGGTTTGAATTTTGAAAGAAACGCTGATTAGAAGCTTTTTATAGACACGGATCCCACGGATCCCTCTCACTAGGGATCCGTCTGGTTATAAACCAGGGATCCGTCAGTCAGACATAAAAGTGGTGAAGTGATTATGCTCTTGTAAGGTCTAGTACCTATAAATCTTGAGGGTTTGACTTTCCTTTGATGTCTTAAGTGATAGATGACTTAAATGCCTAACCATAAGTGTTAGGTCACTATGTATGTAACACAAGCCTCACTATGTAAGAAAGAAAGATAAGATGATCGGTTGAACAATAACAAACACACACGTATGCTAATATGAAGAGTTATGCATAGAGTATGAAATGAAATGAAAAACCAACCCTCAAGTGAGGGTTTACAAGGATTATTTATAGGGCAAGGAGCTAGGGCAATACTACTAGCATCCTTCCCTTCTTATGGGCTTGGACCAAGGCTCATGGGCCTTCTACACAAGCCTTAGCTTAATAATAAACATAAAGGCCTAATTAAGCTAACTATTACATATTAATCACTAACACTTGTAATCTAGTCTAGGAGTGATTCCAACAATCTCCCCCTAAGTGTTGGTGATGAATGAAGGAGTGATAAACGATGTAGGTGCTGATGTAATAGTAGCTTTGACGTCTTCTAACATTCTTCCTTCTTGTGAGAAGAAGTGCCTTGATTCGAACAATCTCTCCAGTGTAGGGATCTTGTATCTTTTGAAGTATTCTACTTTGACGTCTTTTGATTTCTTTGTTCTTAAGTTCTTTGTTCTTTGTGGTTAAAGTGATAGTATGTTGAGGTTATCCGCATCAGTGCGCTTCGTTGCTCCAATGTCTCCACGTCTTTCTCCAACATGCTCACACGCCTTTAACGTTGGATTTCACTTTGATGAAGTTCTTTAGTCTTTAAACTTTGTAGATTCTTTGTTAATGAAGAATCATTATGACTTTGTGTTGCCTTTGAATATGAGAGAACTTCTTTGATGATGTAGTTGGCGTAAGCATGTGGAGAATCTGCACGATCTCTTTCTACCGCAAGCATCCATAAGAAGAAAACATAAAACATGGGTTAAAATAATCCGGTAACTTACAAGTTTGAACTTTGAGAGTGTTAATGACATAGTGTGAAAACACAACTCTAATTCTTATAAAGGTCGTTCTGAACCGAGTCCCACAAGTGAGATAACGCGATGTATCAAGTACACCTACGATTCGGATGAGTCGCCGAGGTACACCAAAGCATCACCCCACGATCGTAGACCGCTTGAGACACACTAAGCGTAATCCACGGGAGTTACCGAAGTGACTGCCGTCGGTGTTTGATGTTGACCACGGCAGAGTTTCCATTCAATCACGAGAATCACATGTGAACCTCTCATAAATGTTCTCGATGATTGCTAAGATCCGTGAAGGACACGATAATATATCACTTGTGTTCTTATTGTTGAGCGACAAGCGATGAATTTTCAAGTGTACCTAAGAGATCTTTTGATGAATCTCGTGGCTCTAGACTCAATAGTGCACTTTGGTTTTCTGAGCGGAGACTAGGAGAGGGTCTCCTTCTTCAATACCAAAGAATCTCTAAGAGAATGCCGATAGTTTACGTAGGGTTCCCCGTGAGAATGAAACAAGCTTCTGTTGAGAGAAAATTAAGTGGCAAAGAAGGTTTAGTGCATGCGTCACTGGGTCCATGACGACATTGTTCTTCAATACCGGTGTCATCAAGTGACAACCAGTAGCATATGAATTGAACCCGGTGTCTGCCCTAAGTTGGATAATCTGGAGGGCTATTTCTTTTCCCTTTTCTTTACTTTTCTTTTTAATTCTTCAACTCCTTTTTTCTCCGATTCTCCTTTTCTCCTTTTTATAATCATACCTAAGGACTTCTAGATTCTAACTATTTTTTTGGGTAAAGGGGAGTAATCCTGCACCCTGGTAAATATATTAACCAAATAAACGTTTAAGTACAATGGATATGAGTGAAATCCCATATCTCAGCCCGTTACATAGGCATAGAGCTTACATAACAAGATACTTCCTGTTTTCTAACCAAGAAAACAAACCACTACTCAAATGATAACATATGACACAAAGAAATAAAATTACTTCCTAGGACCTTGAAACATTGTGCCATACATGGCATTAAAGGCATCCAAATTCCCCGGAAGATCACGAACCTATTTCGCATAGTCATCGAAATCATAGTCATCATACTCGTCTTCAAACTCTTGGCCACCACCAAATATATTAGCGAGACTCATCAAATGGGTTAGCAACAACCTCATCTTCTAATCGGACACTACAATCTCTCTCACTTTAGAAAAGGGTTACTTCTCTTAGTAGAAGAGGCAAAGGTATACAAGAATCACTAGTTCGAGGAGCCACAACCGACTCCATCTCTTTTCAAATCACTCACAAGAGGCTCTTGTGATGCAAGACTGCCTTAGTAGACTTATCTTCATTAACTTCCATTGTACAACCGTAATCCACATCCTTGATAGTGTCATTAGAAGGAATACCAGACGCATCCGTATGTTCCATATTAAGAGCATCAAACTGGTTAGATGTAGCGATCTTGGTTCCACTCGAACTAGCCACATCAGAAGCATTCTTCTTAGTGACTACGACTTTCTTAGGTTCAGGAGGATTCTTCTTGGGTTGGTATTGAAACTGTTTACCCACAACAGGTTTGAAAAACCCTCCTTGACCCGGAATAGAAGACCCACCTTGCTTTCCCTTCTTCTTATTATAAACCATCTTGAAACCATCATTTGCACCATCATTTGCACGCTTAGAAGGCCGAGTAGGAGGTTCAACAACTTTAGGACAATCAATAGGAGTATGACCAAAATCTTACATTTATCACAATGCGGTGGTTTCCACTCATATTCAACCCAGATCGTCTCGATAGTCGACCCCACCCATCAAGTAATGGAATCTCAACAAGAAGGTCGTCCTAAGAAGCTCATCCGACTTCACATCAATCATGCATCTAGCAAAACTACTACGCCCCACGAGTCCTTGCACATTTGGCTAGTGAAGGCATCTAACCTTTAGGCGTGCCTATTAATGTGGCAAGGAGACTAAGGCCATCATCGAAAACATAGCAAGAGGAACGTCATGGAATTTAACCCACACCGGGATATTGGTCAAATCCTCTTTAAGTAAATTGGTGTTCACTGTCCATGGTTTAAGAATAATAGGTACATTATTAATCAACCAAGGACCGTTTTCAATAATGTCATCAACACCTTTTTTTGAATTAAACTTAAAAAAGAAGAACCCCTTTGCATTCATCATTACCTTGTGTATACCAAACTTAGCCCACACATTGCGTACAAAGTAGTCAACAACAGGAAAAGCAAGGCGTTTACCAAGGAAATACCCATACAAAGTATTCTCAAATCTAGTGTTTACCTCTTCAACCACTTTCATCGGGACAGAAAGATCCACACCATTAGCTTTCTTACTACATTCCAACCTACGAAAGTTAGACATGTTTTTCATTGGTTCAGTAGAAGTAACACCAGCATACGATGAAGCAGGCTGTTTGAAAGCATGCACACCATCCTTCTCAATACCAATAGCCCCATTTGCATTAACCTTAGAAGCCATAGGATCACTTGTATCTTGAGGAGGTTTCGAATAACCGATAGAAGAAAGCATCTCCTCAAGCTCCTTCTGAGACTGCGGCACCTTAAGATGCTCAAACGAATAAGCCCCAGTAGAAGTAGTAGCATCCACTGTCCCAGTTGGTTTTAATGGTTGCCCATTCTCACCCACAAGAACAAGTTTTCCCTCTAAGATTTGTTTTTCAATAGCACGAATTTTCAGTAAAGTATCTTGACCCTCAGGCATGTCATGACTAGATGCGTCACGACTAGGGCTTGAATCAAGTGAAACCGGCTCCACTTGTCCATCCGAACTTATCCCAGGCCGTGGCATACCACCAATCTCCTCTCCCAAATTCGACATCACAACAATCAGAAACCTTAAAACAAGAAGAAAATAATGTCTGGTCTTCAAACAAAACAATTAAAACCCTAGTTTAACAACTAGGGTTTATAAGCATAGGCGCGCAATAGTGATTACATGATATGGTGAAGAGATCAGGTCGGTAGAATGATTTGTAATGACAACCAAACCGATAATGATCAATCCCAAGCTAGCGATCGAGAAAACCCAAACAAAGGGTTTCGTGATCGCCAAGATCTTTCGACTTTTATGAAACCCTAAGAAAAACGATACAAAGAACCCTAAAAATCGGTTGAATCGCAATAAATCAGAACAATCAATCAACACACGAATGTAATTGAGTAACTACGACAGATTAGAAACAAGAGAACATGATTAATAGAACAGATTGTAATCGATTTTTAGGGATAGAAGGGTTTCGCAAAAGGCACCAGAGGAGATCGGTTTTTTTTTTCTTTAAGTGTGTATTAACCCCGTGATAAGGGTTGCGTATCACAATATCATTCCATTTCCACTGGCCATTTCTAGATTCTAACTATTGGTGGAGTCCTTGGGTAGATCCCTCCGGCTCTGGCGGATCATAGGACGGTTATTCCTAACCTTAATCACCTTATAACTCCATTGCCACAAAACTAATTTGCATGAGAATCTCTCAAAGTATTTATACGTAAGAAACATTTTGTAATACTTTGAGAGTTTTGTATTTTGCAAAAATACTCCCCCTCCACACGTGCTTAAGTGTTTTGAAAGAAATTTGCACGGTGAGAGAAGAGTGCGCACTTTTGAATTGATCAACTCAAGATAGACAATTCCCCGCGAGACACGGTTACGTTGTATAGTTAAAGAGATACATTGTCAGCTTTTAGGTGATAACTAGCTCTAATAACTACCTTGAAGATGTGGACAACCCCGAAAGGTTGCCAAACCCGTCAAGGTTCATGTCTATCAGGAGTTTCTCGAAAGGTACGATCTACTCGGATAAGTCTTGGAGAACAAATCTTTTCGATGTATGACTGTTCAGTTTTCGTCAATTCATGGGTTGAAGTCTTTTCACATGAAGATTCAATAGCACAACATATTTCTTATCACATCATTTTTCTCCCCCTCAAAAATGGCATATAAATGTTATTTTTGTAACACCCCAACCCGACAAGGGTAAAGATATCACAATACGGTTTCATATCAGAACTTTAACTAATGTAAAATAGCGGAAGCCTTTACAAAATATTCAAAAAATAAAACATAAATAGTCAAAAACTTCAAAATAAATCTAAGATCTCTATGGTCAAGTCTTGCTCTCACTCTACTCTCAAACCCGGATCGCCTATCCCATAAGCTTATCTTGAATGCTTAATACACCGCAGAAAGAAAAGTCAATGAGCTTACAAAGCCCAAGTGAACGGATATAACGAAACAAAAGCTAAACAAAACAAATATACGAATAACTAAATCAAAATAAAATAATGACGAGGATCTTTTAGGATTCACGGAAGTACAAATATACGTAAATCCAAACACTTAACATAACAAGATAAAACACCTCATAGCATATTAATGACACAAACACGAACACATCAAAACGACTCAAACACATTACATATCAAGAATAACAGATTTCGTGTAAGCCAAACGGAAAGTCTCGAAACTAATGTAAACAATTTCTAATAAATAACATGGCATTCATAAAATCAATTAATCAACATTTAATACAATATATATATATAGCAGCGGAAATAGCAAACAGGTCAATGGCAGACAAAATAGTTAAACCAGTTCTCATATCAAATCCTAACCTTAGCAGAGTATAAACATGGCAGGTCACATATACAGACAGATAATTAACCTTCAAAACACTCAATTGTGCACTAGCACATTCATCTCGCAGATCAACGTATTCACGTAAAGATAACAAATCATAATATCATATATACGAATCATGTTTTAAACATATTAATTCTATCCTAGCATGGCAACTAATAATCACTTAAACAAATACGTCATAAGCACATTTACTAACATATCATATCGAAATACATAATATAAACACTCAAATACCAAATCATACGAGAATACTTAACACGTATAACAGATAACAATTTAGTCAACTACCACGAGCCCGAAACATATCGATCATAACATATCATAAGTAACCATTGGAGTAGCTAGCTCCCGAATTTGTGAAGACGCAGACAATACCGACATCATTCACCGCATAAATCATATCGGATAATGAGATCGATCTAGGATGCATCCATACGCCTGAGTACAAATATAGGTAATATAATACCAACCGAGCTCATAACAAATAACGAGATAAGGACGTGGCGAACATCACTCTCATCGCCCTAGAGTCATATCGAGGTGCATCAACGACACGGACATGGAACCCCATGACTAGTGAAATATTTGGCTCGGGTGTCAAACTAAACTTAGGTCAAACAGATTATCATAAATGACATGATCATAATTCATCATAAAGGTCACGAGATAACTTATCGATAGTTCATATCATAAGGTTCATATTCGATAGTCAAGTCGAGGTTCATATCATAGTGGCATATCATACATTCATAAGCGTAATTTCATAATCGTAAGTTCATAATCAACCATAGCAAAGTTCAACAAATGTGTATATCGTAGTCTTCTAACATAAGTTCACATCGATATTGCATAGTTCACTAGAACATAGTTCAGATAAGTAACTGATCAAACATTCAGAAAAGGGTTCATAGCAATGGCATCGGAAATCCTAATAAGTAAAATAGAAAAGCGAACGAAAAGAACATCATACGGAACCTTTACTGAAAAGGTCAGAATATCCGTATGATAACACAAGTGTCTTAAAGTAAGACAGAATATCCGTACCTTAAAGCAATTTGAGAGAAAAGTAACGAATGAAAGAATATGAAGATGTAACGTCGCGTCTCCTCCAACGAATCTACACGGATTATGATTTATTTAATACTTATTAACATCATTAATATTATAACGGATTTATCGCATTAAATACTTTTAGAGTTGTCTAATATTCTCATTTTAGTGATGTATTTAAATTACAACGTTTAGAGTATTCCCATTAATTAACCAACTTCCTATTTAGGTACTAGGGTTTCCCTTACTCTTTAAATATTACTAATTACGATTAAATCCACATATTACTTCCTTTAATGATTTCCCAATTTAACCTAGAACTGAAATGATAACAAACCGAAATTAACTCAACCTCATGTGTGTCCTTACGAAATTTGTTTACACATGTTGACCCACAATTACTCAGAATTACATATTACACTCTTAATATCTTTAATTATACGACCTAACCTTATATTATCAGATTTTACACTTTTAGCCCAAAGGTTTTAGAATTTACAAAACGTATCCTAATAAATTAAATACAACTCGAATAGCCCTTTAAATATCCAAAATTACATGTTTAACCCCCACACTTATTTTTATACGTTTAAGACCTTTATTTTACTGTTTACAAAATAACCCTTAAGTTTCATAATTTACAAAACCAACCCAAAACTTTTATTTAAGACCGAAAAGGAATAATTCAAGTACAAGCCCTAAACCTAGGTCACACCAATCATTAGCTCCTCATTATTAGTTCATTTATTTACCTTCAATGATTACAAGGAAACCCTAGTTCATGAAAAACCCTAATCGCCCCTTTTAAAAACCTTTCCTTTTTATGCGTTTTCGAACAAGAAAAACCCAAGAAAATTCACATAAGCTTCGAATTCACAAACATATATTTTATACAGGTCTTATAACATGTAACAACTTCTGGAAAAATCAATTCATGATCTCTAAAAATATTATAAGCTCATTCGTTATTTGTATACGCTTTTTAGGGTTTTAGATTCCAAATAATTCCATACAACTTATTAAACATGCATGGCTAATTTTATGTGTTCCATATGACTTATAGGACTGAAATCAACATTAGAAACATACCCTTGATGAGCTTGGATCGTTAGAACAAAAGAAGCACAAACCCTCACTGTCGAAACCCTAATTCACCCAAAACTCCCACGACTAAAACAGCAGCTCTGGAACTCAAACACTATTTTTCCCACCTTCTATACCTTGAATCTCGTCCAAGAAAAATGGTCTCAAGCTCTGGAAACTAGAAGTCGAATTGTTTAGGGTTTTTAGGTCGGTTTGTGTTTAATCGGTATTTAGGGATTATGGGAACCGAATATATGTATATATACTTGAGTTACTATTTTTCTTGTGGGCTTTATAATGCATTGGACTTAAATTAAATGGTCTCTTACTAATATAAATTTATATTGGGCTTTTACTAATTAATTTCTTTTATAAACTATTTTAAATATTTTCGGCTAATATGTAAAATACAAAACTAATTTTTACAAAATCATAAACTATAAAAATTACCTTTACAAAGTGTTTAATATTTATTTAGATCATGTGGGATATTTCTTAAAATTCTCTGAATTTACATAGCTTACTTGGTATTCTTTTGAATTAATTTTTCATACTTTTGATTGTAGGGGTATTTTGGTCTTTTTGTGAATTTTAGAAATTCAGGTATTACAATTTCTTCCCCTCTAAAAAGAAATTTCGTCCTCGAAATTGAACAAGACGGAATAGTACGGCGACAAATGTGGATTTCGAAACTTCATGGAATATATGACGAATGCTAATCGTATACTTATTAAAGTATTAGCAGTAACAGATGAGATAAAGAAAATTCAAAAACACGCTCTAACTTACACAGGTATCCAATGATGAAAACTATTATATGCATAGATGAAACGAATCTTAACGGTTACTAAACGCAGGAGTATGTGGAAACATACAGATCTAAGGCAGGCATGGCAATCTATAGGTTAACACAGATAATAACAACTTCGGATCCCAATGGTACAAAAGTTATATGCAACAAATACCGACGAAAGTCTCATAATCAGATACAGAATCTCAACCCAATATGAAAAGTACCAAATAACGAATACAAGGCAAATCCATACATCTATCAATCACAGGCATTTCCCAGACGTTGTATACTTTCAATAATTTCAGATTATATGATCTCGGTATTATTACGTTGATCAGGCGTCATAATACTTGCATCACATAACAAGTTCTTATTGTCATTATATTCGGTCTCGGGTCATGACAAAACACATGACTAATATCATAACAAAGCATACCACATACAGATAACATACATATAACAAGTAACATATAATAACAAACCAGATACACATGAGTATACCATCATGATGGCCATACTTCATCCAAGCGGTAATTAAACAACCTTACTAAGAAAACGAATAGAAGACGAAACTTATGAGAACTAACGGAAACTTAGCGAATCTAACAGAAAGAAACAACAACAGACAGGAATTATACTTTCAAAATTTTGTTTTATTTCCATCCATCAAACAAAATTTGCAAAATCGACATAAGACAAACTCCCAAAATGAAACTTAATAATCCGAGATTCAAACGTCAAAATGAAAAACAAAAGCACCTAGCTCAAAATCAAATGTCAGAAAATGCTCATAAAGAGGGTAACAAATCAGAAACGAAACTCCTATTCTCGTGTCGGATTGAACCTACTAGTAGCCGTAGACTCCAAATCCGAATCCACCTCGTATTCTTCCTCATGACTCATTCGACGATCCGTAAAGAAAACCGGATATACCGAATGCTAAACGATAAAACTTCACGATTCACACCGAGTTCGAACAAATCGAGAGAAAAGCAATACGGATCGTAATCACTTATCGAATATCAAACTGTCTTGACACGCATGACAAACGAATCGAGTGACATAAGTCGCGCCAAATCATATGAAGTAGATGAATCTTCTCACCACCGGTTGAATCTTGTCTCCGTCTCTTGCGTCTTTGGTTGGTCCATCCAACTTCCTCCAACAAAGACATCGATGTCTCCAACAAAGACGGCGGTCGAGTGTGGCTTCGCTTCACGAACCTCGCCCAAATAGAACCGTCGAAGAACGCAGGTCGGCACCATCTTCTTCGGCTCCACGGGTAGTCTCCATCTAACGATCGACAAGCGGACGAGCGAAAACAAAATAACAAAATTTGATGCGAACAAAGGAGGCCAATTCGGTGAAGGCAAAAGGATATCAAGTCAAATCGAACGACCATCAAAAGGAATGGAAAAATTTACAGCAGACGGAAACCTAATGTCTACCCACTTCTCACAGGTCATAGCCTAAGCTCTAAGGGTCCTAAAACCTAGAGCTCTGATACCATAAATTGTAACACCCCAACCCGACAAGGGTAAAGATATCACAATACGGTTTCATATCAGAACTTTAACTAATGTAAAATAGCGGAAGCCTTTACAAAATATTCAAAAAATAAAACATAAATAGTCAAAAACTTCAAAATAAATCTAAGATCTCTATGGTCAAGTCTTGCTCTCAGCTCTACTCTCAAACCCAGATCAGCTATCCCATAAGCTTATCTTGAATGCTTAATACCGCAGAGAAAAGAAAAGTCGGTGAGCTTACAAAGCCCAGTGAGCGGATATAACGAAACAAAAGCTAAACAAAACAAATATACGAATAACTAAATCAAAATAAAATAATGACGAAGGATCTTTTAGGATTCTGCGGAAGTACAAATATACTGTAAATCCAAACACTTAACATAACAAATATAAAACACCTCATAGCATATTAATGACACAAACACGAACACATCAAAACGACCAAACACATTACATATCAAGAATACAGATTTCGTGTAAGCCAAACGGAAAGTCTCAAAACTAATGTAAACAATTTCTAATAAATAACATGGCATTCATAAAATCAATTAATCAACATTTAATACAATATATATATATAGCAATGAAATAGCAAAGCAAGTCAATGGCGACAAAATAGTTAAACCGGTTCTCATATCAAATCCTAACCTTAGCGAGTATAAACATGGCGGTCACATATGAGACGTAGATAATTAACCTTCAAAACACTCAATTGTGCACTAGCACATTCATCTCGCAGATCAACGTATTCACGTAAAGATAACAAATCATAATATCATATATACGAATCATGTTTTAAACATATTAATTCTATCCTAGCATGGCAACTAATAATCACTTAAACAAATACGTCATAAGCACATTTACTAACATATCATATCAGAAATACATAATATAAACACTCGAAATACCAAATCATACAGAATACTTAACACAGAAGTAACAGATAACAATTTAGTCAACTACCACGAGCCCAGAAACATATCATAAGTAACCATTGGAGTAGCTAGCTCCCAGAATTTGTGAAGACGCAGCACACACGACATCATTCACCGACAAATCATATCGGATAACGGATCGGATCTAGGATGCATCCATCGCCCTACGAGACAAATATAGGTAATATAATACCAAGCGAGCTCATAACAAATAACGAGATAAGGGACGTGGCGAACATCACTCATCGCCCTAGAGTCATATCGAGGTGCATCATCGATACGGACATGGAACCCCATGACTAGTGAAATATTTGGCTCGGGTGTCAAACTAAACTTAGGTCAAACAGTTATCATAAATGACACAGATCATAATTCATCATAAAGGTCACAGATAACTTATCGATAGTTCATATCATAAGGTTCATATTCGATAGTCGAAGTCGAGGTTCATATCATAGTGGCATATCATACATTCATAAGCGAATTTCATAATCGAAGTTCATAATCAACCATAGCAAAGTTCAACAAATGTGTATATCGAGTCTTCCTAACATAAGTTCACATCGGATATTGCATAGTTCACTAGAACATAGTTCGGATAAGTAATGATCAAACATTCGAAAAGGGTTCATAGCAATGGCATCGGAAATCCTAATAAGTAAAATAGAAAAGCGAACGAAAAGAACATCATCACGGAACCTTTCTTGAAAAGGTCGTAATATCCGTATGATAACACAAGTGTCTTAAAGTAAGATGAATATCCGTACCTTAAAGCAATTTGAGAGAAAAGTAACGAATGAACGAATATGAAGATGTAACGTCGCGTCTCCTCCAACGAATCTACACGGATTATGATTTATTTAATACTTATTAACATCATTAATATTATAACGGATTTATCGCATTAAATACTTTTAGAGTTGTCAGAATATTCTCATTTTAGTGACAGACGAAATTACAACATTTTAGAGTATTCCCCATTAATTAACCAACTTCCTATTTAGGTACTAGGGTTTCCCTTACTCTTTAAATATTACTAATTACGTATTAAATCCACATATTACTTCCTTTAATGATTTCCCAATTTAACCTAGAACGCAAATGATAACAAACCGAAATTAACTCAACCTCATGTGTGTCCTTACGAAATTTGTTTACACATGTTGACCCACAATTACTCGAATTACATATTACACTCTTAATATCTTTAATTATCGACCTAACCTTATATTATCGATTTTACACTTTTAGCCCAAAGGTTTTAGAATTTACAAAGCGTATCCTAATAAATTAAATACAACTCGAATAGCCCTTTAAATATCCAAAATTACATGTTTAACCCCACACTTATTTTTATCGTTTAAGACCTTTATTTTACTGTTTACAAAATAACCCTTAAGTTTCATAATTTACAAAACCAACCCAAAACTTTTATTTAAGACCGAAAAGGCATAATTCAAGTACAAGCCCTAAACCTAGGTCACACCAATCATTAGCTCCTCATTATTAGTTCATTTATTTACCTTCAATGATTACAAGGAAACCCTAGTTCATGAAAAACCCTAATCGCCTTTTAAAACCTTTCCTTTTATGCGTTTCGAACAAGAAAAACCCAAGAAAATTCACATAAGCTTGAATTCACAAACATATATTTTATACAGGTATTATAACATGTAACAACTTCTGGAAAATCAATTCATGATCTCTAAAAATATTATAAGCTCATTCGTTATTTGTATACGCTTTTTAGGGTTTTAGATTCCAAATAATTCCATACAACTTATTAAACATGCATGGCTAATTTTTATGTGTTCCATATGACTTATAGGACTGAAATCAACATTAGAAACATACCCTTGATGAGCTTGGATCGTTAGAACAAAAGAAGCACAAAACCCTCACTTGTCGAAACCCTAATTCACCCAAAAACTCCCCACGACTAAAACAGCAGCTCTGGAACTCAAACACTATTTTTCCCACCTTCTATACCTTGAATCTCGTCCAAGAAAAATGGTCTCAAGCTCTGGAAACTAGAAGTCGAATTGTTTAGGGTTTTTAGGTCGGTTTGTGTTTAATCGGTATTTAGGGATTATGGGAACCGAATATATGTATATATACTTGAGTTACTATTTTTCTTGTGGGCTTTATAATGCATTAGACTTAAATTAAATGGTCTCTTACTAATATAAATTTATATTGGGCTTTTACTAATTAATTTCTTTTATAAACTATTTTAAATATTTTCGGCTAATATGTAAAATACAAAACTAATTTTTACAAAATCATAAACTATAAAAATTACCTTTACAAAGTGTTTAATATTTATTTAGATCATGTGGGATATTTCTTAAAATTCTCTGAATTTACATAGCTTACTTGGTATTCTTTTGAATTAATTTTTCATACTTTTGATTGTAGGGGTATTTTGGTCTTTTTGTGAATTTTAGAAATTCAGGTATTACAATTTTTGACGAAATTTAGATATTGAATATGTCCATTTCGAGTTTTACGGGAAGATTATCACGAAGAACAATTTTGTAAACAAAGTTTATAAGCAAATACTCCCCCTCAACAAGTGATTTTAACTTTTGAGGTTTTGAAAATTATAAGGGGAAGTACTTGTTCTTTTGAGCAAAAACTTTGAAAGTGAAAGTTTTGATAAGTTTTACTCAAAAGTAAGAAGCTTTCGCTCCTTTTATAAGGATTGTGGCACTGAGGCGTACCTCAGGGTCCTTTCATGACAAGAACTTGTTGTACACTGTTATGTGTGTACAAACCATTGTCATCAAATAATCACATAACCAAATCAATATTGAAAATAAAAAACTCAAGGGTACCAATAGATTCGGGTAGTCCGGCAATAACTCCGGGAATGCGAATCGGGCGTTGATAGCTGTGAGAGAAATCTCGACGACCACTCTGAAGCTCTCCAAAGTTACAGGCGGTCCTTCTATACAACCTTTCATCGATGCGAGTGATAATTTTCTTCACATCCGTCTCTCCTCGAATTCCATCGCTTTGGTGACCCAATTCCTTGATGTATCTCCTTCAACCTATAAGCTAAGCCGCCCCCGACTTTCTTTAGTGTGTGATCTCCAAACTTATGAAGCTCTTTACGCCATCAAGCGGTTATGGTGTAGTTTGAGACGGTAGACTATGCCAAATGGTTTCTTGATGAGAGTGTATTGAGGAAGGTGATTGATGTCGGGAAGGTCTAGTCTGCGGTGCGGTGAAGTTGACACGTGTGTGATACGATTCCACGGCAAGTTGCAAGTCTTACACATTCACGGATCACTATACTGATGAAGATGAGCAATGACTTGATGTATTCACGTTGGATTTCGATCGAGAATTGTCTCATTCTTCCCTGCACCTTGGCAAGATCTGAGATCTTCAATGTCGTTGAGAGACAAATTCGAAAGTCCGCTTCATAGAAAACATAGTCCTCTTCGTCTTGTCTTTTGACCACGATTGTCTTGAGAAATGTGTAGTCCCATTTAGACGCGAGAGTTACATGCTTAACAAAGAACGATCCTTTATCACTAAAACTTCATGTGTAGACTTTTGAACTGGCGACTTTTGTAGAAGATTCTTGATGTTCGGGCCAATGGTGAATCCCATACATTGCATCAATGTCATACTTCTCCACGCTGTTAGCAAACATATGAGAAGCCTTTTCTTCGATGTCTATGCGGTTGGAATATATGGTGCAGGGAGCGGAAGTGTCAGTGATGTAGCGTATTTCTTTGACGGATCGCTACCATGTAGAAGAAATTCCGTGTCTTTGTAGAACAAGTAGCGGAATGGAATCTTAGGTTGATCGGGTTGGCCAATGGTAGGTAGAGGTCTAGTCCGATGCATGTAGTATGGAGCCTTGTCTTTTCGGTGAAGTCAATGTTCGCCTGTGGTTGAGCCAATCGATGTTGTTAGACATGGCTCGTGCTATGTTTTCAAGATGATATTCAACTTCAATAGCACTTTTCGAAATGTCTTTGAGCGGTTGAAAAGCTTCATTCTTGATGCGTTTAACTCTGACTTGGTCATCTTCTTCACCCGAAACTTTTCTTGAAGTAATTTAGCATGCTCCAATGTTCGACCTTCTACCATATCTTGACCTTCAGGTAGGGAGGGAGTAGCATCAACAAGTGTAGAAAACCAGTCATATTCGGTGTCATCTTCGTCTAGCCATGAGACGACATTAGCCTTAGTCGTCTTCTTCTTCTTCTTTGGCCTAGATGAGGATGTTGGCTTCTTTGCTGTGTCGGGAGAGGTGGGTTGTTGTTGGGGCTCAGGGAGTTCCTGATCGTCACCACCAGTGTATTCGAAATGATCACCGGTTTTCTCTGTCTGAGGTGGTGACTTAGAATCCTGAGGTTTGTCAGCAGAAGAGCGTGGAGGAGATCGTGTGTCTGTTGGAGTCCTTTGGGGTGGTGGTGGCATAGAGGAGGGTTCACCAGACTTCTTTGGACGTTTAGGCTCCTTATCCTTATCCTTATCTTCATCGTCTCTTGGGCGCTTAGGCCTTCACCTTCTACCGCATCTTGTTTTGAGTTGGTATTCAAGCAATGCTTCAAGCAGTTTACCGTCGTCAGAGGTAAATGTTGCAGATCGTTTTGATATTTTCGTTACCAGCCTGGCAACCAATTCAGCATCGGAGAATACTATAGGATCAGTTGGGTTGATTGCTACGGTTAGAGGTGTTGATCTTATAGTTTGCTTAGCCAATTGCATGAGATTCAGATAGAGGTGTCTGTTGAACATTTCTCTTGTCACACCAGGAACAGTGTCGAGAAGGAACTTGTGAGTATATCCCTTAATCATCTCGTTCAGTTCCCCTTAGACATCACGTTGCATAAACTTCTGGATATACTCCCTTTCACTTGACATTTTGTCTATCTCATCATGTAGAAGATTGATCTTGTCGCGAGTTAATTGACTTTTGTTGGTTAAGTCTTTCTTCCCGACTTGCTTGACGGCATTGACAATCTTTGTCTTAGCAGGATATCCAAGAGTCGGTTGGTTTCTTCACCGACTTGGATGTGGATCCGGTTGTGCCTTTGGATAGTGGAAGTGAAGAGTGAGAAGACGAGTCTGATGATGATGAGACATGAGGAGACTCGGGGTCTTTCGGCGACTCGGATGTTTCTTCCTTGGAGTGTCTTTGGGCTATCTAGAAGAAAATCATCATAATCAACTTCGTCATCTTGTTCGGACTTAGCCAATTCTTGACCTTAATCCGGCTTCTTCATACGCTTTAGCTTGAGTGCGACCTCTTCATCGCTTTTTTCTTTCTCGGACTTCTCCTTTTCGGTTCCTCAAAGTCATAATTGATAGAATCCTCAAGCTGCCTTTGTTGTTGCTCAAGAGTGGTGGCACCAGTTTTCTTATCGGGTTGATTAACCGCATCAGGAATTGGTGTTGATTGGACTCCACCACTTGACCCTCCTGGGCCACGCATTTGTTGCTGTTCGAACTCTGTGGCAAGATGCTTGAGTATGAGGTTCTTCAATTTCTTCTGATAATCTCTTTCCTCATCAAATGGCTCTTCATATGAGCTTTTTTTTCATGCTCAAGCACTGGAGTTTTCCCTTTACCTTTATCGACTTTTGTGGGAGGTTTTGCTCTTTGTTTGAGTGTCATCTTTGCGCTTTGAGTAGATGACCTCTTCCTCGATTCAAGATCCTCGAACTTTCATCCATTAGCTTTTGTTGCGGTTCAGGCTTGGGAATAGGATGACATTTTTAGAGGGAGTTTTCCTTTTATTGGGCGGACTCCTCTTTGGAAACCTTCTAGTACTCTCAGTGCTCGTGATGCTTCCTGCACTGCCTCTCCGGTTTTCCTAGTAGGTGTACCGGAAGATTTTCATCAAGAAAACCTAGTTTGCCTTCATCAACCGCTACGGATACCTTTTGTATGAATAAAGTTGTTTGACCATATCGAAGAAGGTGATCCGCAACACCGCACCTTGTTTCTTTGTTGTTGATTCCTTAAATCGACCGTGAGTGTAGGTTCATACAATACGGAGTGATTGTTGGGGTCATTGAGTCTCGAGGAATATCAAGATTATACCCTAGAGCTCTTTGGATCAACAGTTTGGTATATCGATATATGGGATCTTGGTGCCAAGCTTTTGAGGAAAGACATCATGTCGTCTCATATCGAGCTTCAACTTCAATGTGTTTCATGTTGACCAAAGCCCAAAAGATCTGCAGTTCCATGAGCTTGGGATGCTCATAACCACTATCACGTCGTAAACGGATTTGCTAATCATAATGTAGAGGGTTCTCCATGGTGGGGAATATTCTTAAGATCCACGGATGAATGCTTTATGATTACCCTGCTGACTTCGTCATAGCCAATGTCGACCATGAATTGTAGAACGATCTCTTGATTGGTGTGGCATTGTATTGATTGGCTCGATGGCGGGAATAAGAAGAATAGCCCTTAAATGTCTTTGGTGTGATGGTGACTTGTTTGTGGTTGGCGTCACCGTCACAACATTTTGACCTTTGATCTTTCGCATTGTATGCCGAATTAGTGAATGTAGATTTTCGACCGTAGCGAGTTGGTGAGCATGTTACGATAAGGGTGATTCTTCGAATGTCTATAGCAATCGACAAGAAGACTCGGCGGTGAAACTATCAAAATCAACTCTAAGGTTGTTCTTTCCGATCTTCATCGGGTAACCATGAGCGAAGATATCTTCAACAGTGAGAACATTTGGTGCTTCCACATTTTGCATTTGAGCGTCCATGTCGTGATCTGAAAGATATTTAGCCAAAAGAACCAACATATCGAAAGACATTACGTTAGTCAACAGTTGATTTTATTGTCTATTTATTGAATGTGATATGTCAATGGTTGTTACGAGTCCAATGTCACTTGTTAGTCCAATAGTCCAAAGACGTCGTGATAAGTTTCGTGAGTTGATTAACTTTTGAGTTTTAAAGTCCAAGTTTTCACTTATTTTTCACAACTTATTAACCATTTAAGTTTATTAGTGATATTTTTGGTTTCGTGGCGTTATGATTTATTTATTTACAAGTTTGCACGCATAATAATTCATAATTTTGGTTAACACTAGGCTTAGGCGTAGGTTCTAAGTTTATGCGTAAACAGAAAGGTTATACGTGTAAGCATAAGCCTATGCGTAGGTTCTTGACTTACGCATAAGAGATATTACGCGTAGGAAAAGAGGGCCTTAGGCGTAAAGCTTACGCGTAAGCGTATATGGAACCTTACGCGTAAGGCTTACTCGTTAGAGTGAACCTTATGCGTAGAGGTTACTGTTTACGTATATCCTTCACAGGATACGCGTAGTCCCCATTGTAGAACCTTATCCTTAAAGGTTACGCGTAAGATTTCTCTAACGCATAACATTCTACGTGAAAGGTGATCCTTATGCGTAGATGTTCAAGTAACCTTGATTCTGAATTATTCACGCGTAGAATCCTGAAATAAAGTCACCATATCACCAAAATTAACATCTATATTCATTCCTTTTCAGATCTAATCATGAACACACTTTCAAGCAGTTATGCGTAGAAACTGGGTTACGCGTAGACTTTAAACCCTAATGTTCAATTTCTACGTGTAAGAGTTTTAGCCATAGGAATTACACCAAACTTTTTCTGGGATGTCTAAGAAGGCTAGTGAGTTGATTTATGCAAGTTTTAACATCAAAACCTAAGTGGATCAAAAATACCCATATTCTATGAACATAAACCCTAATATTCAATTTTAATGCAATTAGTGTTTCTGGGTAAGTTCTAAGCCTGGATTTGGTTAATTCAGCATGTGAACAACATCAAATAACTATCTTTTTAACCAGAAACATTCACATTTGAAAATACCCAAAAATTACGCATAAACCCTAATATTCAAAATCAATCAATTCGTGTTTCTGGGTGAGTATTAATGATAAAATTGGTATCATTGAGATTATACAAACGTTTTAACACAACCATTTTAACCACAAACACTAAAACTTGATTCGGTGTTCATACGCTTATGCGTAGAACACAAAATCATCCCTAGGTTAAAATCTAACCGTTGTCCGTTGGTTTTCAAAACGATTCAAAACCAATGTTTATAATCATGTTAAAAACATCAAAACACTTACAAAATGATGATCAGAAACACGGATTGGTCGATTGTATGTTAGGCGTAGGATATGGGTTGGTGGATATTAAATGTAGTGAAGTTAATGTGGTTTATGAAATTAGGTGAGGTATTTTGTTAAAAATACTTTGAGCTTTTGACACATTCAGTCCCTCCATCTTAACCATTTATATTCAACGCCCATAACTTCCATTTTGGTTACCAAACAAATGATATTTTGGAAAGAATCTTGACGACACTTCCCCTCGACTTAAGAAATAATGAAATTTTATAAATTTGAGTCCGAGGAGTGTCGGTAACCAGAAATGTGACCACCATTATTTAAAGAAACAACCAGGATGTGGTAACATGCAAGTACAAGATTTTATGAAACCGAAAAATATTTGCTTTCTCCCCCTCAACACTTGACCGATAAAATACTGAATTTTGAAATATTATAGTGTTGACGGAAGATTTGTACTTGCCATGTTAAAAGAAATGTAGATAGAAGAATATACATTGTTTTATCGATTTTATATTTTTGTATTTTGTTTTTGAAAAATATTTACAAAAGAGGTTTTGGTGTTTGACTGGTTTTAAGAATGTTTTAAAAGTTCATCCAGTTCCTCTGAAGTCAAACCATCCAGTTCCAAGAAAGAATGTGAGTTCACCCATCATTGACATTTCAAAATGTTTTGTCATTAGTTTTGCAAAAGCATTTGAGTATTTGAAATGTGTTGACCCAAAAATGATGTCATCCACATAGATTTGAACGATTAAGATATGAGCCCTGTGATATTGTATGAAAAGTGTGGGGTCGACCGAACCTTTGGTGAAATTATTGGCAATGAGGAAGGATGATAACTTATCGTACCATGCCCGAGGAGCTTGTTTGAGTCCGTAGAGAGCTTTGTTCAATTTCTAAACGTGGTTCGGGAACTCTGAATCAACGAATCCTTACGGTGGTGACATATTGTTTCTTTCGGTTGACCATTTAGAAAAGCGTTTGACGTCCATCCGAAAGACCGTTATATTCATATGAGTGCGAACGCCGAAATATCCGAACGACCTCAAGGCGAGCAACCGAGCGAATGATTCTTCAAAGTCAATACCTCTTCTTGTCTATAACCCTTAGCCACCGACGTGACTTATTTACGACACGTTCCTTGACATCTAATTTGTTTTCCAAATCCATTTGAGACCAATAGCGTAGACCCTGTTGGTCTTTCAACCGTTCCCATACTTCAAGACGTTTAAACCGATTGAGTTCTTCCGCATGGATTCAATTCGATTGTCTTTGGTCATTGCGTCTTTAATATTTTTAGGTTCGATTAGCGACGGTGAGTGCATAAATGCAATGTTCACCATCTGTGTGAAGACGTTGTCTTGTTACGACTGGTTGATTCGGGTTACCAATAATATTCTCTAGAGGATGGTCTTTTGTCCAACGATGTATGGAAGGTTGATGTTGATATACATTCTGCAGATTGGGAGGACTCAAATGGCTTGTAGATGACTCAACAACATCGTGTGCAACAGTTTCATCAGCAAACGGGTTGAAGAACGCATTTGGATCAAAATCTGCAGGTGGGGGTACTTCATTGTTCAGAACATCATTAGTTGGTTCAGCGTCGTTGGATGCAGTTTATTCAACTGTTGTTGTAGAGTCAACTGGTGGTGCTTTTTCAACGATGGTTGTTGTAGCGGTGTATCGGTATTGGAATATGATCGGGTTGAGCGGTGAAACATTGGATACACCGAGCACGTTCATCAATATCATCACTAAAAGATGAGCAAATAGCTTTTCCATTTGTTGTGAGTAAGTTGGGGTTCGGTGATGATGGGGTTTGGGGAAGTTTAAGCGGTTGTGACCGGGTTCCAAGTTTATTATGCTCGGAAGCTATTTCGATAAGCTCATCGAAATTTGCATGAATCGTTTCCATAACCTGCTTTGTCTGACGATTCGGATCCGAAACCCTTATAATTTTCACAATATCCTATAAAGACTCCAATGTCGACTTTGGCTTTGAGCTTACCAAAGTTATCACGATCATTATTCGGATAACAAAGAGATCCAAATACATGAAAGTGTTTGAGGTTCGGTTTATGGTTGTGGATAAGCTCATAAGGTGTTTTGTTGTGGCGCCTAGTAATCATTGGCGATTACGAGTGTAGCATGCGATTGACACGACTTGACCCTTAAGTAATCCGGAAGTTTAGCATTAATTAACATCGTTCTTGCGACTTCCACTAACGTGCGGTTTCGTCTTTCAACAACTCCGTTTTGTTCGGTGTACGTGCAATAGATGTTTGATGCTCAATTCCCACTTTCTCATAAAATGCACGATGATTTTGATTCACAAATTCGGTTCCTTTATGCGATACGATTTGTCCGACGGTGTTCGGGAGTGAACTTGAATTTTCATGAGAAAAGTGATGATCATCGTGGAGCTTGATCTTTACTTCAAGAAAGTAGACCCAAGTCCATCTTGAGTAGTCATCGACAATTACCAAGATGTAGCGTTTGCCATTAATCGTTTGCACGCCGCATTGGGCCACACAAATCCGCGTGAAGAAGATGAAGCACATCTTTGAGAGTCGTGTTCCATCTTTGAAGGAAAGTGAGCACGAGTGCTTTTCCCTTGTTCACATCTTCGAGCATAGGTGATCTTTAGAATATCGGAATCTCGGGAGACCTTCAACTAGTTTGTATCGAGCAAGGTTGGTTATGGTTTGAAAGTTTAAATGTGAGAGACGGTGCCATAGCCAAGATTTTGTTGATGTTGCCTTTGAAAGTAGAGCGGATGGGAGATGAAGCAATCATGTCTTGCATGGAGATAGTGTAGAGACTTGAATTGCAGTACCGGACATAAGATCATTTCCTTGTAGATCACGAATGAAACAAGTTTTCTCCCGAAAAGCAACTTCCAAATCTCCATCACGAATTGACCCATCGAGAAGAGATTGTGACCGAGGCCTTCCACATAATAAACCCCGCTAATTTCAATGTCGCCATTGATGTAATCTCCGTAGCCCTTGATAGTCTGAAGTGATCATTCTCGAATCGACGGTGCCAATGAACTTTGCAATAAAGTTTGATAATGACTTGATATTTCTGTCATATGTCGGGAACATCCGTTATCAACAACCCAAAGGATGATCAGATCACACTGCATTACACACATCGACACGGATGGAATAGAAGTAGATGTGGAACCCAAGAGTTAGAGGGTTCGAGCGATTATAGTAGAAATACACACATCAATGATTTTAGGTATCCATTTAAATCCTAGTGTATTATGTATCCATTTCGCCATCTCCAACTAGTCTTTGCTTTAGTCTTAGTGAATGCACTAGGTGGTACTACGTTCATGGAGGTGATAATGGAGCTACGGGGACATCAATGAGTTTCTTAGAATCTAAAGAGGCGGTTTACCAAGCACGGACTTAGAAGCATTAGTGGGCCTAGAGGTATTCCGTTTCGAGGATTCCGTAAGCGAGACAAGATAGCTTTAGCAACACATTTATCATGACAATCGAAAGCATACTTTTACGACATATAACACAAGAAGCTTGGACTTAATATCAAAAGTACTTAAAGGTTCGATTCGTTACATCACTTTTTCCATTACATTTGTCGGGGCTTAATATCTAAAGTGGGTGCAACTTGGGTCTTATTCAAAGTCCTAGGGTGTTCTTCTACTTGACATTCTTTATTGTTCTTTTCTTAGGTCGCAACTTCCTATTCTTCCTTGTATTGCTCCTAGGCTGTGAAGTGCGGACGTTGGGAAAAGAGGCAATTATTCCTGTTTCAGTAGAGGGAAGCACATTAGTATCTCGTGGTTTGTCAGTAGGCATTCTAGTGTCACTTTTTCTAAGTGTTACAGGTGCAAGTTTTTTAATGTTGCTAAGCTGAACTTGTTCATACTTTCCTAACTTCTCTGTTAACACAATGATAGTGTGCAACAAATCTTGATTTTCAGAACGAAGGTTTCCATAAACATTTGTAACTTCTTTAGTGTGTGCAAGATAATGATCAAGCTCGTTTGATGCTTCATCACGAGTCTGTTTGAGTAAATCAAATATGACACCATATTCCTTTTTAACTTTTGCAAGTTCTTCTTCATATTTTGAGATTTGACATTTCAAAGACGCGTTTTGATCATCCAGTTGCTCAATTTTAGGATCAAAAGATTTTGAACGCAACTGGGTGATTTTGTTTTGCAGAGCAAGTTCACGAATTTGACAATCTTTTTGACACCATGGAAGACGACGTTTTGCATTTGAAATTTCGTTTAACAATCATTTTCAACTTTTAAAGACTTGATCTGATGCACATTATCAGTATTCTCAACAATTTCAACAGAATCAGCAGAGATATAATCAAATGCATATGGCAAAGAATGCAATAACACAACATTATGGATATCAGCACATATGACATTTTCCAAGAGTCGATCAACATTTTTTCGTAACATTTTCTTTTTACGTTTTGTATTTGAAATAGATGTTTCTATTTTCTCGAAAACGATTTTCATCAATCCAAGTTCCTTATGAAATTCCCTTTCCCAATACAATGCACAATTTTTCAAAATTTTAACATGGGGTAAAATTCTTTTCTAAAAAATATCTCTTTGTTCTCGCGCCTGAGGCGATTGAAAATGTTCAACTTTTATTTCAGAATGAAATTCAATCTCACGTTCTAAAATTTTGAGGTCAGAAGTGAAAATGTCAAAATATCTAAGAATTTGACAATTTTCGGGTTTTGAATTTACTTCACTGAGTGAAGGTAAAGGACCATAAATTTGTGCATAATTTGGTTGGGGAGCAACATTAGAAGACTCAGACATAGGTGTGATAACCCGAGGTGTGTTAGAAGAATCCTTTTGTGTGACGAAAGTGACGACTTTTGAATAGTTAAATGGTTGTTATAAACAACATTTTCTAATTTTGATCGACTCGCCGTCTTACGCATCTAATTCCTCTTGACGATGATATTCAACAACACTCATAAGAATCATCAATTTTGTATTACACTAGAAACTTCGAGATTTGGTTTGAATGCTTTGTTTGAAAGCGATGGTTTATGTCGGCAAGATTCGGTCCATATCCATTTGGATTGGGTTTTAAAGTAAACTTTTGAATAGTTGTGATTGATTCACCATGTTTATAAACAACATTTGAAACTCTTTGAGTTTGTTTTGTGTCGACAATTTCTTCAAGATGGTCATCTATTCGCTTCGTAGAATGCTTTTTGTACGCAGAGAACTGCTTTTGACAAGTTAACAACTCATTACCAGCTTTTGAGTTTCCAAAGTAAGGCGTTAAGTTGTTTTTATGTTCATGTTTCGATTGTTCTATTTGAGACAACAAAGCGGTCTTCGATGCGGCTAGATCACTTAATCTGTCATTCTAATGATTTTTCGTTTTGGTGTGATTTAGCAAAAGCGACTTCAAAACCTTGTTCACGTTTTCTTGAGTTTTGAAAAATTGAGTTGCCTTTTAAGCATTCAATATCCACAGTTAACGATGCATTTTTTTGTGTAATTGCCGATTAAGTGCACAACATTCTTCCATTCGGGATTTTTGGTCTTTAAGTAAAAGATCAACATCTGGATTACGCAAAGGTTCAGCGTGTTCAACGTGAGTCACAACATGATCACTATTCAGATCCTCAAGTATGACCACGGGGTCAATTTGAGTATCAAAGGTAAACATAAGGTCATCTTGATCATCAAATGTAACTACGGGGTCTAGTTGAGAATCGTCAGAATGAGATGTGGACGACTCATGTTGAACATTCTGAGCCTTGTCAGATTCAGATGTTGGTTGAGATATTAGATCGATGATGAAGATGGTTTGTTGGGCACGAGACAAGCCATCGATGTCATACACTGGGCTGTGTCACTCATGTGGAGAGCTTGCATTTGTGCCATCAACATCACTCTGCATTAGCTCGCAAGTCCTCCATATCATCATCCGAGTCGCATCGCCATAAAGCTCTATTCTTTGGTTGTGAGGTTCCACCGACTTCATCCTTAAGAGCCAAAAGTAAAGCCTCCTTGTGATAAGCACGCCTCTAGTCCTCGGCTTTGGGCATGCATTAGCAGTGACCCTTCTCATTACAGTTGTAGCGGCGAAGACCATTCATCCTATTCGAGCATTCCCTGTTCAACCACTTGAGCTCTCGTTGTTGTGGAGCACCCATGTTATTCCTTCCCATAGCATTAAACCCTTGACCACCTCCCATTTGATGACCATAACCACGATTATGAACTTCAACACGTCCATTGTTTACAACAGCCTGATTCCTTGTGTTTGATGAGGAGCGAATGCAATTGTTGGATTTGTTTGTATACCGGCCGAAGGCTTTAGCAATCATAACAAATCCTTGTTGCAATGCATCGAAAGCATCGGAGTCCTCATTAGCTTCAGTGTAAAGTGCTTGATCATTGTTGTTGTTGTATGGAACCAATTGAGTTTGTTGAGATTGTAGTTGTGACGGATCATATGGTGTAATTGTTGCAGTTGGTTGAGGAGCGGGTTGAGGAGGATAACTAGTTTGAGCCCACAAAGCAAGTTGTTGATTGTCCAGGAGTGACGGTGGGGCCGGAGTCCACGGATAGTCCTTTCTTTGTCAACTTCTTTTGGTGTGGCTTCAAATAGTCGTACAACAATCCGTATGTAGCATGATGAAGATTCTTCGCAGCGGATGAAAATGGCATATTTTCCCACTCGGGACCAAGACTACTTAGGAACTTAGTGTTATGACAATTCTTGGCATGATGATGTTGTGTTTGTCCAAGTCATTGATGATGTCGAGAATCGATGATGATATGACTCTAATGTCTCTCGGGTTCAATCATGAAGTGTTCATAAGCCAAGTAAATTTTGGATTCCATGTCTTCTTGATTAAGTTCGATTGCCTTCCATAAGAAGATGAATATGTTCCACATTTTCTTAGCGATCTTTTGAGCATCAACACTTGAAGAATCGGATTGGGTAATCCTAAAAGGATATATTGCATTACTAGCTCATCGACTTGAAATGTAAAAGTTCATCACCGAATGGTCGTGACAGTTGCAATGTTTGTGAGATCATCTCTTGGTGGAATAGCATTTGGATCTCAAGATTGTAACGACAATAGGCATCTGAAATGGTCCTTCCAAGATGACCTTCTTTAAGAACTTTCCATGTGGCTTCTTTAGATCACAAAACCTAAAGAACCTAATCACCCATTGATCATAGTTTTCGGGAGTGAGCATTGGAGGTCTATCAAGTGATCCTGCCTCATGAATGGATTGTTGGCTACTTAAAGCTTCACACATCTTTGCAAACCAAGAAGGTTCCTTCATAGTATTCCTGGATGGATGTTGATTGTAAACGTTTGTGTAAGGTTGTACTTGAAGACTAGGTGGTGGTTGAACCATTTGAGGTGGAATTGCTCCTTGTTGTGGATAATGTTGTTCGTTGAATTGTTGTTGATAAATTTGTTGTTGTTGATTGAATTGTTGATGTTGTGGACTGAGTTGTTGTTGTTGTTGTTGTTGATTATACGTGTAAGGAAAGTAATTAGAGTATGGTGGTTGAGACATGTTGAAAACTTGTGTTGTAAGATGGATATTTGTAGTCGAATGAAACATTTGTTGATGAAGTGTCCTTAGGCGTAGAAACCAAGTATAGGCAAAGAAATGCTTAGACGTAAAATACCAAACTTACGCGTAAATGCAATAGCTACGCGTAGGATTAGCTTACGCGTAAGAATTGAAAAACACTAAGATTAGGCGTAAACTGAAAGTTAGACGTAGAAAACTTATGCGTAGGATTAGCTTATGCGTAAGACAAGGCTTAGGCGTAAGAAAAATCTTAGGCGTAAGGAGTTCTACGCATAAGTTTGAGCTTATGCGTAAAATTAGGGTTTTGCCCAAAAAAATCCTTTACACTATCACAGTGTAAATGATATCCAAAGTCGAAGTGTTTTCAGGCTTATCTAAGCAAGAAAACACTGAGTAAACCAAAAAAACTGAAGATCAAACCACGGATTTCTTACGCGTAACTCTAGGGTTTTGTTACGCGTAGGATTTTCCAAAATTGAGATTTTAGCCCAAAGTGTTTCTAAACCAGATTTTTGTGATGAAACAGCTTCAATATCACCAAAATAACACAAAAGTGTGAAACTTGATGATCCAAAACTTATACACACGTTACGCGTAGAACTGAACACACGTAGAAAACCAAGCTTAAAAACAATGAATTACTCGTAAAGTTTGAAACTTTTTGCCAAAAACTGAAATTTTAATACTTAAAAACCTTGAAAGTACAAGAATCTTGAATTGGAAAGTGTAAAAAATGAGTTTTTATACGTGACAAAGTTGATAAACCGTAACTTACGCGTAACACTAAAAACTTCAAAAAAAAATCTTTTCACCCAACTATTTGGCGATTGATACCACTGTTAGGTCACTATGTATGTAACACAAGCCTCAATATGTAAGAAAGAAAGATAAGATGATCGGTTGAACAATAACAAACACACACGTATGCTAATATGAAGAGTTATGCGTAGAGTATGAAATGAAATGAACAACCAACCCTCAAGTGAGGGTTTACAAGGATTATTTATAGGGCAAGGAGCTAGGGCAACACTAATAGCATCCTTCCCTTCTTATGGGCTTGGACCAAGGCTTATGGGCCTTCTACACTAGCCTTAGCTTAATAATAAACATAAAGGCCTAATTAAGCTAACTATTACATATTAATCACTAACACTTGTAATCTAGTTTAGGAGTGATTCCAACAATAATGAGTGAGGATACTCAATGATGGTATTGGGTTAATAAGTGGACTTTTGAGAATGTAACTAAGTGTTTGAGGAAGATACTTTTTGATTTGGGAATGATAAATGATAGCAATTGATACTAGAGATCAGATGATGATTTAAGAGAAATTTGAAAAATTCTTAAAAAAATAAAAAGAAATGAAAAACTAGTTTTAAGCCTATTTTAAGGTAAGGATGACTAAAATCAATTTGCTAAAATTGAGAGAAATATCAAGCTAAGTGTTTTGAGATGCGAGGAACAATGTGTGAGCATTGGAGCGGAAATATGGTGAGTTTTGGTGAGTTGATAAATCAAAAGCACTTTGAATTTGATCCTAAGTTAGCTACGGGTGAGTGTGAGACCTACTGAGCTTGAGGAAGAATTAAGTAGTCTTAAAGAGTCATGTTTAGCTTCAATGATGTGATCTAGGGGACAGGTTTGATGTAAAATGATCTGTATCTGATATTCGTTTGCCCTGATCCCACGGTTCTCTCGTATAATTATAGTTTGTGGTATCATTTTCCAAGTGTATATGAAACTATTTACGCATAAAAATCACTAATAAAGAAACATGGGTGAAAGGTTACACTCACTTAATATATAAAGTTTGGAGCCCAATTGAAGGTGGATCTATCATCAATGGATAATTTTGTTAAAGGGTAAAAACCAAAAACAAGCATCACATACATATGTTCATGATTCATTATAGAACTGAAGAACATATGAAACAAAGTGTCCTCTAATCTTATAGTCACAATTGAAGAGTTTGTATACTGTTAAAAATAAAAATGTGATTTTTAATGTCATTTTTTGACGGTGATCGTAAATAAATTAATACTGAAATTTGAATAGTTTGAAATTTTGACACAAATCTATATCTATATCTATACTACTTATAATGGAGGGATGACCATCTCTCCTAAAATTTTTTAAGATGTCATTAATGTGTTTTTTAAGCATTACAATTTTTAATTCATAATGTACACAAATAAATTGCTTTTACTAATTTATCTTCCACAATATTTTAATGCTTCATTTATTATTTCTTTTTGAATTAGTTTAGTTTTAATGCAAAAATGCACATATAAATGAATGTGATTTTAAAATACATGCAAAACTACAAAGTTTCAAAACTATTATTATATCGTAAGAGTGTTTCGAGAACCAATCTAAATAAATTTTGAATAATTTTAAATAAAATTAACCACAAAAGTAAAAAACGGTTTTTTGTAAAGGTCGGGACAATTTTTTTAAGACAAATGATGCAAAGATGTAAATTCACAAGTGATAATTTATTTGATTTTATACATATTACACATATCTATGCTACTTATAATGGAGGGATGACCATATCTCCTAAAATTTTTTAAGATATCATTAATATGTTTTTTAAGCATTACAATTTTTAATGCATAATGTACACAATAAATTGCTTTTACTAATTTATCTTCCACAATATTTTAATGCTTCATTTATTATTTCTTTTTGAATTAGTTTAGTTTTAATGCAAAAATGCACATATAAATGAATATGATTTTAAAATGCATGCAAAACTACAATGTTCCAAATCTATTATTATATCGTAAGAGTGTTTCGAGAAACAATCTAAATAAATTTTGAATTATTTTAAATAAAATTAACCACAAAAGTAAAAAACGGTTTTTTGTAAAGGTCGGGACAATTTTTTAAGACAAATGATACAAATGTGCAAAGTGCTAAGTGCTAATTCAATGATTAATATATTAGTGTATTAATTATTATACTTTTCATGGATAACTCTAAATGATTGCTTAAACATGTAAGTTTTCTTTACATTATAAGCATTCTTTTATTTATATCTTTTATCTATGTGGGACAAGTGTTATAAACAACATTAATGATTCAAACATTTTTTCATAAATATATACTTTACAAGATGTATACATTATAAGTACTCTTTTATTTATATATTTTTATCTATATGGGACAAATGTAATAAACATTATTAATGATACAAACATGTTCAAAAATATATATATATTTCATAAAAAAAATGTTTCTACTTACTTGTGACTACGGACCACTATCAACTAATTTGACCAAAACCCCATAACATTATTGACTACCGCAACGCAAAATCACGCCACTTTCAATTGTTTTTATATGAATTAGTTTGATATTATCCATCACTTTTTTTAAATTTACTCAAGCTCATTATGTTTTCGCTATTGGTAAAGTTATTGTAAGAGAAAACATAAAATTAAAAACATTTTTTGCCGAAAATTTTATTACTTGATACCCGCCATTGCAACACGCGGGTACCCTACTATATTATTTTAAAGATTTGACATATGTGACATGAAACTTTTGGCATCCGCAAATTTATCGTCACATAAAACGTTTAAGATTATAAAGCATGGTGTATTGAAAATTCTTATTTCAGGGTATCCGTCGCCGCATCGCGCGGGTACCCTGCTAGTAAAACAAAATAAACTTTCGTATTGAATCATTTATTTTGGAAGCTCATTGGAGAAAATTTCATTTGTTTACCTTTATTTTGATGTTTATCAATGGATAAATCCCCACCATCTATCTATTTTGATTTAATTGTGGGGATTAACCTAAAATTTAATATACTTAACCTTAATTCTCCCAACTATATAAAGCCCTTTTTTCTTCTTTTTTTTTTTTCATTCGCTTCATTTTATTCACACAATTACTGTGTGTTTTCCTCTCAATCTGCTCTCATCATTTCTCTCCAAAAATATAGTTATTCCAATCAACTATTACCGTTTGATCATCACCATCACCATGACCATTCCAATCACCATCACCATTCCGATCATGATCTCATTATCACCTCCCGATCATATCATCCTTTTTTAATGCTTTTGTCTTTTTATTTTCTACAACTTTCTTCTTGCCAGCTTTATGACTATCCCCTCTTTTTGTCTTCTTTTCCACTTCATTCTTTTTAGTTTGCAGATTCTTCTTCTTTATTCCTCTTCTTCTTTTTCTGCAACTGTCTTTGCTTTCTTACATACAGTCTCTGTTGTCAGTTCAACAGTTACTGTTGGTGGTGTTGGTGGTTGTAGAACCTGTTACATCACATGTGCTATCACAAATGTTTCTTTCAGTATTTGTTGGTGGTGTATTTGTTTCTGTTTTTGTTCTTCGTGTTTTCTAAGCTTAAATGTCTAGCAGCGGATTTTGTTAATTTGCTTGGTATTGTTAGTGTTGTCGGTGACGATGTTGTTTCTTTGTTCACTTCTTCAGTTTGACTTGGTTGTTTTTTCACGAAAGTCTTTTTCCTTTCACCTTCAACCCCTGCTTTTTTGCTTCTTGATAGTTCTCAGTTTTATATTCAAATCTGCATAAAATATATACCATGTTAGTGAATGAATAGTTCATTGTTTTTTAATATCATACGTGATATATAAACTGAATAAGTATACGTCATCAAATATCATAGGTGATATACTACTAGCAAGCAATCATTACAACTGTTGTATCACAGGTGATATACTCCCAATAAGCAATCATTACAACTGTTGTATCACAGGTGATATACTACAAATAAGCAATCGTTGCAACTGTTGTATCATAGGTGATATACTAACAATAAGCAATCATTGAAACTGTTGTATCATAACTGATATACTACCAACTAATACTAGAGTCAAATACAGCTTTTAAACATATCGAAGCATTGCCCAATCTATCCATTATGCACATATATCTACCACAAATCTAACAAAATCATGTTACAGTCACAATATTTATTTTAGCCTATTAAGTCTCTCATATTATCACAATAATCTTCTAACTTTTACAACAATCCCTCAATAAACTACTAAAATCTACAAAAACAGCAAAGTGTTCATACTGTAGAATAAATATCCGTGTTTTTAAGGATACAATTATAACATTCTACTGAATGTGTATGTATCACTGTTGATATAACACATAAGCTAAATGTTAAATCAAGTACGCCGCATACATTCAGGGTTTTATCACAGTTAATTCTTCTAAAGGAGACATGCTTATACGTTACAATATACCTTTACTTTTATGAATCTGTTAGGATTTAGTAAATCTAGTTATTAAAGAGTCGGTCACCTTAAGTATATGTAATCGTTAGAAAGCTCGTAGTCGTAGATTAGTTAATGTTTAGTAGTATTTAGTTAACTAACACCGTGGAGGATGACGGGTCTTTACCCACTGTATGCACGATCCATGACCGTAGGTGGCGATTTGTAATATTATAAATACTCTCTACCTCCCAAGGTAGAGAGTTGGAGCTCATAATAATACTTTTATTTTCTCTTACTAAGTTCCCAAACCTCTAACTCTTTCTCTCTCTAAAACCTCATCTTGTACGCCTACTTGTGTTTATGATATGATGTGTTTGTGAAATCTAATATTTTACAAATGGTATCAAGAGCCATGGTTTGATCATCTCTCTTATATATCCTTGGATTTCTAGTGGTTTTAGATGGTTTTTGAGTTTGAAAAAGTTTAGTGGTTTTTGCATCATTTGGATCATTTCTAGTGTTAAAGTTTGAATTTTGGGTTTACTTTTGTGTTAAGAATCATTGTAAGTGCTTGGGTTTTGATTTGGTAAGCTTGAATCAACGTGGTTGAGCTTGTTTTGGATTGAAAAGTGTGTTTTGAAGTTTTTCTTGCTAGCGACTTGGTTCTCATAGTGTTTTTCATCGTAGCGACTTGCTTCAAGAAAAGGTAGCGAGTTGTAGTGTTAGTTGTTAGCGATTTGGTCCTAGCGACTTGTCATTGAGATGTCGACAAACAAGACAACTTAGTGGAATTCTCCACTATGGCTAGCGACTTGGTGAAGTTAGCGACTTGCTTTCAATTTTGTTAGCGACTTGTACTTAGTATTCTTAGCGACTTGGTGTTAGCGACTTGGACCTTAGCGAGTTGCTCTTTAGCGACTTGACTGTGTAGCGACTTGGTGCTTTAGCGACTTATGTCCAGCGACTTGGGTCTTAGCGACTTGGTTCACAGGAAATTGAGATCTTGGTGAGTTTCTACTTAGCGACTTGGTGATTAGCGACTTGGTTCAAGAATTCGTAGCGACTTGGTTGATTTTTGTTTGTAATACGGTTTTCTCTTGATTTAGTAAAATCCCGTAGAAGAATCTATTTCCGGTTTAATCATAGAGTTATAAAATCCGTGTAATCTGTTAACATGTCTACCAACGATTTACAATTATCTCCATTCTTTGGGGATGTTCAAGGTGGTTCAGATACTCGTCCACCTATGCTTAATGAATCGACTACGACTCTTGGGCTCAACGAATCGATTGTCTTGTCTTGGAAAGGAAAATGGGGTCAACATTCTCAAATCCATTGATGAAGGACCTTATCGATTGAGACTACAAGAGACTTAATTAATACAAATTGCAGATGGAACAATGATCTATGGATTAGATGCGGACCAAAGACGTATGATGAGCTCAATGATAAGGAGAAAAGAGATTCGATGTCGACATCGTGGCTTCTAACATTATACTTGTGGTCTTCCAAAGGATATCTATAAGCTTATCAATCACAACACTGAAGCCAAGGCGGTTTGGGATAATGTCAAGATGCTTCTCTCGTGTTCAATTAACTAAGGAAGATAGAGAATCACAACCGTATGATGAGTTTGAGCAATTCAAGATGAAGCCGAAGAAGGTGTCTATGAGTATTACGTGAGATTCCACAAGCTTGTGAATGATATGAGGAATATCAAAATGACCATGCCAAATATTCAATTTGAATTCAAAGTTTGTGAACAACATGAATCCCGAATGGCATAAGTTTGTCACCTCTGTGAAGCTAACAAAAGGATTGAATAACACCAAATATGAGCGATTTTATGCATTCCTTCTTGTAATGAGAGACATGCTATGTTTGAAAAAGGATTCTTGAGCAGTTCAAAACCAACCAGGGAGAAACAAGTTCGTCAAATGAATCTCTGACTTTTTACACCAATGTTGGAATTACCACCAAAGCTTCTCAAGTCATACCCATGGGTAATGGTAATTACAAGCTCATCTCGATCCAAAGATATAAGCCTCCCGACCCAAACACATTCATGGAAAACTTCATCAATCAACTGTCTCTCATGGTTAGTCAAAACATGAACTCTCCCACACACCAACAATAACCTCGTAACAACATCCAATCCACACAATCAAGCTACCATCCGAGATGGGAAGGTTATGGTGCAACCAGTTCAAGAAAGGCGGTATGAGCAGGAAGAGGTGGAGTTGGTAGAGGATATGTGGCAAATCGTAATCGTGGAAGGAATCCAAATCGTGGTCAAGCTAAGCCAATTAAGTGCTACAACTGTGGTGGTGATGGACACATAGCAAGGAACCGCACTTCCAAAACGCCTCAAAATGCAGAGTACTTCAAAGACAAGATGTTACTTGTGCAAGCTCGGGATAACGGAGTCTGTGTTGGATGAAGAGGAGTCTGTTGTTTCTTCTTGAGGGCAATGCCAAGACATATGATGCGATGTGGATGAGCAACCAATTCGTGAGATAGGTCATAATCATCGAATGCCTTTCAAGTCGCCGATCGTGATGCATACGACTATGACGTTGATGATGAACCCACCGCAGACAATTTTCATGGCTAGCATTTCTCCAATGGTCTCTCCAAAGGTCCCTCACCACATCAAGTGGTCCATCCAAAGAATCAATCATCTCGAGGTATTAAAACTATACGATGATGTTGATGAGCAAAAGATACATGACAAAGTACAATCAATCGAAACTTTTGAGTCGATATTGAAAATATGGGTAATATCAATGTTGTCACATATGATCAATATGTTAAACAAAGTGAAAGTGACAACGTATCAAGTGATGCATCTTCTGCAGTTAATGATGACTATATTTTTGATGAATACACCGCATGTGCCCATGATGATTCTCATATTTCAACTAAATGCCTATAAAGAACAAGTTGCTATTTATGAACAACGTGCTAAGTTTGAGTTAACCACCCGTGAGCGTGAAATGGATGACCAAATGCATAATTATTAGAAAAGTAATTTTAGAGAAGAAGTCTTAAAACAAGAGTTAAACTCCTTACAAGAAAAGCTTTCTAAAATCAAGCAAAAGCAAGAGCTTCAAGATAATGTTAAAGTGCTTAAACAAGAATTTAATGCTAAGAAATCAAAACTTTTGAATGACTTTTCAAATCTAAAACTTTGAAAAACAAGCTTGAAAATAAGTTGTACGTACAAGGAACACCATTAAGATCGCTCACATGATAACTAAGCATAGAGTCTTAAGCGATAAGCACATACCCCATTATAAAGGAATCCAACCCCGAGTATGGTAAGAAAGCAAAAGTCGCTCAAAATGTAATCTATGATGGCAATGAGATTCTTAAACCTAGCGAAACCTAGTTGCATTGAGTGCATCGAGGAAGATAGAAAATTAGATGATGCATCTAGGAGAAAATGGATATGAAGCTTAACGATCCTGCGTGTAAAGATAATAACATAACGATCAAACCCCATGATTACACTAAGGAAAATTGGATATCCTTAAACAAGTTTAAGGCTCGACTCTATTAACCCCCGAACAAGTGTTCGGAAAAGGATATGGATATGCAAAAGCTAAAATCTTGTTGAAAGAATCCCCTAGTAGGAAATTGCCTCAAGCAATGTGTATCCTCCTAATACACCAATGCATTTAGTTCCTAGATCTATTGCCACTAATAGCAAGACCTTGATCACTGTATGTTGTTTATCACCGTTTGTTGATTTTGAGAAAAGCGTAAGAAGAGAATCACACCTACTGGGGATAACCGAGGGGAAAGGGTTTTGAGCAAACTAAAGAATGTTATTTAAGCGAGGTCATGCCTTTCTTTAAACAATTAAAAGGTCAATTTGAGAGTCTTCAAAGGGATAAATTCGATATTAAAGAAATGGAAAAGGAATTTGATGCAATGATAGTTGAGGTCAATGATTATGAACAGGAACTCAAATATAATGAAGTTGAAAGGATGAACTTGCATATCTTAAATGAGAATTTGATTTCGAGTTGTGTTGCTCAAGATGTGTTTTATATTGTTACTACGCACTCTATTACTGCTTCTCGATTTCATGAATTATCTATTGCATTGAAAGTTTCCCATGATCGTGTCATTGAGCTTGAAAACAAAAACTCATAACTAAATGAGAAAATTGATCAGGATGATCACGATAATTTGGTAAAACATCTTTCTAAACTAGAAGTTGAACATTTTGATTTACAACTAAAATATCAACATCTCAAAGAAAATGTCAAAACCTCAAATATCAAGACATCCTCGATGTTCCGAGTTTGATGCGCTTTTCGGATAAACAAACGTGACGAATGATTCAAGCTCATTGTAACACGATCGAGAAAGTTGAAAGCCCAAATTTCTCAATTAAAGGGTGAAAAGAACAATGTGACAGGCTCCCAAATGCCTCCTCCTTTAGATTCTTAGTAGTCTCAAACTTTTCATCTTCAAAACTTGGAATTAAAGGGTGAAAAGAACAATGTGACTGGCTCCCAAATGCCTCCTCCTTTAGATTCTCAGTAGTCTCAAACTTTTCATCTTCAAAACTTGGTTAATGCTTTACAAAAGGAAAACGAGAGTTTTCTAGAAGAAAATGAAAAAGTTAAACGACACTTTAAAGAGTTATATGATTCAATGAAAGTCACTCGTGACAAAAACAACGAAAAAATAACTTCTTTACAAAAATAAATTGAGAATCTAAGGAGTCAGAAAAAAGGGAAACTACCACTTGTCTTTAATAAGAATGTTGCATCAAAGTCATCCTCAGACTGAAAATATATTGTGACTATTAAATACATTCCTCCTCATCTTAGGAATAATGAACTTGTGTTTCATAACTATTTTGCTCACCTTAAGGATAGTCTAGAATGTCTCCGTGAGATAGTGGAAGAGGATTTCATAAATAAGCCTCTTTATAGAGAAATTAGGTTTGCTTGCATTCAGGCCAAACGATCTCAGGAGCTGCTAGAATGTTTAATAGCAACATGTCCTAAATCCATAGGTGCGAAAGGTAAAGCTGTGATGCCTTGTTCTATGCCTTGTGCCAAGTATACAAACCATTCTATGCCCAGTAATATGAAAGTGAACTCTAAAATGCCTTCTAGTAGTTCAGATCCTTGCACGTCTAGTTTAGGAATGCAAAAGGTAGCTCAACCAACTAATGTTCCCATAATTCCCTCTACAGGAGTAATCAGTGACATAAAAGCAAGCAGGTCAAAGCCTCAAGGCAACACAAAGAATGATAGGACCTTGCATGCTAGGAATCTTCAGTGGAAGAGAGTAGAAGATCACCTTAGGGAGAATTTGAATAAGATGAATCGTGTTTATTCTAGTGTTAGCTTTAAGCGTACTGTAATTAATGCGAATTCTGCTACTTTTGGCAAAACATGTAATGATGATTGCGTGGTTTCTATTACTAATCTTGAATGTGGTGTGAATGATTTGTCTAATGTTGTTAAATGACCAGTTAACATTTTTAATGTTAAAATTCAAGCTAAGAAGGCAAAAAGGCAAAGGCGAAAGAATGTTAGAAAACAATGGAAACCCACAGGAAGAAAATTTAGTAATATAGGTTATCAATGGATACCCCACCGCCGTAAGATTAATGAGATGTGCCCTAAATTTGCTAAGTCAATGCTCACTAGAAAATGGATGCCTCTTGGTAAAACTATTCCCTTTAGAAGTGAACATACTTTGAATAGGTCAAATACGGACACTAGCATCGCATCTATTTCGATGAGTCCATTGCTTCTACTCGATGTGGGTGTTCCAATCATCATTACTAACCAAATGGAACCCATTCTTGCAAGGGATCCCAATTATCCGATTATCCATTCTTGTGCGTGTTCAAGCTGCAGATCGCTCAAATCGATTACGTGGTACACGGACTCAGCCGCTCCAAGCATATGATCGAGACCGTCACGACTCATGAACCGTGAGTAAATTCATCGAAGCTGTGAGATTAGGAAACGATCATTTTGGTGCTATTATGGGTTATGGAGATTACGTGGTTGGAGATAGTGTGATTTCGGTATATTATGTTGAAGGTCTTGGACATAATCTATTTTACGTTGGACAATTACGTGACTCGATTTAGAAGTGGCCTTGAAAACATACTTACTTTGTTAGAGAACTTGATGGTGTGGAACTTCTCGAGGAACTCGTGGTTCAAACCTATACACCATCTCTATCAAGATATGATGAAATCTTCACCTATCTCGCTTGTTGTCAAAGGCTTCCAAAACTAAGTCATGGCTATGGCACCGCTCGTCTCAATCACTTGAACTTTGGTACCATAAACAATCTTTCCGTAAAGGACTTAGTAAGAGGATTACCCAGTTAAAGTATGAAAAGATCATCTTTGTTGACTTGCCAATTGGGAAAAAGCACAAAATATGCCCACAAACCAAAACCCATAAACTCAAGAATGGAAGTTCTTCATACCCTTCATATGGATCGTGCGGACCAATGAGAGTGCAAACGATAAATGGGAAGAAATACATTCTAGTAGTTGTTGATGACTACTCTCGATTTACTTGGGTAAAGTTTTTGAGGACAAAGGATGAAACTCGGATGTCATCATCAAACTTATCAAACGACTTGAGTTCGACTCAACAATATTCTTAGAATTGTTCGAGCAGACAATGGCACGTAGTTTGTTAACAAAGACTTAATTCGAGTTTATGAAAGTGTTGGAATCACCATCAAAGAAGTGTTACACTAACTCCTCAACGTAAGCGGTGTAGTTGAAAAGCGAAATTGAACTCTTGTGGAAGCCGCAATAACAATGCTAATTTATTCAAAGGTTCCAATGTTTCTATGGGTCAAGCCATTGCCACCGCTTTGCTACACCCAAAATCGTTCCCTTATTCACACCTCTCATGGAAAAACTCCATATGAACTTGTCCATAAACGAAAACTGATCTATCCTACCTTCGTGTTTTGGTGCTTTATGTTACCCAACTAATGACGGTCAAGATTTAGGTAAACTAAAAGCTAAAGCGGACATTAGAGTATTTGTAAGTTATGTACCAAAGAAAAGGATACCGAATGTACAACAAGAGAACCCGAAATATCATGGAAACAATTCACGTTACGTTTGATGAGTGACCGGTCAAATGGCTCTAGGACGATCTACTGGACGGAAGATTTCAACCTTTATCAAGTAGTCCTATCGGTTCTACTCTTGTTTCTAATCCTCACCAAAGAACTCCTTATGTACCTCCTTCGGAAGATGATTTGAAGAAATTATTTGATCCAATGTTTGATGAACACTATGAGCAAGTGCTAATGATATGTCGGTTCCATCAGCAGTAGGCTGCCTATCCTCGCCAATGAAGTTAACCCTTCGGCCCAATGTCATTAAGTCAAGAAGCGCTGCTCACGATCACTGCCTCATCAACAAATTATCAATCATCGAGTGTACACAATGGAAATGTTCTTTCATTACATGATGATGAAAACCCTTTGCTCCTCCAAGATGAACCCTTTGAAAACATATTTGCTCTCGAGTCATCATCGATGCATCTTCTTGAGAGATATCTGTTGGGAATTCGTGAAGTAGGAATTCTCTGAAAATAATGTCAAGGAATCAAGTACATGGATTCTTGAAGGATTCTGTGAAGTACATGATTCTATCAAGAAGAGTTTATTTCAAGTATTATTAGCGCATAGTTTGTTTATGCGGAGATAGTTATTCCGTATATTCTATTAGTTTGTTAGGATATGCATGAGCTATTTTAGGTAGTGATATGCATTTATTTTATATTATTGTTTATTTAGGGTTCCTTGTGTATAAAAGGAACTGATGTCTTTTGTATTAAACACTTGAACAAAAAGAAAACCTCTGGAGAAAACATTCCAGGAAAACTCTTTAGAGAGAAGAAAAAGATCCATAGAGGATCATTGTTTTAATAGTGAAAAACCTTGTTGGTAACTTTGATTGTGTTAATTATTATCCGCTGTGCATCTATTCAATCATTGTTATTATACCCTAGTTGAGTCCGGATCTTGGTTTCAACAAGTGGTATCAGAGCGGGTGGCTCTTGATCTAGGGTTTATAAGGTTTTCCTTTAATTAGGGTTTATACCCTAATTCATCTATGGTGACAGACAAAAAGAAGCAGCAGGTGAATTGAAGCAGTTTTGAAGAAAAGACAGATTTGTTTTTAGGCGAATTAATTTTGGTGAACGTTGTACTGATCACGTAGCAAGAGGTATGATATTCAGTCCCCACTATTTTTATTGGGCGTTGATGTGATATTTGTATTTCTCGGAACTGGTGGTCCCTCGTACTTTTAACAACAGCGTGTGTGAGGATAGTTAGTTTAATTGATATATTTGGTTGAAGTGATCATATTGTACACGTGGGGAGTTATATTGAATTGAATAAACCAATTGGATATTGCTTTCATTATTCACGTGAGGTAATTGTGGGGCTCAAATTTATTTTGGTCAATACGAGTGATATTATTATTGCTGCTACTGATAATCACGTGATTGGTCTAAAAAGGGCATGACTTGATACTGCTGATCACACAAGGTTGAATTGTTTTGAAGTCAAAAATTGCGGCAAGTATCTGTGCATTTGTGATCAAGTGAGGTCATTAACTCTCCTAGGTTGATCTCTAGCATTTATCCCTGGTCCCCACTCGTTTGTATCCTTTCTATCAGATCATACGAGATTTTTTATTGGTCGATAATAACGTGATCTTGTGATTCTGCTGAACATATATTTTGTTTCTTCTGAAGTTCACGTGGGGCACATTGGTTCACTCGTACATACCTGGTATCACATGGACCTACGAGTTATCAGCTATTAATTACTTGGGACTTGTTTTAATAATCAGTGATTTCTACTGTCTTGGAAGAGGATAATATACGGATTATACTGGTTATTTGATCGTGAAGTCGGATAAATCAGGAGTTACTGTTTTTGCTGATTGACATATTTTTGTGACTGCTGTTATCACATAAAATGTCAGAATTTGATAATAATAGAGATGATGGTGTGTTTCCTTATTTGATGGATGATGAGTATGATGTTTGGGCTAAGAAGATGGAACACTGGATCAAAAATAATGATATGAATATATGGAAGGTGATCCAAAATGGCAATAGCTTGAAAAGGACTGGAAGTGATCGTGAAGGAAATCTCTTTTATCTTCCTCCAACGACTGCGGATGAACACATTGCTGTACAAAGAGAGTCAAAGGCCGAAATACCTTGCTTAAATCTATTCCTCACGATCATGTAGCGATTTTTGTTATATGGATGATGCAAGTCGATATGGGATGCACTCAAAGAAAGGTATGGTGGAAAGGTGAATTCAAGAAGATGAGCAAGGAAGGCGTCTTGCGAGGTTATTTGAAGAACTTGCCACCACACTTTGCATTCATGGGCATCTCTCGGTACATACTTGTGATTATAGTTGTAAAGAGATATAATGAACTAAAAGAAGCCTATGATGAACTGAAACCTAAATATAATGAATGTTATGTTGAAGTTGAGGCTTATAAGCAGCCTTAAAAACATTAGAAAGACAAAAGGTTTGGTTTCGGAAAAATCAAATAGCTTATGATGAAAAGATAGGTGTATTAGAAAGGGATCTCGAATGTGCTAAAATGAGTTAAAGTGGTGCGAAAAGTTAAGAGCGGATGTAGTATCGAAAATTTAGAGCTTAAAGAGAAACTTAATGAGGAAATTGCTAGGCATAAAGAATGGATATTAAATGGAAACAAGTTAGCAAGTCACATCTATGCTAGTCAAACCCAAATACTACTATCGGTTTAGGCTTTAAAAATATGTAGGTCCCGAAGCTAAATATGATGGGCGAAACTACTCAAGCGGGTTTAGCTCATTATGTCAAAGAAGGTGCATTACATGCTATCCTCGACCAATTAGAGGTGAACACATGCCCATTGACCTTTCCTCACAGTTGACTTTGATGGATCACACCATTTATATGGCAAAAGTCAAGTGACTTGCGGACCTTAGTAGCAAAACTAATGACTCGTCTCTTGTTTCGAAGTGACAAGTCATCGGACCTAAAGTCCACCGACTATGCCTCATGTGATTCAAGTGAAAAGTCCGACTACCGAGCACACACCCAAGACCGCACCTAAGTCCAAAGTAGGCGATGTTGAGCCCAATATTGCCGAGCCCAAAACAAAGCCAATTGCTAATTCATAAACACAATTTTGCGTCTAGTTCGATAAGTTTAAATGTAATAAACAAAGTTGTGTTAAGAATAAGTCTCATTGAAGAAATCTTGTTTTTGTGTGGTAGTAAACTCCATCTTATTAAAGATTGTAATTATCATGAGAAAAGATGGGTGTTTACTCGCCATAAGACTATTAGACCCACATGGACTAATGTTGCTAGTATTCCTCCATTTGTTCCCAAAGTCGCACATGTGAGAGTAGGTAAACCGGTTCCACTAGTAAGCCTAAGGTGTATGCATCTTTCACTGAAAGGCTTACTAGGCCTTTTCCATTCCTCGGTGGAGGATATTCTTGATTGCTCTTGGTTGGTGGAACAAGAATGCTAGACCTATGCCCTATAGACCTACAAGTTCTTACTTTCATCCTATACACCTTATGTATCTCATATGAATATGGCACATGGTGGAGTTGGAGTGGCAACGTTGTTAAGCCCTCAAAAGGTTATTCTTGGAAAACTCAAAGAAAAGGTTCATTCGGGTACCCAAGAACAATAATCTTTGTCGGGTTCATTGATTGAGGGAGGCATAAGCCTAAGGGAGGCTTATTGTTGTATATTTGTCTCTAACCATTTCGCAGATGTTGGATCCTCATCGCCTAAGGGAGGCTTAGTGTTTCACGACACTACAATGCCTTTGGTTTCTCCGATGCTTGATGGTTTATTTTCCATGTTTTGGTTATTTATTTATTTTTATTATTTATTTTATATTTCGTTAAAAAAAAAAAAAAAAAAAAAAAAAAAAAAAACTCTAACCCGTCGTGTTCGGTTTCTACTCTTTCTTGCTTGCAGGTTTGGTGTTGGTTAATAACCACACAACTAATGGTTTTCATCTCACCATGTCTTTCGACACAAGAGTTGACTAGCCCACGGGATTATGGCTTGTGGTAAAGGTCATGGAAATCCATAAATGGTAATCAACTCACCATGATGATGTCGACATTCCATCAAAGAGTTGGCTAGTCCAAAAGCAAACGGTTTTTGGTAAAGACATCTCAATTCCGTTGATAGTCGTAATGGTTTGCTCAAAATCATAGGGTTCGCACTCACCCATGCTTAATTCTTCGAGAGTTGTATGGTCATCAATTCACCATGGTTTATTCCTTTTGGAATCCAAGGATTGACTAGTCCCGAGCAAACGGCTACGGTAAAGACATATCAAATCCGTTCATGGTTCTTTGGTTTGTGATAACGCCACACGCGTCGTTCGGGGTCAAAGGAACTTCCTTTTCTTGAGCAAGTTTTATAACACCTAGGCGGTGAACCTAATCGTTGTAGTGTAGTAATTAGGGTAAGCCACGGTATTGATATCGTTCTCAGGGAATAGGAATGCTAGTAGGAGTTACTACGCTAAGGTTAAGGTTGAGGAAGATTATTTTTATCTTTTATATTTTATGAAAATGGAAAGGTGCAATTTCGGTATTGGATTTGGGGGTTGGTATTTCTACCGATTACTCTACTATTATCTAATTATCTAAACTAAGGTTGTGGGAGTCTATGTCTAATTAATGTGTGCTCGTATGATAGTTTAAAGATGTGTTTACTTAGTTTGTATTACTCCTTAATTATCTCCTATTGATGGTTGAGTGTCACGTCTTATTCCTAGTTGCGTTGTGTTTCTAAGTTGTAGGGTATGCGTTTCTCCCAACTCTTTGAACTTACCAAAGGGTCTTGTCTACAAATCCACATAGAGATTATAGACTCTACTCTAAGGCACTCTTGGATGTTTTAGACTACAATCACTCGGTAATCATACTCTAGGGTTCACAAAGATGAATCAAGCATTAGTACACAACGAATGACCTATCGCATTACTAGATCATTAATCAACTAAGATAAGAAACAACCAATCAATATTCAATAATTAAGTTTCATACTACCTAAGCAAACACACAAATAAATTAGCCGGACATGGAGAACATGCAAGCATACACACAAATAATCAAAGACATAATTGAATTAATGAAGCAAAGACTTATCTTGGTGTAAGATAGGTTAAAACCCTAAAATCTTGTACAAGACACCTTAGGTTCGGTTTAGGTTTTACCCAAAGACTCTCCACACAAAAGACCGAAAAATTCGGATTCTATATATAAGATTACAATTGCGACGGCCACCTTATGTTTAGTGGCCGCCGTGTCGCCGCCATTAGGGTTTCGTCTTCGCCACGTTAACCTTGCGACGGCGTCACCTTATGTCCGTGACGCCGTCCTCTTGACTTCCGGCGTCGTCGGATCGCATCTAGGCCGTCGAGTAGCGACGGCCTACTCTTTTACACTAGACGCCGTCTCTTGAAAACATGAGTTTGAGTTCGACCGTCGCAACTTTCTCCGACGGCGTCGCAAATATCTCCGACGCCGTCGCCTTCTACATTCACGATCGTGAGTGTCATGATTTCGACTTTGGCCATTTTCTTCATATATTCGCGCCTTTTCGTCCAAATAAGTGCCATTCCAAAGATTTTGCCTTCACGAGACCTAAAAGTGAAAAGGAACGATATTAAGCAATAACGGATACAAAGTGATCAAATAAGGACTTAAACGACCCTCAAAATGGTACCTTTTAAAACCTTATCAAATATCCCTACACTTGTTATTTTCTTGTCCTCAAGCAAATGTGCTTTTAGCCAATTGATTTGTAAGTTAGGGTCATTCAAAGATTAATTCAAAACGGTCCACAACACATATAAGCCCCAAGAAAGTCATAACAAGCACGGAATTACATACTAGCACCTCACATGGGGTGTTTGGATACTCACATCTCTCGGTGTATAAATGAAATATAACAATATAGGAAATGGAAGATAAACACTCATTAACCGGTCCTAGTACATAGATTACCATAGGCTTGAGAATAGATCAAACCTCCATCGCTTGGCGTAAGCACCTAGGAAAGACTATCAAAGAGGTCTTTAAAGGGTTGTAATGTTAGGCTTACGGTAGGAAATAAGGGTTTGGTGGGATAGGCTATTTAGTGGTGGTAAGTCAAAAATCTTTATGTTAAATGCATATGAAGAATGGCGTTGCTAAGCCAAGACTCGACACTCTAAACTCTAGATAACTGAAATAAACAAACATAAATTTAAAGGATAGATGTAGGATGGTAGCCAGTATGTTTTTTTTTTTTTTTTTTTTTTTTTTTTTATCACTCTATTTTTTTTCTTTTTTCTTTTCTATTTTTTTTTTTTTTTTTTTTTTTTTTTTTTTTTTTTTTTTCATACACTTTTACTCTACCATCCTCTATGATAACATCAAAATACTAGGGATTCTGAGGACATCCCTACACTTGAGTTTTATTACTCTAACACTAATTTGACCGAATTGAAAAGATCAAAACACTTGGGGTACATTATTACGTAAACAAAGGGAATTTGAATTTAACGTTCCCTTCCGTCATTTCATAAACTTTAACTTTTCCCATGAATCCCAATCATCCCAAAGCTGTATACAAAGGATATGACTCGACTTAGCAACTTATGCAAGCAACTAGATAATTGAACTAAGGGTTAAGGGTGATAACAAATAATTGCACCGAAAGTGAGTGCATAAAGGGTAGGCTAAGGCGATTTGGGTGTATATTTGGGGTGGGGTGTAAACAATGTTTTCATTGATATTCCGAAAACCGAAATATCACGAGAACCGCGAAAAGGATAGGCTCGAGGGGTTAACTAGGGGTATCGTGTACTAAAGATGAGTACAACGCAGGGTGTGGGGAATTACTCAACCGATGTGGAAGAAGTAATTATATTACGGTGTATCAAACAAGGGTTATCCTAATGCCTCTTATCATTTAGTTATTCCTAACTACACAAGTGTAGCCTCACTTGCGATCTCGGAATGCATCACAAAACAAGTTCTAGAATCTAATATACTATCGGTTCTCACTCTAAGCATTAAAGATGAATGCTTTAATTCCTACTAATCTAAGGGCGATCCTCACATTTTGGGTGGAATTTGGGTGGTAAAGGGTTTTTGTGCTAGTCATATAACTTCCTATCCGTGAGACGCTTTTGTTAAGACTAATGGCCCACTCCTATATGTCATAAAAAATTTTAAATTTGGTGCCAAAATTACTCTAACCGACATTTCTCATGGTTTATTACACAATCACAATTGGACAAAGCAAATAGTCAAGGATAAGCATAGTTTCAAAGTTCCGCTTTATTTTCCTCCTACACTTAAACCGAACATTGTCCCCAATGTTCCCCGAAAGTATCAAAGTTATGATAAAGAAGGTAATTAAAACGAAGAAACTAGTACTCCCCGATTAGCTCGGTAGATCCGTGTAAAGTGGTGGTTAAATTCTTTTCAAGAAGAATTTATGCGTGAAAAGCTCCTTCCAATCTTATGTAACTTCTTCTTGACAAACTAAACTCGCATACTTGAAGAAAACAAACGAAACCTTCGCGTAAAATCGGCGGTAATAATATATATAAGACTCGATTTAAACTAGGATATAATGCTTGTGGAATGAATGTTTACGAAATTTTAAGAAAATTAAGACCGAAAATTCCAAAATTTATAAGTAGCTCGAAAACGAGAAAAAGTAATCGATGTTTTACTCCTTCTGACGCCGTCAAAGTTGCAATCTCGACGCCAGTTATCCCGACAAAAAGCGGTCTGCGATTTTCGGAAAATTTCGGAAAATTTACATCTTTAGAATCTGGAAAACTTCGCAAAACATCCATTATGACTCGATACAAGCATTTGACTCGAACAAACAAACATATATATCTTTTAGTTAATTGTTATTCTCATGTTTACGTTTCTTTTGAAAACGTGTAATCCTCCCTACACTTATCCCTTATGTAAAATACCTTTATATGTAATTAAGACGAGGTTAAAAACAAAATAAAGCATTTTTACAAATTTAAACATGAGGATAAACAATTAATAAAAGATATATGACACTAACAAGCAAACAATTAAGCATGGGTTGCCTCCCACGAAGCGCTTTTCTTTATTAAAGAGTCTTGTAGCTAGACTCGTAGTCGTGCTCCTACGTTGCCCTAGTCTTAAAGGCCCATTCGATCTCCTTAACTCTTCTTTCATCACGAATATATTCAGGCCCTAGTTCAAGACAAACAGTGTAATAAACTTTGTTCTTCCAGTCTACTTCGAATGCCGGAATGTTATCTACATCTAAATTATCCATGCCCTCAAAATTCTTATTTTTGTGGGGCATTATATATTTAACATTCTCGGTTTCATTTGAGAACTCAATTATCCCTTTCTCTTTATCATAAACCATCTTAGACTCTTCTATAAATGGTTTCCCAAGTATCACGCCTCCTAAAACCCATCAATGATTCCTTTGACATTTTCCGAATCATGAAATCACACCTATATGTGAAGTTACCTATGAACACGCAATCCCTTAACCCTCCCCACATAGTTACTTGCTTTCCTAGGCGAAAGGGGTCCTTCATAGGCTCTAGCTTTTGCTCATGATCCAATTGTAATAGAGCCTAGACATTATATTCATGGGTGCCTTATAGTCAATGTAGGTGTGATCCCTATATAAGTATCCAATCATACATGGTATTTTGATGTTCTTAGGGTTTCCCCTCCTTATGCGAGGCTCGAAAGGTGGTCTTGGAAAATTAACCACGTTATGGTGATAAGTGGTTTCTTTCCCTTTAGGGTATGAATCAAAGTACTCCCTAAGTTCTTCCTTCTCCTTACTACCCTCCATAATTTCTAACATCTTATAATCTCCTTCTTCTAGATCATCATCCGAATCACTTGTAGTCGAATCACTATCTAGAGGTTGATCAGATTCCTTAAGGGCTTCCTCAAGTGTATTCTCAATTATCATATTTAATTTCCTAAGCTCTCCAATCTCACTCATGATACGGGCTCGAAGTTGGTTAGCAGAGGCTGAGTCAAGCAGTGGGTATTTGTTTGGTGGCGAGGCGTTGTTTGGTTGTTGGTTATCGAGTGGTGGTTGGTTATCACCTTCCATGATGAAAAGTGATAAAATTACTAACAAAGGTTACGAAGAAGGGGGATAGACTAAGAGAAATCTAAAAATGAGAAAAAAAATTTACTTGATAGGAATCAAGCAAAGAAACCTAAACGAGGTGGACTACTAACTAGCTATTCTATTCCCAGCGTGCGCCTAAAACTTGATAACGCTACACGCGTCGTTCGGGGTCAAAGGAACTTCCTTTTCTTGAGCAAGTTTTATAACACCTAGGCAAGTGAACCTAATCGTTGTAGTGTAGTAATTAGGGTAAGCCACGGTATTGATATCGTTCTCTGGGGAATAGGAATGCTAGTAGGAGTTACTACGCTAAGGTTAAGGTTGAGGAAGATTATTTTTATCTTTTATATTTTATGAAAATGGAAAGGTACAATTTCGGTATTGGATTTGGGGGTTGGTATTTCACCGATTACTCTACTATTATCTAATTATCTAAACTAAGGTTGTGGGAGTCTATGTCTAATTAATGTGTGCTCGATGATAGTTTAAAGATGTGTTTACTTAGTTTGTATTACTCCTTAATTATCTCCTATTGATGGTTGAGTGTCACGCCTTATTCCTAGTTGCGTTGTGTTTCTAAGTTGTAGGGTATGCGTTTCTCCCTAACTCTTTGAACTTACCAAAGGGTCTTGTCTACAAATCCACATAGAGATTATAGACTCCTACTCTAAGGCACTCTTTGGATGTTTTAGACTACAATCACTCGTGTAATCATACTCTAGGGTTCACAAAGATGAATCAAGCATTATACACAACGAATGACCTATCGCATTACTAGATCATTAATCAACTAAGATAAGAAACAACCAATCAATATTCAATAATTAAGTTTCATACTACCTAAGCAAACACACAAATAAATTAGCGGACATGGAGAACATGCAAGCATACACACAAATAATCAAAGACATAATTGAATTAATGAAGCAAAGACTTATCTTGGTGTAAGATAGGTTAAAACCCTAAAATATCTGTACAAGACACCTTAGGTTCGGTTTTAGGTTTTACCCAAAGACTCTCCACACAAAAGACCGAAAAATTCGGATTCTATATATAAGATTACAATTGCGACGGCGCCACCTTATGTTTAGTGACGCCGCCGTCGCCGCCATTAGGGTTTCGTCTTGGCCACGTTAACCTTGCGACGGCGCCACCTTATGTCCGTGACGCCGCCTCTTGACTTCCGACGTCGTCTCGGATCGCATCTAGGCCGCCCGAGTAGCGACGGCCTACTCTTTTACACTAGACGCCGCCTCTTGAAAACATGAGTTTTGAGTTCGACCCGTCGCAACTTTCTCCGACGGCGCCGCAAATATCTCCGACGCCGCGCTCACATTCAGCGATCGTGAGTGTCATGATTTCGACTTTGGCCATTTTCTTCATATATTCGCCTTTTCGTCCAAATAAGTGCCATTCCAAGATTTTGCCTTCACGAGACCTAAAAGTGAAAAGGAACGATATTAAGCAATAACGGATACAAAAGTGATCAAATAAGGACTTAAACGACCCTCAAAATGGTACCTTTAAAACCTTATCGTTTGCTAATAAATCGATGGTTATCGGTGTACCATAGTTTTCGAATCGAAACATTTGGCTACTCCAAGAGTGATGGTTATTGGTAAGAGACATCAAATCCATTATTTTCAATGATTCACCTCTCACGGTGTTAACACACCGGATGTGATGAGAATAGTATGAAACTAATATGTTTTGATGTATCTTTGTCATTTGTTGCCGCAAAGATCCGAGTTTCAAGTTTGTCATCATAGAGATGTACTTGTTTTGATTCTTTCTTCATTGCTCGAGTACAATCCTCAAGTTCAAGCGTTAAAGTACTATCCGGAACCGGAACTTAACCATGTCAAATTCAGTTTAGGGAGGATTGTTGGGAATTCGTGAAGTAGGAATTCTTGAAAATAATGTCAAGGAATCAATAAGTACATGGATTCTATTTCAAGGATTCTCAAGTACATGATTCTATCAAGAAGAGTTTCTCAAGTATTATTAGCGCATAGTTTGTTTATGCGAGATAGTTATTCCGTATATTCTATTAGTTTGTTAGGATATGCATGAGCTATTTTAGGTAGTGATATGCATTTATTTTATATTATTGTTTATTTAGGTTCCTTGTGTATAAAAAGAACCGATGTCTTTGTATTAAACACTTGAACAAAAAGAAAACCTCGGAGAAAACATTCCAGAAAACTCTTTTTAGAGAAGAAAAGATCCATAGAGGATCATTGTTTTAATAGTGAAAAACCTTGTTGGTAACTTTGATTGTGTTAATTATTATCCGCTGTGCATCTATTCAATCATTGTTATTATACCCTAGTTGAGTCCGGATCTTGGTTTCAACAATATCAACTCTGCTACTTCAGTTCCTCAACAACAACCACATGAACACCTTAGAAAATGGACACATGATCATCCATTGGACAACATCATTGGAAACCTTTCTCGTCCAGTATCCACACGGAAAAAACTTGCAACCGATGCCTTATGGCGCTTCTTCAACTTTGTACTCTCTAAGATCGAACCAAAAGACGTGAAAACTGCCATGAATGAAGACAGCTGGTTCAATGCCATGCAAGAAGAAATTCATGAGTTTGATCGACTAGATGTATGGGAATTAGTACCTGCTTGCTTCAGATTGTGCAATGATCATTGCTCTAAAGTGGATCTTCAAAGTAAAACTTGATGAGCATGGTGATGTTTTGAAGAACAAGGCTCGATTGGTTGCAAAAGGATACCGTCAAGAGGAGGGTATTGACTTTGAAGAATCATTTGCTCTCGTTGCTCGTATCGAGGCAATCGTAATCTTCTTGGCTAATTTCGCAAGTAAGAACATGGTAGTCATCGATGGATGTAAAGAGGCGTTGCTTAACGGAGATCTTAAAGAAGTCGATACGTCGACCATCAGGAAGGCTTTGTAAATCCGAGCATCCTACTCACGTCTATCGTTTGAAGAAGGCTCTTTACGGTTTGAAGCAAGCTCCAAGGGCATGGTATGATATGCTATCAAAGTTTCTTCCGCTCTTGGATTCAAAGAAAGGAGCAGATTGATCCGACATTGTTCCCGTAAAGTCGTGCAAACATTTAATTCACGCTCAAATATATGTTGATGATATCATTTTGCCTCGATCGACCCCAATGAATGTGACCGTTTTCAAGTGAAATGTGTTCCAAATTTCAAATGTCAATGATGGGACAAATGTCATTTTTCTTGGGATTACAAATTTCACAAAGTCCCGGAGGCATTTTTATAAATCAATCTAAATATGCAAATGAGATTTTAAAAAATTTGGATTTGATTCTAGTGACCGTTGACACTCCCATGATAGAGCGTATTAAACCGGATGAGGACCACTCGGGGATCATGGTAGACCAAACGAAATATCGTAGTATGATCGGATCCCCGATGTACCTCACACCAAGAGACCGTACACTCGTCATTGCTTGCATATGTGCTAGATATCGTGCTAAGCCTACCAAAAGCACCTTGAAGCGGTTAAATGGGTCTTTGGTATCTCCAAGGAACCATCAATATGGGACTTTGGTACCAAGGACATGTATGTCACTAACGACCTATGCGATGCCGATCATGCAGATGTCAAGATACACGTCAAGCACGCCCTGAGGTGCTCGCTTTTGGAAGATAAGCTTGTGAGTTGGTCTTCAAAGAAACAAACTAGTACTTCTATTTCCTCTACTGAGGTTGAATATATAGCCATGTCATCTTGTTGTGCTCAAATCCTATGGATGAGATCCCAATTATCTAACTATGGCTTTGAATTCAACAAAATTCCTCCACATCTTGTGATAATAAAGTGCTATTGCTCTCATGCAACAACGTACAACACTCAAGAGCAAAGCACATCGACATTCGACATCATTTCATCGAGGAGCAAGTAGAAAACGTGTGGTGGAACTCTATTTTGTGAGGTCTCAGATACCGGTTAGCGTACATCTTCACCAAAGCTCTTCATAGGGAACGTTTGAGTTTATCCTCCACGACTTGGTCTAAAGAGTCTACAACCGAAACTCTCAAACGCCTTCAAGAGGAAGACGAGGAGTAAAGGTCTTTCTTCATCCATCTCTTATAAATATTTATTCAAAAGCAAATAGAAAAATATAAAACTTTCAAAATCCATAAAATTTGAAAATCTTGAAAATTTCAAAAATATTGTCTTTTGATATGATTTTTCTCGATTCGGTAATATCTACGGTCTTTGTGCTGTCATTCAAAGAATGACACGGGATTTTAGATGTTGTTCGAATGTTCTTAAAAAAAATCAAAAATATTTTTGGGAGAAAGTGAAAAAGGATGGTTTATTGTCATTTCAGGCAGTAACCCGTTTTTCTAAGAAAGAACAGAGTCATGCTTTATCTTGTTTTTCAAATCTCCTGCTCTGATTCTATAAACAATTAATTACTATCCAATGAAAACTAATTGCTTTGAAAAAAATAACTCGGACTCTATTTTTGAAAATCATCTGGTCTTAACGTGTGTCATAAATATCTATCTATCAATCAACAACTTATGTCATTGATTGAGGGGGAGAATGATTTCAATTAAATCAAAAGGTTATTGGTCATACAATTGTTTTCAAAAAGATAATCATGCATGTTTAATCAATGGAGTTTAAAGTCTCATAATCCGATCATTATCAGTTAAAATGTTTTCATAATCAAGTCACAATTCTCCTCAAAAGCTTTCAAAATCAATTTAAATCTACAAAGATCACAAATCTCAAATGATTAGAAAATTGCGATCGGGGGAGAATTTGTGATTTAAATTGGATTTAAACTGATGATTCGATAAATGGTTTCACAAGTGTTTTGCAAGCTTTCCTCCCCACATGTGCCAAACGATTTCAAATTTTCCATGCACATGTTGAGGGGGAGCATCCTTTTAAAACCACAAAGAATTGAAACGTGATTGATTTATCTCTAAGTGCAGGTTCCTTCTAATATGTGCAAAACTCTTTGAAACCTCGAGGCACATATTAAGGGGAGCAAACTTATGAAAACCTCATCCTTCCTCAATATGCTTTATATACTTGATTTGATCAGGGAAGTGATGTTGATATCTTTTAGAAAATGGTAATCAAAGAAGTTAATTCTTCCTCTTTCCTCCTTGTGCTAAAACGATTTATAATACATGATGCACATGTTGAGGGGAGCTCTTTTTCTAAAAATATCAAAAACAATTCAGGTACAAAATGATTTGATAATATATCACAAGTATCTGGATTGATTTTCAAATGGTTTTCAATTGGTTCCAACGGCAGATGAACAATACCAAATAGACCGACTAAATTTACTTTATGTATGGTGATATAAGGATGGTTAGGTTAGGTATTCTTTCCCATGATCCGCCAGAACCGGAGGGATCTACCCAGGGATAATCCACTATATAATGTAGAGTCCTTAGGTATGATGAAAAAAGGAGAAAAGTGAGATATGGGAAGAGTGCGGATCGAGATAGAGCTAGAACCGAATAAACCCAACAAGGTTCTAGTTATGAAATCTCGGTAAGCATCAAGAGGTTGAAGAATGAAAAGAATTGAATGTGAAAAGGGGTGAAAAGAAATAGCCTCCAATAATTCAACCTTAGGGCAAGAACGGGTTCAATACATATGCTACCGGTGTTTACTAAGGTAACATCGGTATTGAAGACAAGACGTCATGGACCCAAAGGACGATCGCACTACAACTACCCAAACCACTTAAGTTCCTCTTAAAAGGGCTTGTTTCATTCTCACGGGAACCGACATTATCTATCGACTTTCTCTTAGAGTTTGTTGATATTGAAGAAGGAGACCTCTCCCTAGTCTCCCAGATAGGAAACCAAATGTGCACAATTGAGTCTAGAGCCACAAGATCATCATTTAAATCTCTTTAGGACATCATCAATGAAGACTCTATTTCACACAATGTGGAAGAGAGATTATATCTTATGAGTCCTATGCATTATCCTTGTGGTATTGCTGTAACATCGAGTGATATGCAAACATATTCACAATGAAGATGGAAAGCCTCGAGCCAACATCAAACAAGCTCACGGTGGGTGGCATGTGAGATCTATCCAATAGATCAACCATGTGACAACCGAAGCGTAAACAATGGGGCGATACAATCTTTTGAATCAATCTCGGTTCGTGTTATGGATTGACGAATACCTTTGAAAACCGGTCCTTGTGCTTAAAACTCTTTTCTTTAGCACATCGATCGTACTAACATTTCAAAATAAAAGGTGTTTATGATTGATAATTGATTTTCATTAAAACCTTCGTTGTATTGCAAAAACAATTTCTATTGAGCGATACACGATTGTTTTTCAATTCTCTTTTCATCAATCGGTGAATCTCAATTATTTGGTTCACTCACTCCGTGTTGTCTTCTTTGAGACGTTCGGTTTGAGAACAACTAGAGCAAATTGCGAAACCCCGTCAAGGAAATTCTTGAATTATACCGATCACAGGAAGTACTTGTATCGATCAACGGGAACCGTGGGCGTGTACCTCAATTCAACAAAAGTGATCAAAGACACTTTCGCACTTTATTGCTAATCGTTGTATGTAGGTACGCCCGACGCGTTTAAATGATCGTAATGATGCGGTCAATCCATAGCCGCATGCTCACTCAACACATTCATTTCTAAAGAAATCATGATGAAGTGCATCAACGACTACGATATTTTCACTCCATGCTTCGCTACTGCCGCAAATATCATGAATCAACTAAAGCTTCCGCTACTCGATAAGAAGAAATCATGATCCGAATGTGAGCATGTCGGTCCAAATGTCACAACATCACTTAATACCAACACCACAATGGAAGAGTCGAGATTTATGTTGGTGATGATCTCAATGCCGGCTCAAAACTCATCATCACGTGGATCGCTTAAAGACCTCCACATTGATTATCCAAACATGCAATAATGAAGAATCAATGACTACGAGCTACAGAGCAAAGAACATTAACAAGAAACCAAGAACAATCTAATTGTAATATCTGCTTGTATTCTATGTATTTTTGAGGTGACCTCCTTGGGGAGATTGTTAGGATTTAGTAAATCCAGGTTATTAAAGAGTCGGTCACCTCAAGTATATGTAATCGCGAAAGCTCGTAGTCGAGATTAGTTAATTTTAGTAGTATTTAGTTAAGTAACACCGTGGAGGACGGACGGTCTTTACCCACCAGATGCCCGATCCATGCCCGTAGGTGGCGATTTGTGTAAGACTATAAATACTCTCTACCTCCCAAGGTAGAGAGTTGGAGCTCATAATAATACTTTCATTTTCTCTCACTAAGTTCCCAAACCTCTAACTCTTTCTCTCTCTAAAACCTCATCTTGTACGCCTACTTGTGTTTATGATATGATGTGTTTGTGAAATCCAATATGTTACAGAATCTCTGGAGATGGATTCAAAAATTTGAATGACGACAGAACTGCATTTACTCACAGTAAATAGAATATCATCAAAACTTTTAGCAAAAAAAAGTTTAACTATGATTTCAAAACAATAACAATAAAATATCAAAAGTGATACTATACATTAAATATAATAAATCTTAACAAGTAAACAAAAAAACCTATCAAATAAACAAAAATTTCACAAGTGATAATACAAATATCACTAGTGATAATACATATATACAGTTCAACTTCAAATATCACTGATGATACTACACGTATGATACTTTTCACTCACACATTTCGTCAAACACTTGGTGTGCATCCATGTATACAAAGTGTTTTACTCAGAAACTCAACCAAATGTAAACATTAAAAAACACAACCAAAAGCATATCACAATCACAATAAAAATCACACGAAAACAAATTCATTTTTATGTATATATTAATAAACAACTAAAATCAACAAAAAAGCAAAAAAATCTCCATAAACATTATTAAAAACAGAAATATAAGAATAAAATCACAACAAATAGTTAATAAATAACAAAATAATGAATCGGAAGCGCCGTACCATTTTTTCCCCAGGATCTGGTTCTGATTGCCTCGATTAGTTCATTTTTATGTGTTTTCTTTGATTTTGACGGTTAAATTTGGATGATTTGTTATGTTTTTGTTTTATTTTGAAGTTTTCATTGAGAGAGCGAAAGTCATTGTGAATTGTGATTCTGGAAAGTGATCAGTTTTGGGGTGGGGTTGGGTGGGGTAAGTTTAGAGAAGTTACATAAATGGTCCCTCCGTATTTTTTATTTTTAAAATTTGTTTTTTTGATTGGACGGTCCACAATTGTCCATTGGTATGCACCAATTTAAAGGTATATAAAATAAAGTGCCTCAAGCTCATTAACTCATTTTAATTAACTCTAGTAAAGTCAATAAACTTTCGTGAAAATCTAAGGCTAAATTTTCTAACTTTTCTAAAATTGTTCTAATATCAGGCATTCAATGTCATCTCAATATTTTAACTCCTGCCTAAATAATTTCTAATAACTAAACATTTGCTAGATGTGTGCATTTATTAGCGACTAATATAGTCAAAATCTTACACCACACTCACTTTCGAACACATAATAAAGCGGGAGAATTTGGAAAAATAATTTCAAATATAGGTGTCGCAATGTTAGGTTTCGGTGTTTCACTATATTAGGAAAAAAATCAATTAAAGGTTAGTCTAGAAGTATGGTTTATTATATATTATAGATTATAGATAGATATAGATACTAGCATGGTATTTGTGCGTTGCAGCGGCGGGTATCCTGTAATCAAAACTTTTAGCAACAATATTATTTGATTATATATTTTCCTTGATAATAACTTTACGTATGGCGAGAAGTTTAAGTAACAACGTTTTTGCACACTGTTCCATATAAATATGGTAGAATACCTGTGCATCTCGATGCAACAGTAATAAAAGAATGATAGTTAGTAGTATTACGAAGTTGTGACGATTAACAGTGAAAGATACTTGCTAGTTAATAAATTTTGTGTAATACTCGTCATAATAATATATAACGTGTAAGCATAGAGTATAATAAATGTTGTGTCCCTTTCCCTTGCTCGAACGATGAAATTAAAGAAACATGTTGGAGAAAAAATATATGGCAAAGAATCAAATATGCATGTGGGAGAATATATGTTGTAACTTTAATTTTATTATTTGTATTTTAAAATTTTTTGTTTTGTGTTTGCATGGTTTGTATAATATGCAATATTATTTGTATTGTTTAGCTTAAGAGATGTTTAAATAACATTTAATGGAGGTTCACCGTAGCTTGGAAGAAAATCATTTGTTCTAAATTTGTTCTTAAATGGGGTGTATTAATATTAGAGGTTGTTACAAGTATGTGAATTTAAGACACCTAATTTTTTTTAGATATAACCTTTATTTATGTGCAATTAAGATATTGAATTTCTATAATAAGCAAGGTGAATTTTTAAGTATTTCTATTTAAAAAATGACTAAATGCTTTATAAAGGAGTAAGGTAGTTTATAGATAAAAAAATTGGGTTTTGCCAAACACTGCCCACTGGGCAATGCTTAAGCATATTAAACAATATGTTCCTTCTATAATTTAAGTAATTATGCATATAATGCACAACAAATAAACATAAAAAGTAACTTAAATATATGCCATTTTTTATTTAACAAAGTCTAAATTTCGTTTTATATTCATATTAAACATTGCTCAATAGGAATTGTTTAGCGGAACCCTAACAAATTACTAGTAGCTCATAATCTCCTTAACTATGTAATTTTACTTCTCTACATAATCTTCCCTGCTATTGTTGACTAAATTTTATTAGAGAGTCATATTTGTGTGAAAATTTTATTTCCTCACAATCGTCTTTGTATATAGATATAATGAATAAGAAATATTACAATTGGGAATTTATATCAAAGCAATTCAATGGAAAAATGAAAAGGATAAAAATAAATAGAGGACTTTAAATAAAATATGATCCAAAGAATATGTGCGTCTCACAAATTACTTCTAACGATTTTATTCACTTCTGTAACAAAATAAAAATAAAAATCAACAAGTAAATAACATCAGCTTTCACTAAAATGATGTTAAATATAAGTAAATCATATTTTGAAAATGATAGTTATGATGATTGATAAAGAATGTGTCAATTTAAGTTCATTTGAAATTTGTTGAGAACATACCTACTATCAAAAACTTATTTTACAAAACATGTCACAACGTTAACATGATATGCTTATTAGCATATGCATCCATTGTCAAATACAAAAATCAGAATATGATTATGGACTTTAGGAGAATATGTAAAAGCTTATACAAATATATTCGTTACATCTAATAAATCTGTGACACCTCTAAAATATTATAGCGGAAAATAATGTTACTGGAGTGCTACTTCATAGTACAAAGTTCAAGTCATAGAAAACGACCTCTAAATAAGATGTTTTTAAAAGTTACCATTCAATAAGTGAAATCAGAGTTACAACAAGAGGTTCCAATGTAATAAGATACATAAATGATAAGGATTTAAAACGTACACTTTTAAGAGGTCATTTAAGCCCTTAATCGACCACTTTTATATCCGTTACTGCTTAATTTCGTTCCTTTTCACTTTTTAGGTATCTTGAAAGCAAAATGCTGGAATGATGCATATTTGGACGCAAAGGAGTGAATAAATGAAGAAAATGGCAAAGTCAAGATCGAAGCCACTCAAGCTGCTAAAACTGAACCTAACGGCGTCCTAATCAAAGGGCGACACCGTCCCTCTATATAGATTTGATAAAAACATGCACCAGACGGCTCAGTGGAATTTTTGCTCGTAACACATGACGGCGTCAGGCTTTGAAGAAGAAGGGCTTCACTTAGAATTTTCATCTCAGACGGCACGATTTCATTACCAAGACGACATCACATTTGAAGACTGACGGCGTCACAACTCCAAGGTGACGTCGTCCCATCGATAACTTGGCCAAGACAAAAACCCTAATGACGGCGATTTGATGGCGTCCCACCTATAAGGAGACGCCGTCGCACTTGTAAATCTGTATATAGAATTCGATTTTTCTGCATTTAAAGAGGTAGACTTTTGGAGTAAAAAACCTAAACTTTTGTAGTCCGACTTGGACAGTATCTTAGGGTCCCAAACCCTATTTTACACATCAAGATAAGTGTTTTAATCCAATAGTATCATTATGTCTTCCATTGATTGTGTGTATTCTTGCTTGTTTAACATGTCTAGCTGAATTTCTTGTGTGTTTGCTTAGATCTATGAAACCTAGTTTTTAATTATTCTTAGGTTGTCTCTTATCTTAATTGTAATTGGCTTAGGAGTGCAACTAGGCTATCGTTGTGTTTAAATACTTGAATAATCTTTGTGAAAGATAGTTTATGAATGAATTTTGGATTTCGTAAGCTAAAACCCAAAGATAAACTCAAAGTTGGTTTATGAATAATCTAGCTGATTTCGTAGGCTAAACCTAAAGGTAACCTCAAAGAGTTAGGGCATATGCACATTGGTTGGGTCCAAACTGTCAACTTTATCACACAAGTCAACCACTTGTGAATGGTCAACCGTAATAAAATTCAAACAGTCTAAAACCAATACAATGAAGATCTAGAGGAGTATAGTGTTACCTCAGGTCGTTAAGTCCCACGGAGGATTAATGGTGCTTAAAAACTTTCAGATGTCGAATAATCACTAAGGATAGTGATCAGTAAGGATTTTGATTGGATAATTACACTACTGATTGATTGGAATGGTATTTGGATACAGAATTGTAAAGCACAACAATCAGATAAGACAAACGTAAATACGTACGTTTAATAAACTACATAAACGTACCAAATAAAACGTGAGATCTAAGAAATAAAAGACCTACAAATATGAAAATGATATTTTGGAATCCTAAAATAAAAGAAAATTATTGGAAAAATAAAATTATTTTTATAACTATTTATTTAATTATTATTAATTAAAAACTATTTTTAACTATTTAATAATACCCTAAAATATAATAAAATAGGAAATAAAGCTAGAAAAATGAAATTATGACTTAGAAAAATCTAAAATATTATAAAACTTATTTTAAAACTGAAAATATATTTTTTACACTTTTTATCTATTTATTATTAATTAATTACTATTTAAAATACACTTAAATACAAGAAAATACAAAATTAAACTGGAAAAATGAAATTTTAACTTGGAAAAATCTAAAATATTAGAAAACTAATTTTGAAACTGAAAATATATTTTTTATGCTTTTTAATTATTTATTATTAATTATTTAATACTTTTTAACTATTTTGAATTTTAATAAATACTAAACAAGCTAAGAAAATTATGAAACTTTTTCTAAAAATATCCTATGATGACAGAAAACTAAGAAAATTATAAAAACAGAATTTGCTTAATAATAAGCTGAAAAGAAAATTTAAAAAGCTAAATTCTATTAAATAAACGCTATCACTATTTTAAAAATGATGTTTTTGTGTTTTTTCTTTTTGAAAACTATTTAACTACTGATATTAAACAACTTTAATAAAGACAAAAATTTTGCAACTTAAAATTAAGCTGTTTAGAAGCTTAAGAGCTAAACAGTTGAGCTTATGAGCTTATTTTGATTCTATAAGCTCAAATAAACCTACAAACTGGAACCAAAAGTAAAATAAGGTGTAAATAAGCTAAGAGTACTTATATGAAGCTAAAAGACACAAAGAACCATATTGATAAGCTTAAAATAAGCAAATAAGCACTTGGCTTCTTTGTTTTCTAAGACAGTTATGGGACAAAGTTTAAAGGACAAAAGAAGTGGGGTCCACAGAGCTTAAGCTCTCAAACTTGGCTGAAACAGATAGCCAGCTGGGTTGTGAGCTTAAAGGAACCAAGAACAACCCCTAGGGTCCACTGATGAGCTTATGACAAGCTTTTGAAAAAGCTTGTAGACACTGAGCAATGACTCAGTATATACTGAGTCAGTGTATACAAAGAAAAATGGGACAAACTAAAAGCTGATTGCAGCCCTATCAAATAAGCTAGAAAATTGAAAATAAGCACTGGAACCTTAAGACAGCTAGGTGAGCTTCACAAAAAGCTCAAGCACACAAGCTGAGACTCACTAATGAGCTTTTGACAAGCTTGTGAAAATGGATGCTCAACTGTGCACAGGACACATTTTTGAAAAAGGGTCTAAAGTAAGCTAAAGAATAAGCAGTTAAATAAGCTATCTAGAAAATATAAAAATACTGAGATAAAGATGAGCAGCTATATTTTGATATCCCAAAAGCTCAAATTTTGAAACTCAAAATTAAACCCTATATAAAATTATCTATTTTATTTAAAAACTGACCAAATGGAAATTTTGACTTTTTATAAAAACCAAATAAGTTGACTAAAGTGAACTTTGAATCAATCCTAATCACTGATTATGATGTATTAAGGTGGATTAAGACTGATTTGATCAACAATAACAACTTATAATCATGAAAACAAGATCATGGATCATGAAAATCCAACAGTTAGTTAACAAGATGAGATCAAAAGTTATTTTGACTTTTGGTTAAACAAGCACTGGTTTTTATTGTCTATATGAGCTAATATGACCTAATGAGACATGCATCAAACAAGAACAATAGCTGGACCAACCTCTAACACAGTTAAACAAGCAAATCCAAACAACCTTTTACTTAACTATTTTGAAGCTTTTCAAATGATTTCAAAGATTAAGACCATGCCACTGATTTAAGATCTTATAATATTATATATTAAGACTAAATAAGCATAAAACAACAGTAATAACAACATAAAAATCAAGAATGATAATTATGCTCTTATAACTGTCAAAATAAAATCTTTAGTAAATACAAATTATAGAGAACAAGCATGCAATATTAGGCTATAATCTAACTAACATACACCAAATAAGCATAAAAAAACAGAGAGAAACAAGTTGATAAGTAGTTCTACGGTGAAATGCCAAAATCAAGAAATAAGCTTACAAATTTATTCCAAGCTTATAATTGAGAACCAAGGATCAGAACACTTCCTATAGCTTCCCAAGCACTAAACCAAAGGGCAATCCAATATTTACCTGCTCCACTTTGATCTTCATCCCCATTGATTTTTATTTTTAACTAATTTTTTGTATTTTTGGTAATTTTGAGTTTTATATCTAGAATCGATTTTATGGTTTCTAAAAGCTTAGATAAGCTTTCTAGAGCTTATGTTGGCTTACTCAGTCCATAACAACAACTAACAACAACATTAACATAACATGAGATTTTTGAACTTAAAATTGCACAAACTGAAATTGAAACTTGAACACTGAAATTTATTATTGAAAAAGATTTGCAATACACTGAACTTGAGAAAAACAGTACTTGAAAGCTAAGAAATACACTGGAAAGCTTAAGTTAATTAAAACGACTAAGAAATTTAAAAGTTACACTAGATATCCATCCACATTGCTTCTCTCTTGCTTTATAAAGATCTTTTAGACTCTGTCGACATCCCCGATTGTTTCCACTTCATCTTGACCATTGAATCTTTCGTAATCATCATATTCGTCCATTTGGAATTTTGGCCAAAAAGGCATGGTGTTTTATGCATTTAAAGAATTTTGGGAGATTGTAGAGGTGGAAGGAGTGGTTAAACAAGTGGTGTAATGAGGTGGAAAGGTGGAATTGAGAAACCATGGTGGTTCGAGAGGTGTCTCGGTTTTGCGGGTTTATGTGAGAGGGATGAACAGTGGGCCGGGTTTGACTTATTTTGACCGGTGGTATTAATAGAAGAGGGGTTCAAAATGGGGGGGTCACAGGATAATGACAGGGGGTCTTTTGGGTTTGGCTGGGGTTCAAAATACACAAAGGGGTCAGTTTGGCTTTGAATTATTACAAGGACCAAAGTTGTAATTTCTGGATTTTTGATGGACTGAAAATGCAACTTTTCCAAACTTATCAAAAGGACCAAACTTGCCAATATTTAATAGTACAAGGACCACATTTGATTATTTTCACTTTTTAAATATCCGAGGACCTTTTATGACACTTTTTTAAACTTTAGGGACCTTTTCTGCCATTTGACCAAAGATTAATTCAAGGACCATTTTTGACAACTTAGAATATTTCAGGGACCTTGAATGATAAAACTCCACATTTTTGGATTCCAGGGACTAGATTTGACAACTTTTGAAACTTGGGGGACTAAAACTGCCAATTATGCAAACTTGATACGTTTTTCACATGATTTTGGTATTTTTGCATTTAAAACACATAAAACACTTATTTGTGATATTTTTATCATTTTGATGCATTTCTGAGTGTTTCCAGATGTTTTTGGCATTCTAAACAGTACAAAAATGATGAGTATTTAGACACTCATCACACACCCTACGACTTTAGGAAGCACAACTGACAACATCAAATAGTCCTGATTATTAAGTGTCAATTTCCCCCGATAATGCTTGTAATTTATATCATTTATATGGATTTATGCTTGTTTTCCATTGTTTTCCACTTTCAGGTAAATTACGAGCATTGGAGCTAAAGAGACGCGGAATTGGAGAATTATCTAAAGAATTATCATAGTTTGCATATTTGGAAGAAGTTACGGCGTAACTCATCTCTCACATTACGCCGTAACTAATGCGTGACTCAGAAAACCAACTTATCAGAAGGTTACGGCGTAACTCTTCCCAAAGGCTACGACGTAACTATATTAGGTCAAATGAGGTTCCACGCCGCTGATACTTACGCCGTAACTATTTCATCAACTATGGCGTAACCAAGTTTATTGAAGACTACGGCGTAACCACTTATAAGGTTACGCCGTAACTAGCAAATCTAGTGCAAAATACGGAGGAGTTGAAGGTTACGGCATAACTCTTGTTATAGTTACGCCAGAACCCGGATCCGCCTATAAATACCCCACTAATTCCAAAGATTTCTAATCATCCCATTCCACACACAACAACCGAGAACGTGGGAAAAAGCTCAAGTCGTCTAGAGGAGCATACTGAGTTGTCTCAAGGGAGAAATCACTCCCTACGATAAGCATTAGCATTTTATATTTTCTTTACCTTCAATTCATGTATTTCGTACCTTTGAATATTGAGTTGGTTTGTATGATTAATATGAGCTGCTAAGCACCTCTTGGTCGGCCTAGTTATGATTCCTTAATTGTTTTGTTCGTTTACATTACTTCCGTACAATTATTTCTAAGTGTATGCATGCATAGTTTATTGGTAGCCACCCTTGGTTCGGTAGTTTTGAATGGCGGCAGAGGCCAATTGCCTAGGAGATATGACCAACCGACCCTAGGTGAGCGGACCGAGATGGGAAGGGTAAGATATGACCAACCGACGACCCTTTCTACTTGTGCGATTTGACCAACCGATCACCTACCGCTTGGATGAACTTAAGAATTAGGGGTAAGTGTTTGTTGCTAACGCCCGGCACTCACTATTGTAAATCTAGCATGTAGCGGTACTTAATGACTTGGCTTAGAGGACCGGGAACAACGGGACTTATGAGGGACACCGACTTCTCGTGGTGGCATCTTTTGCGATAGGTTAGGCGAATTGACCAAATGATGTCCTCTCGACTTTGACCCCACCTGAAGTAATTGGAATTAAGTAGATGTAGACATAACTAGCTAGGAGGATTAACTAGGTTAGCACCACTCTCCTCTATTGATTTACCCTTTACCTTTTATTTGCTTTATTCTGCTTTAGTAGTATAATTAATTAATTCCCTATCGAAACCATTATTAATCTGTGACACCTAGACTTAGTAATAATCCAACACACATAGCTCTTGGGACGACCTCGGCTTTACCGATTACTACACTACACGCGACCGGGTACATTGCCCGTTAGTGCACTAGGGTAGACCATAGGTATAACGAGACTTTATAAATATTAAAACCTGGTCAGTAAAACCTGCACCAACAACGCTTTAAGAATATGGGCGTGACAATTCAACCATCAATAAAATATAACTAGAGAGTAACAGTATCTAGGTAAACACATTTTTAATATCATACGAGCACACATCAAATAGACATAGTTACCCGTAGTAATTAGATAATTAGATAGTAGAAGTAATCGGTAGAGAATACCAACCCCCAAACCAATTGCCCCCAGATATTTACCCTTAGCTTTCTAAAAAAACATATAAAAAAAAATCATCCTCAACCCCACCTTAGCGTAATACATTTCTTGCTAGCATTCCTATTCCCTAGAGAATGATATCAACCCCCGATGCTTACCCAATACTACACTACAACGATTAGGTTCACTACCTAGGGTGTTGAAAAACTTGCTCGACGAAAAGGAAATTTCTTTGACCCCGAACGCGCTTCTTACTCGCATCAAGTTTTTGGCGCCGCTGCCGGGGAATAGAATAGCTAGTTAGATCTTTATCTCGTTTAGGTTCCCTTGCTTGATTCCTATCAAGTGAGATTTTTTCTCATTTTTAGCTTCCTTGTAGTCTATCCCCCTTCTTAGTAACTTTGTTAGTAATCCTATCACTTTTCATCATGGAAGGTGATAACCCACCACCACATCACTCAATTCCTATTGACCCACCGTTAATTGTCCCACTAAGAGGCCGTACTCTTGATGAATACTCTAGACCGAGCCACCAAGGTTATAGGAACACCATTGAGCTCCCCGATCAAGCTCAAACTACGGCCCTGCGATCCGACACCATCCGGTTGGTGCAAAACGGATGTGCATTCCATGGACTTTGTTCCGAAGATCCTAATCAGCATCTCTCTACGAGGCGTGGACTCGATTCAAGTACTTACTCCATTAAGTCCCTCATCACGGCATCGATCTTTGGCTTCAAGTCCAAATCTTTTACGATCATGTCAACCTCTCAACTAGGAAATCCATTGACCAAGCGGCCGGTGGCAAACTTAGTGAACTTACCGCGGAAGAATCGTGGGGTACAATAGAGGACCTTGCCCTCTATGACAACGAAAGTTGGAATGACCCCCGTGAAGGCAATCACCTTGCCTCATATTGATTCACAAACTTCCAATCGTATGATGCTCGAACTTGAAGATCAAGTCAAATTCCTAATGAGCTCCTACGATAATTCTAAGTCTTCACACCAAGTGAGCAAAATCACTCTACCTTTTGAATTATGTAGTGGTCCCAACGACACTCGTGATTGCACAAGACTCCCGGAACAAGCCTTTGCGGACTACACCTCCACGCGTACCGATGGGGCGGGAGAGAAGTGGTACACTTTCAAGCCCGAGAAAAACAACTTAGGAAATTCCTACAACCCTTCTTGGAGAAATCACCCTAACTTTAGGTGGAGCCAAAACTCAAACCCGCCCCAAAACTCATCTAGTCCAACCCTCCAAATACTGGGAATTCCACTAGTCTTGAGGCAATGGTGTCCAAGTTCATGTCATATCAAGAAGCTCGATTGACTAAGCTTGAAGCCGTTTCAAGCAACGACAAATCGAGAACTCAAAAGCCTTCAATGACTGGGAGATTGGAGCATTCCCAAGTGACACTATAAAGAACTCAAAAGTGAATTCGATTTCATCGACTTCATGTTCTTGCTCACCTTGGGAGAGTGCATATCCATGCCCTTCACACATAAAATTCCATTCGGTCAACGCCATCAACACGGGTTCCAAGCGATCCCTTATGAAATACCAAGGACCCGATCCAATGGTCCATCCAACTCTTGAGAAACCCATAAACCAAGAACCCAAACCTAACCTAGAAGAGGAATATAAGGAACTCCACCAAGAAAAACCGGTTCTTGAAGTATTGACTCATGCGCCTTATTACAATGCTTTAAAAGAAAATTTTAAGCAAGAACTAAAATTAGGAGAATGTGGGTCCGCATTTGTGCAAAAAAAGTTGCCTAAGAAGTTAGATGATCCCGGGCTATTCATTCTTCCGTGTAGACTTGGAAATTCCAAATCTTTTGACACATTAGCCGACTTAGGATCAAGCATCAATCTTTTTCCGTTGTCCCTCCATAGAAGCCTTAACCTAGGTAAGATAGAACCAACGGAAACCATCTTAGGTCTAGCGGATGGTAGTATTGCATATCCGGTAGGGATAATTAAGGACATGGTAGTGCATGTAGGTAGATTAACTCTTTTGGCGGATTTCCATGTGCTAGACATGAATAAAGACCCGACATGCCCATTACTAGTAGGAAGAGGATTCGTAGCTACAGCTAGTGCAATAATTGATTGTAAGATGTCTAAGATAGTGGTAGGAGAAGGGAGTGCTAGGTCAATTTATGATGTCAAGAAGCATATCTACTACAAAGAGGAAGAAATACCCTATTAGATCATGTTGGATAGAAAATCATCTAGATATGGACCTTGGATTAATGAAGATTTTGTAGGTCCTCAACGACCTTTCTATCTAGAAGAGACCTTCGTAAGTAACTCAACTTTCCATGAACAACAATTGGCTAGGGATATTGAAGTGAACCCATTCGAGGATACCTTAGTGTTTAGGAAGATAACCGAGTTCCTAGGAACCTTGCCCATTAATCTTAACATGAATAAGTGGAAAGTTGAGAGTGAGAAGCCTAAGCATAATTGGAATTGGGATAGACAACCTAGTGATGGAAAAGGAGAATGGCACATTAGGATGACAATCTATGATCCTGATGGATAAAAGTTTGAAAAGGCATACCAGACTAAGCGTACCAATAGGAAGTTAAATAATAAGTTTGATCCCTATGACATTCTTGAGGATAAACTTACTTACATAGGTACGTAGGAGCACGACTTCGAGTCTAGCTACAAAACTCATAAATAAAGAAAAGTACTTCGTGGGAGGCAACCCATGCTTAATTGTTTGCTTGTTTGTGTGTCATATATCTTTTTCATTGTTGTTTATTCTCATGTTTGATTTTGTGAAAATTCTTTATTTTATCCTTAACCTCTTCTTAATTACATATAAAGGTATTTTACAAAAAGATAAGTGTAGGGAAGATTACATACGTTTTAAAAGAACGTGAACATGAGAATTGCAATTAGTGAAATTGATGTATATGTGTGTTTGTTAGAGTCAAATGCTTGTATCGAGTCATAATGGATGTTTTGCAGAAAGTTTTCCAGGTTTTAAAGATGTAATTTTTCCAGAATTTTTCTAGGAAAACGCAGCAGACCAGTTTCTGTCATGACAACCTGATGGCGTCAGGATTAAATCCTGACGACGTCATGTCAAGCAGAAACAGCTTATCAATAATTTTCGTTTTCTATGCTAATTATAGATTTTTGGAAATTCTTAAGTCTTAATTTTCCATAAAATCTGCAAACATCCATTCAACAAGCATTATATCATAGTGTAGTTGTGCCATATATAGTTTTACCGCCGATTTTACGCGAAGGTTTCGTCTGTTTTCTTAAAGTGTGCAGGTTATATTTGGCAAGAAGAAGAAACAAAACATTGGATGGAGCTTGTCACGTATACATTCTTCTTGGAAACGAATTTAACCGCAACTTCACACGAATCCTACTGAGCTAATCAGGGGAGTACTAGTTTCTTTCTCTTTTACTTACCTTCCTTTATCATAACTTTGATACATTTGGGGAACATTGGGGACAATGTTCAGTTTAAGTGTAGGGAGTGAGAATAAAATGGGAACTTAGAAACTATGCTTATCCTTGATTATTTGTCTTGTCCTTGGTCGTTTGTGTAATAAACTATGAGAAATATTTTTAAGGGCAATTTTAGCACCAAATTAAAATTTTTTTTATGACATGTACGAGCTAAAACTTTAGTCTTAATAAAGCGTCTCATGGATAGGAGTTATATGACTAGCACAAAAAAACCATTTACCACTCAAATTCCACTCCAAAAATGTGAGGTTCACCCCTAGATCTTTAGGAATAAAATCATTCACCTTTAATGCTTAGAGAGTGTACCAGTAGTATAATAGATTCTAGAACTTGTTTTGTGATGCATTCCGAGATCGCTAGTGAGACTACACTTGTGTAGTTAGGAATAACTAAATGATAAGAGGCATTAGGATAACCCTTGTTTGAAACATGTATTATAATTACTTCTTATACATCGGTTGAGTAATTACCCCACACCCTTGCGATGTACTCATCTTTTGTACACGATACCCCTAGTTAATCCCTCAGAGCCTATCTTTTTTGCGGTTCTTGTGATGTTTCGGTTTTCCGGAATATCAATGAAGAGAATTGTTTACAATCCACCCTCAAATGTACACCAAAATCGCCTTAGCCTACCTTGTATGCACTCACCTTTAGTGCATTATTGTTATCATTACTAAACCCTTAGTTCAATTATCTAGTTACTTGCATGGTTTCTAAGTCGAGTCATATCTTTTGTACACAGTTTTGGGATGCTTGGGACTCATAGGTAAAAGTAATATTTTATGGAGTAACGGGAAGGAACGTGTGGAAAACTAGAAGGGGGGGTTGAATAGTTTTACCAATTAAAACTTCGTTTTAAAATATTTAGATCAACTTATGTCAATCTATTTATATTTGTATGTTTGATGTTGATAGATAGATAGGTAAGTATGTAATGTAAAGGTAAAGAGTAAGAAACACAAAACCATGACACAAGTATTTATAGTGGCTCGGCTACAAGGACACCTTCCTTGCCCTACTCCACTCTTTGAGTCACCTGCTCAAAAGTTCGTAATCACTAGACACAACTCCTTATGGCGGAGAAGCCTTCACAACGTCGCCTACTCTTTTTCCGGTACTAGGCTATACACCGGGTTCTTCCACAAGGTAGAACCACACCTATCACAAAGTCGCCTACACTTTATCCAGTACAAGGCTAGATACCGAGGTCCATTACAAAGGAGGAACTACTACCCAACACTACACAACACCTATCCCAAAGGAGAGCCACTCCTTATTACAACATCATCAAGGATATCAATATCCTTGGAAACACCTTATCTCTATTTGTACATCAATACACCATATCGAATATACACCCTTGGCATCTTTCACTAATGCTTTTGACTTGACCCTTTTTGGCATCCTTCACTAATGCCTTTGACACGGACATTCGACACCTTTCACTAATGCCTTTGTGTTGACTCTTTTGGCATCCTTTACTAATGCCTTTGACACGGACGTTAAGCACCTTTCACTAATGCTTTCGTCTTGACTTTTTCGGCATCCTTCACTAATGCCTTTGACACAACACTTCTAGGGAGGAAGAAAGAACTATCAACAAGAGAACCTCAGTAGTCTTGATAATGAAGAAGCATGGTAACTCATGGACTTGAGCTTGCTCTACTTCAAGAGGTGGTGATCTCGCCTTTAAGAGGAACCTAGAGAATCACACAAACTACATAGAAAGATCATTTGGATCTTAGTTTAGAGAGTTTACAATACTAGGAGAAAGTATGTGTGGAAGTGACCACCTAAATTGAGGAAATGGCTGACTATTTATAGAAAAAAAATAAGCTACTGTTCCAAGGATCCCACGGATCCCTTACTTGAGGGATCCGTCCAGTGTAAACTGGGGGAACCGTGGGACGCTCCTCTTTGCCCATGAGTTTTGGGTCATGGGTCCTAGACTTTGGACCATGGGTATCCAAATAGATATAATGTATCTAGTATGTGCAATGCATCTAGTCCATGGGTCATGGGTTATAATCCATGGGTCATGGATAATACCCATTCATGACTTATGCATGATGTCATGCAATGGGTTATGGATTATGCTCCATGGGTATGGGTCATGGACTTTGGGTTGTACCCAACTACATTCAATGTATTTAGTCAATGGGTGAAATACTTAAACTTTACCCATTATATTACCCATTATAATACATACTAATTATATATATATATATCTTCCCAATATGTAAACACTAGTTGTACATATGTATTACTAAATCATTAAATCACTATTACTTGTTTAGTGTTTTATGTGAAAACGTAAGTGTGTTAGTAAACTATTGGCTAAAACTATTTACGTATTTTATTTGTTTCGTTAAAATGATCTTATGTTTGTTATCGACAAAACATTAGAAGATCGTAAAATATAAATAAGCGTTTTTACGGCTTATTTGTATTAACAATCTCCCCCTTTTTGTTGATGACAAAACATAAGATTGTTTGAAGGAAAAACTAAAATTTGTAAAAGTTTGAATTGGAGTTTTTACTCTCTTCTCCCCCTTTTTGTCGAAACAAAAAGAGCGTCGAAAAGAAACTAACACATTGTTTTAAAGAAAATATGTAAAAATGAAGAAAAATATAGAGAGCATGTAACGGTAAGTGTTCTCGTCTTAGCTCCCCCTTGACGAGTCCATCCCTTTGTGAGGGCGTCAAGTAAGAAGAAATACTAAACTAGTGCATTGCAACTATGTTTGCAAATGGTTTCGTCTTTGTGACGACTATGCTCCCCCTTGATGATTGCAAATTTGCAAGGGGACGTCATGTAATGTAATCCTAATGTGAATTATATTGCAAATGATTTTTCAATGTATTGCTTTGACACGAAACTCCCCCTAGCTTAGGGTGTCAAAGTCTTCATGTGTATATTGAAAATCTACAAAACAAAAGTTAGAAAACAAGTATATAATGCATAATTTCCTGCAAATAAGACTCAAGTTAGTAGTAAACAAGTCTTCTGTTTCACGGATCCCACGGCTCCCTCTTTGGAGGGATCCGTCTAGGCAAAACAGAGGGATCCGTCTATCTGAAATTTAAGACAACAATGGTGATGTGAACAAATGATGTCAACATCAAAATGAGATATTAATAAGGCACTAAACATATACTCAAGACAATATGGCATAAAACATGTAATTTCATTCAATAAAATTACGAGAGATGATCTACACATCTCTAAAACTAAGAGAATGATTTAACCATGTAATACATTTTCTACTAATTCTAATAAGTGACCAAAAACTTAAAAAGCATTAATGTGCTTAAATCTAAGGATGAGTAGACTTGTTGATTTGGTCCAATCGTTCAAGAATATGATTAAACATAAAATGCAACTCATTTCATACTTCTTGAACGAGTCCTTTGGTGATTTGACAATTAGAGCAATTATTGTCATGATTAGGAACCGGAGGAGATTGGTTGTTTTGAGGAGGCTCCACAAATGATGGTGGGGGTACATTGAGCAATGTAGGATGAGGTTCTACTAAGAATGAAGGTGGTGTTAATGGAAAGTCCTTTATATGATTAGGTCCTTGGTGGTTCCTTGTCTCTAAAGGTGGACAATTTGGTGATGTAGGTGGTTCCCTATTTAACGAGAAGGTTGGTGAGTGGGAATTTCTCGGTGGTGAGTGCTCTAATGAGTAGAGATTTGGATGAGAAAGAGGTTCGGTAAAGGAATGTAGTCTATGTTCTAAGAATGAAGGCTTAGGCGTTTTACTAGAACTGGGTGCATTTGGTTTAGAGCTTGATGAAGCCTTTTCTAACTCGAAAGGTCTAATACTAATTCTTGCAGTTCTTTTGGCTATTGTTGATTGAGATTGTTGAGGTGGGATTCTAACATTTGGACTTCTTACGGGTGATGACTCGGTGGATGATATCTCATGGACCATATGAGTATTCCTTTTGGATGAACCTTTGGTTGAAGAGTTCTTGCTAGATGCTTTAGTCATAGTGAAGCTGAGGATGTAGTAGGAGTCTTCAACTACTGATTTTTAGGATTGTGGTAAGAATGGTGACTTAAGCTCTCAAGAGTGTTTGGTTTATAAAGGATAAATTTGAGTTAATGAATTAAATTCATGACCACTAAGAAAATTTGGCATGCACCAAGGTCAACTATGGTGTTGTTCAGCTCTAGGGAATCATTAATTGGTAAGCAAAAGTGTTTATATTACCAAAGATGGTTTGAATTTTTAAAGAAACGCTGATTAGAAGCTTTCTATAGACACGGATCCCACGGATCCCTCTCACTAGGGATCCGTCTGGTTATAAACCAGGGATCCGTCTGTCAGACAAAAAGTGGTGAAGTGATTATGCTCTTGTAAGGTCTAGTACCTATAAATCTTGAGGGTTTGACTTTCCTTTGATGTCTTAAGTGATAGATGACTTAAATGCCTAACCATAAGGAGTGAGGATACTCAATGATGGTATTGGGTTAAGAAGTGGACTTTTGAGAATGTAACTAAGTGTTTGAGGAATATACTTTTTGATTTGGGAATGACAAATGATAGCAATTGATCCTAGAGATCAGATGATGACTTAAGAGAAATTTGAAAAATTCCTAAAAAAATAAAAAGAAATGAAAAACTAGTTTTAAGCCTATTTTAAGGTAAGGATGACTAAAATCAATTTGCTAAAATTGAGAGAAATATCAAGCTAAGTGTTTTGAGATGTGAGGAACAATGTGTGAGCATTGGAGCGGAAATATGGTGAGTTTTGGTGAGTTGATAAATCACAAGCACTTTGAATTTGATCCTAAGTTAGCTACGGTTGAGTGTGAGACCTACTGAGCTTGAGGAAGACTTAAGTAGTCTTAAAGAATCATGTTTAGCTACAATGATGTGATCTAGGGGACAGGTTTGATGTAAAATGATCTGTATCTGATATTTGTTTGCCCGGATCCCACGGTTCTCTCATCTGAGGGATCCGGCTACTACTGACCAGTAGCTTCTCAGCAATTGTGAATTGTTTGCACTCTTAGCAAATGCTTATCCTAATCATTTCTACAGTCAGTAAACATATGCAAACAACAAGTATAACACATAGCAAGTGGGGGGAACTAAAAGGTAATAAAAAATGAGTGACGACGACTACTTGAATGAGATCAAGTTGTTGTAAAATCTCATTTTACTAGATCCCACGTTAAAGTGTCTAATGCCAAATCATGGCAACTCCTACAAGCTACATCCTAATCTACATAAATATTGTTAAGATGTTTACAGACCATTGTTTTAGAAATTGTTTTCACAAATTAAGGTCCTATGACCTTACCTTCCATCCACACCTCCTTCCATTTCACTTCGGTCTTCATCTCCATCTTCATCCCCTTCACTCTTCATCCCACCATCTCTACTTCTTTTTCAAGAAGTTAGCAAAACACTTGAATATCCCTTTAGTTTGTTGCCACTCTTGTGAAGGGCTTGGAATATCCAGCAGTTGATTGATGTATTCTAAAGGGTCGAGATCGGTGTTGCCAACGGGGTTGCTACTTCCTTCTCCTTCTCTTTGTCTTTCCCTTTCATCCGATGAATCTATTGGTGGGTGAGGTCTCTTGCCATCCACCATGATCCTTGTAGTCTTTCCATCGGATAGAGGCACCATGACCTTGTTGCAAAAACTATGTTCAAAGGAATGAGGAGAAGGATCTAGAGCAAAGATGAAGTTTGCTAGATGGGTCAGGAGCATTGCATAAGGGAGTACCATCTTGTCCATGCTTTTCACACTCACCATTCTTTTTACCATGTAATAAGTGAGGTTGAAGTGAGTGCCGGTCACAAGGCAATAAATCATGAAGCTCAAGCACGCATTGGGATGATCTTTGTTCCCTCCTAAGCAAAGCACGTTCTCCCTTACCACGAGTTCCCATTTCTTGTACAACGGGAACATTTCGGAAAGCTCCATTTGAAATGGATCCCTATAGATCACCTTGGAGTTTCTCGTGACCCTTGATGGAGATGCTCTTTCCATGAAGACGGTATCCCTTATCGTGGTTGCTTCTGGGATGGCCGTGAAGTATACTTCATGATGATCTACCATGTCATGTAGCTCTGCCAACGACCATTCGTTGGAATACATACACACTCCTTGAAATGGGACACGGAGTATCCTTCCAAATTCTACAAGAGTGAGGGTGTACTCATGCTCATTGATGATAAAGGCAATTGAAATGGTACCGTCTTCATTCCTAACAATTCTCATTGTATTGTAGAACTCAAGCACGAACACCGGACAGATTTGCTCATTAATGTCCAAGAGGCAATCAAAGTTAATTCCTCCAAAGACTTGTCGAATTTTGGTGTTTGCGAGGAATGATGGTTCAACCACATGGCCTTCATGGAAGAGCCTCTTTTCTAACATCTTGAAGGCTTTCCTATCCTCCGGGCTTAGGCCTTCTTTACGATGGTACATTGGGATGTAGTGGGTGGTATCATGGTAATCTTGTTGGCAGTTGCTAGGCATGATTGTTCCTATACAATAAAACCACAATGTGGTGTTAATTGTGTGAATAGTAACTTAATGGGATTGATCACAATTTTGCTCAAAACATCTTCATTGAATTCAAGGATTGAGTTTAATTTGTATTAGCAATGTTAATTCTTTGATTTAGATTATCTTAGAAAACAATGTGGTAACAAATTGTGACAAACCCATTTGAGCTCAACTTCTAAAGATGAAAATTGTAATCCTAGGAATCAAGGAATGTAAATAACAATGTAGTGAAGATTATACTTACACAAGAGATTGTTTTGCTTGAAGAAGATGATCAATTTGCTCCTGTGAACAGTAAATAGGTTTATGTTCGTGAGTCTTGATAGAGTAAAGTGGGTAGTGGAACTTCACAATGATCATTTCTTTCTTATGCTGTCTTCTGTTGCACGGATCCCACGGATCCCTTGTATGAGGGATCCGGCTAGTTCAAGCATAGGGATCCGGCATATCAGCAATTTTGACAGCTTAAGTGATTCTTGATAATTTTGGTTTGGGAGTTCTAAATTGCCCAGGGTCGATGTTTATGCTCTATAACTTATGGTTTGGGGTTTTGACGGGTTATACTAGTCCTATTTGACGAGGTTCCCTTTTTATGAATAAATCATAATTCTTTAGGAAGTTTTCAAAGATTATGATAAAATCCCATTTTATCATAATGTGATAATTGGATACTTATTGACATAGATGAAATGTAAATAATCCTTATGTGAGGAGTGATGATCAAGGCTCTCGAATAGCCGATATATCATTATCACTAGCTTGTAGTTTTATCTATAGAGATCAACGAAGAATACTATTCTTGATGATGAGTTCAATATAAATGACTACTTTAGTGATTATTAAGAGAACGTAAAGATACTACTAAAACTTAATCATAATTAAAAAGGATGGCCTTATTAATTTATCTAGAAAGAAAATATAAACGAAAAAAATTATTTGTAATTTATTAAAGATCATACCTTTGCTAAATATTCTTTTTACGGAAAGAAGTATTTAGAGAGAAATTCTTCATGATCTTCTTAGGATGCCCAAATCCTTTGCTAAATATTCTTTTTAAGGAAAGAAGTATTTAGAGATAAATTCTTCATGATCTTCTTAGGATGCCCAAATCCAAGTATGGAGAATTCTTAACAAAGAAAATATTAGAAGGATCTATCATTGTCCAACATTATAAAATATGATGATTTTAAAACGTGACCTTTTGTTTTTAAGTGTTAGTACAATTTGTGTGACGGGTGGTGACAGGTGTGAATATAGCTTATCGGACTGGGCCAACAAGTTTCTAACGGGTTGATGTTGTACTAATCCAAGTAGTTTGAATGAGATCCCTGCACAAGAAAGGTAAACCGTTAGTCTTACCGTGGGGACAGACCCCACGATTAGACTCCGGCGTGAGAGTAAGTACACATTCTTGATAGGGAAAGTAGGAGTATGTGTGTGTAATTATGAGAGAGAAAGTTGTACCTTGTATGGGTATTAGATCCCCTTTTATAGGCGAGGTTTACCGCTAGGGTTCCCTAGATTCTCGCATGTAGTAGTTAGTCACCGGAGCCGGACCCTTGGCGGACAAGGGTTCCGTGTTAATCGCGGACGCGGACATAAGAGGTCTAACAGTTGATAGTTGATAACATCAAATAGTCCTGATTATTAAGTGTCAATTTCTCCCGAAATTTATATCATTTATATGGATTTACGCTTGTTTTCCATTGTTTTCCACTTTCAGGTAAATTACGAGCATTGGAGCTAAAGAGACGCGGAATTGGAGAATTATCTAAAGTATTATCACAGTATGCTGATTTTGAAGAAGTTACGGCGTAACTCATCTCTCACATTACGCCGTAACTATTTCGTGACTCAGAAAACCAACTTATCGAAGGTTACGGCGAACTCTTCCCAAAGGCTCTGACGTAACTATATTAGGTCAAATGAGGTTCCACGCGGCGATACTTACGTCGTAACTATTTCATCAACTACGGTGTAACCAAGTTTATTGAAGACTACGGCGTAACCACTAATAAGGTTACGCCGTAACTAGCGCATCTAGTGCAAATTATGAAGGAATTGAAGGTTACGGCGTAACTCTTCTTATAGTTCTGCCAGAACCGGATCCGCCTATAAATACCCCACAATTCCGGCATTTCTAATCATCCCATTCCACACACAACAACCAAAGAACGTGGGAAAAACTCAAGGCATGTCTAGAGGAGCATACTGAGTCGTCTCAAGGAGAAATCACTTCCCTACGATAAGCATTAGCATTTTATATTTTCTTTACTTTTAATTCATGTATTTCGTACCTTTGAATATTGAATTGGTTTGTATGATTAATATGAGCGGCTAAGCACCTCTTGGTGCTGGCCTAGTTATGATTCCTTAATTGTTTTGTTTGCGTGTACATTTCTTTCGTACAATTATTCCTAAGTGTATGCATGCATAGTTTATTGGTAGCCACCCTTGGTTCGGTAGTTTTGATTGGCGGTAGAGGCCAATTTCCTAGGAGATATGACCAACTGACCCTAGGTGAGCGGACTGAGACGGGAAGGGTAGGATATGACCAACTGACGACCCTTTCTACTTGTGCGATTTGACCAACTGATAACCTACCGTTTGGATGAACTTAAGAACTAGGGGGTGAGTGTTTAAGTTGCTAACGCCCGGACACTCACTATTATAAATCTAGCATGTAGCGGTACTTAATGACTTGGCTTAGGGACCAAGAACAACAGGACTTATGAGGGACACCGACTTCTCCGTGGTGGCATCTTTCTTCGATAGGTTAGGCGAATTGACCAAATGATGTCCTCTCGACTTTGACCCCACCTGAAGTAATTGGAAGTAAGTAGACGTAGACATAACTAGCTAGGAGGATTAACTAGGTTAGCACCACTCTCCTCTATTGATTTACCCTTTACCTTTTATTTGCTTTATTCTGCTTTAGCAGTTTAATTAATTAATTCCCTATCAAAACCATTATTAATCTGTGACACCTAGACTTAGTAATAATCCAACACACATAGCTCTTGGGATGACCTCGGCTTTACCGATTACTACACTACACACGACCAGGTACAATGCCCGTTAGTGCACTAGGGTAGACCATAGGTATAATGAGACTTTATAAATATTAAAACACAGTCGAGAAAACTCGCATCAAGTTTTTGGCGCCACGGGAGTTATATTAGGATTATTATTAAGTCTTTCATTTCGTTTTAAACTTTTCTCACGATCATATTTCAAGTTTTCAGGTACCATGGAAGTTGTTAACATCGATGACCTCACTCTTGAGGAATATTTAGCATTAACAAGGGAAGAACAAGGACCAGGGATTGTTAGGCCGGCTATCGCAGAAGATGCTCAATTCAAAATCAAACCTCAATTCATGAGGGAATTACGTGCAAATCCCTTTTCTGGAGGCATCACCGATGATGCCCATGGACATATAGACAAAGTCGAATACATTGTCAGCCTATTCAAAATTCCCAGAGTCTCACATAACGCTATCATGTTACGAGTATTCCCTATTTCTCTTACGGGAGCTGCTAAGAGATGGGTTGATCGACACACGATGGGATGTCAACACTTGGCCTATCCTAAAAAGTGTTTCATTCGAGATACCGTCCTCCATCAAAGACGGCCAAGCAATTAGAAGAAATCCATAACTTCAAGCAAGAGGGTGATGAAACGTTATACCCGGCTTGGGAAAGGTATAACGAACTATTATACAAATGCCCTACTCATGACCTCAACACCAACAAAAGGTGAACGTCTTCTATAAAGGTGCGAACATCTCCTCAAGACAAATGATTGATTCTCGAGGACCGATTCACAGTATGACACCCACTTTAGCTTTGGAAACTATTCAAAGATGGCGAGACCACTCTCACAAATGGCATAATGGAGGAAGCAACCAAGTAAGAATGGAGATATGGAAGGCCTTAAACAATAAACAACAAATTAGAAAGCCTCGGAAGAGAAATGAAGAAGCTCAAGGAAAATGTGCATTCCATTCAAGTAGAGCGAAATAGAACTCCACCTACTAAAGAATGTTCCTCCAACGAGGAAGTTAAAAGGATCGGAGAAGTTAAATATGGAAGAGAATCCCTTTCAACAACTACAATAATAACGGGCCCGGATATCGAGAAAAATCCCGAGATTCTACACTAGAATCAACAACAATCCTCCTAAACCTAGCCTTGAAGAAATAATGCAGGCACATCAAGAATCTACAAAAAGGAGATAAACTCAAGGAATGGATGGTCAAAGTGAAGGAGGATACCAATATGAACCTACGTAACCAAGATGCTGCGATTAAAAACCTCGAAACACAAATTGGGCAATTGGCTAAAAACCTTGAAACGAGTAATGCTAAAGCCATTGCCTGCAAAGCCATATTTGCGCAAGATAAGCAGTGCGCATCCTCTATAACTAATGATCTTTCCGAGATTAACTACCTAAGAGAGGATGATAAATCAGAAGACGACGAGGTCCTACCGAGCCAACTCCCTGAGAAGCAGCAATACCAGGAAAGTTTTCTTCTCCCATGCACTATTGGTAACATTAAGATTCCCGCATTAGCTGATTTGGGGGCCGGGGTAAACCTTATCTCTACCACTTTATTTGATAAAATAAAACTTACCAATTTAAAAGAAACAACTATTATGATAGCCAATGGCTGATTCCTCTAAAGTTGTACCAAGGGGAATTGTGAATAATGTGCTTTTAAAAATTGGAAAATTCTTTTTCCCAACTGATTTTGTGGTTATTGACATGGGGAAGCGGGAGGCTTACAACTTAATTGTTGGAAGACCTTTTCTGGCCACTTATAGGGCTCAGATTAAGGTTTTTGAAAAACAAATTTCTTTGACAACTGAAAATGAACGAATAACTTTTAGTATGAAAGAGCATATAAAACCAAAATTTGAAATTTCAAATAATGTTGATGTTGTTAATGTTCAATCACTAGATCCCGCAATGACACTTTAATCCTATTACTAATGATAGTAGAGACAATGTTGATAATTGTAAGCAGAAACAGGAAAAGATTGTCCAAGGCATTGAGGAAACTCCAGTTCCAAACAAACATTTCAAAGAACTCGATGTTAACCAAGGATAACGAATCGGTGTGACATGGCCCCGTATACTCGTCCTAAAAAATGTGAAAGAAAGGCGAATGAACGGATATACCCTCACAAGGGTGAGAGACATGATATTGAATTAACATTAGAATATTGGTACAAAATAAGATTTGGGAACTCAAAAATCCATAAGGGACTGGTTAAGCAGTATAAGTACAATCATCTCACTAACACAATAAATGGTGTAAGATCTAGCATAAGTATTACTAGTAGTCTTATTGCTGAAGATGATGACCGGGGAAAATCATGTGATGAATGCCTTTCACATAAATTTGGAACTGATGGCATCCGTAAGACTACGAGGAAAAAGGTGTTTGACAAATGGATGAATGTGTACCAAAGAGTGGAGGAAGTCGGGGAAGTCCAAAGGCCCCCATAGAAGCCCTGCGGCTCTGAGTCTAACTTAAAGACTCGTAAATAAAGAAAAGTGCTCTTTCGGGAGACAACCCGAATTATCCCTTTCTTGTATTTTATTTCCATTTCTGTAGGGTTTTGTGTTTTCTAACCATTTTGCAGAAACGAGGAAGTAATTCTGCTGCGGTTTCTTGATTCGACGAGTTACTGGCGTAACTCATCTATGTGATTATGCCGTAACCAACTTTTGCGGCAGAACTCTTGATGCATTACTAATTACGGTGTAATACCATCTCGTGGTTACGCCGTAACCACTCGCTTGCGACTTATATCGAGTTTTGCGATTCGGCGAACTCCCTAATAAAGTTACGACGTAACCTTCCTCTCTGCTAATTCTTTCATTTTAAAACACAATAACCTTGTATTAGTATTTTAAATGAACTTTGTGGGTGTGTTCTCAGTAAACCCTCAAGAGACTTCACTCGTCCACTGGGACACCAAGTGGTTTAAAGGCTTGTTGCATTTGCTAAATGCAACCGTGATTCCTACGAAAGTGAGTTAGGTTTGTTTTTCATTTTCATTTTCATTTTTTCTTTTAGAATTATGCTTGTCGGTAGTGTGATTTCGTGGATTGAAGTTTGTTCATGATGCTTATCTGAAGGCACGTCTCTTTTCGTGGGCCTTCTTTCTTTATGGAGCAAATTTCGGGAAGTTCTCGCTCTAATTCTACTTTTCTCTTCACCTTTATTTAATGCTTAGTACAAAAGGGACTTTGTACAATTCAAGTGGGGGACGGGAGTAGAATTATCTCTTGAACATTAGTTTGCCCTCGTTTTCTAGTTTATTTTGAAAATTTATGCCATTTTAAAATTTTGACATGTTTTCTTAACCTAGCTAGATTAGACCTTAGCCGAGCACATACAACCCTTGATATTATATGGTGAGATTAGCCTTATCCGTTTCCAATATTTTACCCCAAATCCACCAAATTATGAGTGTGCCGGTAGCTTGTAAACTTTAGAACTTGGCGTTTGCATCATTTCGAGACCATAGACGAGGTATGTTGAGTTAGCTCGATGTATTTGGACTTTTCAGTTTTAGAAGGCAATATTATAGGATTATCCCCCAAATTGCCTACCATTGTGTGTCTATCAATTAGTCACCTCGACTTCTCGACCTCCATATGAAACCCTTTTGTTGCACTCACCTTTAGTGCAAGATACCCCTAGATACATTCATCTGAGCCATTCCTTTCATTTTGTTAACACGATATACTGTTTCGATACACCTATACACCTTAGCCTACCCTGTAGTCTTTATTTATGATTGGGAAGTTATCATTTGCCTAAGTTCAAGGTTCGAGTGGAAATGTTCGGAAATCACGCTTTCATCGACAACATTCCTGAAGATCATTGAAGACTCCCCGAATCCCCATTGTTCATCTCAAGTGGGGGAATATTATGTTTATTATTGTAATGTTGGAAAAAAAAAAAAAAAAAAAAAAAAAGTGATTCGAAAAAATAAAATAAAAAATAGTAGTTGTTATATTGAAAAGTGCGATGTTATAAGCACGATGTTATGAGCTTTATAGATTTAGTATCGAGGAGGCTACCTCGGTCATATTTGAAGATTGGAGTTGGTAATTATGCCAACAATTGGAGAAAAGGTAGTGTGCCCATCACGACGTCCTCTAATGACACATCTACCTTGTATTTCATGATCCGGTTTCTTGACTTCAAAACTTGAACTTTGGGCGGATGGTAAGTGGTAATGATATGGTTATAGATTTAGACTACCTGCTTGTTTTTTATTTTATACCATTTATATATCCCATGTCGTATCCTACCCTTTAGTCATGAAGCGTGTCTAGGTGATGCAGCGAGCAATATTTGGTGTCTTGGCCATGGATTTGGTCGTGTATCATTGATTTTGTCCACTTCGCCGTGACATGTTAGTAATGACAAGTCACCCCTTAACCTTTGTCGTGTCTACCCATATTGCCTTCGAGAATTGTTTAGCCCTTAACTCCAGTGGTGGAGATTTGTGTAACCGCCAAGCTTATGATATAATACATGCTATGACTGTGCGATTAAGTGATCACCCCGAAATTAACACTTAGAATAGTTGAGAGATTTGAGTGTTTTGTTCCCATTTCGTGAGGTGTTCTACTTTGTTTTATTATAGCATAAGGGATTTGTAAACTTATATTTTCCAGGTTATGGGAGATATCTTTTTAGGAATCTTTCTAATAAGGTCTACTTGAGGGCAAGTAGAGTTCAATTGGGGGATATTTGATAACACCAAATAGTCCTGATTATTAAGTGTCAATTTCACCCGATAATGCTTGTAATTTATATTATTTATATGGATTTACGCTTGTTTTCCTTTGTTTTCCACTTTCAGGTAAATTACGAGCATTGGAGCCAAAGAGACTCGGAATTGGAGAATTATCTAAAGTGTTATCATAGTATGCTGATTTTGAAGAAGTTACGGCGTAACTCATCTCTCACATTACGCCGTAACTATTGCGTGACTCAGAAAACCAACTTATCCGAAGGTTACGGCGTAACTCTTCCCAAAGGCTACGACGTAAATATATTAGGTCAAATGAGGTTCAACGCCGCTGATACTTACGCCGTAACTATTTCATCAACTACGGTGTAACCAAGTTTATTGAAGACTACGGCGAAACCACTAATAAGGTTACGCCGTAACTAGCAGATCTAGTGCAAATTACAAAGGAATTGAAGGTTACGGTGTAACTCTTGTTATAGTTACGCCGTAACCCAGATCTGGCCTATAAATACCCCACGAATTCAAGCATTTCTAATCATCTCATTCCACACACAACAACCAGAGAACGTGGGAAAAATCTCAAGGCAGATCTAGAGGAGCATACGGAGTTGTCTCCAAGGGAGAAATCACTCCCCTACGATAAGCATTAACATTTTATATATTTTTTACTTTCAATTCATGTATTTCGTACCTTTGAATATTGAATTGGTTTGTATGATTAATATGAGCGGCTAAGCACCTCTTGGTGCTGGCCTAGTTATGATTCCTTAATTGTTTTGTTTGCGTTTACATTATTTCATTACAATTATTTCTAAGTGTATGCATGCATAGTTTATTGGTAGCCACCCTTGGTTCGGTAGTTTTGATTGGCGGTAGAGGCTAATTGCCTAGGAGATATGACCAATGACCCTAGGCGAGCGGATCGAGACGGAAGGGTAAGATATGACCAACCGACGACCCTTTTCTACTTGTGCGATTTGACCAACCGATCACCTACCGTTTGGATGAACTTAAGAATTAGGGGTGAGTGTTTAAGTTGCTAACGCCCGGGCACTCACTATTATAAATCTAGCATGTAGCGGTACTTAATGACTTGGCTTAGGGACCGGGAACAACATGACTTATGATGGGACACCGACTTCTCCGTGGTGCCATCTTTGCCGATAGGTTAGGCGAATTGACCAAATGATGTCCTCTCGACTTTGACCCCACAAGTAATTGGAAGTAAGTAGCGAGACATAACTAGCTAGGAGGATTAACTAGGTTAGCACCACTCTCCTCTATTAATTTACCCTTTACCTTTTATTTTCTTTTATTTTCTTTATTTTGCTTTAATAGTTTAATTAATTAATTCCCTATCGAAACCATTATTAATCTGTGAAACCTAGACTTAGTAATAATCCAACACACATAGCTCTTGGGACGACCTCGGCTTTACCGATTACTACACTACACGCGACCGGGTACACTGCCCGTTAGTGCACTAGGGTAGACCATAGTTATCTAAAGTATTATCATAGTATGCTGATTATGAAGAAGTTACGGCGTAACTCATCTCTCACATTACGCCGTAACTATTGCGTGACTCAGAAAACCAACTTATCAGAAGGTTACGGCGTAACTCTTCCCAAAGGCTACGACGTAAATATATTAGGTCAAATGAGGTTCCACGCCGCTGATACTTACGCCGTAACTATTTCATCAACTACGGCTTAACCAAGTTTATTGAAGGCTACGGCGTAACCACTAATAAGGTTAAGCCGTAACTAGCAGATCTAGTGCAAATTACGAAGGAATTTAAGGTTACGGCGTAACTCTTGTTATAGTTACGCCAGTAACCACGATCCGCCTATAAATACCCACAAATTCCAAAGCATTTCTAATCATCCCATTCCACACAACAACCGAGAGAATGTGGGAAAAATCTCAAGGCGGATCTAGAGGAGCATACGGAGTGTCTCAAGGAGAAATCACTCCCTACGATAAGCATTAGCATTTTATATTTTATTTACTTTCAATTCATGTATTTCGTACCTTTGAATATTGAATTGGTTTGTATGATTAATATGAGCTGCTAAGCACCTCTTGGTGCTGGCCTAGTTATGATTCCTTAATTGTTTTGTTTGCGTTTACATTACTTCCGTACAATTATTTCTAAGTGTATGCATGCATAGTTTATTGGTAGCCACTCTTGGTTTGGTATTTTTGATTGGCGGTAAAGGCCAATTGCCTAGGAGATATGACCAACTGACCCTAGGCGAGCGGACTGAGACGGGAAGGGTAAGATATGACCAACTGACGACCCTTTCTACTTGTGCGATTTGACCAACCGATCACCTACCGTTTGGATGAACTTAAGAATTAGGGGTGAGTGTTTAAGTTGCTAACGCCGGCACTCACTATTATAAATCTAGCATGTAGCGGTACTTAATGACTTGGCTTAGGGACCGGGAACAACGGGACTTATGAGGGACACGACTTCTCTGTGGTGGCATCTTTGTTGATAGGTTAGGGCGAATTGACCAAATGATGTCCTCTTGACTTTGACCCCACTTGAAGTAATTGGAAGTAAGTAGACGTAGACATAACTAGCTAGGAGGATTAACTAGGTTAGCACCACTCTCCTCTATTGATTTACCCTTTACCTTTTATTTGCTTTTATTTTCTTTATTCTGCTTTAATAGTTTAATTAATTAATTCCATATCGAAACCATTATTAATCTGTGAAACCTAGACTTAGTAATAATCCAACACACATAGCTCTTGGGACGACCTCGGCTTTACCGATTACTACACTACACGCGACCGGGTACACTGCCCGTTAGTGCACTAGGGTAGACTATAGTTATAACGAGACTTTATAAATATTAAAACCTGGTCAGTAAAACCTGCATCAATGGTTTAGCCTGTTATGTGTCTTGCGTGCGTCTTGAGGTCTGGACCACAGCCACTTTCGTCATTGGGCTTACTGTAGGTCCAGGGTTTGTAATCATTGGGCCTGAGCCTAGTGTGTGTATAGTATGTATTGGGCCTAGTAGGCCTGTTATACATACTATACATCATCATTAAGGAAGTTCATTCCTTGTAGTTTTCAAACATACATAGATCGTGTTAAGATTTTAAAAGTACAATATACTCTTAAGAAACTTGGTAACGAAGCTCTGATGCCAATTGTGGAAAACTAGAAGGGGGGTTGAATAGTTTTACCGATTAAAATATCGTTTTAAAATATTTAGATCAATTTATGTCAATCTATTATATGTATGTTGGAAGTTGATAGATAGATATGTAAGTATGTAATGTAAAGGTAAAGAGTAAGAAACACAAAACCATGACACAAGTATTTATAGTGGTTCGGCTACAAGGAACCCTTCCTTGCCCTACTCCACTCCCCGAGTCACCTACTCGAGAGTTCGTAATCACTACACGACACAACTCTTTATGGCGGAGAAGCCTTCACAATGTCGCCTACTCTTTTTCCGGTACAATGCTAGACACCGGGTTCTTCCACAAGGTAGAACCACACCTATCACAACGTCGCCTACACTTTATCCGGTACAAGGCTAGATACCGAGTTCCATTACAAAGGAGGAACTACTACCCAACACTACACAACACCTATCCCAAAGGAGACCCACTCCTTATTACAACATCATCAAGGATATCAATATCCTTGGAAACTGTAACCACCTGTAAATTTCACCTTGAATTAAAATAATATAATATTCTAATAAAAGAATATTTATCCATTTTCTACGTCTATTTATTTTTAAATTAAACGTTATGAGTTTACCTGATCACAACAACTAAATAATGTGACATAACTTACATTCCCAATAAACATGCTCACCGACACCAAATGCCTTATGTTTATTTTAAGTAAACATCATTATATGTCAAGAATAAAACTTTTCGACTTTTATTTACCATTTTACGTTATTTTGTTAACGTACGATTATTTAAAATTCAAACAAAACGTTTACCATTTATAAGAGTTTTCACGAAACTTTTCAGGTTATTAAATTTACTATTAACATCTATTTAATATCACTTTAAACTTGTTTTAGTTTAAATAATGTTTAAACACTCCGATAAACCCACGATTCATTTTAAATATTAAAATAAAGTATGATGATAAGTTTCAATATTCTTATGAGCATTATATTTTTACGTACCTGATTTTGACTTTCGTAACTTAAAGGTTTAACATTTGTAATTACCGGGATCAAACTATACCCGTTGCACCCAAGACTTAGCTACTAAGTCTAGCAAAATATCTTTGAACTCTCTTTTATACCAAACCGACTCCATTCACTTGTATATATTTGCTCTTTTTGTTTCTTTCAGTTAGAACCCAAAACAATGAGATAAAATTCACTCATCTCTTCCTCTCCTCTGCCTCACCGCCTTACACCATCCATGCCGCCACCCTCCATCATTGTTAACACCAAAAGGTTTCAGTTTAAACACAACCCACAAGGGCGTGTGTGTTTATTTGGCCTCGGATTAACAAGAATCCACAAAAGGTTGGGTTGGTTGTGGCTTTGTTTTGGTTCGAGTTAATCACCACAGCCATCATCTCGTCACCTCCCAATCTCCCTTGTTTTCATGGTATGCCGAAAATAACATAACTATTTTGTTATTTTTCTTTCTATTAAAAACTGTATACAAATTAATTGATACAAGTTCTTGTGGATAAAAATTTGTATAAAAATGAGATAAAAATGATTTGATATAATTCGTGTGGTTGGTAATACAAGTTGTATTGTGTGGTGAGTTTTGTATGCGGGTCAGGTTTTAACCCGTTTTGAGTCTCGGTATACAAACAACCCAAAGGGTTGTTTTGCTTGTGGTCTCGGGAAAGTGGGTAAACCCACGGTTAGATTGGGTCAAGTCCGCGTGGTCTCAGGTCTGATTGAAAACCGTCGAAGGGAGTGTTGGGAATTCATCTTATTTTCTTTTTCTTTTGCTTATTTAATAAGCTGTTGTGTTATTTGGTTTGTCTATCCAAGCTTAATTGAGACTTTAAGTTTATTTAGTTTGTGGCTTGGGTTGACCTTGGCTAAAAACAACACCAAATGGTGCGTTGGTTTGTTTGTTTGTTTCGGCCAACACGACAACCCCAAAAGGGTGTTTGTCTGCGTGTAACAGCAGCCTGCATAGGGTACGTTTGGCTTGTTTTGTTGTCATGACCCACACCGAAGTTACCAAGGGTGCGCTTGGTTTATTGTTCCCGACTGATAGGTAAGACACCTATAGGGTGTTTGTTTGTTTGGGTAACAGCAGTCCAGCAGCAACGCATGGTTTATGTTGTCCAAACAAGGGTGTTGGGTCTGCTTGTTTTGATCAGGTCAACACAAGCAAAATGGATATGTTTGGTTTTGTGTTTTGCTTCGGGTTCAAACTACACATGAGCCACACAAGGGTGTGGTGCGTGTTGGTCTCAGTTGAGCGCGTCGACCCTATTTATGTCTCTTTTATTTCGTGTTTGGTGTTGGTTTAATAACAACACCAAATGGTGTGTTTGATGGCTTGGTTCCTGGCTGGAAAACAGCAGCCGAGGGTGTGTTTGTGTCTAAGCTTATCATTTTTGGCTTATTTTGATTCATAGCTTATTTGGTATTTTTATAAGCTCGTATATGCTTATTTTGATAAACTACTTATCAACCTATTCATGTGACTATAATTTTAAGTCTTATAATTTGGGCTTAAATTGATTTGTGGATCTATTATAACTATATGGGACGAACCTATAATACTTAACGGACTAGACTTATTATTGTAACGGACCAAGTATATAACACTTATTAAACTAACTAAAAATTGTTATCGTACTAGTTACATAACAGTTATCGGATTTGGACATATGAACAAGACATATAAAGAAACGGACTATATATATTTTGTATATTAGACTTATTCGGACTAATGACGGGTTATTCATATATATACATATTTGACATTGGACAATATGTATGTACTTAACGAACTTTATTGTATGGATTGCAACTTGACTGGTTATTGGAAAAACCTATTAGACTCGGGACTATATATATATATTGGACTGACATCGTTTGGATATAATTAGACTCGTGATGGACTTAAGATATTTAACTAAGAACATTGGACGCATTGAACTTGAATTAGATTTAAGTTGGACTATTATTGGGCTAGAGCCCAAGTGACTTGCCTTCTTGACATACTTTCTTGTCGTTATCTGCTCGCCTAGAATTCACCCGTCAATACTTTTGTGACTCGTTTTCTTGAGACATCTTGTTTATTCTTTTATTTCATAATATATATGAGATATATATATTATGCTTTGCCATGAGTTGTACTTCGAGTCTATGATTTCATACCACCACACGAATGATGAAACTAAACATTTTACAAACATTGATACGAATGTTCCACGAAAACAAAAACATATTATCTTTTGAAACTCATACGCATCGATTACTATTCGTGTATCATATTATGAGACAAGCTCATATCCATTAGGTTATGCCGATTCCGTATCGTTGTGCCATGCTTCTTTACACTGTTCTGCCATACTTCTTGACACCATTGTGTTACTTACGCCACAACACGCTAAGGTGAGTTCATAGCCCCACTTTTTATTATTTAATTATTTTACAAACTCTTGGGGTAGATACATGCTATTATATTTTTAATCGAACACAAATGCTTTGAACTGTACGTTATATCCAAATGCTTTATTGTCACTAAGTATTCAATTGCCATGTTTAAAGTCCCTACATCATGCACCATTAGTCACTTGCGAGTGAGCGCGAATATTGTGAATAGGCCTATTGGAATTAACACACCCGTTCTTATTGACCCAGTTAGGGGAAATCGAACACACTATATTCGAATCAATAAGGTAAATTGGCAAGTTTACCTACTAGGGTTGCGATGAAACGATTTTACCAATTTCTATTGGTACGAGGTTTACGCTTTGGTTGTCATGAACTTAGTGAAATAAATATTGTTTTGTTTTCAACGATGAGTGTGAATCAATGTAACTCACACTACGAATATTGTGTTCAAACGATTTAATTAAACCTATGGATTTCACCAACCTTTGTGTTGACATTTTTAGCATGTTTATCTCAGGTCCATAATGAACGAGGTTGGCACGGAGGAGCACAGATACTCAAGAAGGCTATAAATTTTATTATCATTCGAAACCTTATTTAATAAACTACGAAACTATTGGGACCTCATTTTGTAAACTCTGATATTCGAATGATAAATCTTTTAAAACTATTTAAATAGAGATCGTTTTCTATTATTATAACTGTTGTGACATCAAGTAACACCCAGTTTGAATTCCGTTGCGTATCACAAAATTGGGGGTGTTACAGAAACACATTATCTCTATTTGTACATCGATACACCATATCGAATACACCCTTGGCATCTTTCACTAATGCCTTTGACTTGACCCTTTTTGGTAGAGGTGGCAAAATGGTTGGGTTGGGTTGGGTTGGGTCTTGGGTCTTAGATGGGTATGGGTCTATATGGGTATGGGTCTAGATGGGTCACTTGGAAGGATGGGTCTAGATAGGTATGGGTATAAATGGGTAAGAGTAGGGTCGGGTCGGGTCGGGTTTTTTTGGGTTTTGCTAGTTTTTTTTGTTTCATCATGGAACATAATAATTAATTATTGTAAACAAAGACAAAAAGTATTCAATATCAATTTTTTACGTTTTCGTCGGTTTTATACGTTTTCATCCGCTTTTTACGTTTCGCTTTTTCACGTTTTCATTCGCTTTTACGTTTTTGTCCGTTTTACGTTTTAAATACATTTCTTCGATTTCGTCCAATTTTAACCTTTTTGCGTTTTATCCGTTTTGCGTTTTCGTCGGTTTTTTACGTTTTGTCCGCTTTTACGTTTTGTCCGGTTTTTTACGCCGATTTTACGTTTTAAATCATTTTTACGTTTTCTCCGTTTTACACGCCGTCTGCTTTATTACGTTTTACTGTTTCACACGCCGTCCGCTTTTTACGTTTTCTCCGTTTTACCGTTTTAAATGCATTTTTACGTTTTGTCCGTTTTGCGTTTTCGTCGGGTTTTTACGCTTTTGTTCGCTTTACGTTTTAAATCGGTTTTACATTTTTCCGTTTTCGTCCGCTTTTACGCTTTTTTATGTCTTTGTCCGTTTTACACGCCGTCTGCTTTTTATGTTACCTTTGTTTTTCACGTTTAGTATGTTTTACGATTTTATCCGTTTTACGATTTCGCCCTGCTTTTTAATGTTTTGTCCGTTTTTGACAATTTTATACGTTTTGCGTTTCGTTAGTTTTTACGTTTACTTCGTTTTACACGCCGTCAGGTTTTACGTTTTCGTCGGTTTTACTCGTTTCGTCCGTTTTTACGTTTTGTCTTTTTTTACGTTTCACCCGTTTTCACGTTTCCGCTACTTTTTACGATTTTCTCCATTTTACACATTTCGTACTTTTTACGTTTCGTCCGTTTTGTGAGATTTTACGCTTTTGCACGTTTTGTCGGTTTTACGTTTTGTCCGTTTACGCCGCCGGTTTTACGTTTTCGTCGGTTTTACGTTTCGTCTTCATTTTACGTTTTGTCCGTTTTACGCCGTCCCTTTTACGTTTTACATGTTTCGTCTGTTTTTATTCGTTTTTTACTGTTTCAGACGTTTTCGTCCGTTTTACGTTTTCTCCTTTTTACTCGTTTTCATTTGTTTTTTTAACGCCGTCGTATTTTTTTACATTTTGTCCGTTTTACGTTTCGTCCGTTTTTACATTTTATCCGTTTTACGTTCGCCGTCCGTTTTTACATGTCTTTGTTCTGCTTTTTACGTTTTCGTTCGCTTTTAAATGCAAAACGGATAAAACGCAAGAAGATGTTAAAATGGACGAAATCGAAAAACGGACAAAGACATAAAAACGTGAAAATGGACAAAACGTAAACGGATAAAAACGACGAAAACGTAAACGACAAAAACGTTAAAAACCGACGAAATGTGCAAAACGGACAAAACGTGAAAATCTGAGAAACACGGCGAAAACGTAAAAAAAAGACGAAACGAGTAAAACGAGAAAACGAAAAACGGACGAAACGGCGTGAAAACAGCAAAACCTAACAAAAGATTTAAAACGTAAAACGGACAAAACAAACGGCGTGTAAAACCGTCGAAAACGTTAAAACCGGCGAAAACGTAAAACAAACAAAAAGTAAAAACCTAACGAAACGCAAAAGCGTAAAAATGTCAAAAGACGAAGACGAGCGTAAAATTTAAAGCGTAAAACGGACGAAATCTTAAAAAGGTAGATGAAAACATGAAAAACCAAGCGAAAACGTAAAAAAAATGACAAAAACGTAAAAACGAACGAAAACGTAAAACGGGCAAAACGCAAAAAACGGACGAAAACGTAAAACCGACAAAACGCAAAACCGGATGAAAACGTGAAAACGGACAAAACGTAAAAATTCGACGAAAACGCAAAATGTACAAAATTGTCAAAAGCGGACAAAAACGTAAAAAATGACGAAATCTTGTAAAACGGACAAAATCGTAAAAAAGCATTTAAACGGACAAAACGTAAAATAGCGTGGAAAACGTGTAAAACGGAAAAACGAAAAATGTATTTAAAACGTAAAACGGACAAAAACGTAAAAAACCGTTAAAAACGGAAAAAATTGGACGAAAATGATAAAATTAGATTGTGAGTGATTTGTATAATTTTAGTTAACAATCAATTTAAACCATGTAAATATTGTACTAGACCCATGTGGGTATATTATTAGACCCAACTAGACCCATCAATATTAATTAATTAAAATAAACTATACCCAACTAGACCCATCTATTAAAATAAACTAAACACATTTAGACTCATCTCATTAAAAAAAATTACCCAACTAGACCCAAATTTAACCATTGGGTCTTAAATTGCCACCTCTACTTTTTGGCATCCTTCACTAATGCCTTTGACACGGACGTTAAGCACCTTTCACTAACGCTTTCGTCTTGACTCTTTCGGCATCCTTCACTAATGCCTTTGACACAACACTTCTAGGGAGGAAGAAAGAACTATCAACAAGAGAACCTCAGTAGTCTTGATGATGACGAAGCATGGCAACTCATGGACTTGAGCTTGCTCGACTTCAAGAGGTGGTGATCTCGCCTTTAATAGGAACCTAGAGAATCACACAAAAACAAACACAAACTACATAGAAAGATCCTTTGGATCTTAGGTTAGAGAGTTTACAATACTAGGAGAAAGTATGTGTGGAAGTGACCACCAAAAATGAGGAAATGACTCACTATTTATCGAAGAAAATAAGCTACTGTTCCACGGATCCCACGGATCCCTTACTTGAGGGATCCGTCCAGTGTAAACTGGGGGAACCGTGGGACGCTCCTCTTTGCCCATGGTTTTTGGGTCATGGGTCATGGGTCCTAGACTTTGGACCATGGGTATCCAAGTAGATACAATGTATCTAGTATGTGCAATGCATCTAGTCCATGGGTCATGGATAATACCCATTCATGACTTATGCATGATGTCATGCAATGGATTATGGGTTATGCTCCATGGGTATGGGTCATGGACTTTGGGTTGTACCCAACTACATTCAATGTATTTGGTCAATGGGTCAAAAACTTCTATCCATTATATTACCTATTATAATACATACTAATTATGTATATATCTTCCCAATATGTAAACACTAGTTGTTGTACATATGTATTACTAAATCATAAAATCACTATTACTTGTTTAGTGTTTTATGTGAAAACGTAAGTGTGTTAGTAAACTATTGGCTCAAACTATTTACGTATTTTATTTGTTTCGTTAAAATGATCTTACGTTTGTTATCGACAAAATATTAGAAGATCGTAAAATATAAATAAGCGTTTTTACGGCTTATTTGTATTAACAGAACGTTAAATTCAAATTCCCTTTGTCTACGTAATTAAATACTCCAAGTGTTTTGATCTTTTCAAATCGGGTCAATTAGTGTTAGAGAAATAAAAACTCAAGTGTATGGATTCTCCTATAAATCCCTTATATTTTGATGTTATCGTAGATGATGGTAGAGTGAAAATGTATGAAAAAAAATCAAAAAAAGAAAAGGGAGAAAATAGTGTTGAAAAAAAAATGAAGAAAAACATACGGGCTACCATCCTACATCTATCTTTATGTTTATGTCTTAAAAAAATTTTTTTTGTTTGTTTCAAGTTGTTTAGAGTTAGTGAGTTGAGTCTTGGCTTAGCAACGCCACGCTTTTCATGCTTTTAACATAAGATTTTTGACTTGCCACCACTAAATCGTCTATCCAACAAAACCCTTTGTTTCCCTACCGTAAGCCTAACGTTACAACCCTTGAAAAGACCTCTTAGATAGTTGTTCCTAGGTACTTACGCCAAAGCAGTGGAGGTTTCATCTAGTCTCAAGCCTATGGTAATCTATGTACTATGCCAGGTAATGAGTGTTTGTCTTCCATTTTCATTTACTATATTTCATATAAACCCGAAAGATGAGAGAATCCAAACACCCCTTGTGAGGTGCTAGTATATAATTTTCGTGCTTGTTATGACTATCGCGGTGCTTTTACTTGTTGTGAATTATTTTAAACCCATGCTTCATGCCCCATAACTTATAAATTGATTATCCAAAAGCACATTTGCTTGAGGACAAGCAAATACCAATTGTAGGGATATTTTATAAAGATTTAAAACGTACACTTTTAATAGGTCATTTAAGCCCTTAATCGACCACTTTTATATCCGTTACGGCTTAATTTCATTCCTTTTCACTTTTTAGGTCTCTTGGAAGCAAAATGATGGAATGATGCATATTTGGACGAAAATGAGTGAATACATGAAGAAAATGGCAAAGTCAAGATTGAAGCCACTCAGTCGCTAAAAGCGAACTCAAGGCGTCCCAATCAAAGGCGCGCCGTCCTCTATATAGATTTGATAAAACATGCACCGACGGCTCGGTGGAATTTTGCAAATAACACCGACGTCGAGCTTTGAAGAAGAAGGCGTCACTCGAATTTTCATCTCGGGCGACCCGGATCCGTAACCAAGACGGCGTCCCATTTGAAGATTGACGGCGTCACAACTACAAGGTGACGCCGTTCCATCGATAACTTGGCCAAAACGAAAACCCTAATGACGGCGATCTGACGACGTCCCACCTATAAGGAGACGTCGTCGCACTTGTGAATCTATATATAGAATTCGATTTTTCTGCATTTAAAGATGTAGATTTTGGAGTAAAAACCCTAAATGTTTGTAGTCCGACTTGGACAGTATCTTAGGGTCCCAAACCCTATTTTACACATCAAGATAAGTGTTTTAATCCAATAGTAGCATTATGTCTTCCATTGATTGTGTGTATGCTTGCTTGTTTAACATGTCTAGCTAAATTTCTTGTGTAACCTAGTTGTTAATTATTGTTAGGTTGTCTCTTATCTTAATTGTATTTGGCTTAGGAGTGCAACTAGGCTATTGTTGTGTTTAAATGCTTGAATAATCTTTGTGAAAGATAGTTTATGAATGAATTTGTGGATTTCGTAAGTTAAAACCCAAAGATAACCTCAAAGTTGGTTTATGAATAATCTAGCGGATTTCGTAGGCTAAACCTAAAGGTAACCTCAAAGAGTTAGGGCGTATGCACACCTTACGACTTTAGGAAGCACAACGCGTTAAGAATAAGGACGTGGCAATTCAACCATCAATAAAAGATAACTAGGGAGTAATAGTATCTAGGTAAACACATTTTTAATCATCATACGAGCACACATCAAATAGACTTAGCTACCCGTAGTAATTAGATAATTAGATATTAGAAGAAATCGATAGAGAATACCAACCCCCAAACCAATTGCCCCGAGATATTTACCCTTAACTTTCTAAAAACACATAAAAAAAAAAAAAAAAAAAAAAATCCTCAACCCCACCTTAGCGTAATACATTTCTTGCTAGCATTCCTATTCGCCTAGAGAACGATATCAACCCCTGAGGCTTACCCAATACTACACTACAACGATTATGCTCACTGCCTAGGGTGTTGAAAAACTTGCTCGACGAAAAGAAAGTTTCTTTGTCCCCGAACGCGCTTCGTACGCGCATCAATAAAAATATTTAAAATATCATCGAATGGTAATTATAAATGTATCTAATTCTTCAAAACATGACATGCGACTCAAATGCTCTACACGCAAGCTATCATCTAATGGACCTGAGAAATACATGCTAAAAGGGTCAACACAAGGTGGGTGATAAGGTGAAAGCCTTTTAAGTAAAGTGGCATAGCAATTATCGTATCAATCCTCCTATTACAAGTCCCGCCCATACAAGACTTGTAATACAAAGATTCACACATAGTTCTATGTAAACAAAATATTTTTAAAAGTTGAAAACCAAAAGATCTAAGTCAAAGTCAAAACACTTGGTTACAATAATTTGTCTGGAAAGTCATTGTAAATAAAGTTCACGATGTAAATCATAAGATATAAGGGAAAATGTAAGATATTGGATTTCACAAACACTCTAAACCATGATCAAAGTAGGCGTATAAGTATGTTAGAGAGAGAAAGTTCTAGTGAGAGAAAGGAAGAGAGTTGGGAACTATAGTGAGAGAAAGTAAATATTATTATGAGCTCCAACTCTCTACCTTGGGAGGTAGAGAGTATTTATAGTCTTACATAAACGCCACACAACGGGTCGTGGATCGTGCATACAGTGGGTAAAGACCCGTCCGTCCTCCACGGTGTTACTAAACTAAATACTACTTAACATAAAAGAACTACGACTACGAGCTTTTAATGATTACATATACTTGAGGTGACCGACTCTTTAATACCGGAATTTCTAATTCCTAACAATCTCCCTAAGGAGGTCACCTCAAACATATACTAAAATTACATTGAATACAAACAGATATTACATTAACAATTGTTCTTGCATTCTTGATGTAGTACTTTGCTCAAGCTCGTAGTCATTGATTCCACTCATTGCATGTTTGGTTAATCAAAGTGGAGGTCTTTTTCGATCCACGTGATAATAATTTCAAGCCGACTTTTGAGATCATCACCAACAAAATCTCTCGAGACATCCATTGTGGTGTTGGTATTATGTGATGTTGTAACTTTCGGACCGACATGCTCACATTTCGGATCATGATATCTTCTCATCGAGTAACGGAAGCTTTCGTTGATTCATGATATTGGCAGCAGAAAGCGAAGCATGGAGTGAAAATATCGAGTCATTGATGCACTTATCATGATTTCTTTTGAGATGAATGTGTAGTGTGAGCATGCGGCTATGGATTGACCGCTTCATTACGATCACCGCAAACGCCGGGTGTACCGCATAAAACAGTTAGCAATAAAGCGCACGAAAGTGTCTTTGATCACTTCGTTGAATTGAGGTACACGCCCACGGTTCCCGCTGATCAAGAGAAATCGCTCGTGATCAAGTATAATTCAAGAATTTCCTTGACGTGGTTTCGCAATGCTCTAGTTGTTCTCAAACCGAACATCTCAAAGAAGACAACACGGAGTGAGTGAACCAAATAATTAGAGATTCACCGATTTATGAAAAGAGATTTGAAAGACAATCGTATTGCTCAATAGAAATTGTTTTTGCAATACAACGAAGGTTTTAATGAAAATCAATTATCAATCATAAAACACCTTTTGATTTGAAATATTCGAACACGGTCAATGTGCTAAAGAAAAGAGTTTTAAGCACAATGACCGGTTTTCAAAGGTATCCGTCAATCCATAACATGAACCGTGATTGATTCAAAAGATTGAATCGCCCCATTGTTTCGCTCGCTTTTCACATGGTTGATCTATTTGATAGATCTCACATGCCACCCACCAGAGCTTGTTTGATGTTGGCTCCGTAAGGCTTTCCATCTTCATTGTGAGTATGTTTGCATATCACTCGGATGTTCCGCAATACCACAAGGATAATGCGAGGACTCAAGATAAAATCTCTTTCCACATTGTGTGAAATAGAGAGTCTTCAATGAAAGTGTCCTAATGAGATTTATTGATGATCTTGTGGCTCTAGACTCAATATGTGCATATTTGGATCCCGTGGTCGGAGACTAGGAGAGGTCTCCTTCTTCAATATCAACAATCTCTAAGAGAAAGTCGATAGATAATGTCGGTTCCCGTGAGAATGAAACAAGTCCTTTTAAGAGGAACTTGAGTGGTTTGGAAAGTTGAAGTGCAATGCGTCCATCGGGTCCATGACGCCTTGTCTTCAATACCGATGTTACCATCAAGAGTATATGAATTGAACCCGGTTTCGCCTAAAGTTGAATATATGGAGGGCTATTTGTTTTCACCCTTTTCTCATTCAATTCTTTTTAATTCTTCAACCCTTCATTGCTTACCGATACTTCATAGCTAGAACCTTGTTGGGTTTATTCCAATACTAGCTCGCCTCATCCGCACTCTTCCCATATCTCATTTTTCTCCTTTTATCATCATACCTAAGAACTCTACACTTACTAGTGGATAGTCCCTGAGTTGATCCCTCCGGTTCTGGCGGATCATGGGAACAAAAACCTAACCTTATCATCCTTATATCACCATACATAAAGTAAAGTTGGTCGGTCTATTTGGTATTGTTCATCTGCCATTTGAACCAATTGAAAACCATTTGAAAATCAATCCAGATACTTGTGATATAGTATCAAAACATTTTGTACCTGAATTGTTTTTGATATTTTTAGAACAAGTGCTCCCCCTCAACATGTGCATCAAATATTTGAAATCGTTTTGCACACGGAGGCAAGAAGAAGAATTAACTTCTTTGATTACCATTTTCAAAAATATCAACATCACTTCCTAATCGAATCAAGTAGATAAAGCATTTTGGGAAGGATGAGGTTTTCATGATTTTGCTCCCCTCAATATGTGCTTCTAGGTTTGAAAAGAGTTTTGCACATACTAGAGGAACCGCACATTGAGATAAGTGATCACGTTTCAAATCATAGGTTTAAGATAGATGCTCCCCTCAACATGTGCATGGAAAATTTGAAATCGTTTGTCACATGTGGGAAGGAGAGCATGTACATCCTTATAAAACCATTTACCGAATTATCGGTTTAAACCAATTTAAATCACATTCTCCCCGATCACAATTATCAAGTCATTTGAGATTTGTGATCTCTTATAGATTTAAATTGATTTTGAAAGCTTTTAAGGAGAATTGTGACTTGATTATGAAAGCGTTTTAACCGATAAGGATCGGATTTTAAAACTTTAAACTCTATTGATAAAACATGCATGTATATCTTTGCCAAATAACTTTTAATTTAATTGAAATCATTCTCCCCTCAATCAATGACATAGGTTGTTGATTGAGAGATTGATATTTTGACAAATAAGTCCGATGATTATCAAAATTAGAGACCGAGTTATTTTTCAAAGCGATTAGTTATCGCAGATAAATATGTATAGAATCGAGCATGGAATTTTGAAAACATGATAAAGAATGGCTCGTTCTTTCTTTGAAAAGCGGGTTATCGCTCGAAATGACAATAAACCATTGTTTCTCTTTCTCCCAAAAATAATTTTTGATTTTTTTAATTTTTAATTTTTTAAATTCGAACAACATCTAAAGTCCCGTGTCATTCTTTGAATGACAAGACAAAGACCGTAGATATTGACGAACCGAGAAAAAGCATAACAAATTGACAATATTTTTGAAGATTTTTCTAATTTTTCGATTTTTATGGATTTTTCTGTGTTTTATAATTTTGTATTTTGTTTTTCGAATAGATATATACGAGAGATAGATGAAGATAGACCTTTACTCCTCGCCTTCCTCCCGAAGACGTTTGAGTGTTTCGGTTGAAGACTTTTCAAGCCAAGACGTGGAAGAATAAACTCAAAACGTTCTCTTGGAAGAGCTTTGGTGAAGATGTCTCGCTAACCGATATTCGACCTCACAAAATAGAGTTCCACCACACCTTTTTCCACTTGTTCCCGATGAAGTGATGTCGAATGTCGATATGCTTTGCTCTTGAGTGTTGAACGTTGTTGCATGAGAGAGCAATAGCACTTTTATTGTCACAAGACAGATGGATTTTGTTGAATTCAAAGCCATAGTCGATAATTGAGATCTCATCCATAAGATTTGAGCACAACAAGATGACATGGCTATGTATTCACCTCTGTAGAGGAAATAGAAGTACTCATTTGCTTATTTGAAGACCACTCACAAGCTTATCACCCAAAAATTGAGCACCTCCGACGCATTGCTCGACGTGTATCTTGACAACCGCATGATCAAGATCTCGCATAGGCCGTTAGAGACATACCGGTGTCCTTGGTACCAAAGTCCCATATTGATGGTTCCTTGGAGATACCGAAGACCCGCTTAACCGCTTCAAGGTGCTTTTTAGTAGGCTTAGCTCGGTATCTAGCACACATGCACACAAACGAACAAGATGTTCGGTCTACTAGTCGTGAGGTACATCGTGATCCAATCATACTACGATATTTCGCTTGATCTACCATGATCCCCGAGTGGTCCTCATCCGCCTTGGTTCGCTCAATCATGGGAATGTCAACAGGTCACTAGAATCAAATCCAAATTTCTTTAAATCTCATTTGCATATTTAGATTGATTTATGAAAATGCCTCCGGACTTTGTGAAATTTGTAATCCCAAGAAAATGACATTTGACCCATCATTGACATTTGAAATTTTGAACCCATTTCATTAGAAAACGATCACATTCCATTGGGTCGGTCGAGGCAAAAATAATATCATCAACATAAATTTGAACGTGAATTAAGTGTTTACCGACTTTCGGTGAACAAAGTAGGATCAGCTGCTCCTTTGTCAATCCAAGAGATAGAAGAAACTTTGACAACAGATCATACCATGCTCTAGGAGCTTGCTTCAAACCATATAGAGCCTTTTTCAAGCGATAAACATGAGTAGGATGCTCAATTCACAAAACCCTCGGTCCGGCCGACGTAAACCACTTTTTCGGATCTCCATTAAGAAATGCGGTTTTCACGTCCATCCGATAAACAACCATGTTCTTGCTAGCAAGATTAGCCAAGAAGATTCTCGATCGCCTCGACACGAGCAACCGGAGCAAAGATTCCTCAAAGTCTATACTTCTTCTTGACGATAACCTTTAGCCACTAACCTAGCATTATTTTTCAAAACATCACCATGCTCATCAAGCTTCACTTTGAAGATCCACTTAAGAGCAATGATCATAGCACAACTGAGCCGGTACTAATTCCCATACATCTAATCGATCAAACTCATGAATTTCATCTTGCATGGCATTGAACCAAATTGCCTTCATTCATAGCGCTTTAACATCTTTAGGTTCGATCTTTGAGAGTACAGAGTTAAAGAAGCACCATAAGGCATCGTGAGCAAGTTTGTTTACGAGTGGATACCGGACGAGAAGGATTTCCAATGATGTTGTCTAATGGATGATCGTGAGTCCATTTTACGAGGTGTTCATGTGGTAGTTGTTGAGGGACCGAGGTAGCAGAGTCGATGTCTCCGAAGAAGATGGTTCGATGAAGATTCGAGAGCAAACTGTTTTCAAATGGAGCATCTTCGTGAGTAGCAAATGGATTAACTTCATCATTGATGCCGTAAACATTTCCATGATGTACATTTGAAGAATGATGATTTGTTGATGAGATCAAGGATCGCAGCAGCGCTTCTTTACTTAAAGATATTGAGACCGAGGATTGACTTCATTCACGTGAATATGAGCGACCTCTGTTGTAGGAATCGACACCTCATTAGTACTTGGATCATAAAGTTCATCAAACATAGGATCAAACAATTTCTTTAAATCATCTTCGATGGAGGTACATATGGAGTTTCTTGAGAAGAGTTTTGAACAATGGATGAACCAATGGGACTGCTTTTGAAGTGCGGGTCCCGAATCGATTGTCCAGAGCCGTTTGACCGGTTAGCTCATCAAACGTAACGTGAATTGTTTCCATGATATTTCGGGTTCTTTTGATGTAGATTCGTATCCCTTTTGTTTGGTGCATACCACAAAAACTCCAATGTCCGCTTTAGCTCTCGCTTGCCTAAGTCTTGACCCTCATTAGTTGGATAACACAATGCACCAAACACACGAAGGAAGAGAGATTAGGTTTTGTTGTGGACAAGTTCATATGGAGTTTTTCCATGAACAATGTGAATCGTGGAACGATTTTGTGTGTAGCATGCAAAGTGGCAATAGCTTCACCCGAGAAACATTGGAACCTTTGAGTAAATCGGCATTGTTCTAGCGGCTTCTACAAGAGTTCGATTTCATCTTTCAACTACACCGCTCGTTGAGGAGTACGTGGAACACTTCTTTGATGGTCGATTCCAATGCTTTCATAAAATTCACTAAGTTGTTTGTTAACAAACTCCGCCCATTGTCTGCTCGGATAATTCGACGGTTTTGTTAAGTCGAACTGCGCATTGTTTGATGAGTTTGATGATGATATCGTGAGTTTCATCCTTTGTCCTTAAGAACTTGACCTAGGTGAATCTAGAGTAATCATCAACCACAACTAACACATATTTCTTCCCAAAGATATTCTCGCACTCTCATTGGTCCACATAAATCCATATGAATTGTATGAAGAACTTCGTGACAAAGTTAGTAGGTTTGGGTTTATGGGCATACTTCTTGCTTTTTCCCAATTGACATGTCGAACAAAGATGATCCTTTTCATACTTGAGTCTAGGTAAACCTACAACTAAGTCCTTTCTCGTGAGATCATTGATGGTGCCAAGTTCAAGTGATTGAGACGACGATGCCATAACCATGACTTTGTTTTGAAGCCTTTGACAAGAAGGAAATTGAGAAGACTTCATCATATCTTCGATAGAGATGGTGTATAGATTTGAACCACGTGAACCTCTTAAAAGTTCCTTACCATCAAGTTCTCTAATGAGGCGGTATGTTTTCAAGGCTACTTCTAGATCGTAATCGCAGAATTGACCAACAGAGAACAAGTTATGACCAAGACCTTCTACATAGTAAACCCCGGAGATAACACTTTTGCCAACAACATAATCTCCATAACCCATGATTGCACCGAAATGATCATTCTCGAATCTAATCGTTCCGATGAATTTGCTCACGGTTCATGAGCCGCGACCGGTCGCCAAATATATGCTTGGAACGACTGAGTCCAGTACCACGTAATCGATTTGAACGATCCGCAGCTGAACATGACAAGAATGGATAATCGGATAATTGGGATCCCCATGCAAGAATGGGTTCCATTTGGTTAGTAACAATGGTTGGAACACCCACATCGTAAATAGAAGCATTCATATCGTAAATTAAGGCAACGGAATCATTATGAATAGATGTAGTACTAGTGTTCAGATATCCCTATTCAAAGTGTGCTCACTTCTTAAGGAATAGTTCTACCAAGAGGCATCCATTTTCTAGTGGGCATTGTCGATTAGTCTTATGACCAACGGTATCCAATGATAGCCTATCTTACTAAATGTTCTTCCGTGGGTTTCCATTGTTTTCTAACTTTCTTTCGCTTTTGCCTTTTAGCCTTCTTAGCATGATTTTTAGCATTAACAATATTAATCGGAAAATTAACATCATTAGGCAAAACATTAACACCACATTCATGATTAGACACGAAATTCAAGCCGACATCAATACAAGGTTTGCAAATAGTATCGAATTGAATTAATTACAAGACGCCTATGGCTAATACTAGAATCAACACGGTTCGCTTTATTCGGCTCAAACTTAAAGTTCCTAGGTAGGTCTTCTACTTTTTCCAATGCACATTCTTAGCTTGCAGGTCGTTTCCTTCCTTGTATTGTCTTGAGACTTTGACCGCTTGCTTTAATGTCACCGACACTCTGTAGAGGAATGGGAACATTAGTTGGTTTGGCTACTATTTGCTTCACTGCTTAGATGTCTTTGGGATCCGAGCTACATGCAGCACACTAAGATTAACTTTTTAACACTTGAATAGTGGGATTTGAACACCTAGAGGGCACACTCGAGTTCACATTCTTAGCACTAATGTAATTGAAATGAACTACTTGAAGGCACATTAGGGTTCACATTCATAACATTTGGCATTGAATAACTTGCATGCTTGGTACTAGGCATAGAACACGGTATCAAGGGATTGACTTGCTCACCTAAGGTTTTAGGGATATTGTAATTAGGCATTCTAGAAGTTCTTGAGATCGTTTGGCATATAAGCATGCATGGCCAATTGCATTATCATCTGGTTTCTCTAACTTATCCTCTTCTACAATCTCACGGAGACATTCTAGGCTGTCCTTAAGGTATGAGAAATATGTTTGAATAGCAAGTTTCTTATTCCTAAGATGAGGAGGAACATATTTCACGCACAAAGCATATTTATTACGACATGTACCTTTGATACACCATTCTCCCCATTGGTCATTGGCATTTTCCCTTTACCGACTCTTTAGATTCTCAATTTCTTTTTGTAACGAGGCTACCGTTTCGTTATTTTTGTTACGAGTGAGCTTGATAAGGTTTTAAAAGGTACCATTTTGAGTTTTACATTTTCTTTAAGGGTTAGTTGTAAATTAAGTCCTTATTTGATCACTTCTTTGTATCCGTTATTGCTTAATATCGTCTCTCCTTTTCACTTTTAGGTCTCGTGAAGGCAAAATGTAGAACGGACTTGTTTTGGTGAATGGCACTTATTTGGACGTATCCTCAAACATATAAAGCGCGAATATATGAAGAAAAACCTAAAATGGCCAAAGTTGAGGGTCATTTAAGTCCTTAATCACTTTTGTATCCGTTATTGCTTAATATCGTTCCTTTTCACTTTTAGGTCTCGTGAAGGCAAAATGTCGGAATGGCACTTATTTGGACGAAAAGGCGAATATATGAAGAAAATGGCCAAAGTCGAAATCGACACTCACGATCGCCGAATGTAGAAGCTACGCGTCAAAAGGCGACGACGCCGTCGGAGAATTATTGTGACGGTCGAACTCAAAACTCGTGTTTTCAAGAGACGGCGCCTAGTTGTGAAAGAGTAGGCCGTCGCTACTCGCACGGCCTAGATGCGATCCGCACGACGCCGAAGTCAAGAGGACGCGCCACGGACATAAGGTGACGCCGTCGCAAGGTTAACGTGGCCAAGACGAAACCCTAATGGCGGCGACACGACGCGCCACTAAACATAAGGTGACGCCGTCGCAATTGTAATCTTATATATAGAATCCGAATTTTTCGCCTTTGTGTGGAGAGTCTTTGGAGTAAAACCTAAAACCGAACCTAAGGTGTCTTGTACAAGATTTTAGGTTTTTAACCCTATCTTACACCAAGATAAGTCTTTGCTTCATTAATTCAATTATGTCTTTGATTATTTGTGTGTATGCTTGCATGTTCTCCATGTCCCGCTAATTTATTTGTGTGTTTGCTTAGGAAGTATGAAACTTAATTATTAAATATTGATTGGTTGTTTCTTATCTTAGTTGATTAATGATCTAGTAATGCGATAGGTCATTCGTTGTGTACTTAATGCTTGATTCATCTTTGTGAACCTTAGAGTATGATTACCGAGTGATTGTAGGCTAAAACATCCAAGAGTGCCTTAGAGTAGGAGTCTATAATCTCTAAGTGGATTTGTAGACAAGACCCTTTGGTAAGTTCAAAGAGTTGGGAGAAACGATACCCTACAACTTTAGAAACACAACGCAACTAGGAATAAGACGTGACACTCAACCATCAATAGGAGATAATTAAGGAGTAATACAAACTAAGTAAACACATCTTTAAACTATCATACGAGCACACATTAATTAGACATAGACTCCCACAACCTTAGTTTAGATAATTAGATAATAGTAGAGTAATCGGTAGAAATACCAAACCCCAAATCCAATACCCGAGATTCGTACTTTTCCATTTTCATAAAATATAAAAAGATAAAAATAATCTTCCTCAACCTTAACCTTAGCGTAGTAACTCCCTACTAGCATTCCTATTCCCCAGAGAACGATATCAATACCCGTGGCTTACCCTAATTACTACACTACAACGATTAGGTTCATCGCCTAGGTGTTATAAAACTTGCTCAAGAAAAGGAAGTTTCCTTGACCCCGAACGACGCGTGTAGCGTTATCAAGTTTTTGGCGCGCCGCCGGGAATAGAATAGCTAGTTAGTAGTCCACCTCGCTTAGGTTTCTTTGCTTGATTCCTATCAAGTAAACTTTTTCTCATTTTAGATTTCTCTTAGTCTATCCCCTTCTTCGTGACCTTTGTTAGTAATTTCATCACTTTTCATCATGGAAGGTGATAACCCACTACCATTCATCAACATACCACCAAATGACCCGCCAAGAGCCCGCACTCTTGGTGAATACTCAAGACCAAGCCACTTAGGCTATAGGAACACCATTGAGCTTCCCGACCAAGCCCAAACTACGGCCCCGCGATCCGACACCATCCGGTTGGTGCAAAACGGATGTGCATTCCATGGACTTCGTTCAAGATCCAAATCAAGATCCGAGGATTTCTCAAAATCGCCGATTCCATCGACCTTGATGCTACTACTCGGGAGACCACGCTACGCGCCTCTTCCAATTCTCTCTACGGGACCAAGCTAGTAATTGGCTTGAGCGACTTCCCGCCGGCTCCATCTCAAGTTGGGATGATCTTACTCGCTTCCTTGCTCAATTTTTCCCACCGGGAGAACCACTAAGCTTAGGAATGACATCTTGATGTTCCAACAACGCCAAGGTGAATCTCTACGAAGCATGGACCCGATTCAAGGACTTACTTCATAAAGTCCTCATCACGGCATTGATCTTTGGCTCCAAGTCCAAATCTTTATGATCATGTCAACTTTCCCACTAAGCGATCCATTGACCAAGCGGCCGGTGGAAAACTTAGTGATCTCACCGCAGAAGAATCATGGGAAATAATAGAGGACCTTGCCCTCTATGACAACGAAAGTTGGGATGACCCCGTGAGTCGCCCAAACCGTCAAGGCAATCTCCTTGCCTCCTCCCGACCGTAGGATGATCGAACTTGAAGATCAAGTTAAATTCCTCATGAGTTCCTACAAAATCCTAAGTCCTCACGACAAGTGAATCAAATCACTCTACCTTGTGAGTTATGCAGTGGTCCCCATGACACTCGTGGATCGCCAAGGCTCTCCGAACAAGCTTTTATGACTACGCCCATACGCATCGACGGAGCGGGAGAGAAGTGGTACACTTTCAAACCCGAACAAAACAACTTAGGAAACTCATACAACCCCTCATGGAAAAATCACCCTAATCTTAAGTGGAACCAAAACTCAAGCACACCCCAAAGTTCATCTAGTTCGCCTAATAGGTTCAATTCTTCTTATACCGGAACCCCACTAATCTTGAAGCAATTGCATCTAGATTTTGTCATCCCAAGAAACTCGATTGAATAAGCTTGAAGCCGATTTTAAGCAAAAACAGAGCGAGATGACAACCAAGCTTGATGCCTCTTAAAAGCCTTCAATGAGCGGGAAGTTGGAGCACTCCCAAGTGATACCATTAAGAACCCAAAGTGAATTCGATTGCATCGACTTCACATTCCATTCACCATGGGAAAGTGCACATCCATGTCCCTCTCACCCAACGGTTCACTCGGTAAATGCTATCAAAAGGGTTCCAAGTCATCCAAGAGATACCAAGGCCCAAGACCTTTGGTAAAGCCTACTCCCGAGAAACCCGTCACCAAGAATCCAAACCTAGTTTAGAGGAGGAGTACAAGGAACTCTATCAAGAGAAACCAATTCTTGAAGTCTTAGCTCATGCACCTTATTATAATGCTTTAAAAGAAAAATATGAGTTAGAACTTAGGCTTGGGAAACATGGGTCCGCCTTTGTGCGAAACAACTTACCTAAGAAGTTAGATGATCCCGGCTATTCACTCTTCCGTAGACTTGGAACTTCCAAGCCACTCGATGCTTTAGCCGATTTAGGATCATGCATCAATCTCGTTCCGTTGTCCCTTCATAGAAGCCTCAACCTAGGTAAAATTGAACCAACGGAAACTATCTTAGGATTAGCGGACGGTAGTATAGCACGTCCGTTGGAATAATAAAGGACATGGTAGTACATGTAGGAGAGTTGACTCTTTTGGCCGACTTTCATGTACTCGACATGAATAAGGACCCGACATGCCCATTACTAGTTGGAAGAGGATTTTAGCTACCGCTAGTGCCATCATCGATTGTAAGATGTCCAAAATAGTGGTAGGAGAGGGAGTGCTAGGTCCGCTTACGATGTTAAAAACATACATACTATAAGGATGAGGAAATCCCACAAGAGATAGGGTTGGATAGAGAGCCTTCTCGATATGGACCTTGGATTGAGAAGAACATCATAGGCCCCCAAAGACCTTTTTACCTAGATAAGGCCTTTGCTAGTGCAAAGAACTTTCCAAGAACAAGAATTGGCTAGGGATATAGAAGTGAACCCGCTCGAGGACGCCTTAGTATTTAGGAAGATGACCGAGTTCCTAGGAAGCTTGCCCGTTAACCTTGTCATGAATAAGTGGATAGTTGAGAACCGAACACATGTGGAATTGGAATAGACCGCCTAGTGATGGTAATGGAAGGTGGCACATTAGGATACAAATCTATGATCCCGATGGTGAGATGTTTGAAAAGGCATATTTAACCGAACGTACTACTAGGAACTTGAATGATAAGTTTGATCCTTACGACATTGTTGAGGATAGACTTACGATATCGGCACGTAGGAGCATGACTATGAGTCTAGCTACAAGACTCTTAAATAAAGAAAAGCGCTCGTGGGAGGCAACCCATGCTTAATTGTTTGCTTGTTAGTGTCATATATCTTTTATTAATTGTTTATCCTCATGTTTAAATTTGTAAAATGCTTTATTTTGTTTTTAACTTCGCCTTAATTACATATAAAGGTATTTTACATAAGGGATAAGTGTAGGAGGATTACACACGCTTTCAAAAGAAACGTAAACATGAGAATAACAATTAATTAAAAGATATATATGTTTGTTTGTTCGAGTCAAATGCTTGTATCGAGTCATAATGAATGTTTTGCGTAAATTTTTCCAGATTCTAAAGATGTAAATTTTCCGTAAATTTTTCCGTAAAATCGCACCGCTTTTTGTCAGATAACCGACGGCGTCAGATTGCAACCGACGCGCCGTGAAGGAGTAAAACATCGATTACTTTTTCTCGCTTTTCGAGCTACTTATAAATTTTGGAATTTTCCGTGTCTTAATTTTCTTAGAAATTCGTAAACATCCATTCCACAAGCATTATATCCTAGTTTAAATCGAGTCTTATATATATTATTACCGCCGATTTTACGCGAAGGTTTCGTTTGTTTTCTTCAAGTGTGCAGTTTAGTTTGTCAAGAAGAAGTTACATAAGATTGGAAGGAGCTTTTCACGCAATAATTCTTCTTGAAAAGAATTTAACCACCACTTTACACGGATCCTACCGAGCTAATCGGGGAGTATTAGTTTTTTCGCTTTTAATTACCTTCTTTATCATAACTTTGATATTTCGGGAACATTGGGGACAATGTTCGCTTTAAGTGTAGGGAGGAAAATAAAACGGAACTTTGAAACTATGCTTATCCTTGACTATTTGCTTTGTCCAATTGTGATTGTGTAATAAACCATGAGAAAATGTCGGTTAGGGTAATTTTGGCACCAAATTTAAAATTTTCATGACATATAGGAGTGGGCCATTAGTCTTAACAAAAGCGCCTCATGGATAGGAAGTTGCATGACTAGCACAAAACCCTTACCACCCAAATTCCACCCAAAATGCGAGGATCGCCTTAGATTAGTAGGAATTAAAGCATTCATCTTTAATGCTTAGAGTGTGAACCGTAGTATATTAGATTCTAGAACTTGTTTTGTGATGCATTCCGAGATCGCAAGTGAGGCTACACTTGTGTAGTTAGGAATAACTAAATGATAAGAGGCATTAGGATAACCCTTGTTTGATACCGTAATATAATTACTTCTTCCACATCGGTTGAGTAATTCCCCACACCCTTTGCGTTGTACTCATCTTTAGTACACGATACCCTAGTTAACCCCTCGAGCCTATCCTTTTCATGTTCTCGTGATATTTCGTTTTTCCGAATATCAATGAAGAGCATTGTTTACACCCCACCCCAAATATACACCCAAATCGCCTTAGCCTACCCCTTATGCACTCACTTTTAGTGCAAATATTTGTTATCACCCTAAACCCTTAGTTCAATTATCTAGTTGCTTGCATAAGTTGCTAAGTCGAGTCATATCCTTTGTATACGCTTTGGGATGATTGGGATTCATGGGAAAAGTTAAAGTTTATGAAATGACGGAAGGAACGTTAAATTCAAATTCCCTTTGTTTACGTAATAATGTACCCCAAGTGTTTTGATCTTTTCAATTCGGGTCAAATTAGTGTTAGAGTAATAAAACTCAAGTGTAGGGATATGCCAGAACCCTAGTATTTTGATGTTATCGTAGAGGATGGTAGAGTAAAAGTGTATGAAAAAAAAAAAAAAAAAAAAAAAAAAAAAAAAAAAAAAAAAGAGAAAAGAAAAAATAGAAAAAAAAAAAAATAAAAATAAAAAAAAAACATACGGGCTACCATCCTACATCTATCCTTTAAATTTATGTTTGTTTATTTCATTATCTAGAGTTTAGAGTGTCGAGTCTTGGCTTAGCAACGCCATTCTTCATATGCGCTAACATAAAGATTTTTGACTTACCACCACTAAATAGCCTATCCCACCAAACCCTTATTTCCTACCGTAAGCCTAACGTTACAACCCTTTAAAGACCTCTTTGATAGTCTTTCCTAGGTGCTTACGCCAAAGCGATGGAGGTTTGATCTATTCTCAAGCCTATGGTAATCTATGTACTAGGACCGTTAATGAGTGTTTATCTTCCATTTCCTATATTGTTATATTTCATTTATACACCGAGAGAGATGTGAGTATCCAAACACCCCATGTGAGGTGCTAGTATGTATTTCCGTGCTTGTTATGACTTTTATGGGCTTATATGTGTTGTGGACCGCTTTGAATTAATGCCGAATGACCCTAACTTATAAATTAATTGGCTAAAAGCACATTTGCTTGAGGACAAGCAAATAACAAGTGTAGGGATATTTGATAAGGTTTTAAAAGGTACCATTTTGAGGGTCATTTAAGTCCTTATTTGATCACTTTTGTATCCGTTATTGCTTAATATCGCTCCTTTTCACTTTTTAGGTCTCGTGAAGGCAAAATGTCGGAATGGCACTTATTTGGACCTAAAAGCGCGAATATATGAAGAAAATGGCCAAAGTCGAAATCGAGACACTCACAACGCCGCCGAATGTAGGCGACGGCGTCAGAGCTATTTGCGACGCCGCCGGAGAATTATTGTGACGGTCGAACTCAAAACTCGTGTTTTCAAGAGACGGCGCCTAGTTGTGAAAGAGTAGGTCGTCGCTACTCGCACGGCCTAGATGCGATCCGCACGACGCCGGTCAAGAGGACGGCGCCACGGACATAAGGTGACGCCGCCGCAAGGTTAACGTGGCCAAGACGAAACCCCACGATGGCGGCGACACACGCGGCCACTAAACATAAGGTGACGCCGTCGCAATTGTAATCTTATATATAGAATCCGAATTTTTCGCCTTTGTGTGGAGAGTCTTTGGAGTAAAACCTAAAACCGAACCTAAGGTGTCTTGTACAAGATTTTAGGGTTTTAACCCTATCTTACACCAAGATAAGTCTTTGCTTCATTAATTCAATTATGTCTTTGATTATTTGTGTGTATGCTTGCATGTTCTCCATGTCCCGCTAATTTATTTGTGTGTTTGCTTAGAAGTATGAAACTTAATTATTAAATATTGATTGGTTGTTTCTTATCTTAGTTGATTAATGATCTAGTAATGCGATAGGTCATTCGTTGTGTACTTAATGCTTGATTCATCTTTGTGAACCTTAGAGTATGATTACCGAGTGATTGTAGGCTAAAACATCCGAAGAGTGCCTTAGAGTAGGAGTCTATAATCTCTAAGTGGATTTGTAGACAAGACCCTTTGGTAAGTTCAAAGAGTTGGGAGAAACGATACCCTACAACTTTAGAAACACAACGCAACTAGGAATAAGACGTGACACTCAACCATCAATAGGAGATAATTAAGGAGTAATACAAACTAAGTAAACACATCTTTAAACTATCATACGAGCACACATTAATTAGACATAGACTCCCACAACCTTAGTTTAGATAATTAGATAATAGTAGAGTAATCGGTAGAAATACCAACCCCCAAATCCAATACCCGAGATTCGTACTTTTCCATTTTCATAAAATATAAAAAGATAAAAAATAATATTCCTCAACCTTAACCTTAGCGTAGTAACTCCCTACTAGCATTCCTATTCCCCTAGAGAACGATATCAATACCCGTGGCTTACCCTAATTACTACACTACAACGATTAGGTTCACTGCCTAGGGTGTTATAAAACTTGCTCGAAGAAAAGGAAGTTTCCTTGACCCCGAACGACGCGTGTAGCGTTATCAGTGACTTTGAAACAGAAGCAAATAAAATTTCCTCATCAACAAAGGGTACATGTGCATTATTATTATGATCCATGTTATAACTATAAGAGCGTACGTGTTACCCTGAAACTTAATAAGATCTTCACAATATGCATCAATATTCCTCTTGCTACACAAACCACATATTACAAGTTATGTAATTTCAGTTTCATTGAATAATGGTTTTTATTTTAATGTTATTCTTGTTAACGGTGTTTTTGAAATTGATATGCATGATCTTGTGTCAAATAATAATAATAATTCTCTTTTTACTATTAGCAATAAGAGAGTCAAGCGTTATCATTGTCGTGTGTCTGAGAAGAGGAATCGTACCTTGTTATACATGGTTCCATATATGTTTAATCTTACAAATCTATCTTTATCCTTTTGGGATTATGCTTTAGAGACTGTTATACGCATTCTCAATATGGTTCTAACCAATAAGGTTGATAAAACTCTGTATGAGTTATGGCATGGGACAGTCCATAATCTGTTAAGTGTATCTTTATAGGATACCCAAATGAAACAATGGGTTACTATATTTACTATACACCTGAAAACAAAATAGTTGTTGCGAAGTATGCATAATTCCGTGAAAAGAATCTCATAACTCAAGAATTCAGTAGGAGGGTAGTAGAACTTGAAGATAATCAAGGAGATACATCACCTTCTAGAAACACTAGCCATCTTCAAGGAGAGCCATAAAGTCTCACACCTCCACCTGAAGTAGCTCCCATTCGTAAGTTTGAAAGGACTATTCGAGCTCCTGAGCGATTATGTCTAAATGTAGAAGTTGAGGAGTATCGTTTAGGGAATCTTAATGAACCTGCTACCTATAAGGCTGCCATGGCTGATCCTGAAAAGGATAAATGGCAAGTAGCTATGAATGTGGATCAAAATCCATGGAAGACAATGAAGTCTGGGTTAAAGTAGACATTCCTCCTAATGCTAAAGTTGTTGGTAGTAAGTGGCTTTTCAAGAAAAAGACTGACTTAGATAGTAAAGTACACATATATAAGGCTCGTCTTGTAGCAAAGGGCTATACTCAAACCTTCGGGATTGATTATGAGGAAACCTTTTCTCATGTAGCAGACATTAGAGTCATTAGGATTCTTATAGCCATAATTGCATACTATGACTATGAGATTTGGCAAATGGATGTCAAAACTGCCTTTTTAAATGGTCGTCTTGAAGAAGACATCTTTATAGCGCAACCTAAGGGGTTTCTGAATCCCTAAGTTTCCAAAGCGAGTATGCAAGCTGAAAAGATCCATTTATGGGTTGAAGCAAGCATCAAGGCAATGGAACAAAACATTTGATAAGGAAATCAAGAAATTTAGTTTTACTCAGAATCTTGATTAGCCATGTGTATACCAGAAGGCTAGTGGGAGTAATGTTACTTTTCTTATCTTATATGTTGATGACATATTGATTATGGGAAATCATATTCCAAATTTTCAAGATGTAAAATCCTATTTTGGAAAATGCTTTGCTATGAAGGATTTAGGAGAGGAATCATATATTCTTGGAATCAAGATCTACAGAGAGAGATCTAGGCGGTTAATTGAATTAAGTCAAAGTGCTTACATTGACAAAATCTTGAAGAGATTCAGGATGGAGAATTCCAAAAAGGGATATCTCCTAATGCATGTAGACCTTGGCTTAAATAGTAAAAATTGTGCGTCTACACCTGCTGAGGTGACGCACATGAATAATGTTGGAATCGCTCCTAACTTGTAAATGGAACGACATTGACGGGATTACATTTTCTATCTTTGTTAGCTTAAACACATGGGCTTGTTATGTCATATAGTCATAGTTGTATGTGTTAGGCTATAAATACCCTCCTAGACTTTCCTAGGAGGGTGAGACTCTTTAGTGTAATTTCATCTTTCAATAATAAAACACCTAGTATTCTCCCTTCTCTCTCTACTTTATCTCTCTAACTTGAAGATGGTGTTCTTTCATATTCCTAGACCTCTCGATTCAGCAAATCATCCATAAAAAACGATCCTACAAATAATGTTCCTTATGACTCGGCTGTAGGATCTATCATGTATGAAGTCAGATGCACAAGACCTGATGTGGCATTTGCCTAAAATATTACTAGTCGGTTTCAACAGAATCCAAGTAAAAGCAATTGGACTGCTTTTAAGAATATTCTCAAGTATCTAAGAGCTACTAGAGATGTGTTCCTTATTTATAGTGGGAATCCTGATGCATAGCTTGAAGTTACAGGTTACTGCGATGCTGGATGGCAGACTAATAAATATGATACGAAGTCTCAGACGGGTTATGTCTTTTTCGTCAATGGAGGAGTAGTGGATTTGAAAAGTACCAAGCATACCACTATAGTCATGTCTGCAACAGAATCTGAGTACATAATTGCTTCAGAAGCTATGATAGAAGCTGTTTGGATTAGGAAATTTATTTCAGGGCTAGGAGTTATGCCCTCAAATGAAAGACCTATAGATATGTATTGTGATAATTCTCAGACGGGTTATGTCTTTTTCATCAGTGGAGGAGTAGTGGATTGGAAAAGTACCAAGCAGACCACTATAGTCATGTATGCAATAGAAGCTGAGTACATAACTGCTTCAGAAGCTATGATAGAAGTTGTTTGGATTAGGAAATTTATTTGAGGGCTAGGAGTTATGCCCTCAAATTAAAGACCTATGAATATGTATTGTGATAATTCTAGAGTAATTACTATCGCCAATGAACCAGGAGTTATGTGCCAGAAACTCTCCTAGACGATATCACTATGTTCGAGAATAAATCAAAATTGATGAAATCAATCTACTCAAAGTTCACACAGATGAGAATCTAGCTGATCCTTTTACAAAGGCTTTACCTAAAGCAAAGCTTACTCAACATGCTAAGAGCATAGGACTTCGTTTAGCTGATAGTCTCATGTAAATCCGTGATTAGAATTTGGATATGGGATGTATTAAACAATTATCATTTTAATGAATTAAAGTACTTTGTTATGTTTGTTTTCATTTATAATAAGTTGTATCCTATATTTGCATGTTTAACTCCATGAATAATTTATGTTACTCTAAATGTCCATTGTCGATCAACTATATGGGAATAAGGTTGAATTAAGACAAATATGAGGGATTGGTTAATATACATTTTATATTGAAGGAAGGTCCTACCATAATCACATGATATTCAAAAGATTGCATATCGGATTATCTCAACTAACATGATTGTACTTTATGGATCTTTGTCATTATGTAAATCATGTGTATGATAACTTTATTTATCCTCAAACTTGAGACACAAGCCGGAATGACGTGGGTGGATCCCACTTCTTGGAACCAGTCTCTATACGTAACTGGTAGTCATAAGGGCTATTTTCAGAAGTGTTGTGAAATTCATAGATTACACTTGTAGTCAAGACAGAACTTGTTCCTTTAATTTTTTTTTAAAATTATAATACTACTAGGCCCCTCGTAGGGTTGATCAGATGTTTTTATGGCTATACCCAAAAGAGATCTCGATATGTTCCAGTGATTTTGGTAATCTTGATCAATCGGATATAACGAGAAATAGAATAGTTAAATTATGAAATGACTTAGATCCATATCCATATTTAACAGAGTATTTAAAACAAAAGGATAATATAATGATGAATCATTAAATGTGCTTCGTGAAACCACACTCTAGTTGTTATGGGGGCATTGACGTGTTGCTAGACGCTAACCAATGTCATTACGTTTGTTAAAACATGTCCAAGTGGGAGCTGTTAGTTTGTGAACATATTTTATATATGTATGTCCAGATCGAACTCGGGCCTTTGGGATTGCACGCGTTGCGTATGAGATTTAATTATATAATTTATATATTATAGTAATATATTAATTATTATTTCACGAAAAAATACTTAATGGTAATTAAAAACTTAACGGTGTTAACTAACGGCCGTTAGACGATAAGTAAGAGGACCTAATTATAAAATAGGGAGAGAAGGTTCTAGAACCCCTCTCACCTTAATGTGGCCAGCCCCCTAGGGGTGTTTGGCCTGGAATGGGATAGCTTGTTCTCTAAGTTTTGATGCACTATATACACAAACCATTTGTTTCATTATTGGGCATCTCTTAAAAACGTTAAACAAGCTTTTCTTCTCTTCTTCTCCCCTCTTACTCCTTGATCGACTAATTACAATTCCCATAAGGTTTTTAGGTTTGATCTTGAGCGTAACAAAAGTGTTGAGTTTGTTTTCGTGATCTAAGAACTAACATTATAATTAAATCGCTAACAATAAGTGTGTGCAAGATCGTAGAGAATCCAAGTTAGGATTTTTGGTGGTTTGGTGTTCGAATCCCACAAGGGATGATTTGCAATTAACCCTAATTTAGGGTTTATTGTTTCTTGATCACTTTCTTGAATCGTTTGGAAGCTAACAAGGTACGTATTCTTTTAAGTTAATTTGTTATACTATGTGATTCTTGCTTCCGTTGCGTGACTCGTCTTTAATTGTTATGTTTATGATTGTCATAGTATTTAAACTCCAACACCTTGTCCTAAAGGTTGTGCCGGGGAGGTCATTTTTCTATCTTGTCTATACTAGTTTGCTATGGCATAAGATCTACAGAAGTAATTGCTTAGATACTTAGTACCTAACTATTTCTTTTTATTTCCGAGAAACTGTGTGTGAAACACCAGCAAATGTAAGTGTCCCTCCATCATGTTATTTGCAGCTAGTTGAATTAGAAAAAACTACCCTTAGCTTAAACTGGTAATATTTTGAAGTTAATCAAAGATGATAACCTAGACTAAGAGCGTTCTATTAAGTTTCCAGTCTCTTTACTCCAAGGAGGCCATCCTATCAAGTGTAACCGTGGTTTTATTTCATATTAATCTTATAATGGCGTTCTCGGCTTGTCTAAAAGAAAGTCAATATGCATAAACATTTTCTTCACAAGGACCTTTAGCAATATCTATATATATGGAGTCCCATGTACCATGAGGCATATGGGCAAGAACTCCAAGCATATTCGCTCGCCCCATCATGGAAATTGTCGGAAACATGCACCAGCTAGGTTCAAGCCCCCATCGTTCCCTTCAAGTGTTGTCCCAAAAATATGGTCCAATTATGCTACTTCATCTTGGTAGTAAACCTACACTTGTAGCATCCTCCAGTGAAGTAGCGCAAGAGATCCTGAAAACCCATGATTTATCATTTTTTCGTCGACCCAATCTACCTATACTTAATATACTAATGTAGGGCTCTAAAGACATAGTATATTCTCCTTAGGGGGAATATTGGAGACATTAAGAGCATTGTTGTTGTCCATCTTCTAAGTGTAGAAACTGAAATAATACTAAAGAGTTTTATTGATCATTGTTAATACGGAATATGAAATACAGCATATTAAATAGACTACAAAATATGAGAGCCCTAGAAGATAAATGGGCTTAAACCAACGGGCCTAAGCCTTTATTAAACTAAAATTCCCTCTCAAACTCACAATGCTACATTGAGAGTTTGACAATAAAACTCCGAAATCAGATGGCGGCAGAGAGATCCGAACGGAGGTAAACGAAGAGCAGAGAGCAGCAGACATATACAAATTCAGCGGCAGAGAGATCTGAACAGAGGCAAACGAAGAGCAGACAGATACAAATTCAGCGGCAGAGAGATCCAAATAGAGGTAGACGAAGAGAAGCAGCAGACAACAGCAGGCAGACATATGTGCAAATTCAGGTAGACATATCCGAACAGAGGTAGACGAAGAGGAGGATCTATGACATGTACCAGTCAAACTCTGTGTTTGCTCCTTGTGATGATGTTAACAAACATTTATCAGGTGAACTTGTCATAGCATGATTCTGAAAAGATAAGTATTTCTGAAATTGCTCAATCATAGAAGGGTCTAAAGATGGGGCATCAACACTATTACTAAGGTGATGTGGTTGCTTTTGTGGTGGACAAACCTGTTGTTGGGATGGTTTTGGTTTAAAAGGACATTCAGATTTCTAATGACCCTTCTGTCTACAATATGCACACTCATCATTAGGAATTATAGGCTTTTTTATGGTGCCATTTGAAAACCGATGTGAAGCTACAAAAACAGACGAACCTTGCTGTGTAACTATCTTCTGATCATCCAGAGACTTTAGACGAATCTCTTCTGCAAGCAATTCACTAACTACCGAATCAACAGAGGGTAAAGGTTCACGATGAAGAATTGAACCCCTTAATCCTTCAAAATCTTGATGCAATGCCATAAGGAACTAAACCAAACGCTGTGACTCTCTCCGTTTGATGTAAGGATCAAAACTGCTAAGTTTTGCAGGTTCTGTTAATGCCAACTGATCTCATAAGGCTGACATAGATGAATAAAATATCTGAATACTTGTATCATTTTGTTGGAGTGCATGAATATCTGTCTCAAGTTGATACTGTTTAGCAAAGTTAGATTGTGTGTATAGCCTAGCAAGATGATCCCACACTAGCTTGGCTGTCTCGTACTTTGCCAATTGAAGTCCAATAGATGGCGTAACAGAATTGTTGATCCAAGTTATAATCTTAGAATTATCAACCTCCTAAGTTTCCAATAACATGGCATAATTATCTAATTTGTCATCAGTCGGCATTTTCTTTACCCTCGTAACATAACCCCACATCAATTTCCCACGCAAAAAATTCTTCATAACATAACTCCAATATGTATAATTCTTACCATCTAACTGAACACTAATAGATTGTAACGAATCATCCTTACGAACATCCATAGTAACAAAACACAAACGAACAGTAGCAATCAAATATATGAAACCCGAATGTGAACGACAGTGCGAAGCAAAGATGTAAATCAAACAATTACGAAACAGAATAACAACTCATGAATGCCACCGTCCCACTCAAATACTAGTAATAAACTAGAAGCAATTAAGTGACAACAAACTTCAATAAAGAACGTGATGATTTGTTATTAAATAAATAAATAAAGTACTGATCTTATCTTTTAAGAATACTCCCGAACAAAATGTCAACGGCAACGTGAGGAATCAAACTAAATCAACCCGGCGGCTACAAAGTCGTACCAACGAATACCAACAAATAATCGACAAGCATAAGCAGAAAAATGAGGTCACGCATACGGATTCATGGCTCTGATACCATGTAGAAGCTGAAATAATACTGAAGAGTTTTATTGATCATTGTTAATATGGAATATGAAATACAGCATATTAAATAGACTACAAAATATGAGAGCCCTAGAAGATAAATGGGCTTAAACCAACGGGCTAAGCCTTTATTAAACTAACACCAAGTAATTCACGAGTGAAGTCTTTTCAAAATGTGAGAGAAAAAGAGACTGGTTTATGATTGATGCGATTGGAGAACCTTGTGGTTTTTACTTGAAATAAGGGTATTGCTAAAAACATTTTCTAATAAAATAATTTCTAGGGTTGCTATAGGAAGGACACGTGACGGTTTAAAGTTGAAAAACTTGTTGGAAAAACACGTTAATAGATCCGTGAGTGGTTTAAAGGGAAGAGCCATGAATCCGTATGCGTGACCTCATTTTTCTGCTTTTATTATTGGTAGTTGCATTCCATGGTTGTCGTGGATAGATCCGTGAGTGGTTTAAAGGGAAGAGCACGAGAAATTGCTTAAGAAATTTATTTGTTTCTTGAAGAAGTTGTTAAAAAACATGCAAATATGAATGGAGTTGTTAATGGTGAAAGTGACGAACCCCAAGAAAGATTTGGTTGACATCTTACTTGATGTCCAACAAGACACCACCGATGATTCCATCAGGCTGGTCCCAATCGTGTATTTTAAATCGGTTGGGCACCAAAAAAAGGAACCACAACCGATGTTAACATAGGTCAGGCCGGATGTGGACTTCGGTCTTGACATCGGTCGAGGTCCTTAATTTTGGGACATCGGTTCAAAAACCGACTGATATATTGCTCGTCCTTTTTTTTTTTTCTCTCTCTCTTTCTTCTTTTTATTTCTTAAAAAAAAAACCTTGGGTCATCGACTGTGGCATCCGGGTCATGTCTGGTCGCTGGAGAGAGAAATCTAACGTGACGCTGGTGACCCAGGTCATCTCCGGTCACGATTGAGACTAGCCTCAAAGCTTTGTTTTTGGTATGTCTTTCATGTCTCTTGCCCTATAACGTATGTTATAGAGCTATTATATATAACACATTAATACATATACATATATAATAGTACCTCCTTGGTGGAATTCATTATTCTCAAAAGAATTATACAAAATACTCAAATCTCTCATTAATTATAAGAGAAGAGTTATTTTACATACTAAACTTTTCTTACATACAAAGGAACTCATCTCCACCATCCATCTAAAAAGAAATCAATGGCTGAGATTAAAAGCATTTTATTATTTCACATATTTTTTTATAATTTAAATATCTCTTAAACCGTTAATCGTTAAGTGAAAATATTTATACCGTCGCGAAGAGCATTTAATTATCTTTCTATAGACGGGCACTTTGATATACTTTTGAAAAAAGAAAAAAAAAATCGCTTTTTTCACGTTTTTTCGTCTTTTTTTACGTTACCTGAAATTTGAATAAAAAAAATCATATATGATTAAACACTAATTTGAATATCACATGTGTTATTAGTGTTATATTATATATGATATGTGATATCAAATGTGATATGATATGTATATCATATGTGATATTACACTAATATCACATGTGATATTACATATCATATATGATATAACAATAATATCATATATGATATAACACTAATATCACATGTAATATTCAAATTAGTGTTTAATCATATATGATTTTTTAACGCAAATTTCAGTAACATAAAAAAACGAAAAAACTTAAAAAATACGTGAAAAATACGGAAAATTTTTTTTTGTCAAAAGTATATCAAAGTGCCTATCTATTGAAAGATAATTAAATGCTCATCGCAATGATATTTTTTTTTTCCGCTTAACGATTAACGGTTTGAAAGTTATTAATATTTGAAAAAAAATGATGAAAGTGTGTTTTTTAAATTGTTGGAATTAATCTTATCCATTAGATCAAATAAAAATAGATGTTGAAAATTGATCCCTTATGTAAATAATCTTTTGTCCACAAGAGTTATAATAGTATATGGAGTTTATGACCCAATCATTTCAATTTGGTTTAAAACTCTTGTTTCGATGAAGAATCCAAGGGTGGGATAAAACCTTAATCTCCTCAATAAGAGATCTAATAAAACAACCACGTGTTATGAAAAAGTTGCAAGAAGAACTAACAGAGATATATAGCACAAGGAAGATCCCACATTTACGAGGAAGATTTAGAGAAATACCGTAAAGGTGTCATAAAAGAATGCTTGCGTTTGCATCCTCCTATCTCACTTCTTATTCCTCGAATATCAACACAAGATGCCAAACTAATGCGATATGATATTCGAGCAGGAACACAAGCAATTATCAACACTTGGCCAAAAAGAAAACACTTGGGCAATTGGGAGAGATCCGGCATTCTGGGAAGACCCCGAAAAGTTTTGGCCAGAGAGAATTTTGAACAATTCCATTGACTATAAAGGTGTTCATTTTGACTGGCTTCCATTTGGTTGGTATTCAATTTGGTGTAGTTGCCATAAAACTTGCAATAACAAATATCATATACAAGTTTGATTTTGCATTTCCAAATGGAGTCAAGAATGAAGATTTGGACATGAGTGAGGAAATGCAGTCGCAACGTACAAGAGGTTCTCTTTGGTGGTTTTGGCGAGTTCTCAATTCTGATGGTTGGTGAGCGCAACATGAAAACTACCAGGGTTCGCGCTAAATAATGTATGCAATAAGAGAAGGTTTCCTCGTTATGTATGTTTTTCATTGCTTTGGCTTACGTGAACAATGAAGTTATATATATTACTTATAATTATGGTTTATAAATTCAAGTCTCAAACTTCGATTGATATATTATTGAACTAGAGTTCAATTTGTCTTCCAATACTAATAATTTCATGTAAAAACACAAAAATACGAAATGAATATAAAAAAGAACATAAAAACTGAATATATACTTGGTCATCACAAAAATGTTGGTGTGTATTCGAACAATACCACTAGGTGGTTACCGGATATCACTTGAAATCGTGTGATCACTTTCCAAAGTAAAGTATTCGACCCTAATGCCTGGGTTACACGAATATCTACTTGGGATAAGACCAAATGTAGTTATACAATTAGGCACAATTCAACAACCCTTTTGCTTAGAAGTGTTAATTGTTTTCTGTGTATATTTCATGCATAATCTGATATCCTATTTATAGGAAATTACTCTGAGCTAGTCAAATAGAATTATGAGAATTAATCGGCCCATTAATCGCCTCATAATTATCCCCATTATAGCCGTTTAGTGGTTACATGACCAATTAAACGTGGTCATTAAGCGCTTGAAGCGCCACTTAGCAAGACTTTCATAGCACTAGCAAGACTTTCATAATACTAGCAAGATTTTCCACTAGCAAGACTTTCTACTAGCAAGACTTTCCACTAGCGAGACTTTATAATACTAGCGTATTTTCCACTAAAATAGTCGTGGTGTTTAGGGACCTTATGGGTGTACACTGCATCTCCTCGACCCATTACCGTGTGTGAACTAATCCCACAAGTGCACTAAATTTTTCAACAATCCTCCCAAATTTAGTTCACTTCCTTTGCATGAAAAACAAACATTAAACAAAACATGTGCATAAACGAAAATATCCCGAGGATTGAATTTCCATCTTAGTACATTACATGTTCAAATATTCGAGAATCAGGGTGTTCTAAGAATTGAACCCTTCAACCCATTTGAATACCTGAAGATAAAATACACACAAGTTTTCAAACACTTAAAAGCTCCTGACACTATACAAGCCATGTGTCCAAATCCAAATTCATAAATGTTGTAAAAGCTAAAGTCCAAAAGCTTCCTAAAGCGGCAAAACTTCAACATTCACATAGGTGGTTCCTCTTTATTCATGCTCCTGCCAAGCATTTTTTCAAAGAAAATTAACCATTAAGTAAAGACTTCATCCTCCTTTCAGTGAGTTTCGAGCACAACCTTGGGATGTAAATAAAACATGTGCTCCAAATTCATCGAATGTTCGACTTTCCACATTGAACTCACTCTTAAGTTTCCTCGGGAGGAGTGGGTGTCCTAGCATTCAAGGACTAAGTTGGACTTAAACCCATCCCTTTAGCGACTTTATAACCAAGTCTCTAGCCGCACCCTTCGTCAAGTGATCACCTAAATTTTGTTGAGATCTAACAAACTCTATAGATACCACCCCATTCATGATAAGCTCACGAATCATGCTATGTCCGACACCTAAGTGTCTAGACTTCCCATTGTACATCCGCTATAAGCCTTTGCCAATGTAGTTGCACTATCACAACGGATAGAAATAGGTGCTATAGGTTTAGGCCACAATGGAATCTCAAGAAGCAAGTTTTCAACCATTCGACTTCTTTACCAAAGAAATGCTAAGGCCACAAATTCATATTCCATTATTGAGCTGGTGATGCAAGTTTGCTTCTTGGATGCCCAAGAAATTGCACCTCCACCAAGTAGGAATACCCACCACCGGTAGACGAATTGTCTTGATTGTTACCGATCCAACTTGCATCGGTGTATCCTTCCAACCCTAAAGGATAGCCAAGATATGAGAGACTATAATCCATAGTTCTCTTCAAATACTTCAAGACCACAATGAGCGACTTGCGTTGATGAGCACTAGGATTACTAGTATACCGCTCAATTTTCCCACTTCAAAACCAATATCGGGTCTTGTACAAGTCATGGCATACATCAACAACCAATTACCCTAGAATACTCAAGTTGAGATACGACTTTGCCATTATTAGGCATCGCCTCACAAGTATCCATAGGTGTACTCAGGAATACAATTAAAGTAATTGAATTTCCTCAACACATTCTCAATATAATGAGACCGAGAGATAGAAATTCTTTTACTTTCATGTTTAATCCTTATACCAAGGATAACATCGCCTCCCCATGTCCTTCATGGAGAACCTTGATGACAAAATTCCTTTGTCAGTCAACTCGATTTTGGTCGGTGCCAAAGATCAACATGTCATCAACATATAGACAAATGATGACTCCTTTACCGATTCATCAAATTTGCTATATACACATTTGTCGAGGCCGGTTAAGAACATAACCACTAGACAAAACCACTTCATCAAATTTTTGTTGCCATTGTTAGGTGCCCGCTTAAGTCCATAAAGAGACTTAATCGGTTTGCACACCTTGTTTTCATTGCCGTGCAAGATGAAGCCCTAAGGTTGGTTCATGTAAACCTCCTCATCCAATTAACCATTCAAGAAAGTCGTTTTCACATCCATCCGATGAATAACCAAATTGTGAATAGATGCCAAAGCAATCGCTAGCCTTATGGTATCGCTTACGAGCCATGTGGGCATAAGTATCAAAATAGTCTATCCACGACTTTTGTTTAAAGCCCCGAATGACTAGTCTAGCCTTGAACTTTTCAATAGTTCCATCTACCTTCATTTTCCTTTTGAAAATCCATTTGCAACCCGTAGGTTTGCAACACGGTGGTAGATCAACCAACACCCAAGTGTTGTTACCCATAATGGAATCCATCTCATCATTGATTGCTTCTTTCCGTAAAGCAATGTCACGGGACTTCATTGCTTCTTCAAATGTTTTGGGATCATCCTCAACAATGAAGCAATAGGAGTATTGATCGAGACCTCATCCCCGGTTCCTTCAACTAAGTAGAGTTGAAACTCGTGTCCAAATGACTTTGGAGTCCGACCCTTTTGCTCTTCCCGAGCATAGGTTCAGTTGTTGAACCATAACCTCATCGGGGACCTCGATGGTACTTCATCGTGGACCTCGATACACCAAGTGTCATGAGTTCCATTAGGAATCCTCCGAATTGGTCTAGGGATGATGAGAATCTATTCTCATCAAAGTTTGCATCCCTTGATTCAATTATTGAGTTAATCAAACATATTCATTAGGTTCAATAACATAGAATCTAAAAGCCTTGGAATGCTCAACATATCCAACAAAGATGCAATCAATGCCTCTTTCACCCAAAGTCTTTAGCTTTGGATCGTGGAGTCTTACAACAAATTTCTACAACCCCAAACCTTGAGATAGTTCAGTTGGGTTTTCTTTTAGTCCGAGTTCATAAGGGGTAAACTTGTTCCTTTTGTTGGGAACCCTATTTAATAAATAGCAAGTCGTTAACATAGCTTCACCCCGTAACCTCGACTCGATCCGAATAGGACAACATGGAATTAACCATCTCCTTCAAAGACCTGTTTTTCCTTTCGTAATGCCAATTTGCCGAGGAGTATAAGGGCGATCGTTTCATGGATAATTCCAACAGATCGAAAATACTGAGTATCCATGTACTCACCTCCCTATCGGCCCTTAATCTTTTGATCGGGACCCAAGTTGTAATTCAACTTCGCTTTAAACACTTTGAATTTATCTAATGCTTCATCCTTGGTATGTAATAGATAGACATAACAAAACCTAGAAGCATCATCAATAAATGTCACAAAGTACTTTTTATTCCCCAAAGATGGAGTGGCATGCGGATCACATGTGTCATCGTGTATTAGCTCCAAGAGCTTAGTCTCACGATTAACACCACGAAAAGGTTTCTTGGTTATCTTGGTCAACATGCAAGTTTTACACTTTTCGATTGTCCATGTCAAATTGGGATTAAACCATCCTTAGACATATCTTGCATCCTTTTATAATGAACATGGCCAAGTCTAGCATGCCAAAGGGTAGAGTCGATCCGTGGGTGGTGGTCACAAAGGTGAATTAACACTATCGGTGGCAATATTAAGCTCGAACATTTGATTACATAAATAACCAAAACCAATAAAACACCATTCTTAGAAAGAATAAATTTATCGATTCAATAACTTGTTTATATCCATGATTATTCAAAATACTACTTGAAACCAAGTTCTTCCCGATATCGTGAACATGAATAACATCAAACAAAGTTACTATCTTTCCGTAACTAAATCTAAGGTCTACACAACCACGACCATGCACCAAAGTCTGTTGACTCATTTCCCATGTGAAGAACAGAACCATCATTCAAATGACTCATAAGTCTTGAACCGACTTCTATCTTTGCACACATGAACTGTTGCACGAGTCAACCCACCACGCAACATCATCATCCCGCACATAAAAGATTCGAGATACATATGTAACATAATAACCGAATGCACTTATTAAACATATTTCGACCTTTAAGTGAGTTGGTGAACCACCACCCCCGAACCGTTAGTGCTCGATCCATTGGCTTTACCACCAATTTTAACACCTTTGCGGTCCCTTTTAATGTGACCAGATTTGTTATATTTCCAACAAGTAGGTGTTGCCTTCTTGTTTGGATCTACCCTTGTGTTATCATGATATTTGCGTTTGCCTTTGTTGTCATTGTACCGTGAAGTTGTTATGCTCCACCATATTGACAACAGATGCACCAAAGAAGATATCGCTCCTTAGCTTGTCATTATCCCGCACTTTGAGAGATTCCTCAATGCGCAGATGATCGCCCAACTCAACAGAGTTAACTCCTCCTTCTTATGTTTCAAGGTATGCTTGAAATCTTTCCAAGAAGGAGGAGTTTATCAATGACACAAGAGACCTAAATAGCCTCATCCATGTGCATTTTGTGTTGTGTAAACCTTCCAAGTATACCAAGAAGTTCATTGTATTGTTCCATAACTGGTCTTGAATCAGTCATTTTGTAATTTGTGAAATTACTAACAAGGAACTTCTTACTTGATGCATCCTCAGCCATATATTTGGCATCCGAGGAATCCCACAGTTCTTTGGAAGATTCAAAGTTCTGATAAATATCAAACAGAGCATCAGACATACCATTGAAAATAAGACCTCTGCATATGTAGTCATCATTCTTTCATTTGCTCCTTCTCCTGATCTGCTCAACCATAGCATCATCCCCATCATCAGGAATAGGAGTGGTTAGCACATACACCACACTCATGCTTGACAGCAAGAAGTGCATCTTCTTCTGCCATCTCCTAAAGTCCACCCCTTCAAACTTATCCATCTTAGCAAAGTTTGAAGCCATGTGTTTCATTGCAGCAGTGACCATTGATTATCACAAATAGTTTACTTTGATTGTTGGTGTGTATTCGCCCAAAGCAATAGGTAAGATAATCAAAGGCAAAGAACAATACCACTAGGTGGTTACCGGATATCACTTGGAATCGTGTGATCACTTTCCAAAGTAAACTATTCAACCCTAATGCCTGGGTTACACGAATATCTACTTGGGATAAGACCAAATGTAGTTATAGAATTAGGCACAATTCAACAACCCTTTTGCTTATAAGTGTTAATTGTTTTCTGTGTATATTTCATGCATAATCTGATATCCTATTTATAGGAAATTACTCTGAGCTAGTCAAATGGAATTATGAGAATTAATCGGCCCATTAATCGCCTCATAATTATCCCCATTATAGTCGTTTAATGGTTACATAACCAATTAAACGTGGTCATTAAGCAGTTGAAACTGTCACTTAACAGTACTTTCATAGCACTAGTAGTACTTTCATAATACTAGCAGTACTTTCTACTAGCAGTACTTTCCACTAGCAGTACTTTATAATACTAGCAGTACTTTCCACTAAAAGAGTCAGGGTGTTCAGGGACCTTATGGGTGTACACTCTGTACCTCCTGACCCATTACCAGGTGTGAACTAATCCCACAAGTGCACTAAATTTTCCAACAAAAAAGAGGTGCTAATGCCAAATCGTTTTCTTGGTTGTGCTTGATAGTTAGTCTTACCGTAGATCGAGTATTTTGCGGTATGAAATTAAATCAGCAGCGAAATTCGAAGTATGCTAAAGTTCTGTGTTTGGTAACGATAGATGTCCTCGGAGAGTATGTTGAAACTAAAACTCCGTAATAGGGGCACGCACCACGCGTGCAAGACCCCCATTCGCGTACAGCTTTGTAGGGTATGTTGTTAACAACTTTTGAGCACCATTCAGGTACCAGCGAACAAAATTTTGTTTATTTTATGTGTATGTGAGTGTATTTGTAGGGTATGTTTGTATTTAATTGGGTATATGTGTTTGTGCATTTGATTTGGTGATCCTTACTATGTCTTTGTTTTGTGAAGGATCTGGTGAATGAATGAAATGTAATGTGGTTGTGGTAGATAGTCATTATTACAAGTTTACAACCGGTCTAAGGCTAAACACAGTGGTAACCTAGTTTACCCATGCCACATCAGTTTTCTTTTTCCGACGACCTGACGACGACCTAGTTGCATGATGGTGACCGAGATTTTTTTTTTTTTTTTTTTTTTTTAATTTATTTATTTATTTTTTTACAAACGGTACATTTTTTGGCTTTTTGTTGCTTTGATACTCGGTTGAGAAAGCAACCTAGTTCACGCCAACCTTGCCCTCAACCTTGGACAACCGATCACCTCACAATGGGGCAACCTTGCTCAACCGAACACTCAACCCACTCGGTTGACCTTCCATTGTGTCCAGCCTAAGTTCTTTTGCTTATATCGTTGGACACAAAAACCAAAACTAAATTAACATATGAATGTTTTGTGTTTGGTCGATGGTTTATATCCGTATAGACTTTTGATGTAGGAGCATTAACGAACGCAAACAAGCTTAAATCATACATAAGCCAGAAAATAAGCCCAAAAACTAAACCTATAAAATGTAAATCGGACTAAGCCCATGAGCTCGTATATAAACAAGCACACGCTACATTTATCTAGTCAACCAATTTTAATATGTTTGTCAAAACTCAAAACTAACAAATAGCAATTAGCAACAACGTCAGGTAGCATTTAGCCATAACTGTAAACAGCATATGTTTATTATATGAAAATGTTTGGCAACACAATTATATATGCGATTATAAAGTATAATATAACGTAAAACACGCTAACACTTCTTAAAACATCATTTAAGTATTTTTACAAGTAAAACGCAGTTTTACAAAGGGAATATGTCACCCATTAGTAACCATGTTTCATGAGTGTTTCAATTTGATACCTCAAACTTTATACTAATTATAAAAACCATCAAAATTTCAAAACGGTTTCATTCTTATGTAATTTTCTGAAATTAATGTGCTTAAAGTATCCATCTATGCATTAACATATTGTACATTAATTTTAAACACTCACCCCCTGAATTTAACTAATTCCAACCAACTTTATGTACAACCCGTTAAAGCACGACTAAACATAAATAATAACCACAAAATAATAACCAAGTTTGAGAAGTGTTTCATTCTGGTCACTCTAACATAAAAATTACATAAGAATGTAACAGTTTTGAAACTTTGATGGTTTTTATGGTTGATATAAAGTTTGAGGTACCAGATTGAAACAGATCTCAAACTTGGTTACTATTTAATGATTTTCACTTTTACAAATCCCAAAAGTAAGCTTAAAGAAACACCCCACGATCTTTGTTACTGATAATTATCTGTTATTCCTGATCCTTAAATTATAATTGTTGATACAAAAGTTGGACGTTCCTGATTTGGAGCTCCGGTTCTCGTACCAATTGAGAATTGCTGCTTGAGACCTGCGCACTAAGAGACAAGAAACACCGTTAGGCTTACCGTGGGATTGTCTCCCACGATTATCCTCCCGAGAGTGAGTAATCGGTTTAGGGTTTAAGGAGTTTTAGGGTTATGAGATCGCACTTAAACGAGGGATATGATTCCCTTTATATACGCACGTAATCCTTGTTGGTTCGTGTTCCCCAACCTTCGCGATCCCGCCTAAGTCGGTTGGGAATGATTATCTTCTTATTTTAGAAGATATTGGATATCTATTCCAGTAAATAGATATGGGCTTGGGCTTCGTGAGCCCAAGCGCCAGATAATATTGGCCCGGTTGCACGGGCTTGAAAGTAGTGGATCGTGGTCGGGTTCATGACCCGACTCCAGACTATACGTCATCATGTCCCCCCAGTCTAGTATGTGCAGTGCGTAACTGCGGGTGCTAGACTAATGACCGTAATCATAAAATAAAAAACGCACGAAACGTATGAGAGAAACCAACACCTACCCATAGGTGCAATGTATCGAGACATATATGTAAATAGTCAATGCCTCGTTAATCGGGGGAAAGTTACTGCCCCGTTGTCACATCAATCCATCTCGACCACACAATGAAGACTAGTGGAATCCACGTGTCGCCAATCGTGTGGAAGAGGAGAAGTATATAACTTGGCGATTCATTTTCACCGGATTCCTCATAGTAAAAACGCCATCCGCCATTTCTAAAGCATTTTAAGAGTCGTTATCCCAAAAGTAACCAACCACAAAGGTAACCGCGCGTGCGATACAGCAAAGCATTATATCACCATGGTTAAACAGTTGTCTGACTTCACCTCCGACCTTAATTTGATCGATCTGATGGAATTTACCTCAGATTACTTTATACCCCGGGACGTGCATCCAGTGGTTCCGGATGCGCGAGCCACGATTGCGGATTTCCCCGAAGGGAAAGTGGGTGTATACACACGGTTGTTCGAATTTGCGAATCAACGTGTGCCCCTGTCACGCTTTCTGTGCGATGTGTTAAACTATTATACGCTACACATATCGCAATGCATTGTATGGGCGCGCTAAAATTACCAATTTTGAGGTAAACCGTCATTGGGGATTAACCTACCATCCACCTATTCCGCGCCTTTTATCACACTACATGGGCGCATGGGTGGGTTTCTTTTCAAAACGCAGCGGAGATTACAAGTGCTATCTGATAAGTTAGATGCTCTTAGGAATTGGAAGGAATACTTCTTTTGGGTGGATGATACATGTTTCCGAACTATGATTTTTATACCAAGGAGCGTTACGGTAGGGATGAGTACCGTTGTCTGGTCTTATAATATCGAGGATGCGAATTGATAATGAAACCGCATCCCCATCAAAGGCATATCCCGAGGATTTTGGTGCACATGGGATCAGTAATTATTTTGGCCCCAAGATGAGATCCCTATCTTTTAGACGCCAATGGCGGGGTGGGTACTTATTCCTCCGCATACGTGTCTAAGTAATGTAAGCATAATCTTACATCTTTGTCGCACATTTTATAACTTTGTTTGTATTTTTGTCTTGCGCAAATGGATCTATTCACCGTCAGACTGCCTAGCGAAGCCCAGAGCAGCAAAGATGTGAGTACGACCTTTGAGGGATGACGAGGAGCCTATTTTGGCTGCTACAGCAGGGCATACTATGGAGCTGAATGCAGGAGAAACAGGGACCAGTTCCTCAGTTGCAGTGGAGGCAACTCCTTTGCAGAGCCGTCCCAATCCGGAGGTAACGTCGCTGGTAGCGCAGCCAGCGCCCGTAGCTGTGGCTCATCCTGAAGAGGAAGAAGAAGAAGAGGCTGCGCTTAGTCGCAAAAGGACCCGAAGAGATGATGGTGCGGGCCCTTCAAGGAAGAAACGTCCCGTGACTCAAACTGTGGAGTTGTCCTCCACTGATGAAGCGTCATCGCACCCATCTGCTGAGGACGCGGAGCCAAAGTAAGTAAAACCATACATGTATAACCTTTCTGGTAGTTGGTGAATGTGCTTAGTTGTGATTCTAATATTGCTCTGGTGATCGTTCGCAGGGTGGAGCAGGTCATAGAGTCACCTCCCAAAGCGAGTCCGGTGCAGTCAGCGCATTCTGAGCCGTCGAGCCAGGATAATGAAAACCAATCTGATGCGGATGTGCCCATGGAGCACTTGGTCGACGAATTGGTACAGGTCTCCGCACAACAGGCTGCACTAATTGTGAAGTTAAAAGACAGGGTATCTGGTGGAGAGGACCAAAGTTCGAAAAAGGACCAAGCAATAGCTCTGTTGGAGGCGCAGCTTTCAAGCACCCAAGCGCAACTGGATAGCGCCCGTGCAGAGGCTACTGATCTCAGCGCATATGCGCAAAAACAGGCCGAGGACAAGATGGCACTAATGTGTCAAATAAGTCAGGATCGCGCTGAGGCTGCCAGGTACAAGTCTGCGTGCTGCTGGGCATTGAAACATCTAGAACAGGGTAAGGATAAAATGTTTGCGCAGTTGGGGGAGCTAGGGGATACCGTGAGCTGGTCCTTGGAAGTGCAGGAAGCAAAGTTGCGTAAACTAAGCATTGAGTATGACGAAGTATGCACCGCATGACTTATGTCTATGATAGCGAGCGCAGTGGCTCATAGGCCACGGTCTCCGCCTTAGCGCCTTACTACCCTGGAATTGCCAGAGGTGGTGAATGCCTTCGGGGAGGTAGTGCAGTGTGCTCTGAAGCGCGGTAAGTCAGAAGCAATGGAAAAGCTCCACGAGGCAAAACTGTTGAAGGCGCCGCTAGATAAGGTACCTGAGTATGATGCTGAGTCATATGATCACTTGGTCGCTGCTATGCAAAAAATGAAAGACTTGGAGCTTCCCATGATTTCGGAGCTTGAGCGCGATCAAGATTATCCCATCAATGTGATTATGACTGGGTTAACCTTGGCGCGTCATCGTGCTGAGGATGTCGAAGCACAGCCGGACTACTATTTGAAGCCTCATGAGTCACAGCTCCAAGTACCTGTCTTTGCGCGTCCTAGGGATAGCCAGAATCCATTTGCGTTGGAGAAAGAGGTACCTCTAAAGGAAGTCCTGGAAGCGCATGCAACCCGTCTTGCGAAAAAAGAAGGTGTTGCAGGTAAGGCTATCTTGTGTGGAGTTGGTGCAGCGCACCTTCCCAGATCTGACGGGGTGCCAGTCAGTGTGGCTACTGTGTCACGCCAGGATGTAGATGTAATGAAGGGTATTAGCGAAGTCAAAGATGTTGGTACTTCTTCCCTTAAGCGTAGCAGCAGCTGGTAGCTGTTATGTTGACTATCTTTTGTACTTAACTCGTGGTTATGAATAAAAGTTTCTTTTTTGCTTGTTGCTTGTGGATATTAGTACTGTATACATATCGGTTTGTCTTTACGTGAAAGATGTATTCGTTGTCGAAGAAACAAACGTGTAAGCCAATGCGAATGTAGGAAGTGCACAATCATGTGTGAAGATCCTAATATACTTGGAAAATGTTTCGAAGTACTTTATCGTATATGTGATGATTCACAGCGTACTGTAAATATCTTCTTAAGGAATCAAAATGTCTTCGTTGCCGATGAAACGAACGCGTAGTGCGAATATAGGAAATCCATAATCATGTATGGAAGTCATAGTATACTTGAGAAAGAATTCTAAGTACTTTATCATAATCGTGTATGTTATGATATCTGAGATTGTAAATATCACATTAAGGAAGCAAGTGTCTTGGTTCCTAAGTTGTTAAACGTGCACGTGTGCGATGTTGCGCAACCATCGTGGGAGGCGCACATATCTTATTCCAACGTCTTGAGAATAAGGTGTTTAACAAGGATGCGTGATCCGGTGTTGATGGGTTTGCAACCCTCTTATTCAACAAGTTAATTAGTAGGTTAACTTATCCTTTTACCATCGTGGGTTTATTCGTAGTGCATGCACGCCATCGTGGGCAAGAAATGAAAAATTGTTAAGACATACAGCATATGGAGATAACAACTTAAAATGTGTCATGGAGTTAGCTAGAAACCATGACGCTTTATTAATACTTGCAAGTTTATCAAGAAATAACAAAGAAAACAAAGTAAATATGAAAAATAAAACCGAGTACATGAATGTTTATTGAGCACCGAAAGTGCGGAGCGTCTCGCTGTATTTGCCGTAGCTATTCTTATAGGTAGCACCTCTTGAGGTTCTTGATATTCCATGTCTTGTGATAGGTCACGACCATCCAACCTCGAGCGGTATCTTTGTGCCGTTGTGATAACCTCATAAGGTCCTTCCCACTTTGGTCCGAGCTTACCTGTATCTTCAGCGTGGCTTGCCTCATTGGCGCGGTAGACAAAGTCGCCTGGTCTGAATGAAACACTGCGTACCTTGGCATCATAGTATCCTTTCATTTTTGACTTTGACCTTGCCTCCCGTATGGCCGCGCGTTCGCGTCTTTCTTCCAGTAGGTCCAAGTCGACACGTCTTTCGTCGTCGTTTGTAGTCACATTGATCTCCGCAGTGCGGATAGTTGGCATGCCGATCTCAGTTGGTATAACGACACATTCCCGTATACTAGAGAAGGGGTATCCCGTCTTTGGTTTTAAGCGAGGTGCGGTGCGCCCATAGTACATGTGAAAGTTCTTCAACCCACCTTCCTTTGTGCTTGTCCAAACGTGCTTTGATTCCTTCACCCGGACTTGATTTGCGCGTTCGACTAAACCATTGGTTTGTGGGGTGCGTACCGACATAAAGTGTTGGGTGATGTTTAACTTTTCGCACCAATCTTTGAAGGGTTGTCACGTAATTGTTTTCCGTTATCCGAGATGATTTCTCCGTAATCCGAGCGGCATACTATGTTGTCCCGCATAAAGCGTTTCACCAGTTGCGATAATTGTCGCCACCGCTTTTGCCTCGATCCACTTGGTGAAGTAGTCTATAGCTACTATGAGAAACTTGAGACCGCTTTCTTTGCTATTGGAAAAGGACCGCGATATCAATGCCCCATTTGAAGAATGGCCACGCGCCGTGATTGGTGTTAACTCATGCCGTGGTTTGCGCGTGATGCAGATGCGTGGACTTGGCAATCATTGCACTTCCTTATCAAATCCCGCGCATCTTTATGCATGGTTGGCGAGTATCCCGATCGCATCGCGTGCTACAACGGACCGTGGTCCTGCGTGCATGCTACATGAACCTCATGGATTTCTCGCAGCACATAATTTGCTTGTACGGGCCGACGATCGAAGCCATGGTTGGAGGAAAGAGCGTCGTCAAGTATGTTGTCGCGCATTGAATCTCTCTGCTTGTTGCGCCGATTTCATGAGTACATTCATTCTTGGGGTAATGTCCCTTTGCTTAAGAATTTCGCAATTGGTGTCATCCATGTAGGACCATCCTCCTCTATGATGCGGAGACTTCCATCTCCGATATTGACTTGCTTTTCGGTGTTTCCACCAAAGACTTGCTTTGATAAGTGTGCGAAGCTTGTCGAGGCGATCTTGCTCGGTGCATACGCTGCGATTTTCTCCTCCGGGACTTGCTTGATAGTAAATCTGTCAAAGCCTTTGATCGATGTCTTAGTCTTCTCAAGATCTTGAATCATATTTTCTTCTTTGGCCACGTATTCACCCAACACATGGTTGGCCACTAGTCGGAGTCCACATTTGCTTCCAAGTTACGTACACCCATTCGGTGCAATCGTAGTCCGTGATCGTGGCTTCATATTACGCCTCATTGTTTGTCGAGGTAAATTCAAACGCAGTGCGTAAGTGAATTCCATTCCTCCGGGTTTGTGAGAATAAGGCCGACTCCGAGCCATCCACGCACGAGGACCCGTCGTAAACAAAATCCATGGATCTTGTAGTGCTTTCGCTTGGTGTAGGTACCTCGTCGATGTCGGCTTCTCGATGATGAAGTCCGCCGAACTTGTCCTTTTATTGCGGTACGTGGTGCGTAAGAGATGTTATGTTCGCTTAGCAACACACTCCACTTCGGAGTCGTCCGACGATCGGGTTTGGAGATGATCCGCTGATGGCTTGATGCGTGATTACCGCTATCGGTGCGCTTGGAAGTACCGGTAGCGATCGTGGCGGCAAACACTAATGCCAAGACCAATTTTTCCATGGCACTATAGTTCATCTCCGTCTTCTTGAGAGCTTTCTTGACAAAATAGATAGGGGTTTGCACCGAGTCCCTATCTGTTAGTAGTAATCTACCGATCGCCCCATGAGTTCTTGATAAATACATGATCGCTCTTCCACGGTCGGGTGCCACGAGTGTTGGGGCGTTGCTAGATCTTTGTTTGAGTGTGGTGAAAGCTTCTTCCGCCTCCGTTGTCCACCGAAAGTCACCCTTTTTATACACTTTTGAGTGTTTTGAAAAGAGGCAATGACTTTTCTGGCGATTTAGATAGGAACACCGCTGAGGCCGCGGTTTTCCATTGAGGATTGGACTTCCTTCCGCGTGCGTGGTGAGGAAGTTCTATTACCGCCTTTGTCTTTTCGGACAAGGTTTTATGCCATCGTTCTATCGGTACCCTAAGAACATGCCTTCTGGCGAAGGTGCATTTCTAGGATTTAGCTTCATGTTAATCTCGCGTAGAGTTTTGAATGTTTCTTCTATGTCGCGCACCGGTTCCTTTTCAAGATGGCTTTTAATGACCGTGTCATCCACATAGACTTCCGTGCGGCCCACCTGTTTTTCAAGGCATTGTCTACCAACCGATAGGTGGCACCAGATTCTTCAAGCCAAACGGCATTTTGTATAAGAACGCCTTGGCTTGTGTGGAATTGTCTTTTCCTCGTCTTCGAGCCATTTGTATCCGGTGATATCCCTTGCTGCGTCGAGAAAACACTTCAACGGTATCCACACAAGGACTCTATTTTCCAATCTATCTACGGTAATGGATAGCGATCCTGTGGGCATGCTTTATTAAGGTCGGTGAAGTCTACACACATTCGCCACCACCGTCGCTTTTTGACCATTCTTGGATTAGAAAGCCGTCGTGGTAATAGACTTCACGCATAATTCCCGCTTTAACTAATTTACGTACCTCTGCGGTACTGCGCCTCTCGGAGCTTGTCCACGCTTCTTACGGCGTATCGGTAAGTATCCTTGTCGGATTCTAAGTTTATGCTCGTGATCGGCGTGGTACTCGATCATGTGTTTGGGCTCCCATGCGAAAATATCCACGTTCTTTTACGAGCGCCAAGACACGTACCGCTTTCTTGGTTGTCCGACAATGACCTCCAATGGTTATCTCACAGTGCGGATATTCGGGTGAATTGCGACCTTAAAGTTGGGGATTTTGGCCGCAAGACCGCGGGATTGGTTCCATTTCGCATGTAACCGTGTTACATTCTCTGCTTGGCACCGTGGCATTGTAAAGAGTGACAATGCCCCTTCAACTGGAATTTAAGCATCCGTCTTACCGTTGATGGCACCGCGCATGGTCGATATCCGGGTCTCCCAATAATTCCATTGTATGATGAGGGGATTTGATCACCATGAAATCCATCCAGTTGTCGTAGAGTGCTCGTGTTGCCAACGCCGACTAGTAATCGCAGATTGGCCCATGGGTTATATCTTCTCACCGTGAAACGGTGAGTGCGGTGTTGACCAGATTTAATCGACTACGTATTTGGTCGTAGTCTTTAAAGCAATGCTCATACATAATATTTGCCGATGCCCCACCATCGATGTACATGCGGTGTATGTCGTGACCACCCGCTAATTTCAATGGTGAGGGCTCACTGCTGCGTTGTCCGCAGATTAAAGTAGGAAAGAGATTTCACTTCTTGGAAAACTCTTGGTCGACCTTACATCTAGTGGTTCGTTTCACGTCGTATCATGTAGATTGTGTCGGCCTTATCTTTGGGTGTCTCCTCTTGCTTCCATTCTTTTGCTTATCTCTTCCTCTTTAATGTTCTTAACTAAGTGGTCCACCGCCTCCTCGACCATCTTGTCGATGAGTTGGCGCATGTTGGACACACTAGTTAGTGGTGTGACCCTTTGCGCATGGTAGTTACAGATATCCATTCCCGGTCGCCGATCTTACCGTGTACGATCTGCGGTGGTCTTGGGAAATTCGCACCTTCCGCTGCGAGTATTTCCTTTGGTGTTTTGATCGGGGAGTATACTGTCATTATCTCATCTCTGCCGCTCCTCGGTTGCGATAGCTCTATTACGGTTATTACCTCGGTCGTTGGATTGTCTCCCGTGTTGTTCTGTGACCGTAACTCGAATAGTTCTTTTGCTATCATTGCGGCCTCTCCCTGGACAAAGGACCGAGAGCGCTTCATGAGTTCGTCAAAGGTCTCGTGGATCTTGTCGTTTAACCTCTTGATGAGTTTCGGGTTATTAATCCCATTCATGAAGCCCGAGATCTTTAAGACTTGTGGCATGCTTTGACCGCATGCATTCGTCTTTAAAGCGTTCCATGAACGCGCTTGTGGATTCTCCACGGTTACATTTTACCTGGCGAGTTCGACAGATTTTTAACACTTTTTGCGTTGAGTAAAATTTAGGCGGAACGCCTTTCTCAACTCTTCAAAACCATTCACGCTCATTCGTGGGAGTTTGTTGAACCGTTCCGCGCTTCCCACCGTGTGGAATTAAACATGTGGCACCAAACCGGTTGCGGCGGTTTTCGATGGTCATGGTGATTCAAAAATTTTAGGTGATCGTCGGGATCACTGTCCCATCATAGGTTTTAACATTTGCGGGCATGCGCCTTTTCTTGTTCTCGGAGAAATCACTAATGCGTCGGTGAACGATCCACTTTCTCGACGGCGCCATGGGAGAGACATGTCTTCCACTTGGCTATCGCGTCGCTCGGATTTCAATGCCTCAGATCACTATCCTCGTTGTCCGAGGAGTTGTCAAGATGAATTTACCTTCTTACGGCGTTTGCGCCGCCCTCCTCGAATCGACTCATAGTCCGGATCGAAGGGCTTTCACTGGGGAATACTTTCGCCCGGTCTATCATGTACTCTACGGCTACCCGCCTGGCGTGACCTTTGTACGCCGTTCTTCTCTATCACTATCACTCGAGTGTTGCGAGTGGGATGTCTCATCACCTCGATCCTCCTCCCGATTCTGTTGAATCTGGGGGTTTATGACCGCTTCTCTGCGCTTTTTCTTACGGTGGCGCGGTGGAGAAGTATCGTATTCGAATCGAAGTTGAGTCGGGCTTTTAGGTTCCGCCGATCTATTCTTCTCTTCCTCTTGCATGAGGCGCCAATGCCGTAGTTTTGGGATACGAAAGCTTACGGTGCTACTCAGCGCGACCCCTCGAGAGTGAGTGCGTTTGTTTCTACATTGCGTTCTTATCCCGACCGGTGCCTCTGGTACCTTTGTCAAGTCGGTTTCTAGCACCGATTGGAAGGGAGTAGTAAAGACGGGTTGTTCCCGAGTCTTGTGATGGGTCTACTCCACTCGTGGTGGTTGTAGTGACTTGGGTTATTCCCGAGTGCGGTTCTACGGAGGAAGATCAAGTCTTGACCGACCCTTACTTTTAGCAATACTGGTTGTCCCAGAGGTCCGCTAGGGGTTAGTCCACTCTGCGACTTCTTCCCATGAGATCATTGCGATCGGCGATTGCCGTGTTTTGTCATTCTAGTGTCGATTCTTAGTGTAGGGTCCCACGGATGGCGCCACTTGTTGATACAAAAGTTGGACGTTCTCGATTTGGAGCTCGGTTCTCGTACCAATTGAGAATTGCCGCTGAGACTGCGCACTAAGAGACAAGAAACACCGTTAGGCTTATCAGTGGGATTGTCTCCACGATTATCCTCCCGTGAGAGTGAGTAATCGTTTAGGGTTTAAGGAGTTTTAGGGTTATGAGATCGCACCTTAAACGAGGGATATGATTCCTTTATATACGCACGGAATCCTTGTTGGTTCCGTGTTCCCCAACCTTCTGCGTATCCCGCCTAAGTCGGTTGAGAATGATTATCTTCTTATTTTAGAAGATATTGGATATCTATTCAGTAAATAGATATGGGCTTGGGCTTCGTGAGCCCAAGCGCCAGATAATATTGGCCGGTTAAATGCAGGGCTTGAAAGTAGTGGACTGTGGTCGGGTTCATGACCCGACTCCAGACTATACGTCATCAATAATATAGTCTCATTTTTTTTTCTTTTTTTGTGTTACTTCTTATTATACATTGCTTAAAAGGGGAACCCTAATTGCTTTAAATTATCTAATCAGCTTAATGTGTTACGAAAATGCGCAATAACTACATACCAAGCTGCCAACGAAAACTACAAATGCAATTGAAGAACTACAAAAACAAAGTTTGTAGTCTACTCTACAAATAACGGTACAAAAAGAAAATAGAAACATGGTTTTAATGATGGCATTTCTATATATTATAAGGAACGACCCTTCAAATTAAGACCTTGGATTATTCTGATGGGATTAAGTAATAGAATGGAAACTAAATAAAGTCTATCTAAGTACGAGGGTATTTTGACGAATTCCATTGCTTGCTCGATTTGTGACTCGGCCCACGAAGATGTTAATCATTTATTTTTTGGTTGCTCGATGGCTCAGGATCTTTTGTCTTTGATTTGTCGTTGGTGGAATCTCCCATGGATAATGTTGGGTTCTTTTTCGGATTGGGATACTTGGCTTATTTCTACTCGTCTTTCGTCTAAGCTGAAATCTTTACTGGAGGGTGTTTTCCTTACAGCTTGGTAGTCTATTTGGTCATTTCGGAATAGGTTGTTATTCGATGATGTCCCTCCAAGGCGTTCAAGGATTTTTGACGACATAGTCTCTTGTTCTTTTAATTGGTGTTCCAACCGCTGTTCTAGTTTTATTTCTAAGGAGTTTTGGTATAAGAATCCTTATTTAATTTCTATGTAATGTTTCTAGCGCCTTACTAGTTTTTTAATAAAAGTTGTCGTTCAAAAAAAAAGTACGATTTCATTACAATATACAAGGAAAGAGCCTTCAAAGTTTACGTGCTACATTATTGACACATTAGCACTTAGAGTTTTGACATGTCATGGCCTACCATCTTATAAAGCATTTAGGGTCCGTTTGGTTGGTGGGTTTATGTGAAGGGTTTGGGCATGAGTCCAAATAATTATTGTTTGGTTGTGTTTTTCATCTTTTCAAAACCCATAAATAATGGTTTTCTAAATCATCACCAAGAAGCTAAGTTTACATTAAATTCGTAGGACCCTTTATACATTCTCTCACATTCTTTTTTATTTTCCTATTTAAATAATATTTTTTATTTAAAATTTATTATAAAATATATTTAAATAAATATATTTTCTCTCTCTTAAACCTAACCTAAATCCAAATCTTAAACCAAATCCAAATCCTAATCCAACCCCACTTATAAACCAAACGGACCCTTAGTCTTTTTGGAATATTTAATGCTTTAAAATTCAGTAATACAAACCTACAAGCTAAATATACAACTAATTTAAACACACACATATGGTTCAAACCTATAGAGCTTTTGGTACAAACCAATTAAACACATATTTTAATATTTAGAAATTAAAAAAAAAATACAATATTAAATGCACTCAAAAATTTAAAATTAAAATATACAACCTATAGAGCTTTTGGTACAAACTAATTAAGCATACATTTATGGTATAGGTAAATAATAATTAAACACATTAATTAATGTTATTTTTAAAACACTTCAAAAAATAAAAAATACATATTATTATACACATTGTACAAACTAACAAAACACACAACTATTTATACAATTTATATGCTAACTAGTTGATGGTACATATGATTTTGAAAACTGGATAGGACCAACGGGTTCAACCTGAATCTGGAGTCGCAATCGGTTCGGCTAGCCAATAAAAGCCGTTAAAAACGAAACGGAGAGGACTAGTCGGAACCGGTAAACTGGGTCGGACTATAATCATTTTTTTCTCTGGTTAATCAGTTTGTCATTATTATTTTATTAGCGTCTGAGATTTAATCACAAAGCATCCGCCGCTGCAACACGTTGGTACCCTGCTAGTTCTTATTATAATTAATATGAGACATATATGTGTTTTTTTTCTTTTGACAATTGTGATTGTGTATAACAGATAAAAAAGCAAGATGTCATCTGATTTTCTGTAGCTAAAAATTATTAAATACAATATTCATTAAATACCTTCAATAAATACATATATTACCAACGGACTTTTTCAAAATTTTAAATTTTGAGTAATATACTCTTTAAAATACCATTATCACCATCCAAACTTTACACTTTTTTTCAAATACCACAAACTTTCTCAAAAGTGACCGGCTATAGCCGGTTGCCAAGTACAAAATCCCGCCACATCAGTTGGTTAGCCGGTCATCTTGTCCATCTCAGTATGGTATTATGTCCACCTTAACAACCTAACTTACACATCTCATATTATGCCCACCTCATAAACACAGTCCATGAAAATCAAAAGAACAAGAAAGAGGATAAAGAACAGTCAACTATTAAAGCTGCAACAACATATACAACATGTGTTCTAAATCCTACCTCACATCAACTGTCAACAAAACGCAATCACTAAAGTCCCATCTCCAAGAACAACATTAACCAACAACTCTACAGCATCAACCCAACAAGCTTCGAAGATTAAAGAATAAAAAGAGAAAGATCTCACTAAGGTTTTTCTTTCATATCTCTTAAGAGATATCATGATCTTTTTATATCTTTACAACAAGAAAACCAACCAATCATCGATCTTGAAACAAAAAAACACATAAACAAACAACATACCCGAGACCTCTTGAATAAGATATTGAAGACATGTTGAGCTTCGGTTGTTTGTTGAAAGAAACCAAGGATTGTGTTGGCGTGATTGCGGGTAGATATAAAGAACGAATGTGGATCAAAAGAGACCTACTTACTGTGACCGTGCCGCCAGAATCTGTTGGTGCCGACGAAATATACTCGGTAATTTTCTTTCTTCATTCCTTTTTGTCTTTATTTTTTACACATCCGATGGTGAATATCATGGCAGATTTAATATTAATCATGGCAAATCGATAATGTCAGATCAGATACTGGATCACCATTAAATCTCCCAGTTTATACTCAGTATCAACAAGAGTCCGACTGTAGTTGCAATTAACCATATGACTCGCTCAAGAATCTCAGTAGCATACTTGCGCTGAGATAAGAACATCCCGGAAGAATCTCGTGTAACGGAAATACCCAGAAAATAATTAAGTGAACTGATATCTTCCATAGAAAACTCCTGATGCAATGAAGCAATAATCCGCTGTAACAAAATATTAGAGGAAGCAACGCTAGAAAAGTTTTAGGGTTAAGGGTTATGGATCGGTGGCTGATACCATGTGAGAACCAAATTGGGTATGTCGGTCATTAACCAGGTATCGGTACATATATAATAATATAAAGACTATTCTAGAACTTGGCTTGAGCCCATTACAATATATCGACTAGCAAAAATTTGTATGTAAATATGTAATGCATGTGTAGTTACCCTCTGTATCGGGGAAAGGGGTACACTCCTCATTCTTTTATCTAGTTTTTTTAACTGTGTTCTACACTTAGATTGTGGTTTGATGTGATCTAGTATGAAATGGGTTCATATCAAACTAGTTTAAGATATAAAATCGTGATTCTACAAATGTATTATATGTTTCAGAATTCAATTTTTAGTTGACACAACTGATATGATCAAATTGTCCGGATATTCTAAGCGTTAATTTCCTCCTTTATCATCACATTATGAGTAAAATGCTAGTGAAAACATCCTTATTCCTTATTATTTCATTTCAGGATCTATTTCATACAAGGAAGCAGTAAATGGACATTTCCAAGCCCAAAGGTTGATTTTTCTCTCAAACTACGGCGTAACCAAGTGATGGAGTTACGCCGTAATAATGATCATGAAGAATACGGCGTAACAGTGGAGTATAGTTACGCCGTAACAAGACTGCTGAACATGAAGCAGCCAACTTTACAGTGGATACGGCGTAACCCTCAGCTCAGGTTACGCCGTAATAACGGATAAACATCAATTTTACAAAGGATACGGCGTAACCTTGTTCGAGTTACGCCGTAATGTAAGATAAGCATCTGATTTACAAAGACTACGGCGTAACCCTCAGCTAAGGTTACACCGTAACCTTGGATATGTACAAGATTTAGAAGAGTTACGGCGTAACTAATTATTGAATGTTACGCCGTAACTGGTATCCGAGCCTATAAATAGACGAAGTTTTCATCAGTTATAGGCATCTCTCCTTTCCCAAACCTTCTAGGGTTTGGGGAGATCAAACACAGAAGAAGAATCATAGTTTAGGAGTATGAATAGCGAAGTTCTCGTCTACGATTTTGTTGTATTCGAGTTTGAATTCCTTTTATATTTTTCTAGGGTTTATATTATGAATTCATGCTATTAATTTAAGTTTGCATTTGTGTTATTGATGTTCTCTTTATTTCTTTATAGACATTTACTAGTCTTATCATAGATCGCTAGTCTTGGTAATATTATAAGCTTATTAGTATCTAAAGGGCTTGGAGAATTGACCAACTGACCTCAGTCTAATAGGTTGCGAAGTATGGAAGGAATTGGCCATAGTACAACCACTCTTCGTGTGCGAACTGACCAAATGATCATCTATCAAGTGGAGGTATTTAAGAGGTCAGGGGAAATCTAAGTTCCTAATGGCCGGGTTTCCATAGACTAGATCTAGTAGATTTGGCCTTTAATGACTGCTATTAGGTTGCCGAATGATCCCGGATGGCCTGTTCATCTTGGTGAGGAATCTAAGAACCATAGGCCATGACGAATTGACCAAAGGAGTCTGGCGATAATTAACCACTATATTGAACCTTCATATCGAGAATCAATTCGTATTTGCATTCTTTATTAAGCTTTGCTTTTCTATCTCTTTATCCTAAATTCTTGTATTTGTGTGATTGGAATAAATCATATCATATCAATATATTATCAATATCACTTCTAATCATCTTAGTTCTTTCAAGGTCACAACTCTCTTGGGACGATACTCGGATTTACCTAAGGCTTTACTTCATCTGATCGGGTTCTATGCCCGTTAGTATGTGTTTATCCTAAGTTTGTCTAAGTTTTATAAATATTAAAAGCATGATGAAATAGCACATCAACAGCTGACTAGCAGAGTAGTAGGTTCACACCAGGGTCGTCTAATGGATTCCGGAGGTCTTCTGCGGTAACGATAAGTAGGCCCTCATGTTTGAAGAATTCTAATGTAAAAAACAAAGAATGGTTGACTTTTTCATTCTCAAACATGCAATCGCCACTTGATGCTTTCTTAATCTAGTATTTTGGCTGTGATCACATAACATTGTTTTATAATAAACTTAACCAATGATTTAAATTCATACATATGTAACTTGATAATATATAAAAGGGAGGCCCCATAGAATTGGTGGCCCTGTACAGCCAGAGCCGTCTTTGAAGGTGTGCAAGGTGAGCGACCTCTCAAGGCTCAATTTTTTTAAATGCCCCAAAATTTGTCCCGTTAATAATTATATGCATTTGTACACATATTTTCATGAAGAAAAAAGTATTTAGGTGAGAAAATATCTTAAACGAGTAATATGTTAGAACGTTTAGATAACTAATTGCCTCATATCTTATATACAGTGACATATTATATATAACATTACTTATCGAAAGTCCTCATTATTTAATATTGTCTAGGACCTTAAAATTTTTCATAAATTCATGGAATGGCTCTGTGTATAGCCGCCCTACTTGCACATATTGTTCGCCGGCACTGGTTTACGGTTCAACCAAAATCGACTTCCGGTAACCATATCAGTTCCCAATTTAACCGATCGAATATTGATTTTATATTGTTGTGGTTTGACTTGGCTTTTAAGATAATGCCTAATCAGTTGTGTTCCGCTCGAAATACAGTACAAGAAAAGTAGGTTCAGATTAACCACGCTTACAAGAATGTTCGTTCACTTTAAAATTTGTGACCATTTTTTTCACGAAAACTTCAAAAAGTAGTGAGGTACACGCCCAGATACCTGAATTTCAATTTCATCTCTATCTTTACAAGTATGATATGTCGTTTGAAATACCATAATTTGGTTATAACCATAGACCCAAAATATGCAAAGTCTATTAAACTTTTGAATAGTTTTAGACTAAAATGGTCAAGTACAACACAAATACCTTTTCGATATCTATGTACTTTTCTTTTTGATGAATGCGGAACGATTAATAGTAGGGGTGACAATTTTCGACACGACACGATTAATAACACGAACCCAACACGAAGTTAAACAGATTTAGGTTAAGAATAAGCATACTTGGGTAAAAAATAGGTCAACCCGTCTAACCCGTTTAATAGACGGGTCGTGTTTGGGTTGAGTAAGTATTAAACAAGTCGATCCGTGAACCCGTTTAATTATATAAGCTTCTAAAAAAATTATATAACTTGCATTTTATGTTGGATTTAAATTAAATGTATTATGTTATGTAATTAATATGAGTGGATTATGATTATAAGTCGGATATCATTGAAATTTTCGTATAGTTATTTGTATGTTATTTTTATCATTTTTTGATCCTTATATCATTTATGTATTTAAGTTAGCTAAATCGACAAACCATCAACCTTATTCGCAGCTTGACATATTTACTTAAATAGGTTAAACGGGTTACACGTGTTATGCAAGTTTGGGTTATGGTTGAGTTTCTTGACACGATTAATATATGAGTCGTGTTTGGATAAATTTTATACTAACCCGCTAACCCGAATAGATAAACATAAACACGACTCAATTGCCACCTCTAATTAATAGCCGAGACATTTAGCTAAAGGATACATGATTGTTTAAATGGACTATGAAATCCCAATTGGTAGTAGTTTTAGTTTGGGCCTATGGCCTATGCTAGTGGCCTTTGTGAACGGAGGTGAAAAAAAAACTGAAAATCGATCCGATTTCGAAAGAAAACCAAAAGCCGGTTTCTCGAAAACCGATTCATCGATTTGGAAATCGGTTTGCATTTTTTTGTTGTCAATCGGTTTTACATAAAACCAGTTTAAACCGGACCGGTTCTAGGTTTGAACCGGATCTTTTATCTATCAAAATCGGTTTCAAACCGATCCGATTTTGGGTCAAACCGGTTCGATTAAAAAAAAAACCAAAATGTTGCAGCTTTATTTGTGATTGATTATAAAACGTGTTATCTATCTGGATTTTTCATTAACAAAACACAACCTCCTTGTGCTTTTTCGTTACATTTGTGTAGGTGAAGAGTTGTGCGTAATTTGAGTCAATCGGTAAACACCACTAATCAATTACCGCCAAATGACAAAAGATTTGATCTCATAACAAGAGGACTAGAGTTCATACCTCAATAGGTATACATTTGGAGTTTGGCAGTTAAAGGGTCAAATTTATTGATTCGGGTTATTGTCCAAACTACAAATTTTTAGCCGGGTCGATAAAATTACAACCGAAGGAGATTCTACATGTAGAAAAGGGAAAACATTTTCAGATATAGGGACTCGAACGTGGGTGGGTTATTTACATATTTCAGTTTAATTTAACAATTCATTAGCAAATTTACTTCGTAAACTGATATGAAGGGCCAATACCTTTTATTCAGAGTGTTACAAAGTATTACAAACGACATAGAGTAATATATATGGACTTTTATAGATGTAAATGTGCGTACATTTAAAAGCATATAACCATATGGAAACAGATAATAATCCCTCAAGATTTAGGTTCAAAGAGTAATGATGTTTCATGAGACTTGTACAAATCATCTGGTGCTCCGAAAATATCCCCACGATCGTATGTAAATTGACCCATCCTGCCGATATTTGATGCACATTCCAAAAACATCTGCAAAGAGGGTGACTTAACACTTAGTCTTTCCTTATTTATCTTCTTCCATGCTTCCATGATTAAACTCTTTACATATGCCCTAGCTTCATCTTCAGTAGCACCAGTTTCGTGCATGTGGCACTGGATTGATTTTGGAACGTCGCCTCGTTCAAGTTCAGCCTAATTATGACAAAGAAAAGATCAAAAGATGATGTTTATTTGCATTAAAAACAACTCTAATGAACTACAGATTTTTTTTATTATTTTTACCGTTGACGTTCCTAGATCATCAGCAAGACGTAGAATCATTGCTGACCAATGAATTACATTCCGCAAGGTCTCCCCCATCGTATCATTTGAATCCAAGAAATAAGCACTTGAAACTACCACAGGAAGTCCTACAGTAGTACATGAGTTGTTTAAAAACTCTTTTAGTGTTGGGGTATATCCATTGTTAAACCATCGTGCCTCCAAGAGGTTTGCCTCACAGTATTCTGTCCACTGTAATGAATATATATATTATGTTATCGTTAAACAAAGGAAAATGTTGATCATGATAATAAAAATAAGTTTAAATTAAGTAAAATAGATGGATCATCACCACTTTTTTTACATAAGGTAGAACAAATGAGCCTTGATTTGTCATGGTGTTGTACGCCATCTCGTTGATGGTGTTGTGGAAACCAATGAAACATATCTTCATGTAATCAGGTAGTCCTTCCGCCGCATTTATGTCCCATCTAATCCATTAGATTTACACGTTAGAAACATCTAAAACGGTAAAAGATTAGCATGTATTCCTATGCCAAGTGTAAAATAGGTGCTACCAACCTTCTCACTACTTCGGTAAATTTTTCAAGTTCATCCAGAGTACCATAAACATCATAAACATCATCTATAACGTTTACGAGGGAAATAGATTTTGTGACGTTTATCCTTAGAACATCATATGACGGCTCGTAGTTTGCACCAATAGCCCACATAAAACTCTCTACCAATCTGTCTCGAGCAAAACTGAGCTTCTTATTCCAAGATAGACCTTCCCACCACCTGTACCAGGTGTACGGATTTATGAGAGTAAGGTATAAAAATACATCAAGGGATGTATTAACTAGTAGACACATGTTTATGAAAATTCATCTCTTCTGACAGTATTCTCTATTAGTATATATATCAAACACAAATAGAATGAAGAAGTACCTTGATGAGTACTTCAAATCTTCTTGGTGTATCCCTTGCAGAATGTTAAAATCCAATACGGCAAGCTCCATCAAATCTGCTCTCATGTCGCTTTTCCTCTTGTATGCCTCTATAAACCACATTGCCTCAAATCTTTTGATCCTCCAGAGCAATGGGAGCTCCAAGGAATGACTTATTAACATTGACATACTTTGATTAACAATCTTTTTCATATCTAACATCTCTTTTAGACATTTACTTGTGAACTCCCTTGCTTCATCCATTATATTTTCATCCTCGACAGCAAGAAATGAAGCCTCGTACAGGTTAAGCATTCCAACCACGTCCTCGCGTACATAGGCCTTGAAGTTCCCTGCTTCATCCTTGATATCCTCAAATATTTCTTGACAATAAAAACAACCATCAAACACAATGTATCAGAAGTTTATGTGCTAGTATATTAGCAAACTTTAATGTGTAATATGTAATTTTAATAAATATTAATTGGATTAGGATAGAAGCTTATAAAATAGGCATTAAGTAATGGTTTGCATACAACATTATGCATTTTTTTTTATTATTAATTTTTTTAATATATACCTTGGGGTATATGATAACCATGTTGTCTTAAGAGTCTAAAGCCAAGGGCTTTAAGACTAAGATCCATTCTATTCCACTTATCATGAGCTTCATAATAGCAGACATATATCATTTTCAACATATTATTTATTTCATCTTTGAAGTGATATGATATTCCAAGCCTTTGCAAATCATCAAATAATTCGAGTGTAGCCAACGGGTTTTCCACCACAGTGTCTTCAGATATCATTGTTTTAACCTTCTCTTTCAATCTATGCCACGTTATCTCGTATTTTTTGCCCTATATGATGACAAAAAAGTTTGGAAACTATTAGCAATAAGTTGTACTTATCTAATAAGGTCAAAAGAACAAGCAATATACAACAAGCAACATACCACATAGTTGTTAGTCAGTGACTGGAGATAATCATAGGACCAGGTCGAAGGAGGATAGTTCGCTGATCTTCTCACAATGGGCACGTTAGTAGCTTCGGCTATTATTTTGGGTAGTTTAGAATACACATGTGTTCGCAACCGTGCTATATTTCTTGTCTTAGTACCATTGTAAGGGCAAGCAAAGCCAAGACTGGGACATGGAATGTGAACTGAAGCCATTGCAATAGACATCGTAATTAATGATGTAATGGATATATATATGATACACGAGTATAAACAGTGTCTTGGTCGTATTTATATAGGGCATGCAGTGTGCTACTTTATTGACATATTACAATTTTGGAACTTTGTAAGGAGGCCAGTTATTTTGAGGACAAGAAAAAACAAAGAAAGGGAGAAACAAATTTAGACCACACAAATCATTAGATTTAAAATACAAGATTTAAGGGGGAAAAAATGGAGAGACTTAAAGTGAAAATTTTGACCAAAGTTTTTTTAATTTAAACCAACTTTCACATCTCTTTTTAAAATATTACGTACCTCAAAAACTGTAAACCGCCTACAAAAATTACACCATCGTTACGAGCATTTAATTATATTTTAATAGAGAGGCACTTTCATATACTTTCGACAAACTTCTTTTTGGTCTTTTCTTTTAATTCACGTTTTTTTTAATTGACGTTCCTTTTATTTTTAATTCATGTTTTTTCCGCTTTCAGACGTTTCGTCCGTTTCATACACTTTCATCCGTTCTCATACATTTTCATCCGTTTTCATCATTTTTCGTCCGTTTTCTTACGTTTTCATCCGTTTTCTTACGTTTTCGTCCACTTTTCATACGTTTTCGTCCATTTTCATACGTTTTCGTTTGTTTTCATACGTGCTTTTACGCTTTCAGACGTTTTCGTCCGTTTTCATACGTATTCATCCGTTTTCTTACATTTTCTTCCGTGTTCATACGTTTTCGTCCATTTTATATGTTTTCGACCGTTTTCAGACGTTTTCATACGTTTCTGAACATTACAAGTGATATTCTGAATATGAAAAGTGATATTCTGAATACTACAAGTGATTTTTTGAATATCACAAGTGATCATAGCTAAAAATCATAAGTGATCATAAGTGATCATAGCAAAAAATCACATGTGATTTTTGACCAATCATCTGCAACCTGAAAGTTACCTAAAAATCACATGTGATTGTTGACGAATGCTTTGTATCATGAAACTTACCTACATATCATTAATCATATCACATGTGATAACATCTCAAATGGGAGGTGATTTGCACACCTAAAAGTATTGTGTCTTGACATTTATACACTTGTGATATTCTGAATATCACAAGTGATTTTCTTAATATCACAAGTGATTTACAACTAATAATCTATAACATGAAAGTTACCTGAAAATCATAAGTGATTATAGCTAAAAATCACATGTGATTTTTGACCAATCATCCGTAACTTGAAAGTTACTTAAAAGTCACATGTGTTTGTTGACAAATGTGTTGTAACATGAAACTTACCTACATATCATTAATCATATCGCATGAAACGTATAAAAACGGCCAAAAGCATAAAAATAAACGTATGAAAACGGCCGAAAACGTATGAAAATGTCTGAAAACGGCCGCAAAATGTATAAAAACGGACAAAAACGTATGAAAGCATAAAAACATAAGAAAACGGATGGAAACGTATAAAAACGTCTGAAAACGGCCGAAAGCTTATAAAAACGAACGAATGCGTATGGAAACGGAAGAAAATGTAGGAAAGCGTAAAAACACGTATGAAAACAAACGAAAACGTATGCTAAATTGGACGAAAACGTAAGAAAACGGATGAAAACGTACGAAAATATATGAATACAGACAAAAATGTACGAAAACGTAAGAAAACAGAACGAAAACGTATGAAAACGGACGAAAATGTTTTAACGAAAACATATAAAACTATCTAAAAACAGTAAAAAACGTATGAAAATTGACGAAAACGTATGCACACAGACGAAAACGTATGAAAAAAACGTGAATTAAAAAAATGTGAATTAAAAAAAATTGAATAAACAGAGAGAAAAGAGAATAAGAAGAGACAAGAAAAAGACAAGGAGTTAGGTTGAACATATTAAATCTTAGATTAATCTCTACCATTAGATTAAATTAAATGCATGGTGGAGATTTGTCCCATAGTATGCAACAAAAACTTAGTTCCTAAATGAACTTTTCTCTAATAGTAAGATACTTTTAAAAATATACAAATATCATACGTGTATTAATTGGTCTCACTTTTTATGTTTGAAAACTGATCTTACTTTTTATGTTTATTGTCTTTATATATTGAGAGTGTATGAATCGCGTTTATTGCAATATAGTTTCCAAAATAAAAATAAGAATTCAAAATTTCAAATGATAGTTGCCAAAAAGCATGTTCGATGCCACGTGTCAAGAGCTTGTAAGTTTTTTTTACAATATAACATTTGTCATTATATTGTTTCCCCCAAACTCTTTGGCTTTAAGGTTTGGAACCGGCCCATATAACAAATTTTGTGTTTGGGACCCGACCGACCCTATGCACCCTCCTCTATCATCCTCCTCTCCATTCTTCTCCGGTCGGACCATGACCCGATGACCACTTGCACCGGCCGATTAACCAGCACCCGATCCAAGCTCATGAATTTATGTATATTTTATTCGTTCTACAGTGAACTGTGAGGGGATGTACATTAAAAGGAACAATAAATTGATTATTTTAATCGAAAGTGTGATTGTCCGATTGCCAGGTTACCGTCTACAGCTGAAGCCTTTGTTACAGCCACATGTTTTTCAATTTTTTCTTATGTGAGAAGATTAACGGGTTCCAGATTCTTCATGTGGGCTGGTAAACCTCATCGACTTCTCTCTTTCTAAAATTACCTGTCTTGAGTTTATAAGAACTATTCAAGATCTTCGTATATTTTAGTATGTGTTCTCGTGCTTTGTTACATTTGTAAAAGCTGGAATAATTAGTTTTACTACTTTCTGAGGGGGTGTTTGGGTTGGCTTATTTTTTCAGCTTATTTTGGGGTTATTTGTTGAGCTTAAGGGTACATTTTTCTATAAGCTCTCTTTGGTTCCGTAGTATGTTATTGGTGGTTTATGTTTCAGAACCCTGACCATTAGAGGCCACTATCGGCCATGAAACCTTGGTTGTCTCAATGGTTAATTGCACTGAGGTTCCTCATTCTTATACTTTAGTACAAATATAATTTGATTGCTTATGCTTATTCTTTGAGGATTAAGAATAAGTTGCACTGATATTTTCCGTTTAGTTGAATTTTTAAAGGCTGAAACATGTTACCATTTGTATGTTAAGTTAGGTAAACAACGAATGAATCCAGATGCTTTAGTACAAATATAATTGTTAGGTCACCATTCTATCATATAACAACATATATCTTAGAGAGAGAAAGTAGTAGAGAGAGAAAGTGAAAGGATCTTAATTATGATTAAGGAATGTTTATTTCATTAAGAACCAACATATAACAACCCGTAAATTTTTGAATTATTATAATAATATTTATTACGTCAAAAAATTCATATCGGTCATTTTCTGACAGCTGACGATATCTAAAATTTAAAAACGAGAGGTCATCTCGTTCCCATGAAAATAAGACACCGCACACACGGTACTTTTCCACTGAGTATCTCTATAGTAAATGTGAATTTATTATTGTTTGATTTATAATTTTAAGTGTACGTGAGCTTAACTGATTAGTTTGAGAAGTTATTCCACACTGCAGAACGCAGTAACACACTAATTTGCTATTTTGCCTAGAATTAAGTAAGGTTATTACTTTTTGGCACTTACTAATGAGTTACGAAAGAAATCGAGAGGTTATCTCGTGAATTCAGAAAAACACGGCACCGCACGCATACCGACACCAACGTAGTAACGGCAAACAGATGTAATCAAATTTCAACGTAATAATAATAATATACTATTACGCTTACAAAAACGCTTCTAAAAATAAAAAAATTTATATTATTCGAGCATCGGGAAGGTACGTTTACATGTAGATTCGACAGAACACGAGGTACCAATTATACTGTAATTATAATAAGAAAACAAAAGAATAAAAACAACTCTCATCCCACATTTTGCTCCCATCGTTTTCCTCCTGACTATTTATGTCTCCCCTACGCCTTCTCCCAAGCTCCAAAACACCAAAATTGTGTGTTCTCCTCACTTTTAATAGTCAAGTCCGAAATCCACTTTGTCACCACTCCAATTCCATCAAAGCTACTCCTTAACAGTCTCAAGGGATGCCATACGTGGCTATGTAAAAGGAGACAAGAGCCAAGAATGGGTAGAGACAAGTTTGGAAGAACTTGTAGTGTCACTATCAACCTTCCATTCTCTCATCTATAAAAGGATCAAGATTTCACAGAGTCTTCATTCACTTTCAATCCAATCCGAAAAATAGGGTTCATATCAATTCAAAGGGGTTTTACTAAATTAAGTTGGGGGTTTTGTGATTGGGTGAAAGAGGAAGCTACTCCAGGAGTTAATTATACCAATTTGTATCGAGTCTCCTCCAATTAAGCTTTTGGTTTTCGGTGTTCATGCCCATTCGACCCACCAATTTATTGAGTGTAAGATCATATTTCAATTTTTTTAACCATGGAACTTGTAATTAAATTATGTCTCATTCGATTATATATTTTTGTTGTGTCCGTGATATTGTTTTGGTTAATTTAAAGTGGTATTTCATTTGGTGTTGTTGTTGTTGTTGCTGTCGATAATCAAGAAAGGAAACCAGAAATGTTTTAAGTTTTGATATTTTATTTTCGGCTTATACTCGTTCTTATTAGATTATATTCGGCTTATTTACTAAAGTGCTTATCTAGGCTTAATTCTTAAAAGCTTAACCGCTTGTGTTAGATTTCAGCTATGTATAATCTTTTTCTAATAGCTTATTTTCGGCCTATCTATCATGGTTTAATTCCTTGCTAAATGATGACCACTCAGCTTATTGTCTGCTAAATTCTTTGAAATTCTATCTCGTGTATTTGTGGCATAATCGCCTTATGTCCTTGCTCATTTCGGTGGTTACATGTTGGTTGTCCTGGCTGAGATTAAAGCCCCACCCGAGGTGGTTGTTTTACTTATTTGGTTGCCTCGGCTATGATGAAACTCTCACTCATAGAGTGTTTGTTTCCTTGTCGTTGTCTCACCTTGTTAGGATTTAGAAAATCCATAGTGAAGAGTCTGTCACCCCAACTCTAGTCTAGCATATGTTAGCTCGTAGACATTACGTTATTTAGTTTAGAGCAACACCGTGGAGGACGGACGGGTCTTTACCCACTGTATGCCTGATCCACAGTCCGAAGGAGGACGTGTAGTATGTAACTATAAATACCCTCTACCTCCCAAGGTAGAGGGTTGGACCTTTCACTCAATCTAACCTTTCTTTCTTTTGTTTACTTTCTCTCTCTAGAAAGGCTCCCATCTTCTACGTTCTCTCTCTAGAACCTTAAACTATTCGAACCATATTTTATTATGAGATGTGTTTATGAAAACCAATATCTAACAATTGGTATCAAAAGTCATGGTTTGATCACTCATCTTTCATGTTCTTGGATTTCTAGTGGTTTTCATAAGTTTTTTGGGTTTGAATGAGTTTAGAGTAGTTTGCATCATTTGGATCATTTCTAGTGTTAAAGTTAGGATTTTGATTGTACTTTTGTGTTTAGAATCATTATAAGTGTTTAGGTTTTGGTTTAGAAGGTTTGAATCATAGTGGTTGAGTTGTTTTTGGATTGAAAAGTAGTGTTTTTTAAATGTTTGTTGGATGCGAGTTGAGTCTCGTTGTGCATTTCTTCTATGCGAGTTGTCCTGATTTGTGAAGCGAGTTGTCCTCTATGCGAGTTGTCTATTCTGAGCTTGCTTATTGAAGCGAGTTGTCTTATATGCGAGTTGTCAGCTTATGCGAGTTATGCTTTAAGCGAGTTGTCGTTTAATCGAGTTGTCTAGGGTGCGAGTTGTCTTGGCTGCGAGTTGTCTAGGGTGCGAGTTGTCAAGGACTGAGATTTGTCAATTCCTGTGATTTGTCTCTAAACCTAACATACAAAACCCTTGTTTTCAAACCCTAGTTTGATCCGCGAAACATGGGGTATATTTAAAGAATTGGGGAATATCACAAACCATAACACCAAATTCATCTTTACTTCCTTATCATCTTCTAGTTCTTATCATCTTCTAGTTCCTTTAATACATCATACTTCTCACTCTCTTACAGTTTGGTCTTGATTTTAGTAAAATCCCGCGAAAGATTTTATTTCTCGGTTTAAATCACAGACTTGTAAAATCCCGTGTACACAGCAACATCATGTCTTACACTCCATATTCAGTGATTTCGGAAGTACTTAAATTGTATGATGTTGTGGACAAAAATGATAATGTATGCTACACTGAACGGTTAAAGATGATTGAATCAATCAATGAGGATGTCAGATCTTCGTGTTCTAAGTCTGAAGAGAGTGAATTGCACCTGTTTAGGCTACAGGACGCCATGCTAAAGGAAAGTAACATTGAATTTTACCAACAACTTCACTCACACCTCATGTTACTCACACCTATAACAATGGAACGAACTTGCAATGCCCTTTTCCGTCAAGATTTATCCACATTAACGGGAACATTTCTATTGAACTTAGAACAATTGGAACAACAACTTGATAAAGAAAAGGTTCAAAAGAATAGTTCCAGTGCTACACTTCAAGTGATCCACAACCAATTTCAGTCATTAATCTGTGGGGAATTTACATCAGATTATGATCAAGACATGACTGAAATGTCTTTCAAGAGACACACTGGAATGGAAATTAGCGTGTTCATAGAGACACTTATCCATCTCATGGATAATGTGGAGAAGTATATTGAGGAAGTTACTTAGAAAGATGAAAAAGTGGATGAGAGTGCAGTGCGGTTGAGAGATAGTTGTGATGAGTTGGGTAATGTATCGGTTAAAGAATCGGGTGTTCTTGAATGCGTAATGTCGAGACAACAAATAATGATGTAAACAAATATTCGATTACTCTAACACACAAGAAGTAGATGCGATGTCGAAAGGGGAATGTATGTCGGGCACAATCAAAAGATTGTAGTGTTGAGTCGGGTAAAGCACGATGATGGATCGATTGACACCGAATCTACGAGGCTCAAAGATAGATAAGCTTGACACGACCCCGGTCCGGTGACTCTTATTACACATGATTGGATGCGGATATCGGATCGAAAATTGAGCAGTGTCATGTAATGAGGTACCTTAACTGTTCAACATAATACATCGCTAAAGTACTTAAACAAACCGATCATGATGTTGAACATGACTTTGATAAATGTTCATGAATCGAGGTGAGTCGAGATTAAGTGTTTCAAAACAAAAGATATGGTTGATAAAAAGGCTTTTGATGAACTTTCACACAAATTCTCAAATCTTGAAAAAAATTGCATTTCACTTTAAATTGCGATACAGAGTAAAGAAGAAAGTTTTCAACTTAACAAACCATGTAAAAATCCGGAACTTCCTGAATTCCGTGAACTTTTTGAAAACACGGTTTGCCTCCCAAGTTGATGTGAAACAAGTTTTGTCAAAACCAGTCACTTCACCTTATTTGCCTAAGAGTTCACATGATATGAATGACTTGTTCAAGAACTATGATCTAGAAGAAGCTAAGAAAAAGGCACATATTCAAAAAGATGGAATTTTAGGTGCTAGACCTAGGGTGATGAATTCTACGAGATTTCAAAGCACTGCTAGTAGTTTTAAACCATTACCTAGGAAGACTCAACTAAACACTAGGGGTTGGCTTGGATCTAAGAGTAGTTGCGTTTCGAATAAAGCTATTCCCATATCAGATCACTCTAAGAACTGTAGGTCATTTTCTGAATCCAAACAAGCTGTTTGCTCAAATTGTCTGAAATGCATCTTTAAGGCACATCATGATAATTGTTTTTCAAAATCCTTAAAGAAAGTAAATGCTCATGCAAAGGTTCAACCTTTTAAGTCTAGGATTTTTACTAAGTCATCTACTGTGCATATGAAGCAAAACAAACCGAAAACTTCGCCTAGATGGATACCAACTACTAAATCTTTGAAGTATAGGAATAACGATAAGTCTTCCACTGTGCATAAGAATATCAACAATCCTAGACCTTGCCATAAGTGGATTCCGTCTGGTAGAATGTTTAAAGATGTTGGACTTAGGTGGATACCTACCGGAAAGTTGTTTACCGATAACAAAATCAAGGATGACCGTGATACCCCAAAGGGTTTGGGTACTAATGTCACTAACCAATATATATGCAATCAAGCTTGTAATGTTAGTGCAGGTAGTCCTTACTCAGTTGCAGATACTTCGATCCTTTAATACATGGACTGTCTTAAAGTATGGATAACAAAAGGATTGATATCTCATAACTTACGGGTTCAATTAACTCAACCTTGATATTCAATCAGCTATGACATTTGAAGACAACAGTTCAAGCCTCGTACCTCAAAGAAAAGAAAAGTGTACGCTTCAGTGCGCTTTATCTTTGGAAGAAAAGAAATCTTCTTATTATGACCATTCTCATCAACATGCTTCATACTTTTTCCATGCGCTTTCAGTTATCAAGTGAACCGAACTACTGTTGATTGTTTTCTTATTCCACTTGCTCAATTATAATGACGATGGCGACATCATATGCTACCTCTGAGGGGGAGAAGTGTGAATAGACTACATTTGGATGATACTCACTTGTTTAATCAAGAATGGCTACTCCGTATGCAATTCTTGAGGGGGAGAAGAAGTGTGAATTTACTGCATGGTTGATCGACATCTGAGAATAAATGGTCAACCGGCTCTAAACTCATGTAAGAACCGAGCTTCTTCTTATCGGGTCATCTTCACATGGAGTTTTCTTCTTAGAGCCGTTGGTTGACATCTTCTCACGGACTGATGAGATTAATGACAAAGTGATTCCAGTTGCGGGGCTGATTTCCTTGATGAACATCTTTCTGTTCTTGTTTGATTGGGAGGGATTTGAGTTAAGGGGATTTGCTATTTATAAGTTAACGGGAATGCATTTGGTGAGTTGAAGATGTTGACTTTCTATTCCCCAATTGGACAATCTTGAAGAAGGTCGAGTCTGATCATTCTACATTTTCTCTTGCATGTTAGAAGATTAAAGACGAGTTGCATTTGATTATCTAAAGACTTCTTCTTAATCTGGGCATTTATCAAACAGATTGTCGGTTTAGGGGAGAGCATTAATCGGGCAAGAGTGAAAAGCTAGATTTAATCCCCAATTAGACTTGCTCGCATTCTTCCACAGCAAGTTGATTCTCACAAGTGTTCAAGTGTTCTTCTCAACAGATTTCAAGTATTTGGGCTTATTATGAGTTGCTAATTCTGAAGTATCAAAACCAGCAAGGGGGAAGGAGACACACATCTAAACGCGAGTAAAATTGATGAACTTAATACTTCTAAGTGATTGAAGATATCCCGGGAAGACAAATGTCATTACCGCAGAGAAACTCAAGGTTTGACTCATGGCGTTTAGTGTTATTATTCCAACTATGTAGGAGAAGAGATGGAAGAGTTAGTTTACGGTGATAAAGAGGTACACAAGTGTGTGATGATTTCGATGCTATCGCAATCATCGGGGAGAGATTGTGTACATTGGGGACGCCAATTGTTTCACTTGAGAGCTTAATCGGTGATTCGAGATATAATCACTTATTCGGAGTTGATATCCGCATAGATAATAAGTGATTCGGCCTTCTTCTTCAATGTTATCGGTTATTCTCTCTTTGGGAATTTGGGTACTTCGGGTTCTTGAGCTTCATACACTATCATCAGGGGAGAGAAAAGTATACATCGGGGTTATTCTTTAGCTATCGGACTTAATCTGCTACTCTGATGTTATAAGGGTTCGTGAGCTCTAGTCTAAGAGATTGACTGCATCAATTCATCTACCTGGGGGAAGTGGTCTCTTGACAACTTTTTGGTATGGATCACTTCATACTTCAGTGGAAAAGGAATTTGAGAAGATTATTCAAGTGTGGGATGATTCTTTGCTGTTTTACTTGATGGTATAACCCCGAAGGGAGACTTACGATGATCATTCTTACATGGAGCAACAAGATCGATGATATGGTGTGCTTCCTTGTGCATCTGGCTAAGGCAAGCTTGAAATAAAGCTTAGAATCTGCTCAATAAGAAGACTTACGGTTTGGGGGGAAGCTACCAAAGTCTCACTTTCAAATGGCTCAATTTCTCTCTTCGATTCAACAGCCTTGGAAGCTTTGGTGGTGAATGTTTAAGAGATGATGACTTCTATCTTCTACAACGAGGCTGCTCGATATCCTTATCTCGGTACTCGTATCATCATCTTCTTAAACTATATCATCTGCTCTATCTTTGTAAATATTTATCAAAAACCAAATACAAAAATATAAAACCAACAAAAAAGAAAATAGCTTATTATAGAACCAACAAAAAAAAACCCATCAAAATCAGAAAATTTAAAAATACCAAAAATATGTTTTCTCAAGACATGTCTTCTGGTATCGATAACATCTACGGTCTCAGAAATGTCATTCAATAATAGCACGGGACCATAGATGAAGTTCGAGCAGGAGGTGTAAATATTTTTTTCCAAAACATGTCTCAAAATATGGCTTGCAGTTACTTCAGACTGTAACCCGTGCTTAAACCATGGTTTGCTATTATTTCTGATGGCAACCCGTTTTTCAAAGAAGGAAAGCGCTACGCTTAAACGATTTTCAAAAACTTTGTGTACTTATCCTAAAAAAATATGAGGAAAGCATGTCGAAGGACTGCTGTTCCTACACAAATGTTTTTTTTCTTCTAAAAATTCTCTAGAAAAACATTTGTTGTGTTTCACAAAAATGGTGGTAAATGAGTTGCTTGAAAATCAATCAGTATCTTGTTTTCTTAAAATTTGCAAAACCCAATCAATGACTTCAACTTATTTAAAAAATTTTATGAAATGAGTCATTGATTGAGGGGGAGAATGTTTTCAAATTTATATCATCTAACGAGCTTATATAATCATCCTACGTGCTTAACTGAAAAAGAGGTTTGCCTATGTTGAAGGACTAGGATTCTAGGATATGATTATTAGAATTCGATGACTATAGTTTGATAAACATATGTTGGATTGACTTGTATTAGTCGATTGCTGTTTAGGTGTTGTCGACCACCATATATGTCTATCTGTTTTTACGAACGTATGCATATAACATGGTTTAAAAGAATGTTCCCGATCCGGATCCCACAAATGATGATGATTGGATGCCGAAAGGAAATGGTAACTATTTCTTAGGTTGGCAAATGAAGAAACGGTGCTTAATTAGATCTCCATGGAGAATTGGCACGATAGATGCAACTTAAGAGGTCTCACTGCATCTGCAGATGGTTTTCTTCCAACCCTACAACAACAACAGAAGCTTCTTATCCACCTAACGTATCTTTGTGCAGGACAAGTAGTGAATAATACCATTTTTCAAAAAAATTGATAAAATTGTTTTGAAAATGGATAAATATTGTTTTAAAAATAAACTGAACTCAAATTTTGGAAATCGACCGGACTTCATTTCAAACATAAGTCACTCAATCAACGAATACGGTCATTGATTGAGGGGGAGAGTGATTTCAAACTTAAGTATTTTCAAACAATATTTCTTCATAAAAGTCCGGTTTGTACAATTAAAAGTGGTGATTTAAAGATTTAATGTTATGTCATGGTATGATTTTCCTTACGACTGAAAGATCTTTGAAAATGAAATTTTTTCTGTTCTTGTTTGATTGTGAAATTGTTTTATTTTACCTAAAGATCTCTTAAAACTATCATACCTGACACTAACAATCTTTAATGTCTTATATTGATCCATTTCAATCAATTTTCAAAATTAAATCAGGCCACGTCTTTCCCCAAATTTTTCTAAATGATTTAAATCAATTGGGATCACAAATCTCAGAGGATTTGAAATTTTTGATCGGGGGAGAGATCGTGATTTAAATCTCTAATCTGTTTAAATGGTAATTGTTTTAGTCCTTTGAAACTCACTCCTGCCTCCATGTGCCAAACGATTTCAATATATGATGCACATGATTGAGGAGGAGCATTTATCCAAAAACAAGATGAGAATTTAAACCTGGCCACAAGTTCTCCCATGTTTTCTAAACCTTATTAAATCACTTGGGATCCAAAATCTCAAAGGGTTTGATATTTTTGATCAGGGGAGAACTTGTGATTTAATTATGAAATCTGATAAAAGGTTATCGTTTTGATTCAAGTGTGCATACTGCTCTCCCATATGTGCTAAACGCTTTCGAATCTCGAAGCACATATTGAGGGGGAGCATTTCAAAAAGAAAATAAACTTTCAAGGTACAAAGATTTCTATGTTTCAACATAAAGTACCTTGATTGATTTTCTAAATGGTTTCTATTGGCAATCGTGGAAGTACTTCAAAAACCTCTTTCCTCTATGTGTTAAATAATTTCACACAACCAACGCACATTTTGAGGGGGAGAATTTACCAAGAAAATCAAATGGCTTTTTCCATGGAAATTGTGATCAAGAAATTATTTCTAAGAACTCTTGCCTCCATGTGCTAAACAATTTCAAAATCATATGCACATGTTGAGGGGGAGCATTTCTAAATGATCAAAACAATTAAGGTACAAAATGCTTTGATTTTATATCACAAGTACCTTGATTGATTTTCCAAATGATTTTCCAATCGGTTTCAAGATGGAAAGAACAATACCAAAAGACCGATCAATTTACTTTATGCATGGTGTTATAAGGATGGTTAGGTTAGGTATTCGTTCCCACGATCCCGCCAGATCCGGAGGATCTACCGTGGACAATCCACTAGATAGTGTAGAAGTCCTTAGGTATGATGAAAAAGGAGAAAAGTGAGAAATGGGAAGAGTGCGGTGAGAAAGAGCTAGAACGGAATAAACCCAACAAGGTTCTAGTAATGAAGTCTCGGTAAGCTTGAAGGGGTTGAAGAATGAAAAGAATTGAATGTGAAAGGGTGAAAAGAAATAGCCTCCATTAATTCAACCTTAGGCGTAAACCGGGTTCAATACATATGCTCTTGGTGGTTACTAAGGTAACACCGGTATTGAAGACAAGGCGTCATGGACCCAATGACGACCGCACCTAACTTCCCAAGCTACTCAAGTTCCTCTTAAAGGGCTTGTTTCATTCTCACGAGGAACCCACGTAATCTATCGACTTTCTCTTAGAGATTGTTGATATTGAAGAAGGAGACCCTCTCCTAGTCTCCAAAGATAGGGACCAAATGTGCACAATTGAGTCTAAAGCCAAGAGATCATCCACAAAATCTCATTAGGACACGAAATTAATGAAGACTTGCTGTTTCACACAATGTGGAAAGTAAGTATATATTGAGAGTCCTTCGCATTATCCTTGTGGTATTGCCAGAACATCTGAGTGATATGTAAATATTCACAATGAAGATGGAAATCCTTCTAGAGCCAACATCAAACAAGCTCTTGGTGGGTAACATGTGAGATCTTTTCAAAAGATCAAGCTTGTGACAACTGGATTGAAACAATGGGGGGATTCACTTGTGAATCAACCTTGGTCCAGGAAATGAATTGACGAATACTTCTGGAAAAACCGTTCGATGTGCAAATCTTCTTTTCTCTAGCACATCGAATGTGTATTCATGTTTTCAAACACAAAAGTATCTCGATTGAAAAATTACTTGTGGAAAAACCGTTCGATGTGCAAATCTCTTCTTTCTCTAGCACATCGAATGTGTACTCTTTTCAAATACAAAAGTAATTTTGATTGAAAATTGATCTTTCTCATAAAACCTTCGTCGTATTGCAAAACTCTTTCTTCAAGCAATACGCGATTGTTTTCAAATCAATTTTCATCAATCGGTGAATCTCAATTATTGGTTTACTCACTCCGTGTTGTCTTCTTTGAGGCGTTACGGTTTGAGAACGACTAGAGCGGTTGCAAAACCCCGCCAAAGAAATTCTTCAAATTATACCGATCACCAAAGAATGCTTGTATCGATCAACGGGAACCGTGGGCGTGTACCTCAATTCAACGAAAGTGATCAAAGACACTTTCGTGTGTTTTATTGCTAACTGTTGTTTGCAGGTACATTTGGACGATTGCAGCTGATCCATATTGAGAAGTCAATTCATAGCCGCATGCTCACAGCATCCACACTTAATTAAAGAAATCATGACAAGTGCTTATCTACATAACCTGGTTATGATATTTGTATTATATGCTTCTGCTACGCTGTTGCAAATATCATGAACCAGTAAAAGCTTCTGCTACTCTGATGACATGATGTCATGATCCAGAAAGTGTGAGCATGTCGGTCTGATAGTCACAACATCACATGAAGGCAACACAACAAAGGATGAGTCAGAGATTTGTTGTGGCTGATGATCTCAAAGCTGGCTCAAAGAAATAATTACTCGTGGATCAGCTCAAAGACCTCCACTTAAAGTACAAAGTATTTGGACTTTGAAGAATTCACTGCTAAAGCACAAAGAATACAAAAATGTGAAGAATTAAAGTCTACGAGCTCAAGAACGAAGTCAAGAATAGATTGCTAGGACACAATATGTAATTCATGGGGTGACCTCCCTTAGGGGGAGATTGTTAGGATTTAGAAAATCCATAGTGAAAAGTCGGTCACCCCAACTCTAGTCTAGCATATGTTAGCTCGTAGACATTACGTTATTTACTAGTTATTTAGTTTAGAGCAACACCGTGGAGGACGGACGGGTCTTTACCCACTGTATGCCTGATCCACAGTCCGAAGGAGGACATGTAGTATGTAACTATAAATACCCTCTACCTCCCAAGGTAGAGGGTTGGACCTTTCACTCAATCTAACCTTTCTTTCTTTTGTTTACTTTCTCTCTCTAGAAAGGCTCTCATCTTCCACATTCTCTCTCGAGAACCTTAAACTATTCGAACCATATTGTATTATGAGATGTGTTTATGAAAACCAATATCTAACACACCTGAACAGCCCATACCCACAAGAGTGTCGAGTCTCTATATTTCTTTTAATGTTGTCATGTTGATTTCGTTAAACCCCCCCCCCCTTACAAGTGTTTGCGTTTTGTCTGCTTCGAGTCACAAAGAAACACCCCGAAGGGAGTTGGTCACTTTGTCTAGCACTAGCCCAAGTAGTGGTCATGAAAGACTAGTACAAGTATCAAATGTATGTCCGGTAGACCAATAGGAGTCTTGATATGTTTTGAGTCAATGATGTTTGATCCCCTTTTTTTCAAAAAATTGTTTCCACAGCAAGTTATACAAAAAATTCACTTCAAGGTTAGCTTGAACATTTACTTTAAATCTTGGGCCTCAAGCCCAAGTCTGTGAGGATGTGTGTTAGTTGGGGCCGCGAGCCCATCTGAAATCATTAAGGGTGCGTCCGAATTGTTCCCACACCATGTCCCAACCCAGCTTGTTAATAAGATGGGCCGAAGCCCAGTTGACACGAGGGTCCGTTTGGTTTTTGAAAATCCCACCAGGGCGTGCGTAAAAGTGCATCGTCTCAAGTTACTTCCAATATATTTTACGACTTCTAAATCCCCTCTCGAATCGACACTCTAATGCACTCGACACATCCATTTCAAAACCTATATACGATTTACATACACAACTTATTAATATTAACAAGTTATATTATGGTACGACACATAATACAAAATTTAATAAAAATAAGTTTAGAAAATAAACTAATGAAGTTGACAATAATTACTTATGACTTGATTAAACGGGGTTTTCACATTTCTAAACTTAAACTTGTAGACACATTAAAAACCGAAACCTTAACTTTATGACATGTGCAAACTCTTGAAATTTAGTCAAACCGGATAAATAGAAAATATACAATCGAGTCATGCCAAATTTGCTATAAACATCATTACCACTCTACAACTCACAAACGGAATTTATTTCTAGAAAACTTATATTTTTCTAATGTATATAAGATGAGTGATATATAACTTTTTGAAACCTATTAGCATTTGGAATGTATTTATTGAAATTTACATTGTGTTTCTAATATAATTCATACATAAATCAACTTAATTCATACATATATATATACCCTTTTCGTTCACGCTAACAATGTCTCATATTATATGTACTATATCCATACGTCATCATTTGGTCGTCATTAGACAAGGAATCGCATTCATCTTCGATCTTCTTCTCAAGTCATACTTTCATAAGCCGAAGTACACACAAACTTCTGAAAACTAATTTTCAAACTTAAACGGTACCACCCAAGCAACAACAACAACAAACACTTGAAAACTTTTCTTAAGCTTTATCGAGTCTTAAACATGAATAAAGACTAAACTTGCCGTACTAAATTAGGTTGCGTGTCGGAGCCGTGCATTACACTAATTGATTTATTTCCTTTCAGACTGCTAACTGCTAAGGTGAGTTTCAGAGCCCCTACTTTTACTTGTTTTCATAATTGTTTTTAGAGAGAATACATGCTCATTTTTACTTAAACTAAATGAATTGCTTTACTGAAAATGTGCATTTCCATAAAAATTATGCTTCATGATTGATATGTTATGATTATTTAAATGATGTGTTTACCTACCATACTATTGAATGTTTTCTTGCAACTTAACTGTTTAAAGTTACATCACACAAAGATGTTTTCTGAATCACACAAAATGCTTTACTTAAAATATCACGCAGCTTAGTCTAAGTTCTTAGATCCCAAAATGCCCACTTCATGAACCGTCAATTCCTGTTGGGAAGCGCGAATGTTATAAATAGATCTGTTGGGGGTGACTCCCCTGTTCGGTTGGCCATACATGGGTCAAGGCGAAACATATAGCATGTCAGAATCGAGTGTATTGGGATAAATACTTGCTATGGGCCCCTTACTAGTATGACTTCATTTTGCATACAGAAAACTGTCGTAGCTTCGGTTGCATGAACTTAGTGCTAGCGTAATAGATATACTATATGGTATTATATTCGTTCTAATGTACATATACCATACTTTTGGTCCACTAATGAAGTTTTTATCTAAGGTAAACACAAACTTTCATGACATTGTGCGAGACGCAATGGTCATAAAACTAAATCTTTAACTCACTTCTTTTTTACTCTGAAATGTTATTTAAATAAACCTATGAACTCACCAACCTCGTGTTGACACTCTTTAGCATGTATTTTCAGGTTTTAAGGTGATAGCTTAACTTTGGAGGCTCAAGGCGAAGGTATGGCATGGTCATAGATTCCTCTGATAAACTTAAATGGGGACCACTTTATTATGGGCCTGTTTTTCCGCACTAATCAATGATGTAAACTTTGTTTTCAAGAATGAATAAAAGTTTCTTTATGAAAATCAGTTGTTCTATGCTTATGTTGTGATATCAATTTAGTAGCATATCAGACATGTGTGCTTCCGCTGTGCCGTTTTGGGGGTGTTACACAACACCCTCTCCCTTCAAGGGAGGGGGTATTTATAGTGTTTACAAGATAAAGGTGTTTACCCTAGGTTCTAGAAGAACCTTTCATCACGGCTCATCACATGAGCCGGATATTTAATTACAAACAATTATAAACCATAATAACTAATGAACTATTACAAATGTAATGACCGACACTTCATAATAATAACATGTTCCTAACGATAACTTTCTGGGTTACAGTTATTGTTTGAGGATTACAGAGATGTTTTGTTCATTTTTTCTGTTCACTTAGGTTTGTGAAACCTGGAACATTATAGCATTTGTACAATAGATTAGGAAAACAAAAAGGCCCTTGAAATGTCTCATATAGGCACGCCAACGAATAAAGTTGACATTATCAGTTCTTTCTCCAAGAAACTTACTATCTTTGCAGATTATTTTGAGCATTTGAGAATTCTTTGTTTAGCTTATGGTTACTTATAGGGTTGAGTAATTAGTTTTACTATTTTCTTAGTCGGTGTTTGGGTTGGCTTATTTTTTAACCTTATTTTGGCTTATTTACTGTGCAGTTGTTATTGATCAGAGCGTGTGAAACCTATCTGTATCATGGCAGGGCAGCACCACGAGAGTCGTGTTTGTAGCCATAGCGGGTCAAAAAAGCATTTTGCATCGGCTCATGTTACGGTGTTCTGATATTTGGTTTCTTGATATTTAGATCCTATCGCTTTGTTGGTGTTATTATGATCCGAGGTAATGAACAGTACTAAATACAGTGTTCTACACTTCATGCTTCTCCACCTCATGGCTATGATGATCTCTGTGATCTGAGGCAAAAGAACTGTCTCTTGGAAGATTTGACTATAAGTTGGCGGGGCAACAACCGGATGGCATACATTAAATACTTACTATGCAACCGTGTTTGTTTGCAGCCATTACGGAATAAAGATGATTATGTTACTTGAATCCTATATACAGATCTGAGCCCAGTTATTTATCGTAACATTTCAATGGTTCGATGCTTTTTTGTAGAGAGCACTGTAGTTATTACTATTTATCTTTTTACCTTATAATTTGTGTATCTATATAGAGTTGCGATTTTTTGTTTCTTAGCGGGCCAACCTTTTACTTTTGTAGCCACTGCGGGTTAGTCTTCCTTTTTCTGTTAACATCATTGTTGTGGTCGATAATTTCATTGGTTTGTATTTGGTACAGTTTCAATATGTGATAAACGCGCTCGAAAGTGTTTTTTTACTGTTTCGTTTGGAGTTTGGCAGACAAATATCAACCCTTTAAATATGACCATTAAGGCAATGATGATCATCCCATTTTGCTTAACTCCGTCTTTTGGCGTGGCAACCACACTAAAGATGTGGCTGCAGCCATTGCTTCTGAGTTTATATTGATATTTTTTTATGACTATGTCGTTTAATGATGGTCAAGGTGAAGGTTTTGTGGATGTAGTGGGAATTGCTTTTATTTCACGTAAGTTTATGAGAATCAATTCAAGTGCTTTTGTCTCTTTGATGTCACGAGGGTATTTGGGATTGCTTATTAAGATTGCTTAATTGAAAATCAGTTTGAGTATTCACATGGACAGATAATGGTTTTACGATTTTATGCTAATGCGAGAGTCAAAAAACCAAATAACATCTTATGCATAGCAGCTAGATCTTGTATGCCTTATTTGAAACACTCTTAGAATAACAGGTTGGTAGAATTAGCGGATAAGAAATTTTATGCAAACACTTGAATGTCCACTATATTGAAGATATATATGCGATTCACTCACTTTAACAATGCAGTGTAGATCTGATTAAAAAAATTATATTTTATCGACTATCTTACATTTGCATAATATCAAGGGTATTTGTTTTAGGTTAGGCTCCGGTTTACTTTTCTTCTTTATTTGAACAGCGGATGAAGAATATCTTTGTTGGTGGGTCTTTGAATGTAACGGATGTGCTCATTTAAGTACCATCAGTCCTTTAGAAATACAACCATTTCGATGTTTACTTTTGTTATTCATGTTTTTTTTATCATTCCCTGCGTTGTACCATGATGGTTACAACAACTTGACGCTTGGACTGATAGCTCACTGAACCAGTTGGTCCACTCGCGTGATGAATTCTCGGATACAACTCCTTACCATGGTGGCAAGAAAGGTAAAAACCTCGCCTTTTGGTTTTGAATTTAGAATGGCTGATGTAATTTGTTGGAATCACTCCTAAACTAGATTTCAAGTGTTAGTAATTAATATGTAATAGTTAGCTTAATTAGGCTTTTATGTTAGTAATTATGGTAAGGCTTATGTAGAAAGCCCATAAGCCTTGGCCCAAGCCCAATAAGGAAAGGAAGGGAACTAATGTGTTGCCCTAGTTCCTTCCCTATAAATAGTCTTGTAAACCATCACTTGAAGGTTGGTTGTTCACTTTATAATATTTCCTACGCCTAAACATTTCTCATATTCATACGCGTGTGTTATTAAGTGTTCATCCGATCTATCTTTACCTCATTTCTTCATATTGATGCTTGTGTTACATAAATGGGAACCTAACAGTGGTATCATTCGCCAAATAGTTGGGTGAAACGGTTTTGTTTTTGGAGTTTAAGCATATACGCGTAAGTCTCGGTATTCAAAATTTAATACGCTTAAAAGCTTTCATTTTTACACTTTAAAACTCAAGATTCTTGTCCTTTCAAGGTTATTTGGTGTTAAAGTTTAAGTTTTTGGCAAAAAGTTTGAAACTCGACGTTTATTTCATTGATTTTAAGCTTGGTTTAAATTGTGTGGTCATTTATACGCGTAAGGTGAAAAAGTGTTTTTGATCATCAAGTTTCACACTTTTGTGTTATTTTGGTGATATTGAAGCTTCTTCATCACAAAAATCTGGTTTAGAAACATTGTTGTGCTTAAAAATTCAGCTTTGGCAAAGTTGATAAATCCTACGCGTAACTAAACCCTAGTTTAACGCGTAAGAGCTCAAAGTCTACGCATAAGCTTTTCTTGGCTTGATCTTAAGTGCTAATTGGTTTACTCAGTGTTTTCTTGCTTGGACAAGCCTGAAAACACTTCGACTTTGGATATCCTCTACACTGGATAAGTGTAAAGGATTTTTGGGTTAAAACCCTAGTTTTACGCCTAAGCATAAAAGCTTACGAGTAAAAATCTTACACCTAAGCATTTCCTACGCATAAGCTAGTCTTACGCCTAAAGAAATATTACGCATAAGTTTCTTACTACTAAGTCTTTAGTTTACGCATAACCTAAGGTTTCACCAAGTCTACGCGTAAGCAATTCTTACGCGTAAGCCACATTGTTGCGCGTCTTAAGGCATTTCCTTTGCATAAGCTGGTTTTCTACGCATAAGGATTCTTCAGCAACAAAGTTTCATTCGACTACAAAGATCCATTTACAACACAAGTTTCAAGATGTCTCAACCACCATACTTTAGCTACTTCCCTCATGTGTATCCTCAACAACAACAACAACAACAACTCCATCATCAACAATAATTTTATCAACAACTACAACAACAACAACAACAATTTCAACAACAATTTCCTCCAGGAGCAATTCAACTACAAATGATTCAACCACCCCCTAGTCTTCAAGTACAACCTTACACAAACTTTCAAAATCAACATCTATCCAGGAATACTATGAAGGAACCGTCTTGGTTTGCAAAGATGTGTGAAGCTTTAAGTAGCCAACAATCCACACATGAAGCTGGATCACTTGATAGACCTACAATGCTTACTCCCGGAAACTATGATCAATGGGTGATAAGGTTCTTTAGGTTCTGTGATCTAAAGAAGCCACATGGAAAGTTCTTGAAGAAGGTCATCCTGGAAGGTCCATTTCAGATGCCTACTGTCACCGTACCCGGAGATCCAAATGCTAATCCACCAAGAGGCGATGTCACCAACGTTGTCAGTCTTACTGAACTCACTACTGATCAACTTCTACACTTTGAAGCCGATGAACTGGCAATGCAATATATCCTCTTAGGATTCCCAATCCGATACTTCGAAGTGTTGATGCTCAAAAGACTGCTAAAGCAGTGTGGGTTCATATTCATCTTCTTATGGAAGGCACAAAACTCAATCAAGAAGACATAGAATCCAAAATCTACTTGGCTTATGAAAACTTCATGATTGAACCAGGGGAGACATTAGAGTCATATCATCATCGATTCTCAGACATCATCAATGACTTGGAAAAACATAACATCATTATGCCAAGAATTGTCGTTAACACTAAGTTCCTGAGTAGTCTTGGTCCTTATTGGGAAAAGTATGTCATTTTCATCCGTCAAGCGAAGAATCTTCATCATGCTACATACAGATTATTATACGACTACTTGAAGCCCCACCAAAAAGAAGTTGACAAAGAAAGGGTTATCCGTGGACTCCCTGTTTCACCTTCACTTCCGGATAATCAAACTCTTGCTTTGTGGGCTCAAACGTGTTATCCTCAATTCCCTACTTTACAAATTGTCTTCAAAAATCCTCCACAACCAACTGCAACAATCACACCATATGATCCATCACAGCACCAATCTCAAGAAACTCAATTAGTTCCATACAACAACAACAATGATCAAGCACTTTACAGTGAATCTAATGAGGATACAGAAGCTTTTGATGCATTGCAACAAGGTTTGTCATGATTGCTAGAGCTTTCGGCCGATATTCAAACAAATTCAACAATCGCACTCGTACCTCATCAAACACAAGGAATCAGCTTGTTGTCAACAGTGGACGTGTTGAAGTTCAGAATCGTGGTAATGTTTGTCAGATGGGCGGTGGTCAAGGGTTTAATCTAATGGGAATGAATAACATGGGTGCTCCACAACAACAAAGGGCTCAAGTGGTTGAACAGGGTAATGCTCAGAATGGGATTAATGGTCTTCGTTGCTATAACTGTAATGAGAAGGGTCATCTAGCTAATGCATGCCCTAAGCCGAGGACAAGAGGCAGCGCTTATCACAAAGAGGCTTTACTCTTGGCTCTTAAGGATGAAGCTGGTGGAACTCTTACCAACAAGGAACAAAGCTTCATGGCAAATGCAGATTCTGATGATGACATGGAGGACTTGCAGGCTAATGCAGCAGTGATGCTAATGGCTAACATGCACGATCTCCACATTAGTGATACAGGCCCAGTGTATGACATTGACGGCTTGTCTCAGGTACCGGATCAAACTATATTCATTAATGATCTGATATCTCCACCAACATCTGCATCCGACATGGATCAGAGTGTTCAACATGAGCCGTCTACATCTCATTCCGATGAAAATCAAATAGATCCCGTAGTTATATTTGACGATCAAGATGACCTTATGGTTAATACTGATAATCAAGTTGACTCCGTGGTTATATTTGAGGATCTAAATAATGATCATGTTGAGACTCATGTTGAACAAGCTGAACTTTCGTCTAATCCAGATCTTGAGCTCATAACCTTACTTAAAGACCAAGAATCTCGAATGGAAATTTTCAAAGACATCAATAAGCAATTAAAAGAAAAAAAATGCACTGCTGACTAAGGATAATGAATGCTTAAAATATCAACTCAACATTTTTCAAACACAAGAAAAACGTGAAAAAGGTTTTGAAGTCGCTTTTGCTAAATCCTACCAAAACGAAAATCATTGGAACAACAGATACATGATCTAGTTGCATCTAAGAATACTTTTTTGTCTCAAATAGAACACTGAAATATGATCATAAACAACAACTTAACGCTCTCACCGGAAATTCAAAAGCCAAGTCCGAGTTGTTAACTTGTCAAAACAGATTACGTGAGTACAAAAAGCATTCAAAGAAACGAATAGATGACTATCTTGAAGAAATTGTCGACTTACAAAACAAAATCAAATAGTTTCAAAATGTTGTTTATAAACATGGTGAGTCAATCACAACTATTCAAAAGTTTAGTTTTAAACCAAATCCAAATGGATATGGACCGAATCTTCGCGATTACAAACCAAAGTTTTCTAATAGAGCATTCAAACCAAACCGCAAGTCTGATCGAGAACATAGAATTGATGATTCCATTATGAGTGTTGTTGAATATAATCGCATGGAAGAATTAGATGCAGAAGACGAGAGTTGATCAAAATTAGAAAACGTTGTTTATAACAAACCATTTAACTATTCAAAAGCCATTACTTTCGCCGCACAACAAGATAATTCTAACACACCTTGGGTTATCACGCCTATTTCGAATCGTCTAATGATGGTCCCCAACCCATTCGCACAAATTAATGGTCCTTTACCTTCACTCGGTGAAGTAAAAAGCGATGCCGAACGTTGTCAAATTCTCAAATATTTTGAAACATTCCTTCGGACATCAAACTTTTGGAACGTGAAATAGAAATCAATTCTGAAATAAAAGTTGAACATTTTCAATCACCTCGTGCGAAAGGACAAAGAGATATTTTTCAGAAAATAATTTTACCTCATGCCCGGAATTTGAAAATGTGTGCAATATATTGGGAACGGGATTTTCACAAGGAGCTTGGACTTATGAAAAGGGTTTTCGAGCAAACAGAAACATCGATTTCAAATACAAAACGTAAAAAGAAAATGTTACGAAAAGATGTTGATCGACTCTTGGAAGATGTTATCTGTGCTGATATCAATAATGTTGTGTTATTACATTCTATTGCATATGCATTTGATTATATCTCTGCGATTATGTTGATTCCGTTGAAAATGTTGAGAATACGTCTCGTGTCACAAATCAAGTCTTTAAAAGTTGAAAATGAGCGTTTGTTAAATGAGCTTTCAAATGCAAAACGTCGTCGCAATGGTGTCAAAAAGATTGTCAAAATCGAGAACTCGCTTTGCAAAACAAAATCAACCAGTTGCATACAAAAACTCTTAATCCAAAACTTGAGCAACTGGATGATGAAAACATGTCTTTGAAGTGTCAAATTTCAAAATATGAACAAGAAATTTCAAAAGTTAAAAAGGAATATGGTGTCATATCTGATTTACTCAAAAAGACTCGTGCTCAAGCGTCAAAAGATGTTGATGATCATCTTGCATATACCAAAGATATTTTACGACGAGATGGACTCACTCGTTTTGAAAATCTAGATTTGTTACACACTATCCATGATCTAAAAGCAGAGTTGGTGAAACTTAAGCAAGATAGGAATAGTAATACAAGAGAAGCGCACCAAAAGCATTCAAAATGCCTCTAGAACATCTAATGACAAACCACAAGAAACTAATGTGCTTCCTTCTACTAAAACAGGAATAGTTGCCTCTTTTCCCAACGCCGCACTTCACTGACCTAGAAGCAATACAAGGAAGAATAGGAAGTTGCGGCGAAGAAAAGAACAATAAAGATCTCTGAAGTAGAAGAACACCTTAGGACTTTGAATAAAACTCAAGTTGCACCCACTTTAGATATTGCGTCTGACAAATGTAATGAACAAAGTGATGTAACGACTGCTGAATCTTTAAGTACTCTTAATGTTATGTATGAAGCTTCTTGTGTTGGTTGTCATAAAAGCATGTTTTCTGGTTGTCATGATAAATGTGTTGCTAAGGCTATCTTGAATCGTAAGCGGAATAATAGAAAACGGAACACCTCTAGGCCCACTAATGCTTCTAAGTTTGTGCTAGGTAAACCACCCTCTAGTGTTTTGGCTACAATCATTGATGTACCCATAGAATCCTCTTCACCTCCTAGGAAGAACTTATCACCTAGCGCATTTACTAAGACCAAAGCTAAGACTAGTTGAAGATGGCAGAAATGGATACATAATACACTTGGCTTTAAATGGATACCTAAAATCATAAACATGTGTGTTTTAACTATAACTGCTTCGGAACCCTCTAACTCTTCGGGTTCCACATCTACTTCTATTCCATTTGTGTCGTCTGTGTGTAATGCAGGTGATACAGATCATCCCATGGATTGTTGATAGCGGATGTTCCCGGCACATGACATGCAATCTCAAACTTATCAAACTTTGTTTCAAAGTTCATTAGCTTGTCGGGGTTCGGGAATGATCACTGCGACTATCATGGGCTACGGAGATTACATCAATGGTAACATCAAAATTAGTAGGGTTTATTATGTGGAAGGCCTCGGTCACAATCTCTTCTCAGTTGGTCAATTCTGTGATGGAGATTTGGAAGTTGCTTTTCGGGAGAAAACTTGTTTCATTCGTGATCTACAAGGAAACGATCTTATGTCTGGTACCCGCACATCAAGCCTTTATACAATCTCAATGCAAGACTGATAACATCAAATAGTCTTGAATATTAAGTGTCAATTTCCCCCGATAATGCTCGTTGTTTATATCATTTATATGGATTTAGGCTTGTTTTCTATTGTTTTCCACTTTCAGGTAAATTACGAGCATTGGAGCTAAAGAGACGCGGAAATGGAAACATTACTAAAGATTTATCACAGTATGCCTATTTTGAAGAAGTTACGGAACTCGCCTCTCACATTACGCCGTAACTATTGCGTGACCCAGAAGTCCAACTTATCAAGAGGTTACGGCATAACTCTTCCCAAAGGTTACGACGTAACTCCATTAGGTCAAAAGAGGTTCCACGACGCTATTATTGAAGACTACGGCGTAACCACTTATAAGGTTACGTCGTAACTATCAGATCTAGTGCATTTACGAAGAAATAGAAGGTTACGGCGTAACTCCTCTATTGGTTACGCCAGTAACCCGACACAGCCTATAAATACCCACAATTCCAAAGATTTCAAAGCATCCCATTCCACACACAACACTCGAGAACATGGGAAAAAGCTCAAGGCGGGTCTAGGGGAGCATCTGAGTCTGTTTCCAAGGGAGAAGTCACACCATTACGATAAGCTTTAGCGTTTTATATTTCTTTACTTTCAATTCATGTATTTCGTACCTTTGAATATTGAATTGATTTGCATGATTAATATGAGTGCTAAGCACCCTTTGGTGCTAGCCTAGTTATGATTCCTTAATTGTTTTGTTTGCGTTTACCTTTACTTCCGTACAATTATTTCTAAGTGTATGCATGCATAGTTCTTTGGTAGTCACCCTTGGTTTGGTAGTTTTGAATGGCGATATAGGCCAATTGCCTAGGAGATATGACCAAGTGACCCTAGGTGAGCGGATCGAGACGGAAGGGTAAGATATGACCAACTAACGACCCTTTCTACTTGTGCGATTTGACCAACCGATCACCTATCGTTTGGATGAACTTAAGAATTAGGGGTGTAGTGTCTAAGTTCCTAACGGCGGGCACTCACTATTTAGAATCTAGCATGTAGCGGTACTTAATGACTCGGCTTAGGGGACCGGGAACAACATGACTTATGGTGCTGCTGATTTCTCTTGTGGTGGCATCTTTCTTTGATAGGTTAGGCGAATTGACCAAATGCTTTCCTCTCGAATTTGACCCCACCAAGTAATTAGAAGTAGGTAGACGTAGACATAACTAGCTAGGAGGATTGACTAGGTTAGCACCACTATTCCTCTATTGATTTCCCTTAACACATTTATCTGCTTATATTTTATTCTGCATTAGTAGATTATTTAATTAAATCCCTATCAAAACCATTATTATTCTGTGATAATTAGACTTAGTAATAATCCAACACACATAGCTCTTGGGACGACCTCGGCTTTACCATTTACTACACTACACACGACCGGGTACACTGCCCGTTAGTGCATTAGGGTAGACCATAGGTATAGCGAGACACTATAAATATTAAGACCTGGTCAGTAAAACCTGCATCAAAGAGATGATTGCTTCATCTCCCACCTGTCTACTTTCAAAGGCCACATCTACAAAATCTTGGCTATGGCACCTTCGTCTCTCACATCTAAACTTTCAAACCATAACCAATCTTGCCCATTACAAACTTGTTGAAGGTCTCCCAAGATTTCGGTATTCTAAAGATCACCTATGCTCAGTTTGTGAACAAGGGAAAAGCACTCGTACTCACTTTCCTTCAAAGGTGGAACACAGCTCATAGCATGTGCTTCATCTTCTTCACATGGATTTGTGTGGCCCGATGCGTGTGCAGACAATTAATGCAAACGCTACATCTCGGTAATTGTAGATGACTACTCAAGATGAACTTGGGTTTATTTTCTTCGAAGTAAAGATCAAGCTCCACAGATGATCATCACCTTTCGCACGAAAATTCAAATTCTGCTCCAGAACACAGTCCAACAAATTCGAATAGACAAAGGAACTGAATTTGTGAATCAAACTCTTCGTGCATATTATGAGAAAGTGGGAATTGAGCATCAAACATCAATTGCACGAACACCGGAACAAAACGGAGTTGTTGAAGTATGAAACTGTACGTTAGTGGAAGCTGCAAGAACGATGTTAATAAATGCAAAACTTCAGTTACTTGTGGTCAAGCCGTGTCAGCTGCATGCTACACTCGAATCGTTCAATGATTACCAAACGCCACAACAAAACACCTTATGAGCTTATCCAAAACATGAACCGAATCTCAAACACTTTCATGTCTTTGGATCCCTTTGTTATCCGAATAATGATCGTGATGACTTTGGTAAGCTCAAAGCCAAAGTCGACATTGAGTCTTTTTGGATATTGTGAAAACTCTAAGGGTTACCGGATCGGAATCTTCGTACAAGGGAGATTATGGAAGCGATTCATGCAAATTTCGATGAGCTTACATAAATGGCTTACGAGCATAATGACTTGGAACCCGGACATAACCGTTTAAACTTCCTCAAACCCCATCATCGGTGAACCTAGTTTACAACTTACTCGACGTCAAATGGAACGACTATTTGCTCCTCGCTTAGTGATAATATTGATGAACGTGCTCGGATGTATCCAATGTTTCATTGCTCAACCCGATCATAATCCAATACGATACACCTCCTACAACAACTCACCGTTGAGGAAGCACCACCAATTGATTCTACAACAACAATGAACAAACCGCATCCAATGACGTTGAACCGGTGATGATCTTACGAACAATGAAGTACCCCACCGCAGATTATGATCCAAATGCGTTCTTCAACCTTTTGCTAATGAGATCGCCACATCGATGTTGCGAGAATCATCTACAAGTCATTTGAATCCTCCAATCTGCAGAATGCATATCAACATCAACCCTCCACACATCGTTGGACCCAAGACCATCCTCTAGTGAACATTATTGGCAACCCGAATCAACCATCGTAACTAGACAACGCGACTTGATCGACGATGAACATTGCATTTATGCACTTACCGTCTGCCAAGTGAACCCAAAACATTAAGGATGCCACGACATATGACAACTGGATTGAATCCATGCAAGAAGAACTCAATCAGTTTAAACGTCTTGAAGTATGGGAATTGGTTGAAAAACCAACTGGAGTCTATGTTATTGGTCTCAAATGGATTTGGAAAAACAAGCTGGATTCTGAAGGAACTGTTATCTGAAATAAGTCACGTATGGTGGCTAAGGGATTGATTACGAGAAATCATTCACACCGGTCGCTAGACTTGAGGTTGTTCGAATATTTCTCGCATTCGCGGCTCACATGAACATTACGGTCTTTCAGATGGACGTCAAAACTACTTTTCTCAATGGAAAACTGAAAGAAACGGTCTATGTTAGCCACCGAAGGATTCATTGATCCGAGTTTCCTAATCACGTCTACAAACCGAACAAGGCTCTACGGTCTCAAACAAGCCCTCGGGCGTGGTATGATAAGTTGTCATCCTTTCTTATCGCTAATAATTTCGTCAAAGGATCGGTCGACCTACATTATTCATACAATATCACGGGCACACATTTTAATCGTTCAAATTTATGTGGATGACATCATTTTGGGTCAACACATCTAAAGTATTCAAACTCTTTTCAAAACTTATGAAAAACATTTTGAAATGTCCATGATGGGTGAACTTACGTTCTTTCTAGGATCTGCAGGTTCATCAATCACCCGTGGTATTTTCTTGAGTCACCCAAATATGCCCTTGAAATTTTAAACAAAATGGAATGCAAAGCGTGACACCTATGCCACACCAATGGCACATACCAAGAAAGCGGGCCGATTTGCATGGAAAATTGGTTGACCTACCAAATACCGAAGTATCATTGGGTCTCTCATGTATCTAAGCGCCAATAGACCTTATATTGTCTTTGTTGTATATCTTTGCTCCCGTTATCGATCGCGACCAACCGAAAATCACCTCTCGAGGCTAAAAGAATCCTCCAATACATCAAGGAACCATTAACTTGGGGATCCGTATCAGAAGGATTCGGTTTTGAACTAATAGCTTTTTGCACCGATCACGCAGTTGTTTAGATTCTCGGAAAAGTACTTGAGCGCTTTACAATTTCTTGGTGATAAAGCGGTGTCATGGCAATTGAAGAGCGCGGATTGTACATCATTGTCCTCAGCGAAGCGAATATGTAGCCATGTCGGCGTGTTGTGCACAAGTCATTTGGATGAGAACACAACTCAAAGACTATGGTTACTTATTTGATAGAATCCGATGTCTGCGACAATCGAAGTGCTATTGAGATCTCGTGCAACTCATTCAACATTCAAATCAAAGCACATCGATTTTCGATATCATTTCATCAAGGAGCATGTGGAAAAGGGTACCGTTGAATTATACTTTGTGGTCTTGAATACCAATTGGCGGACCTTCTCACCAAAGCCTTAGCTCCCGCTAGGTTTCTTGAGTTGGTCCACAGATTGGTATGCGGTGTTTGACTCGGAGGAACTGGATGAACTTTTAAAACAATCTTAAAACCATCAAACACTAAAACCTCTTTTGTAAATATTTTTCAAAAACAAAATACAAAAATATAAAATCTGATAAAATTCAAAAATATTCTCCTATCTAATTTCTTTCAAACATGGCAAGTACAAAACTTCAGTCAACACTTTGTTTTTTCTAATTTTTCTCATTTTCCCGAACAAGAGTTGAGGAGGAGAAAGTAAATATTTTTTTTTTCATAAAACCTTCTACTTGCATGTTACCTTATTCCGGTTGTTTCTTTGATTATGGTGGTCATATTTCTGGTTCATTGACTCTCCCCGGACTCAAATTTATAAAATTTCATTATTTCTTAAGTCGAGGGGGAGTGTCGTCAAGTTTCTTTCCAAATATCATACTTTGCGTAACCAAAATGGAAGTTATGGGCTAAGGATGAAAATGGTTGAGGTGGAGGGACTATTGGTGTCAAAAGCTTAAACTCTTTTTTACAAAACACATCCACCTAACTTTTTCATTCATTTATTTCATAACATTTAATACACTCATCTACCCTAATCCATGCACCAAAATCAATCTTCATATCCGTGCTTTAAACTCCTGATTTGTAAGTGGTTTTATGATCATTATGTATTTACAAACATAGGTTTTGAATTTCATAAACATCCAACGGCTGGATTTTGTGTATGGGATGATTTTGTGTTCTACGCGTATGCGTATGAACACAAAATCGTCATTGAGTGTTTATGATGGTAAATTTGATGTCAAAATGCTTAAAATCATGTGTTATAAACATTTCCAACACAAAATTCCATCCATAAAACATTTTAATCGTGTTTCAAGAATTAGGGTTTATGCGTGGATTTAGGGTTTTTCATATGAGAGTGTGTCTGGATAATTAGTTGTTCATATGATGCTTTATACATGTTTAATTGACCAAAACCATACTTGAATCATGCCCAGAAACAAGAAATTTTGAGAAATTGAAATTTAGGGTTTATACTCGTATGAATTGGGTAATATTGATTCATAAGGCTATTGATGTTAAAACTTGTTTAAAACAGCTCATTTGGCTTCTAAGGTATCCCAGAAAACATTTGGTGCAAATCCTATGGCTAAATTCCTTATTCGTAAAATTTGAATGTCTAGGGTTTAAACTTATGCATAAGAGTAACCTACGCGTAACAGTTTAGGACCATGAGTTCAAGTGAAAATTGAAAGGGATTGAATAAATATGTTAATTATGATGTTATGACAAATTTATTTCAGGTTTTACGCTTGCATAATTCAGAATCAAGGTTAACTGGATTCCTACGCATAAGGATTACCTTACGCGTATAAAGTTATTCGTAAGAGTAATCTTACGCGTAACCTTTACGCGTAAGGTTCTACAAAGGGGACTACGCGTATCCTGTGAAGGATATGCGTAAACTTGAGTCTTACGCATAAGGTTCACTCTTACGAGTAACCTTACGCATAAGCTCCAACATACGCGTAAGCCTTATGCTAAGGGCTCTTTTCTTACGCGTAACATTTCTTACGCGTAAGTTAAGTTCCTACGCATAAGCTTATGCCTATGCGTATGGTATACTGTTTACGCATAAGCTTGCAATTCCTACGCTTAAGCCTAATTTTAACCATAATTATGAATTGTTACGGGGTACAAACTTGTAAATAAATGAATCATAACGTCACGAAACCAAAATGTCACTAATAAGCTCAAATGGTTAATATGTTGTGTAAATGAGTGAAAAATTTGGACTTTACAATTCAAAACTAATAAACTCACGAAATTTATCATGACTACTTTGGACTATTGGACATACAAGTGACGTTGGACTCGTAACATTCATCAACATAACAGATTCAATAATTGGTCAATAAAATCAACTTTTGACTAACGTAATGTCTTCGATATGTTGGTTCTTTTGGCTCAATATCTTCGGATCACAATATGGACGTCCAAATGGAAAGCGTTGATGCACCAAATGTTCTCACGATGGAAGACATCTTCCCAGCGGTTACACAATGAAGATTGGGAAGAACAATCGCGAGTCGATTTTGATAACTTCACGTGTTCGAGTCTTCTTGTCAAATTCTTGTGGATATTCTGAAGACTCATCCTTACAAGAATATGCTCACTAATTCTGCAACTGTGCCGGTGATTTATGTTCACCAATTCTGGCATACCATGTAGAAGGTCAAAGGTCAAGATGTTGTGATAGTAACACTCAATGATAAACAAGTCACCATCACTCCAGCTGACTTAAGGGCTATTCTTCTTCTTCCAAACATCCAGCCTGCTAAATATGTTGTTTCTCCTTTGGAAGAAGTCACTCTCCAGTTCATGGTCGACATCGGCTATGATGAAGCTGCTGGGATCATCACAAAACACTCATCAGTTGATCTTAAGAACATCCCCACCTTGGAGAACCTACACATCATGATTGCCGTCGGTTTACGGGCGTTCTGGTGGTTTTGAGCATCCGAATCTCATGGAACTACAAATATTTTGGGGCATGGTCAACATGAAACACATCAATTTGCAGCTACGATGCGGGGCGACATGATGTCTTACCTTAAAAGCACGGCACCAAGATCCCTTATATCGATACACAAAATTGTTGATCCAAAGGTTCTAGGAATAATCCAGATATTCCCTTAAGACTTGATGACCCCAACCATCACTCAGTGTTGCTTGAGCCCACACTCAATGTGGTAAGATTCAAAGACTCAACAACGAAGAAACAAGGTGCTGTGTTGCCAGATTGTCTACTTACTGATGCTATCAAGGGACTTCAATCGTACAAACGGTATATGGTAGCAGTTGAATCAGGAAAAGTGGGGTTCATTGATGAAAAGTCTTCTGTAACACATGTTAGGAAGACCAGGAGAGGCAGTGTTGGAAGTATTACGAGCACTGAGAGTACGAGAAAGTATCCAAAGAGGACTCACACACTCAAAAAGAGACTTCCATTAAAGGATGCGATCCCTATTCCTAAACCAGAACCAAAACTAATGGACGAGGACTCGGAGGACACTGATACAGATGAAGAGGTTATATACTCAGAATCTGCAACAGATGATACACTAACAGTTGCAAAACCTCTCAGTCCCAAGTCTGATAAAGGGAAAACTCCAGTACAAGAGCAAGAAGAAGAGAGCTCTGATGAAGAGCCACAGGATGAAGACAAGGATTATAGGAAGAAGTTGAAGAATCTCAGACTTCAACATGTTTCTAAGGAGTTCAACCTACAACAAACTCATGGCCCTGGAGGGTCAAGTGGTGGTGCTCTAACCACACCAGTTTTCGATGCGGTTAATCAACCCGATAAGGGAACTGGTTCCACCACCCACGAATCAGAACAAAAGCAACTAGAGGACAAGAACATTTTTGACTTTGAGGAACCAGACAAGAAGAAGAAGAAGACTGAGAAAATTTCTGATGAAGATGTTGAGACTGCAGCTAAAGAAAAAGCATAGGAAGAAGCTCAAGCTCAAGCAGATGAAGAAGCTAGGGTTAAGGCTGCAGAAAAGGCTAAAGCCGAAAAGGAAGCGGATGACTATATTCTAGATAGTCCCGAACGTAGCAAGGAACAAACTTCTGAGCCACCAAAGGACCCTGAGCCTCCTCATGTCTCATCTTTGTCAGACTCATCATCTCATTCTTCACCACCACCATCCAAAGACGCTACCACCAGATCCGCATCCAGATCAATAAAGAAACCAACCAACACTTGGGCATCACGAGCTAAAACAAAGATTGTCAAAGCTGTTAAGCAAGTATGGAAGAAAAATGTAGTCAACAAGAAACTCAATCAACTCGCTGACAGAGTCAATGTTCTTCAAAAAGTGATAAACGAGATGTTGGGAGAACGGGAACAGATCCAGAAATTTCTCGATCGAGATATACAGGGTGAAATGAACAAGACGATTAGGGACTACACTCATAAGTTCCTTCTCGACACTGTCCCTGGTGTAACAAGAGAGATGTTCACCAGATAACTCTATCCGAATCTCATACAATTGGTCAAGCAAACAATGGAATCTACTCCGGCAGCTATGAAGATCAATCCAATTGAGCCTGGAGTTGTCTCCGATGCAGAAATGGTTTCCAAGCTTGTACTACAAATGTCTCAACGATCAGGAACGTTTACTTCTGAAGAAGCTAAACTATTTGATGCATTGCTGGAATATCGACTTAAAACTTCATGCAAAGCGGCAGTTGAAAGGGCTAAGCGTCCAAGAGACGATGATGATCATGATAAGGATAAAGAGTCAAAACGAAAGAAGAAATATAGTGAATCATCCTCCATGCCACCACCAACCCAAAGGACCTCCACCAACAGAAGATCTCATCCACGTTCTACTGCTACTGATAAACCTCAGAACTCTGAGTCACCACCACTAACACAGAAAACCGGTGACCACTTTGAATACACTGGTGGTGATGATGAAGATGTCCCTGAGCCCCAACAACAACCTACTTCTTCTACAACAACAAAGAAACCAGAATCATCATCGAAGCCAAAGAAGAAGAAGAAAAAGACCGTTGTTGTCTCATGGCTAGATGAAGATGACACAGAAGAATATGACTGGTTTTCTAAACTCGTTGATGCTACCCTCCGTTCTGGAAGGTCAAGAAATGGTAGATGGTCGCACAATGGAGCATGTGAAGCTTATACGGGAAAAGTTCAAAGTGAAGAAAATGACCAAAGCATAATTGAGGCGAATCAAGAATGATGCATTTCAACTACTTAAAACAGCTCGAGACGAGTGCAATCAAGTCGAATATCATCTCGACAACATTGCACGAGCCATGTCTAACAACATTGGTGGCTCGATCACGAATCAAAATTGACTTCACGGACAAGATAAAGCTCCATACTACACTGACTGGACCAAACTTCTACCTACCATTGGCCGACCGGATCAACCCAAGATTCCATACCGCTATTTCTTCAACAATGACCTAGAGTTTCTTCTATACGGTAGCGATGTCTTCAAGAAATACGCTACATCACTCACACTCCCTTTCCCGGAAGCAATCTACTCTAATAACATAGCCATCGAGGAAGAAGCCACACACATGTTTGCTGACAAAGTGGAAAAGTATGACCTCGATGCACTGTATGGGATTCATCAATGGCCAGAACACTGAAGAATATACTACAAAAGCTGCCAGGTTCTAAAGTAAAAAAAGGAAGTGTTCAGTGAAAAACGGATCGTTGCAATTCAGCATGTTACCCTATCGTCGAAGTGGGACTACACATTCCTAAAGAAAATAGTGGTCAAACGACAAGACGAAGAGGAATATGACTTTTGTGAAGCGGATTTTCAGAGATTGTCGCTAAATGACATTGAAGATATGTATCTTGCCAAGGTACGAGGACGAATGCGACATTTCTCTACAACTATCCAACGCGAGTACATCAAGTCATTGCTCATATTCATCCAAAGCATCGTGATCCAAGAACGTGTAGATGATATTTAACTTGCCGTGGAATCGTATCAGAAGCGTGTTAATCTCACAAAACCACAGCTTGACCTTCCCGACATAAACCAACTTGCTCAGTACACCCTTATCAGGAAACATTTGGGGTAGTCTACCGAAGTGAACTACACCACAATTGCTTCATGGCATGCAAAGAGCTTCATAAGTTTGGAGATCACACATTGAAGAAGGTTTGGGATGGGTTAGCATACAGGTTAAAGGAGATTCATGACGGCATAGGGTCACCAAAGAGATGAAATTCGAGGGATAGAAGGGATGTAAAGAAGATCATCACTCGGACTGATGAAAGGTTGTTCAGACGGGATCAGATGAGAACGTTGGAGAGTTTCGTAGGCGGTCGTCCAAGCATATATCTCATAGGCTACCAACGTCCCGAACGCATTCCTGGTGTTATTGACGGACTTCCTGGTACCCCTGATTCTCCTTGATTTGTTTCCTTCTCATTATTTGGATGTGTGGTTTATATCTGAAAATGGCTTGTACACACATAACAGTGTACAACCCGTACTTGTAATGAAAGGTCCCTGTGGTACGCTTCAGTGCCACAATCCTATAAAAGAGCGAAAGCTTCTTACTTTTAAGTAAAACTAATCAAAACTTTCATTTTTCAAAGTTTTGCTCAAAAGAACAAGTACTTCCCCTTATGATTTTCAAAACCTCAAAAGTTAATATCACTTGTTGAGGGAGAGTATTTGCTTAAAAACTTTGTTCACAAAATTGTTCTTCGTGGTAATCTTCCCACAAAACTCGAAATGGACATATTCGATATCAAAATTTCGTCAAAAACAACATTTATATGCCATTTTTGAGGGGGAGAAAAATTATGTGATAAGAAATATGTTGTGAATTGCTAATGAATTGTTGTGCTAAAAAGACTTAACCAATGAATTAACGAGATCTTAAATGTTAGTAACTCGAAAAGACTTGTCCAGGATGGGTAATAATTTCAAGCTAGTTTGCTAGTAATGTAAACGTGTCTCGCAAAGGACTTGTCCTAGTAGAATGTACCATTCGAGAAACTTTTGGTAGACATGAACTTTGACGGGTTTGACAACCTTTCGAGGTTTGTCCACACCTTCGAGGTAGTTATTAGAGCTAGTTGTCACCTAAAAGCTAACAATGTAACTCTTTAACTATGCAACGTAACCGTGTCTCGGGAATTGTCTATCTTGAGTTGATCAATTCAAAGTGCGCTCTTCTCTCACCGTGCAAATTTACGTCAAAATCTTGAAGCACGTGTGGAGGGGAGTATTTCTGCAACATACAAAACTCTCACAGTGGTACTAAAAGTTTTTATTCATAACCACTTTGAGAGATTTTCATGAAAATGGTTTACGGCAACCTAGGTTAGTGATGGAGTTATAAGGTGACTAAGGTTAGGAATAACCGTCCTATGATCCGCCAGAGCCGGAGGGATCTACCCAAGGATACCACCAATAGTTAGAATTAGAAGTCCTTAGGTATGATTATAAAAAAGAAGAAAATGAGAATCGGAGAAAGAAGGAGTTGAAGAATTAAAAAGAAAAGTAAAGAAAATGGTGAAAATAAATAGCCCTCCAGATTATTCAACTTAGGGCAGACACCGGGTTCAATTCATTTGTTACTGGTTGTCACTTGATGACACCGATATTGAAGATCAAAGTCGTCATGGACCCAATGGCGCATGCACTAAACCTTCTTAGCTACTCAAGTTTCTCTCAGCGAAGCTTGTTTCATTCTCGAGGAACCCTATGTAAACTATCGGCTTTCTCTTAGATATTCTTGGTATTGAAGCAAGGAGACCTCTCCTAGTCTCCGCTCGGGAAAACCAAAGCGCACTATTGAGTCTAGAGCCACGAGATTCATCAAAGATCTCTTAGGTACACTTGACATTTCATCACTTGTCGTTCAACATTAAGGACGCAAGTGATACATTATCGAGTCCTACGGATCTTAGCAACTGTCGAGAACATTTATGAGAGGTTCACATGTGATCCTCGGTGATTGAATGGAAACTCTGCCGAGGTCAACATCAAACGACCGACAAGCAGTCACTTAGGTAATTCCTTGTGGGTTACGCTTAGTGTATCTCAAACGGTCTGATCGTGGGGTGATGCTTGGTGTACCTCAAAGAACTCACCGAGGCTGAGGTGTACTTCGGTACATCGCGTTATCTCACTTGTGGGACTCAGTTCGAGAGCGACCTTAGTGAGAATTAGAGTCGTGTTTTCACACTATATCGTTAACAAACTCAAGTTCAAACTTGTAAGCTGGATTATTTCTAACCCATGTCTTATGTTTTCTTATGGATGCTCGCGGGAGGAAAAGATCGTGCAGATTCTTCACATGCTCATACCTACAACAACACTAATTGAAGTTCTCTCAAAAGGCAACACAAAGTCGAATGATTCTTCGTCAAAGTCAAAGAATCTACAAAGTTTGAAGACTAAGAGAACTACATCGATCTTGAAATCCAACGTTAAAGGCGTGTGAGCATGTTGGAGAAAGGCGTGGAGACTTTGGAGCAACGGCGGATCGATGCGATAACCACAACATACTATCACTACCACCACAAAGAACAAAGAAAATGAAGGCGTCAAAGCTGAAAAATTTCAAAGTAAAAAAGATCCCTACACTGGGGAGATTGTTGGAATCAAGACACTTCTTCTCACAAGAAAGAAGAATGTCAGAAGACGTCTAAGCTACTATTACGTCAGCACCTACAACGTTTTTTCACTCTAATCATTAATCACCAACACTTAGGGGGAGATTGTTGGAATCACTCATAAACTAGATTTCAAGTGTTAGTAATTAATATGTAATAGTTAGCTTAATTAGGCTTTTATGTTAGTAATTATGGCAAGGCTTATATAGAAAGCCAATAAGCCTTGGCCCAAGCCCAATAAGGAAAGGAAGGGAACTAGTGTGTTGCCCTAGCTCCTTCCCTATAAATAGTCTTGTAAACCTTCACTTGAAGGTTGGTTGTTCACTTTATAATATTTCCTACGCCTAAACATTTCTCATATTCATACGCGTGTGTTATTAAGTGTTCATCCGATCTATCTTTACCTCATTTCTTCATATTGATGCTTGTGTTACATAAATGGGAACCTAAAATAATTATGTTTTCATCTCCTAAGGGTCCAATAAGTTGGGTTAAAAAAATTTAATAAAAAGGAAAAATGAACAAAACTGGTTGAAATAGGCTGATTAGTAAAAACTTGCATCTGATTGTACATGCTTACTTTTTAGACGCATAGGCTGATTAGTAAACATATAACCACCAAGCTTATTATGATCGTAGGCTTATTAGTAAAGATATATAAGGCATTGTTAAGTGGCAGTCAACCCAAACGCTATCTTACACCTGTGTTTTTGACACTATTGAGAACGCAATGCCAAACACCCCTGTAAAGTGAGTATTAAAATTGTTTGAGTCATACCTCATAAATCATGTACAAAGATGAAGATTGCTATTGTGTTCATGGAAGTACTTTTGACTACTAAGTAGATTTATTAAAATTGTTTCGATCATACCTAATAAATCAGGTATGCCATTTTTTATATTCAATCATTGTTCTTGGTTTTTATATTAATGTTATCGATTTTTCATGTATTATGCTTATTAAGTTTTCCTGTTTTTGATAATTTGTGAAAATATGAGCTCTTGACAGTTTGTGTAGTTAATTTGATTATAATTTATGGTTTCATGTGTTCCTTAAATGGGTTTTCAGTGATTTATGAAAAAAAAAAAAAAAATGAATGATTAAATTGATTGAATATGATTTTGATTAAAATTTGAGATTTGGTGTCTCGAAATTGTAGAATTCAAAGGTTGAGATGGTCCATAGAAGCATTAAAGTAATGGATGAATGAATATACGAATATCGAGTTGTGCTTTTGTTTTGAGTCGTTTTACTTATTAATCAGTTGATTGGGATTTTAGTAGCATGCATTCTTTGGTGTTGCAATTTTTACGTCAACGACATGATGAATTTTAATCGGCATCTGTTTGATACGCTTTCAGGCTTGCTTTTAACCGCTTTAATATGTGAATACTCGCATTTGGCACACCTCGGACACACACTTAAGTCTGGTTTCCCGAGTGTAACTTAGTAGTAACTTTATTTAATCTATAGTTACTGATAGGTTGAACCATTTATAATACCTGCTATTGCAAGTTATCCTAACACTTGCTATTGCAATAACATCAATTTTACTTTTTCATGGTTGCAGTTGAACATGAGAAGAGGAGACACGCAGAGAACTACAAGCATCTTCAAGTGATAGAAAACAATTGACTCACTATAGCTCGGGAACTGGAAAAGTTGAGTGTTCACATAGCTACTGCTGAAAAAAGAACTCGCGAACCTGCAACAATAGCAAATCCAAATTCAGTTATGCATTTGGATGCATTTAAGATGAAATATCAAGTCACTTCTTTTATAGTGAAGGCAACTCTTTGTAATCTTAGGAATCACATGCTTGACAGCTTGTGACAGATATGGTAAAACTTTTTAGATAAATATGTTTTAATTCATATATATTGCAACTCTTGCAACTACAATTATGTTTTAAGTCAATTATGTACTAAACGAAGCTTAAAATACTTCTTTAGCCGAATGACCTGCAGCGAAGCGCGGGTTTAAATCCTCGTTATTAAAAAAAAGTTATGATTTTTCTTCTCAAAGCTCTCTTTTATTTGTTGTTACAGATTATCCATAAATAGATATAGATTATAGATAGATAGATTAAGAGGTGCTTTAATAAATTCTCGAAGACATTTTTCCCTTCGTGTGGGTATTTAAATTTGAACTATCAAATAATTATAACATGTATTTATGGTGTGATTGTGAGTTTGATATATGGTTATTGATGGTATAGATTTTAGGGCAGTTTAGGGTTAGGGTTAGGGTTGTGTAAGTCTATAGAAGTTTTGTGGATTGTTTTTTTTTTTCTTTTTTTTCTAAATAAATTGATTTTGCATGCTTGAGTGTATAATTTTATTTAGCCATCGGTATCAATCGAAAATCATTTTATAATCTTACTTTATTTAGGTAACTTCGTTTAAAAGAACAATCAAAAATATAAATACACTGCTGACTACTTTATAGATCACTCGAATATTATTCTAAAATGACAAATAATGATATCTCACTACAACAATCGGATGGACGGGCGAGGAGGGTTTCGCCGGGGACACAAAGTCCCCGGTAAACGTCGCTAAACGACAAAATGAATCGGCGTGGATACGTGGATTCACGACTTGTTATGAAATTTTCAACGCAGACTTTCCGCGGGGACAAGTCCCCGGAGAAAGGAACTTTGATTTTTATGAAACTTTGACCGGATAGTCAAAATTCAACGCAAAGTTTCTGCGGGGATCTGTCCCCTCAGAAAGTATTTTCAACTTTCACCAATAAGTGGCTAAAGTCAAAAGCGTGTTAATTGTTCGCGGGAAAATTCCCGCCAAACCTTTTGTTGGGGACATGTCCTCGGCGAAACCTTTATCCAGAGTAATTACACTTTATATACCATATATTATCCTCAAATTTCTTATCTTCACATATCCTCAAAACCACCATATCTTATCTTCACAAATTTCTACCATATCTGATCTTCACACAAATTTCAAAACTTGAGATGGAGCAATTTAATCATTTTATGTGTTCTTGTCGAGCAGGAAATATAAAATTAAGAACATCACATAAAATTATTCATACTGACGACAATATTATTCATGTCCTCCATCGAGGTGAACAATCATACATTTCTTATTTATGTAAATATACAAATAATTGGGTTATAATATCTTAAAATTTTCTTATTATGTAACAGCCCAGAAAAGATAATGGATGCGGATATTTTATGTGGAAGGATGCATTTGACGAATACTTAAGAATCACGTGTAACCGTGTATGTTATACGGAGTTGTTAAACTACTCATTAAGATAGTAAATTAACATTTGTCCAAAATGAGGTGTTTCGGTTCGTTCTCCCTTGCGACTATCTCATCGGTGATAAACTTAAAAGGATGAAAGTAAAAATAGGTGGTCCACGAATGTCCCTATCTTAACTTAATTGTCATCGTTGTTTCTAAGATTATCTATAACTATTCTTCATTTTTTCATCTCCTTATCTCTTATATAATAAAGAAAAATACATAATTAAAAAAATTAAACTTTCAATTGACCAATAGAAGAGCTTAGTTGCAAAATCAATCTCCTTTATTAGCCAATTAAAAAAATCAAATTGAATCAATCGATCAACATGCATCAAAATTTCTTGTAGTAACAAAAACGTCCAAAAAAAATTGATGTGTCAAAATTAGAAGAAAATATATTAAAAATGTGAAGCAATTAATAAAAATTTAGTTATTAAATTTTAAATAAACTATATTGATTTTAGTAAATTTATGAGTTTCTATGTTTTTAATAACCATTCGATAAATATCCCTAAAGTTTGTACTCCCTAAACTTTATATTTTATTAAAAAAAAACATATAACGTTGAATTAGCTTTAAAGCAAAAAAACCATAAAACCTACTACATACGTATATAATAAAATCATATGAAACACAATACACAAATAAAATGTAACAAACATTATGTTAAAGAGACCCATAATGGGCTCGGTTCATCAAAGCCGTTCATGGTGATAATGGGCACATTAACTTGATTCCTAAATCTTCTCGATCTTCAATATGGATTGATATTGTTTGTGAAATGTATCATCGAAAACAGAAATGGATTGATTTGTTATCTTATTGTACAAAAAAGGTGGGGAATGGTGTTGACACTTTATTTAGGGATGAAGTTTGGTTAGGAGATCTGACGTTGAAACTTATATATCCTAGAGTTTATGCTTTGGAAACAAATAAGTTGATATTTGTAGCAGAAAGACTGGACTGTCAATCTGTTATCTTTTCGTTGAGACGTGAGCCGAGGGGAGGTGCTGAGCGTCATCAAGAAATCGAGATGCCTTCTAGAATAGCAGATGTTGTTTTGTCTCAAATGCAAGATAGATGGTTATGGTCGTTAACAGGTAGTGGAGACTTCTCAGTTGCTTCGGTTCACAAATACATTGACGACCGAAGGTTACTTGAACTTCATAATCCAACTAAGTGGGTAAATGCAATGCCGATCAAAGTGAACGTTTTAGCTTGGAAAGTTAGTTTGGATAATTTACCTACAAGATTGAATTTGTCTATTAGAGGAATGGAAATTAATTCCATTTTATGTCCGATATGCGGTGTGCAAGTCGATTCCAAAGCCAAGAAAATTTTGAAAGGAATATTTGATGTTATATGGTGGCAAATTTGGAGATTTCGAAACAAGACTCTTTTCGGAAAAATATTTTCAAGAAGGCGATTTTATTTGATGACTTGGTTACTTTAACTTATCAATGGTGAAATGCTAAATGTAAAGCAAATATGAGTTGGATAGGATGTTTACAAAATTCTATATTAGTTGTTGTGTAGTTGGTTTTTTCTAACTTCTTGCTAGTTTTTATAAAAGTTGTCGTAAAAAAAAAGTTAAAGAGGCCCAATTATAAACATTAATATATATCATAATCATATATATCTACAATATGATAATATTAAGAGCCGATTGACGAATTGATTCTAATAAGATAATAATATATTATCATTATGTATTAAATCAATGCATAGAATTATATATATCAAAATAAAAGCACGAGTTATTGTGATATGTAAATGAATACACGAAATTATATGTATACAAACAACTTATGTTATTCCTTAAGATTAAGTAAGGATGTTTCAAAAATTAATTTTTTACTGCTCACGATCAATAATGACTCACGTTATTCTTCTTAATAAATTTAACTCAAACTTGACAAGTTAAATTAAATTAAATTAAATTGATTTATCTCAAACTTGACAAGTTACAATGTCCCTTCAAGTTTGTTTTGATTTTGCTTATTACATTCACATATCTTGGTGTTGTGTTCTGGAATTGTATCGATGTTTATAACTTGTAGTCAAATTATACAACATATTATACTATTTGTTTTAAGAAACAACTAGCAATAGTTTTTATGCAAATATACACGTCAAGTACTCATGCATTTAGAGTATTATATTGTTGAATTTCAAGACATATATTTGTAAGAATATGATATATATGCAATTCTATCAACTTTAAGATCAAGTCTATATTAAGTTAATTGCATTTTTGGTGGTTTGGTCAAATTGCATATTTGGTCTTTAAAACTTTGAAAGTGCAGCGATAGTCTCTATTTTGAAGTTTGTGTTGCATTTTTTGTCCTTATCAGTGTGAAATGACCAAATTACCCTTGTCTTTTTCTGAAGAAGACAAAGGATATTTTAGCCATTAACTTTATCTAGGGACCAAAAGTGCAATCCAAACTTTAAAATGAAGACTATTGTTGCACTTTTAAAGTTTTGAGGATCAAACTTGCAATTTGGCCAAACCAAAAAGACCAAAATTGCAATTAACTCCTATATTAATCTGCAACTTGCACGTTAGTCTATTTTAGGTAGGTGCTATACATGAGGAGGCTGTGGATCAAATTGAATAAGGCGGGGCTGGTGGGCTATTAGTTTGGACTGAAGGTCTTGCGCATGTTCAAGTATACTAATCTCATAAAAGAAAAACAAAAGTGGAGATCAAACGGATCAACAATATATTTTCAGTTTTCATCAAAATGAAAGTACCAACTTTGTCGAGAGTATATGATGTAAGATTTGTATTTTAGGACAAAACCACGTTCGTTCATATGGTATATTTTGTTTTGCTTAATGACAAGTTCTTTATTATATATATATATAGTAAGGATCCAATGAGAATATTAGTTAAAATAAGAAGAATAAGAAGTAATTTCAACCACTAGATCAAATATCAATGGCTAGAAATGAATTATGGCAAAATAGTAAATAACAAGCAAATTTTAACTCTTTAAGTTGGTGCACAAGGGTACAAACGTAAATTTTAATAATTTTTTCCCTGATACGTCGCAATTCAACAATCAAAACTATTTATTTATTATACATGAGCTTCTATGACAGACTATTTCATACTTAGTTAATCAGATTAGATGCATCTACTTAAAACATTATTATTAAAGAAGAAAAAAAGCCAAATTTGATTCTTTAATTAAATGCATCTTCTTGAAACTGACGATCACCAAACGCATCCATTGGATTGTAAATAGAATCGTGCATCTTGTTATATCGATGCATATCGATTCTGAAATATAAGCTATAGACTTGTTTATTGATGCATGAAAATACATTATAAGTTATAGACTTATTTAGTGAGACGCGTTGTTACAACGAGATACGAGATAAGATGCATCAGTTATTACCTTAGTATAATTGATGCATCTTATTTGCGTATCTTGTTATAACGACGAGTCTCACTAAATAGATGCATATAGACATGATATTTAACCAGTTTCAAAATACATTTGATGCATGAATGCCTTTCGAAACGGAAAATATAACTGATGCATGGAACTTATCACAATCAAGAATTGAAATCGTTTTTCGAACTTATCAATCAAGCATCTAAACTCGATCCTCTATTGTGCATCTAAGCGTGTTTCTAGATTTTGACTGCATCTAAACTTGTTTATCACGAATTTATGGATGAAAAGCATTTTTGTCCAATTTAAATAAAGCACGCATCTAAATTTGAAGACATGCATCCTTTAACGGTGATACAAATGATAAATTGTAAATTGGTTATGGATGTTTCTCGTGCATCAATTATCAATACACGTTCGTATTACGTACCAAAACATCGAATTACAGTCAAAGCAGTTACCCTCTTAACTTAATAGATGCATATAATCGCTTTTGGTACATAATTGCATGATGCAACAAGGAATATAATATCGATGCATCTAATCATACTGAATGAACACGATGTATAAGGATAAAGATTGAATGAAGTTGATCAATCATCGCATGAACCTATAAATGCATGTAGCCTAATTGAACATAATCGATGCATCCGGTTATATGGATGCATCTAGTCATATCGAACCAATTCGATTAGTCATCGGATAACTCGAATACTCGGATGAACTTGATCAATCTTTGGAGGAACATATATTGATGCATCTAGTTATATCGATGCATATACCGTGTTTAGATAATGATATTAATATTGGACGATAATTCATATCAACCATTACATGTAGTTACGACTTGACGTTGTTGCATCTAAACTTAGTCATCAGTTTTGAGCAAATATGGATTTTACGTACGTTCCTTGATTCCTGATGATCATGCATCTAAACTAGTTAATAGTCACATTTTATATTGATTTAAAGTAAACCATGCATGCATGTCACGAACTTACAATGTATCATCATGAGATGTTGCATCTGCATTTAAATCCAATTCATATAAAATTTATGACCAAATGTCTAAATTAATACTGTTAAGTGATAAGCATATATATATGTGCATTAATTAATTTTCTAAACATGCACTTTTTATAAAGGAAAAATAACGATGCAGAACAATTATTGAATAATGATCGAAAGCTTATTTTATTTATTTATTTGATATAGTCTGAAATTTAATAAGAAAAATATAAGTTCACCACCTTTTTAGGATTTTTAAACCGTCTATTAGTTTATAACTAGACAAAAATACCCTTAATTCATATTGTGAAATGATTGGCTCACATTTCTTCTTATCCTTCTTATTATAAGTTAACTTCTTATTTGATCATAACTCTATATCTATACATTATATATAAGAGGAGGCATGCCACATAAAATGCCACTTGGCATCCGATAATGCCATGTCATATTTCCATGTCATCATTGTATTTATGTGGCATTTTTTTTATTTTTTTAAATGACATGTGGCGTTTTAATTAATATATGTACAATTTTTTTTTTAATAAATTTTAAAATTCGTTTTTGTTTTTGTAATTTTAAAATTCTTTATTAAAATAAATTATGATATAAATATACCATATATATTATTCGGTTTTTAGAATTTAATGTGGCATTTTTTTTAATAAAATTCGGTTTTTAAAAATCGAAACTTAAAAGAGCAGGTAGCAGGATTCGAACATGGGATGTCTCCAACAATAAACAAACATCTCAACCATTGGAGCAATCCAACTGTTTGTTATTTAATTTCCAAGTTAAAATTGATAAAGGCAATAATTTGAGGCACAAAAATTTAGTAATAATCCAAAATATATTATTCAATTTTGTATATCAAAACGAAAATATATTATCCATTTTTATATATCAAAACCCTAAATCAAATCTCTGTGAACTTTAAAATCACAAAAACCCTAATTTTGTGTATTTGCGGATTATTCACAAACCAATTTAAGGCACTCTATTGTATTTTTTTATATGCAGATTCGTATTTTTAGTTTTATATTCACATAATCATAAAAACATAATACATGTGTAATTTAATGTTATTTTGTGTATTTGCGTTATTTTTTGTATTTGCAGATTTGAAGATGAAGTGTACATGCAATTGTGTTATTTTGATCCAATGTAAGATGACTTCACTGTGATTCATGTTTAATTACACTTACCTAATACTTTTACTCAAAACCCTAATATCGTCTTTACCCCTACACACTATCATATGGATGGATCCTATTTGTACATGTATGTATTGTTATGCCTTAACAATGTTTCTATAAAAACAATTTGAGTGCATTATCCTGTAAAATTTTTATCGTTATCAATACCATGATAGGGCATGAAGCTGTCCTCAAACGAATAAATCTCCCTTATTATGTTACAGTGATAGTTAAAGCTAGCAGTGGCCCAAGGTATGTAGTTGGGTGCCGCAGTAAAGTGGACAAGGAAAAGCTAACAGCTGGGACTAGAGTGGTTCTTGATATGACAACTCTCACTATTATGCGAGCACTCCACGTGAAGTTAGTAATTTGCTTTCAATAGTATACAACTAATTTTCTCGATTAAAATTGCTCGTGCACTTGTTTTAACTTGCTCATTCTTATCAATTTTTGAGTTGATCCGATTGTCTACAACATGCTTCACGAAGACCACAGGGCGTTAACTATTCGGCGGTTGGAGGCTAGGAGATCGATTCGTTAGCTTAGGAATCTATAGAATTGCCTCGATGAACCCCGAGCTCTTCATAAGAGTGGGCATTAAACCTCCCAAGGTACACTTTACGATAATTAGTTTAAACTCTCCATTGCGTTCTCGTGTATATCGATTCTATTTAAGCTATAAGTATATGTGATCGCTTGTGGATATGGCATTTTTTATTTATTATTATTATTTTTTAATTATTATTTTATTTTTTATCGGGTGTTCTTCTATATGGACCTCCGGCATCGGCAAGACTTTACTTGCTAGAGCAATTGCTAGCAACATTGATGCTAATTTCACAAGGTACTTCGTTTTATTATTTTTTGTTATGTTTCCACAATATGGTTTTGACCTGTGTTGTTAACATATGGGACATTCGTTGTAGGTTGTATCAAGTGCCATTATTGACAAGTACATTGGAGAGAGTGCAAGATTGATCAGGGAAATGTTTAGTTATGCATGTGATCACCAAGTAATACTTCTACCATTACATCTTTCTACTACTTGGTATTGAGTCCTTTGTTGTGTCTGGTACTGAGTGGTACTTCGTTAAATAACTTGGTATTGACTGAAGATTTATCTTCTATTCCATATTTAGCAAGTGTTCTTATCTTTTTTATCCAGCCCTGCATTATATTTATGGACGAAATTGATGCCATTGGTGGACGCCATGTAAAATACCATGCAGAGTCACCTGCAATACGACCTAAACATCTATTACCTTTTAACAACTTTCTTTGGAGCTTTTAGTTCAAATGTAACTATATAGCGACTATACAAAAGGTAACCTAACTCAGCCAATCTAAGCAAGGGATGAAAATTGAATACATGTCATATGAACAAAGTTTGTTAGATACAGTTAAAAATATCAAAGTGGCGCAATTCAAGTGGCAGTGAGTCCTACACGGGCATATTGTCGAGGGTATGTTCCTGTAGCTTATGCAGTGCTGGTAAAATAGAAAATTGGAGTACAATCTTGCAGGCAGAGTCGTGTGTTATTTTATGTAAATTTAGGCTTCTATCAGTTATTAGGACCTAAACTGCATGTTGTACAGAGAATGAAACTTAGCTTGGATATAGACAAATGCTGTTAGGACCAAAACCCTCGGTTTGATGGTGATTTTTGGAAAAAGTGGCATGAATTTGAAGTAAACCATGGCAATGAGGATACTTTCCGTGACATGCTTCGGATCAAGAGGAGTGTTTTTGCAAGACATAGCCAGGTATGCTTACTTTTTCGGTTTTCTTGTCTAACAGTCAAAATGGAATTGTGTTCAAACCGCGCTAATTAAACCATTTTTTCTATGCTTCTTTGTTTCTTTTGTTTTCTATGAATAATAAATGTGTTAGTTAGTATTACAAACAAAATTAGGAGGTTGTATGCATTAAACATAGTTTTGGGGACACGTCTAAATAAGCATTATCGAACCCAAATCGTGAATAAAACAAATGTTGAGGGGTTATATGCATTAATAATAGATTTTGGGGGACACATTTGAGATAAAACATGACCAGGGCTGTAAAAGAGCCGAGCTCAAGATCAGCTTGTGTGTAAAACTTGAGCTCAGATCGTGACTGATTCTATACGATTGAGCTCGTTTGTCAGATGAGCCTAAAGATGCCAAGGATCGTCTTGATTTTTGTCTGCATGTTTATGCACAAGAGTAAATATTCAGCTTGCATCCAAAAAATTTGCACGCTTTTCTCCTGTTTGCTCTTTTTGCAGACAAGAGTTGCATAATCCTATAATTAAAAGAAAAACATTATCTCTTATAATATAATTGCTGTTTTAAAAGTAACATGGCAGAGGGAGAAGACAAAGGAGAGCTGGATCTTCTATCTCCCCAAGTTGTAGCAAAATACAAATTGGTCACGAGATTGTCAATGATAATATATCATTACCTTTTGATTCACTTATTTTTAATTTCTAAACTTTGGGTTAATCACTAATAACAAATTATGCAGAGGCTTTGGAATTTGTATTGTCGAATGCAAGCCCATTGTCAAGATTGTCGACATCTGTGAGAAAGGAGATTCATATATCGGAGAGTTAGTAAACTTCTTACCTTCCTCTTTTCGTTTCAAATTGTGCGCCGTTTTGTTATAACGGTCATCTATTGTATAAATAACGGGTAAACTAGGATTATTATGACCAATAATAGTGAGTTGAAGAACAGCGGTGTTGCGTTTCCAACATGTTTATCTATCAATAACATGGTCTGTCACTTCTCACCTCTTGCCGACGACAATACTACGTTAGAAGAAGGTTACATAGTAAAAATGTAAGAGCGTAAAAAAAATGCATTGACTTTATCCTTGGTTTTTAATGAACATGAAGTATGAGGAATTTTTTCAGTGATATGGGGTGTCATATAGATGGTTTCATAGTTGTGGTGGCTCACACGTATGTTTCAACAAGGCGGCCCATTGACAGGAAGAGTTGTCGATGTTATTGTTGCTGCAAATACAGCTGCCGAGGTTGCACTAAGGCTTGTGAGACCTGGAAATATTGTATAATACTCTAATGTATTTTTCACCAAATTACTACAATTGACGGAATATTTTTTAAATTTTTTTATCTGTCTGCAGAACTATGATGTGACAGAAGCCATACAGAAGGTTGCTACTGCATATGACTGCAGAATGGTTGTTGTTAGTCATCAATTGAAGCAATTTGTGATTGATGGGGAAACAGTTTTTTTGAGTTTCTCAAATCCCAAGAACAGAGTTAATGATTATGAATTTAAGGAGAACGAAGTTTATGCTATTGATATAGTTACAAGCACGGGAGATGGAAAAGTATGTCTATATAAGGATTTCAATAAATCGTGTTGCTATTGATGCTTTTGCTTAATTATTACTGTAATATAATGATATGATGTTTTTCCAGCCAAAGTTGTTGGATGTGAAAGACACTGCCATTTATAGAAGAGCTTCTGCTCACCACAACAATCGATTGACACTAAATAGGTCCCGTTCAGTATTTAGCGCAATTTCTCAAAAGTTATTGACTAAATTTTTTGTATTGGCTTTATGGTCTCAACGACCTTTTATGTTTTTTTTTGCAGTTTTGTAATTGGACCTCAAAGTTTCCGTGTTGTTGTGCACCACAGTGGAAGACCGGTCACATATGGTTCACGTTCGATACCGAGGTGTTGTGTACTGCAGAGAAATACTTGTCATAGAAGGTTCACATTCAATATCGGGGTGGAGATGCATGTGATTTAGGATTTTGGCCCTCACAATTTCACCTATGCTAAGACATGACCAATTATTAAGAACTAGAACTAACGTAATTGGAATGAGGATCCAAGCATGGAATTCAATAGGTTTTGGAAATAGATCAAAAGGTTCCATGGTAGATACAATTGCAAGAAAGTACCAGGTAGACATTATTTTAGCAAAACAAACTCAAGTAAGATGGTTTAGGAAACCTGTTCTAAATCGAATCTGGCTTTCCAGAAGTTGTGGAGGGAGTCCTGACCCTGTGACAAGGTATATTGGCAGAATTGGTTACAACTTGATTATGCATGCAGAAAAGGTGCCCTTAATTTCAAAGCACAACATAGCGTGTGCTTTTTTTTGTTGGTGGTGATATATAGGGTCATCACAGTCCTGAAATTGAAGTCTATGCATATGCAGTGGCCCAGGTTAAGAAAGCAATAGAGGTAGGTACTTATTTCATTGAATAAATCATATACATTTTCATATGTCGATACGAGCTTAAGCATACCTATATGTACCCTTGTTGTCTAAATATGGCATCTTGCTGGACACATCGTTTAAGAAAATTATATGACTATTTGTTTGGTTTATGTCTCAAGTTTTGATTTTCCATAGGTTTATGATGAGAGTTGAAGTGAAAAAAATGTTATTTGGTGCTAAAAAAAAGTAGCACTCTTTGGCTTTTTAAGAAGTTAAAGGTCAAAAGATTTGGCCTTCATTCGCTTTAAGAATGGAAAGAAACGTCCAACCACTATTATCGGAATTACAAAAATCGTGGTAATGTTTTTTTCTTATTTATCCTGTCTTGATTATGTGCGGTCAATCACACTTAGTAAAATGGTGATTATCACAGATTTTATTGTAGCAAGAGACCAATTTGGGTGTATTTGACAATGTGCTTTGAGGAATCCATGATTCTTTCTATTTAAGTTACATATGAGGTACCTATTTATTAGAACCTTACATTAAGTTGCATACTAATACTGAACCAGTAGATCCATGGCATTGATAAATTGTTATAAATGCAAACGAAAACCCTTTAATGATGCGTTTGTTTACACTTGCAGAGATTTCTTGCTACAATGCTAGCTATACAAGGTGCGCTTATAGTGGCATCGAGCGTACGGATTATCTTAAGGTATAGTCAGTTGTGAGCTATTTATTCAAGGTAAATAATAGTTTCACATAGCAACAATGTTTCAGTTGTGCCTATGTTTCTGTAATCAAACTCTTATAAAATTTATATGTTGATTTCAGATTCCTTAGCCCACACTTATAACTTTATTTTGTTGATTTAATATTCTTTAGTCCACTCTTATAACTTATATTTTGTTGATTTGATTCTTTAGCCTGTTGGAATGGTTCGATTATTGCATTAAATCGGTTATGATCTATTTGTGAGAGGATTGAATGTGGTATAAATACTTTAATAGACTTAGTTTGACTTAAAGGTCAAAATGAATTGTTTTAAAATTCTTAAAATGAATAAAACCATTAATTTCTTATTGAATATATTGATAAACCTTTTGGAGTGTTAACCATATCGACTATTTACGAAAACAAACTAAGCACCTTTTTGTTACGAAAGGCGGTGGGGAAACTACTCCATATTCCAGTCAAAATTGTATAAGTTAGAAATATAGGCTTTTTATTAAAAAAATTTCCACCACAACAAGCTTTTTGGATGTTTACAAATATGCTTTATTACCTTTTTTGTGAGAGGTTGGACCTTAGGATGGACATGGGCTAAAAAAGAGGTAATATGGAGCATGATGGGCGGTCAAGCAACAAAATAAGGAGATTATTCAAGATACAAACTACGCCTCTACATTGCTGCAAGAAAACACATTCAATCAGCGATTTTTATTACCCGGAACTCCTTACAATCAGCATATAGCAAACTGCTGTAAGGGTGGGGTAATAAAGTCGTGGGCCCAAGAACCCAACTATTATGCTAACTCATTTCAGCTTAGTATTGGTGCAACCGGAACAACTAAAAAGCAGTTAAACCGCCCAAGAACTTAACGTTGCTTGCACCTGGTCCAGGTATACTTGTGGACCGGTTGAGTTAGTAAACCATCAAAATTCGTAACATCTGATGGAAGAAGAGTGGCTCAACTTGAGTGAGTAATCTTTTATCAAACATGTAGTTGTGAGATCACAGTTCATTCCTTCCTGTGGTGATTGGCAGATCCTTAGGAATTATCATTCCTATGTTCTACAATAGTCTACAAACTACAACAGTTTACAACGGTACGATAACACATAAACTCAAGATTATTCCTGAAAATGTAATGCAACGACTAAATTAAACCAATATATACCTGAATGTTGTTCCCTTTATTCCTTTTTATGGTATAATCGAATCATGAAAACTGGGTACTATATATATGATATAACAAGGTGTATATAATTGCAACAACTGCTGCTTTCGATTATATTGAGCAGGCTCTATCAAAGGTTGATGATGGACCTTTCTTTCTAGGTAAGTAAACGAATGACCAAGTTGCATTTATTTGCTATTATTTTTAACTTATGTTGGTTCATAGAACTCTCTGTTTGAAATCTCTTATAGGAAATTTATACGCTATATGTGTGGTTATTTGAGTACAGGTAGATATAGCTTATGCTCCATTTATCGAAATATTTCAGCCATACTTGCTACATGTGAAGAAAATGATATTAAAGTGGCAGGACAAAACTTACAGGTTATTTATGCTCTCTATAAGTTTGCCACACATTATACAAAGTTATAAGCACATATAACAGGTTAATAAATAGTCAAAAGCTGGGGCAAGCAATGGACTTCCTTTTGTTATGCAGATTACTCGTATCACATACCTAAATCATAAATTATAAGTGAAGATATGAGGTTCCATTTTGGAATACAAATACATTTAAGTTTAGATGAGTTACATCTAAAAGCACCAACAATGTTGCTTCAGATTTTAGAAGATAATAATGTGCATGCAAGAAAAATTCCTCACTTGTGAGAAGATGGTAGCCAATGGTCATATGCGGATCTTGGATTTTCCGAGAATTTAGATATTGTTACAACAAAAATGATGTTACGTCTGACTCAAGAGATAGAAAAGATGTTGGCGGGCCAAGATATAAAAGTGGAGAAGACTAAGGATCAAAGAAATACCCTTGAGTCATTTGTCTACGATACTCATAGCAAGGTATGTGTTTATGCCATTTTATCGGCGTTGTATTTGTGTGAGAAATGATTATGATCTTAGATTGAATACAAATTAAATTGATAAAGAGATTTATATAATTTAGCTTTGGCGCCCACCGGAGCTTTGCCACGGATACGAGAGAAGGATGGAGTCGCTAAAAGTGCGCAAGAAACCAAGATTGGCTCAATGAAGGCGGTGAAGATGAATCGGATGAACAAAACTATTCGGAAAATTTGAAGAACTAAAGCAGTGCTAGAATTTGCTACTACTTTTTAGTCTTGATTACATTGTGTAACAACATGAGACATCTAATCATGATCTTTTATGCGATTATTGGATCCAGTTGAAAAGAGATACAAGGATGAAAATGCAAGATCAAAAGCAACAAAAGCTTTTCTCAATTGTATTGGTGAATATCGTTCAACCACAGACCTATTTTCCCCTAGGCTGAAACACGAGGTATAATCTTTAGCCCTTTTTTTTACTTTACTTATCGCATGAAATGATTACTCCACACTTAATATACAGTAACAAAACTAAATTGTATGTCACTCTATGAAGTTGAAAACTGGTCGGATAACTTTTACTATTGCATTCTTTTTAAAAGAATTTGCATACAAAAGTTGCAACCACGTATGTATCTCTATCCTCTTTGGTTCCAACTAACTGTTGTGACAAATGATCAGGGTACCTTCATGTCAAATATTCTACACTCTTTTTGGAAGGTTAATAATCAATGCCTTGAAACTAAGCGCAAAGCAAGTGGGATTGTGTATTCATATTTAAGGGTACATAAAAGATTTTGCCTTGATTATATAACTTGAGTATCTGGCTTATCATTTCGTTTTTGTTACATTTGGACTTGTGAATAGGACTTGGTTCATTCAACCTGAAGGTAAGGTAATTGACTCACTGAACCAAATATTCATAACATCTCAGGTTGGTGATTTATTGAAGCTAATAGTATGTTGATCTTCTTGTATTCCCGAGTTCGCTGGCTATTCACGCACTTTCATCAACAACAGATAATAGTTGTTGTACGTATTCACGTAAGTTATTTATTCTTATAATGCTTTTTAGTTTTTTCAGTTTTCCTGTATTTGTTGATGCTAGCAATTTTATGTTATGTTATAGTCCTTGAATCTCCGTACCTAAAAATATCTCTATTGCTGAATCGACCTATATTCAATAAGTCCTCAGTTTTATCTTCTGCATCTAAGCTATTCTTTGTTGTATTGATTGATGCATGAACCTTTTCTATTGATTATTTAGAGGCAGAATTGTGAACAATTTTCTAAGTTTGAAGCATCAATCAACTCTTTAGATAATCTTCTGATATCTTCAGATAGTATTACCCTGTTGAGCAAGTTCACCTAACAAACTCTGTTGTCGGGTTGCCAAAGTTTCTTCCGTTGATGGAAGAAAAATATATGCCCTTTCAAAGAATGATCTTGCTTCACTTTTACTTGGTATAAGGTAGAATCGGTTTGACTTATATCCATCGGTTCGAGTTATGTTCAGATCATATGGGTACATTATAAAAATAACTTGAAAGGAATAATATGATCATCTGGGTTGAAACTTAGAAGTCTAATATGTATTTGTTATACATACAAATCGTTTTACATAGAAAGTTAAATTGTGATAAATACTGCATATCACATAATTGTATTCAACTCATAATTACAAAATAGATATGAAAATAACGCGTTTTGGGTCAAACATGTTGTGCAAAATAACCCTCTTTTATACCCGAACCAGTTAATAAATCGTAACAAACCCCTTCTAAAACTTGTACTCCAAACATAATTAATCTTGATATCAATATTTTATAGGGGTTGTACGTCTGACTTGGACCAACACTTTCTATAGCACAAGTAAACAAGAAACATAACAAGTCTATTATTGCCTGGCGGTAAACTCTCCACAATACAACAATATAACTTATGGCGTCATCGACCATAACTAAGGTTCCAAAAGTACATATGCAGTAATGTTATACATCATAGGACCAAACTTAAAATCACAAGTCACTCAAACGGATTGGTCTTGATCTTTCGCTTGAACTTTTTTGTCATGATCCATGTCTACATTGCCACCATCGACTGTGGAAAAAGAAATACATAGCAAGTATTGTTTACAACAAAATTTCAACATTTTTATACGAAAAAGTTGGTTTGTTCCATAAAAAAGGATGAGAAATACCTTCTCCTTCACCTGCAGGGGCATAAGTTGAGCGCCTTGATAGCGATTGCTGTTGTGTTGGCTGAAAAAGAACAAGCAAGAATGAACAAATGATGACAAAGATTATTTAATCACGAGCAATAGCTCATATAAATAGTCTTATTCCTAATACAATATGCTGCAAGAAAAAAGTTGATGCAAATATGAAAATACCGAGAACACATGAATATTTCTAACTGTTTTTGGCTATTAGAGTGGTTCTTTTAGGCAGTTAGCGTAGGTGTGTGACAGTAATTATTATTGATTGTTTATGAAAGAAGTCTGATAGTAGTTGACCAGACAAGTCGTCAAGTTTGGTGTATACAATTTGGACAAGTGCTTTCAAAACTCGTGAGTCGTGACAAATGACTAAGTGCGAACCTCTACTTGCATCAAGTAATTTAAACACACTTGTAGATTATTTATTCTGTTAGCAAATTATATTCAAACTGAGTCGTGACAAATGACTAAGTGTGAACCTCTATTTGTGTGCGAAATTTCCTAAAAGGAGTCCTTGAATTTCGTCAAAAGATTTCAAAGATCATTTTCTTAACTCCTAAGTACAACAAAGAATGACCATTTAATATTACTGGTAGATCTTGACAATCTTTTGATCAATGGGTTTAAGCTTTTTGATAATTTATCACTTTATGACTGTTTAGACAAAGATACTTGCAATTTGGGGCGGAGTGCCTCTAATGGTCCTTTGGCCTTCTGTGATCCTTGCTGTTTCATAAAGGATGATCATGTTAGCATCCATAATCACTATACACATGATCTTAATCTCTTGAAACAAGCAAAAAAGATAGAGAGAAAATTTTGGATTTATTACCTTTCCAAGTGCCCAATCACTAAAGTAAAAAAAAAGCCCGGTCATGGTCCTTTGTGAGAGACAATTGGCCAACTGAGAGAGAAGGTACATAGCGCACTTAGGGATACATATTGTCTAATGGATCATTTTGTAGTGAGTCAAACTGGGGGTTAAAAGGGATGCAGGACGATGTGTTGCTATTATATGCAGTGTTGACAAGCGAGCAAGTTTGTTTTAGAGGTTTTGGGCTGGACTTGGGATACCGTGCTGAGGTATGAGGGTAGTGATGGGTATGCAATGGAATCAAAGGTCGAGTGATTGTGTGGGGCTCGTGATGATGCTAGAGAGAGGATGGTGGCCTACGATGAGTGCAATGTGTGGAGACATAAAAAATGCAGTGGCATAAAGGATGATGAACTCGCGCCTGAATACTTTGTCTGCAGTGATTGCGATTCTAAGAGCAAGAGTGAACTCTTAAGCCAATAATTTTGGTTTGGAGGTAAGAAGGCACATTGAATTAATAAACTAATTCATTATTCTGGTAAGGCCGACTCCAATTTACAATTTGTCTTAGTCTATAGCTTATATTATATGTTTTCACGGGGTCATTTAATGAATCTTATGATGTGCTTAATGCAGAGTCGCTACAATGGTTCAAAAAGGGGCCCCGGTCATGTGCCACAAAACATTCACGGTTGTATCTTTGACAGCTCAACCATCAGTTACTTCACAGGTAAGTCAACGTTATTGAAAATGTATAATGCCATTTGAGGATCGATGGCTCAGTCATGTGCCATGATGCATGTAATAATCAATAAGGACCACTTAAAAAAACATCATCAGGACACACTTAATATGACCTTCTAAAAGCATGGGCTATAAGTTCAACAACATATATATCAAACAAGTGCACCAAAAAACATTTAATTTGTATACTTTGCTCTTGAGTACCACTTTGTAACATGACATTAACCGTTTCATTTAACTTTTAATTACTTTTTAATATATATTTGTTCTACTAAATCCTAAAAATAAAAATCACAAGTCATACCGTCCATCGGACGGTTTTGACACTAGTATATATATATATATATATATATATATATATATATATATATATATATATATATATATATATATATATATATATATATATATATATATATATATATATTGTGTAACTTTATTTTCGAAATTACATTAAGTGTGAAGCTGCGAGAACTCGTTATACACTTTGTTAGATAAGGTAGATTGGTGTAACTAGTCTAAGGGTAATTTAGTAATTTGTCCACCCCTAAAAAATGGAGGAACCGGTTTATCTCATCAGACACTCCTATCTCCTCTCAAAACTTAAAAACCAACTCCCCAAAACCTATATCTGCCTCCCACTGCCTCCAAAATAAGATCTGGTTCTTAACCAAATAATCATCATCTTTATAAACATAAAACATCGCAATAATTACGGTCATTTTCATGGCCGATTAGTTCGATTTTGATAAGGTAATGAAATCGTTATTACTTTGTATTTTTTTAAAGTCCGATTTGTCTTTGATTCATAGTTGTCATATCTTTACTACATAAAATAGAAAAATGGTGAAACTGAAAATTGAAAGTTGAAAGTTGAAAGTAAAGATTAAATGTTGAAACCAATTATCTTTAATGCATATTCAATGTAATATAATTACTATTAACTTATCAATTCTTTAACTATATGTATATAATTACCATTAAAAATGCAAACTAATATTAAATGAAAACAGATTCGGTATATTCAATATTGGAAAGTTAATACAACCTTTTTTTTATTATTATACATACAAACATGTATCCATATTTTCGAAACTTAAAAAGTGAGTAATGTTAAATTTCTAAAATTCCTTCCAAACTAAAATTTCTACATAAAAATTCAAAGAATTTGTCTTTAATGTAATAGCTACAATAACAATTCACACATAAAATTTCAAAAAAAATGTATGACAAATTTTGACAACTTTTACTAATGTAATTTTCCCAAAGAAAAAAAAATAAATAAAAATAAATAAATAAAAAAACTTTAATTTATTTAATCTTAACACTAATAATTTCTAAAAGTTTATCAACATATTCTATTTTATAAGGCACCATATTACAACTTATTTTTTATTGTTATGTTAGTTCATAATGTGTGTATCATATGCGATCTCAGTTATTAAATATTGAAATGTGTGCAAGGACCATATAGTTTTTAAAAATATTATTTTGACATTTATATATAGTTGAAATTGCAGGGATATTGTTGTGAATAACTTGAATGTTTACAATCACAAAATATTGTATCAATTTATTATTTAGTCATGAGGTTCATTTTTTTTTTCTTGTTCTTGCGCATTAAATGCGTAAAATACAAATCAGTTTCCAAATATTGCTATAATGATGGTGATTGGTTGGTGCCTTAATCGTTGATTGTTTCGGCGCATTAATATCAAAGATATTATACAAAGTTTCCAAAAATATTTTGGTCAAAATACATTATACAACCGGTGTATATATTTTTGTTAAGTTTCTTAGGTTTAAAGTTTTTTTAGTTGGGTCAAATCTCATGCCTTGATGGATCATAGCTACAAAGTGAATCCAATTAAAGAGTTCGGTCAAAGAGGATTCAATACCACAAATGCCGTGTACTAAGAAATTTTACACGGCGAGTAACGTGCATTGTTAGTTATCTCATAATTGATGTAAATTTTATTTTCATTTTCAATAAATATTTTTATATGTTCTTTGATACATGTTAAGAATTTTTGCTTCAGTTGAATTATCGCATGTTACGAAACACTTACCACAATATTGCATATCGTTAATTATCTATTGCTAGGAACCGCTGCCGCTAAACGCGGGTACTCGTCTAGTTGATTGAATTTCTAATCGGACTTCAAAACACTAATTCAAATATCTCTTTGATTCGTGTTACTGTCATATACAAAATTATACAATAAATATATATTAGAGATTTCTATTCATAAGAGCACTCACAATCGTAACACCATAACACCAATAACACCGCCCACGCCGTATACATCGCCTTTAACATTTAACATTAACATCTCCAAAAAACACCCACAACAATAACATCCCAATAACATCAATAACACCAATAACATTTCATATTTTCAATTTCAACCCCTAAACTAAAACAAACACTTCATTTTTTAAAACACATATCACATTTAACATTAAAACACCAAGTACATTAAACGTTAAACACGGATTACATTAAAAATTAAAGATACAACTACTAAAACTTAAAAAAAGGTTAAATAAAACTACTAAAAACTTAAAAAAACGAGTCATCCGAGTCCCAACCATCATCACTTGTTGGCGGAGAATAAAACTCCCCGTTCATGTATCGACGCTCCATTATGTCGAAGAAGTTGTCTTGGAGGTACTGAGCCTCCCGTGCTTCTTGCTCACGACGGCGACCTCTTCACGTGCTGCTTCTTCCATAATCTCCTCACGGTTTCTTCATGTCGTTCCAGTTGCGGAGGAAGCCTCACTAACCCATTGGGGTGGTTTGAAAATCCACTCAGACCTATTCACGGTGAACTTGGAACAATTGGGAGGTGCGGGATGTTTTCAAAACCCACCGGAAAGACATTTTACGGTGGTGTAGATTAAACACCGAGTTACGGTAGTGTTAGAAAGTGGTTTCCCGCAAGTGATTTGGATTTGAAAAGGCGGTTTCCGCAACTTTTCTGGGCCGGGAATTCTTGAAAAATCTTTGCGAGACATGTTTTGTGTGTGAGTTGTGTGTGTAACTTGTGTGTGTTGTGTGTTCCGGGCGAGTTGATTTTGAAACCGAATATATCCCGCTCATATTTAATTTTAAATTTCAAATTTGAATTTGAATTTATACCGCTTAAACCGACCAATTATAATTTAAATTTGAATTTGAATAGGTGGAGGGGGTGTAAGTGAAAATTTAGTTGAAATGGTTTAGGGGGGTGAAATGAATTTTTTTTTAACGTGCGTTACAAACACAACGCCCCCCTATAACGCGCAAATAACGCCCCACTTCCAACGGTATAACGCGCGTTAACGACGTTATTTGCCTAATAACGGCGTTATACCGTTATTATTGAAAGTGCTCTAATGCCGTAAAGTCTATACCCAAAGGCCAAGTAAGTCTATGTATTCGAGAATTAGCCACTGATCTTTCTGCATCCTTTGAATGGATGAAGGGTAATAGTTTAGGAAAGTTTAAAAGCAGAGGTTTTTGGTAGCGGTTTATCTGGTAGCGGTTTAACAAAAAGTGCTCAGAAAAATCTGAAAAAATAAAAAAATAAAAGGAGATAATAATAGTAAGTGTAGAAAACTAGAAGGGGGGTTGAATAGTTTACCAATTAAAAACTTTGTTTTGAAACTTATTGAAAGATCAGTTGATATTGATCTTAGATATGTTAATGAAATATGTAAGCAATATGTAAAGAGTAAATAAGGAAAGAAATGATCAAACCACAACAAGTTGTTTATAGTGGTTCGGTCTACAAGGACTCTTTCTCCTTGCTCTACTCCACTCCCCGAGTCTCACACTCGAGAGTTTAACTTCACTAGTCAACAAGCTCCTTTCACCCGTGGAGAAACCTTTACACTTCGCTTACACTATTTCCGACACTAAGCTAAATGTCGAGTTCTTTCCAAGGGTACAACCACTCCCACACACAATGTATTTTGAGGACTAAAATACTAACCACTCACACTCACAAGATTATGATAGTTTAGTACAACAATGAAGTATGAATCAACACAAGATCATACAACACTAAACAAACAAGACTTCCAACTTCTCGTTGAAGCTTGAATGTGACTTGATCTTCTTTGCTACAAAAGAGATCACTAATATGATATGAAACTGAGTTAGAAAGGTTAGAGAGAAGATATGTATGAGAGTATGATAGAAAGGGATGAAAAACTACTTGGTTTGGCTTTGCTATTTATAGCCAAAACCATCAGCAGGCACCACGGACCGCGGACCCCTTAAAAGGGTTCCGCCTGTTATAGATTTTGGTGCCATGAGGTCCGACGAAGAAGATATCAAGATCTTGCCAAAGTCAACCATATCTATGCAAGATTGTGTAAGATATGAAGAGTCCAAATCTACACAAAATATCTAATGAAATCTTCCAATGATTTCCATGATGCATCACATGATGTCATGTGTTGTTTTTCTATTTTAGAAATATGCAAATACATAAGTAATGTTTAGTTTTAAGAAACTAAATCATTCTAAAACTACTATCATACATTATGGTTAGAGTCATATTAAGATATGATTAATCACAATGTAAATGCTTGAGTGATGAAGATATTGTTTGAAAAGCTTGTTTTAATATCTATTAAACTTGACAAGCTTTAAGCTTAATAAAATTAAATTTACTTTTGTCGTTAACAAAACTTAGGTAAAGATCAAAAATATAAATAACGTTTAATGACGATATTTGTATTAACAATCTCCCCCTTTTTGTTGAGGACAAAATATAAATTTTATTTTATAAAAGATACAAAGATTGTACAAGAGTTATAAAAATATTAGTTTTAGAACTTGAAAAGAAATGATAATGCGGTGTATGATGTTTGACTTTTCATAAAGTCAAAGTCTTCACTAGTTGAGGCATGATGTTTGACTTTTCGAGAAAGTCAGTATGCGATTGACTTTTCGTAAAGTCAAGTATTACCAATGAAGTATCATGTTGACTTTTTCAGAAAGTCAAATGTATGCAGTTTGATTTTTTCAGAAAAGTCAAATATAACCAAGTTCTATATATTTCTCTCCTTTTTTGTCTCAACAAAAAGAAGATGCGATGCGGAATGTATAGTGAGCCCGAGCCATTATCTCCCCCTGATCAAAGCTCCCCCTAAATTGGGTGTCAATGGGAAGATACATGGATTGTGAAAAAGCTACAAAAAGATTTGTTAGTAATAATCATCATTCACAAGCATTTCCAAACACTATGTAATAAGCACCAACAATATAGAAAACACCATTCATTAGTTAAAATTTTTCATGATTTAAAAATCATGAAAAGAGAACACAATGAAGTGTTTTAGTACAAGAAAAAAACAATCCTAGAAAAAAAAATGCTTAGAAAAGCTAATCTAGGACCATTCTATAGAGATGGTGGATGAGAAAGAGCGTTGAGTCGCTCAAGGATGTGATTGAGTATGACCCTCATTTCCTCTTGGAATTCATGGACCATTACCCTGGTCCGATCAACGGTTTGGGCGGTTTGCTCACAAGTTGAGCAAACATGCCTAGGGGGTAATATGGTTGATGAGGTTGTGGTGGTAGAATGGTAGATGTGTTGATGTTGGTGTTGGTGTTTGGGCCGGTGATTATGGAGGCTAGCAAAGCACTTTGCATTTGCATAGTCTCACTTAGGTGAGAATCCACCATATTTGAGAATTGGTGGAGATGTTGGAGTTCCGCTTGAATCTCCTCTCTTGTGGGATGATCATCCCACATGGACTCATCAATGTCCCCTACGTGAGGGGACATTGATGTAGGGAGTGGTTGATCTCCATACAAAGGACCATGGATGTCTTTGTGAATGGGGTGGAAGAGAAGAGGTCTTGGCCCTAACGGGGCATTTGGGTCAAAGGATGGTCTAGGAGACTCATGAGCAATCCGATCAATAGTGCCAAATGATGGCAATGGTGGTGGATGATTTGGCCTAGGATGCAAATCTTCCAAGTCCTCCAAGAAAGGATTTGGAGAAGTGGGAGGTGTGGAAATTAACTCCAATGGGATGAGGGTTGGAGATTTTGGTGGTGAAGGTGTTTTTGATGTTTGGAGGGGTGCCGGTGGTGGTGAGCTTGGTGTCTTTGTTGGTGGTGGAGTGGTGATGGTGATGGGAATAGGAGTAGCTAAAGTGAGGTGTGTATCATCCCTTATAGGAGATGAGATGGTGAGTGGAGATGACTCGGATGAAGAACTCAAGTTGACAAAACAACAAGGTCTTACGCTAATTCTAGCGGTTTTCTTGCAAGGCTTGGTTGAAGGTGAAGATTTTGTCATTTTGACTTGTGTTTTTGCTAGTTGATGGTAAGAATGAAGAAGGTGTGAAGATGATCATGGTAAAACCTCTTAATTTATAGAAGTCAAAAATTATGGAGAAATGTATTTGATTTGATGTTAAACCATAGAAGGGATGAGGTTCCTAATGATTTGGAAGTGGGTTAAATGCTAGTCATATCACCCAAGTCAAGCCATACAGGAGGGATGGAGTGAAGAGGCAAAGATTTGCAATAAATGTGTTCTAATGATTGTAAGATCCTAACAATCAGATTATCTACGGATTGCAAGGAACCAAATTTTTGGTTCCTTCCTTTATGCAAAAGGGTTCCTTGGGTTGATTTTTCAAATTTTTGAATTTTGGTGGGAAGTGGATTTCCTATATGCCTAAGTATGTTATACTAGTTCTAATATGGGTAAAAACTAGTTAAGATTAACTTACAAGCAATGTATGGTAATTTGGAATGTCGAAATAACCGAAATTCAGAAAATTACCTGGAGGATCCACGGCACCAAAATTTTACACAGGCGGAACCCTTAAAAGGGTGTCACTTTGGTCCGCTGTCTGTGCACGGCGGTACCAATTCGCATAACAGACGGAACCAAAAAATTGGTGCCGTCTGATCCGTGGAGACCAGAAAAGCAGACATAACACATTTTTAAGTGTCGGGGATATTTCCGAAACCTAAAATTTTGCTCAAAACATGTGACATTAATTACTTCTAGTTAGGAAAAGTAAGTAACACATACACAAACATAGTGGAGCATAGATTTTGAGCGAGGCCAAGCGATTTTCACATTATAGTGAAAATGGGTAAAATTTGATAGCATACTTGTGCTATCCCCCTGCATAACATTGTTAGCATACATCATTGTTTTTAGTTATATTATCATCCTACAAAATAAAAACAACCAAATAGTATCAAACATTAAAGATAATGTATTGTTCCAAGCACTCCTTAAAAGGACCTTTACTTGTCCAATTTCTTGTAAATCTTGTTCATCATCCTACCAAGGCACTTGAACATTCGTTTGGTTTGCTTGAACTCCGCTGACGCATTCTCAATCTCGGAAAGAGATGCATAATACTCATGAGGTGGAAGGCGAGAGTTTGGAAGACCATCCGGAGCTATTTGATGATGATGATGATGGAGTTGGAGGTTTCGCTCTTTTTCCTTTTGTCTTAGCAACTCGCTCGTCACTCAAGGGCACAAAAATGTGAGGGATGAGCTCATAGTAAAGGTGCATCCCTTTTGGGCTTGGTGGAATTGGGGCATAGGCTCTATAGAGATGGGTGAGAAGCATCCCGTACGGAAGAGCAACCGATCCTTGAGTTGGGATATCAATCATTCTCCTAGCGATGTAGTAGGCTAAGTTGAATGGTTGACGGGTGTGTTAATACAAATAAGCCGTAAAAACGTTTATTTATATTTTACGATCTTCTAATATTTTGTCGATAACAAACGTAAAATCATGTTAACGAAACAAATAAAATACGTAAATGGTTTGAACTAATAGTTTCTAACATATTCACATTTTCACATAAAACACTAAAACAAGTATAAGTGATTTTATGATTTAATATTACATATGTACAACAACTAGTGTTTACATATTTGGGTAAAATATACACATTACTAGTATGTAGTATATTGGGTAATATAAATGGGTAGAAACTTAAGTATCACAACCCATTGAGCAAATACATTGAATGTAGTTGGGTACAACCCAAAGCCCATGACCCATGGAGCTTGACCCATAACCCATTGCATGACATCATGCTTATATCATACATGGATAATATCCATAACCCATGGATCAACCCATACCCAAGTGACCAAGTGCATTGCACTCAAAAGATACATTGTATCTAGCTAAAGATCCATGGTTCAACCCATGACCCATGACCCATAACCAAAATACCCATGGGTAAAAGGGCGTCCACGGATCCCTAGCTTAACGCTAGACGGATCCCTTGTGGAAGGATCCGTGGGATCCGGGAACGATGAGATTTTTTCTTCTATAAATAGTGAGTCATTTCTTCATTGTTTCTCAACTCTTTTTAACACACTTTCTCCCTGAGTTAAAAACTCACTAACCTCAGATCCAAGAGATCTATGTTTGTAGTTTTGTTTTTGTGGGATCTTTTAGGTTCCTCTTAAAGGCAAGATCACCACCTTTGAATTCGAGCAAGCTCAAGTCCATGAGTTGCCATGCTTCCTCATCATCAAGGCTACTGAAGTCTTCTTGTTGATGATTCCTTTCTTTCTTCTAAAGAAGTGTAGTGTTGAAGACATTAGTGAAAGATGTCTCAAGTGTCAAGACGAAGATATTAGTGAAGGGTATCTATAGTCCATATCATAAGCACTTGTGGTAGGTGCTTAGAAGTCAAGACTAAAAGCATTAGTGAAAGGTGCTTAGAAGTCAAGACACAAGATATTAGTGAAGGGTTTCTTGTAGATCTAGTCAAAGGCATTAGTGAAAGGTGCCTTAGATGTACATTCGATATGGTGTGTTTCGATGTACAAGATAGACTAGTATTAGATCCAAGGATATTGATATCCTTGATGATGTTGTAAAGGAGTAGATCTCTTTTGGGATTAGTCGTTGGTGTAGTGTGGTAGTAGTTCCTCCATTGCAATGGAACTAGGTGCTTAGCCTAGTACCTAATAAAGGGTAGTCGACGTTGTGAAGGTGTAGTTCACCTTGGAGTGAAAGAACTAGGTACTTAGCCTAGTACCTTATAAAGGGTAGGCGACGTTGTGTAGGTGTGGTTCACCTTGGGTGAAAGAACTTGGTGGTTAGCCTAGCCACCGTATAAAGGGTAGGCGACGTTGTGTTAGGTGTGGTTCGCCATGGTGTGAAAGAACTCGGTATTTAGCTTTGTACCGGAAAAAGGTGTAAGCGACGTTGTGAAGGCTTCTCCGCCATAAGGAGATTGGTGTAGTGTTTACAAACTCTCGAGTGGGTGACTCGGGGAGTGGAGTAGGGCAAGGAAGGTGTCCTTGTAGCCGAACCACTATAAATACTCGTGTTGTAGTTTTGTGCTTCTTACTCTTATATTTTCATTACTTACCTTTATATGCTTGTTTATCAACATCCAATATACACATCCAAATAGATTGACATAAGTCGATCTAAATAGATTAAAAGGAAGTTTTAATTGGCAAAACTATTCAACCCCCCCTTCTAGTTTTCCACAATTGGTATCAGAGCTTCGTTACCAAGTTTCTTGAAGTATATTGTACTTTAAAAACTTGATACGATCCATGGTTAATTGAAAACTACAAAGAAGGTTTTTCATAAAAACAAACACCATGCCTTTTAAAACTATATGTTTGGATATTGATTTAATAACAACATTTTTATTTTACTTTTTTATTTAATTCCACTAATCTTCTTTGTCATGTTGATTAGTCAAAGCTCATACCCACCAAGCTACAGGAATCGCTTGGTAACAAGAATACCTTCCTTAAGAAGGTATCTTAAACGCAAAGGAGCGGGAATCGTCTAAGTGACATTTGTTGTGCCATTTGTAAAGAAATTCCTAAGTGCGCTAGAGGTATGATTTTCTTTTTATTTTGCTTGATAATTAAGTATGCCTATTTAGGTATTTATATGATTATCTTTTGTGCATATACATGTTTTACATGAAGCTTTATTAGGATGCCTTTTTCTCACATACGTGTTATTTTTTTTCTCTTTTCGTCTAAAGTCGCGGTATATAAAACTTATGTTTTATTTCGTTTAATCCAATAATAAAACAAAACACGAATTTCAAAAATTCCTCATTTCCCATAAATACTCCCATCGTCAATCACTCTATCATCACTTTTTCAAATCTTCAAATTTCAAAAATTTCTCTCATTCAAGACTTCATCTTCCTCTCCATTTTCGTCTCAACCGAAACCAAGAAGGATCATCTTCAACATGGTTTACATCGCCCTCGTGCTCATCGCCTTAACACTCATCGCACTTGTGTTCCCTATGATGAAGTTCACATACGGAGACATTTACTTTGTGTTGTTAATCTACATTGGGGTTATATACCCAATCCTTTGTATCATTCTTATTATTGAAATGAAATATTACTAATAGTCTAGTTATCTAGGTTATTATGTGCTTGTCATTTTTCTTTATTTTATTTCTTTCTTTCGTGATACATTAGAAGTCATGTATGCATGTTAAAAAAAATGTAGGCTAAAACACATATCTTGGTATAAAACTATGAGATCTAAAACCTATGCTTTTCCTAAAATCATTTACGTAATAACAGATCTACGGATCCGGAAGTTATACTAGCGGATCCCTTTTGAAAAGGAACCGTGGGATCCGTCCTACTGGAGAACAGTTTTTCATGCAAATTAGAAACCACTTTTCTTCTAAAAGTAATTCTCCACTTGTATGTTAAAACCATAAGTGAGTTAAGTGTCTTTCTTGTTAAAAACCATTGTTAATAAAAATCTAATAAAAACGTTAGATAATCATAGGTTGACCACAAACATCACTTCTATTAACTCATCTTTTCTATAGGTGTCACTATGTCGCACGTATATGAGTTTGATTTTTCACTCACTAGCGTCTACACTCCGAACATCTCCCTTGAACCCAACACACCTGGCATTCATGTCCGTGGGTTCAACAACCTCAAAAACTGTCACTTCCATAAAGGACGTATTATAGACACCTCTCTACAATTCGAAGAAGGTATCAATACCTCCTTCCGAGCCATAGGATTAGAATGTCTTCTTGAAATCAACGAGAAGATATGTCCAAGGTTCATAATGGAATTCTTCCGTCAAGTTGAACTCGTTTTTAACGAGGATCGCTCTCTATCTCTTTGGTTTTATATCAAAAACAAAAAGTTTACTTTAACCCTTGGGCATTTTGCTCACATCCTCCGAATTCCAAATCATGGACAATGTGCCTTCACCGAAGATTGGTCTCTTGATTCTCTCTTCAACTTTCGTGAAGAAAATAGTCCATATTGTTCACACATACTCTCCCCGGAAGATTTACATCGCATAATATGCAAACCTCGACCATATTACTCCGATCCAAACATTATCTTCACACGAGACATCCGAGAAGAGTACAAGCCCATTGCACTCATCCTACGTGAAAATGTTTGGAGTCTTAGGGGAAATCGATAAATCCTTCCCGCTTGTTGTGCTCACATGTTGTACTGTTTGCTAACACAACAACCATACAATCTCGCCTACTTCTTTGCAAGGCGAATTGTAAATCTTCAAGGCTCCAAGAATAAACTTATCCCTTATGGAATGTTCTTGACGCGCCTCTATCACAACGTTATGCACTTTCATCCTCAATTTCAAAGTCCGTTGTACGTACTTGTGAACAAGATGCTGGAACCACTAAACATATCTATCATGAAGACTTTCTTCATTCTTGATTCCACCAACACTCATCAATCACGTAATGATCCTCCTAGCGAAAATACTCAAAGAACCTAGTAGTATTTCAAATAGGATCAATCCTCTCGTACTCGTGCCTTATCAATGTAATCCTATTTCCCTCATGAAATAAAACATCTTACATTTGATATCTTAGTGCTAGAACCTCTTTAAACTAACCTTGGAATATAATGCATTGTCAAGATCATTACATACCTTTAGTAAAGGTTCTGCTGAGCAGATGGACGGATCCCAAAGTTTCTGCTAGACGGATCCCTACACTTAGGGAACCGTGGGATCCGGCAAACAGAAAATGCAATTGCAAGCATTATATTTCAAACATATCCTTAGAACACCTCACACTAAGCTAAACATAGTGTCTTAAGGCAAATTAAGTCCTTATCAAGATAGGTAGATCCTTCCTACTCACACATAACTCACCTAGATCACACTCTAAGACGCTTGATGATCTATCGTTTCATTTTTAATCCATTACTCTTCCGCTCTTAAACTCTCACTTCATTTTTCACTTGATCCCTCACATCTAGTCTTAGAAATCTTTCGATTATGGCAAAATTGATCATAAATCATCCTTACCTCAAAATTGATCAAAGTTGATCAAATTCTAGTTTTCCCATCTCAAAGCCTTTAGGATATTTTCCAAAACACTATCCTAAATCACAACCTGATCTCTAGGATCATTTAGCTTCAATTGACACTCTCATCTTTAGTGTCATCCTTGCTCATCCATTGGTACTCATGAAAGTTCTAAATCCTTCCATAAAAGACAATCATTAGCTACATCACTCATTACCTTCAAGTACTTAAGCACCCCTTCATTTAAGACACTTAGGAGGACTGAAACACTCAAGATGATATAGATCTTAGATCTTAGAAACATCATTTCCACTCTTTCATAACTGCTGAGAGCCGGATCCATAGGATTAGCCTAGACGGATCCCTCTGGGGAGGGAACCGTGGGATCCGGATGACAGTTTATGTCAATTCTTGCTAAAACAATCATTTCAACTCATCTTTCTAACTCAAACACTCCATCTCATCTTAAATGAGTTTCTAGATCAGCACAAACTCTGAAGTTGACTCTTGTGCATGTTAATCATCACATTCCAATAAATCTTAGTGGCTTAAGGCTTGAATGCACTTGCAAAATCTCTTGCTTTATAAACCACGTTATTAGGACTTCCATAGTCATCACCTTCATCCTAACTTTCAGCACTTTAGAAACCCTTACAAACCTCTTGAAATCATCTCATCATGAGAAAAACCCCAAGTAGTAACTTATCCACCAAAGAACCACCCAAGAAAAAGGCTCGTGTTATACACGAAATCTCCTCAACCGAATCATCTCCGGTCAAGCCAACAAATGATAGGATCTTTCCTCAACCAATAAAACCAATTCCTAAAAGGATAGTACCCACAAAACTACCTATGTCAAATACCACCATACCTCCTAGGCTAAATAATATCATCTCCACTAAACCATCACCATTGGTTCCTAGAGCTATCTCATTTACATCTCCACTATCATCACCACACCTTTACAATTTAGAGGATTTGCCTCCTAGGCCATCTCATCCGCCTCCTCCGACAATATTCTCCTCATTAGGAGGAATAATGGTACAAAATCAAGGTGTTGAGTCAACACTTGCTCCGGCTTCCTTTTCGCCGTTTCCATCATATAATCCCATTTGGATTATGAGAAATCATCACAATCAACCACCCGACCATATGGAAGTTGACACTTCTCTACCACCACCATCATTCTTGGTCGAGCCATTCTCAAATGCGCCTCCACCAATCCTTCCATCGTTTGAAGCTCCACAAGCCGCTTCACTTGATCCTTCGCATCAAGCCATTTCATTTCTTCCACCACCACTACCTAGCCATGACAAATATTGCTATCATTGTCCACATGTTGAAAGTTTGATACATGAAGTATGAGAATACCAACGTTTCATGTTCTATCATCTCCTCGAACGTTTCGACGAGATTAAACCTAAACAAAACTTGAGCTAGAAGATTTTAGTGGTGTCCTAACATCAAGCGATAGCTGGTCTTGAAATTCCTAGTCATATATTTTCTTATTTTCTTAGTTTTTAGAGTCATGTATATCATAACTCTAGTTTTATTAAATGAAATTACATGCTACTTGTTATATTTCTAAGTATATGATTACTTTGTATTCATATCTCATTTTTGTGATAACATTACTTGTTATATCACCATTGCTAAAATTGATCATCAACTATACGGATCTCTCAGAATTGCCTAGACGGATCCCTACTAGGAGGGAACCGTGGGATCCGTGAGACAGAAAACTATTTTCTACTGATTTGGACAACATTTGCAGGAAATTGTGAATTATACTTGCTTTCTAACCTTTGTTTTGTAGTTATTCAATTTACACATGAAGACTTTGACATCCTAAAGCTAGAGGAGCTTTATGTCAAAGCAATACATTGCAAATTACTTGCAATATTAGGATCACATTTCGTGACATCCCCTTGCAAAATTGCAATCATCAAGGGGGAGCACATTCGTCACTTAGACGAAATCTTTTGTAAACTTAGTTGCAAATAAACTAGCTTAGTATTACTTTCTTGACGCCCTTACATAGGGATGGACTCGTCAAGGGGGAGTAAAGACGAGATCCTTTCCCGTTACTTGCTCTCTATTTTTTTTCTTTCACATGTTTTTCTTAAAAACAATGTATTGTTTTCTTTCGAAGCTCTTTTTGTTTCGACAAAAAGGGGGAAAAGAAAGTAAAAACTACAAATTCAAACTTTTACGAATTTTAGCTTTTCCTTAAAATAATTTTAAGTTTTGTCATCAACAAAAAGGGGGAGATTGTTAATACAAATAAGCCGTAAAAACGTTTATTTATATTTTACGATCTTCTAATGTTTTGTCGATAACAAACGTAAAATCATGTTAACGAAACAAATAAAATACGTAAATGGTTTGAACTAATATTTTCTAACATATTCACATTTTCACATAAAACACTAAAACAAGTATAAGTGATTTTATGATTTAATATTACATATGTACAACAACTAGTGTCTACATATTTGGGTAAAATATACACATTACTAGTATGTAGTATATTGGGTAATATAATGGGTAGAAACTTAAGTATCACAACCCATTAGGCAAATACATTGAATGTAGTTGGGTACAACCCAAAGACATGCCCCATGGAGCTTGACCCATAACCCATTGCATGACATCATGCTTATATCATACATGGATAATATCCATAACCCATGGATCAACCCATACCCAAGTGACCAAGTGCATTGCACTCAAAAGATACATTGTATCTAGCTAAAGATCCATGGTTCAACCCATGACCCATAACCAAAATACCCATGGGTAAAAGGGAACGTCCCACGGATCCCTAGCTTAACGTTAGACGGATCCCTTGTGGAAGGGATCCGTGGGATCGAGGAACAGAGATTTTTCTTATATAAATAGTGAGCCATTTCTTCATTGTTTCTCACCCTTTCTAACACACTTTCTCCCGAGTTAAAACTCACTAACCTCGGATCCAAGAGATCTATGTTTGTAGTTTTGTTTTGTGTGATCTTTTAGGTTCCTCTTAAAGGCAAGATCACCACCTTTGAAGTCGAGCAAGCTCAAGTCCATGAGTTGCCATGCTTCCTCATCATCAAGGCTACTGAAGTCTTCTTGTTGATGATTCCTTTCTTTCTTCTAAAGAAGTGTAGTGTTGAAGACATTAGTGAAAGATGTCTCAAGTGTCAAGATGAAGATATTAGTTAAGGGTATCTATCGTCCATATCATAAGCATTGTGGTAGGTGCTTAGAAGTCAAGACTATAAGCATTAGTGAAAGGTGCTTAGAAGTCAAGACACAAGACATTAGTGAAGGGTGTCTTGTAGATCTAGTCAAAGGCATTAGTGAAAGGTGCCTTAGATGTACATTCGATATGGTGTGTTTCGATGTACAAGATAGACTAGTATTAGATCCAAGGATATTGATATCCTTGATGATGTTGTAAAGGAGTAGATCTCCTTTGGGATTAGTCGTTGGTGTAGTGTGGTAGTAGTTCCTCCATTGCAATGGAACTAGGTGCTAGCCTAGTACCTAATAAAGGGTAGGCGACGTTGTGAAGGTGTAGTTCACCTTGGAGTAAAAGAACTAGGTACTTAGCCTAGTACCTTATAAAGGGTAGGTGACGTTGTGTAGGTGTGGTTCACCTTGGAGTGAAAGAACTCGGTGGTTAGCCTAGCACCGTATAAAGGGTAGGCGACGTTGTGTTAGGTGTGGTTCGCCTTGGTGTGAAAGAACTCGGTATTTAGCTTTGTACCGGAAAAAGGTGTAAGCGACGTTGTGAAGGCTTCTCCGCCATAAGGAGATTGGTGTAGTGTTTACGAACTCTCGAGTAGGTGACTCGGGGAGTGGAGTAGGGCAAGGAAGGTGTCCTTGTAGCCGAACCACTATAAATACTCGTGTTGTGGTTTTGTGCTTCTTACTCTTATCTTTTCATTACTTACCTTTATATGCTTGTTTATCAACATCCAACACACACATCCAAATAGATTGACATAAGTCGATCTAAATAGATTAAAAGGAAGTTTTAATTGGCAAAACTATTCAACCCCCCTTCTAGTTTTTCACAGGGTGGACAAGTTGTAGAGCATGTGGCAAAGGCAAGCGTTGATGTGATCCCTATTCCCTATGGTGCTAATGACATTGGCTCTAAGTAGTTCTTCCCATTTCTTAAATTCGGGCCTAAGTTCATTGAGCTCCATTCCATATGGATCTCGGTTCACTTTTTTTCCTTTTCGGGTGACTCGGGTTGTATCTCCCCTTGGGATAAATAGGTGCTCACGGATGACATCCTTATTTTCTAAAGGTGTTTGGTAGGGAAGAGATCGGTCATTGATTGCATCAAGGATGGTGAGAGACCACTTATCCGAGTAGACACATGTCCCTCGGTTGGGAATTCCTAGCACTTGAGCAAAGTTGGTTAAGGAGATGGTGTAGTCATTTTGATTGATCTTAAACCTAAGGCTAAACTAATCATCTTCATCAATGAAACCGGTGACACTAGCATAAAACTCTAACACAAACCTAGGACAAATAGGTTCATCGATGTCAAGGAGACAATCGAATTGAATAGCGGCTAGCTCTTCACGGAGATTGGTATTTTCGATAAAAGAGGGGTGAATGGTTCTACCCTCATGGAAGTACCTAGTCTCTAGACTCTTAAAGATTTCGACTTGTTCCTTGGTGAGTCCTTTGGTTTTGTGATGTTTGGGAATGTAGCTAAGGGTATCCTTGTGATCATAGAATCTTGCGGCTACCATGGTTATTCCTAGGAGCAAGAATTAACATGTTAAAAATGAGAATAAACTTAACGTTTTGGTTCTAGTGTGTGCCTATATGAAAACGATTTGGAGTTGCGGTTATCTCAACTCATTTTATGCACAAAAATGGTTTTAGTGGGGTGTTTGGCAAATACCAGAGGTAACCCAAATGCTCCTAATTCAATGTGGCTCCATTTAAATATACTCGGGAATGCATATTAGTTATACAATACCTTTAGTATTCAAGAGCATGCAAGTGATGAAAATTTAACGTTTCTATTTGTATTAACAATGAAAAATTGTTTTCCTACAAGTGAGAAGCTTTTCAAAATATTTTGACATGGGGTGTTTGGTTATTTGAATAAGGCCTTATAGTCATTATCTATTGATTAGTAGGAAGCATGATTTGTTTATGCAATATGATAATGTAGTACCTAATTTCAATGACTAGTTATGCAATTTGCCAATTGAATCCATGTTTTATATAAGAATATATACAAACCCCATGTAGTGATTTTGTGCACAAATAAGAATCCTAGACTCAGAATTAAGAGATAAAATGTAGTTAGGATACTTACAATGATGTTATCTCCAGTGATTAGTGGGTGAGAAGATGTCAATAATGAGTTGGGTTTAATGTTTACGTTTTGGTAAAGTGGTTTTGAGGAAGAAGATGTTTTGTAGGTAGCAGTTTTTTTCATAGTCACCACGACCGACGGTACCATAAAAATGGTTCCGTCTTTGTTGTCGTTTGGTGTCGTGGCTACAGTAGCAGGTATAAAAGAAAATTGTTTTGTTTTGATTATTCTAATGTTTAGGCTATGTTTATCCTATATGTTTGGTTCCATTAACCCTAAACCAAGTCTAAGAAGATTAAATGGTTCTCGTTTGAGAGGCTTAGTTAGGATGTCGGCAATGATGTCTTCGGAGGATACTTTCTCGATTGAGATGCTTCCTTTTTGAACATTGTCGCGAAGAAAGTGATGACGGATTTCAATATGCTTTGTACGAGCGTGTTGAACGGGATTTTTGCTGAGATCGATGGCTCCTTTGTTGTCGCAAAGTATAACAATACCGTTGAGATGAATTTCGTAATCTACGAGAGCTTGCTTCATCCAAAGAGCTTGTTGACATGCTTTTCCGGCTGAGACGTACTCGGCTTCAGTAGTTGAGATGGCTAAAGCCATTTGCTTGTTTGCAAACCATGAGGTGAGACAATGTCCAACAAAAGTGCAAATACCACTTGTACTTTTTCTATCGACATAGTCACCGGCATGATCCGAGTCAGCATACACTATGGTTTCTACACCCATTCCTTTGGGACACCATAATCCTAAACACATTGTTCCCTTAATGTATCTAAAAATCCTTTTTAAGGCTTCGAAGTGTGATGCCTTTGGGTTTTCTTGAAAGCGAGCACATCGACAAACACTAAACATAATGTTGGGTCTACTAGCTGTAAGATAGAGTAGGCTACCAATCATTCCTTTATATTTAGTGTTATCTATGGATTCACCTTCCTCATCCTTGGTGAGTTTAGTGTCCGAGGACATGGGTGTCTTAGTTGGTTTGGAATCTTCAAGACCAAATTTCTTAAGCATGTCTTTTATATATTTAGATTGGTTAAAGAATATGCCATCTTCTAGTTGTTTAATTTGAAGTCCTAGAAAGAAGTTTAATTCACCCATCATACTCATTTCAAACTCGTCATGCATGATTTTAGAGAAATCATCACATAGCTCTTGACAAGTTGATCCGAATATGATGTCATCAACGATACTTGAACAATGATAATATGTGACTCTTTTTCTTGGTAAAAGAGTATTATCTACTAATCCCATAGTGTATTTGTTATCAACAAGAAAAGTCTTAAGTTGATCGTACCAAGCTTTTGGTGCTTGCTTAAGACCGTATAATGCTTTCTTGAGTTTGAAGACATGATGTGGTTTCTCAAAGTCGGTAAAACCGGGAGGTTGAGCAACATATACTTCTTCGTTAATAAACCCATTAAGAAATGCACTTTTAACATCCATTTGAAATAGTTTAAAGTCATAAGCACATGCATAAGCAAGTAATATTCTAATAGATTCGAGTCTAGCTACCGGTGCGTAAGTTTCATTATAATCAATCCCTTCTTGTTGATTATAACCTTATGCAACAAGCCTAGCTTTGTTTCTAGATACTACACCATTTTCATCCATTTTAGTGTGAAAAACCCATTTCGTTCCAATTATAGTTTGATCTTTAGGTTTTGGAACTAATTTCCAAACATCATTTCTAACGAATTGGTTTAACTCTTCTTGCATGGCAATTACCCATGATTCATCTTTTATTGCTTCATTTATGTTTTTCGGTTCAATGGTGGATACAAATCAAAAATAATTACTTTGATTTTGGGCTTGTGACCTTAAGGTTCTTTGATTAAGTTGTCCTATGACCTTTTCTAAAGGATGACTTTTAGATTCTTTGATGTTTATAATTTCTTTATTTAATGGTTCATCTTCCTTGTCATTTTTAATTTTTTTCTTGACTTTCTATCATTTGACTTTCAACTAAGTCATCATCTACCAAAGGTGATGTCTTAGAGGGAGGTGGACTTTCGTCGAATGTTATGTTCAACGATTCCTCGACTATCATTGTTTCTTTGTTTAAAACAATGTAAGCTTTACTAGTTTGAGAATAACCAAGAAATACACCTTCATAAGACTTTGGGTCAAACTTGGTGAGATAATCTTTAGTATTAAGAATGAAGCATTTACATCCAAAAACTCTAAAATATCCTAAAGTTAGCTTTTTACCTTTATAAAGCTCATATGGTGTTTTGTTTAAGAAAGGACGTATTAAGACTCTATTCAAAATATGTGTAGAAGTGTCAACGGCGTTACACCAAAACGTTTGAGGAATGTTTTGTTCATTAAGCATTGTTCTACTCATTTATTGAATTGTTCTATTTTTACATTCTACTACTCCATTTGATTAAGGTGTTCGTGGAGCCGAAAAGTTATGTGTTATAACATTTGTATCACAAAAGTTTCCAAATTTAGTTTCGTTGTCAAATTCACGACCATGATCCGTTCGGATCGACACAATTTTAACACCTAGTTGATTTTGAATTTTCTTGCTAAGAATTTCAAATTTATCAAAAGCTTCATTTTTGGTTTTCAAAAACAACGTCCAAGTAAACCTTGAGTAATCATCTACTATGACCAAAGTGTATAAGTTGCCTCCGTAGCTTCTTATAGCGGATGGACCAAACAAGTTCATATGCAATAGTTCTAGACACTTAGATGTGGACACCATATTTTTAGATTTATGACTACTATGGGTTTGTTTACCAATTTTGCAGGCGTCGCAAAAGTGTTGGTCATATTTAAGTTTTGGTAAATTCCTAACTAGCTCTTTTGAAGATAGGTTTTGTATAAGTCTCATATTAGCGTGACCTAAGCGTCTATGCCAAAGAGATGAGCTATCATCCAACGTTGTTAGACAAAGTTTGTCATTAGATGTTTTATCTATTTTCATGACGTATATGTTATTTTTCCTAACTCCTTTAGCTATGGTGATACCATCTTTTAGTATTTTACTACCTTTTTCATCAAATAGTACTTTATACTTTTTATCACATAATTGGCTAATACTAAGTAGATTAAATCCTAACCTATCTACATGAGCAACATTTTCAATAGTTAGGGAGTTATGAGTGATCGTACCTTTGCCAATGATTTTGCTTTTGAGATTGCTACCAAAGTGACATTACCTCCGTCATACTCTTGGTATGATGAGAAGAGACTTTGTTGCCCGTCATGTGTCGTGAGCATCCACTATCTTTTATCCACTCATCAGGTTCCAATACAACTTTCAAGCATACCTAAGAAGCAAATAACTCAAGCATTTGGTCCCCAATATCACATGAGTCCGTTTGGGTTAAACAAACCATTTATTTGATTCATGTATGGAAACGATGGGTAAGAGTTCCATGACATGTAATCTGGAGTTTGATATGGTCTAGGAAAGTTTTCATTCCAACCGTTGTGTTGTTAGTTGGGTTGTATGTTGTGGTTGCTCTTAGGAAAGAGGCGTTTGGCAAAAGGTGTTTTATGTCGTTGTTGAGTAGTTTTTTATCTAAATTCATTTTTAGCAAGTCCTACTCTTGATGTAACAGCTGGTTTTAGTTTAACACTATCCTTGGTTTTCTTTGTTACTTTTACAAATTCATTGCGGTCCGTACACAAACATTACATCTCTTTGAAGTACCCACGGCATCATTTCGTTCAACGGACGGAACCCTTATTTTGGGTCCGTCTCGTCCGTGTTATCCGCAGTAGCTTTTGATGCTTTGTTCGTCCTTTTCGGCCGTTTTGTTTTGACTCTTTGGAATTAATACCTCATTAAATCCTAGCCCATTCATGTCTCCTGGTGTTTTATGTATTTTAACTATTTCATCGGCAAGAGCGATATTTTTGTTAAACCTTTTCAATTTAGAATTATGTTCGATTAGAACATCTTGCGTGAGCTTTAGTTTTTCTATTTCAAGATTAAGCTCTTGGCATGATTTACAACCATCGTCATTTGCTTTTCCATTTTCTAGTCGTTTTGCTTTTTCTTTTAACTCATAGACTTCATTTTCCAAAAATTCCTTTTTAGTTTTTAAAAACTTATTTTTAGTTATGATTTTTAGACTTAGCTCACACAATTGATTGTATTGTTTTTGCAAAGTGTCATCATCAATAGAAGAATAAAAAGAGTCGAAATGTACCTTGTTTGACTCATGTGCCATTAGAACGATCTCTTCCTTGCTTGACTCTTCATCATCTTCACTATCACTCCAAGCACCACTTACAAAAGCTCGTTGAGTTTTGCTTTTAGGTGGCTTGGGACATTCTCCTATGAGATGACTTGCATCACCACATCTAAAACACTTTCTTTCACCTTTACCCTTTTGTCATCCCGATCTTTTCGAATGGCTTTTTTCTTCTCGAGGTTGTCTTACAAACTTTCCTCTTCTTCTAAAGAACTTTTAAAGTCTCTAACGGCCATGGCATACTCCTCATCTTCACTACCGAGCAAGATTCGTCATCATCACTTGATTCCGCCTTTGCTTTTAGAGCAACGGATTTGATCTTCTCCCTTTTTCTTTTGATGATCTCCGAATCTTTCTCCATCACCATTTCATGTACTTTGAGGTTACCGATTAGCTCGTCTAGTGACATTTTTTAGAGATCTTTTGATTCTTCAATAGCGGTCACTTTAGCTCTCCATTTCGGATGGAGTGCTCTAAGAAATTTCCTGACAAAGTTTTACTACGAAAAGATTCATCAAGTGCTTTAAGTGATGTAATAATAGTATTAAAACGCGCAAAGCCACAATCAATGGTTTCATATTCAGGGATAACAAATTGTTCATATTGTTGAACAAGAAGATCAATTTTGTTATCCTTGACTTGTGAATTACATTGATGTGTAACAATCAAAGATTCCCAAATATCTTTGGCGGTTTCACACATAAAAATTCTTTTATATTCTTTTCTAAGCAAAGCATTATAAAGCATCATTTTAGCTTTATTATTTTTAGCAATTAATTTCTTTTGATCATCAACAGAAATATCATTTGTTGTAGAACTAAAATCCCCTTTAACAATAACAAACCAAAGATCTATATCTTTTGATTTTACATATGTTTCAAAACGGTTTTTCCAATAGATGAATCTATTGGTTTCAAAGAGTGGTGGTCTTTGCATAGATTGCCCTTCTTTAAAGTTTTCAGAATCCATGGATCGTTTCAAGTTTATAAAATACAAATTATTTTAGAAATTCTTGAGCAACAATGCTCTAGTACCAATTGTAGAAAACTAGAAGGGGGGTTGAATAGTTTACCAATTAAAAACTTTGTTTTGAAACTTATTGAAAGATCAATTGATATTGATCTTAGATATGTTAATGAAATATGTAAGCAATATGTAAAGAGTAAATAAGGAAAGAAATGATCAAACCACAACAAGTTGTTTATAGTGGTTCGGTCTACAAGGACTCTTTCTCCTTGCCCTACTCCACTCCCCGAGTCTCACACTCGAGAGTTTAACTTCACTAGTCAACAAGCTCCTTTCACCGGTGGAGAAACCTTTACACTTCACTTACACTATTCCCGACACTAAGCTAAATGTCAAGTTCTTTCCAAGGGTACAACCACTCCCACACACAATGTATTTTGAGGACTAAAATACTAACCACTTACACTCACAAGATTATGATAGTTTAGTACAACAATGAAGTATGAATCAACACAGGATCATACAACACTAAACAAACAAGACTTCCAACTTCTCGTTGAAGCTTGAATGTGACTTGATCTTCTTTGCTACAAAAGAGATCAGTAATATGATATGAAACTGAGTTAGAAAGGTTAGCGAGAAGATATGTATGAGAGTATGATAGAAAAGGATGAAAAACTACTTGGTTTGGCTTTGCTATTTATAGCCAAAACCATCAGCAGGCACCACGGACCGCGAACCCTTTAAAAGGGTTGCGCCCTTTATAGTTTTTGGTGCCGCCGAGGTCTAGATATCAAGATCTTGCCAAAGTCAACCATATCTATGCAAGATTGTGTAAGATATGAAGAGTCCAAATCTACACAAAATATCTAATGAAATCTTCCAATGATTTCCATGATGCATCACATGATGTCATGTGTTGTTTTTCTATTTTTAGAAATATGCAAATACATAAGTAATGTTTAGTTCTTAAGAAACTAAACCATTCTAAAAACTACTATCATACATTATGGTTAGAGTCATATTAAGATATGATTAATCACAATGTAAATGCTTGAGTGATGAAGATATTGTTTGAAAAAGCTTGTTTTAATAGCTATTAAACTTGACAAGCTTTAAGCTTTATAAAAATTAAATTTACTTTTGTCGTTAACAAAACTTAGGTAAAGATAAAAAATATAAATAACGTTTAATGATGATATTTGTATTAACAGTAAGGATCCCTCAAAAGGAAAAAAATCGTTTACATGGTCAATTGGTACCGAGATGTTAGCGCAGATCTTGAATTTTTTGCAAAAAGTCAAGATCAGATCTAGAATGGGCGGTCTAGATACATCCGCACATCCGCACGAATTAGAAAAATCCGCACATGATCCTCACTCTACATACATACATACATATATATATATATATATATATATATATATATATATATATATATATATATATATATATATATATATATATATATATATATATATATATATATATATATATATATATATATATATATATATATATATATATATATATATGTGTGTGTGTGTGTGTGTGTGTGTGTGTGTGTGTGTGTATAGATTTAGGATCAAATAAGAAGATTACTTAAAATAAGAAGGAATAAGAAGAACTATAACCGCAAATTCGAGATGCACCGACCAGAATTACATGCATCCTTATAATCTTAGATGCATTATAACGCACCATAGTGTGTTTTCTAGCTTTAATCGATGCATATCGTATATTAGATGCATTTCATGATTTCTCTTGTTTTTGTTCCTCTGCGTGCGAAATCACAAAATCAATTTGCACAATCTATACATCAAATTAACTTTCGAAACTCAAGATGTTGCATCTATATGAATAGAAATGCATCTAATGCAAGTCGTTGCATCTCAAATACGTGATTTTGGTCACCATTTCTTATTTTAATTTACTTATTGGATTTATTTATATTATATATATATATATATATATATATATATATATATATATATATATATATATATATATATATATATATATATATATATATATATATATATATATATATATATATATATAGAGAGAGAGAGAGAGAGTAAAGATCAAATAAAAAGACAAATTTCGGTAAAAGAAGATAAAAGTTTTTTTTTTTTTTTTTTTAATTTCTCGAAAATTTCTAAATAAATTCCACAAGATCAGGTATGTTGGTTTATGAAAAAGTTGTAAAGAAAGTTATTCTAAAAAATGATACTTTTTCCGAATAAATTATGAAAAAATACGTTTGTTCTTTAAATCGTTTTTTTGTACATCAAAAATTCGTTTTTGCACCCAACTTTCGTTGACTTTTTTCATCAAAATAACAGTGTGCGTCTAACTAAAACAAGTTGAAAATTTTGTGCATCAAAATTTTTTTGCACATCTAAATTTGTTTTTTGTGCATTAAAAAAAACGTATAAAAACTCAAAATTAGAAAAACTTCTTTCACAAAAGTTTTATCCACCAACATACCCGATCTTCTAGATTTTTTTTTGAAATTTTTTGAGAACTTTTTTTAAAAAAATATATTTTTATTCTTCTTACGGATATTTATCTTTTTATTTTAACTTCACCAAAAAAATCCGCCAAAATTTTACAACTATGATGCACCTTTTTCTTTTGGTACATCATAGTTTTAAAAATTAATTATAACTATGATGCACCAATTTTTATAGCCGTGATGCATCTTATTTTTTAATGAATCATAGTTATAAGTTTATTGCATCATCCTAATTTTTCTGCATCATATATGTATGTAACTGCATCATTATTAAATACGATTCTTTTTATACAAATAATACACTTTTTTATATCATTAGTGCATCACACTAATAAGTTTTCGTGTATCTTTATTATAAGTCACTGCATCATAGTTAATAGTTAAGTGCATCAACTATGATGCAGTAATTTATAACCTTAATGCACTAAAATCATAACTGTGATGAAGTTATAAATTTTGGCGAAAATTTTTTTCCTCTTGAAAAAAAACTGGAAAAAAATTGCTAGAGGGGGGGGTAGGTGACACATGTCATATGATGTAGCATGGGAATGACACGTGTCACTCTCACAATCCTTCCTACACTTTTTATTATAGGTCATTTTATTTTAACTCAAACATATATATATATATATATATATATATATATATATATATATATATATATATATATATATATATATATATATATATATATATATATATATATATATATATATATATATATATAATCCATATCGATTGAGAATGTTTTTATTTTGAGAAGATTGAAAAGGTTTTCAAAAACGACAGATTTTTAACTTTGATTCATGTTTTTCAAGCGTAAAACTCATTTTAATATGATTAAAATTCAAAATGTGTAAAAAAAAAAGTTGAATCAATGTTAAAAATCTCTCGATTTTGCGATATATGTAGAATACTGTATCATCTGTACAAATTTAATGAATCATCATCATAACTCGATATTAACAATGATTTGTGAATCAAATTTGTGATTTATAGATTCGATTCACCATAAAATGATGTTTACTTGTGAATCAAATCAAAAACATGAATCAATTTGCTCAAACGAAGATTTCTCAATCTTCTCAAAATAAAAACCTTCTCAATGGAACCGGAGCCTATATATATATATGATGACGTACCCTCCGAGCAGGTCGAAGGACACCCCGTCGAACTGTGTCAAAGCCCTTCAGTACGAAGGCCCACGTCGGTTCTCCCAAGTGTTCATTGGCGTCAAACCATTCATACACACGAAGGTTACCTACGGGGAATTCGCCACTCGAAGCCCTAAGCCCTTTGGGGTGTGGCTGTCGACGTAACAAGGGACAGAGGACCATCCTGACCTGGTCAAACCCACGATCTCCATCTCATCCTTGGCTTTCCCGCAAAGATTGAGAACGTGGGTCACTAAGCCCTAGTTGTTACCTAAAAGCATGGGACACCCCCATGTTCTCCGATATTTGCGCAGAGGTGCCCTCAAGCCTATTTTCTCTACTATAAATAGGTAGGACAGGCAGAAGTTTATGGTAGGCTCACTAAACACTATACTCTTTACTTATACTCACTCATACAACCATAACTCATACTTACTCTCACACCGGAGGTGGTTCGCAAGGTCCAACCCCTGCGCAATCACTTAACACTGTGTTTTAGTATTTCTTATTCTCAGGTGAAAGACAAGCTTGGCTGGAATACACACACCCCTCTTACCTTTGATCACCATCGAAGCCTGGTAGTGCAATTTATTGTACAATCAGTGGCGCTATCCGTGGGACCCGCTACTATAAGTCCCGTAATCACCAAGTCTAAACCTCTTAGCTGATCACGCTACTTTTACGGCATGGAACCAGGACGAGAAGATACACCTCCACCAGGTTTTTCTACCCTGGTACCCATCACCACAACTAACACCAATAATCTCGCCCCCATAACCGCCTCCACTTTCACTACACGATCTCGCCTAAAAACAACTCCCTTACATCACGCCTCAACTTCAGCTAATCCAATCTAGAAATTAGCCCTGCATTCGTTGAGGCAAACTTCGAAGCACTAGAGTCCTTGATGAAGGCTCACAAAAGACAAGATCGTAACACCGAAATGCGAAGGGAATTGGAATATTCCAGCGGGGAATATGATGAGGAGATCGAGGTAGAAGAAATGCCTCAACCAACAAGTAGGGGGTGCTCCGCCCTACGAATTGGTTCTCCATCTGTAAGGAGGCCCAATGGAAGAACTGTTGGTTTCGAAGAAGGTCTCGGCGGAGACCCTGGTAGAAGGGAGAGAATACCGGGAGAAAGGAGGAGTGAGAACTCCAACGAAGGGAGTAATCCAGTAGGAAACGGAGGGGTGAACCTACCACCTCTCTTGGCAGCTCATCTAGGGAGAGATGGGACGGGGGCTCCGGTGCCTCCTTCATACGTTTCGAGTGTAGGAGGACCTCCTCCGTAGAACCAGCTACCACCTCAAGGCATGAACCCCTACCTACCTACTCAACCCTATAATGCCTACCCTCCAAATGGATCTCTCCAAAACCAGAGTTACCAACACATGCCCTATGGGCGCCTTCCTATGCACCTTACGTACCCAATGGGGGGAAATCCCTCGTACCAAGCTCCCTCAGGTTATACCACATATTCGCAGCCACTTATCCATGCAAATCACAACCCATACAACTCTGCCCCTGCTTACATGCCTCCGTACAACTGTTTCTACACGGAAGCTCCTGGGGCCTGCATGCCTGTTGATGACATATAGTCCGCATTCGGGTCACGAACCCGACCAATGACTGCTACTAGCAAGCCCAATACGACTGGGCTAACCCGATAACGGTTTGGGCATACGAAGGCCCAAACCCAAAGTTATTTATAGCTTACGATATCGGATATCTCTTATCTTGGGAGATAAGTGTTTAATAACCGACTTAGGCGGGATACGCCGAAGTTTGGGGAACACGAAACCAATAAGGGTTTCGTGTGTATATAAATGGAATCCGAGCCCTCATTAAAGGTACGATCTACAACCCTAACTCTCAACAAAAAGCCTAAAACCGATTACTTACTTTCACGCCGGAGGATAATCGTGGGAGACAATCCCACGATAAGCCTAACGGTGTTTTCTGTTTACTTAGTGCGCAGGTCTCAAGCATCAAGATCCAGTTGATACGGGAACCGGAGTCCAAACAAGGAACGCCCAACTTTTGTATCAACACCTGTTGTGAAATAGATCGAAGACTACCCTCTGCCTGATGGGTTGAAGATGCCTTCTCACATAGGCACTTATGACAGGAAAGGCGATCCGGATAATTTCTTACATTTGTTCGAAGGCGCCATCAAGATGCAGAAGTGGGCCATGCCTGTGGCATGCCATATGTTCACCTACACCCTCTGGGATTCTGCACGAATATGGTGGAATGGGCAAAAAGTGGGAAGCATTGTAAGTTTGGATGATCTTAGGCTAAGTTTCGGTCGCACTTTAGCCAGCAGAAGAAGTTCACTAAGACTCATTTGGCTGTACATACCATCAAACAGAGGTAAAACAAAAGTACAAGGGCCTTCGTCACCCGGTACACCGACGAAACCTTGCAGATCCTGGGGTTGCATGAGGAGCAAAGGATCTCTGGCTTCGTTCATGGCTTACGAACATGAAGTCTGGTGGAATTTCTATCCACCGATCTTCCGACCACCTATAAGGCCCTCATTGAAAAGACGTATACCTGAATTGAATCCAAGGAAGTAGGAGCCAACGGGGCTCCGGTTGAGCAAAGAGAAGCCTCTGATAAGTTCTCCAGAGGGTCCTCCTAGGAAGGATCCAAAAAAATGAAGAAGAACAGGGACCGCTTCGCTCCCTACAACAAAGGCTCAAATCACGGGCTCTTGGAAAACTTGGTCAAGTCTCCTATAGAAATCCTCACTACTGAGAAAGCTGCCAAGTCCTTCGACCCACCCCCTCGCTTGTCAGCACGAAGCAAGAGCAGGGACATGTCGAAGTACTGCCACTTTCATGAGGATCATGAACACGACACAAATAGCTGTAGGGAGTTGAATAAACAAATTAAAGAGGCAGTACGGTCTGGGCAGTTGACACATCTGGTAAAAGGGATCAAGAAAGGAAAGGATAAGGTCTCCGACACTCAATTAGGCGAATGGAAAGGAGGCAAGAAGGAAACTACCCCTGCAGAAGATCCAATACTAATGGTACACAGGCAGGATCCAACTTTGAAACGAAAAGAAGCAGATGGAGAGCTAGGAAGTATATGGGAGATAATGTTCCCATCCATCCTAGGGCAGACACCTTCGACTGATCCTGTTGTTATCAAAGTGTGGGTCTCCAATAGGGAAGCGAACCGAGCATACATGGACTGTTGAAGCTCCTTCGAAATCATCTTTGAGCACTGCTTCTTAAAGCTCAAGCCATCAATACGCTCGTAGAGGGTAGAATCAAAGATACCTTTGGTGGGATTCTCCAGCGAACACTCTTGGCCTCTCGAAGAGGTACCCTTGGAGATTACAATTGGAGAGGGGCCCTTATCCAGAACGGGGACTCTCACCTTCATCATAGTCAGGTCAGATTCCCCTTACAACTTGGTAATAGGAAGGACTGCTATGCAAAAAATGGGTATTGTGGTCTCCACCATACACGCAGTGTAGGATCTCAAATATTGTGTTATTGATTATTCGGGTGGTCTTGGATGATGGAAATACATGTTAGCCATTTAGAGAGAGAAAGATAAGAGAGGGTGTTCTTGGTAGAGAGTTGTAGCACAAAATGTAAAAGTTAGATTAATGAAGAAGCACCACCCCTTCCAAGGATGGAAGGGGTATTTATAGTTACAAATAATACGCCCTCCTGACGGGCTGTGGATCAGGCATACAGTGGGTAAAGACCCGTCCTTCCTGTTAGGAATTAGAAATTCCAGGTATTAAAGAGTCGGTCACCTCAAGTATATGTAATCGTTAGAAAGCTCGTAGTCGTAGTTCATTTAAGTTAAGTAGTATTTAGTTTAGTAACACCGTGGAGGACAGACGGGTCTTTACCACCTGTATGCACGATCCACGACCCGTTGTGTGGCGTTTTATTGTAAGACTATAAATACTCTACCTTCCAAGGTAAAGAGTTGGAGCTCATAATAAAATTTTCTTGCTCTCACTAAGTTCCCTAAACCTCTAACTTTCTCTCTAGAACTCACCTTTATACGCCCACTTTGTGTTATGGTTTGATGTGTATGTGAAATCCAATGTCTTACAATTGGTATCGAGAGCCATGGTTAGATCATCTCTTACATATCTTTGGATTTCTAGTGGTTTTAGGTGGTTTTGAGTTTGAAAAAGTTTAGTGGTTTTGCATCATTGGGTGATTTCTAGTGTTAAAGTTTGGATTTTGATAGTACTTTTGTGTTTAGATTCATCACAAGTGTTTAGGTTTTGATTTGGTAAGCTTGAATCATCGTGGTTGGGTTGTTTTTGGATTGAAAAGTGGTGTTTTTGAGATTTTCTTGCTAGAGACTTGAGCCACGGATTGTTATTCTTGGTAGCGACTTGCTTTGTACGTTGGTAGCGAGTTGCAGTTTAAGTGGTAGCGACTTGGTCCTAGCGACTTGTCTTTTGAGACAAGCCGACAAATAGTACAAGTTAGTGGATTCTCCACTCTGACTAGCGACTTAGTGAGGTTAGCGACTTGCTTGAAAGTGTTAGCGAGTTTGCAATAAATTGTTAGCGACTTAGTATTCTTAGCGACTTAGACCATAGCGAGTTGTTGTTTAGCGACTTGGTATGTAGCGACTTGGTGCTTAGCGATTTGGTGATTTAGCGAGTTGCTCTTTAGCGACTTGTTGTGTAGCGACTTGGTGCTTAGCGATTTGGTGATTTAGCGAGTTGCTACTTAGCGACTTGGTGCTTAGCGACTTGGTTCAAGGGTTATAGCGACTTGGTTGATTTTACAAAGAAGAGGTTTGACCAAAGTTGACTTGTTATGTCAAAACTTCAAGCAGCCATAACTTTTGATCCGTAACTTTCTGTTTTAGCGAAATACCGTCAAAGCGACCGGACAACTGAATCGTGAGGTTTCACCACGATGTCGTGAAACGAATTTTTGAGGCCCAAATCCTCTCGAAAGGAAGTTGTTGAGCTTTTAAGTTTTAGACCTAAATTTCTCCATAAAATCGTGCAACAACCAACCCAAATCACAACCAAACAACATCTGCGCTTATCCCACAAACAATCATAAGACCTAACACACAATTGTCTATCATTGTGTCGATCCATCATCATCTTAACAAATTCCATTGGTCATTGCTTAACGGTTTGGTCTTGATTTTAGTAAAATCCATGAAAGATTCTATTTCTCGGTTTAAATCATAGACTTGTAAACTCCGTGCATTCTACCACATCATGTCTTACTCTCTTGACCCGATGATTTGAAGTGCTTAAATTGTATGATGTTATGGACAATAATGTTAATGAATGCTACCTTTGAGCGATTAAAGATGTTTGAATTAAACAATGAGGATGTGTGATGAGTGTACAAATAATCATCATTTTGTACAATATAAAGCTGCAAAATCATCTCGAAAACACTCGAAACACATCAAAATGATCAAAATATCACAAATCAGTGTTTTATGTGTTTTAAATGCAAAAATATCAAAATCAGATGAAAAACGTATCAAATTTGCAAAATTGGCAGTTTTAGTCCCCCAAGTTTCAAAAGTTGTCAAAAACAGTCCCTGGTATATCAAAATAAAGAAAATTGTTATTTAAGGTCCATGGGATTCAAAAGTTGTCAAAACAAACCTTTGAAATGTAAAATTGCAAAATTACAACTTTGGTCCCTCAAGTTTTAAAAATGACAAATATAGTCCTTGGATTTATAAAAAAATGGAATTTTATGCAATTGGTCCTTGTACTATTCAAGTGTGTCAAGTTTGGTCCTTATTATAACTTTAGGAAAGTTACATATTCAGTCCTTCATTTTCAGAAAATTACAAAAGTGGTCCTTAGTGTTACTAAGCCAAACCAAACCGGATCCTAATATTTAACTACCCAAGCCCAAATAACAAACACCCTGGCCCAATCCCATATTACCCGGTCCAGTATAAACCCAACCCGTCTACCCCTTTAATATACCCGGTCAACCCCATGGTCAAATAAAACACGCCCGCGCGTTTTTCTCCTTCTCCCCCACACAGTACCTGCTCACTCCATCTCCCACATCCACCACCCATCCCTTAGCTCACCTTCACCTTTTCCTTGTCCCCCCACCTCATCACAACTCTAAGAAACAATTAATGATCCTTCAACCCCTTTACTCAACCAAAAACTGCAAAAGTCCATTTTGGCGCCAAAAAACGACATATGGCAATTTTGAAGATCCAATGGCTCAAAACCAATTGGGAACTATTTAGAAAGTCAAGGGGAAGCAAATTTGTATAAAAGAAAGGAGGAGAGAAGCTAGAAGACCAGTTTTTAGTTTTATTTCTTTTTCCTTAATGTCGTTTTTACCTAAATGTCTTAGTTTAGTTTGAAAACTTTAATTCTCTGCTTTTATGTATTAAACTTAAGTTATTGTATCAATATCATCTGTTTCCAAGTTCTATTTCAAGGCTTCAATTAAATTTGATGTTCAAAATTCCACTGTTGCAAATTTAGTTTTTAAATACCTATGTTTAAGATTCAAACTGCTTCTTTGTAAGCTTAAACAAGCTCACTTAAGTCATTTATAGCTTTTGAAAAGCTTTTGAATCCATTCCAAGTAATTTTGCATGATGGTCAACGAAAGTCAACTGGGACTCAAATTGGATTTAGTGATGATTATGGTGGTTGCAGAGGTGAATTTGGGTTGCATTGGATTAGGTTAGTTTGGTTTTGTGTTTGGTTTTGGGCCTGCACCAACTGGACAATTGTGAGTTTTATTCTAATTTCCATTTTCTTTTCATTTGCAGTTTATGCTTAACTAAGTATCTGTGGTCACCTATAATTTAAACTTGTTTCATTAGCTGTACTTAAGTAATTTGAACTTAGATTGATCATTAAAATATGTTGGATCAGTGATTTGCTCCTCAAAACTTCATAACAATTGTAATAAAGGAGTGTTTGGATTCCTTATCAAATCTATCTTAAAGGGTTTTGAAGTTGTTAAGATGTGTTTAGTCATGTTTGTTTAGCTCATTTAAGTCTTTATCTATCTCAGTTTATGCCTGCTAAACATGTAAAAGTCAAAATCCCATCTCTTTGGTCCTTAGCAGTTACTGTTGAGATTTTTACTAAATCATAAGCTCATTTTGTGTGTTAAATTCATAGGTCAAGCTTGTAGTAGCTTTATTTCATGTATTTACATCAATCTAAGTCCTTTAAATCAGGTTCTAAACTCAATAAAGTCAACTTTTCGGTTTCTTAAAAAAGTCAAAAAGTGTAAAATCAATTTTGAGCTCAAATGGAAAGATTTTCTAGGATTCATTCCTAAGTCAAAATCAGTGAAATTTGTTGGTTATGAAACTTCAGTTGGTCTACTTGATTATTACCATTTTCATGGATTTTAGTGAATTTTTATAGCTTTCAAATCGCTTATTAAAGTGATGCCAAGTGCCTGTGCGGGACTTAGCTTCTACGATGATTGTGCAGACTTTGCAGAGCTAGCCCAGAGTTCATCTTAGCTCAACAAGGGCTGGTCTTTGGTCTTAAGGTTCTTAGCCAGGTCCTTTCCTAGTTCCAAGCTTTGGTTTGTAGTTTCTAGCTTATTCATGTGCTTATTTCTTTGCTCATAGTAGCCCCCTAGTTACTGATTTATCACACTAGTTCACATTATCAAATCTTTGCAAATTGTAAATCAGAGGTCATGGCTTGTTGAATCTTGTTGCATTTCAGTTCATTTAGCTTATCTTAGCTTCTTATTCAGTTTGGTAGCCATTGAATTCCATCTGCTTATCAAAGTGCTTATTTCAATAAGCACTTCCCACATCAGTTGCTAATTCTTCCATATAACCCCTTGTTTTTCTATTTTTCCTAGCTTCTATATATTATTTTAAACTTTTCCTGAAATTTTCAGATTTTTCCAAGCTTGTTTACTATTTTTCTTAATTTAAATTAGTTTTTAAGTATTTTTAATTAGCTTTAAATACAAATAAATTAGAAAAAGCTTAAAAAAATATGTTTTCTATTTTCTTAGGTTAAGATAAATATAAGAAGCCTAAAAAGTATTTTTCCATAATTTTCTTAGCTTAAAAAGTATTTTCTAGCATTTTAATTAGTTTTAAATAGTTTTAAATTAGTAATAAATATATAAAAGTCTAAAAATATATTTTCTGTTTTAAAATTAGTTTTATCATATTTTAGATTTTTCTAAGTATTAATTTTATTTTTCTAGTCTTAATTCATATTTTCTTTTATTTTAGAGTATTTATTAAATAGTTAAAATAGTTTTTAATAAATAATAATTAGATTAATTAGTTATAAAAATAATTTTCTTTTTCTAAATATTTTCTTATACAATTAGGATTGTAAAAATGTATTTTTCATATTTTTAGGATTTATATTATATAAGTTTCACTTTTTATTTTGTACGTTTGCGTAATTTTAATTTAAACGTAAGGTTTTAGTTTTAGGTTTTAAACGTTCATCACTTTAAATATAGTGATAGCGTTTATTTAATATCTTTTATCTTTTTAATTTTCTTAATTTGCATTTAAGTCGCTTTTATTTATAAACCTTTTTCAGTAGTGTAATATTCAATCCTAATCCTTTCTGATCGCTATCCTTAGTGATCCTTCTATCATCTGAATCAGTGTTTAACACACCATTGAGTCTCCGTGGGACATAACGACCCGGGAATCCCCTGTATTCTCTGATCCTAATTGCATCTGTGTCTGAGCAGTTTTAAGTCTTTTAGACTTGACGGTTTCTTGCGCAGATCAAAATTTTGGCGCCGCTGCCGGGGAGGCTTTAGCGTGTGTTTAGTCATTTTCGAGATCCATTGTTGCACATACCCATTTTTGTAAAAGTTTTTGTAAAGTTATCAAAAATCCAAAAGTTCATTAACACTTTTCCTAAAGTGTTAAAAGCCAAAAATATTTTCATTCTTTGTTTTATAGCTCTGCTTTTCAAAAAATCCAAAATATCCATCTTTTATCCTCTAATCTCATTTAATTCTCCATTCCTTATCCTCTATAACTGTTTAATTCTTCATCTCTTATCCCTCTTATCTGTTTAATTCTTCATGTCATGGTTTCGACTGTTCACGGTGTGGAGGTCCGTTTAATGGTGGAAATTGTCGTGATGTACCAATGTGGGTTTCGGAGACAAGTTTGTCGATAATCGATCCCATTTCAAATGAAACACCCGATTTTTCCTACCTACCTCCACATTGTAATACGAATCCTACTCATGCGAGTATTGTGGAATGATTCTCATTACGGTTTTGATTGTCCACCACGGGTTCCGCTTGTCATGGTAGGAACCATGTTACAATCAAAACTTTGGTGAAAGTTATTTTCCCAATTATCTACTGTGTGAATCATGGGGTCCTCATATGACTTTTGAATGTCAACCGATGAATCAAAATTTTCAAAATTCCAATTCTCCGGTTTGACAATTTCCAACCCCACAATATTCCATCGGTCATCGGACTTCCGAGCCTTCACAGCATCTCAATGATTACGAGAGTGTTATCTTCCTCAAAGTTCGAAGAAATACGCATTGAAAGAAACTACAAATGAAAAAATGGTGTGTAAGCTTGACGAGATGAATATAAGAATCGGATATGATGGCGATGATGATGAGGATTCTATTCAAGTAAAGGAATATTATGAGAGCTTGTCAACTGAAATCACACGAAGCTTCCATTGACTCTCTCATAATGGGGACGAGCCTTCTAGCACTATTCGAGTAAATGGAATGCGGTGTTGAGAGCCTTGTTCCAACCCCAGTGAGTCGAGGTTATCTCCGTAATATGTGTGATGAGCCTCTTAATGATGATTCTTCTCCTCCTCTTGACATTCCATATGATCATGTCGAGATGTTCTCCAATTCGATAACGATTGTACTTCGTTTGACGATTCTTTATCCTATGGAGACATCGATTATGTCGAGGAGCTACCTCCGAGCTAGTTAGCTTAGAGGAAGTGAGAAATTCGATGATCTAGAAATTGAGGACGAGATACTTCGTGAACAATTGTTCAATATAAATCTCCTCGTTTCTAAGATCGAATCATTACGTGCTAAGTCGACTTCATCTACTATCCCGTTGTGGATAGTGACTCTACATTGGACAAGCCCGAGCTTGAGGCTTTTCAATGATTCTCTTCATGAAGAGTTCTCCGGTGAACTCTCTCATGACATATCTCCTCGAATATGATCATTTCCATTTTGATCTTGAGGATGATATTGGCTCGGAGGAAGGTGTACTCTATCATAAGAGTTTGCTTATTGATGATACTACCTTCACCCTTCCTCCCGACATGTCTACATTTGAGGATGAAGAATGGATCTTGATTGTTATCAACATCTTTCTTCCATTCCTCACTTATGATGTGACTTCTCTCTTCTTCACTCCTTCGGGAGTGAGGACACTATCTTTGACCCGGCATTTTCATTTATCATCGTGTAAGATTGGGTCTCTATATATCTCATCGGTGTGGAACTTTCACGTGCTTCATATGTTTGTCCAAACATCTTGAATGAAAGTCCGATGGAGATTGTTTCTTCCACTTTGCTTCCCATGAACCAATGAATACGGGTCGAGTCAAGCTAGCGACTCGGAAACCAAAAACGATGTACGCACCATATGGGTTTTCACCCATATTTACGTCTTCTTACCCCTTTCTACCACCTAAGTGTGGGGTGATGCCCCCATGTATATATATATATATATATATATATATATATATATATATATATATATATATATATATATATATATATATATATATATATATATATATATATATATATATATATATATTTCTAAAAAAAAAAAAAAAAAAAAAAAAAATCCTTTCAAATAATGGCGTAGTATTTCCTTTTACGTTCTTTGTTTCGCATAACCGGTACTTTGAATATTGAGGGCAATATTCATTTCTAAGTGTGGGGAATTCTCACGAATTTTATCATATAATTATACCAATTCCCGTTTTTGGCCAAAATTTTTTTTGGAGCAAGTGTTCTACACTTACTCATTTGGTTATCGATCCGCCATGTCTAAAAACAAAAGGATTGGCTAATCCAGGAGCAAACGGCTCTTGGTAAAGATTTCTCAAATCCGTTTATATGGCTTGCAATTTGCCCAAAATTGTATGGTTCTCAACTCACCATATCCTAAAAAGTGAAGAGTTGGCTAGCCCGCAAGGTTATGGCTTGTGGTAAAGGCGATGGAAAATCCATAATTGGTATTCACTCACCAAAGATAATATTGATAATTTATCTAAGAGTTGGCTAGTCCGTAAATACGGCACGGTAAAGACAAAATCAAATCCGTTGAAAGTTGGTGGTTTGCTCAAAATCACATGGTTATCGGTGTACCATGGTTCTTACTTGAACTGAAACATTTGGCTACTCGAAGTAATGGCTTTTGGTAAAGAGATTAAAATCCATTATGTTTTCTCAAATCATTGCTAGGGACTAGCAATATCTCGATGTGGGGGATTGATGAGTGTCTAAATACTCATCATTTTGTACAATATAAAGCGCAAAATCATCGAAAACACTCGAAACACATCAAAATGATCAAAATATCACAAATCAGTGTTTTATGTGTTTTAAATGCAAAATATCAAAATCGGATGAAAACGTATCAAATTTGCAAAATTGGCGCTTTAGTCCCCAGTTTCAAAAGTTGTCAAAAGCAGTCCACGGTATATCAAAATAAAGAAAATTGTTATTTAAGGTCCATGGGATTCAAAAGTTGTCAAAACAAACCTTTGAAATGTAAAATTGCAAAATTACAACTTTGGTCCCTCAAGTTTTAAAAATGACAAATATAGTCCTTGGATTTATAAAAAAATGGAATTTTATGCAATTGGTCCTTGTACTATTCAAGTGTGTCAAGTTTGGTCCTTATTATAACTTTGGGAAAGTTACATATTCAGTCCTTCATTTTCAGAAAATTACAAAAGTGGTCCTTAGTGTTACTAAGCCAAACCAAACCGGATCCTAATATTTAACTACCCAAGCCCAAATAACAAACACCTTGGCCCAATCCCATATTACCCGGTCCAGTATAAACCCAACCCGTCTACCCCTTTAATATACCCCGGTCAACCCCATGGTCAAATAAAACACGCTGCGTTTTCTCCTTCTCCCCACATGCACTGCTCATCCATCTCCCACATCCACCACCCATCCCTAGCTCACCTTCACCTTTTCCTTGTCCCCCACCTCATCACAACTCTAAGAAAAATTAATGATCCTTCAACCCCTTTACTCAACCAAAAACTGCAAAAGTCCATTTTGGCGCCAAAAAACGACATATGGCAATTTTGAAGATCCAATGGCTCAAAACCAATTGGGAACTATTCGAAAGTCAAGGGAAGCAAATTTGTATAAAAGAAAGGAGGAGAGAAGCTAGAAGACCGAGTTTTAGTTTTATTTCTTTTTCCTTAATGTCGTTTTACCTAAATGTCTTAGTTTAGTTTGAAAACTTTAATTCTCTCGCTTTTATGTATTAAACTTAAGTTATTGTATCAATATCATCTGTTTCCAAGTTCTATTTCAAGGCTTCAATTAAATTTGATGTTCAAAATTCCTTCATTGCAAATTTAGTTTTAAATACCTATGTTTAAGATTCAAGCCGCTTCTTTGTAAGCTTAAACAAGCTCACTTAAGTCATTTATAGCTTTTGAAAAGCTTTTGAATCCATTCCAAGTAATTTTGCATGATGGTCAACGAAAGTCAACTGGGACTCAAATTGGATTTAGTGATGATTATGGTGGTTGCAGAGGTGAATTTGGGTTGCATTGGATTAGGTTAGTTTGGTTTTGTGTTTGGTTTTGGGCCTGCACCAACTGGACAATTGTGAGTTTTATTCTAATTTCCATTTTCTTTTCATTTGCAGTTTATGCTTAACTAAGTATCTGTGGTCACCTATAATTTAAACTTGTTTCATTAGCTGTACTTAAGTAATTTGAACTTAGATTGATCATTAAAATATGTTGGATCAGTGATTTGCTCCTCAAAACTTCATAACAATTGTAATAAAGGAGTGTTTGGATTCCTTATCAAATCTGTCTTAAAGGGTTTTGAAGTTGTTAAGATGTGTTTAGTCATGTTTGTTTAGCTCATTTAAGTCTTTATCTGTCTCAGTTTATGCCTGCTAAACATGTAAAAGTCAAAATCCCATCTCTTTGGTCCTTAGCAGTTACTGTTGAGATTTTTACTAAATCATAAGCTCATTTTGTGTGTTAAATTCATAGGTCAAGCTTGTAGTAGCTTTATTTCATGTATTTACATCAATCTAAGTCCTTTAAATCAGGTTCTAAACTCAATAAAGTCAACTTTTCAGTTTCTTAAAAAAGTCAAAAAGTGTAAAAATCAATTTTGAGCTCAAATGGAAAGATTTTTCTAGGATTCATTCCTAAGTCAAAATCAGTGAAATTTGTTGGTTATGAAACTTCAGTTGGTCTACTTGATTATTACCATTTTCATGGATTTTAGTGAATTTTTTATAGCTTTCAAATCAGCTTATCAAAGTGATGCCAAGTGCCTTGTGCAGGGCACTTAGCCTGCACAGTGATTGTGCAGACTTTGCAGAGCTAGCCCAGAGTTCATCTTAGCTCAACAAGGGCTGGTCTTTGGTCTTAAGGTTCTTAGCCAGGTCCTTTCCTAGTTCCAAGCTTTGGTTTGTAGTTTCTAGCTTATTCATGTGCTTATTTCTTTGCTCATAGTAGCCCCCTAGTTACTGATTTATCACACTAGTTCACATTATCAAATCTTTGCAAATTGTAAATCAGAGGTCATGGCTTGTTGAATCTTGTTGCATTTCAGTTCATTTAGCTTATCTTAGCTTCTTATTCAGTTTGGTAGCCTTTGGATTCCATCTGCTTATCAAAGTGCTTATTTCAATAAGCACTTCCCACATCAGTTGCTAATTCTTCCATATAACCCCTTGTTTTTCTATTTTTCCTAGCTTCTATATATTATTTTAAACTTTTCCTGAAATTTTCAGATTTTTCCAAGCTTGTTTACTATTTTTCTTAATTTAAATTAGTTTTTAAGTATTTTTAATTAGCTTTAAATACAAATAAATTAGAAAAAGCTTAAAAAAATATGTTTTCTATTTTCTTAGGTTAAGATAAATATAAGAAGCCTAAAAAGTATTTTTCCATAATTTTCTTAGCTTAAAAAGTATTTTCTAGCATTTTAATTAGTTTTAAATAGTTTTAAATTAGTAATAAATATATAAAAAGTCTAAAAAATATATTTTCTGTTTTAAAATTAGTTTTATCATATTTTAGATTTTTCTAAGTATTAATTTTATTTTTCTAGTCTTAATTCATATTTTCTTTTATTTTAGAGTATTTATTAAATAGTTAAAATAGTTTTTAATAAATAATAATTAGATTAATTAGTTATAAAAATAATTTTCTTTTTCTAAATATTTTCTTATACAATTAGGATTGTAAAAATGTATTTTCATATTTTAGGATTTATATTATATAAGTTTCACTTTTTATTTTTATGCGTTTGCGTAATTTTAATTTAAACGTAAGGTTTTAGTTTTAGGTTTTAAACGTTCATCACTTTAAATATAGTGATAGCGTTTATTTAATATCTTTATCTTTTAATTTTCTTAATTTGCATTTAAGTCGCTTTTATTTATAAACCTTTTCAAGAGTGTAATATTCAATCCTAATCCTTTTCGATCGCTATCCTTAGTGATCCTTCTATCATCTGAATCGGTGTTTAACACACCATTGAGTCTCCGTGGGACATAACGACAGGAATCCCTGTATTCTCTCGATCCTAATTGCATACGTGTGCGAGCGGTTTTAAGTCTTTTAGACTTGGCGGTTTCTTGAGATCAATGTGAGATCTTCATGTTCTTAGTACAATGAGAATGAATTGCACTGTTACATAATGCCATGCAAATGGAATGCGACATTGAGCCTATCGACTACTTCATCGCACCTCATACAATTTGTTATCCATAGTCGGGGATCGAACATGTAGTGCTCTTTTCCGCGGGACTTACCTACATTGACAAAAGCTTCTTTGTTGAACTTAGAACATTTAAAGCGCAACTTACCAATGAAGAGGTTCAAAAGGATGGTTCGGTGCAGTACTCTTCAAGTAATCTACAAACAATTTGACCATTCATCGATGGGGAATATTCAGATGACACGATCAACACTTGATTTGGAATTTCCTTCAAAAACATCTTGGAATGGAAATTGTGAATTCATTGAGACATTTATCCAACTCATGGATAATGTGAAAAGTACATTGAAGATTACGCACAAAAGAATGAAGGCGTGAATGAGTGTCGGTGCGGTTGAAAGATTGTTGTGATAAGTTGGGTAATGTATCATTGAAGAATCGGGTGTTCTTGAATGCGTAATGTCGGTGACAACAAAAATGATGAGTCGGATAATGCAAAATGGAATCTTCGTGCTCAAGTTCACAGAGAGAGAGGTGCACCTGACACAACTGTGCAAGTTAATGCAAAGGAACGCTCCATGGAAGCTTGGATGTACCCAAGATAGAGATGCACCCGTCACGACTGTGCATGTCAATCTTTGAGGTAAGTTGCATGGAAGTTTATCTTGTACCTAGTTGTGCATCTTCTACTTAAAATGATGATTATGAACTGCATGAGTCTGTTGCATTTGTGCTCGATGATTCCGTTACCACCGAGCTTAACATATATAAGGATCAAGTTGCTATTTATGAAGCAGTGCTAAGTTTGAGTTGACCACCCGTGAGGGGAAATGGATGTCCAAATACGTACAATCATTAGAAAACGTAATTTTAGAGAAGAAGTATTAAAACAAGAGTTAAACTCCTTACAAGAAAAGCTTTCTAAAGCGCTAAGCAAAACACGAACTTCAAGAAAATGTTAAAATGCTTAAGCAAGAATTCAAGGCTAAGGAATCAAAACTTTTGAATGATTTTTCCAATCTAAAAACTTTGAAAACAAGCTTGAAAATAAGTTATACGTACAAGGGAATACCATTGATGCTTCACATGATCACTAAGCATAGAGTCTTAGCGATAAGCATAGCATTCCCTTGTTGAGGAACCAAATCCAGAGGTAATTAAAAGGCTAGAAATGCTCATAAGGTCTTTGTATGATGGTAATGAAATCCTTAAACCTAGGCGAGAAACCTAGTTATTATTGAGTGCAATTGAGGAAGATAAGAAATCGATGAAGTCACTAGGGAGAAAATGAATAAGAAGTTAGAAGATCATGAGTGTAAAAGAATAACATAACGATCAAACCCCATAATTACACTAAAGAAAATTGGATCTCCTTGAACAAGTTTAAGCCTCGGACTCTATTAACCCCGAACAAGTGTTGGAAAAGGATATGGAAATGCAAAAGCTAAAAATCTTGTTGAAAATAATCCCCCTTGAAAAGCGCCTAAAGCAATTGTGTATCCTCCTAATACACCAATGCACTTAGTTCCTAGATCTATTGCCACTAAAAGCAAGACCTTAATCGGTCAATATGTTATCTTTCAACTATTTGTTGATTTTGAAACCTGTAAGAAAAGGATCACACCCTGGTATAAGCGAAGGGAAAGGGTTTTGAGCAAACTAAAGAATGCTATTTAAGCGAGGTCATGCCTTTCTTTAAACAACTAAAAGATCAATTTGAGAGTCTTAAAAAGGGATGCATTCGATATTAAAGAAATGGAAAAGGAATTTGATGCAATGATTGTTGAGGTTAGTGACTATGAGAGAGAATTAAAATATAGTGAGATTGAAAGGAAGAACTTGCATACATCGAATGAGAATCGATTTTTGAATGTATTGCTCAAGATGTGTTTTCATCGCTACAAATTGTTCCATTAATGCTTCTCAATTTCATGAATTATCTGCTCGAAAGTCTCCCATGATCGTGTCATTGAGCTTGAAACAACAAATTCAAAATTGCATGAGAAAATAGAACAGGTGATCATGATAACTTGGTCAAACATTATTCTAAATTAGAAGTTGAACATCTTGCTTTGCAATTGAAACATCAACATCTCAAAGAAAATGTTAAAACCTCAAATATCAAGGCATCCTCGATGCTCCCGAGTTTGATGCGCTTTTGAAATTAGCAAACATGATGAACAAATTCGAGCTCATTATAACACGATCAAAGATTGAAAGCCCAAATTTCTGGCGAAAGGTGAAAAGAAGGATGTGTTGGTTCCCATATGCCTCCACCTTTAGATTCTCGAATTTCCAACTTCAAAACATAATTAATAACTTGCAAAGGAAAATGATTGTTTTAAAGCTCAAATTTCAAGGTTAATGATCAAAACAAAGAGTTATGTGATTCATTTAAAGTTAATCATGATAAACAAATTGAAAAGATAACTTCTTTACTTAACGATATTGAGAATCAAGCGTGAGGTGAAAGGAAAGTTGCCAATCCCCAATTGCAAATATTATGTTCCTAAGGTTTACGCTTGTGATCGGTATGCTATCGATATGTTATATATTCCCCGCCCATTAGGAATAATGAACTTGCACATAAAGCATATCTCATACCTTAAGGAAAGTTTGAAGGGTCTCCGTGAGATTGTTGAAGATGAAAGATTAGAAAACCTTTTGATAGTACTATAGCCTATGCCGCATGGATGCCAAACGATCTCGGAACTCTTAGAGTATGTAATTGTCACAAGTCCGAAATCTAGCAATAGGCGAGATAGAATAGTTGTGCCTTGTTCTATGCCTAAAGAGGCAAAGCATGTGACCCTTGATATGCCTTGTTCCATGTCGAAATTCAAGCATGCAACCTTTGATGTGCCTCCTAGAATTTCGGATCCAAAGACTTCTAGACCGGGAATGCGAAAGTAGTGAAGCCATGTAATGTTCCCATCGTTACTTCTACGGATGTCAAGATTGACACTAAAGTTAGCGGGTCAAAACCTAGAAGCAATGCAAAGAAGGATAGGATTACGCAAACTAAAAGTGTTCATGATAAGGAAGTGAAAGAAAATCATAGGGACAAGAAGTTTGATTTGAACAAAAGAATCGTGTTAGTTCTAGTATTAGCTCTAAGCTTATCGAAATTAATTCGAGGCCTCATCTTGTCTGCAAAACATGTAAAAATGTTTATTCTCGTAATCATGATAAATGTGATGTATTATTTACGAGGTCTAAGATTCATAACTTGATTAAGAAAGTTTGGAGAGCGAAGCAGTTAAGCAATCTTGAAACCTACGGGGAATGTGTTTACAAATGTAGGATTTCGGTGGAAGCCCTGGTCGAATATTAACGAATGACAAACCTTACCCTTAGCTAGATCCACTATGCCTAGAATAGTGCTGTTAAGGTTTGGAAGCCAACCGGTAGAATAATCCCATTAAGCACAAAATGTCATTTGACTAATTACGATGCTTCTACTAGTTCGACTCCTAGGGATAATGCCATTGCATCTAGGGTTTCGCTAATTCAAAGATTGTTTGTGCTAACCAAAAGGAACCCATCAAGACGTGGGGATCCAATGTTTCCAATTCTCTATCTTCGTCATTGTCCAAAGCGGTCGCATAAATCGTCCCTTGGTATTTGGATTCAAGGCTCTAAACATATGACCGGCTCTTAATAATGATGTTTGTTCACTTGATTCGGGCCTCGTACTTCATCATAATGGTGATTGCAGATAACACTTGTGCCCGTTCCTCAAAGAAAAGAAATGTGTACGCTTGAGGCGCTTTATCTTCATAAGAAGAGAAATCTTCATGTTTATGACCATTCTCATCGACATTCTTCATCAACATGCTTCATGCTTTTTCCATGCGCGCGGTCATCAAGTGAATCGGACTACTAATAATTACTCTTATTCCACTTGCTCAATATAATGAAGATGGCGACATCTGTGCTAACTTTATGGGGAGAAGTGTGAATAGAATACATTTGAATGATAATCACTTGTTTAATCAAGAATGGCATCTCCATATGCAATTCTTGAGGGAGAAGAAGTGTGAATTTTTGCATGGTTGACGATATTTGAGAATATATGGTCAAACGGCTCCTAACTCATGTAAGAACCGAGATTCTTCTTATCGGATCATCTTCACATGTAGTTTCTTCTAAGAGCCGTTGGTTGACATCTTCACACGGTGATATGATTAAATGACAAAGTGCTTCTAGTTGCTGGGCTGATTTCTTTGATGAACATCTTTCTGTTCTTGTTTGATTGGGAGGGATTTTAATTAAGGGTATTTGCTATTTACAAGTTAACGGGAATGCCTTTGGTCTAAAGAAGATGTTAACTGTCTATTTCCCCATTCGGACAATATTGAAGAAGGTCGAGTCTACAGTCTTATCTACATTTTCTGCTACATGATTAGAAGACTAAAGACGAATTGCATTTGATGATCTAAACACTTCTTCTTAATCCGGGCTGAGGAGAACACTTGAAAATCTTCGTCAGTTTATGGGAGAGCACTAATTGGGGGAGATTGAAAAGCCAAAATTTAATCCCCAATTAGACTTGTTCATATTCTTTAGCTCCTACGCCTAATGCTTCAATTACTAAGGATAATTGGGATTCATTGTTTTTCAAAGATATGTTTGATGAGTACTTCCAACCTCTAACGAATGTTGATCATCCAGATTCTGAAGCTCATGCTCCGGTTTCTACTGACTCAACTATTTCACCATCTAAGAAGTACTTCTCAGAACTCTCAAGAAACGTTATCTCCAGTTACTTCACAAGGCGTTGATAATGACTATCATGATATTGTAGTTGCACTACTGAATAATGATCCGCTCTTTGGTATCCCTTTGCCAAATCTTCACGGATTATTGTTCATGAATAATGATTCGCTCTTTGGTATTCCTTTGCCAAATCTTCACGGATTATTGTTCCTCTCATTGTGCACGCTATAAATCAACCACATGAACATTAAGGAAAAATGACTTCCTCATTCGTTAGAAGACATTTTTAGTAAATCTTCCATATCAGCTTCTACATGTATACCTTGAGGAAGAATGCATTGATGTTGAGGAATCATTTGCTCCGGTTCATTCAGTGGGTCAATGTACATCCGATTGTATGTTTATTCACGTGTTAGACATTTGACACAAGTTGATTACTTCAGAGTTAATCATTTATCACTTATTTGAGATTGAAGTTGACCTTCACAAAGGCGTGTTCTTATTTGATAACTTGCTCGGGCTTAAGAATTTGAGTTGAAGGCTTGGTTTATCTAGTTACCGGTGATCGCGATGGATGGATGAAGACACGGTTAACTATCACTATTAGGAGTTACGTTGTTTTACTCGGTGTCACATGCGGATGACGATGTGGATAATATCAAGAGGTGTTAATGTCTCATACTTTGTTTGAGTGTGAGTACTTAGAGATTTGCTTGAAGCATAGATTCTCGACACCGTTCTTCCATATTTAAGTGCAAGCTTAAGACACAAATCGGGAATTCGACTTGAGTTTCAAGTTTGGTATATCGGGTTTTCTTCAACGATGGTCACTTCAAATTGTCTACATATGGGTTGATAAAGATAGTCACAGAGAGTTTATGTAGCGTTGGTTCTCACAGAGATTCATTTGGGCTATTTGAGTTCTTCTCACAAGATTTCAAGTTTATGGATATATTATATTTCTTTGATTCGAGGTATCAAAACCATTTGGGGAAGGATATATTATTCCAACTATTTGGGGAAGGATATATTATTCCAACTATTTGGGGAAGTGGTCTCTGAGACCTTTGGTTTTGTTACTTTAGTGTTCGGTTGGAAGAAATGTGAGAAGAATATTTGGGCGTGAGATGATCGCCTATCGACATCTTATATACGGTTTATGATAAAATGCTTCCGGTTATATGCACAACATGTTCACTTGATCGAGCTAATTCAGTTATTTGAGTTGACATCCACAGAGATGATTAGTGACTCAACATGTTACATGGATGTCATCGTCTCTACTCTTGTTGGGTACATGTGTACATTATGTGTTGATTGGTTATGTGTTATATAAGCGGAATGCACTTGGTAAAATGAAGATGTTGATATATTGTTCCCTAAATAGACAATGGTCAATCTCGAAGAGTAAGGTGTACATCGGGATGCTAACAGTTCATGTGATCGGTCGTGTCGGTTAATCCGGATTTGATAACCACCGAGACGATCAATGTTTCAACTTGTTACCGGTGTTCTCGTGTTCTTGGTCTTGAGCTTCAATCAATGAGACCGCTTTGTATTCAACTCTACTTCTTAGGAAATGGTCTTTATTCGATGTTTGTCGGTTTGGGGAAGCTACCAAAGATTCAAATTGAGAAGGCTTATGTCGAGCGATTTTCTTAGAAGCCTCGAATGCTTTGGTGGCGAAAGTTTAAGAGATGTTGATTCCTTTCTTCTACAACTTTGAGCGATATCTTTATCTCGGTACTCATTTCATCATTCTCTTAAACTAATTTATCTCTTGTAAATATTTATTCGAAAACAAAATACAAAATTATAAAACCTTCAAAAATCAAATAGAAAAATATAAAACTTACAAAATCCATAAAAATCGAAAAATTCAAAAATCTTCAAAAATATTGTCATTTTGTCATGTTTTTCTCGGTTCGATAATATCTACGGTCTTTGTCTTGTCATTCAAAGAATGACACGGGACTTTAGATGTTGTTCAATTCTTAAAAAAATAATAAAAAATAAAAATAATAAAAAAAAATCAAAAATATTTTTGGGAGAAAGAGAAACAATGGTTTATTGTCATTTCACCGATAACCGCTTTTCAAAGAAAGAACGAGCCATGCTTTACCATGTTTTCAAATTCCATGCTCGATTCTATAAACATTTATCTCGCCGAAAACTAAGCGCTTTGAAAAATAACTCGATCTCTATTTTTGATAATCATCTGGACTTATTTGTCAAAATATCAATCTCTCAATCAACAACCTATGTCATTGATTGAGGGGGAGAATGATTTCAATTAAATTAAAAAGTTATTTGGCATTCAAGTGTTTTCAAAAGATATTCATGCATGTTTTATCAATGGAGTTTAAAGTCTCTAAATTCGATCCTTATCAGTTAAAACATTTTCATAATCTAGTCACAATTCTCCTTAAAAGCTTTCAAAATCAATTTAAATCTACAGAGATCACAAATCTCAATGATTTGATAATTGTGATCGGGGAGAATTTGTGATTTAAATTGGACTTAAAGCGAGGATTCGTAAATGGTTTTACAAGGATGTACAAGTTATCCTTCCCACATGTGACAAACGATTTCAAATTTTCCATGCACATGTTGAGGGGGAGCATCTATCTTAAACCACAATGATTTGAAACTTGATCATTTATCTCAATGTGCAGGTTCCCTCTAGTATCTGCAAAACTCTTTTCTAATCTCGAGGCACATATTTAGGGGGAGCAAACTTATGAAAACCTCATCCTTCCCTAAAATGCTTTATCTACTTGTCTTGATTAGGGAAGTGATGTTGATATCTTTTAGAAAATGGATTTCAAAGAAGATAACTCTTTCTCTTGCCTCCGTGTGCAAAACGATTTCAATCACTTGATGCACATGTTGAGGGGGAGCTCTTGTTCTAAAAATATCAATAACAATTCAGGTACAAAATGCTTTGATAATACATCTTAAGTATCTGGACTGTTTTTCAAATGGTTTTCAATTGGTTCCAATGGCAGATGAACAATACCAAATAGACCGACCAACTTTACTTTATGTACGGTGATATAAGGATGATAAGGTTAGGTATTGGTTCCCATGATCCTCCGAACCGGAGGGATCTACCGAGGATAATCCACTAGTTAGTGTAGATGTCCTTAAGTATGATGATAAAAGGAGAAAAGTGAGATATGGGAAGAGTGCGGATCAAAGCAGAGCAAGTCTTGGAACAAACCCAACAAGGTTCTTGCTATGAAGTCTCGGTAAGCTTGAAGGGTTGAAGAATTAAAAAATTGAATAAGAAAGGGTGAAAACAAATAGCCTCCATATATTCAACCTTAGGGCGAAACCGGGTTCAATTCATATACTCGATGGTAACATCGGTATTGAAGACAAGGCGTCATGGACCCAAAGGACGACCGCACTTCAACTCTCCAAACCACTCAAGTTCCTCTTAAAAGGACTTGTTTCATTCTCACGGGAACCGACATTATCTATCGACTTTCTCTTAGAGATTGTTGATATTGAAGAAGGAGATCCTCTCCCTAGTCTCGACACGGGATCCAAATATGCACATATTGAGTCTAGAGCCACGAGATCATCAATAAATCTCATTAGGGCACTTTCAATGAAGACTCTGTTTCACACAATGTGGAAAGAGATTATATCTGAGTCCCACGCATTATCCTTGTGGTATTGCGTAACATCCGAGTGATGTGTTTACATATTCACAATGAAGATGGAAAGCCTTACGGAGCCAACATCAAACAAGCTCTCGGTAGGTGGCATGTGAGATCTATCAATTAGATCAACCATGTGACAATGAGCAGAAACAATGGGGCGATTCAATCTTTTGAATCAATCTCGTTCAGTTATGGATTGCCGGATACCTTTGAAAAACCGGTCGGTGTGCTTAAAACTCTTTTCTTTAGCAAATCGATTGTGTGCGGATATTTCAATTCAAAAGGTGTTTTATGATTGATAATTGATGTTCATTAAAACCTTCGTTGTATTGCAAAACAATTTCTATTGAGCAATACACGATTGTTTTCAAATATCTTTTCATCAATCGGTGAATTTCTATTCGGTGGTTCACTCACTCCGTGTTGTCTTCTTTGAGACGTTCCGGTTTGAGAACGACTTGAGCATTGCGAATCCTGTCAAGGAAATTCTTGAATTATACGATCACAGCAAGATGTAATCGATCAACGAGGAACCGTGGGCGTGTACCTCAATTCAACGAAAGTGATCAAAGACACTTTATGCGCTTTATTGCTAAGCGTATTATGCGGTACACCCGACGCTTGCGTAATGATCGAATGAAGCGGTCAATCCATAGCCGCATGCTCACTTAACACATTCATCTCAAAGAAATCATGATTAGTGCATCAATGACTATGATATTTTCACTCCATGCTTCGCTACGCTACCGCCAATATCATGAATCAACGAAAGCTTCCGCTACTCGATGAGAAGATATCATGATCCGAATGTGAGCATGTCGGTCCAAAGTCACAACATCACATATTACCAACACCACAATGGATGTCTCGTAGATTTTGTTTGCGATGATCTCAAAAGTCGCTCAAATTTATTATCACGTGGATCGTATAAGATCTCCACTTGGATTAACCAAACATGCAATGAGAAGAATCTATGACTACGAGCTTGAGCAAAGTACTACATCAAGAATGCAAGAACAATTTTAATGTAATATCTGTTTGTATTCAATGTAATGTTAGTACATGATTGAGGTGACCTCCTTAGGGAGATTGTTAGGAATTAGAAATTCCGGTATTAAAGAGTCGGTCACCTCAAGTATATGTAATCGTTAGAAAGCTCGTAGTCGTAGTTCATTTAAGTTAAGTAGTATTTAGTTTAGTAACACCGTGGAGGACGGAAGGGTCTTTACCCATTGTATGCGATCCATGACCCGTTGTGTGGCGTTTTATTGTAAGACTATAAATACTCTCTACCTTCCAAGGTAGAGAGTTGGAGCTCATAATAAGAATTTTCTTTCTCTCACTAAAGTTCCCTAAACCTCTAACTTTCTCTCTCTAGAACTCACCTTTATACGCCCACTTTGTGTTATGGTTTGATGTGTATGTGAAATCCAATATCTTACACTTCCTCCACGGTGTTGCACTAAACTAAACTACGCTAATAACTAACTAATAAACTAACAAATAACGTAACTAACGATATGTCTACGAGCTAACTTATGCTAGATAATATTTGGGGTAACCGACTCTTCACTATGGAATTTCTAATTCCTAACCATCTCCCCCTAAGGGAGGTCACCCCATGATTTACATTTTGAATCCTAGCATTCTATTTTGTCATTTGTTCTGAGCTCGTAGACTTCAATTCTTCACATCCGCAATCTTTGTGCTTTAGCAGTGACTCTTCATAGTCCGATTATTTTGTACTTTAAGTGGAGGTCTTTGAACTGATCCACATCTTGATGATCTTTGAGCTTTCTTCGAGATCATCAGCCACAGCAAATCTCTGGATCATCCTTTTGTTGTGTTGCCTTGATGTGATGTTGTGACTTTTGGACCGACATGCTCACACTTTCTGGATCATGACATCTTTTCATCAGAGTAGCGGAAGCTTTCTTCGATTCAAGATATTTGCGAGCAGTAGCGAAGCATAGTATAAAAATATCCGAGCTAGGTTATGTAGATAGGCACTTGTCATGATTTCTTTAATTAAGTGTGGATCTTTGTGAGCATGCGGCTATGAATTGACTTCTCAATATCGATCACCGCAACCGTCCAAATGTACCGCAAACAACAGTTAGCAATAAAACACACGAAAGTGTCTTTGACCACTTCGTTGAATTGAGGTACACGCCCACGGTTCCCCATTGATCGATACAAGTACCGCTTGTGATCAGTGTAATTCGAAGAATCTCCTTGACGGGGTTTCGCAATGTTCTATGGTTCTCAAAGCTGGGCGTCTCAAAGAAGACAATACGGAGTGAGTGAACCAACAAATTGAGATTTACTGATTGATAGAAAATGATTTGAAAACAATCGCGTATTGCTTAAGAGAAAGAGTTTTTCAATACGACGAAGGTTTAGAAGAAGAAATCAATTTTCAATCATAAATACCCTTTTATTTTGAAAACATAATACACAGTCGAAGTGCTAGAGAAAAGAGTTTTTGAGCACAACGACCGGTTTTTCAAAGGTATCCGTCAATCCTTTACCTGGACCAAGGTTGATTCAAGATTGAGTCGCCCCATTGTTTCTATCCAGTTGTCACAAGCTTGATTTTTCGAGAAGATCTCACATGTCACCCACCAAGAGCTTGTTTGATGTTGGCTCTAGAAGGATTTCCATCTTCATCGTGAATATATTTAATATATCACTCGGATGTTCTGGCAATACCACAAGGATAATGCGTAGGACTCTTAATATATATACTCACTTTCCACATTGTCTGAAACAGCAAGTCTTCATTAACTTTGTGTCCTAGTGAGATATTGTGGATGATCTCTTGGCTCTAGACTCAATAGTGCACATTTGGTTCCTATGCGAGACTAGGGAGAGGTCTCCTTCTTCAATATCAACAATCTCTAATGAAAGTCGATAGATTATGTAGGTTCCCATGAGAATGAAACAAGCCCTTTTAAGAGGAACTTGAGTAGCTTGGGAAGTTTAGTGCGACGTCATTGGGTCCATGACGTCTTGTCTTCAATACTAGTGTTACCTTAGTAACCACCAAGTAGTATATGTATTGAACCCAGTTCATGCCCTAAGGTTGAATTATTGGAGGCTATTTATTTTCACCCTTTTCACATTCATTTCTTTTCATTCTTCAACCCTTCAATGCTTACCGAGACTTCATAACTAGAACCTTGTTGGGTTTATTCCAAGACTAGCTCTGTCTCGATCGACTCTTCCCATTTCTCACTTTTCTCCTTTTTTCATCATACCTAAGGACTTCTACACTATCTAGTGGATTATCCCTGGGTATATCCCTCTGGCTCTGGCGGGATCATGGGAACGAATACCTAACCTAACCATCCTTATAACACCATGCATAAAGTAAATTGGTCGGTCTTTTGGTACTGTTCTTTCCTTCTCGAAACCAATTGAAAAATCATTTGGAAAAAATCAATCAAGGTACTTGTGATATAATATCAAAGCATTTTGTACCTTAATTGTTTTTATCTTTTAGAAATGCTCACCCTCAACATGCGCATATGATTTTATAAATTGTTCAGCACATGGAGGCAAGAGTTCATTTGATAAAATTTCTTTGATCACAATTTCCTTAGAAAAAGCCATTTGATTTTCTTGGTAAATTCTCCCCCTCAATATGTGCATAGGATATTTGAAATCATTTAATCATTTTATCACATAGAGGAAAGAGTTCTTTTGAAGCACATCTACAATCACAAAAGCCATTAAGAAACCATTAGAAAATCAATCAAGGTACTTTATGTTGAAACATAGAAATCTTTGTACCTTGAAAGTTCATTTTCTTTTTGAAATGCTCCCCCTCAATATATGATTCGAGATTCGAAAGCGTTTAGCACATATGGGAGAGCAGTATGCACATATGAATCAAAATGATCACCTTTTATCAAATTTCATTAATAAATCACAAATTCTCCCCGGATCAAAAATATCAAACCCTTTGAGATTTTGGATCCCAAGTGATTTAATAAGGTTTAGAAAACATAGGAGAAAATGTGGCCTGGTTTAAATACTCATCATGTTTTTGGATAAATGCTCCTCCACAATCATGTGCATAATGTATTTCAAAATCGTTTGGCACATGAAGGAATGAGTGCTTTAGAAACAATCACCCTTTTAAAACCGATTTGAGATTTAAATCACGATCTCTTCCCCGATCAAAAATTTCAAACCAATTGAGATTTTGGATCCCGAATGATTTAAAGCATTTGGAAAATTTTGGGGAAAGACGTGGCTTGATTTAATTTTGAAAAATGACCGATAAGGATCAATTTTAGACATTAAAGATTGTTAGTGTCAGGTATGATAGTTTTAATTGATCTTTAAGTAAAATAAAACAATTTCACAATCAAACAAGAACAGAAAAAATTTCATTTTGAAAGATCTTTAAGTTTTAAAGAAAATCATACCATGACATAACATTAAATCTTTAGATCACCACCTATTATTGTACAAACGGACTTTTATGAAGAAATATCGTTTGAAAATATTTTATTTGAAATCACTCTCCCCCTCAATCCATGACCGTAGTCGTTGATTGAGTGACTTAAGTTTTGATAAAATGAAGTCCGGTGATTTTTAAAATTAAGTTCAATTTATTTTCAAAACCAATATTTTTCCATTTTCAAAACAATATTTTAAAAAATTGTTTGAGAAATGGTATCATCACAATTTATCATGAACAAAGATACGTTAGGTGGTTGAGAAGCTTCTGTTGTTGCTGTAGGGCTGGAAGAAAATTGTCTGCAGATGCAGTGAGACCTCTTACGTTGCATGTTTTTATGCCAACTCTCCATATAAGTCAAATTAAGCTCTGTTTCTTCAATTGTCAACCCAAGATATAGTTACCCTTTCCTTTCGGCATCCAATCATCTTCAATTGTGGGATCCGGATTGGGAACATTCTTATATACCAATATACCCGCATACGTTAGTGGACACAAACAAATATATGGTGGTCGACATCACCCAAACAGCAATCGACTAATAAAAGTCAATTCAACATATAAATCAAATCATGCATAGGCATGGGAATAATGTGTTTATCAATCTATAATCATCTAATCCTAACAATCACATCCTAGAAACCTAGTCCTTCAACATAGGCAATTATATTTTTCAGATAAGCATGTAGGATGATTAGAAAGCCCAATAGATGATATAAATTTGAAAAACATTCTCCCCCTCAATCAATGACTCATTTTCTGAAAAGTTTAAAAGCGCTGAAGTCATTGATTGAGTTTTTAATTTTTTTCTAAAACTCTGAATCTGATTGATATTTCAAGCAACTCATTTTCCACCATTTTGAAATACAACAAATATTTTTCTGAAGAATTTTAAACGGAAAAACATTTGTGTAAGAACAGCAGTCCTTCGACATACTTTCCTCAATATGTTTTAGGATAAGTGCACGAAATTTTTGAAAATCGTTTAAGCGTAGCACTTTCCTTCTTTGAAAAACGGGTTGCTATCTGAAATAATAGCAAGCCATTGTTTTAAGCACAGGTTACAGTCTGAAGTAACTGCAAGCCATATTATGAGACATGTTTTGAAAAAGAATATTTACACCTCCTGCTCGAACTTCATATATGGTCCCGTGCCATTGTTGAATGACATTTCTAAGACCGCAGATGTTATCGATACCAGAAGACATGTCTTTAGAAAAACAATATTTTTAGTCTTTTTCAAATTTTCTGATTTTTATGGGTTTTTGATGGTTTTATAATTTTCTATTTTCTTTTGAGGGTTTTATATTTTTGTATTTTGTTTTTGATAAATATATAAAAAGATAGAGTAGATGATATAGTTTAAGAAAATGATGGTACGAGTGCCGAGATAAGGATATCGAGCAGCCCCGTTGTAGAAGATAGAAGTCATCATCCCTAAAACTTTCACCACCAAAGCTTAGAGGCTCTTGTATTGAAGAAAGAAATTGAACCATCCGAAAGTGAGACTTTGGCGACTTCCCCAAACCGAAAATCCTTTAGTCGAAAGCAGATTCAAAGCTTTCTTTCAAGCTTCCCTTAGCAGTGCACAAAGAAGCACACCATTATCATCGAACTTGCTGCTCCTTTTAAGAATAATCATCGTGATTCATTGTTCGGGGTTATATCATCCAATAGAAGAATAGCAACATTTCATCCCACGCTTAAATAATTCTTCTCAAATTTCTTTTCCACTGAAGTCTGAAGCAGTCCATTCCAAAAGGTGTCACGAGACAACTTCCCCCACGTAGTTGAATTGATGCAGTCAGTCTCTTAGATTAGAGCTCATGAACCCGAATACACATATTCCCGAAGACAGAGAAACTTATACCATCGAAGTAGCAGATTAAGTCCGATAGCCAAAGAATAACCCCGATGTATACTTTTCTCTCCCCTGATGATAGTATATGAAGCTCAAGAACCCGAAGTACCCGAATGCCCAAAGAGAGAATAACCGATAACATTGAAGAAGCAGGCCGAATCACCGATTATCTCTGCGGATGTCAACTCGAATAAGTGATTATATCTACGAATCATCGATTAAGCACTCAAGTGAAACAATGAGTTCCCCAATGTACACAATTCTCTCCCCGATGATTGCGATAACATCGAAATCATCACACACTTGTGTACCTCTTTCATCTTCATAAACTAACTCTTCCATCTCTTCCCCCACATAGTTGGAATAAGAACACTAAACGCCATGAGTCAAACCTTGAGTTTCTCTGCGGTAATGACATTTGTCTTCCCGAGATTTCTTCAATCACTTAGAAGTATTAAGTTCATCAAGTTTACACGCGTTTAGATGTGTGTCTCCTTCCCCCTTGCTGGTTTTGATACTTCAGAATCAGCAACATATCATAAGCCCAAATACTTGAAATCTTTTGAGAAGATCGCTTGAAGTCTTTGTGAGAATCAACTTGCTGAAGAATGTGAGCAAGTCTAATTGGGGATTAAATCTGACTTTTCACTCTCCCCCAATTAGTGCTCTCCCCTAAACCGAGAATCTGTTTGATAACAGCCCAGATTAAGAAGAAGTCTTTAGATAATCATATGCAACGCGTCTTTAGTCTTCTAACATGTAGCAGAAAATGTAGAACCGACTGTAGACTCGACCTTCTTCAAGATTGTCCAATTTGAGGAATAGAAGGTCAACATCTTCAACTCGCCAAATGCATTCCCGTTAACATACAAATAGCAAATCCCCTTAACTCAAATCCCTCCCAATCAAACAAGAACAGAAAGATGTTCATTAAGGAAATCAGCCCCGCAACTGGAAGCACTTTGGCATTAATCATATCAGCCCTTGTGAGGATGTTAACCAACGACTCTTACTAGAAAACTCCATGTGAAGATGACCCGATAAGAAGAAGCTCGGTTCTTACATGAGTTTGGAGCCGTTTGACCATTTATTCTCGAAATCAATCAACCATGCAAGAATTCACACTTTTCTCCCTCAAGAATTGCATACGGAGTTGCCATTCTTGATTGAATAAGTGAATATCTTCAACAAATGTAGTCTATTCACACTTCTCCCCCGCAAAATTAGCACATGATGTCGTCATCGTCATTATAGTTGAGCAAGTGGAATAAGAAAAACAATCAATGGTAGTCCGGTTCACTTGATGTTTGAAAGCGCATGGAAAAAGCATGAAGCATGTTGATGAGAATGGTCATTAGTGAGAAGATTTCTCTTCTTCAGAAGATAAAGTGCACTAAAGCGTACACTTTTCTTTTCTTTAGAGTACGAGGCTTGAACTGATTTGTTCAAACGTCATAAGAAGATTTCTCTTCTTTCGAAGATAATGCGCACTGAAACGTACACATTTCTTTTCTTTAGAGTACGAGGCTTGAACTGTTGTGTTCAAACGTCATAAGAAGATTTCTCTTCTTTCCAAGATAAAGCGCACTGAAACGTACACTTTTCTTTTCTTTAGAGTACGAGGCTTGAACTGTTGTGTTCAAACGTCATAATCTCTCTCTTTTCATCATCTCTTGGCTAAACTTGTAATCAACCCCATTATCATTCAGTAGGCTCTTTGTCGTGACAGCTGATGGAGAAAACCTAATATGATAAATTTGACCTTGAAGTAAACTAACCCGAACTCGTGACTTAAACTTGCACATATGTAACAAAGAGCGGTGCCGAGACTTCATCCTCCATTGAATCTCTAAGTGCTCTATACTCTTCAACCAACCAACCATCAAGTATAAGACGTACATCACCTCTTGAGAATCCACAATTCAATGTGACACTGAGCACTACAACGTAACTCCTTAAAGTGATAGTTATTTTGTGGTGGTAAGAGCCCAATTCCCCCAAGTGGTAAAAGAAAAGGAAAAGTCACCCAACAATAACTAGATTTCCAAGTCTTCGTATTTGATAATAAGCTTGAACAAGGATCTCGAAGAATCTTCATCCAACCATCCCCGATACCTTCAGATACTAAGTACACTTGCCCGTGTCATTTCACTTCAACCTCAAATAAATAATACTGAATTAACGCCGTTGTCACATCTTCTGATTACAAGCTCAAATCTAGCCTCCTTTGACGTTTTAAGTGAACTATGATAATGGTTTCATCCCGACCATGGTTAAAAGCACACAACCCCGTAAAACCATGTAATAACCAACCTGCCATGAAGACAATCCAAACACACACCCAATTCATGAAGTACACCCTTTTATCCCTTCTTTGAAGCAGAAACCGTAGCACCAGCATCAGATAAGATCCCGAAATACACTTTCCTTTCTCCAGGATGGTTCCATCATTACGGGATTTTACAACTCTATGGTTTAAACCAAGAAATAGTATCTTTCGCGGGATTTTACAAAACCAAGAATAAACCGTAAGATAGATCCGGAAATGCACTTTACAAGGATGTTTCCATTGTCACGGGATTTTACAAGTCTATGATTTAAACCGAGAAATAGGTTCTTTCGCGGGATTTTACAAAATCAAGACAGAACCGTAAACAATGTCAGAAGTTTATGGTAGGCTCACTAAACACTATACTCTTTACTTATACTCACTCATACAACCATAACTCATACTTACTCTCACGTCGGAGGTGGTTCGCAGGGCTCAACCCCTGCGCAATCACTTAACACTGTGTTTTAGTATTTCTTATTCTCAGGTGAAAGACAAGCTTGACTGGAATACATACACCCCTCTTATCTTCGATCACTATCAAGCATGGTAGTGCAATTTATTCTACAATATATATATATATATATATATATATATATATATATATATATATATATATATATATATATATATATATATATATATAATTAAAATTGTATTTTTAAGTAATTAAATTTTACATTAGATTAATTATTAAAAATAACTATACATTTAATTATTTATAGAAACCCTAATAATAATAATAATAATAATAATAATAATAATAATAATAATAATAATAATAATAATAATAATAATAATAATAATAATAATAATAATAATAATTTTTAAATATAATAATAAATAAAATTATATATTTAATATAAAAATAATTATTAAAAATTAATTATATATTTATATATAATATAGTAGTAATATGACAAAACTAATTATTATTTATTTTTTAATTAAGTAATATATTAATAATAATTAATAATAACGATAAATAATAAATACTGATATTTAACTTGTAAGTATTTAAATTCTAACATAATTCAACACATTCGATCAAGATTGCTATGTAATCTGAATTACATCACTGGACGTAATTGGTTATTATCTAATTACATTTTTTTGCAAACCAAACAAGCAATGTAATGTAATCTGAATTACAATTACATTAATCCTGCCAAACAAACAGGATTGTAATGTAATTCATATTACTATTACAACGTATTACATTGAATTCTTGCGAACCAAACGCCCCTAAGGGCAATTTGGTTTGAAGGTTTAGGATAAAAGATTAGGATCTAGACCAACTGATACTTGGTACATGTGTGCTGGTTTTCCCTACAACATTAAGTCCCAAAAATGTTTCATTCAAAAAACCCATTAAGATGGGCTTGATTAGACTACTTTGGAGAAAAAATGATTTTTTTTAATAATTTAAAATTTTGTAATCAATGCACAGCCATACATTATTTTTCGAGAAAATTACCAAAAGGGGACTTTTTTTGAAGCTTGGTCCGTTTTAAGACTTTTTTCTCCTATCTTTCCAAAAAGAGCCACGCTCAACTGCTCAACTCCATTACTTTTTTGACATGTGTCTAAGTGGTAGGTGAGATATTTTTTACTTTAAAGTTAAATGACCAATTTACCCTTTAACATATATATAAAAGACACCACATCTCTCTTCTTTTCTAATTTTTTCTCTCTCTCAAGATCCGGCCACAAGATCCGGCCATGGATAACGATGAGAATATCCACAGAATAAACCATGCATCCAGGAATAATATCCACAAGATCCGGCCAAAAGAAGAGAGTTTTCGATATAGTTTTCGAGTTTTTTCCTTCTTTTCTAATTTTTTTCTTCAACCTCAAGATCCGGTCACAAGATCCGGCCATTGAAAAAGATCCGGCCACAAGATCCGGCCATGGAAAAAGATCCTGCCACCATCATCATAAAAGACAACACAATATATCGTCAAAGATCCGGCCAACACTCATCGTCAAGATCCGGTGTCAAGATCTACAGATCCGGCCAGATCCGGTGTCAAGATCTACCCATCGTCAACAATATGTTTTTCATTGTGTTGATTTAAAAAGATCACTTTTCTGCTGGTTCCAGAAGGCAGTTGAGAAGCTTGACGGTGAGAACTATTTTTTTTTCTTCTCAGGAAGAGTTGTTGATGGGAGAGAGATAATGGTTCATAATTTTATTTGATACGTTAAATCATATGACCGTGTTGAAAAGTTCTCACCGTCAAGCAACATGTCATCTTCAAAGTCAGAATATCTATACACCCACATCTTCAAAGTCATATTTATCATTAGAAAAAGATTCATTTAATATGTAGACTTTGTAATATTTTTTTTAATATGTAGACTTTCAATTTTTTTTTTTTTCATTAGAGCAGCTTTCAATTTTTTTTTTTTTTTCATTTTAATATGTAGACTTTGTAATATTTTTGGTATTAGTCGACATCGTGTTGATTTATTGGTGTGACTTGTGTTAACTTTGTAGACACTAATTTTATTGAATGGATTTATGGTGTTGATTTATTGTCTCGACATCATGTTACCCCTTTCTTTTAGCATATGTTTCTTTTGGTAATTTTCGTTTCGCCGAAGAGTGGTGGTTTGGCGGTTGGCGGTGGTGGTGAGCAGATGGCGGTGGTGGTGGTTTTTGTGGTTGGCAAAGGTGGCTCGAGCGGTTGGCGGTTGGCGTGGTCGAGCAGATGAGCGGATGGTGGTGGTTTTTGTGGTTGAGCGGTGGTGGTCGAGCATATGAGCGATGGTGGTTTGATGAAGCGGCAGTGGTGGTGGTGGTTATGGACCTGGTAAGGTGGTGTGGTAGGTGGATGGAGTTAGGTGGGGTAGGTGAAATAATTAATAAAGAAAATTAATAAGGGTAAATTGGTCATTTAACTTTAAAGTAAAAGTATCTCACCTACCACTTAGACACATGTCAAAAAGAATGGAGTTGAAAGAATGAAAGGTTGAAAGCGGTTGAAATGGCTCTTTTGGAAAGATAGGAGAAAAAGTTTTAAAACAGATAGAAACTTCAAAAAGTCCTCGATAATTTTCTTATTTTTCTACCTGATTGATGTGTTAGTAAAATAACATAAAGTTTTTATTTTATTCTTAACCATAATATAAAACAAACAACATTTTTATTTTCTCTCTAATATATTAAATTCAAATTTTAATCCAAATCCAATCTAAATTTAAACCCTAATCTTAAACCCATTTATAAACCAACGGGTCCTAAAGACTGTGATTTGCAAGTTTCAAACACTCTACCACCTAAACCTAACATGTAAAATTAGCTCCTGACCACTGAATCTCCGAACCAAATGGAAATTCATTTGACAAATATATTTAAGACATTGTAGATTCATTTATAAATCCTAATCCAATCTAAATTTAAATCTTAATCTTAAACCAATCTAAATTTTAATCCAAATCCAATCTAAATTTAAATTATAATCTTAAACCCATTTATAAACCAAACGGGTCCTAAAGACTGCGATTAAATTCAAATTTCAAACACTCTACCACCTAAACCTAACATGTAAAATTAGTTCCTGACCACTGAATCTCCGAACCAAATGGAAATTGATTTGACAAAAATATTTAAGGCATTGTAGATTCATTTAACCAATTAGGCCTTTGACAAGGATTCAATTAAGACACTACATTTATTGAATTAATTAATAAATTCTTATGGATAGTGTTGTTCTACGGTCAACAAGGGCACTACATGGAATATGCTATATGTCCCTCATGATTTCTACCCTTTATTTTAGCACATATTATCATCTTAGTAAAAAAGGATATTTTGAAACAAAACTTAGATGAATAAATCTTTTTCCTTTTTTGAAATCTTAGATACCAATCAAGGTTGTCTTTGACCTTGCTTATTGAATTCACATATCTTGGTGTATCGATATTTATTACTTGTAGTCAAAATTATATAACACTAACTAAAAGACCCGTGAAATTCACGGGTATTTTAAAAGAACGAAAATAAATGTTGATATGTGAGGTAGTAAGCACGGAGAACGAAACCAAAAAATCAATTGTGTTGCACATGGTAAAAGTTTAGAAATGAAACAACATATAGTCAAACAATTTGCAAAAAAAGGCAATATAATCAAACAAAAACATAATGAAATCACCAATGCTTTGGCGGCGTTTCGCCTTCTTTTTGCGAGGCATGGGAACACTTGTGGACACAAGGAAGGAGCAGGTGAAACATGTCGTTCCTAACATAATATGTTTTAACCTGTAACCCTGTTAAATCAATGTGATTGTCACCTTTAGTTTTGATGCTTACAAAAATATAACTAAATATGAATATCTGCCTCATTTTGGCTTGAACTGTTTTAATAGAAAGTCATTTTGGCTTGAACTCTTAGCGTGAATTATGCTATAAATGTTTCATTACAGAAATAGAAAATAAGAACCTTCATGTGCAAACGATATCCCTCGTTAAAAGCGGCCATAAACATGCTAAGACAAACGTCTTTCTAGCGCCTTATCATACGCCTACAACTACTACCACATAGCGACCGCTCTAGTCAAATTAAAGACCGAACTTTGCATGGCTAAAGAGGGAGACAAAAAAAAGTTGATACGTATGCCGCTATATAGAATGTCGAAGTTTCATATAAAACAATTAGTGTATGTATTAAAAGCATAAGAGTTCATTAGAGAAATACATGAACTTGATGTATCCACGTGATAACATATTAGCATTCATGAAATTGCAAGTAGAACTATTCACATTATGTATCGTGCCCACCGGTTCATAAATTAAATAACTAACAGTTATTACATACAACTTAAAAATTCTAAGAATTTTATTAAAAAATGTAAACCTCACAATAGCAACATATTTATCTATTTTTTAACCTAAGAGAGATTTTGTGACAACAATTGTCAAAAACATTTTATGGTAATTACAAATAACCATATGTGAAGGAGTGTGAATAATCGAAAGACCACAAAAGATTTATGAAACAATTTAACATTTGATATGACTCTGAATCGAGTGTATTTTAATTTGAGTAATTGATCGAGGTAGGGGTTCAACTGCATCTTTATTTTGGTAAAAACACGAAGGATGTTCATTATATATCAAGATAGCAATCTTGACCATTTACTTTTAAGAACATTAGCTTACCGTTTCTAAACACTACAACATATTGACAAAAGGGATTAAGGAAATATGCCAAACTCAAATCTCTAGCGTAATCCTATTTTCCCGGTAGTTTTATTTAAGGGTAAAAGTAAAAAATGATAAACGTCTTTCTGAATGTCGATAATAAGCATCGTTTATGATCGATACGCTAAACCAAAGATCAAATATGTGCAACAATGGGTACTTCTTCAAATCTTCATCTCTCATATTTGCATCGTTAGTCCTTTATACTAACGGTACCGTTAGTAAATCGGTCGGCGTAAGAAACCAAGTTTTAAGTTATTTACTAACGGCCCGTTAGTATAAAGGACTAACGATGCAAATATGAGAGATGGAGATTTGAAGAAGTACCATTGTTGCACATATTCGATCTTTATTAAGATATCGATACATAAACGATCGTTATCATATCGGTAATCGAAAAGATGCTTATCATTTTTGACTTTTACCCTTTATTTAATTCTACACTCTTTATGTTAAAAGGTTTGATATTCAAAGCATTAGCTCTCTATTTTAAGATGCTGACGGTTCAATGCTTAACATTACTCTACGCATGTATACCTTGGCCTAATGGAAGATTAAAATAAAAGTTCATAACTACTTAGCCTTTTTGAAATTGAGAATCTCGTTAAAAAATAGCATGAAAACTTCAAAAATATGTAAATCACAACCATTAATTAATGAATTCGTTAAAACTAACTTCAGCGTTCTAACTTTATTAAACAAATAGTGATGAAATTTTCAACAAACAATTATAAAGTGATTGAACAACACATAATTTTTCCTCCAAACCTAAAAAGTATTCCTTGTGCATCTATAAGCTATGGTTGTTTATTCACCTACATTTCATATATATGTTTTTTTTTTTTCATTTTTATAATCATTGTCGAATGGAGTACTATATAGTATCCTAAAAACTAAGATACTTTGAATTGCACATGAAAAAGTGGATTGACATATAGAAAGGAAATAAGAACCTTCTATAGATAATGGATCTTATTGAAGAAGAAAAATCTGCAAAAATGCATATACTGATATAAAATTTTCTAAACACTTTATGAATACCACTCACCTAATAGAGGTGTTTTGCACGTTTTCGAAACTTGGACATGTTGATTTCTAACCTGAGAGGCCTTGTGGTCTGGTACAAAAAATGATAAAAATCAAGGGTGTCTTCTATCTCGTTCAAGAAATTAGATTATCATTCTTTACGGACCTGTTTAAGACCTGAATATGCAAACAAAGTAGACGAATGACTGAAGATTCAAATGAATTCAACATTCAATAAACCAAATATATAAACAAAGCAGATGAATGATAATGTTTACATAAATAATCATATTTTGCATACACTTAATCAGAATGAGTGTCAACTCATCACAAATTGAAAAGCCTTTAATAAAAGTGGGTTGAAGTATATTACGAATCAACTTCTTGAAGAATTAGGTCTCACCTACAATGCACCATAAAAGTCGATTTTTGTGTTGTTCCTTACTGATTGATATGTGAAGCCTAGAAAATCAAACATATAAGTAAAAAATAATACCGTACTCCTAAATCAAAATTCTTGATAAAAATAAAAATTGAATGAATACTAAAACAAAGGAAGAAGATAATGGTGGTATAATGTTATGCATAAGAAACCACATACTATCAATTTTCATCATTGAGGATTGTGATGATCGCAAGATTAATAGGGCTTAAAAACATAAAATTTGACAATTTTCCTCTTCAAAATTTGACGTCTGACAAACTTCTCTGGTAAGAACCTTAACTTTTTTATTTTATGATATGATATCAACGCTTTCTAAAATTAAAAAGTTGACCCAATTGAAAAGTTTTCAAACACAAGAAACTTACTCCATAACAAAATTATGTGAATGTGTAGTCACCGATTTATTTCTGGAAACTTGCAACATTCTTGTCCTAATTAATGCACAACGATTTGATTCTCAAAGGAAAATATTCAAATCTATACTATAACGCCGGGTGTGTTTTCTTATTAGTGCTGGATATTAAGAAAATTAGATAAAATATAATGTTTATATATTACGCAATAAGCTGGAAATATATAATTTGGTTTGTTCGAAAAATCATTATTAGGCTTGCAACATCTTTCATTCACTCATTTCTAAAAACTTAGATCATTCAAAACTGTTAAAAAGCTAATTGGTTGAGAGAAATATGAATGCATCGAATGTATTCGACCCAAAAACAAATGAGGAATCATGGCTCTATGTAACTTGTAGCAGAGATAGAAATTTATTTCGTGCATACTTGGAGATGCCGATCAACTAGCTGACATTATTCTTAAAGTAATCATATATAGCTCAAATGTGTCACCGTTCAAACCATGGAGCAAAATCTTACATCATCAAAATTACTGACAATTTAAACTTCAACATCTCCTGACCAAGATTACAAACACGTCATTTATTTTGAATTTTGCGTTTGTTTGGGAATCATCTAAAACATTCAATAAATAAATAAAAATTCAAATATCAAGCTTGCTTTAGAAGTCAATATAATAAATCGTAGTTGTTGTACTAAAAAAACATTTGCTATATTCAGAAATAGAATATTTAATGTAGAAAACTTATTTAATGACATATCGACATGTATTTATAACTGAATAAATCACCTTGATTTTAAAGGAGAATTCGAAAACACATTGGAGTACACGTGTCATAATAATAGGCCAAGCTATTTTTGTAAAAAATTAATTAGGATGCTCTAAAAAAGTGTGTTTTATTAGATGATATAGATATAGATAGATATAGATATAGATATTATACTGTTTGTTTTAATAAACAACTAGCTATAGTTTTTATGCAAATGCAAACATCAAGCACTCATGCATTCAAAATATTGTGGAATTTCAAGATATACATATCTAAGAATAGATGTTAAATATGGAAATTTCATACAACTAATTACTAATTAAGGCTTAGTCTATATAAACTGCAACTTGGGTTAGTCTATTATTAGGTAGGTGCTATCAGATATACATGAGGAGGCTATGGATCAAATTGAATAAGGCGGGCTGAAGGTCTTGCGTGTGTTCAAGTGTAAATTGGTGTTTTACTCATCTCATAAAAGAAAGAGTAAATTACACCGTTCGTCCTTGTGGTTTGCGTTGACCGCAGGGTTTCGTCCTTTGACCAAAAAAGTTGCACCGTCCGTCCTTAAGTGTGAAAACGTTATGCACCGTTCGTCCCTCCATCCAACTGGGCCCACCAATTCCCACTAACGTCAGTTAACTCACTTAACCATGAGGGTAAAATAGTAATTTAAGTCTTTTCTTTTGGCATATAAAAGATTTTTTTAGGGTTTCCCCTCACAATATCACACACATTCACCGGATTTCTAATTTCTGGGGCCGCACCGTTTTCCGGCCAAAATTCCGGCGATGTAGTTTTTGATATCGACGTGTAGATCAAGAGAACGAGAGTATTTCTGGAGTACTTGGAAAAAAAGAGCACATTTGGGTCGTTTCTGAGACATACAAAACTCCTTTTTTTATTTATTTATGCCTTCCACCCCCACCAACACTTTATCCAACTTCAAGAAACCATCATGGGATCTCGTTGATACATCGCCATCTCCTTTTCTCTTCTCCAAGAAACCATCATGGGATCTCTTTGATAGATGAACTTTGATGTTGATTGTTGCCAAGATAGATCGAGTCACAAGGGTGTCATCAAGAAAGTAGGTATCGACAGGGGCGGAGCTATGCACGGGCCACACATGGATTGGCCATGTGAAGACTTGATGAAGAAGACAAAGTTTGTCAAGAAAATTAATTCGCAAAAATTAGTTGCCGGACTGGAGGTGGTCACGGTGGATGCAGTTGTTTATGGATACTCAAGTTCAGTTTGAGAAGATTAAGCAAGCCAAAAGGACGGTTTCTGATGATGATGATGATGTTTACAGTTGATCGAAACATTATTGTTTGATGATTACCTATATATGCTTTGATGAAACGAGAAGGTATATATATATATCGGAATGATTTTAAAGGAAGAGGATGGTTTTTAGCTTTAAGAGTAATTATTTGTTAGATAAGAAGAGTATCGATGTTGTAGTTACTTTTATTTAATGTCTTTGGCTTGGATAAACAATATGGTGGTGGTAGACATTCTTCATCTTTCTAGACGATATTTGGTCTATTAACTTTTTTGGTTTTTATTATTAAATTGTGTTATTCGATTACTCTATTACTGATATGTGCTTCTAGTTTCGTTTAGGGATGTGTTAATACATCTATCTAGAATCATACATGAGATTAACTGAATAGACCTTTATGTGCGTGTGTTACTAGTAATCATTAGATGAAAGTAGAACATGGGAGGTTACCTAGTAATCATTAGTGTAGGTGGTGATTTTAAGGGTAGTTGATTAAATTTTAATAAAGATGGAAGATAACAGATTATTGTTTGTGGTTTCTGATTTTTTTTAATAAAAATGGGATGTTGGTGTTTGTGGGTTTTGATTAAGCGTTTTTGGGTGTTGTTTTACGTTTTGAGAAGGTGGCCATGGGTGGTGCCTTATGATGGTAGGAGTGGTGGAAGATGGTGGGTGAAGATGAAGATGAAATAATGTAGTTTAGTAGGTGGTGGTGGGGCCTACTAATTATATTAAGTTATTATTATTAAAAATATTTTATTTGGTAGTGGTGAGTCATAATGCTACAATGACTACTTTAACCTCATTTGTGAACTTAAAAGGACATAAATACCCTCACATAGACTTGACTTAACGACGGTTAGTTGGCCCTGTTAGAGGGAATGACAAACGGCGCATAACGTTTTCACACTTAAGGACGAACGGTGCAACTTTTTTGGTCAAAGGACGAAACCCTGCGGTCAACGCAAACCACAAGGACGAACGGTGTAATTTACTCTAAAAGAAAAAGAAAACCAGAATCAAACGGATGAAGTGATGAACAATATATTTTCAAATTTCATCAAAATGAAAGTATACCACTTTGTCGGTCGCATATGATGTAAGATCTGTATTTTAGGACAAAACGACGTTCGTTCATATGGTATAATTTGTTTTGCTTAATGGCAAGTTATTTGTGATATTTTATTTTTGAAAAATAAGGTGAAAATGATTTTTTGTATTTTGATTAAAATAGAAATAAAAATCGAGAATTAGATTATTTAATCTTTAATTTTTTTTTTCTTTTTTTAAATCATTATTGATCTCGCCTCCAACTTCATATTGCTCTTTAACATTAATTTATAATTATAAGGATGAGCAAGGATCAAATGAGATTAAAATGACAAGGGTGAGAAGAAACCACAGCCGCACATTTCAGATGCACCTAAAAAAATAGATGCATCTCCCTCTAAATTTCTCTTCCTCATTTAAAATGTGTGGCTCAAATTATTTCTCATTTTTCTTATTTCAATTTTTCTTCTTACTAGATCTCTTCCCTTATAAGGATATCAAACTTGACACATTTATTTTTTATATGTATCGAAACTTTTATTCCCTATCAAATTTATAACTTAAGTTATATTATTTTGTGTATTGTGATTATTAGAGAAAATTTTTGATCATTTTAAGAAATAAGTAGAAAAATGCATAAACACTAACTCACGGTAGAATAAAATGGTTAAAACTACATACGAACATAATAGTATTTACACAATGACTTTATGTGTAAGGACCAAAAATTCTATGTGTAAAAATCCAATTCCTTTATATTAAGTAAGAGAAATTTTCTTTTGCTTACATTTATTTTGGTGCTTATCAATGGACAAATCTCTATCATCTATTTAGTTTGATCTAATGGTGGAGATTAACCTAAAATTTAACCTCTTAAACCTAGTTTTTCACCAACTATATAAAGTTCCTTTTTTTTCCCATTCCTCTCATTTTTCACACACATTTCGTGTATGTTTTCTTCCAACCGCTTCCCTGCTCTCATCTTCCCTACATCTTCTCTTCTATCATTTTTACACAATCACCACATTACAATCATCACCATGTCACAATCTTCCATATTATTCCGATTATAACCTCGTCACAATCATCAATAATCAGTAATGATTTCTTTATCTTCATCAACCTGCTGATTATGTGTTCTGATGATGAGGTTGTTATGGATGAGTTGATTTAAGAATCTAGAGTTAGTTAAGGTTAATAGGTACAAGCTTTGAGTAGAAAGCTTTGTATATATGGATGCACACCAAGTGTTTGATGAAATGTGTGAGTGAAAAATATTTGATAATCTTGTTATCTTCTCCTGTAATTTTGCTTATTAATTAAGCTGTCAGTTGAATTTTGATTTTTAACTACATTGAATGATATTTCTATGTCTGATTGCTGCTTTAATTTGCTATGTATCATATGTGTAGTATCACCAGTTTTATTTTAAGTTGTCTAATTGTTAATTTAGGTACTTTTTTAGGAGGATTTACTGAATGATTGCGACTTAGATTTTAAGAAAATTAGTTTATGCAGGTTTAATACGAGACATGTAGTGGTATGGATGTGTTTGTTTACATGGAAGACCAAGATGTATTCATAGTTTCTTTGAGTTCTACCTTTACATCTTTGGTCTCGTCTTGAATGGTTGTTCTAGTATGCACATATCTTTGTGAGTTCAGTTCCCAAAAGGATTTTTAGTGTACAGTTGGCTAAGAGTTTAATGCTCTTGTCGTAATGTGCTAAGTATCACCAGTGATATTTCTATGTCTAATTGTTGTATTAATCTGCTCTGTATTATATGTGTAGTATCACTTGTGATAGTTTGTTTATATTGATAGGTTTTGATGTTTTCTGATTAAACACTATTCATATGTCATGTATAGTATTACTTGTGATATTTCATTGTTATTGTTTTATAATCATAGTTAAAGTTTTGCTTTCTTATTTTTTTGCTTTTTTTTTTTTAAGTTGTGATGATACCCTATTTACTGTGTGTTTACCTTGTTTATAGCTTCTAATAGTGTAAAAACACCTAAGTCGTTTAATCATCATAAGTTTATTGACACACTTGGGGGATAAGTTTTTTGGGTTCCTAAAGTTTCTGATAGTGCGCTACCAGTATTCTCTAGGCATTGCCCCGGGGTGCGGTGACCTCTGGAGACGGTGGGCTCGGAGACGGTATTCCTGGAGGTGGCTCCGTTGAAAGTGAATCTGCTGCAGTCAAATTATGATTTTACCTACTTTTTTTTTTTTAATTTCTTTCGTTTGATGTAACACTTGTAATTCATAGCTTTTCAATATTGCTAAAAAAAACTTATGCTCATAGTTTGGAATGATTTTTATGAGGATTTTTGTGATTCAAACAGTTCTTTGTATCTGGTATCACTTGTGATATTTTGTTAAAAATAAGGCAAAACTTGGGTTTGATTTTGATGTTTATATCACTGTGATATTCTGTTAAATTTGATGTAACACTTTCTTTGATTTTTAGATTATGTCAAGTTTTTTATTTTTGTAGTTTTGTTTTTTGTTTTTATACATATTTGGTATAAGTAATATGCAGTGTTATATCTCTTGTGATATAAAACATTTTATTGTAACACAAAATGCTAAGAGTAATATAACACGTGATAAAAGAATAAAATGCTACATTAATATTTTTCCATAAAAATGATCATACAAGTCACTTAGAGATTCCCAAAAGTAGTACAAACTCCAGCACCATGCAATGTGGCTCGGGACCTAATAGAGTGCACTCTTCTTAGGTTACCCCAAACTCGCATTGCATTTTTAAACTAAGCAACATAAGGATTGCTTCTTGCTTCCCTGCTCCTTCTCCAGTCATCTTTGTTTCATATATCATTCTCTTTATCTAGTCATCTTTATTTTTTTTAGCAATCTTGTTTGCAGAATCAGACATCATCTCCTTTTTTGTTTACTTGATGTAGAATTATCTTTGCTGCAATTCTTCAAAAAGTTTCATATGAATTATTTATCATTACGTGCCTCGAAAGCACGTCCGTCTGGAAAAATTAATAGGTCATGTTTATTAGAGACAATATATACTCATTTATCACTTGTGATATTATAATGCATTATATGCAACATGTTGTTTGGCTTTTTGTAGGAACCTGTGATATCGTGATATCATAGGTGATATCACAGGTGTATCATCTGTGATATCACAAGCATGTCAATTTCTTCTATTTGTTGAATCAATGGTGGTGATGGAGAAACATGTGATACGGTGTTAAACCTATCGAAACATGCACACTCTATCAATTAAGAAAATAAATGCATTACAAATCTAACAGAAGCATGTTACAAGCTCAATATCTCTAATGATTTCTCATATTATCACAACATTCATCACATTATCATAGCAATCCCTCACTAACTACTAACTACCACACTTTTATTGCTAATTTATTGTGTGTCTCATTCTCTGTTGTTCAACTTTTTGGAGGAGAATTTGATATCACAGGTGACATCACATATGTGTCAGATTCTTCTATTTGTTGAATCACGTGTGATATCACATATGATATCACCTGTCGTGTGATATCACATGTGATATAACATGTGTTTGAGCTTCTTCAGTTTGTTATGAAGAAGTTGTGCTTTGTATAACCATAACTTCTTCAATTTGCTGATTCACCCATAGATATTTTCAAATCCCATTGTAAAACCTATTGAAATACGCACAATGTATCAATTAAATAGACAAATTCAATCACAACTTAAATAATAAGCAAGATCACACTAAATAACTATGTGTTTAAAGCAAGATCAACCGGTTTAATCTAACAACTTAAATAAATAGCTTATCAGTAACTAAAACACAGTTATCATCCATAAAAAGCACATAAAACATCAAAATTATGATATAAAACAAAGGTGATAAAACACACAGTAAATAGTATATCATCAAAACTTAAAAAAAAAAAAAAAAAAAAAAAAAAAAAAACTTTAACTATGATTATAAAAAAATAACAATGAAATATCAAAAGTGATACTATACATGACATATAATAAAGCTTAACAAATAAACAAAAAAACCTATCATATAAACAAAATTTCACAAGTGATAATACAAATATCACTAGTGATAATACATATATACAATTCAACTTTAAATGATACTACACGTATGAAACTTTTCACTTACACATTTCATCAAACATTTGGTATGCATCTATGTATACAAAGCTAGCAGAAAGATCATAATATCTATGGTTTTCAATTAGATCTAACCTATAATATCTCTATTATCATAAAAACACAAAAATCCTCATAAAAATTCTCATAAATATCTTTCAAAACACAATAAAATCTAGATTCAAGAACAAAATCATCACAATCATCTCATCATCACATTAATCTATCAATTAACAACTAAAAAAACACAATTTTTTTTTTATAAATAACAACAAAAACATAAATAAAATCACAACAAATAGTAAAATAACAACTAAATAAAGAATTGGAAGCACCGTACGATCATTTTGAGTTTGAATCGGTTCATTTTGAACCGTTTTTTTCCTTGATCTGCTTCTACATGCGTTGATTGTTTCATTTTTGTGTTTTTATTTTTTGCTTTTAATGGTTAAAAGTGGTTGATTTTGAATTTTTATAGTAGTTTTTTATTTTGGTTAGAGAGATAAAGTGAGATTTGTTGATAATGAATTTGAGGAAAGTGACTGGTATGAGTATGGGGTAAGGTGGGGCAAGAATTCATTATTTACAGAAGTGGTCCTTCGGTGTTTTTTATTCTTAAAATTTGTCTTTTTATCCGACAGTGGATATTCATTTTTTGGTAAGTAGCAAATTGATGGTATCTAAAATAAAGCGCCTCTATTAAATAAATCAACTAAACTGCTGTTAAATATTTGATCTTATTTATTTATTAAAAAAATAAAATGATTCGTATAATCTCATTTCACAATTAAAAATTTCGTGTTCAAGTAGTGTTCAATATGTAGTACAGTATGTCATTTCGAATATGCAATCAATTAGGGGTGTTCATCGGTTCGGTTATCGGTTTGTTTGGTTCGGTTTGTTTGGTTAATTTTTTTTTGGGTATAACCGAAAACCGAACCGAACTGAATTTAAATTTAACTAAACAGAACCGAAAACTGAAAACCGAACCCCAATAACCGAAAACCGAACCGAATAAACCGAATTACCTAAATTTAATAATTTATTCATTTATTTATATATATTTTTTGAAAAAAAAAATAATTTTCAAGCTTAAAAATATTATATATATATTATAAAAGAGTTTTAATATATATTTTTTTAATATAAATATATAAAAAAAAATATATATATTTATTTAATTTCGGTTTTCGGTTTGGATTGCTAAAACCATAACCGAACAGAAAACCGAACTTTTGTTTCGGTTCGGTTCGGTTTTGGCAAATTCGGTTCGGTTACGAGTTCGATTCGATTATTTTCGGTTCGGTTCAGTTTCAGTTTTCGGTTTATTCGAATATTACCCGACCCATGAACACCCCTACAATCAATTCCAGCTAAGTGTCACCTTATTATTTGTCCATGTGAAACCCAGGCCCATTTCCGTTTATACACTGACCAAAACCCCTGGCTAGAAATGGTCGAAAGCCTTTGTTTGAAATATGCAAAGTAGCCTCAGATTTATCTAGTTTCGTAGAATCTTTTATATAATAAAACAAAACCTCTAGTGAGAATTTTTCATTTCAAAAAAATCAAATCATACCTTATTAGGAAATAACTGAATTATTATTATTTTTTAAAAAGATGTTTAATAGAATAAAAGCCTAAAATACTTCCTAATTTGACATAAAATTTTATAAATTCGTTTTTATATAAAAGATGTAGAAAAAATCTAAAAATACACATGTACTTAGTGGTTATTTTATAATAGTTTTGGGCCAAAGTGTAAATTAAAAAAGAAAAAAACGGAGTTCTTTCTCCCCTACAAGATTCATCCGAACAAAAATCAAAAACAAGAGTACTCCGTTTTTTTGTGCGAAGATACTAATGCGACTAACAAAACCTTAAATCAACATCAGTCAATCTCATTCATCAAATGTATGTTTTTCGGTTAATCTGAAAAAACCCTCTCCACAAGATCACACTGGGTTTCAATGGAAAATACAATAGATCTCGAATAGTAAGTTATACAATCAGATTGTTTTTTTTCAATAATTATTTGTTTTTACTTTTCAGTGTTGTTAAAGAAGGGATTGAATATGTTTCCCTGTGTTACTGGGACACGCCCAATGTCTTGGCAGGTACTATACATCGGTTGACAAAGTTATGTAAGTAAAAGTGAATTATGTGGTGTTTATCTATGTGGTTGCCTGATTATGTTTTAATTGAAATAGTTCGTTGTTCGTCAAAACAGAGTTATGCATGAGATTGTGTTGACATGATTTATTATTTATGCGGAGCTTTTCATTGTTTAGTTAGTATCAACATGTATAATTAAACACTTTAAATAACCTTTGATGATTATCTACATCAGATGCTATTCTTTAACTTGATGCCAAGAAAGATACACCGATAATGATAAGCAAACAAGAGGGAGTAAACTGACTGAAATTGATTAAGATCCATTCGTTGGATAAGTTTTGTATGTTCATTTACGCTCTTTTGTAAGCTAAAAAACACAATTGATAAGTAGACTTCATGTAACTCTAATTATATATGGGGGTTTTGGCATACAAGTGTATATACACATAGAAGTATAGCTCATCTTTACAATTTTTATCCCATTTAATTCTAAAGTTAGTTTATTGATACAGAAGGAGGATTCTTTTCAAGTTGATATTATGTGCAATGGCATCATGATAGAAAACCAACGAAACACATGCTAGAAGATGTAGCCGAGTATGTCAAGTTTGTGCGAGACAAATTGTCACTACAATGCTCTTCTTTTAAAGAAATTGTAGAGATAAATATTCACCGCTTTTATCCATTGGTAACTTGGTAAAGACTAAAAAATATTGTTCGTTAGGAATCATTTTAATGGTCATCACCAAAAACTCCGTGTACGCACTATATAATGAATAACATGTTAAAAGCATTCGAGAGGCACATTGTGGCATACATCGGGTTGGATTGTAAATGATGTTCAAGTTTTGCTTTTTCATAGTTTAAGAGGGTGTTTGGGTATGCTTTTTAAGTCCATAACAAGTTGTATTAGACACTATTTTCTACATGTTCATGAGAAGTCTCTTTGTATGCTTTCTTGGATATGTGCTAATTTAATCATTATGAACTTGAGGTAGACTATGCGAGTACACGGAAGAGGTTCAACAACATTTCCAATCATGAGGAACTCTAAAAAGGGTGACAATATTAACTGACAAATTTGCTCAACCAAAAGGTTTTTTATAAGTGGAATTCGTGGAACTTTAATCTGATAAGAATTCTTTGCTTCTGAATGAATCAGAATTCCACACTCAAGGTCCTAACTATATATGTTATACCCAGTTCGATATATTTACGCATTTGGGCTACGAATTCTCATTTGTAAATTTTTGTCGGTGCAGGTTGCTGCTAAAAGAACCAATGTTCCTGAGTTTAAGCAATTCACAACGAGGCCTCCGAGCCCATATGGATTTCACTCATGAAGGCCTTACATACCTGGCTCACTAAGGTTCCCTCCACATGGCTAGAGATAAGTATCATCAGATATTTTTTACTTAAGTGTTGTTTCTTTTTTGAACAATGAGTATATACACCGAAACTGTGTAAAACCTTTTGCTATGAAGTATATATTCTTGGCCAAGTGTCCACGTCACCTTCTATCTTAATTATTCAATTTAATACTGATCATACTTTTGTTTGGTAACCATGGTTTTCAACCAGTTTTAGATTTTAGCGTTACATTATTACATCTGTTTAGGTAGGATCGGGTGGAGTGGTCGGATGGGTATCGGGTCAAAATGGTCTCAGGTTGAAACGAATAAATTTTTGTATGAGTCAGGTTAATGTGATCAATAGCGCTTTGTCTAAAAGGTAACAATTTTAAATTTAATGTTGACACTTACTTATGCTTATAATATAATATCTATTCTGAAATGTCTCAAAAGATGTTTAAGCATAAAAAAATAAACTCTAACTTTGTTGACCTGTTCTACCCATTTAGCTCTTTTTGTAGTTGGCTGATATGAACAGTTAGAGACTAAACATGACCAAGATTGACACCTTCATAAGGTCATGATTCTTATTAACCAAAGTTATGGGTACCATAAAATTGAATTCATATTGCATTAATGTTTGATGAAGTAGGATTTAGAGGTTTGAGTAAGACTTTTATGGTATTCAACCATATATAGAAAAAGGTATTATGGATTTTTGGGTAAATTAAGATGTCATTAGGCTTGGCTGCATAAACACTTCCATCTTTGTTATTAAACTCTTAAATTTCTATTTTGATGCTATGGTGGTGGGGCATTTTATTTTACATATTTTATCTTTTTTTTAGCGGGAGGTTGCCAAGCTTCTACACGAACAGTGGTCACTTAGACGCCCAAACAAGAGGCTTATTATTCCAATTTAAAATAGGTAACAAGAACACTAGGTCAAAATGTGTTGGGTTTTGGATGTCATATACTCCGTAGCTAACTTTGTTTTCATTTTGTATGTATTTCTTTGCCTTTACGAGTTCAAGTAAATTACAAAAGGCATTAAGCTCATTTATTGTGGCTTGTGAGCTTATTTAAGTTCATAAGCTCACATTGATAAGCTCATAAGTCACACTAGATAAGCTTACCAGCTTATCAGTTTTCACATAAGTTCCTAAGCCATCATATAAGCTAACACAAACACCCCCTAGGTTTTTAGTTTACCGGTTTAGCAATAAAATATGAGGAGTCATTAGTTATTTAAAGATTAGTTTTACTCATATATAACAAGATTTTCACACAATTTAGATACAAAAGTGGTAATTACATGTGAGGTTTCATTCGGATAATTTTGGTGATTCCTTCTATAAGTTAATCCCTTATAGCTATTCCTTCCTAATCAAGCACATTATAGGTATTAGATACAAAAGCAAAATATTGAGCAAGTCGTCTTGGTTAGAACGTGTTTTGGTCAAATGGGGTATATTTAAGAAGGTCCTAACATATTAATATGTTGAGCATACTTTTTCCGTTAGGGTTATACTAAGTCTACAATATATTTCATTAATTTACTTACATCTCAAAAGGTTTATAATTTCAAGATTATTATTATTATCTCAAATGAAATATTGTCTTTTCTCATTTGAATTTTTAAGTTAGGATCATGAAGGTACATGTAATTCGAATATGTTTGTTTAAGATTTCACTGCTTTTCCTGTTTGACTAGGTATTGGTGTTTGAACCACTAGAGCAATTTTATGTCACCGAAATAGTAATGCAATCCCACAATGTTTATCATTGGTATTTTGGTTCGTGATGTTACCATGGCATTAGTTGTTTCCTTATTTGAGTTGCAACTATGAGTATGGAAATGCAAATGATGATGTTAATACGATCAGCTTCGGTTTTGTTTGGTTTTGATCACAATGAACTAACTCTCTTATTTTGTTAATTTATTAATCTTTCTCATTAATGAGATTGAAGTTATTGATTGTATGTTTTAGTATAAAAAAGAATTATTATTTTTTGGATTTTAGTTACTTTGGTAGTAAGCTCTGATAAAATAGTACCATAAGAGAGTGCCTTATAATGAAACCTTTTACAATATTGTCTCTAAGAGTGCATTTGGAATCACAAGTTATTTAGCCATAGATAACATGTGCAAGTGTCAAACAATGATTAAGAGGTATTTTCTTGGTAGTAAAAAAAGAAGTATAATTGCTCTTTTTCTTAGGCATCATGATTTTCTATGACATCTGCTCACTCATTTTTGTTAAACCATTAATTGCTAGGATCATAGAGATATTCAAATAGGAACAAATATACTAATTCAAGAAAAATGATAAACTTGGTTTGTTTTTATGAGATGCACAGGTCGATCATGCTTTGGATATATATATCTAAGTCATCGTTGAATCCGAATCTTAACAGTACAACATTTCAAAACTAAGACACTTTGTATTATGACATGGATTGAGATACTTAGATTAAAAGTTGAGTTTAGGTATTCGTGGTGGACGTTGGGGTAGCTGATATGTTTACATTAATAAGGCTACTAGAGTTTTTCTTATGAAGAGAGATCACTAGGAATGAAGTCACTCGGGACAACTATCTCATGGTGTTCAATGGCATTTGGATACTATACAGCTCTATAGTGGTGGATGTGTTGAATAAAGTGGGTGATGGTAATTTTATATTCTCGAAGGATGTAGATTACCTAATGAAAGGTAAACACCTATTTCTATCATCCTGTTTGTTTCCCAAAAGGTGAAGATCGGTGGGATCACCCTGGTCCCATGCATCCTAAGGATGCCAACCGGACCCTCCCCCAAGGACCCGACCCCAGGCAATGAGCATATGTTTGTTTATGTCAAATTGTCAAGAATTGAAAAGGTTAACACAATTATGTCCCAAATAGGCCCACTTAAAAATAATAAAATTGATGGCAGTTACATCATATGACTGAGTGAATCCACCTTCACTAAGGTCCTTTTATATATTGAACTTTAATAGTAGTATAGAAGCATACATCATATTCTGTTTGCCCTAGACTCACAAATTGGAGTCCGTTATGCTCGATCTTAAATTTATAAGTTGATCATTAAGGGTGTTTGGAATTGGTAATAAAAATTTATATTAGGTTTGATACATTGTGTAATCTAGAAAGCAAAGAATATGCCGGTCTTTGCAGTTTCATTAACGATTTGTTAATCCATGTAACTTTAAGGCTCAAGTTAGGCAATTGAAAATTTTGGTATTAAAATGATTCTTAGTTTATAATTTGTGTCATGATCTGTATATTGTTGTTTCAGGCATTGATTATGTTGAATTTGATGATGTATAAGATGTTGATCTTTGAAAGTACCAGTAGAAAATAGAAACTCATTATTGAATTATTCTAAATCGTGATTTGTTCGAGTCTTTTGAAGTTGCCACTCCTAAGCCTAACCATGTTAGAGAACTTATGCAAGTCGATCTCTTACAAATGATGAAGTAAAAAGCCATCTACAAGTGAGTATTCATGTTGTGATCACATAAAGCATCCAATTAAAGTTTATTCCGGAGTACTGACCATGTCATTTTTTTAATGTCAATTGTAGAAAATAAACTTCTTACAAGAAGACTTTCATAGTCTAAAACCTCACCTGTAAATCAATTTGTTGTTGGTTTGGAAGAAAGGTTGTGGATGTCAGCACAAGATCAGTGTGTATAATCATCAAAGCATGATATTTGTAAGATGGGTTCTCCTAATGGCCCATGACTTATCCGCACCACCGGTGGAACCTACTCTTGTGACAACAAGAAACTACTTTTCTATTTTACGGAAAGGATAATAAGAAAATATATTTTTGTATGTTTAGAAGTTTCTTTCTAATTTTGAACTTGCTTATTACATGCTTGGATTGAATTTGTATTTGAAAATTCACCTCAGGATATGTTTATGTGATTTGCAGTTGCACTAAATTGATGATATCAAACGTTTCCCTATTTGTTCTTTATAAGGATTACCCATATAAATATTGGCAAATATATATCTAAGTAACACTTATGGCTTATAATAAAGTCATAAATGTAAAGTTATTTAAATTTTAAGGCAATATATTCGGCACCAATACATGATAAAAGAATTTATATTAAAATCCCGTGCGTGCACGGGTATTATAACTAGCATCCATCTATGGTGCCTCATTTATGGTTCTTTAAAGTGGTGTTCCTAGAAAACCTTGGGCCCTATGCGTCGACCCTAAAACAACTTGGCCTTGTATCTCGATCAGGGTCCTGGCCGAAAATCAAGCCCGCTTAGATAAGTTAAGTGAAAAAAAGTGATTAGTATTAATGATGAAAAAGTAATGAAGTAAATTGGTAAATCAATGATTGTAAAAGAAAATTCGTTAGTACTCTAGTAAATATTGGTTGCTCAAAACACAACGCAAACACAAAAAAAGATACTTATGTTATGCGGATTTTGGATTAACATGTTCTTTTATTTTTAAATTATGTAATTCTACCAAAGGGTTTGTAATTCAAATAGTGTAAAAGGCCCATGACGGTGTATATGATCCTCGAGGATTCGCTACAACTGACGAACTAAACTCGAACTATAAGGACGAACCAAAATGACAACTTTAAGGACGAACCATAAAGAAGATCACAATAATACTGAACGAGCTTTACTCAAGGTTCAATATTACTAATGAGCCCCACGTCATACCGAAAGAAAGGCCAAGCAACTAGGCTGTACGGATAAGCGATCAAGCCCATGCATATTTACTAGGACAAGGTAAATAGTATAAATAGCCTAACCTCGAGTGTTGGGGCATAAGATCCTTAGAGAAATATAGCTTTGATCTAAACGGGCATTTATATTGTCATACTTGATTTATTCATACCACCTGTACTCGTTCTCACATTAGAGCGCGGTCTCTAACTAAACTCTCGAGGCTAGGCTAATGTGTCTTGCTTATCTTACTAAAGCTTTACGAAGTTCCTCGAGGTAGATTGAATCACAATTAGAGGTACAAATTCTTCGAAGTTTGGAGCAAAACAGGTTATCTGAATACGGGGATGGGGCTATTTTTAATATTTTTATATTTTATGAAAGAAATTAAAGGTCTCGGGGTTTTGGATTAGATTACTGACGAAATGAAATCAAGAATGAAATGCAATAAAATAAAAATAAAATAAACTGAGATGACACGCATGGGGATAGAGGCAACTACTTAGGGACAATCCACCTAGGGTTCAGACAATACTAACAACAATTTAACTAATGCAAGTACATGAAACTACTTCTTAAGTTGAGGTGATATGGACATGGTTAATCAAGGGACACCTCTGCTTGGTAAGTGGACCTAGCCTAATCTACTTATGCATTACAAACAGTTCCCAATTCAAATAAACCAAATATCGGGCTTTCAAGGGATGGTATCCTAGCGGGAGAACTAAACTAGACACGCAATTACTAGCACAAATGTCACGCTAGATTAGGTTTACTAAATGGTCAATAGATAAACCTAGTTAAAACGAATCTAGACCAGTTGGCTATATCTGGGTAATTAAATTTATAAGCATTCTATTGATTTAATTCCCTAGATATGGGTTAGATCTATGTGTCATATACTGAAGTGATTGCACAAATTAAGATTACAATTCATGAAGCAAAGAAGTCATATATTTAACATGGATACGAATTAAACAGTAAGACATAGTTACTTACAATAACTAAAGTGTCACAAGTTGTTAATTCATCATAATCTAGGTTTCATGCATCCTAAGCAGTTACTAACACGAACGATTAGTCGAGCCTATTAACGCTGATCACACAAATAAACAAGGTAAACTTCATAATATAAGACATGATAAATCAAACGGAAGATTTTATTGATTAACAAGTGTAATGGGATGATCACTTGATGTTTAACTTGATTACAATGCAAGAAAAACCCTTTCCAAAAGCTGTAAAAATCATCTCTAAACTCTAGCTGTCGAATATGCCTTGTGGTGATTGAAAATAAAGAAACCATAGAATTGTATATTTAGATTTGGGTGTGTGTGTGTGTGGGGGTACGCAGACGGTGTCGGATGTCGATTAGGATTTTAGGTTAGTTCATAAACCTGCGGTTAGACGGCGTCAAGGGTCTTCTCAAATGGTGTCACGCTCGAGTGCGACGATCTATTGATCTTCTTTAAATGGTATCACACTCATAATTAACACTTAATTTTTTTATTTTATTTATTTTGGGGGTCAAACAATAAACCGCGGCTAGACGGCGTTAGGGGTCTTCTCAGATGGTGTCACGCTCGAGTGCGACGCTCGCTTGATCTTCTTTAGACGGCGTCACACTCATAATTCTAGCACACTTAAAATTGGTTTAGAACGTGCAAAACTCTTCCCATTTAATTTGTCGTGGTAAATGTTTGTTTAGATATGCTTAACAATAGTTGTTTGTATTGTAAAAGTGTTTAGTAAATTAGCTTTCTTTAAACTTTGATGTGTAAAATGAATTAAAACTTGTTTTAACGGCGCTGCCAAACACACCATATTTGTCATTTTGTCAATATGGATAGTGGGCTAATCTCACTTACTAAATGGGCTGACCCATATACGACTCCATTGACTTAACCAAAACGCATAATATAAACTCAAAACTTTTTATTAACAAAAAAAAGAAAAAATAATCTAAAGGAAGAAATTGCATACCATTCAATTCAATGGCGGCAGCAGCAGCAGATGCAAACCCGATTCGATGTGCTTCTTTTAATCAAGATAACAGGTACTTATTTTATAACTAAATAAAACCTTAGCTTATTATGTTTTTTATTAATTTAGTTATGGAATGAATATGTAGTTGCTTCGTAATTGGGACTAAAGATGGGTTTAGAATATTTGATTCCAATACTGGCAGACTTTTATATCAACGAGGTATGTGTTCTTTTTTGTCTTATGATAATTTTTGTTTATGTTGGTAGGATATGATTTTACTTTTTAAGTACTCACTTGCTTATTGTAATGACTTTTTGTTTCATTGTTGGCTTTCAATAAGTGTTTTAATATGCACATTTTGCTGACGTGTCACGGAGTTGTAAAAGTAGTGAATACCCTTGATGCGTTAGTAAATTGTACAACGTATTAGTACACTTTTTAAAGTTAGTAACATATTTATATACTATCTATAATGGAAAAACCAACTTTTCTTGAAAGTGAAAAGTGAAAACCGAATCTAAACAAACTAATACACGGCTAGAAACTTAATTATGTACATATTAGCGGAAACTATTCAATCATTATAATCTCGGAAAGTATTCAATCATATAATGTACATGGCTAGAAACTTATGCCGCTATAAAATTCCGTTGCTGTGCACGGGTACTCGGTAGTAGTAGTATAAGAACAAAAAGTTTGAGGTACATAGGTACCTAGTTGGTACAATGATGACAATATATTGCTATTTTATAGCCTATAAAAAACAAGAGAAATGATAGAGAGGTCTAGTAATGCTTAATTTTGTGCCTAAAACTATGTGGTATTAGCTGATTGGTTTATGCTGAATTAGGTCCTTTGGTACAATGAATGAATTTAGGCATAGAATTAGGTATGAGTTTAATCCACTAAATCATATCTTAAATAACAATGTAACAGATATTGTTTCACTATCAACTTTAAAAAGATGTTCCGATATGCAGATTTTGCCGACGTGCCGTACACGTGTAAAAATAGTGAAATACCCTTGACACGTGAATAAAATGTTCATATTGGGACACATTTAAACGTTGATAACATATTGTAGAACAACAAAAAGTTTGAGGTACGGAGATACCCAGTCGGTACGTTGATGACAATATATTGCTAGTATTTTATAGCCTAAACCAAATCATCAAATGATAAAACTATTAAATTCAGGAAAATGATTGGCATGCCTAAAATGCATAACAAAAGATATGCCTAAGAACAAGATGATGACACGTGGAATAATCAAAAGTGAATACTTAGAGTGAGAAAATGCATGAGTATGTTTCAAATTATTAATGATTTATGCATTATTTTAGGTGTATAAGTTAGGTCTCTTTATCATTGCTCTTAAATTCAACATTATCTATCACGTTCATTTGAACATGAGAGGATCTCAATCCTAGCATAATAATGTAATGACGCTTTTAGAAGTGAACCTATTGACCACAAAGCTGTAACTGTGGTAGAGGACATCTTAAATTGTATACCATTTTTCTTTTGTGTACTAAAAGCTCCACTAGACCAGATAGGTATTACCTAAACTTTTGATAATCGATTGTCATGGTACGTTGCTTAAGCGTTATAACCTATAGCCCCTTTGGTGAAACGTCATATGTTTAAATGAAATGACCAACGTGCAACACACGGGTCATGTTTTCTAGCATGTTTAGATGCTGTGTGTCTATAAATTCAGTCAGTTTTAGTGACGGCTGATTATTCTGTTCCTCAGATATTGGAGCATTTGTTATAGTTGAAATGCTATTCAGCTCTAGTCTTCTTGCCATTGTTGGAGCTGGCGAACAGGTATAGAATGGCTCATAAATTTCACATGAGCTGGCTAAGTTTTATTACACCAGAGAGCCTCTGTGATATATTCATCATACTTGAATTTTGACAGGCATCTTTATCGCCTAGGCGTTTATGCTTATTCAATACTGAAACCGGAACTGCTCTGCGGGAACTAAATTTCTTAACTTCAATTCTGGCGGTTCGTGTAAATAGAAAAAGGTAAATGTTTACGCTTCAATATATTTATTATACTGTTGTTATCTTGATGGCATGAGCAAGATCGTTATTACTAGTAGAGGTGACAAAATGGGCGGGTTGGGTAACAGTGTGTGGTTTGGGTTGACTTGAAATGCTTTTTGTCAACTTTTAATCTATTGTGTTGTGTTAATATTCTTAAGCTAGTATAACTTAATGTGTATTCAACTTATGTGGATTTCCATCTACACATGCAGGCTGATAGTGGTTTTGCAAGGAAAGACGTTCATATACGATATAAACAGTCTCGTTATCTTAGACACAATCGACACAGTGCCGAATTTGAAAGGTGATGAAGATAATATTTATATGATGCTACAGTTGCGTATCTGTGTACTCACTTATTTCTTCTCGTTCATTTTCAGGACTTTGCGCATTATCCCCATGTTTGGATGGTTGCTTTCTAGCTCTTCCAGCGAGCACAACAAAAGGGTCTGTTTTAGTCTACAATGTTATTGATCTCCATTCGCACTGTGAGGTTAAATTATTCTTGTTTTATGGCATGATGAAATTTTAGGAACAAAAAAAAGTCCACACAAATATTAGGAACAAAAAAAAATTGGTGTTTGAGAACTTCAAATCGGACATGTGATCAAAATCAATATTTCTAACATTTCATTTAACTTATTGAAAAAACATATGTGGAAAACAATCACTAAAGTAATAGTGTTGCACAGACAACTAAAGAGCATCTATTAAAATGTGTAATATTGAATGATGTAATTTATAATCATATTAATCGATACAAGCATAGAGAATGCAAGACTCAAGAATGATATGACAAAATATATATTTGCCTTCACATATAAGTTGTCTAATTTATATAACCAAATTACAAGTTAAATTCATGTTATCATTTGCAACAAATGAATAACAACATTCAATATTCATCGTTTACCATACAAAAACTCCACATTAACACGTCTAACAAATATATCATGTGTAGCTATATAAGAGTTCATATTTTCATATTTGTTAAAGATACACGAATTCAAATATATCACCTAACCAATGTCCCGCCACATAACCACATAATTTGCAATAAAATCATAAAAGTGATATTATTTAAATTTTAGCAATCATCACACAAAATGTTATAAGGCATCCTTAACAAAGATATACTATGCGTTAATACAAATATCGTCATTAAACGTTATTTATATTTTTGATCTTTACCTAAGTTTTGTTAACGACAAAAGTAAATTTAATTTATATAAAAGCTTAAAGCTTGTCAAGTTTAATAGATATTAAAACAAGCTTTTTCAAACAATATCTTCATCATTTAAGCATTTACACTTACGATTATTCATATCTTAGTATGACTCTAATCATTATGTATGATAGTAGTTTTTAGAATGTGTTAGGTTCTTAAAACCAAACACTACTTAAGTGCTTGCATATGTCTAAAAATAGAAATACAACATATGACATCATGTGATGCATCATGGAAATCATTGGAAAATTTCATTAGATATTTTGTGTGAATTTGTACTCTTCATATCTTGCACAATCTTACATAGATATGGTTGACTTTGGTAAGATTTTGGTAATCTTCTTGTCGAGAACCCCGGTACACAAAATGGACACAGGCGAAACCCTTTAAGGGTTCCGTGGTCAATGGACGCCCCGTCCATTTTGGCTATAAATAGCAATGCCAAACCAAGTAGTTTTCATCCCTTTCTACTATAATCTTATATATATCTTCTCTAACCTTCTAACTCGGGTTCATATCATATTAGTGATCTCTTTTGTAGAAAGAAGATCAAGTCACATTCAAGCTTCAAACGAGAAGTTGGAAGTCTTGTTTGCTTAGTGTTGTATGATCTAGTGTTGATTCATACCTCATTGTTGTATTAAACCATCATAATATTGTGAGTGTGAGTGGTTAGTATTTTAGTCCTCAAAATACATTGTGTGTGGGAGTAGTTGTACCCTTGGAAAGAACTCGACATCTAGCTTAGTGTCGGAAATAGTGTAAGCGAAGTGTAAAGGTTTTCTCCACGGTGAAAGGAGCTCATTGACTAGTGAAGTTCAAACCTCGAGTGTGAGACTCGGGAGTGGAGTAGAGGCGAGGAAAAGAGTCGCTTGCAGACCGAACCACAATAAACAACTTGTTGTGGTTTGATCATTTCTTTCCTTATTTAATCTTTTCATATTGCTTGCATATTTCATCAACATATCCAAGATCAATATCAATTGATCTGTCAATAAGTTTCAAAACAAAGTTTTCAATTGGTAAACTATTCAACCCCCTTCTAGTTTTCTACACTATGCATGTCATCCAATAACAATATATATCATATTATTAAAACATTTACACTATCAAGAAAATAGATGAAGTAATGACATGAAGTTAAAGATTGTGTTAGGTTTGTAAATATAAAGAACATAAAATAAAATAAAAGGTAGACAGAAAATAAAATTAACAACAATAGAACTTGAGGTTCTATATATATACATTTTTTTTAAACATAACACCAGGTTATGTTATTGATTCTATTGATGAATCATTTTTTTAATAACATAACGAGATTATGTTATTTGATTCACTTGATTGAATAATGTTCTAGCTTCTTTCTTTAACATAATGAGATTATGTTATTTGATTCTCTTTGAGAGAATCATCACAGAACATTCTAATCATAACTTGAGGTTATGTATTTGATAGAATCATGATAGAACCAGAGTTCTTATCCTTTTTTAAAAAATTTTTAATTTGAATATCGTAACACAATTTTATGTTATTTTGACTCTTTCATGAGAATCATGATTCAATATTAAAAATAATAACTTGAGGTTACTGCATTTTGATTATGTTCATCGTAGTAAAACTTGAGTTCATGCTTTTTTTTTCTTTCTAAATATAACGTGAGGGTATGATATTGTGATTCTCTTAAGAGAATAATAACTGAACTTGAGGTTCATTTAAAGAGATACAATAACTTGAGGTTACTGTATTTTAAATTTATTCATTGTAATAAAACGTTTTGTTATGAATAAATATAACCATAACATGAGGTTATAATATTGATTCATGAAAGAATCATATTAGAACTTGAGGTTCTAATAATTTTTTCTCTAACATATAACATGAGGTTATGTAACTTTGATTTTTTTTTTCAATGTAATAACAATAGAACATTTACTGTTCTTGAAAATTATAATAAAGTTTTGAAAGATTTACAAGAAAAATAAAAACCCAATTAAAACTTCAACCTTTGAACAAATGACAATCTTTATAATCAATGATATAATATCACAGAAAATAATAAGAGATTACGTTTCCTATCTCATATTTCAGTTAACAATTTATCATTAATTATATTTAAAAGAGATCTACAATAGTTGTAGGTTACTTCTATAAGAAACATTAAAGATCTACTAATATTCGTAGATCAACTGCTAATTTTAAAAGAGATCTACTGTGCTAATTTTGTTGTTGTCATAAAAGTTTATTTTCACATCCAATATCTCTTTATCAATATTAGTAAAAGCAAAATACCTTTTGAATCTTGGAATAGACAAGCCAACTATTGCTTATGAAAAACTAGTATGGTATAACAAGCTAGTTATCGAAACAGTTCATGTAAATCGGTAAAATATACTCCAAAAACCACAAAAATACAATTGATTACGACCCTTTTTTTTTTTTTTTTTTTAAGACAAAAACCCATCAAACACTTATTCTTAGATAAACATAGAATTAAAGTATTAAAATTGAACAGTATTACCTCATGGGCTCATGGCTAAGATGACTCATATTTTCAACATGTAAGTTCTGTTCGTTCATTTACCTTTATTTATTTAGGAACACTTCATGTGTGAAAAATCTTTTTGTTGAGACAATTCGTGCTGATAACGTGTTGTAAATGTAATGAACAAGAACACAACAATGAGAGAGGAAGAGAATTCTTATTATTAGATATCTTCATAATGTTACAATAAAAAGTATTTATAAAGCATAGAAAACCTAACTTGTAAATCAAGATTATAATGAATAGACATAAGCCCAAAGCCCATAATATTTTACAATACAAAATTAATTATTAAAAATCAGAAATTTACAAAAAAAGGTTATTAAAAATCCGAAATTTATATAAAATATAATTAAATTAAAAAATTAGTGCTTAGGTGGACATAAATATTGCTTAGTTAGACAACAAATGATTATGTAACATTAAATTGAATTACATGACATTGAGGTGTCATTTGTGAAAAATGACTCATGTTATATATAATATAGAGATATATGTTTTGTCTTATCAATTCAAATATAAAACCCAACAGATATTAATACATAATTAAAAAGTTTATAGAACACATCATGCAAAATTAATAGTTGTACTTATATAAAACTTACAAAACATTAAATACGGACAAATTTTTATGTCTATACATTAAACTAAAATCTTAAAATAAATTTGTTTCATGTGTAACTCTATGCGTGCACGCCACTTAAAACTAGTTTAAAACAACCTTAATTTAGTTATAACGAGTGTTGAAAACCCGCGACGCAATGGGATTCTTAAAGGACTTACTTCAGAACGACACTTAAACTTCAAAATGCTTTTGCCAAGTTGCGAAACTTTGCATTTAATGTTAAAGGACTTACTTGCGGTACCACTTGAACCTCGAAATTTTTGCCAAATTGTCAAAGTTTGCATTAAATGCATGTATTTTGGGGCAAAAGTTCCCGCCTTTTAGTATAGATCATTTAGTGTTGGAAACCCGCGACTTGGGATTCTTAAGGACTTACTGCAATGACACTTAAACTTCGGGTTGTTTTGCCAAGTTGCGAAGATTATTAATGCTAAAGGACTTACTTCAGAACGACACTGAACTTCAAATTGCCGCTAAGCCAAGAACTTGGCATTAAATGCATCAATTTGCAAAACCCATTCCTGCAAATTGTCAAAGTTTGCATTAAATGCATGTATTTTGGGGCAAAAGTTCCTGCCTTTTAGTATAGATATATTAATATTAATAACATAAAAAATTGCAATTGCCAATTCATTAAAAATTTAACCAAGACATACATAAACTGAAATTACCACTTGAAGTATCATGCAAATATGACTTAAAAAAAAACAGAACCACGTGACTAGAAGCTTAACACTAAATCCAATAAGTGCATCAAGCAATCTTAGCAAAATATGCTGAACAAAGGCTGAAATTCTTCAAAAAGAAATCTCTTGAAATCATCAAGAATTCAAGATCTGAAGCAGTTGCAATGAACGGACAGAAGCCCATTAAAAAAAAGTCTTTAGAATCTACTTTTTATCAATTTTTCTTCAGTAAAGCATCAGTCAAAGGTGATAAACACTTCATAGAAGAACCTAAAGCAGCTTTCAGAATTTTCAATCCCTGCACAAACATGCATGCACAATGTCAGTTCCATTCAAATAAGAAGAAAATTCTTGCTAAACAAGAAAAAATATTTGGCAAAAAATTTATTGCTGCGTAATTATGTTGTACCTCGTTTAAGCCAATGCTTAACTCGTGGACCTCAACATCATTCAGGGGTACTCTCAACTTATTAAGTAGACTAATAGTAGAAAATGGTGACAAAGGGGTTATTGTAAGATCATCCATCAACATAAACTTTGCTGACGCCTTCAAAAAACTTCCCTGCACCCTTGGATCTTTTAACGTCAAAGCATCAATAAATTCACGACGATATCCACGTTTGTTTCCATTAGAAGTAATGTTTACACAGCGCTCAGATGATTCAGGCCAAAAAAAATGGCGGTATAATACAGTGTCTTTCGGAGCATTAAAAGGAAAAATCTGATTTTTTGAGATATACTTTTGCTCCAACTGAGGTTCAAGAAGCATATCCTTGAGATCTTGTGACTTCATGTATTTTCCAACTCTCATATTATAAACACTTGCATACAAGTTATCCAGACTCTCGATAGAAGTAACGCCATTCAGTAACTTTCCAATTACAGCTCCTAAAGGGATTTCTAAGAAACCAAAAACGAAGTCAATAAAATCTTCGTCAGCCTCCGCAAACAAGAAGTTAGAGGTTGAACTGCATACAGTAACTTTCAGCTTCATCCTCCTTGATTTAGTTTCTCTACCATTTAAAGGCTGAACCAAAGTTCCTGGTCTATATTTAACTAACTGAAGCTGCTTGCAACGTGTGCTAGGATAAACCAAGTGAGTCAACGAAGAATTGAATAACAACCCCCCTTTCAAAAAGATCAAAATCTGGAAAACAAACAAACAAAATATATAAACTAAAAAAGCAACATGCATCACTTACAATTTACTTATAAAAAAACTTGAGCTAATGTATTTAAAATGTATCTTACTTGTCAAAATTCCAGGTCTGTGTAACACTTTTTTTTTTTTTTTTTGCAAATTCATGTATTAAACTTTCAAATTTCACTCGGTTGTATTTTTGGACCATTTTACCCTTCAATTTGTTAAGACTTCTTTTATCGGATAGGGGTAGATGATCCGAAAATACATCCGAGTAACCAAATTTGAAAGTTTAGTCACAAATTTGCAAAAAAAAAAAAAAAAAAAAAATTGTTACGCAAACCTGGAATTTGTAACAAGTAAGATACATTAGCCCAAAAATCTTTAACATGCATTATAATGAATTGAAAAAATTATGTATGCAGTGCAGCACGTATAACAACATAGCATTGATTGTCGATCATGACACATTATAAGTAATCTTGTGGCTGATGATAAGAATGAGACACATGAAAAAACCAGAAAAAAGAAAAAAGAAAAGAGTAATGAAAACCATTATCAAACATTGGACCAAGTACGTTGGCAGAAAATTAGATGTGTCAGGTATTATTTAAACAGTTAGCTAAATTACCTGCTCACGATCAATATTAAAAGTCCGCTCTTCACATTGATCAGCATCGTGAATACCATGATCACAAAGCAATTGAAAGATGCTGCCGGAAGTATTTGGCAACACGTGAAGATCATCTGTGACTATGAAAGTTGTCACGTCCGAAACAAAGACACCACCTTCATTTTTATTAGGAGTCAAATCCGTATTTTCACATTCGAGACTCATCATATTCCCGCAAAAGTTGCATCTAGTAAAGTTACAAGGGCTAACAATATTGGCACCAGGTTGCCGAGTGCAAAACAAATTTTTACATAAAAAATATTTCATGGGCTCTGTCTCATCTATGTTGAATCTAAGCTTTTTGCAATGATGGTGTGATGAGCTTCTTGGATTAAGCATCAGAAACTTGCCTTCATCAGTCGAGAAGTAGTTTGCAGGAAGATCCATTACACTCTTGTACAGGTTCTGTATGCTCCCGAACGCTTTAAGTTTTTCGTGAGAATTTTCCCACAAGAGTCTGGCAATTGCACCTAAGGGCAATGTCATAATGCTAAAAACAGTGTCAACAAAATGACTGTCTGCTTCAGCAAATATGACTTTATTTTGCCCTTTATGCAACATTAGTTTTAGCGATATTTTGGCTTCCTTGGGATGAGTAGTAGAAGCCATGATCGTACTTAATTTGTTTAGAACAATTTCAGAAAAGATAAGGATATAATGATATACATCAGACTAATAACATACAGTACTATTTAAACTGAATATGACGAAATGAAGAGTCTCTCATGAGTCATTAATTAGCTATTATGAAATAAGTTACAGTTAATCAATGAACTTTCAATATGAATCTGTTGGAACTAGTGTGGTGATACGATCAATTTTTTATGCGACTCTTGGTTTTTTTTGATGTAACAATGTAATTACTAAAAACTATGAAATGTACATACTATGTTACGGAGTAAATAAATACCAAAGGTGTTCTAAAACTATATCTTAGCTTCAAAATATATCCAACCTGATTTTAGGAGCAAATATCATACTCGTAGGATCGATAACAGTATATATACTTTTTTCTATGGTCCGTTTTAATAATTAAAAATTTCTTGATTTGTTTTGAGAATTATAACTTTTTGACAGGCTAACTTCAGTTTGTTGTAGATTGAATGCACTACGCCATTTTTTTTATTTATTTACTTGAGTTAATTACATAATTGGTCCTTGTGGTTTGTCGGATCTTGCAGAAAATGTCCCATGCTTTTTTTCTGGTCATGTCCTCGTGGTATGCAAAAGTTACTGGTTTGGTCCTTGACGGTCATCTTTGTTAGTTGACCGTTAACTTTGTGGTATGCAAACCACAAGGACGATTTATGTAACTAAAAAAAAAAAAAAAAAAAAAAAAACCTTAAAAAAACGAAAAATTGTATAAAAAAAAAACGTTTACAAAAAATATTTATTACATTTAAATTTGTGCTTATGTATAATGTGAGGGCCGAAGAAAACTTTTTATGTTTTTTTTTTAATTATTATACTTAAATTTTGGGCTTATTTACAACATGAGGGCCTAAATTTATTTTTATTAACACTTAAAAAAACCTTTAAAAACATGTTTATTATACCTAAAAAAACTTTTTTTTAATGCGTATTTTGTACGCTTTTTATATATTTTCATTCATTTTTTTTAAACGTATAAAAACTGTTTAATAGATTTTTTTTAAGTTTTAATAAAAAAATTTAAGCCCTCGCATTATAAATAAGCCCAAATTTAAGTATAATAAATATTTTTTCAAAATTTTTTTTTAAGTTTTTTTTTTTTTATTAGACAGCTTTTGGTTTTCTTTTTAAGTTATTTTTATTTTTATTTTTTAATCGGTTTTTTTTTTTTTTAGTTACATAAATCGTCCTTGTGGTTTGCATACCCGGCAAAGTTAACGGTCAACTAACAGCATGACCCGTCAAAGGACCAAACCCGTAACTTTTGCATACCACGAGGACATGACCCGTTAAAAAAAAGCACATGGACATTTTCTGCAAGATCCGACAAACCACCCAACTTCTTTTGACTTTTTTCATCAAAATAACATTGCGCATCTAACTAAAACAAGTTGAAAATTTTGTGCATCAAAATTTTTTTGCGCATCAAAATTCGTTTTTTGTGCATTAAAAAAATGTATCAAAACTCAAAATTATAAAAATGTTTTCATAAAAGTTTTATCCACCAACATACCCGATCTTGTGGAATTTTGAAGATTTTTTAAAAAATAAATCTTTTATTTTTTAAGGATATTTGTCTTTTATTTTAACTCTACCTTTTATATATATATATATATATATATATATATATATATATATATATATATATATATATATATATATATATATATATATATATATATATATATATATATATTTGGGGTTAAACTGCATGAGGTACCCAGACGGCGTCGAGATGCCTATTAGGGTTTTAGGTTAGTTCAGAAACCGGCAGCTAGACAATGTTATAGGTCTTATTAGATGGTGTCACGCTCAAGTGCAACAGTCTCTTGATCTTCTCTAGATGGCGTCACACTCATAATTCTAACATACTTAAATTCGGTTTAGAACGTGCAAAACTCTTCCTATTTAATTTGTCGTAGTAAATGTTTGTTTAGATATGTTTAACAAAACCAGAAATAGTAGCAGCAAACAATAACATTTAACAATAGCTATTTGTATTGTAAAAGTGTTTAGTAAATCAGCTTTGTTAATCTTTGATGTGTAAAATGAATTAAAAGTAACGTTAAAATGAGTTAAAACTTGTTTTAACGAGTGTGGAAACCCGCGCGATGCAGCGGGATTGCTTTTGTAGATGTGAATTTGGATAGGGACTATTTTTGCCAAGTTGCTATAGATACCAATTAATGCTAAAGGACTTACTTTGCAACGTCACCTAAACCTTAGGGGCTGTTTTTGCCAACTTGCGAAAGTTAAATTAATGTTACATGACTTACTTTGCAACGACACCTAAACCTTAGGGGACTGTTTTTGCCAAGTTTTGAAACTTTGCATTTAATGTTTGCAAGTGTAAACACATGTCTTGCTCTATAGTTAATACTGTTGGTGATCCGCGTTCTTCATGATGTTGTGGTCCGTTATATTTTTACGTGGCGGTCCTTTAAAGTTTAATTATGTTACATCGTTAGTCTTGAAAGGACCTAGTTTGCAAAGACGATTAAACCTTAGGGACTATTTTCGTTAAATGGCTATACATACTAATTAATGCTACCAAGGACTTAGTTTGCAAGGACACTTAACCTTAGGACTATTTTGTCAAATTCTATAGATAGTAATTAATGCTAGAAAGTTACAAAAGACTTAATTTGCAACGATAACTAAATCTCGGGGGACTATTATTGCCATTTGAAATAGATAGCATTTAATGCTATTTTGTGCAAAACTTTTGTCTCCGCCTTTTAGTATATCTGAGTCGGAAACCCCGCGATGCGGAGGATTGGATTCAAAGGACTTACTTTGTGCGACTTAAACCTTAGGGACTAATTTTGGCGGAGTTGCTATAGTTAGCAATTAATTATCTGTGACTTACCTGCAATGTCGCATACTGGCAGGGACTATTTTAGGATTCTTATAGATAGAATTAATGATCGGGACTTATTTTCTGTGTACCACTGAGCCTCGGGGATTGTTTTGCCAACTTGCGAAAATTAGATTAATGTTTGTAAGAATCAATTTCAGACAAATGAACATGAAGAAGCGTGTCTCTTCTATATAGTATATATGATAATATAATATAGAATTGCTCTACTAAACACACCTTATTTGTTATTTTGTCAATATGGATAGTGGGCTAATCTCACTTACTAAATGGGCTGACCCATATACGACTCCATTGACTTAACCAAAACGCATATATAAACTCAAAACTTTTTATTAACAAAAAAAAATTAAAAAAAAAATCTAAAGGAAGAAATTGCATACCATTCAATTCAATGGCAGCAGCAGCAGCAGCAGCAGATGCAAACCCAATTCGATGTGCTTCTTTTAATCAAGATAACAGGTACTTATTTTATAACTAAATGAAACCTTAGCTTATTATGTTTTTTTATTAATTTAGTTATGGAATGAATATGTTAGTTGCTTTGTAATTGGGACTAAAGATGGGTTCAGAATATTTGATTCCAATACTGGCAGACTTTTATATCAACGAGGTATGTGTTCTTTTTTTTCTTATGTTAAATTTGTGTCTATGTTGGTGGAATATTTTTTTGAGTACTCACTTGCTTATTGAAGTAAATAGAATTTAGGGTATAAAATAACAATAAGTCAATATTGTAATGACTTTTGTTTCATTGTTGGCTTTCAATAAGTGTTTTAATATGCATATTTTGCTGGCGTGTCATGGAGTTGTAAAAGTAGTGAATACCCTTGATGCGTTAGTAAAGGTCAAGGGTTCGAGTCTCGGCAGTTGGTGCCCCACTCGGCCAGGAGAGTTGCCAGAGCTATTATTTGTGGGGTGGAAAAGTTTGAGGTACAGAGTTGCCAGGAGAGTTCACACCTTTTTGTGGATTAGGAAACTTTTTAAAGTTAATAACATATAGTAGTATAAGAACAAAAAGTTTGAGGTACAGAGGTACCTAGTCGGTACATTGATGACAATATATTGCTATTTCATAGCCTATAAAATAACAAGAGAAATGATAGTGAGGTCTAATTAATACATAATTTTGTGCCTAAAACTATGTGGTGTTTGCTGATTGGTTTATGCTGAATTAAGTCCTATGGTACAAGTACAACAAATGAATTTAGGCATAGAACTAGGTATGAGTTTAATCCACCAAATCATTTATTAAATAACAATGTAACGGATTTTGTTTCACTATCAACTTTAAAAAGATGTTCCGATATGCAGATTTTGCCGACGTGCCGTACACGTAAAAATAGTGAAATACCCTTGACACGTGACGTGAATAAACTGTACATATTGGGACACATTTAAACGTTGATAACATATTGTAGAACAACAAAAGGTTTGAGGTACGGAGATACCCGGTCGGTACGTTGATGACAATATATTGCTAGTATTTTATAGCCTAAACAAATCATCAAATGATAAAACTATTAAATTAAATTCAACATGATCTATCACGTTCATTTGAACATGACAGGATCTCAATCCTAGCATAATAATGTAATGATTTAGAAGTGAACCTATTGACCACAAAGTTGTAATTGTGGGAGAGGACATCTTAAATTGTATACCGTTTTTCGTTTGTGTACTAAAGCTCCACTAGACCAGATACGTATTACCTAAACTTTTGATAATCGATTGTCATGGTACATTGCTTAAGCGTCTGGTGAAATGTCATATGTTTAAATGAAATGATCAACGTGCATCACACGGGTCATGTTGTCTAGTATGTTTAGATGTTGTGTGCCTATATAAATTCAGTCAGTTTTAATGACGGCTGATTATTCTGTTCCTCAGATATTGGAGCATTTGTTATAGTTGAAATGCTATTCAGCTCTAGTCTTCTTGCCATTGTTGGAGCTGGCGAACAGGTATAGAATGGCTCATAAATTTCACATGAGTTGGCTAAATTTTATCACAGCAGAGAGCCTCTGTGATATATTTATCATACTTGAACTTTGACAGGCATCTTTATCGCCTAGGCGTTTATGCTTATTCAATACTGAAACCGGAACTGCTCTTCGGGAACTAAATTTCTTAACTTCAATTCTGGCGGTTCGTGTAAATAGAAAAAGGTAAATGTTTATGCTTCAATATATTTATAATACTGTTGCTATGCTATCCTGATAGCATGAGCAAGATCGTTTATTACTAGTAGAGGTGACAAAATGGGCGGGTTGGGTAACAATGTGTTGTTTGGGCTGACTTGAAATGCTTTTTGTCAACTTTACTCTATTGTGTTGTGTTAATATTCTTATATAACTTAATTTGTATTTCAACTTACGTGGAATTCCATCCACACATGCAGGCTGATAGTGGTTTTGCAAGGAAAGACGTTCATATACGATATAAACAGTCTCGTTATCTTAGACACGATCGACACAGTTCCGAATTTGAAAGGTGGTGAGACTAAATACTTATATGATGCTACAGTTGCGTATCTGTGTACTCATATATTTCTTCTCGTTCATTTTCAGGACTTTGCGCATTTTCCCCATGTTTGGATGGTTGCTTTCTAGCTCTTCCAGCGAGCACAACAAAAGGGTCTGTTTTAGTCTACAATGCTATTGATCTCCATTCGCACTGTGAGGTTAAATTATTCTTATTTTATAGCACAATGAAAATTTGCTCAACTAAATTCATAACCCATCCGTGTGGGAATAACGTTTCACATGATTGCTTATTCATTCATACATATAATTGTATTGAAAAATATTTTTAAAAAATGCAATGTGGGTTAAATGCAGATTGATGCTCATCGATCTCCATTGACTGCAATGGTATTCTCTTCGAACGGGATGTACATAGCAACAGCATCTGAACAGGGGACTATAATTAGAGTTCACTCCATTTCGGAAGCAACCAAGGTGAAATGATATGCACACAAACTTATGTTTCAGTTTCTCAATGTAGCTACTTATTTGGTGTTTTGATTTGCGTTTTGGAACTGATTGTATAGGGGTCAAATAGTTTAGACTGGTAAGTAAAGGTTAAAACGACTTGCCGATCTACCCCTTGAACCTGATTATAGAGACTTTTATCGCATCTCACATATTATCTCTAATTTTTTTTCTCAAAAGATTGTCCTTTTTGGTCATATATGTGTGTTTTCCAAACATAATTAGCATTTGTTAACACTTAAACAAAGTGATTACGGAGTATGTTACTGTAGCAGCTTCAAACACCAAAAGCACATCCAAACACCATCTCCCACATCCCGTCTATTTTGATTATTTAACATCAGAAAATCACTTTTAAAACCAACAACCAAACACACCCCTAATGAATCTTTTCTTTCTTAGTAACTAATCTTATCTTTTGCTCTGTCATCTTTATCATATTCAGTCATATGGCTTCCGAAGGGGAACATACCCATCAACTGTATACTCCTTGTCATTTGGACCCTCTATAGGACTTCCTGATATTCTTCTAGCTACAAGTTCTTCAGGCTCCGTTCATGCTTTCCTTCTTGGATCGGCTGTAGATCAAAGGTAAGGAAACTAGACGTGTAGGCCTATTGTTACCATGTGTCTATAACAAAGATATGTTTGAGCGACTTACTATAAATGTCATATTGGGATTACTAAAGTAAATATGTTTAGAAAAACTATACATGTGTTATTCTCAATTCCGGTTAAGGTGTTACAATCATTTCTTTCTTACGTTCTAAGGTGAAGTAAAATGTTACTTTTTATTTTTTTCAAAACAGAAGTAAAAGGTCAAGTACATTTCTTGGATCAATTATTCCGGATTCTGTCAGTGATGCAATTGACGCGTCTCATCATGTTCTTCATAATGCAGTTTCACCAGGAGTAAAGAGGTAACATGTATAAACGAAAACGGGACACTTAAATCATGCAAATGAATAATATAATTTTTCTTGTAATAGGTTCTGGTACGTTTGGCCCAACTATACCATCTTTTTTTTATCACCATTATTGACTAATGCAGTTTTGGTGACAGTTACGCGGTGATTCGCAAGGTTGATCGAGCCGATGACTCATCTACATCTGAATCTACATCTTTCAGGTGAGTAACTTGAATTCACTTCACCGGGTGATGTGGACTTTTTAAGTGCTAATGGGTCAAATCTAATACTTACCTTATTGCTATAGTCATAATTAGCATGTTGAATATTTTACAAAATCTAAATAAAAAAGCAACAAAGGTTAGCGGGTCAAGCTGACATGGTTTTTTCGTTACAAACTACAGAAATCTATACGCTTTAACCCGTTACCCAACCATCCTAATGCACCCATATTACCACCTAAATTAAAAACCCAGCCAGTCTGAATTTTGCTATTTCTTTAGTTTCAGGGCCACGGTATCCATAATTACATACAACGGATATTTCCTGGAGTACTTCCTTAATATCAACCATCGGAATGAGTCTTCCTGGACATTGGATCGAGAATTCAATCTTTTAACAGCGATTCAACAGGGATATGGCCTGACCCATAGTCTAAAAGCTAATGTGCATTTGTAAGCTTAATCATCCCCTTTTTATAAGAGCTATGGTGATCAAATCAAGAACAATTATGCTATAAGAACTTGTACAATATCAGAGTACATTGCTCTAGGTTTGCATTTCTAGCTTTTAGAAAGAAAAAAAAAAATAAACTTGTTCAAAACTATAGTAAGAAATGAAACTTGTAACTATGAAATCATCGTTGTAAATAACTTTTGTTATGCATTTTTTGACGGATAACCGAGCCAAATATGACCAAATTACACATGACAAGGAGAAGACGACGCAGATTCATGTTTTTTCATATCACTGTGAGCATGATCAGTTCCATTCAAATTCCGATTATTTTAACCGGTCTTTTTGTTTGAGACCAAACGGTCCATGATGTGTTAATTTTCAAAAGCAGATGTACTATCTACAGATTCGAGTATAGTGATACCCCTATCTTCATCATTGGGTGCTTTTGTGTTTTACTTCCAAGTTGGGTGGAGCGCTTAGAGGGTAAAGCTTCAGAACTAAATTCGGCTTATTTAAGGTTTTAGGTGTGGCAAACTGTAGAATCTGGCTAAACTTGTATAAACGGCAAAAGGGGATATAATCGTACATGATCATTGATCATCCCCCTTTATTGGTAATAATGGTTTCCTACCTTTTTGGCCGGTTTTTGAACCCATCTCCACACCGACTCAAATTAGGTAAAGCCCTCCATCTTTTAATTTTTTAGGAGGTTGGCGTTGGCACTTCATAGTTGTTTGTTAGTCTTGGAATGTTTTCATATTAGAATATCTAACGATAGAGTCATATGATAGATACTTGAAACATATATACTATTCTGTTTCCTGGATTTTTGCCCATACAATCTTGTTTCTTCCTTTTGTTCCATTTTATCGGGTCATTTTCATCCTTTTCGACTTTGTGACGAAAAGTAGGTGTATTATTTGTAATCTTTTCCCGGGCTATATTCGAGCGGATTCAGTAAAGAAAGGTGCAACCATGGTGCATTTTCTGATGTCATATGCTTCAATGTGGTCACGAACATTCATAATGGCTTATGCTTGAACAATTAGAAAACGATATATGAACAAGAAAAGTTCCGATTTTGTACCGAGACAAACACGTAAAGAAAATCCTTTTCCATAAAACTAACTATCAGACATAGCCAGAGCGTTTTCTAGGACATCTTTGAATAACTTATGCCAAGTTTTCATGGGTTGTGTCGTCCTTTTTTCTGCATCATATTTCACGTACTTGTAGAAAAATTAAGAATCTCATAGCTCATTTTTAATGGCTTTATGCTTATTGACTAGAGCTTATTCATTGTTTAAAGAGTAAATTACACGGATGGTCCCTAAGGTTTGTCCAAAGTTTCACTCACAGTCCTTAAAAGTTTAAAGTTGCATGGATAGTCCCTATATCTGAAAAAAAAAAACACTTATGGTCCTTTATTAAACTGGTGTTATGTGAGCTCCGTTATAATTTACACTTTTAGCCCTTTTGGTTAAAGATCATAACGGACGTTTATAATTTAAAGATTTTCGACTCTAGATACGTTTTTATACGTTTTCTTACGTTTTCGTCCGTTTTTATACGTTTTCGTTCGTATTTATAGGTTTTTATCCGTTTTCGTCTGTTTTATACGTTTTCATTCGTTTTCGTCCTTTTTTATACGTTTTCATCCGTTTTTCTTACGTTTCCATACGTTTTCGCTCGTTTGCTTACATTTTTTATAGTTTGGTCATTTTTTATACGTTTTCGCCTGATTTTATAAGTATTTCTCACGTTTTTTACCGTTTTTATACGTTTTCATCTGTTTTTATACGTTTTCGTCCTTTTTTATTTGTATATGTCTGTTTTTATACATTTTCATCCGTATTTATACGTTTTTTCCGTTTTCGTCCATTCTTAATTGTTTTCGTATGTTTTTATACATTTTCGTTTGTTTTTATATATTTTCTTACGTTTCCATACGTTTTTATCTGTTTTAATATATTTTCGTCCGTTTTTATACGTTTTCATCCGTTTTTCTTTCGTTTTATCCGTTTTAATACATTTTCATACGTTTTTGTCCGTTTTCATATGTTTTCATCTGTTTTATATGTTTTTATCCATTTTCGTCCGTTTTCATATGTTTTCGTCCGTTTTTATACATTTTTCTTACGTTCTTGTAAGTTATCATTCGTTTTTATCCGTTTTAATACGTTTTCATCCGTTTTTATACGTTTTTTGCCCGTTTTTATACGTTTTCGCCCATTTTTATACGTAAGAAAAACAGATAAAAACGTATAGGAACGGACAAAAACAAATTAAAGTGTATCGAAAACGGACGAAACCGTATAAAAATGTAAGAAAACGTATAAAAACGGATGAAAATGTATGAGATAGTAAGAAAAAGTACAAAAACAGACGAAAACATATGGAAATGGACGAAAATGCATAAAACATATAAAACGGATGAAAACATATGAAACGGATAAAAAAACATATGAAAACGTTTAAAAACGGATGAAAACGGAAGAAAAACATATGAAAACGTATAAAAACGGACGATAACGTATTAAAACCGACGAAAACATATAAGACGGATGAAAACATACGAAAACATATAAAAAAACATATGAAAACGAATAAAAATGGACGAAAACGGATAAAAACCTATAAATACAAACGAAAACGGATAAAAACGTGAGAAAAACGTATAAAATCAGACGAAAACGTATAAAAACGGACCAAAATATAAAAAAAATGTAAGTAAATGGGCAAAAACGTATTAAAACAGATGAAACATAGAAAAACGGATGAAAACGTATAAAAACGAATAAAAACGGATGAAAACATATATAAACGGATAAAAACGTATAAATACGGACGAAAACGTATAAAAACGGATAAAAACGTAAGAAAATATATAAAAACGTACTTAAAGTCGAAAATCTTTAAATTATAAACGTCCGTTATGATAAAGGACTGACGAGGCAAAAATCTTTAACCAAAAGGGCTATAAGTGTAAATTTTAGCGGAACTCACTTAACACCAGTTAAGTAAGGGACCATAGGTATTATTCTTTTCAGAGATATGGACTATCCATGCAACTTTAAACTTTTAGGGACTCTGGGTGAAATTTTAGACAAACCTTAAAGACCATCCGTGTAATTTACTCTTATTTAAATAGTACTATGTGTCAAAATAAACAAAGCTAGTGGTAATAGTGACCAACATCATCATTGTCAACTTAATGTCATGTCACCTTCTCTCTCCACAACCAGCATCATCACCAATGGGTCATGATCGTGTAAAAAGTGAGAGAAAAACCCGTTTTCTAAAATGTTTAAAAAGTAATACTAGTCTAACACATGTCTCTTTTTTCCCCTTTCAATTTCAGCTTCACAAACTATCTTATCTCTTTTTCCTTTTCTCTTTCACAGCTTTACCCTTTTAGTTTAAAAATTATTCAAAATAACAAAATTAGATTTCAATGTCTATTCATTTTCATCATATATTTCTTCGTGTGCTACAAATTACAACTTTTTTCAAGAATTTGAATTTCATCAAATTTTGTGTTTCATTCAATTTGAAGTAAAACGAAATTACTCTAACAAATTTTAATCAACAAACCCTAAATATTCTTCATCTTTTTTGTTTTTCAAAAGTTTTTCTCACAAATTTTCAAAGAAATCATGTGTTCATAAAAACACCCATAAGATGTTCGACGAAATGTCCCGATGAAACAATTTTGTGATTTTAGAGTTTGTAGATATTTATTTGAATAAAATGTTTTAGTAATTCATGAAAGCTTCAATATTTATGAACGAAATCAAATTGTGATGAACAAAACTTTAAATATGCAATTGTTCATCAGAGTAAAGTCTGTTCATCAAAGAAAATTCAGCAAAAAAGTTGTTTATCATAAAATGTGAAAGATTGTTCATCAAATAAATGTTCATCAAAGGATGTCGAGGAAACAAAATTGTTTATCAAGTAAATGTTCATCAAACAATATTTAACACGGAAGTTGTTCATTAAAGACCGATGATGAGGAAACAAAAAAATTATGTACATCAATGAATACAAGGAAAGAGCAAGGTTGGATCAATTGGTTAACACCTCGCTTTTAGCCGACATGAGGTCGAGGTTTGATCTCACCTTTCAGGCCGGAGGTCCTTTTCTACCTTTGGTAGAACCGGAAGCAGCCTCTCTACCTTAGGTAGGGGTATGGCTGTCTACGTCTTAACCTCCCCCATACATAGTGGAAGATGATATTGGGACCCATAACCCGTGGAAGACAGTATTGGAAGTTTTTTTGTTTTGTTTTATTTTGTTTTTTGTTTTTTGTTTTTTTTAATGAATACAAAAAGGCATGTTATGTAGATTTTTTTTATATATATTCATCAATACAAAATGTTCATCAGTATATTATCAGAATGTTTATCAATACAAATTTTCATTATTAGATTTTTTTTAGAATGGCAACCACAAATTGTTTATCAATATCCAAATATTCATCAATACCTTGGTTGTTCATCAATAATTCGCGCAAAACAAACAAGAAATGAAACATGTTAACACCTTGTGACTTTCTAAACCTTTTACAAGGGAACTGACTTTCTATTAGTTCCTCCTCCCACCACCAACATGATGTAATAACACAACGAACATCACCACCTAAATATACTTCACTTATATACAGATATACCTCACATAAACAAATTAAACAACTCACACAATCGGCTTCACAACTCGTTCTTGGCAACGACCGAGTTCTCCCTTTATTTCCTTCATGATGTGTCTTGGTCAGATCAAGCTAATAAGAAAAACGCGTTTTTGAGAGTCAGAAGACGCGTTTTCAAAGCCTTATTACCACCAGACTAAACAAGTTTATAAGCTTTTTAAAATTTTAGTAAATCCATGCCTATCAGGTAAGCCTTTTTTATATATATTAGCAGGGTACCCGCGCGTTGCGGCGGCGGATACCCTAAATAAATTTTTTCGGTGAATCATGTATTTTAGTTTATTATATTCTTTTTGACAATAAATTTACGGATATCAAGAATTTCATTTAGCCCGTGCCCATTCGGGCTTGAGCCCGTTTGGCCCGCGCATGTTCGGGCTCGAGCCCGTTTGGCCCGTGCCTGTTCGGGCTCAAGCCCATTTTGCCCGTTGCCCGTTCGGGCTTTAATATTTGTATAATGTCTTTATTATTGTATTCATCGACATTTAATGCGGGGTATCCGTGCGTTTGGCAGTACTCGATATAAAATTTTAAGTGGATAATGTATTTTAGTTTATTATTTTCTTTTGGACAATAAATTCTGGTTCAAAATTTCGTTTAGCTTTGTGCCGTTCGAGACTCGAGTCCGTTAACTGCGCCCATTCGGGCTCAAGCCCATTTGGCATGTTGCCCGTTCGGGCTTGATTATTATTTGTATTAGTGACATTTAATGTAGGAATCGTGTTTAATTTGGTTGTACAATATGTTTGATAATTTGTATTTATTATGTTAGGGGTGTTTTAATAACTTTATTAATTGTATTTATTGATCAGTTAATTAATTGACTATATTAAATAGCATTAATGTGTTGTTTTGTGTTTTTTAATATGTGCATTAAAGTGCTGTACGCTATGCTTTTTGTCTTGTACGTTTGAAAAGTATGTGCATTAAAGTATTGTACATTATGTTTCTTTTCTTAATTATATGAATTACTAATTATAGTAACATTTGTAGGCTTATATTTTTAAGACTTCCTTTTATAGGAAGTCCTAAATACATTATAATGTAGTATAGATAGATATTATTTATTTGTTTTTCTTTTTTTACTTTGTATTACAAAATAAAATTTCAGTTTTAATTTCCGTATGAGTATTATATTATTGTATTCGCATACATTTTGTGTCTATTTATTTTTTTATCCACGTAAAAATATGACATGTATATTTCTTACATTGGGTATGTTTGGAAAAAGTAGCGTAACGTTGAAAGCGATAATAGCGATAGAATGTGAAGCGATGTAGTAATTTTTTTCTATAAAAACGTTTGATAACGTAATTGTAGGTATAATTAAAATGTGTAAAATAACATCTAAATGTTCAACGCTCATAAATGCTACTTTATAAAGTATTGGAAAATGAACATTCGGAAAAAAATAAGTAAAACTACTTGTTGCTTGCCAAACGAGTATAAAAGATCGCGACGCTCAACGCTCGATCATTTCATTCTCGAATCGCTACGTATAGCGTTGAAAAATAAGCATTCCGAAAAAAAAAAAAAAAAAAAAAAAATACTTATTGCTTGCCAAACGAACATTAAATATGATGACGCTCAACACTCAGTCATTGCCGTTCCTAAATGCTTTTAAATGCTTAACGCTAAACACACTTATCTCTCTTTATTTAAACCATAAGTCAATTTTAATACCTATAACTAAGAGGCAAGTAGAAATATCATTTTAGGAAGGAAAAAAAAACTATTTTTATTTATTTATTTATAGAGACAAATAACTTCTTTGAATTATACAAGTTCTTGTTACTCCTAGAAGTATATGCTATGAAATTTAAATGCAAACCATTTTCATTTCCTAGAATTGATTGCCACGTTGACTCTTTCAAGGTTGAAATATAGTGGTGGTGACATTCATGTTGGCACTTGGCATGTGTGGCCTTGTGTTGTGGCACATATTTGAATGTGTCATAGTGACACTATCAACTATTATGGCTGTCGATTTTTATGTAGCATAATAATCCGATCATCCAATGATAATTTGCCATTCAGGCATATTAGTTTTGGTTTTACTGATTATGTGTATACTTGAAGATGATTTGTCATTTCACTGTTTTGGTTTTTTTTTTTTTTTTTTTTTTTTTTTTGAAAAGCCTTAAGGTAATATGGTTTAGTGATAACTTATCAAATCAATATCATTACCAACTTATACCTAATTTCCTAAGGGTGCATATTGGGTTACAGCTCAAAAGCTCTAAAAACTTTATTTTCTTCCTCTAAATAATGCAACTATTGGCGTAGGAGTACCACAAAAGTTCTTAAGTTCAAATTATGTTAGGCGCAAAATTTTGGCAAGTCTATCCACTCTAGCCATATAATTTAGAACCACAAAGGATTAGTGATTTATCAAAAATCATATAATTCAGAATCGTGAAGAGTTAGTAATCTACCAAGCTTCATGAGTCTCTTAGTGGACTTACATGTATTTTTCTAGTTTTATTGTAAGTCTTTTTTTTTTTGTTTCTTTGGGTCCTACTCTCGTTTAATTATCTTGTTTGATCGAGATGGGACGCCTTGTATTGTATTTTGGTTATTTCGGGGTTCCTTTTATAATATGTTGCCTTTCTAAAAAATTTAAAATTAGTATAGTTTGAGACCAAGTGTTATAGCATAAATATTAAGCCATATAATCTCACATTATCAATTAATATATCACGTGTCTTAGAGAGTCTTGCAGGATGATATGTAAATGAAATAGTGAATGTGCCATTATTCTGAAACTTCTAAAACTCATATCTGTTTATATAGGTACCAAGTTTTTTGCACTCACATTTATTTCCATTAAAATTATCAAACTCTGTAAATGTAATAAAGATGTTATTGATCACTATCACAACCACCAAGACGGCTATTTGCAAAGATGCTACAAATGTTTAGATGGTGATTGAAAGTGGGCTCTAGTTTTCACATGCATGCTGCCAAAAAGTAAAATATGAATAAGCTAATTATATATGTAGTTTAAATGCATTATATTTATATTATAACAAAATTTCTTCTAGATGGTTGTTGATTGGATACTAGGTCATGCTATATTAAAATTCCACATGTTGCGCGCTGTTGTGAATAACAATAATGGATTATTGATGTAGAAAGATAATTGTTTTATAATTGTTAGGGAGGGAGGAGTGGAACATTCATACACTGTCTGCGAGGGTGTCGCGTCACCTCTATCCAATAAAACCTTCCAACTCAAAGCTACCCGTCTACTACTCTAACACTAGCTCATGACGAGTGATGCCGATCTTCCCTAACACTAATATTCACAAAGACAAAAAAAATATGAAGAAAACCCTCGGCTTCGGAGCTCGATTTGATACCCGATTTATGGTACCCGAAGTAGTGGGAATGGTGTAGCCCACTACTCGATTGCTACTCGATTACTACTCGAGCTCCACTCCGTCTCCTCTTAGTGCATAAATCCCAAAAACCATTTTGGTTTTGTACTTGTATTTTTAAGGCAAAATAAATAAGTTAAAGTCGAGCAGATGTGTGCAAAGTTTTTGGACTATCTTTTTGGATAGTCGTGAAAACAACAATTGTTTTGAAAGCCATTGTTAGCAATATGTAGTTATAAAGCTTGTGCAGCGACCAGCGAGCTATCGGTCTAGGAATCTCTTAGGCATCGACAGATTTAGAAATATGTCACTTAAAAGCCTTTTGGATTGCGCAATGTTTTTTGGGTAAAGGGGAGTAATCCTGCACCCTGGTAAATATATTAACCAAAAGAAACGTTTAAGTACAAAGGATATGAGTGAAATCCATATCTCGGTAGATCGCTACGTAGGCGTAAAACTACATAACAAGACGCTACCTATTTTCTAAATCGAAAACAAACCACTACTCGAATGATAACATAGGACATAACGAAGAAAATTACTTCCAGGTCCTTGAAGCTTGGTGCCATACATGGCATTAAAAGCATCCAAATTCTGGGAAGATCGAAACCGCTTCGCATAGTCGTCGTGGTCATAGTCATCATACTCATCTTCAAACTCTTGGCCACCACCGAATAGATTATGATTCATCAAATGGGTCAAGAATCACCTCATCTTACGAATCGACACCACGATGTCTCCCACTTTAGAAAAGGGTTAACTCTCTTAGTGGAAGAGGCGGGGAGTACAAGAATTAGGAGCCCCACCGACTCCATCTCATTCAAATCACTCACAAGGGGTTCTTGTGATGCAGGACCTGTCTTAGTAGACTTAGCTTCATTAACATCCATTGTACGACCAGAATCCACATCCTTGTTGGTGTCATTTGAGGTACTACCAGAAGCATCCGTATCTTCCATATTAAGAGCATCAAACTTATTAGATGTAGGGATCTTTGTTCCACTCGAACTAGCCACATCAGAAACATTCTTCTTAGTGACTTCCACTGTCTTAGGTTTGCGCAATGTTTTTAAAGGCATGTTGAAAGAATGGTAATATGAATGAATTAATATTTTGTAATTAATGTTTTAAAACTCGGTTTTTTTATTGATCCGGTTTAGTCGTCGGTTCATCGGGTCACCGGTTGAACCGGTTCTATATTATATATACATTTTTTTTCTTCTATATTTAATATGTAGTGTTGCATGCATGATTCTATAATTTATCCAAATTCATATCTACATTTGATTGAACCTCTGCACAAGATTAAAACTCCATGAAGCAATACGTTCTAAATAGTTAAACTTAGCAAAACCATAAATATAGGTAAGTAGCTCCGCTGAAGATAGGTGAAGTATATGCTGATCAAAATATATTATTACCCAGTCACATAATCATGTACATGCACACAAAAACACACATAATATTATTATTCACATGTACACATCACTTATGGTTAATCAAAGTTAACGAAAAAAGATATTTGTTAGATTTTTTGATAAATAAAAATGACCCGGCCGGGTTTGCCAAACCGGGTCAACCTAGGTAAACGAAAAACCGGCGGTTCAATCCGGTTATCAAACAAGCAAAAACCAGGTCACATCCGCCCCGGTTTCCGAGCCGGTTTCCAGTTCAACCGGTTGAATCGGTCGAGTCCACCGAGTTTTAAAACATTGGTTGTAATTGTAATCTCAAGAAATAAATATTTGAAAAATTGTATGTATTTACTTAGCTGAAAACATAATGAAAATAAAAAAGATAACTATCAAAATAATAATTATATTGTTAACAGTTATAAGAAATATTTAAAAACTAATAATTACTTATAATAAAAATAATAAATTAATATTAATAATAATATATTTAAACTTAAATAATTAAAAATATAAAAATAATTGTAATTATTATATTATTCATTTATAAAAATAATAATATTTATATTAAATAATATTAAAAAAGCTTTTAAAAAGATATTTATTCAAAATTTACTAAGTGAACTAGTTTTAATATAAAAATTACATATACTAATGTTTCAAAATAAAGTTATGAATTACTCCGTACAACGCAATTCAAACTTTTCATCCAACATTCTATATAATATGAATTTCTTCAACTGATATTATTATAATGAATTTAATCACAATTAAAATGCAAACCAAAAGCCTACGTAATATAATATGTATTATGATTTTTTCTATTCTAAAAACCGAACAGTCTATGTAATGTAATCAGATTACTATTAAATTAGATTATGTTAAACTACAACAAATCAAACAAAGCCTTAGTGTTAAATTGAAAATATAAATGATTCTGCACTAAGTATCTCACTATATCCGCTTGATGATTAAGTGTTGGGTTTATTGATTTGATGATACAAAACAATAAAGAATGAAACATTAAGGACTTAAAGTGACAAAGAAGAAATCTACAAAAAGATGGAAGGACTTGCTTGCAAAAGAAGATTTATTGTTTAGTCCTTAGTAGAGATTTGTAAACCCTAAATCCTCTAGTATATAAAGAGGACATGGGTGTAGGTTTTTATAATACATGTCTTCCATAATGTAGTCTAAGGTGTGTGTGTGTGTGTAGCCTAGACGTGTTTCTATAAACGTCTAGGGTTAGTGTTAGTTTCGTTAATCTCCAAGATCGACAAAGGCTTTGATCCCTGTTACAGTTAGGTAACACGTTATTATTCTGATCAAATAATAATTGGGGAGATGTGAAAAAAACCTTGTGTCAATAACATAGTTGTTTATTCTATTCCGCTGCGTATGTGTATGTTATTGTTTAACCCTAAGGCTCAAAACGATCTCAATGAGTTCTAACAAACTCCACAATTGGTATCAGAGCTTGTGTCCTGAAGCTTTGTTTTTAGAAGATCATGTGTTGACAAATCTGAAGAAATGGATTTCGAATCAATGCAATCCAATGTCATTATGATTTCCTAAGTTGCGACCACATGAATATGAACTACGGAGAATGCGCATCGAAAGCAAGTACTTTTGGTACTTGATTTCAAGTTGTGGAACATTGTGCTCTATGGAGATTCCTACAAACGCATCCTTTGAAGAAGTTCTTTGGTATGATTATTACTACGGTGAAGGTGATCCTATCACTAATGAAGAAATGGCTCAAGAGGCAATGATCTCAAGGCTAGAAGTCTTTTACTTATGGCAATTCCTGATGATCATCAACTCACCTTCAACAAACACAAAGATGCACAGAGTTTGTTAAAGGCAATTAAAACCAGATTTGGAGGATATTCTGTCACCAAGAAAACTCAAAAGACTCTGTTGAAGCAAGAATTTGAAAACTTCACCGCTGGTGCAACTGAGTCCATTGACTCGGTTTATAATAGGCTTCAAAAACTTGTTAGTCAATTGGCTGTATTGGATGTGGAGTTCTCCATAGAAGATGTAAACCTCAGGTTTGTTAGAAGTCTTCCATCACCCAAATGGGACACTCATGTCATTGTATGGAAGAACAAGCCAGATTTCGAAACCATGAAGTTGGACAATATGTTCAACAACTTTAAGGTGATTGAACAAGATATGAAGAGGAAAGCAGCTGCATCTTCCAGTTCTGGGTCACAAAACATAGCCTTTGTGGCTCATCCTGTCACTAGCAATGATGTGGATAGCTTTGATGTTAGTACTCCTAGTACTAATGTCAATACATATAGCTCAGTGACTACTGCAGCATGTATCAATGAAGGCACAATCTATGCTTTCATAGCTGAACAAAGTCATGGATCCCAGATTACTCATGATGATTTGAGACAAATCCATGAAGATGACATGGAGGAGATGGACATCAAATGGAACATTGCCCTGATCAGCATGAGGGCAAAAAGGTTCATGAAGAAAACTAGATGGCAGATTAAAATTAATGATGCAGATGTTGTTGGGTTTGACAAGGGAAATGTTGAATGCTACAACTGTGGCAAGCTTGTGCATTTTGCCAGGGAATGCAGAAGCCCTAGGAGCAAGGAGACATCTTGATCTTGACAACTCCTCTTCAAAAGAAATGGTGGTCATTGATGGTCTTTGGATATGATTGGAGCTTCATGGCAGCTGAAGAAGAGACCCCAATCAACATGGCTTTGGTATCTGAGGTACTTAATTGTTCAGATACATGCATTCCATTAGACAAATATTTAGAGCTAAAAACCAGGTTTGACAATGTGTTTGAGGAACTTTCTAAAACTGAGTATAACTTAGCAAATCATAAGAGAGGTTTAGCTGTCTTAGAAAAACAAGTTAAGCATTATAAATAAAACGAGTCTCTGTTTACTGAAACAACTGCTGTGCTTAATAGGGAAATCTCTTTTAAAGAAATCACCATAAATGTGTTAAAAGAAGAACTATAGAAAGTCATTATAGCTAAAGATAACATAGACTTAAGTATGGAGGCTCTTCAAGACGCAAAACATTATAACACTGAGAGAGTTGATAAATTCCTTGAAAAAGCTCTTATTGGCAAAGCAAAATCAGGTATGGGTTATAATGCGATACCACACCCATTCGAGAGGAGTTCATTCGCCTCTGGTATAGATCTTGCCCACCTTTGGATTAGCGAGTTTTAGGAACCCACATTTGTCCGAGGCCCTACAATCAAAAGTACTTTCCCTGAAAAGACTGATGAAGTGTTTGAAAGTGCTAGTGACACCTCCTTACCTGAGGTGTCTGGATCTGAAAATAAAAAGGATAGTGTAGTGTCTAGTGAACCAAAGCAAGTACAAACCACTAAACCTGTAAGATCATTTGACAAACCTGTTAAAAAGCCAGTAAAATATGCTGAGATGTATAGAAACATGTCATCTAGTCCTAGAGGTAACAAGAGAAACTGGAATCAGTTTAAATCTGAACAACTAGGAGATGAATTTGTCATGTATAACAAATCTTGCTTTGTGTGTGGTAGTTTCTCTCATATGCAGGCTCATTACAGACACCCTATGAGACCCCGACCCATCATGACCCCCATAGCAGTTCTTCTCAAAACTGGCATAAAACCTTTGAATAATGCAAGGCCAGCTAATACTGCTATTCGCGATTTATCACGGCTAGTTTCCACTGCTAGCATACTTCTTTCCACTGCCATATTATCATGATTCCACTGCTACGCTAAAACGTTCCCACTACTAGTTATATTCTCGTACCACTGCTAGAGTTAATTCGGTTTACTTCGCTAGGTTTCTGATTACTCCCGCCGTGATCGATAACATTGCTAAGCATCTCGTTACCATCGCTACACTTGCGAGTTATCACCGCTTCGATAAGTTATCACCTTTGTTGTTTCATGAGTTTGTCTTGCTAGTTCGAGATATGAGCGCCGCTACTTAAAAAGCGGTGCTCTGTTGCTTGTTGTAAGATTTATCCACTCGTTCACTTACTAAGAGCATCATGTTGGTGATACGTTATAAGCAAGACATTATAAGAAGAAAGTGCATCGTATTTAATTATTGAGCTGCTTGGATAATTACGAGGTTATATTCAAGTCATCAAGTGGGACAACAATGAATATTTTGTTTTATTTTGGTTATATATATATACGTTAATATTTTTCTTCTTCTAAAGTTAACCAAGATGACACTAATGATCAAGGGACAAATGCTCATGTTGAAGTTTATAAGGACATTAGATTTTGATGGTAATGTTTATGGTTGGTTCGATATCGGTTCTCGGCTGAGTTTGATGGATATTTGATTACACACACAAGAGATGGTTTTGGATTTATGGAGTTGCTGGACACACACAAAGAGTTTGGAATTTGTTCTTAAAGATTTTAAAAAGCTCATTTTTGGTTTTATTAATTAATTGATTACGAAGACGATTATTTATCACTTATTTGAAGGTGAAGTGGAATTACTTGGATACGTGTTTTATCATATCTTAAAAGGATTCTGACTACTTTTAAGGTAACTTGTTCGTGCTTCAATGATTGTGACGAAGAATTGACATAACACTTAAAGGAGTGACATTATTGTGCTCAGTGATTATCGTCAAGAGATTGCGGTCTCCCTATACATTGGTTGGTATACGTTCAGAGTCACGTGGATAAACAAGACATAAGATACAAGTTTGGGTTATTTTACTTCTTCATCAAATACGTTATATTTGATTTTCTTCACAAGTGATCATTACAAGGAGCTTACAGATTTGAAGAACCATTTGATGTTCATGCACCACTCAAGGGGAAGTTTCTACTGCTTACATTCCCTATTTGTTGATTACAAAAAGGGGAAGAGATGTTGAAGTGGCGTGGCATGAATTAAGGGGAAGACAAAGGAAGACAATAGTGTTTCATTCATGGTGAAATTTAATTATCTCAATTTCTCTACTTCGTCTAGGGAAGTTCGTAAAAGAACCGTGTTTGTTTTTGTCATCATCAAATAGGGGAAGATTGTTGGGTTTATTGATTTGATGATACAAAACAATAAAGAATGAAACATCAAGGACTTAAAGTGACAAAGAAGAAATCTACAAAAAGATGGAAGGACTTGCTTGCAAAAGAAGATTTATTGTTTAGTCCTTAGTAGAGATTTATAAACCCTAAATCCTCTAGTATATAAAGAGGACATGGGTGTAGGTTTTTATAATACATGTCTTCCATAATGTAGTCTAAGGTGTGTGTGTGTAACCTAGACGTGTTTCTATAAACGTCTAGGGTTAGTGTTAGTTTTGTTAATCTCCAAGATCGAAGAAGGCTTTGATCCCTGTTACAGTTAGGTAACACGTTATTATTCTGATCAAATAATAATTGGGGAGATGTGAAAAAACCTTGTGTCAATAACATAGTTGTTTATTCTATTCCGTTGCGTATGTGTATGTTATTGTTTAACCCTAAGGCTCAAAACGATCTCAAGGAGTTCTAACAAACTCCACATTAAGTTTAAATGAAAAATAAAATGAAGTAAATAACTCAACTCGTGCTTAGGGATGGCAAAAAAACCCGAGCCGAAATTGAAAACCCAAAACCCGAACTAAATGGGGCAGGACATGCTTATCGGGTTACGAGTCAAGTTTCAGGCCAAAACAAAGATTTTTATCGGGTTCAGGGCAAAAAGCAGGACATAACATTCTCCATATACATATATATTTATAATCATATAGTATTATAGTAGTATTAACATAATAAAATCATGTTTCTTTATTATTTGTTAGTTTGTTTATTTTTTTAAGATTGCAAATTGTTATAAAAGTTTGTTTAACGTCATATTTAAAAGAGAAGTTGTAATTTCTGACGGTGTAAATTATCATTGTTATGTTTAATACTACTGAAGAGTTAAGAGAAATAGTGCGTAATTGAATATTAATATAGAATCTCAATTCTTCAAATTATCGCTAATAGTGTAAAAATTATAATTAACGTGAAACAGTGCGGGTTTGGTCGAGAATCGTGTCCAAAAATGACACCCGGATATAAGATCCTCGATGAGTATGTGGCATGCTTGGGGGAACATCGCGCGCCAACAGGACGCCCCGATTAGATCTTCAATGGAGATCAAGGATTGGGTAGGACTTGGATAATCATGTTTGGGGATGACGATGTCGTCTCCACCCTAAACCGACCCCGTTTTCATCCCTACTCGTGCTAGAATAACCATGTATAAACAAAATTAATTAAGTGCATGTAACTATGTAAGTGAGACGAATTTCTCGTGTACTAAATCGACAAAGCAATAAGAACTACCTTTAAAAATCGTTCCTTGACAAGGCAAAAAGAAAAGATTTAAATAAGCAGGATCACTATACATCACATGATTCATTGCAAAACACGTTTAATCATCATTTTCATTGTTTAAGATTTGAGAAATGATCGTGAACTAAACTTGGCTAAGCTTGAGACCTAAACCAAGTGTGATCGTCACGATGTTGTATGCAGACTCACTTATTTTATAACCCATCAGAATGATGTCAAGTGGTTTTAGGTATAAATTTATGCCCCAAATTTAGATCCATGTATGATGTATCATTTCTCTTACTTTTAATAATTGTTCATTGACTTTATACGTTTTCTTGTTTCCTTCTCATTTCTTAATGGTAAACTAAATAATAATGTGCATAGAATAAGAACCCTATCTTTAAACCCATACTATTAGACATCTACATTACGTGGCGAAATGGGTCGTCTATCTTTAACGAGCTTTATTAAATTCTTCATGTGGTGGTTGAGGGACCATTTTTGTCTAGTATTAAAAGTAAATTCGAGTCAAAATTCGTATTATCGACTGAAAGTGTGGTATCTTTTATATAATAAAACAAAACCCTTATTGGGAATTTTTCATTTCAAAAAAATCAATTCATACTTTATTTAGTAATATTTTTAAATAATTCAACTTTTTTAAATAAAGTTTTAAAAATTTAATTCAAATTATTTCCTTTTTATCTAAAAAAGTATGAAAAACGTTTTGAATTGATGTGAATTAAAATCGAAAATACACATGGGTCTCTTTTGATATTTATCATAATTGATACCTAAAAGTGTAACATTTTATAAAAAAGGGTAACTCATCACCCACATTCACCCTCATTCATTCCAGGTTATAGTCACAAATACTGAAACAATCCGATCGAAGCCCAAATATTATCTTAGACCAGAAAATTAGAATCAGAGCCTCCATCAATCATTGACCGTCAACCCCTTTCCTCAATTAAAAAAATATATAAATACTTGACGGTCTAAACCCGATTGAATTCAATCACCTCGAGTTTGTGCACTCATGAATCTAAATCATGTCAAAACCCTCACAATATGCAAAATCACTCTTCCTTAGATACCTTCACCATCATCATATTCCAAAACCCTCAATTTCACTCACTCAATAACCCAAAAACCCTCAAACCCAAATGGGCCCCACTTCTCAACCCTAACACCAAAAGTACCCTTTTAAAGAAACCAATTTAAAGCGGAACCTACATAGGATTTAGGTACATTTCAACTAATAGTGTTAAGGATAAGTTGAAGGATCCGGTTAGTGGGGTTAAGTAGGCTTTTCGAGGTATTGCCAAGCGGTTGGGTTGCAATTGGAGGTTTTGGAGGAGGAATATTATGGTTTTGGTTGGTCTTTATTCTTTTTTTGTTTGTGTTTTGTTGTGGAGGTTATGTTTGGGATTGCGAATCGTTTATCCGGTTTTGGAAGGATGGCTAAGTATGGGTTTACGCTCTTTAAATGCGCTATTGTTGCGTTTGGTCGGTTGTATCGTGTTTTGAGTGTGTGATGTTGTTTAGTAGTAGTTTTAGCTCATTAAATGAATATGTAAAATTCTTTGCCTATATGTAAGCTTTAAACGCGTATCTAAAACCCACTTAACGGTAAGGGGTGTTTGTTTGAGCTTATTTGATTTTGGGTTATGTTTCATAAGCCCCGATTTTCGACTTATATTAAGGTTTTGAGCTTATATAAGTTTTATTATATAATAATAAACTTATATAAGGCGCAAGTCTCAAATTAAGCGGGAAAATTAGGGCTTATGAATATAAGCAAGCACAGTAAGTTAAGTAAGCGGATATAAGCAAACAAACACCCATAAATGGTGGTAACAGTTGCCTGAATGCTTATTTGAAAATGTATATGACAACGGAGTTCTTGGGTTGCATTGCTTTAATGGTTTGGGCATAGAGTCGATAAGGGCTGTTTACACTTAAGACAATATCATACCGGTCGATGCATTCATGGTGTGACCCTATACAATGAAAAACAAGCATGGATAAATCTCAAATATGGTTTTAGAATGAAGCATAAAGTATTCACACCGATAGGGCTTGGTGTGAAATCGGTAGAATGAACACATGCACCAACAAAGCGTCGATGCAAAGGCAGGGGCTACTTATAGTAGCGATATCACAGTAATATGGATTAGATGATGTTGTGAGTGGTTTGGCGGTGAGAGTCCAACAGTGGCTTGCATCCAATCTCAAATATGGTTTTTAGAATGAAGCATAAAGTGTTCACACTGATAGGGCTTGGTGTTCATACTAATTAAATGCTTTACCTTTCAAGACATTGAAACACGAGACCGTAAGCTACGTCGTAGCAACATATGAAGCTGATCCCCAACTTGCCTATGTTTGTATCAAATGAAAAGCCGGTGCAATTCTGACTTTCGATACTGACGTCATTGATTACGGATGCTTGAAGGTAATTTCTTAACACTAAATTAATTTTGGATTTGAGTTTAATTTGTTTTGCATCTTGTTTTTATTTAATTACATTTGTATTTTATTATAATAAATTTACATACTTTAAAAACTTTTAAGAAATTAATGGACTAAATTTTAATTTTAATAAGTTTGTGTACTTTAAAACTTTTTAGAAATTAGTGGACTAAGCGTAATTCATTAAAAAAGCAGACTTCTTAATACATAACCAATTTTAATTGTATTACAATTGTAATTCTAATCTAATAAGGACTTAATGAAGCATTATATAAACTCAATTGATTGACGTGTTTTCATTCCGGCAAATTTTAAATCAAACTTTTCTGAGACTATTCAATGTAAGTCAACAAATCAATGTGTTTTTCTTTTCATACATTATAAAACATATAAAACGTTAATATGTAACAAAGATCTTATTCATCGGATTTTTTTGCATCTTTGTTTTAACTTTAAATTTATTCATAATCTTTTTCATCTGCTTTGTTAGTAAAGAACAACATCTTTTGTTTGTAGGAATGACAATGAAAATTACACCTCTTCAAGAAATCACCCCGACAAAGGTAAAGTGAATATAAAAGTTAAGATTGTGGCACTTTGGAATCGATATTATAACTACAGTCCATCAAAAGTAGCAGGCATTGACATGATCCTTATGGATGAGCAGGTACTTTAATTAAATTTAATTAAATTTAACAGTTTGAAACTACTTTTTTACTTTTTACTAAATATTATATGTGTATTGGTTTATAGTAATATTTGATATGTTTTTAATTTTAGGGAACCAAGATTCATGCTACAATAAACAGTTCTGTAGCCAATCATTTTGATACTCTTTTAAAAGAAAAAAATTATCACATAATATCTAATTTTAATGTTAAAAGGAATGTTGATTCTACCAAATTATCAAAACATGAGTTCAAAATCCACTTTTATAAGAAAACAAATGTGCGTAATTGCTCTGAATTCAATTGCAATGATGATGTACTGGAATTGATATCGTTTAAAGACTTCTTGGATGCACAAATTGATCAAAGTTATTCGTTTGGTAAGTTATTTTATTAAATGTTCATTTAAACATATACAAATAGCCAATATTTTCCTACATTATATGCTAATATTCCTTTTGTATTATAATGCGAGATGTTATTGGGCGTTTGATACAAAATAAAGACATCACCGTTTTGAATCCAAATAATGCCCTAAGCACATACTTGAATTTCAACTACAAGATGTAACGTAAGTATCTATTAGTATCATGAATATAGATTAATATAATATGTATTAAGTATATGTATATATTCTTTATCTATACAGTGGAGCAACAATTCCATGTATCTTATGGAATGACCTTGCTAAAAAACTCCATCAATATATCAAGAATCATGAAAGCTTAGCAGAACCAATCATTGTTCTTATCAAAATGGCACGACAAAGTATATGGAATCGTAAGTATCTTTTTGTTTTAAAATTTGATATCCTTGGATATATATTAAACTGTTTAAAAATTGAGTTTACAATTTTATATACAGGTGTAACACAAGTTTCTAACTGTTTTGCTGGGTCGAAGTTGCTTATTAATGAAGATAATCCGCATATAAAAGCTTTCCGAGACATGTAAGAATATAACAAACCAGAAAATTGTATTTGTTTTGTATTTTTGTAGTTAATAATATTTATACTTATCTATTCTCTTTAATAGGTTTGAATCTACAAATCTTCCATTAAATGAAAAGTCTAAAGTTGAGTTATCATCAAACACTATACTTAGGAAACCGAAGATTACTATTCACAATTCCGTTAAAGACAATTGATGAACTTTATGATTTATCGGTACATTACACATCATAAAGTTTATGCCTCACAAATTATATCAACTTTAGCTAATTAGTAGCGATTTTGGATGACCAATTTGGATGTGTTGTGATTGGAAAAGTGTTGAAAATTGTGAATGACCAAGGGTGGTATTACATGCTTTGTAGCAATTGTAATAGTGTTGTCAAACAATCGAAAGTAAACAAGCGAGAGAGACTACAATCGTGACAATTGTCAAAAGAAAGCGATCTTTTTCAAGGTATGAATACTAATATATAGATATATAATTTATTTATAAATTCTCATCTATCCCTAATTTAAATTAATTAATTATTCGTAATTAAAATCCATATTCGTGTTCAAGATGAAACCGGATCGCTACTTTTGTTTGTTTCAACAAGATGTTGCCAAATTATTAGGCAAATCCGTTGGGTATCTTATATCTAAGATTGATAAGGTAATGATACATATACTTTTTCTTTACATTAATTAATCCTTTATTTTGCCAATCTTTTATATTTTATATGTTAAATGAAAAGTGTTTTTGGTGTCCTTTATATTTTAATTCATTTACATTTCAAATTTTTGTGACAGGATGAAGAGAACACATCATACCAACCGATCCGAAAGTATAGTAAGCGGGCAGGTTTGTGTTTAAATTGCAAGTTTCGACATACAATGTGAACAACAACTATCATATATTTACGGTAAACAAGTTAGCGATGATAAAGTTGTTATGAACTTAATAGGTTCAAACAAACAAAGAAGAGGTATTTTATGATCCTATCTGCTTATATTGCATTAAACATAAAATATAATGATGATGATAATATATTACGAATGTTTATTATTGATTCTAAGGAAAATGAAACGCATGTAAGTAGGGAGTAAAAGAAAGAACATTGAATTTCATAATTACGAGATGGACAAGAAAGGCGAAAGTTGAGCATCAAGACAACAAAGATGATACTAAAATGAGATGATAAAGACGTTATGAAATCAACATTATCCAAACAAAGCGTAAGAACGGTATTTGATTATCGTATCTCCTTATTTAGCATTTAGTGTTAATATTATATAACAATGATGATATATTTATAGATTTAATATTTTCCAGGCATGCAAAACATCAGTATCAGAAATAGAGAGCAATAACGTCGAAACTTGATGACATAGACAGCAACAAATGAGATGGACAAAAGAAACAAAATTTCATTTCCGGAATTCTTTTATTGTTTAATCTTAGAGATATTTTATTTTTTAGGGTTGGTTTTTCAATATCATGTGCTGAATTTATGTTTTCAAGATTTTTGAATTTAATAGAGATACTTATTTTTTAATGGTTGGAGCTCCCTGTTTTTGGTTTATTCAAGTAACATATTCTTTGATGTTTGTAACTAATTTAATAGTTCCTTAAGTCAAAATGCAACCGCCACATGGGCTGTTCTTCACTAAAGAATTTAGTAGTGTTTGGGATTGTTTACCATTGGTTAGTTTATAGGTGTTTGGGAGTGTTTCATTCTTGAATTTATGGGTTTTAGGACTATTTTCACCACCGAATATAGGGTTGTTTAGTATTGTGGTCGGTTGTTTTGGATCCGTTTGAACTTCTTGGTCCAATGGAGCTTTTGATTCGTGATGGGAAAGACATGAGGCTTTCTTTGCTGTAAGTTTATTAACTTTCCGACTTTCCAAAATATTTGTATTTATTGTCTTTCTTTTTGGTGTGCAATAACGAGGTTTCGATATAATTAGTTTGTCGCTATGAAGTGTCCTCAAGACCGCTAGCGATAACAAGTTCTCGATAACATCAACAATCTGATTAAAATGGTCTATGATAACAAGTGTTTGGTTCTTTGGAAAGTCGATATGGTGTCAAGAGGAGAGAACACTTATTGATTCAACAACTTGGATTGTGGTGACATTTTCAAAAGTTTCGGGACTAACCATTTGCGACATTGCTAAACCGAAGGTACTTATGGTTTTATTTTGGATTGCATGTTTTAAAGAAGAAAACATATGTATCTTCCGATTAGCAATCTTTTAGAACATTGAACAATGGGTATGGTGTAATAAAATAATTCTAGCCTTAGCATTAAGTTTGACTACGGATATTCACGCTTTAATAATGATTTAAATAATGCATTGAATCATCATTTGACCCACTTGCAAAAGTGCATATTGGTTGTTGGTTTGGACCCACTTGCAGTAATGCATATATGTGTTTGCTATGTTCGTATTTGGATCATGATTGCTTATGCTTATATCGTTTAAGATCAAGCAAATGAGAAGTAACTGCATTTATAAGGGCAACTATATTATGACTGTAAAAGTGTGATATGTGAAAAAAAACCCCATATAAGCTGCAACCCTTTTTTAAGTACCCATGCCATAAGACCTTTCAAAAATTAGGTTAGATAATCCAGTTAGCATAAGCCTCTTGGCAGCCATGTCTGTAAGTTATAAGGTTTGTATTAATTGATATTGGTGACTATGCATGATTGGTGTCTGGTTTTGTAATTAGCCGCTTGACTATGCATGATTGGTGTTAGCAATAGTCCTTTACAAGTTCACATGCCTCAGCTTTTGTCGTTTTCTTTAGTGGAGGATGTGATTATTTTTAGAGTGATAGCTAACCATGTCTTAGGCTTGACGTCGTTGACACATAAACCACAAGGGTAATGTTAGAAGAAGAAAAAAAATAGTTTCTTTGTGACAACCAACTATGAGTAGCTATAAAGTTCCAACGAGGGTCGTTAGATTTAAAATTTTGTTAGTTTTGTGAATTATTAAGTTTTCATTTTCACCCATTTTTGTTGCCATATGTAGCGGGCTAGGAGCTACTATTATTCAATCTAACAATACTATTTTTTAGAGGTGGCAAAATGGTGGTCAGTGGGTTCGAGATGTGGGTTCAACAATCGGTCCGAAGGGCACAAGGTAAACGGGCAAATTTAAAATACGGATCAAACGGACACGGGCTAAATGGGCACAAAACTCACAAATATAATAAATGAAGTATTAAAAAAAAAAGGTAACGTAGGTAATCATCATTCAACCCCAACTTACCTGTTATGCACCGCCTGTTACACAATCAGCCAACTGAACTACTCTAGGATTTCAGAGCAGCGAGAACAGTATGCATGCATGTATTTGATGGTTGTTTTGTATCTATTTAGGATATAATGTAAAGTAGTGATCCTAAAGAGACGTTGCTTAAATATAAAACCACTGAGGTCAAACCAGCAACAAAGCAAAGAGAGAGAGAAAGGTAATTGTTTCATGTCAGTTTTGTTTTACGTAATTACATGTACACATGCTTACTTATTAACCATGATATTATTTAAAGATGAATCGGATCTTTATTTTGATTTTTATTTCGATTACGTTTATTGTCTATAGACCCTATGCAAGGATTTAATGTTTCCAAGATGCCGAAGACCAGGTGCAACAGATGGAGATAATGAAGAGTAGTCTGTAATTGTAAAGATGCAACAAATGTAAAGAACGCGTATGATGCAAAAGATACTACTGCATGATCTTGAGGATAAGAAGGCCATATTGTATAAGAGGATAAATCAGGTTACCGTGTGACAACTTCGCATGATGGCAAGTCGCATGAGCAATAAGAGATTGGTCTTGATGGTTTTATGATAAAATTATTTGATGTATTAGTTGCTACTGATCTTGCATATTGATATAAAAAATGTTGTTCATGTTATAAGCTATGATATGCCTTGGAATATTGAAAATGATACACATCATATCTGAACGTTTTATGTAGTTGTAACTTTTATGATGAATGAAATTTTGATCGTTTCAGCGTTATTGGTAGTTTTAATCTGCTACTGCACATTAGCGTTGGCCAAATATTACCCGTTTTGACTTTGACAGTGTAAAATGATGTGTGTGTTTTATTGTTTCATTACGATTTCTTTCTTTGGAATAGTATGATTCCTTAATGATGTCCGCATCTTACAGGAAGTAGCATTATAGAAACGCTAGATTGTAGTTCAGGCTGTGACAATGTCAGCTGGGATTTTATAGTACCCAATGGATATTGTAATAAGACGAATGATGATGCATAGAAACGCTGGGATTTTATAGCACAATGTCAGCTGGGATTTTATAGTACCCAATGGATATTGTAATAAGACGAATGATGATGCAGGAACTGACCGGCATATGTATAGAAACGCATTGAATTGCTGGAAAACAATCTACATAACTGAAGGGTTTCCGTCGTTTTATCCGGGGGGGCTTTCAAAAACAATTAAAGTTTACATGATAATACATTGCTTGATCATCAATAGTCTTTCACGTTAAATTAAATTTAGCGTCTTTTAGTTTTAACTATCTCAATCAAGTGTTGATAAATTTACTTGCTTAAAATTGTTATTTTCTGTTTCATTTGTTTTTTGAAGTCATGCAATAAGTGATTGTCATAACCTGCATAGATGTTGCGCTCCAAATTGTGAATAATGACCGTCCAGAACTTGCTGCAACTGTATCTTTACTCGAAGTCTTGGCTCAAAAGCCTGATGCATTTGCATCATTAGAAAAGAAAATAACAGATCCAGGTAAGCATTTTTTAATTTATATGAAGGACTCACCTTTTCCTATACTGTGTGGTATTTGACTATTTGGTTGTTCTTTTTCTCCAGTTCTTAGATTTTTCCGCGTGAAAGTACAACCCACAGCTGAGAAGGACACCAACGCATTGAAATTAATGAAAATCATTTGGAGACGTGTTTGCGTAACAATGGACTTTGAAGAAATTGAAAATATGCTTAAAGGGCCTAAACAGAGAATATGTTAATCGAGAATATTCTCAATAGAAACCTTTTTAAGATTTCTATATTATTGAAGCAAAGTTTATAAGTTATTACCTTTAATACAGATGACCTGTATATATTCCAACCATGGAAATAAAACTCAAACCATGTACCAAAATAAAGACAAAAGATGTCATGAAGTAGCAAAATCGCCAACTGCCCACAAACTAGATCTCGGCCCCCAGTGCACCACCAAAAGAGGACCCATAAAACAATAGAAGTAAAAGCATAAACAAAACATAAAGGCAAAAGATGTCATGAAGTAATTAAGATATATAGCATGTTAAGTGTCAAAATACAGTAACCTTTCTAAATCGATCAAGTCTACATCAAATTGTGTTTTAATGTTTTATGTTTGATAGCTATGATATGCATCGATGATTCCGCCTACTAATAGGAATGCATCATGTAATTGAGGACAAAAGCTTCCTAATATAAAAGCATCTTTATAATATATTTTACTTTATAGACCACGCTAATTGTATTCCTTTTATGTGGTTTTTAGAATTTACTTGGCACAGCACTGCATATTGCAGTGTCGGCAGATGAGACCAACCTGACCATACAGTTTGTTAAGAATCTGGTAAATATGATGACAGAAACTGATGTGCAGGGGAGTTCACAACCAAACAAGCAACTTGGAGCATCTATTCCTAACTGACAAACCCTCAAACAACTCCTAAAACAGCTTCTAAAGTGCAAAATCACCAAAAACCAAACACTACTTTAAAGAACTGAAAATGTTATTCTACTTTATACGTAAGATGAAATCAAATGAAACTGATTTGGACTAAACAATTAAACAACAAACTCATCTTAAAACCAAAATTACCCATAAACTCAGTTGACTATTCGAATTTCACCCAGTTTGACTTATGTTGACTTTTGAAGAAAATGGTTTTTAAGAACAATTAAGAGAAAAGTGAGCTCATATAAGCTGTCGTCAAGATTACTGATAATGGTCAAACTCAAATAAGTCAAACTCTGCACGGAGAATAACTTATGCTGAACAATTAGACATTGTATGTGTTGTATGGTCTAATAAAGTGGGATGATCATTTCACATAAAATAAGTCTCTGAATCAAATGGTACGTGACATATCAAACCGTTGCGCAATATGTCAATATCACATACAAACACACCACTTGCTGCATTTAAAGACCATTTTCATAGTACTAATATTTAGTGAGATCTGATGCCGTAAAGATCAAGAATATATTTTAACAAACTAAACTTAAATGCACTCTAAACTACAAGTGGAATCAAACATCAAGCAACAAAACAAAGTGGTTAAGCAGAAAAAAAGCTTTGAAATCACATATTTGGGACACCACAAACTGATGGCACAACACATATTAAACACAAACCACTTACTTCAACCTCATAGCAGCCTCTGTACTCACGTACGTACTACTGATATATAAATCTTTTTGGTTTTAATGTTGTACTACAATTATCCTTTTCGATTTTAAAGCTATAAGTTAATGGAGTATGCTTACTGTCATGTTTTCGACACGGTTAAAGCTGTTGGTGAAGGACATATTGATAAGTTTAGCCATTGTTTAATTGTAACTATATTAGATAATGTTATAGATGTGGCAAAATGACATAAGTGGTAAGGTAACGGGTCATTTTTTAGTATGGGTTAAAATGTATTGACTCTTATAATTATTAATGACAAAGTAACAAACTATACAACGACAATTTATAATATTGATGTAAAACGATATATGGGTTTTACTTATTATGTAGTTTCAAACTTTGAGTACGCTTTGGGTAACTTTTAATTTCAAATATTCAAATTTTACAGGTTTATGGTGAACAAAATTGTGATAAAAGAAAGTTTCATTGATAAGAATGGTAAAAAAAATTGGGTACTTAAAGAACAAGAACCCAACACTAACCCATATTTGACTTCAAACCAACAAAATCCAAGACTTTAATTATATGCAACTGGCCAACATCATATATCCTTGATGATTATTTGATTTTGTTTCTCATTGCAGATAAAACTGGTTAACCTTTTGTTGCATCTTCTTGATTAGTCGCCTCAAGAAATTTCCACTTGACCAATTTTTATACTTGGACTGAGGAGTGACATCCTGTAGAAGTTTATTCCCATTACCACCTAAGTACAAAGCCAAAACGATTGCGCCAAAAGCAGGTTCATCCACGTTAAACCACTTGAAAGTTGGTTTCTCATCAAAGAATGCATCAAGATTGGTAGAGCATGGGATTAATATGTCGAACAATTAACAATAACTACATCATCAACATCTTGCTTGTGGATTTTCCCATTCCTCAAACAAATCTTCACATGTTCAATGCACTTATTGAAATGCACGGGCATTTATCTCCTCACTTTTCATTTGAATTTAATAGAAAAATCAATTCCCTCATACAAGGAGTCGACTTTGATTAAAGTTTGAGTTGTTGATAATAGATACCTCTTTGCTACCTCACCAAACTCTTAATCTCATCATTGGTTTTGCATTACGTGCCACGCCCTCTTTTTGTCTTCTTGAATTCTTGGACGAAGGTTTGACCATCAACATGTCAAAATCTTTGCCGTAGTGAGTGTTACCGCTCGAGGTCAGAACACTAATGTCACCAACCTTGTGGAAATTGATGATCGACACGACAAGTGTTCCTCTAGCTATCTCTATGATGACAAGCTTAAGTACTAAATTGCAGCTAATAAGGATCAACTATGCAGAATTTAAAATTCAAAAACAAAAGGGGTTTGGAGCAACAGTAGACCTGATGTGCAGAATTAATGGGCAGAGAAGTTAACATTCTGAGTACTATTTTGCGTATGGTGAAATAGGATCCAAAATGATAACTAACTCAAGTTTATGAACCAATATACTCTAAAACTAAAATCACAACAATATGCAATTCAAGCCTTAACCAAAACAGTCCCTAAGGCTATACTTAAGTGACTAATAAGCTTATGTATCCTAAAGCTAAGCTACTAAGGCAAATCTAAATTCAAGCAAGTAAAAGCTACACTAGAAACTAAATGTGGAATCAATAAAGTAAACAATCAAAAGCGGTTAAGCAAAATTAAGCTAAAATGACTTATACGAGCAATTGGTGCGAGACGTTGAAATGACCAAACCACCCACTTTGATATCCAAACAAACGAGCATTATATTTTTTGAATTTTTATCTTTGGGAAAAATGAGAGCATCAACTAAACTTGATATTTTTAATTTTTAATAATTTTAGAACAACTACAAATGGACTTAAAGCACTAATGAATTTTGACAAAATTAACTTGGATAGGAAACTTAACTTCAAAGCAGTTTGGCTAAATTATACTAATGAACTAAACCAATTCAATCACATCTACCCCATAACCATTGCGACATCTTTCACCACCACCACCACCAACACCACAACCACCACCACCACCACGACATCAACCACCGCCACCACCCGGTCAATACCGTCACCACCATGACCGCCACCACCACCACCTCAACCTAAATCAATCTCCTTTATCAAGCCCATTGCCAAATGTAGTGTTTCGCCACCCAAAGTGAATCTCACAAAGACCTCCTGACACAAAACCATCAGGATCAGTTTTGCAACCATCATGTAAGTTAATAATGCTATATTGGTTAGTTATACAATACCTTATTATAAACACCCAATAAAGTTGCCACCCACTACTAAACTGATAAATGGACAAATGTATAACCAATTTCCTCAAGCAAACCTTATGCTTATCATGTATCAGATATGCTTAACTTGCTTATATATTACTAAAGTTTAAACACAATGCTTAAAACAATATAACATAAGATCAACATCCAAAACTAACGAAACCGGGATAAAACAAACATACACAAATATTCTTAAAAAGAACCTTCCATTAAGAAAACAAGTAACAAAAACCAATCCTAAAACAAAAGTAAAAAAACAAAGACACAAAAAAATCCACTAATAACATTCAATATTTCCAAATATTGCGTTAATCTTCAACTAGAACCATCTTGCGGTAAAGAAGATCGACAACTCGTCATAACGATCATCCTCAAAACATCATTAAATGGATGAACTTCAACGCCATTGTGATAAAAAAAAACAAGCGGTGCTTATAATCACCAAGGTAACAAAGAACCATCTTTTGACCTACCATGATATTCTCATTCGAGAATAATAACTCCCAAGCCTTTCCATCAAACCCGTACACCTTACCGCTAATAACATGCCCATCAACATGATAGCTACCATGGCAAGTAACAACACTAATCGGACGACAAACTCTCCTATTCGGATGCTTGAAAAACCCTTTGCAAAATCAAACACAAACGTAAAAACAAGTCTAATTAAAAAACAAAAGAAAAAAAAAAACAATGCGTGCGGGAAAGAATAAAGACCGAACACTCTTGCTATATGAGGACGCTGACGCTACACACGAGTGAGCACGACCCGAAAATTATCACCTGTGTCCGTAGTCATTCCTTCCAAATTATAACCCGTCACCGCAAATACTTATTACACATGGATCTAAAGTGTATATTCCACCATCAATAACACCTTTTGAAACTTTGTATAAATCCCAACTTTGCCAAAGATTAAACAAGAGCTAGAGTTTAAACATCTAACACAAACTTTATAAACAACATCTTTAGTGACAAGAGTTATCTTCTTAGCATCACCACCGGTGGCAAAGTACATAAACTCCATAGGAACAACCTACGGCAAAGAAACCAAACACATCAAGATAGCGAAAAAAAATTAAAAAAAAAAAAAAAAAAAAAACAACAACAAACAAAGACATGTTATATTACCAAACCCCTGCATATTCTTTGACAAAATTATACTCACAAACAAACTCCATGTAAACCAAAGCAAAATATCACCCGATCAAATAAAAGTAAAAAACAGCACATAAAACATTGTTTATATAGACAAAGAGAAAAACAATCCTATCCTAATTCAATAACAAAACAAATATAGATAACATAATAAGCACAATCCTAATCTTATACAAATTAATCTATTAAATTTATAGCTTCAAATACATGGGACAAAAAAATACTTACAGATAAAAGATAATAGCAACAAACTAGAATTGATAACTGAAACAATTGAACTACCCGGCCTTCAATAAATCGAGTAGCAGGAGAACTAACAGGTTTGGGGTTTAAGAATAAATGTGAAATAAAGGTAATCTTTGACTCAAAGTCAAAGAGATATCTGTAAAGGAATATTAAATACATATTCTCAACAAAAGTTATACGTATACTAACATATATATACTTATAATTGACATCAACAATAAAAAAAAAAAAAACCAGCCAATACAAAAAAAAAAACCCTCAAAAAACAACGATGGAAAATCAAACAACCAAATCAAGAGAAACCAAAAAAAAGAAACACCCAAAAAATCCGCCAAAAAAGTACGAGGCTACAAAAATCCATTATGTTAAAGAACTTAAACCAAACACAAAGACCTCCTACAGAATAAAAGTTAAAGCAATTCGCGTATGGAAAAGTTACTATATGGAAGCACCATCAAAAGCCAACGAAATCAATGAATGAGATATGGGAACGAACGGTATTAAACTACAATATCAATATGATGTTAATGGACGAAGAGGTATGCATTTATATACATATTACTAATGAATTGCTAACAACATGATACACTCGATAAAAAACAACGTTTATTATCAAACTAAATTACTGGTGCAAAAATCCATGCGTGCGCAAATTACTATACCATATTCAAACGTGCATCGAGAAACCACTAAAAGAAGGCGCAACTTATTATAAGTGACTTTAGCTGTAGCCCAAAGCATAATTGAATATGAGCTACAAAATACAAGGTTCAGTAATCAACACTTATGTACTATAATTATTTCCTTTTCTAAGCTTACCCTTTATTTATAACGATGGTAAGAAGATACAATGTGTTTTATGGAAGATGATGTTGATGCTTTAAGCGTACATCGACAATAATATCACAAGAAGCGATCCTATAGTCATCATTCTTGACTAGCTAAAATTAACATATGGGAAAGTAAACTTCCTCCTTTCATATACATTCGCACATAATCTCTATACACAACTATACTTACTAACGAAGCCATTCATGCGGACAAACAACAAGTTTCAAGCATCAACAAAGCATCAAGATTTATATAAATGACAACAACAAACACATATCCGTCTTCAAAGAAAGGTAAAACAATATAACATAAAGAAAAAATATATGACACTATGATAATCTTTAATTGTCTTATTGCAGATTACAAAACAACATATCACATGGAAAATGCAAAGAACCACAAATAAACCTAACACCTACCTTCAATGCAAACACACAAGAAAAGGTATCAATGTAGGTGACAAGGTATGTTAGAACAAAACAACCTCACAATCATTTTAAAAAGTACATTCAAATCATATAATGAATTATTCCATTACTCTCTCTGCAGATGACAAACAAAAGAAACAAGCCAAAAAACCATGGTTATAACACAAACGATATCATAATAATCGAAGATTCAGAAGACGAAAATGAGAAAAGTGCGGAAGAATCTGCTTCAAAAGTTTGTGCTACCAAAAAAAGACACAATTCCAATGTTGTAGATCTTGATGTTCAAGATTTAAAGACAAAGACAAAAAAACCAAAAACAAATGTTCATATACACCATACTATGACGGAAAACGAATGGCTAAATGATTGGGAATCCAAATTCGTAATTTATAGAATATTATGAAGATGACGACCCGCTCTTGCCTGATGTGTCAAGTGGACATGTCAATGCATACCGAGGAATGTACTTGCTCAAGACATTAATTAGGAAATTCTAATATGAATTGTTTAAGGCTAATCTTGGTTATGTTATACTTCATATAGAAAACTTACATTCATTTTGTATAAAACTTATCTTAATAAGACTAGACTTTGTGATTTGAAGGACACATTAAACAACGCAATAAAAGTTGTTGCTACAAAAAAAAAAAGACAAATAATCGATGTAATTGATGGAAATGATTGACATTTCGCAGATTGTGACTTCGTATATTATTATGAACATGATGATTGTTACTGCCCCGTGTGTCAACGGACATGCCAATGCATTCCGGAAAAATGCACTTCCTTAAAACATTAATTGAGATATTTTAATATCAGTTGTTTTATGCTTATTTTTTTATTTAAACAATATTATGTTTTGTGTGAGCGAATGCTTATATTTTAAATAAATACGTTATAACATCCCCAAAAACACATTTATGTCTTCAAAACAAAATAGATGGGTTCAACAACAATACAAAAAAATATACAACAATCTGGCAACGGCTATTACCCATGCAAAGCGATGACTAACATTCATTTGATGAATATGAAACAAAGAGGGGATGTTCTACCAACAATATTATGTTTTGTGTGAGCAAATGCTTATATTTTATTTAAATACGTTATAACACCCCAAAACACATTTATGTCTTCAAACCAACATAGTTCAACAAAATACAAATAAACATGACCACTTACTACCAATCATCTTACCATTAATCGAATTGGTCAAATATAGTCTCGCACAAAGGTACACCCACATAACATGGATCTTAATCGACATATACAACGATCGGGACATATACAACGATCGGGACACCGCTATTACCCATGCCTCGTGATGACTAACATTCATTTGATGAATATGAAACAAAGAGGGGATGTTCTACAAACAACAAACAATACTAAAAAATACAAACAATAATTAACAAAAAAACCAAACAAAAAAAATACATTTATAATAGAAAAAATACATTATTCAAAAAATTAGAAAAAACCCCGCGCGTGCGCGGGCATTATATCTAGTATAATCTAACCAATAATGGTAAATTTGATATGTTGCAAGATACTTTTTTTATGTGTCATCGAGTATCAATGGCATGTTTTTTCTCTATTTCTTGGCGCCGCTTTGCACCAATATCATTTTATTTTTATTTTTTACTTTCATTACAAGATACCATTTTGATTAAAGGAAAATGATAGATGGGCCTAATTAAAGGGGCCTAAAAGGTGATCTAACGCATAAATGATTTATACGGTTGCATAAATGATTTATACGGTTGCATAAATGTACAAGTTATTTATTCGTTAGGCCTAATCATAACGTGGTCTAATGAAAATATAAAAATCATATCTCGTCGACACTAGCTACATGCACAAATGCATATACTAATTGTTATGGAGTTTACACTTTCAATGCTTCATTTTTTTAAAGTACTCCGTATGTAATTAGTTTCATGAGTAAATTACACCGTTCGTTCTTATGGTATACGTTGACCTACAAGTTGAGTCCTTTGACCAAAAAAGGTTTACCGTCCATCCTTAATTCCCAAACCTTATACACCGTTAGTCCTCCATCCAAACGGGCTACACTAACTGGCGTTAGTCTCCCAAATCTTGAGGGTATTTCAGTCATTTCCATTCCATACTAGTATCCCGCCTAATTCTACACACCATATAAATCGATCTACCCTTTATTTCCTAACCCTAATTTTCCTTCTCTTCATTAAAACCACCAATCAAAACCTACCCATTAATCAAAATGGTGAGATGTCATTGTGGTGCATAGCGATGGTGAGAACATCATGGACTAACACAAACCCGTGACGAAGGTTTTGGGGATGTTATGGATTCATTGATTGGGTTGAATTTCAATGTGTCATCGATCTACTTTAATCATTCATGGATTGTTGAGATCATTGAACAATAATCGAGCACAATTGCAAGTGGTCATGGAAGATAGAGCAAGGATCAAGAAGTACCTTTATCATCATGTTTTTTTTTTTTTTTTTTTTTTTTTTTTTTTTAGGTGAATGAAGTCAATGGGTTGTATTGAAGATGGATAGTGTTTAGGTGTTGTAATGATGTCGATGGGTTGTAAGGATGATTGTCACTGTTTTGTTATCTTTGAATGAATATAAGTTAGATTTGGTTTTGTTTTGTGTTGCATATACTCGGACATTGGTTATTAGTTTGTATTAAAGATGATATTGTTTAGGTGTTTGTTTGATGGTTATGTTTGTGTTTTGTCAAAATAAGCCGACTGATATACACTTAAACATGTACCAATTTGACCACATCTGACCCATTACACTTAAACATGAACCAACATCTAAAGTCAAAGTGACCCAATATCTAAAGTCAAAGTGACCCATTACCATTACTAAAACTGAAACTGACCCATTACACTTAAATATAAACCATATACTAAAACTGAAACTGACCCATTACACGTAAATATAAACCATATACCAAAACTAAAACTGCCCATTACCATAAACATCCAAGTTTCCAAGGCATATATGCCATAAACATCCAAAAGAGCTTAACATACATCAGTTTCAAAGACATAAACCTAAGTTTCAAAGACATACACAAATAACCATAAACCTAATTTTCATAGATATACATTAACCAAGATTGACAACTTTCTTCCTTGTTGGATTCTTCTTCTTAGACCCTTCATCCACCGCAATTCCTTCCCTTTATCAATGACATTTCTGCTATATCAAAAGTCAAACAACAAGAGTAAGTCAAACCGAGTTAACCAAACTCAAACAATAAACTTAAGTAATACAACCAAGAACCAATTAACCTTTTGGGACTGTGATGGAGTTCCAAAGACATCATCTTCACCAAGTTCTTGCTTTCTTCTTAGTACCGGTTGGGACTGTGACTTCCTTGGACTAGTGCAACTCCTTTGTTGTGTCCTTTTGTTCCACATGTGTCACATGTCACAGTCTTATGCTCCCTTGTCAGCTTCCCACTCTTGACCATATTGACCACATCTTTCTCTGTCTTAGACTTTCTCCTCTCTTTCCTTGGTCTTCCTACTTGTACTTGATGATTTGGTGGTAGCAGAGTAGTAGGTACATTACACTTAGGCCAAAATATTCTACCTCTAATAGGCTTGATTAGGTATGAGTATACTTTCTTCCAAGTTTCCAACCTATAACATGGGTGTACCCATTCCTCTGGTAAGCTAACTGTTTGACTGTTAAGTGCCATGTTCCAGTTTGTGCCACAAGATGTTTGCAAGGATCCCTGTCAATTCCCACTTCCTACAAGTACAAGACTTCTGCTCTACATTGACTACACACTGGTCATGAAATGGACCACTTACCTGGTAATAGACTCCTCCTCCCCAAGTGACTGTGTACTTAGTTGCCTCATCACAACTCATCTTCAAAAGCTTGGCAGCAGTGGGTGTGAGTGGACCATCACATCTATCAATCATCTTATTCACATTTACAATCCTCTTCATCAGATATGATCTAGTAAACTCCAATGTACCAATGATTGGCTTGTCTCTACCTCCAACCGTTTTCCATTAAAACTTCACACATATTATTGACCAACACATCGACTTACATCTCCTATTTAAAGTACAAGTTTTACTCGGTTTAGGTATTTTAGTATAAAAAAATGTTCAACTAAATTCTTTTAAAAACTCTAGTTGGCCTTTGTATGATCTGCTTGTGTCTTACTTGTATTTTCACAATTGTGTTTGGGTTGGCTTGTTGCAACTCTAAGCAATAATCCCTTAACATCTTATACTGTTGAGTATAATCTCCTCTAACCTTCTTTTCAGCCTCTGCTTTTGCTCTAAATGCCTTAGCCTCTGAAACACTTAATTCATGTGTCCTCTCAGAATCGCTCTTGCAAAGCTCTAGCGGTATCTTAGGGTTTGATTCAATTTGTTGAACAAGTTCCTTAGCATACCATTTAGATGTGGCATATAAGTTGTTTCGATCAGAAGCATTTATGAGTTGACCTATGAGTTTTACTTCCCAAGTTTCGAGTCTTTATTCTTTGATACAAGCAACACCCATGGACATTTCTCGCTATCATCTACCTTCCTACTTTTGGCCGCCCCATTTATTAGTCTGTCCTTTGAAATCTTTCTCTTAGAAGGACTAGGGTTCCCTGTAATCTTTGACTTTGTCCACTTAACTTTTGACCCACAAGCATCAGGCCCATTTGCAGGCCCATTTGTATCAGATCTATTGGGTTCACATGTTGGCAAAGTTGAAATAACACCCCTGCATATTACCCTCACTCTTTCTTTGTCATTTTTTTCCATTCTTAGTTCCCTCCTTGTTTCAATTGAATGTTCCTTTATTAAATCCTTCACTAACTCCCTGTTTGCAAATTTTTTACCCACATAAAAGTAAGTCTTGTACACTTGAGGAGAAGCATATGCTTGTTTCCTAATTTGTTTCAACTTCCTCTTTCTTAACCTATCTAATTCATTCTCCTCATCTCAAGCACTCTCAAAGTAGTCATTATTAATGACTTCTATATCCTCTTCTAATTCTTCATCATCGCTATCTCACTTTGGTTATTACAACCCATGAACTCAACATTATCATCAATATTCAAATGGAAGTCTTCCATGTTAACTTCAACCTCCTCAACATAATTTTCCTCATCCATAATGTAATCACTATCCGGCTATCATCCTCACTATCTTCACTACCCTCAAGATCACCCCTTGAACTGCTCACTAACTAAGTCATCCCCATTCCTTCACTATGTTCACTAACTAAATCATCTTTATTAGCACCATCGTTCTCCTTCTCACTCACATTATCATTTACTTTTTCGGTGTCATTAGTTGGTAATATGAAATCTAAATCAAGAAATGGATCAAAGGTTGGGTCTTGGGAATCTACATAAGGGTCATATGAAGAGTAAAATTCATTAACAAATGCACTATTTCCGACTAGGTCAGTACATGGTTAGCAACACCACGCTTTGACCTTCATCTACCCTAACAACATGTGGTTCTACATTCTTATCAACACAACTACTTTGGCATGCATTCACATCAACCACCATTTTCCTAGCAACCGTGTGATCCTCGCCTATACGGTTCTCCATCATCAAGCTCTTCTATAACTATTCTTTTGTTTTTAGTGGTGAGGTAAAATAGAGGTCGGGGTTGGTTTTTTCATGTTCAACATATATATCTATTAGTTTCGACCTTCTTCTACATATTTGGCCATAAAAGAACATCTTGGTCACTTCCTAAAGGTTGTAGACCATAATCCAAATCAAAACCGTGTTTCAAGAAATGGTAAAACATTATCTTATGGCCATCATTACCTAGCTCTTCTACAATTGAGTCTATCTCATGAAGCGAGAACTCATCACCGCTCTAACTCATCTACAATATCCATCCTACCATTAATGTATAACCTACCGGTGAGGAAGTGAAACTACCTCCATGATGAACCCTAATTGAAAAGCAGTCGCAGAAACCAAATTGAAAAAAATGAAAAAATTAGGGTTTATACAATTAACAATAAGCAAAACTATTTTTCATCAACATAAAACGGGGTTTACAACATAATTATCACGTCAACACATGCAAAACAATTACCATTATCAGAAAAAGGGCTTACTATAAACCACATTTGGATCAAAATCAACACCATGCCGTTCTCGTATCCTATATAATGGTGCCACCATTTCGTAAGTCTTACGTGCAAATTTTTACCAGATTTACTCTAAAAATTGATTGGAAATTTAAGATTGATCAAAAGATTTGGTGTGAGAAATGTTACGGGATTGTGAGTGAAGTGGCGATGGTAGATAGAGGATTAAATGCTTAGTGGGGTTCGAAATGACGAAATACCTCAAGATTTAGGAGACTAACGCCGATTAGTGTAGCCGTTTGATGGAGGACTAACGGTGTATAAGGTTTGGGAATTAAGGATGGATGGTAAACCTTTTTGGTCAAAGGACTCAACTTGTAAGTTAACGATACCATAAGGACTAACGGTGTAATTTACTCTTAGTTTCATTGTTACAAGATCAATGTGTAAGTATATATCAGAACTACCTTTGCATTTTGTTTCTAAAACATAACGATCGACCGAGAAAAATATAAAATAAAAATGTTCACTATTAACTTTTAAAGTCTTTTCTTCAATTATAATTTAAAATTATTTTATTTGTGTTATTAGCAATTATAATTTAAAATTATTTTATTTGTGTTATTAGTACTTGATGAAAATTATACTAATGAAAATAAATTTGAAACTCAATCTATTCATATATTTTGCATCAACTATTACATAGCACAAATAAAATAATTTAAGGTCAAAGTTAGAAAAAAAGACTTTAAAAGTTAATAGTGAACACTTATTTCGAAACGAATGTAATAATAGTTTTTGTTAAAATGTATATAATGGAATAAACACCGTGAATCTCCTAAAAGTGGAAAAGATATATTACATATATAACCTTTTATGCAATAAGCACTTTGTTCGATGTGGCTTTTGTGACTTAGTAGGTGTTTGGAATTGCTTATTCCTTTAACTTTGTGTTATGCTTAAAAATAAGTATTTTAAAAGGTATAATTAACTGATTTAGCTCACTTGGTCATCCGAGTTCCTTCTAGAGCTTGGGGAGTTTTCTATGGGTTCGAGTCTCGCAAGTGACAAAGAAAATCCGATTTTCTTCCTAGTGCTGGCCGTGAGTTTTAGGGGTTTCCTTCATGGGTCTTACCTAGTGGTACGGGTCCCGGGCATGCCCATTTGGATGCTTTAACTCGGGGCGGATTTTAAGTGTGGTGTCGTTAAAAAAAAAGTATTTAAAAAGTATTTTGGGAATCATTGTTTGGATTTGCTTGCTTTATAGAAAACTCAATGTATTTGTAAAAATAATGATTTTGATATAAATTTTCAAGCAAGTTAATTTATATAAGATTTTAACTTAAATTTGAGAGTAAAGGTACATTTTAATTCAAAATCAAATAACGAACAAAAATAAGCCACCCTTACGTGCTTATGAAAAACTCGATTTCACGGCGTTTTAAAGCGTAAAAAGCAGTTAGTGTTTTGATGAAAAAATGTTTTCTATTTAATAAAAAAAAAAAAAAAAAAAAAAAAACCCTCTTAGATATATGTCAAATTCAACACAATTCATTCCAGTTCAATTGTCTATCGTAAATACCTACCAATTACATGTTCATGTTTGGTAGAGAAAATTCAAAGATTAGAAATAAAGGAGAATAGAAATCGAGAAATATTGTTTGGTAGCGTCAGAGAATATATATATATATATATATATATATATATATATATATATATATATATATATATATATATATATATATATATATATATATATATATATACATGAGACTCACATCATTAATGCTTAGTAGGCATTTTAATGTTAACATGTCGCATCATTTGATGAGGTGAAAATGATGACTAAGCACAACACCCGACTACATATTAAAAAAATGGTCAATTTCAAGATTCGAACTCGGGTTTAGACCTCCATATACATTCGCCTCAACCGGTGGAGCAATCCACCAATTGTGTATAAAAATCTTCATCCCTGATTGGTATTCATTCCAAATAATTACCATCCTCTATCATAACAAACTCCCTTCTCATTCGTCTCTACATTAAATTTTGCTTCAATGCCGGTCAAACAATATCTCATCATCCCCATTTCACACGCATTTCCAAATTTAAATCCATCCCCATTTCACTCGGTCTTTCCAAATTCAAATCCCCCCAATTAAAAAAACGCATATTATAATTCCATATGATTTTCGTACGACAATTATTGATGAATGTAAATTGAATTGCTAGAATTTATAATTTATTGCGATTTGGTGGATGTGATGATGGTAAATTACTCGATTTTATATTAAATTTTATTAAAAGATTACCAATGAGGATGGTGATTGTTCGATTTGATTTATATAATTGTTTCTGATATTTTGTTTTGATTTATATGATAAAGGGTTATTCATTGGATGGAGTGTGAGGATTGTTAAGCATGTGCTTTCGGCTTTGGAGGAGCTGTTGTTGATGATTGTCGATAGAGATCTTTAGCTCGATGACAATGATACGTCGGTGATGTATGATCATTTTGGCATTGTGCTCAAAAAGTAATTACATATCTGATAGTAAAAACTATATATAACTGAACATGGTTAGATACTGTTTAGATATGCGGTTAAATAGTTGGATAATCTGGTTCAATTTTTTGTGGTAACACATGTATAGATAAGTAGGAGGGTGTTTCAAATTGCTTATCTACTTATTTTGAAGCAAATAAGAAGTCTCAGACGTTTCAATAAGTTAAGCACGTAAAAATAATCAGCTGGGTACTTGCTTATATATAAGCAAATAAGCACTTTAAGATCAACATCCCAAACACGCCCCATAATACGGTTGATATGATCGGTTTCTATGCCAATGACTTGAAACACATTGATCGGATGGTCACTTCCAAAATGCAATGCCATGTAGAAATAATTAGACCCAAGCTCCATCTCCACCCATCTACCTTTTTGTGCTGTGAGATTCATGTTTTAACCAAACATTATGAAATTTGTAAATTGTATTATCGAGATGCGATTGCATGACAAGATGATGAGCTTTGTGTCCAAGAATAAAGTTGCACAAATGCACTGCTCAAGGTCTGTTTACAGATGCTATCTTTTAATACTGAAAACCTTCTTTTTGCTCCTGCTTACACAATGAAAGATGACCTATTATGTTAAGATTGCATTTAGAGATATCAGATTCGTAATATGACAAAAGTTTGGAATTCTTTGGTTTCTTATTTCTAAGCAATCACATTAAAGCAAGTAGTGCTTACTAGAATATAGGTGTTAGTTTTTTTACCAAGAAATTTATCCATCTAGCTTGTTAATACTTTGCAAGCATACTGAGAAAAGAAGGCCAAAGTACAGATGCGTATAGCTGTCAAGGTTTGCTCAAAGCATTGGAGCATTTTAGCTCATACAGGTTCATTAGCTGCAACTTAACTGTTGATTATCTTCTGTTTGAAAAAAAATATTGTTTATGCTGTAGGGGTATAATATTATGTATAAAAAGGAAAATTTGAAACTTTATATTGTTTACAAAATATTACCATATCAGGTATGCCCTTCCTCATGCAACTTAACTTCCCTTGAAGCACATGTAAGTACAACTTATTTTTAAAGCTTGATTACAAATATTTTGTTTTGTGTCATGGAGGTGGTCACCGTCTAATCGATACTTGAAAAAGATGGTCCAAGCATTGCCACATTATAGTGAACAGATCGATAAACTATCCCTCTATGTTGATGTAAGTTTATAGAAATTCCCATTGTTCCAATTATGTTGCAACCTTATTTGGAATTGTTCCATAGATTGCACTGAGCGAAAAAAGAAATTCTCTAAGCAATTGTTTTGATTGTGTATGGATTTTATTGACTCAGATTGCTTCAAAGATTATCAAAGTTATTAGGGAGCGGGGCTTAAAGAAGTGTGACAACTTGAACATGACCTTGTATTTGGAGACGTTGGAACTAAGGAGGTCATCAACTTCCTTGGAACAAACCGGTGAGTAATCGTTATCTATATAAATAAGAACCACACACTTTATCAAAAATCTATGTTGTATAATATTCATATTTGAAAACATGTCTTTATTCCTATGTTTCTGAGCTATCCCTTCATGCAGGACGCTCCATACGAAAATAAATTACGATTATTAATGATCTAAGAATCTAGGACCACAACCATTTTAATAAAATATAACAAGATTTATGAAATAAATAGAACCACAAATATTATATTCTTACACGAAGTAGGCAATACTAATTATAGTGTAAAACATTTGGTGAAGGACTGAACGTATATTCCTAGCGAGTATCAGTAGCCTTTTATTAAGGCTTGACGTCTTGATCTGTTGCTCTTTTTCGCTAGTCATGGTGTACTACATCTTTTTCTTGACAACAGGTACGATTGGTTGTCAAGAAAAGGATGTAATGTACTATAATCGGTTTACACAATTCTTGGTTAATATAATAATCTAAGTTACTTTTATTGCTTATATTTAAAATGCTTTCACAAACAAGATGTCGTAAAAGGTTACATATTGTGTCTATTGGTGATGTGCATAAGCAACAACTCAAGTGGAGCTCCATAGTTTCCAAAGGTCACAGTTGTAGCTGGACATCTTCTTCATGTGAACTCGCTAATAGTTTCATAACCGTGGACGAGAACAAGAGTAATATCTAACATCGACAGCGTAAAGAAGAAGAAATTGCTTCGTGGCAAGTCGTTGGAGTCTAATGTTACTGGAACCAAATCTTTTGCTAGGATTATCCATGATCATGTGTAGTTTCATTGCATTTCTTATTTTTACTTATTAATTTTGTTGAAAGTGTGTCTTGACGTTAAACATGATTGACAAACCGAGTAACTCTCTTAACTACTTATAAATTTCAAAGACTGTGAGCAAAAATTGCAAAGAACTCAAGAACAAGAGGTCCAAGGCACGCAATAAAGACCCATAACAAGATATCCAGTCAGACACATTAGTTGCGGCAGGTCCAAAACAAGAGATCCAATCACACGCATCAGCTGAAGCATACTTAAATTGCTATTGAAGTGGGAGTTTACATAAGGGTATGTGTTTTGAACTTTGATTAACAAAATTTTGCTTGCATTCTCACTAAACAATGATGGCCCTCTGTGTATTTTGGCGTGTTACGTGTTGAAATACGAAGTAAACAATCACATGTGTAGAAATTAGAATTAGTATAAGTCTGGTTGATCATACATGATTACATGAGATATTTGTCTTATTGTGTCGAGACTCTAATCTATTGTTTTATTTGGTGTATTCTTACGGAGTAAGCATAAAAGATCAATACAACTAGCAAAGGGTGTATTGGACTTAGTGGTCGCAATTCGATCCACATTGTCATGAGTCCGAATTTGAGGCGATGCCCTTCATAGAAGGTTATTGTTGCGAGTTTTGAGCAAGTTTCTAGAACTAAAGTTTATTAAAACATGTTTTATATAACCCTTCACCGGGAGTATTATATACATTTGGTTACATGATATATATACCGCAATATTGCCTCATTTTTAAGCTTTTAAAAGCTACTTCACGATTGCTTTACATACATTTAGAATTCAACATGTATCATCATGAAGCTAGCCCGCCCATTCGGTATGGGCGGGCTATAACTAGTTGAAATATAAAATAACCATAAAAAAAATGTTTTCTTTTAAAAATATATAAAATAAATAAATAATAAACTATGATAATTTCACCAACATATTTTTTAAAAAATGTCTTGGGCACATTATATTACACACATAATTTGTCTAAATAAATTTTTTTTAACGAAGTACATTCTTTGATAAAATTATAGTTTGAAGTTATTAAAAAAAAAATATCCAAATCCTCCACCAAAATTATAAAAATGGGGCAACCAAATTACACTATCCATTTCTCTTCAATTTTCCACCTTTTTTAATTCGATCTACCAAACAAAAGAATTTGATTCAATTCTATTTCTCTTATTTCTTGTCTCTGCGAAACACAATTATTCTTTTTCATATTTTGAAATACAGTGACATCAACAACTACATCTTCAATCTATCAGTCAATAATTCGTAGATTTAACTATTATTTAACTTGTACATACACAAATATGTTTCCAAACATTGACTATTCATCACCGTTATTATGTATGAATTGTTGAATTATGAATAAACCTCGTAGATGATATGTTTTATTGATAGAATATTTACAGAGACAAATATATATAAACTTTAATAGACTCGAACCATCAAATGCGCCGAGCCTTAGTCGCCACGATGGGTCGGTCAACCTTGTGGTTAGCTTTGGGTCATGTTCGGTTGCTTCCATTGTGGGAGATGGGTCATGGTCGGTCGAGCTAGGCATTTCAAGCGAACTAGTTCGCCTAGTCAACCGAGTTTAAATACTCAAATGTTGTGCAATTTTTTACCTGTTTGGGCATATAAACAAAAAAAAAACTTTACGACTTTTACAACATTATAAATACCCCACTTTAACAAGATTGATTTAAAAAAAATAAAAATAAATAAATAAATAAATAAATAAATCCCAGAGCACCACTATGACAACTAAGTCGTCGTCAGGTCGTCGGAGAGAGAAAACTGATGTGGCAGGGTCGACCTAGGTCACCACTGCTACCAGCCTTATAATGCATAATAAATATTTCACACCATTTCACATACTTGTACTTTTTATCTTTTTTATGTTTTTCTCTTCAATTATTTAGAAAGGGCGAATTTTTGACTCAAATATCTTCATAAATGTTTACAAACCTTTTCCTTAACGCCCCTAAATGCATAACTTCAGTCTTGAACTTTTGATCTTTTATGAGAAAGTTGTAAGATGACTTAGGGTGTGTTTGACGAGGAGCATTTAAGAGCATTTAGGAGCGGTGAGTGGCGAGCTTTGAATATTGTTTAATGCTCGTTTGGCAAGCAACAAGTAGCTTTAATCTATTTTTTCGGGATGCTCATATTTCAACGTTCCATAAAATAGCATTCAAAATCATTGAGTGTTTAAGAGTTGTTTTACACATTATGACTATATCTACAACTATGTTACCAAACACTAAAAAAAAAAAAAAAAAAAAAAAAAAAATGAACTGCATCGTTTGTTGAGTTTATAATACATGACATAAAATAAAACATGTAGACATCAAGAGTACACAATGGAAGACTTAAAGATCATAACAAATAAATTAATTAAGCGAAAGTATGCGTGACGTACCTCTTGCGAATGTCGATCCTTTGAGCAAAACAAAGAAGTGGTTTGAAAGTTGTCCTCACCGCTCTACAACTCAAACCAATATGGTGTAAGAATAGTGTCTTACTACCACGTTCTTGTACACACGAATTAACCAACGAATCAAGCGATTGCTAGATCTAACACAAGTCCTCGTTTAAGAAAAACGAAACCAAACTCCCTTACAAGGGGTGTTCGGCCGAATAGAGACAAGAGAGAGGAGAGGAGAGATCTAGGGTTAATTCAATGCACAAAGTGTGAGAAACCCTAGAACCTAACCTTGTTTATATAGTAGATGGGAAACTTTGGGAACAAGTTATGGATTAGGGCTTGGGAAAGTCCCCTTGGCCGGCCATGAGCAAAGCCCAAGGGAAAACCCATAACTTTTTCAAGTCTTTCCATTTCTAGTCCTTTCTCTTTTCATTTAACGGTCGTTAGTCATTTTTTCCGTTAAATACTTAACGATCGTTAACCGGACTTAATGTGCAATAATTAATCGTAAACATAAACATTAATTATTAACTTTAATTCTCATTCGCTAATGTGTGCAATCCCGTGGTCACGAGTTCGAATCCGGACATTCACATGTTTGTAAATATATACATTTCCAACGACCCCACTGGATATGTTTACAAAGCGTGAAATGACATTGGTTAGCGTCTAGCAACACGCCAATGCCCCGGTACAACTTCGTGTATGGTTTTCGGAGAAAACCAAAGTTTTGATGATTCATCATCATATTCATCCTTTGTTTCTAATACCATGTTAATAAGAATATGGATCTCACTCATTTCTTAATTAACTATTCATTTTCGCTTTATGTGATTGATTAAGATTACCAATTCTTCGAACATATTCCGAAGACCTTGGGCATGGCCATGTAAACATCTTAACAACCCTACGAGGGCCCAGTAGTATTTTACTTTAAAATAAATTTGAAGGAAACAAATCCCATTTTGACTACAAGCGAGATTCATAAATTTCGCAACACTTCGAAACAACCCTTATAACTATCGATTCACGATAGCGTTAGATTGCTTCACAAAATGCACTACATCCATGACATATCTCGGTATCTCAAGTCGAGGATAAATATCCATGATATACTTAATGACAAAGATCCATAAAGTATCATCATGTGGGTGGGATAAGTCCTATACTCAATTCATTGAATATCATCGAAATTAGTCATGCTACGCATCAATATACTTTCAAGTATATTCTAACTAATACTGATTTGTCTTAATTCAATATCATTCCCATGTTATTGATTGACAATGGACTATTTAGAATAACTTAAGTTATTCAAGGATTTAAACATGCAAATACAGGACACAATATTATAAATGAAATTAAACGTATACCGCACTTTAATTCATTATAAATAATAATTGTTTAACATCCTTTATCCAAATACTAAATAGATCAATGCATGATAATACTAGTTAATGAATTTTGCCACAAGTCATGAGAATCATACCTGTTGACAAGACATAATTTCAATTAACTTTGATCTATAGGAATTTTGAGAATACTTATTATGTGTTTACACATATCTTGATATTGTCATAACATTCCATAAGGTGCGTGACAACCTGAACCACCTTTTATGACAAACATATCTCAAAACTTAAAGTTTAAAGTATTCTATATTCTTTAATGTATAATGCAACTATGCCCTTAGCGGAACATAATTAGTCAACATGGTCATCATCAAGGATACCATGACTAGAACTGAGTGTCATCTCAATTATACTAGCATCATTGTGAACAACAATATGCTCTTTAAACATCCGTAAACTTCGAACAGTTATAGTGTAATGTTGGTGCCTACCAAAACTCAAGTTTGTTGGCAATGACAATTATGAAACAATCGCCATATTTTCATCCATAGAATCTTGGAGCATCTCCAGATTGTGGAATGTGATTCTAAATCCAAACATATTCCTTTTAAAATATTTATTACACTAACAACTTTCAATGTTGTCAAATCATCTTGTAATCAAGCATGACATAATAATCTTACAACATGATGTACATGATGAATCTTCAAGTTAGACTTTAAGATCTCATTATATATCCACCATGTTCTATTAGACTCATTTATTTACCCATATGTTTATAGTAATAAACATATATTCCAAGGTTGTATGTCTTATTTTCCAAATCTTACAAACGAAGTTTCATTCCCAACTAAAACTTAATTTTGGTGGAATGTAGTTGCCCATACAACATATAAGATTTAAAAAATAATACTCCCACTAGCTTTCAGTAATACTTATGAGTTATCTTATTTTAATTATTAAATCAAACATGGATTTAATATTAAACATAAGAATCATCTCCTAGATGCATGCATATATCCATTCATGGATTCTTGCAGTTTGTACATATTCAAAGATTATTTGAATTCATAAACTACTTTGTATTACTTATCGTCCTCGCAAAAGTAATTCCACAACAAAGAGTTTTGATATTCATTGTCAAAATTTCATATCAATGAAACTAAGTATGACAATTATAATCTTTATACTTCTATTTAATGTATCTAGGAAAGAATATTCAATCATAGTTAATTGCTTAAATATGATTAATATTATTATCACTAGACATGCATTAAATACATGTACAATATTGTCCATATGATTTCTACACAAAGATTTAAACCACTAGGGTTTCCATCATTTGAAGAAACTCATTTTCATTATTAAGATAAACTAAGTATCTAAAGTTGATTATCTTTATGGACAGTATCTCAACATTCATAGTATGATTGATTTACCACAATTCAACATTTGGTAAATTCATCATTATGATTAACAGGCTTACCATGATCCTGTAACTCATAATTCTCAGCATATTAAATATCTGAGATATCCTTACGGATCTATGAATGACAATTCCATCATATTGAGGTCTATCATTTACATGTTTAGCCTCACCATGATCTTTGCTAGTGTATTTTAGAAGATTATGTATTTTGTAATTCAATCTTTCAAGATCTAAACAAAACTCCCACTTGCCTTTAACATTTTAAAGATCACTTTTAAATAGTTTAGCAAGTAGAGCAACAATACATTGTTCTCTTTTTGGGATATTACAAAAACATTGACAGTTCCTGACATTAGTTTGTTACAACCCACTTTACAAGTAGTTTAACAAATTCAGAACTTCATTATAAGACTTAATGTGATTCATCACATTCCATAAACAAATGGTGTCTTATCAATCTTCTAGGTTGGAGTTTTATTGAGTATATTCAATCTATACTCAATCTACTAACCTTGATAGCTTTTGGAAGAAACTATAGTTATCTTGAATCAAACAATGCCAATAAATTTTGATTCTTCTAACTGAACATACCATAAGACTATGGTATTTCATTAGAATTAATATTGTAAGATTTAATCTAACAATAATTAAGATAACCGTCTACTCTTTGGTTTTATCCTATTTACCAACAAAGTAAAACTTAATGGTACAATAGAATTACCAAATCAATTGCATGCATTATAACTCAAGTAGTTTTGACGAAGTCAAAAGACATAACAGTTATAATCCCACCATACGTTATAAGTCATTGATCAACTCATTGACTTCATGCATATGTCTTAAATCATATCAAGTTAACGTCTTACTTTATATTGTAAGTCTTGTATTAAAAGACTTCATGTTTGTGACTTTACAAAATCATAAACATTTATAACTAAAGTAATTATGAACACCACCTCAGGTTTCAATTTCAAGTTAATATTTACTACATATATTTAGGTCATTCAACGAATACTTAAATTCAAAGTAGTATTAGATTACTTCATTTAATTTTATGTCATTCCATGAAAAGTTCAATGTAAGAAACTGCAAAATCATCAATGCTCGTTCTCACGACACGTGGATATTTTACCTTGGTCTATAATCTAGTTCACGTTCTCACGTCACATAAATTGCAACAACAAGTGTTTCTTAAATATTGAATGACATAAATATTTAAAATAAAGTAGTCTTTGTTATCATCTTGACACATATTCTTAATAGGGCAATCATATACATTTAAATGTATAATTCTTATTAGAACGTTACTCTCTTACCTTGCGGTCAAGAGAATCCATTTAAATCATATTTATATGTGTTGTACCTTGCACACAATAAAGATTTCTCCCACTTGTGCATGGAACAACATCATGTAGCAGATAAACAACACGATACACGTTCGTTTATTTGATTAATATGATTTGTGTCATAGATATAACAAGTAGATGTAGAACTATATTGTTTAGTAAGGAAACGTACATGACTATCCTTAAAAACATAAGTGTCTACAATTGGAAAGTAATTATCTTTGAAGATAACCGGGTTACTACACGTGAAATAAGGCTTGTAGCTCCCATCGAATTAGAAATCAATAAAACAACTTATTCAAGAACGCAACACAAATGCTCCCACTGAATCTGACAACATTGTAAGTGTTGCATAACCAGTGAAAACAACTTGCTTGCTTTTTACTTTCCTACACCTTTAAAGAACCATACGTAATCATTACTAAGGTACTAAAAGGTGTATTCTACTCTGTGAATGATGGGTTATCCATCAATGTTATTAACTCGAAAAATTAGGTATGCAATTTCTTCCTTAACAGGCCTACCATCCCCATACTGGTATGTAGTACCTTTAAAGGCTAAAGCAAAACAACTAGATAAAATATGCTAGTTTTCCTTTTATCAATTTTTGCGGTAATTTGTCTAGCTTCTAATTTTGTAACTTATATATATGTTTTCCAGTTAACCAACATTCATGTTGTTACAAAGGATTCATTCACCAAATGAGGGTAATGAAATCTTTATGGAAAATAAGATGTGCAATTCATTGCTATGAGTTACATTAGAACTTAGACAATTCAAATATTCCTATTATACCTTTCTCATTCATGAAAAGGAATAAGATTGAGTCTCATGCTTCTCCCATGGAAAAGAGACTTCGTTTGTCTTTTCAAGAATTATTCTCGATCAAACATTTGTTTGAAAGCTAGAATGGATCAATTTACTAATCAAAGACTAAACCACGTTCTGATTAAATGTTGCATTTATACATTCAAAAGAATTACAAAATTCAATTTTAATATTTTCGATAATTAACCTTTTCAAGAAAATTAATTACCCATGGTTCATAAGCATATAACCATTTAATTTTCACCGAAAAACTAGGATCCAATTGACATAGTTTCATCACATCGCTTGATCGCTAGTAATGAAATTATTCAAGATGGTGCAGTCGAACCTCAATTGCCAATTTTCAAATTGCAACTCCTAGATTTATGGGATTTACATTTAGCCAATTTCAATTGTCATGTAAACATGTTTTATCCCCATCTTATGCCTTGAGTTGTCAGTTCTCACTACAAAGCTCAATTAAGTTGTCCAACTTAAGAAACTGCAAAATCGTCCATGCCCGTTCTCACGACACGTGGAAATTTTACCCTTTGATTACAATCTAAGTCACGTTCTCACGCAAATAAATGGTAATCTCAGGTGTTTCCGTTTCATTGGATGGCATATAACTTAAATTAAAGGGTAATAATTTTTTATGTTAAATCAAATATGTACAAAGATGTCATGCATTCATCTTCGTAACATAGGTTTTATTAAAACATATATATCTTGTTTTAATGTTTAAGTTTTTCATCATCAAACTTTAATTGAGGTATTGGTTTCACCAATCAAGGAATTTAGTGTTAATTATTATCCATTATACCGTACTTTTGCATAAGTGTAAACACTTAGTGTTTCGGATAATTACCACCGAAGTGGCGCATGGAATTAACACTAATTCGCCCTTAAGATGAGCTTGCACATTTAATGGCTTACTAAGTAGCTCCATTCGAACTTACAGAGGGCGAGAGGACTGTGTGCAGCTAAAGCACAACCTTAGACATCCTTTCAGTGCGATGCGCACTTCTTTATTAACCCTTTATAGTTCATTCTAATGGGTGGCCGTTCACCATTTGTACCAAAGTCACCAATCAATTAAACGATTATGATTACTATTCTTAAAAATACATGTTTCATCATTGTTTAGTTCAGTTTATTTTTCTTGTAAAAATACCATTGTTACATATAACAAACAAGCAAGTATTTAAAAAATAAACATATAAACAATGAATGCATAACAAAAAATCATCCATATCAAATAGCCACATGCAAACCTTTTGATAAATCCTATTAATAATCAATTCTAGATATGTCAATATGCATATATTTAATTAAGACTTTCACCCGTTTTCATTTATGTACAAGGTGAGCCACATGCATCGATTCATCGATTGCGTAAGTCAAAATTAAATATATACCACATAGCACATAATTGATTAAATTAATAATGATTGAGGTCTTCCCAATTTTAGATCTATCATAAATTAGTGTATATCACTTAAACAAGTAGAACATACAATAAAAGCGGATCCATGATAAAACATGCGATAATTATCATGGACATAAAATTACACTTAACAATTAATGCAATTAAGCGAGTTACGCATATACACATAAAGTTGCATGCATCTTAGGGTTTCTAATCCAATTAAAACTTTAGTTTACAAAACCCTAATTAGGGCACCAAAATAAACGCCCCCAAAAATTAGGGTTTAGGTTTTGCAAACCCTAGATCTACGATACAAATAATAACACAACATGTTTATTTTATTTATGTGTTTCGATAATTAATTACTTGTTATACAAGGCTCGTGATGCCACTGTTGAGTTTATAATACATGACATAAAATAAAACATGTAGACATCAAGAGTACTGCAATGGAAGACTTAAAGATCATAACAAATAAATTAATTAGCGAAAGTATGCGTAACGCATCTTGCGAATGTCGATCCTTTGAGCAAAACAAAGAAGTGGTTTGAAAAGTTGTCCTCACCGTTCTACAACTCAAACCAATATGGTGTAAGAATAGTGTCTTACTACCACGCGTTCTTTGACACACGAATTAACCAACGAATCAGCGATTCTAGATCTAACACAAGTCCTCGTTTAAGAAAAACGAAACCAAACTCCCTTACAAGGGGTGTTCGGCGAATAGAGACAAGAGAGAGAGAGAGATCTGGGTTAATTCAATCGCACAAAGTGTGAAACCTGCAACCCAACTTGTTTATATAGTAGATGGGAAACTTTGGGAGCAAGTTATGGATTAGGGTTTGGGAAAGCCCCTTGGCCGACCATGAGCAAAGCCCAGGAAAACCCATAACTTTTCAAGTCTTTCCATTTCTAGTCCTTTCTCTTTTCATTTAACTGGTCGTTAGTCATTTTTCCGTTAAATACTTAACGATCGTTAACCGGACTTAATGTGCAATAATTAATCGTAAACATAAACATTAATTATTAACTTTAATTCTCATTCGCTTAACGTAATGCAATCCCGTGATCACGAGTTCGAATCCAGGACGTTCACGTGTTTGTAAATATATACATTTCCAACATTTGTTTACAAACGCCGTCATGGCTACTACTTCTCGCTATCGCTACTTTCGGTAGTCTTTGGGAGAGTCAGAAAGATGTTATTCAAGAACCACCGCTTGACGAGAGCCACAAAATTCTATGCACTTTTATTATACTACTTTATAAATACAGTATGAAGTTTGAGTTTAATTAGTTCACCCATTACGTTTAAAGCCCTTTTGTGAAGATAACACCTATCGAAATCCATGAAACAATCTTGGCTACTTTTGCCCGACGCACCCTTAAAAGTCGACCATTTGGCGATAATTCCACGCACCTATAGTTACCTCTTGACAAAAATGTCCCACCCCACAAGGCCTAGCCAGCACATAACAAATTATCTTACTCCAAACTTATCAATCAATAATTTGGTATTTGGTAATTTTAATCCCATGATATGATTACGACACTTGCTTTTGCTACCAAAACTTCAAACATTTAAATAAATGAAAAAGCATAAAAATACACATAATATTCCATTATCCTTTATTTCTATCTTGTCATCTATCTTCTATAACCTCCAAAACTTTTGGCTTCTTTTTTATTTATTTATAACCTCCAAAACAGTTGGTTTCTTTTTTTATTTATTTATTAGCTTCTTCTTTTGGATTTAAGTATCAATCACCTAAAAGATAGTAAGTTGATAAATATTGCAAAGTTGAACTATATTGAATTCTGAGTGTTAAGTTGGAGCATTTCAGGTATGTTCTTGAGTTTATGTAGTTTTTGTTTTTGTTGCATGCAGTTATTTTTTATGTTTGTAGAGTTATGAAAGTTTTGGTGATCAGTTTTTGTAAAATACTTGGTAAAAGAATGCTTAATCATTAGAAAAATCATTTTGAAGTAAAGTTTTTTTATCTTCTTTCTGGGCTACTTGCATGCATCAATATGTTTTTAATTAAATGATGCTTATTATTTTTGGTTTTTTTGTGTTGATTATACTAATCAACAAATTTAGTTTTTGAGTTTATTTAATATTTAGTTGGTGGTGTGTTTCATGCATTCAGAAAACTTGTCACAACTTTTTTTAAAAAGTTATATGAACATGTGTTTTATGCATTCAGAAAACTTGATAACTTTGTTTTAAAGGATTCCAATAGTCTAGTTATTTCATCAATCACCTAATTAAGGTTTGTTCTTAGATTCTTTATCTTATAGAGTTTTATAAAGAAATTTGTTCTCATGAAAATATGAACTCTTTGGTTAGTTTTTTTTTTAAAATGAAGTGAAGTGATTTGGTGTTAGCTATGAAATTATCATCCATGCTTGTTCTTAAATTTCTATGATGAGTTGTTTCTTGCTTGCATCCATATCTGCAATTTTTGTCAAATCAATGTTGACTTTTGGTGGTCAAAGATGTTAAATATTAGGTAACAGAAGTCAATTGATTTTATCTTCCCATGTTTCTGGTTGCTGCATTTTTGTTAGTTAATTTGATCAACTACCGAGGTTGTGTTCTTGATTTTGTATACTCGTAATTTGGAATACTATATTTTTTTTCTTTTTTAAAATTTATGCACCTTTTAGTGACCAACCTTGTTTTTGGAAATTGGATAATCATTCAAAAATATCATTTTTTACACTTTCTTAAATGCATACAAACTTTATGCGTTTAGTTGGGGGAAAACACCTTTGTTTTCCACAAAGTTTTCCACAAAATGTTTTGTGGAAAACAAAGAAAACAGAAATCGCGTTAAATTAAGTGTTTTCAACAAAATGTTTTGCAAAACACAAAATCCCTTATTTTTTATAACTTAACAAGGAAAATTACAAAACAAATTTTAGTTGTTTTCCTTGTTTTCCTTTGTAACCACAACCCTCCTTCCCCTTCTTCAAAATAGAAAATTCAAACATAAACTAAACGCGTTTTCTATATTTTAAGTGTTTTGTGGAGATAAATTTCTCTTCCAAATTTTTACAAAACTAGAGATAGAAAAAAAAAAGGAATTTTTTCTCCAACTAAACGCACTGTCTCTATAAAATCATGAACATTTTGGTGATCAAATTTTTGTGGATTCAATCCATATATAAATGATCAGTGGTCATGAATCAAGATTCATGTTGTTTTGGTGGTTATACAAATTATCACCAAATTTGTGGAGTTTTATTCATGATTTTGTAAGTTTTGATTGTGATTTCATCTTGAAAGTTGTTGGATTTTTAAATTTATGTAAGTAAATTATTAAGGAAATGCATGCTATACATGTAAATTTAAAATCTGATTCTCTGTCAACTACTGCAAGTTATGTTCTTTTTCACTGAAAATGTGATATATACAATAGTCGAGTTTCTTCGGTAATTGAAGTTCAGTTTTGAGTTTGGAAATCTTAAATTTAGGTAGTTTTTTATATTTTTATGGCTTGCAATGTTTTCTAACGTAGTACCCTTTTGTATGAAAATCCATTTTCAAAGTTCGTTGTCAAATAATTAACCAATTCTGATCAGTTTTGAAGTTAAAAATCGACCGGTTTGACTTCAAAAATCATACTGAATAGCTTGGGAATCATTTGCTTTATCTTATTCCTAATTAGTGACTACAGTATATTTTAGTCTGCAACTTGTTCTCAGGAATTGGTTGTAAATAGACCAGTATACAATTAGATTAAAATTAAAGTCAAAGTTTTGTGTTTGGAAACTCAAAATTGCCATTGATGTTCTAAGTTTTGTGGCTTGTAACATGTTCCACCGTAATAAAATTTGTGTGCGATAATGATAACATAGAGTCATTTATCAATAATTCGATTATTGCTTGGTAATTTTGATGTTCAAAATTAAACAGTTAGACTCTAAAACTCAATATCAAGTGAATACCAAACTCCCGTATTGGAATCACCATTTACTTTATATATTCCCAAATAATGCCTCTATTTTTTTCTGCCACTTGTTTGCAGAATTTGGAGGTATTTTGAGGGTATACAGCAACATTTAAGTTTGTAAACCGACATTAAACCATTCGATTAATAAGATGAGGAAAGCTTTGGTCAAATCTTCTGGACTAATTCACTTGGCTTTTCGCCATTGTGAAGCAAGAAGACCTTTGTTGAATGCAACCTCGATGTTATATGAAGTAAAAAACAACATTGATACGTGTAATTATGGGCATTCATCTTATATATTTTCAAGAGCTATTTCTGCTGATGCTGCTAAAGTAAATTACGAAGGTTCTCACTATTTGACTATTTTCTAGTTTCATTTTAATTGCTCGTGATGAATATCAGTTTAAACATTGTGTTTAAATAACAGAAGTGAAGAGGACCGGTCCTCTTGTGGAGTATGAGCGAAGAATAAGTGCTGGTGAACTTGAAGATGGTGATAATTGTCAGGTACATCACTTTCTATAGTATTTCCTAGTGCTTTGGAAATAACTTTTCTCTAAAGTTTTTGAATATTTAACGGGTCAACATGGGTCATCTCTGGTATGGGCTAAACAATTTTTGCCCGGTCATGAAAACAACTTTTGTCCAAAGTTTTTGATTTTTTTTGAAAAAACACTTGACATGTCAAGTAAAATGTTGCAAATTTATGACGATTGTGTTGCAGATCGATACTTTAAGAGAAATACAACGACTCTACGACGAGCTTAGTAGCTCCGTTCATGCCTGTCACTTGGATCATTATACAGATCCTGGGAAAACCGGGAGGTAAATAATGTTGTAAAGTTAAACTTTCATCAAATCTGAGGATAAACAATGTCATTTGAGATTCAAAAGTCAAAGACGTACTCAAAAGTTAAACTTAAAGGGTTAATTTATTGAATTTCAGGAGTAGGTGGTTATGGTCTCGTTTTATGCCACAGTCTTTGGTCTCACCGGTGAAAGGACTCTATCTCTATGGCGGAGTTGGTACCGGAAAAACTATGTTGATGGACTTATTTTTTGATCAATTGTAAGCGCTTCATTGTTACACTTTGCTAAAATTGTTATCTTAGTTTACTATCCTCTTAACGGGTCAAAACCGGTAGTTCTTATATCGGCCAGAAGTACCTTAATTTATCCAATTTTTAAATATTTTTATAGTTGATTGTGTCATACAGGATTACCAAAAATATTCTTACATTAATAATCTAGTTTTTTTAACATAGTGATTGAACAGGTTGTATGGAACTATGGATTAACTAAATGATACATAGACCCTTATAGATAAAGTATAACCTAAATCGACCCATTCATAAGTGAATGGGTCAAAATTGTTACTTGTAGTTGATGTGTATTTTCTCACCAGGCCATGCACTTGGAGAAAAAAGAGGATTCATTTTCATGACTTTATGTTGAACGTTCATAGCCGCTTGCAGGTTAGATACCTACCACATGTTTGTTAGAAAAAGAGGCAAAGTTTGGTTTTTGAAGTCATGATTTTCGATTTCAAAATTAGAAAAAGTATCTTTACTAAATACGATAATTCAATCTATAAACTACTACTTATACTACTATATAGAAATATGCTGGCCTCGTTTTTTAGTGAAACCTGTATTAGTTGTGAATTTAACCAAACAGGCTTGACTCGGTTTTTTTTCTAATGCAGAAGCACAAAGGAGTAGCCGACCCTCTCGAAGTCGTTGCAGGCGAGATTTCTCATGAGTCAATTTTGCTATGCTTAGATGAATTCATGGTACGTTACGACTTGCGCAGTCTAAAGTACCTATTACATACTTTTGTTGTTATCTACTTAATTAATTACAATTTATCAGGTTAATGATGTAGCTGATGCTTTGATATTAAACCGCCTATTTAAACATCTTTTCAGCAATGGCACAGTAAGTAATTAAACTTCACTAGTATGAATTTTTGTTCGTTACTTTATAACCACACCTGATACCACAATGTTAACTTGGAAATAACTGAATGATACTTTATTTATATCTGTTTCTGATGCAAGTATAGATACTCGTTGCTACATCAAACCGCGCTCCAGATAATCTTTATGAACGGGGATTGCAAAGAGATCTATTTCTTCCCTTCATTTCCACACTAAAGGTATGCTCAACTATGACGAGACAACCAAGTCAGTTGATATGACAGAGTTTGTATTAGATATAATTTATAACATACTGGAATGACATTTTTTATTATTAACCCCTATAATTCCATGGATGCAGGAAAGATGCATGGTACACGAAATTGGTTCGTCCGTAGACTATAGAAGAAGGACATCGGTAAAATGCTAAATCTTTCTACTGTAAATGTAATTTAGGAGGCTGTATGCATTAATAATACATTTTTTTACAGCTTTTTGCCCTTTTTTTTTCAAGCTATATTTTTTTATTATTTTTATTTTAGCTATTTAACCCTTTAGAGGTAAAACACAAAGCGTATTTTGCAAGTTATTGGTAAATGAATTGAGATTGTCATCTCAATAGTTTTTGAGTTTTTCTCTGGAATGCAGGCAGAAGAAGGTTTCTACTTCATACAAAATAGTACATCTGGTTTTCTTATGCAAAGGTTTAACGAGTTGATTGGGCAACATACGGCTCACCCTCAAGAGGCCAAAGTTGTAATGGGAAGGACACTCCAGGTATATCTTATTAATAATTCCACATTTAATTTACATTCAAAAGATAGAATACTTTGATTAGCTTTCATTTCAATGGAAAATGTATCACAAAAATGTCAAAGTTTTTTCGAATGAAAGATTCGTTCAATTTTGCTAGGCCTGTAAGAAAAAATTAATTTTATTTATGCACGATGAATAGGTACCTTTGGGTGCTAACGGATGTGCATATTTTCCATTTGAGGAACTTTGTGACAAACCTCTTGGCGCTGCTGACTATTTTGGGTTATGCAGTAAGTAATTTTATACCTAAGAAAAGTTCATATAATTTGTCGCATATCAAGGATTCATGGTCTGAGCTCAACACACTAATTTCTTATTCAAATTTCAAAAAGGAAATTGGTAACCACAGCATCTATCAAACTTTCTAGCAAATACCACATAACATAGATTTAGAATTGGAAGTCAAAACAGCTGACCTTAAAAGGCAAAATGCTAACATATTTGCAATTGCAGAAAATTTTCACACTCTGGCTTTGGATGGTGTCCCGATATTCGGGCTCCACAACAGGACAGCAGCATACCGGTTCGTCACTTTGGTTGATGTTAGTGTCATTTCTTGTCATTTCTTCTGGTTCATGTGTACGTTTGGTGCATAAACTGTAAAATGCTATAACTATTTTGTAATCATAGGTGATGTATGAGAATAAGGCTAGGCTGTTGTGTACTGCCGAGGGGACTCCTTTTGATCTTTTCGAAAGGATTGTTACGGTTGCGGATGCACATAATGTAGCACCTAGAACCTCTTCGAGATCAAGGAAAAATGACGATTTTGACCTTTGTGTTGATAATGAATTGGGCTTTGCTAAAGACCGTACCATTAGTAGGTATGTTTTTGACAGTCACTTAGATGCACTTTGTGTAAACTCTTTTTGGTTTTCAAGATGTTAGATTTGTTACTTGTGATGTTCTCTAGAGATGGCAAATGGGTTGGTGAGACGGGTTGGGTAACAAATGAAAACAGGCCATGTTGGTACAGGACGAGTTGAGACTTATTGGCTCAAACTAAACAAGTAGTGTGTCGAACATGACGGCAAATATCCATTTGAAAGGAAACTGATCATAATTGACACCTCAAAGCGTAATTTTCTTTCAAAATATAGATATAATAATCTTTTGATATTTTACAGGTTGACGGAAATGAACAGCAAAGAGTATCTCGAGCACCATAGTGAAATGATAGCAAACAAACTGCTTCAAGGCAGAAAGGATGAAGACAACAATGAAAATATGATGCATGCATGAGCACAAGCTAGAGATGGCGGAGTTCATTGGAAATTTTAATCCCAACTCGAGCCACTTGTTGTACGTGGGGCTGATGTAAAGTTTGTACCATAGCTAGCAGTGTTTGATCAAATACTCGGTTGTGTATGATAAAAATGTGAACTATACATAGTTTACATTCACTTACAACGTTTGTGAGTATTTTGGTTCTGTACATATGATCTCGTTGTTCGTCTCGTTTTGCTTATGTTTATAATCTACGATTAGGAATGTATAAAGAAGCATCTATAGTGTAGGACACATGAAAACCGTTAAGAAAGATGCCGATGAACAAAATCCATAACAATGACGTTCATGTATATATCGACTATCACGTCATGATTTAAGGATCGGCTTTGATCACTTTGATGGCCATCAAAACCTCTATCTCTAATATGAAACAGCAAAGCTTATTGTGTAAAATTAAAGTTTTGGGACATACAGGGACGGAGCCAGGAATTGAAAATAGGGGGGGCCGAAATTTTTTTCTCAAACTAAGAAAGTAAAATAAACTTCTCAAAGAAACATACCTTTATAAAATATGAACTTCATTAAAGATTAGAACAAAGGCCGTCGACAGCCAATACAAATGTACTTTCAGCTAGCAACATCAAACACTACCAAAAGAAACTAACAAAAGAGGTGTGTACACCATCAGTAGCTAGCAACCAAAAGACTACATCATCTAGCGACATCTTGAAACCATTCTAGCAAACACAATCTAATAAACATACCTACATGTTAACTTTCCAAAATAGAAGCACATAACTTTTCAAATTTGCAAATTACAACATCACCAATTATTTAGCAATTACAATTTTACATATTTACAAGTATAAAAACAGGGGTGATCAAAGGTCTAAAGATGCACATATAAAATTCAAGTACTTACAATTTACTAATTTAGTGACTAAGGTCTAAAGATTCAAGGTTTTAGATTTTAAAAGAGCAATAAAAACAGGGGTGATCAAAATCTTTACTATAGAATTAAATCCCTAATTCCTAAAAACAAAATGGGGATTTTGAGCAATTAGATACAAAGGTACAACCAAAATACCAAATACATAATTGAAAGAATTACATACTTCGAATTATTATAAGAAAAGAATATGATCAATTAATGAAAGGAATCAAAGGATTAGTTCAAGTGCAAACCTTATGATGCGTGAAGTGAAAAGAGTATGAATAGAAGCAAGTTATCTGTCACTATCTTTTTATTTTGTAGCTTAGACTTAGGGGGGTCAATTAGTCATACATGGGCTTTGGGCTCAAGTTTTACCACCAAAATATAAAAGCAGTTGGGCTCCTTGGAGGGGGCCAAGCACCCTCCAGCCCCCCCATTCCCTCCGTCTCTGATGATACCTGATCTCGATCGAGATATGGTTGTATTTAAAGGCCCTTGAGACCTCGTGGTAGTTGGGGGGGGGGGCCCCTCATGCTATTGCTAGGTGAGTTCAACCAATATTCTGGTTTCAACCTCTTCAACCTACGTCACCCTTATGCTCCAACGGGATTCATGCAGAGACGACGTTTCAGGCATGCCTTGGTCGTTAAGCCAAAATGTGTGGGTAAGGTGACGCAGGTCAACCTTTACAGTTGCTCTGTATATCGTCTACACCGGACATACCTTGGGAATAAAATGACTCCGATTTTGTAGGCACGACTATACTATATGTTGAGAGTGCTAGGTGCACTTGGTGTTATTTGTCACGTTATAGGCGCGTCACGTCATCTTTTACCGTCTAACGTTTCTATAACACAAATACTTAAAGGCACATTCTTCAACATCATTCCTATAACACACCACTAAACACTCTCGTTTTACAAAAAATAAATAATAATAAATAAAAAGAATCACACACACAAACCTACTCGTTATAGCCACAACGGTACGTCTGTCAAGCACCATATGGTGCAGTTATAGCGGCATTATAGGCACCTTAATGTGCTTATAACAAGTTGCGCTCAGCTCTATTAGAAAAGAGAAAATAGTCTAAAAAAAATCCAACTTGTCACTTTTTCTTTTTGTAGGCATCAAATTTTTAATTTTCATATTGTAGCATCTAACTTTCTTAATTTTCCTATTGTAGTCTTGTAGCGCAAAAAATGAGGTGACAATAGAAAAATTAAGGATGTTGGATGCTTACGAATATAAAGATTAAGAAAGTTGGATGCATACAATAGGATGATTAAGAAAGTTGGATGCTACAATAGAAAAATTAAGAAAGTTGGATGCATACAATAGAATGATTAAGAAAGTCGGATGCTACAATAGAAAAATTACGAAAGTTGATGCCTATAAAAGAAAAAAGTAGCAAGTTAGATAACTTTTTAAATCATTTTCCAATTAGAAAATAACCTACCGTACCAAGTTACCAACTTTAAAAAGTTGTATGTTGTTGTCATTTAGCAAACTATCATAATATAATAAGTTTTGGTGCATTACATAACAGGTTGGAGGCAGTGGTGGAAGGGTAAAGACTTGCACTTTAAAGGGGCTTTCCTTTCAAAGGACCAAGGATCGAACCTCTTCCAACAAGTCATCCATCTTTTTAATTTTAGGCCACGTTAATAAAATCGTGAATATGCATGCTTTTTTTTTCTTTTTTTTTAACTGTGTATTTTTAGTGTTATTATTTAAATTCAGCCCACGAGATGTAAGTAAACCTGACATGGTGAGTTTAATGTGATATAGGAATCAGTTAGTGAAATATTGTTAAATTCCGTTTTCAACGTTTGTTAAGTACTAGTATTATTTATTGTACATAGGATAGTGACATTTGTAGACTTGTTAGTAAATTTGTTTTGGGGCTCAAATTATTTTGGTAATCAATAACTTGTTGTCTTGTTGTGTCTTTGGTTCACTTTATTTAGAAGTTTGATGTCTTTGTTTGATGGGCTTAATTTTGGTTTTTAAAAATTAGTCAAATTTCACATTGGAAAATGATTGATATGCCTAAAATATATGCCTAAAGATTAGCCTAACCCATTAAATGGGGGAAACGAAGAACATTAGGTGTAAAACGAGGAGATGTTTGGTAAATTTAATCTATTGATTCAATGTTTTTGGTTGAAGATGAGATTGAATAGTGTTTTTGGCTTGTAGAGGAAGATAGGTTGAAGATGAAGGTAGGTAAAAAGACTAAATTACCCTCAAAGAAGTGTAATATAGACACTTAGAGTTGGTGTTTGGTTTGTGAATTTGAGGGGCCGTTTGGTTTGCTACCCGGAATCATTAAAGGTTTGGGTATATATATTAGGTGGAATGGAATTGGTATCTGTTTTGTATATCATTACCAATATCATTGTTTGGTTTAACCTTAGGTGTAAAACTTTATATATCATATTTTCACATAAGATGATGTGCTAGAGTTTAATAAAAGAAGAAAACTTTCTATATCATATTTTGATTTCATCTTTTTCAATCAAGAAAAATACAATTACTTACAATATTGATAAACAAAAAAAAATAACAAATAACAAATACATAAACCACACAAGAGAAGTCATAACCCAACAAATCTTTATCATGTCCTCGTATCCTAATTTAACAAATAGAAAGGGATTTTGTAGTGCAGGTAAGATATATTAATTGAATTCATCACCTAATTTATATTTGTAATATTTTCTATTTGCAAGGTTCAACAAGAAACGTCGAGGACGACGACAAGGAAGGAGGTCCGGTGACGCCGATGAAGCAGATTTGATGATTGCGACGACTACCTCCTGTGATGATTATTAACCAACTTCAACAAAGGTGAAGAGTAGAGAAACAATTCTTGCTCAAAGATTTGTTTTGATTATAAGATTAAAAAAATGGAGGAGAAGGATGAGGTGTGTGTTGAGAGAAAATAGGAAGAGAGAAACAAAAATGAAAGAAATAATGAAACCAGCCATTTTTTTATCGAATGAGTGAATAATTCCACTGACACCATTTTTGTACTTTCGATTCCACATGTTTTATACCAAACGAGCGATCGAGCTACGAACACGAGTAGGTAGGCGGCTAGGGGGGCGGCAGGGCTGCGCCTTTTCAATCAATCTCCGGCCGCTCCGCTATTGGTGCGAGCTGTAAGGAGTCTTGATCTCGAGTCAGTTGGGCGTCATCATCTTTTAAGTTCGGTCATTTCCTAAGGCGGCTCCTCTTATTCTTTCTACGATAATCCAAGCTGCGACTCACGAGTGCGCTTCGGAACCGATTGATTCTGAGCCATTCGTTCTCTTTCACAGTCGAGCTATTTCATTCCTCTCGGTTGGCCTTTGCCATCCACTAGAGCACACATTCCCCTCATTCCAAACCCTCAAAACAAACGGACCTTGAAATTTTGAGAATTTTCAATTCTTGAAAATTTATTATGTCGGAAATTTAAAATACTTTCATATGTTTAGTTGACAAATTTCATAGTATTTTGAAATTTATCCTTATGTTTGTTATTGCAATTCTTTTAACAAGTGATGGATTTACTTTTATTCTAAAACAAAAAATTAAAAAAAATAAAAAAGCAAAAAAAGAAAAAAGTAAAAATAATATTCTGGTCCAATTTGGTCTTTTATAAAAAAAATTAAGTAAATTGAAATTCATTGCTTTTTAGAATCATTCTAATTCTCTTCATTTTGCCAATTTATAAAATTTAAAATTCTTTCATTTAACATACAAATCACAATGTTTCAAAAAATTTAAAATACGAATACCATAAAATGCCTTTAATAAACCCAAACCAAACACGCTTTTAGTTTATGCCACATCAAGGATTCAACGTAACAATACCAACAATAGGAAAGATTACAGTTATAAATGTCAATGATTCAATGTAACAATACCCAATTAGAGAGATAAAGTGTTTTAATAAGAAGATTAGAAGTGTTATGCATACAATAATGAAAAATGATTATTTGGATGCTTTTCGTACAATTATTTTTTTATTCTTATATTTTTTATTCTTATATTTTTCCTTGAGGAGATGTTTGGTAAAATTAATCTATTGATTCAATGTTTTTGGTTAAAGATGGGATTGAATAGTGTTCTTGGCTTGTAGATGAAGATAGGTAAAAAGATTAAATTGCTCTCAAATAAGGTGGTGTTTGTTTTTCATGAATAGGCTCTTAACAGCCTCTTAATCTGAACAGATTCGAGGCGGTCGACATTTTGGTCGTTCGGGCCGTTTTTTTCTCGTTCGAGGCGCGTTCGAGGTAGTAAGATCTTAATGGTCAGGCTTGAGAGGGTGTCGAATCTCTTGTTCTTGCGACACGAAAAAAAAAAAAAAAAAAAAATTAGTGAAGCAAGCAAATGTGCGGTTCAAACGTGAGTTTTTTAAATTCGGATGCGGTCGATTGAGACATTTCGCGCCAGATTGATTCGGATGTGCGGTTCGATTGATTGGGCTCTTAAAAAGCAAACACTTGCACAAGTGTAACATAAACAAATTTTCTTTATTATTTTATGCCACGTCAGGGATTCAACTTGACAATACCAACAAAAGAGAGATTAGAGTTATAAATGTCATGATTCAATGTAACAATACCGACAATAAAAAAGATTAGAGAGATAAAGTGTTTTACTAAGAAGAGTTTTATGCATACAATAGTGAAAAATTACAATTTGAATGCTTTTTGTACCATTATCCCTCTTTTATTTCTATATTTTTCTTTGATTCCTTTTTAGAAAATGGGCGAAAAAAAATCGTTAAAACATGCGTTTATGATTGTGTGAAGAACTATTTTTTTCTTATTGTGTGTCTTGAATTTTCAAAATTCGATTATTGTGTGTATTTTGTGACCATTTTACCCTTAATTTTTCAAATTTTGAAGGGTAAAATGGTCATTTTTATTGCGAATAGTCACAAAATACACATAATGATCGAAATTTGAAAGTTCGAGACATACAATAAGAAAAAATAGTTGGCTACACACAATCGATAAAGTGTCGAGTTCGATCGTTTTTGTCATTCTTAAAAATAGTTTTCATATTCGTATAATAGTCTTTATTAGGACATAATCAAGTCGAACCTGACTAACCTTTACACAATTAACCTCAACTCGACTAACTCGTACTCAAAAGGTTCTAGTTCAATTGGGTTTTCAGGAGGTGTGAAATGTCCAAAATCAAAAAGATGGAAATTTAAATTGGCGACATTTTTAAAGATTTAAGACGTTTAATTTCATCCTTTTTTTGAAATTGGCACGTATAGCCATTGAAAACTTAAATGGGCACTAACTAAGCACAATTTTTTTCTCAATTGTAGAACGTTATGATCGTTTAAAGAAATTTTTTATATAATATATTTAAGTTTTTATAAAATATTACGTTTAAGGAATTTATTTCGTCGTTTTAGGTCTTTTATTAAGCGATTTGTATAACGTGTCTTGGTTTGGCCGTCTTGATTTAGCCCATGCCCCCGCCCTACCGCCCATTTTGCCACCTCTAGGTTTTCCTCCTCCAAAACTCGATTAACTCGACCTAAATAATCTTTCTTCGAATCAAGCCGACTTAAACAACAACCTATTATAAATAAATTATGCTTCTTTATTATCTTTTAATTAATGCTTAGTTAAATTATAAAAAACGTCCAATTTCAGTTAAAACCAAAAACTCTCTTTTGTTGGCTAACTAAAATCTCACTCATGGTCCTTTTTTTTAGAGTAAAGTCCAAAATACATCTTTGTGGTTTGTCTCATGTCTCGCTTTACATTCCTAAACTTTTTTTTGGCACAAAATTATCCCTCCGTTAATAAAGTTGGCACAAAACCATCCCTCTATTAGTAAAGTCAGTCAATGAAGACTAACGGTGCAAATTATTTCTCCGTTATCTCCTAACGAAAAAAAGAATATTTGCATCATCAGTCCTAAAGACTAACGGTACAATTTATTTTCGGAAATAAATTGCATCATTAGTCTTAAGGACTAGCGGTGCAAATTTTTTTTAGAAAATAAATTAAAAGGGGGCCAATAGGGCTCGAACCCGGGTCTGGAGCCCAAAATGAACGCCCCAACCACTGGACTAAGTGTCCAGTGGTGTTATATACCAAAACAATTTATATATAACCACCCACCAGAACCACAACTACCACAATCTCCACCCACCACTACTACCCACACCACCGTCACCACCCATCACAACCACCACCACCACCCACCACCACCATCAGAGCCACACACCACCACCATCACCGCCACCTACCACCACCCAACGCCACCACCCACCTCCACCGCCGCCACCCACCACAACCACCACCACTGCCATCACCACCACCCACCTGCCGCCGCCACCACCACCCACCTCCATCGCCGCCACCCAACACAACCACCACCACCACCTGCACCTACCACCACCATCACCGCCACCCACCACCACCCAACGCCACCACCGCCCACCTCCATCGCCGCCACCCACCATCGCCACCACTGCCATCACCATCACCCACCGCCACCACCACCCACCTCCATCGTCGCCACCCAACACAACCACCACTACCACCTCCACCCACCACCACCATCACCGCCACCCACCACCACCATCACCGTCACCTACCACCACCCAACGCCACTACCACCCACCTCTACCGCTGCCACCCCTCACAAACACCACTGCCACCGCCACCACCACCCACCGCCATCCACCGCCATCACTGCCTTGACCACCCACCTCCTCTGGCGATACTTACCACAACCACTACCTTCATCACCCACCACAACCACCAACTCCTTATTGGCCCCCTTTTAATTTATTTTCCAAAATTTTTTTGCATTGTTAGTCCTTAGGACTAACGATGCAATTTATTTCCGAAAATAAATTGTACCGTTAGTCCTTAGGATTGACGATGCAAATATTCTCTCTTCTGTTAAGAGATAACAGAGAAATAATTTGCACCATTAGTCCTCATTGACTGACTTTACTAATGGATGGATAATTTTGTGCCAACTTTACTAACGGGTGAATGGTTTTGTGGCAAAAAAAAATTTAGGGATGTAAAGCGAAACACGGAACAAACCACATGGATGTATTTGGACTTTACTCTTTTCTTTATTTTCAATTCTTCAATCGTTATCTAATAGTTCAATTCGACATTTAATTACTTCAATTCATGATTTAGCTACAGTTTAAGGTTTAATTTTTTTTATTGGGGATCTAATATCTTCCAATTCACGGTAGGTTTTTTCATTTTTTCTCTTTTTTTTTTTTTTTTTTTTTTTTTTTTTCAATTAAGATCAATAAACCTAAATTAATTGTCAATTCTTCATCTTTTGTGGTTCTCTTAAGTTATTCTTTCAAAAGTTCAAACTTCAAATATTTGAAGTGATCATGAAATGTCTACAATAAAGTGTTTGATGAAACGTCTCAATAATAATTTTTCCCTCTTAATTTTAGACTTTTGAGGTTTATCATCAAAACTAAATACTTACTCTTTTATAGAAAAAATGAGCTATTGGCGTTTAATCTTTAAATCAAGAAAAAGTAACCTTTTTTTGAAATATGATGATCGTGTTATTGATTAACAACAATTTATTATTTGATTAATTTTTATTAAGGAATCATATTTATGTTTATCTGTATTTTTTTTTTTTGTGAAAAAACTATTTTTTTTGGTAATGGTTTTTGACCTTTTGGCATACTAAGCCACGAGATTTGAGTCCACCACCACATATAACTAGTGCAATACCCGTGCGTTGCTCGGGCATACGTTCCAATAAGTAACTTATTTATGTATTAAGTTCAATTTATAATAATACGAACGTTTAATATCAAATCAAAATTCTAGTGTATTTATCATAGGTAACAACAAATTTTAGATACCAATTTAGTAGCAAGTTATGTAAAAGTGTCAAGTGTCTCTTTTTGGCTTATATAGGATGAATGAAGCATATAACATTTCACAATGTGAAAGCGTGATATTTTCATTCTTTAACGTTCTAACTTACAATTTATTGGATAATATTTTATAAAAGCTGCATTGTTAACATAGTTATTGGAGTAAATCCCTAAACCTTTTATGAGGCCTTAGGCATATGAAACAATTTGGTGACTATGAACTCGTTGATGGAAATTTGACATGTTTAATGACTTTGACCCGTTAGAAACTACTACAAGGATTTACTCACATCACACACACTTGCACAGGCCTATAACAATGGTGCAAAGGATAATTTGGTGTGGTCGATCGGGACATAAATATTTTCTTGTACGTGCAATGAAACGAAAAAAATAGAATTTAAGAACTAACAATGAATATGTTCATTTATGCAATTGGTGGAACTTTTTTCATGTATGCAATTGGTTGAACTTTACATTCCTAGGTTAACGTTAGTGATAAATAGGTTGTTTAAGTTCCCGTCCTATATATAACTTACTTGAATGTTCATACCGTGTGATTTTAACTACCCTTGCATGAACCATTCTCATCCAAGCTAAAATTAACGTTACCGAACTCAACCAAGAAGGTCAATAAAGTTTGGCAACCATTACTGAAGACATAATATTAATATTGCACCGATACATATCTGAAACGAAGCAATATTTACCTTCCGTTTCTTAATCGCCGACAATGTAGCCGAATGGATATAACACATCATCAGAAAAAATATCTATATCGAGTGATGTTATTTTAAGGCCTTGTTAAACAAAACAACAAAATTACAAAAATGAGTATTATGAATTACCATTAGCAATTTACACATTACACACACCACAAAACAGATCTAACTTAATATAAGGTACTGGGAATATGTGAATTGTGAATATAATGTAATGATCAAATTTGATTTTGGAAATAAAATACATAATATCATATAGATGCCGAGGAATAAGGGTCTTAGTTGTTGACTATGTGCTACTACTACTTTTAGTTACATTGCTTTATCTGTAACTAAATCTACGTTTTAAAAGGAGCAATTATAACGGCTAAGATTGAAAGTAAACTTGATCGATGGTTATAAAAAACTTAAAACCAAATGACCGTCAACAATAGAATAGTAATCAAATAGGGTAAAGCCCTCTCTTTTCACGAAAGTTGGCGTAGCCACCTAAAGTTGTTTGCATATAAATAGGAATTAAACTAGACAAACTTAATAAAGCCGTGGTCCGATCGCAACACAGGACAACCGCGCCACGCCGTCATTTCTCAAATGACGCAGGACAACCGGATGCCCGGTCGGCGACCAAGATTTTTTTTTTTTTTTTTTTTTTTTTTAATTCAAACATTTTAACATTAAATTTAAATTTCATTCAAATTAAAAACAAAACATTACATTCTGAAATTAAAAAAAAAAATATATATTACACTACAATTTAAAAAAAAAAAAAAAAAAAAACATTACAATCTGAAATTCAAATAAACACTAGAATACTTAAACTAATAATCTAAATTGTAACGTTATTTGATTCCTGCCTTAACTTTCTCCAACTCTTCTAGTTGGCGGCCGGTCAAATTTGGGTCGATTGGGGTGTTGTAGAAGATGATGTCGGACTCCCGTTTTGATGTCCTCATGAGCTCAAGTTTTGCCTGTTTAATCTCGAGCTCTTTGGCCGGTCAAAATGGGCTTGAAATTTTTTCTTTTTTTTTATTTGAATGACCAAACGGTCATGTTTTAAATTTTGTATTAAATGTGCGTTGGAAAGTAGGAAAACAAGAATTCACATCGGGTGTCGAAGCAACCGATGTTGCAATTTATGGTCCTTCGACCGATGTCACGCCCGACCACCACAACCCACCCAACCGATCTCCACATCGGTCGGTCTTCAAATTTTTGCATGCCCAACCGATTTCCTAGGCTCGATTGCGACTAGCCTAAAGAAGATATTCGTGTAATAAAAATAAGGTGTTTATCATGGGCTTTGTTCATCGATAAACAATGTTGTTCATTATAAGTGTTGTTTATCAATAAAAAAAGTTGTTAATCAATAAAAGAAGTGTTCATTATGGGCGTTGTTCATAAATAAAAAACATTGTTCATCATAATTTATATGCGTTGTTTATCAATGAAATGAGTTATTCATCACAAATATTCTTCATATAATTAAAAGACTAAAATACACCGTTGGTCCCTAAACTTGTTCCTGCGCATCACATTGGGACAAACTTGGGCGTTTTCATCGCTGAAGGTCCAAAACATGGGTTTTATACTCTAGACAAGTCCTTTGACCAAGATTGCCAAAGTCAACATGAATTTTCTGGCTTTACATCGAGGGTATAATAGACCATCACAGTTTTAACATGCTATAGTTAAGTCTAACCCAACCAAACAAACCAAACACTGTTGGTCTTCTTGAAGTAGTAAGATCTTACTTGACCATGGCATTATTTCAGTGAGTTGGAACCCGGAGCAGTTGGACAAGTGACTAATTTCAAGGAACAAAATAAGAAAGTCGAGTGGGGATTAAAGAAGGTTATTTCTTGCTCTAAACTTTATCTCTCTATCACAAAGAAGATGCACCACTTTAGGTTGTCCTAGAAAAAATGCAGATTATTCTTTTTTGATAAGGTTGTGAACTTGCAGTCCAACTATGCTTATCTTCCCAAATAGCAACTATCACAAACAAGAGTGATGGATTAAAAAGTCCAACTATGCTTATCTTCCCATTTTAGCTTCAACTATGCAGATTATTCTATTTGGTTGATTTGGGTGAGTTGAGAGCTGCGATTAGGAGTGATACTGGGCTTGTATCAGTTATGGCTGTTAATAATGAGATTGGTGTTATTCAACCGATGGAGGAGATTGGGAAAATATGTAAGGAGTATAATGTTCCGTTTCATACTAATGCTGCTCAGGCATTAGGGAAGATTCCGATTGATGTGGATAAGTGGAATGTGAGCTTGATGTCGTTGAGTGGGCATAAGGTTTACGGGCCGAAAGGTGTTGGCGCTTTGTATATGAGGCATAGGCCTCGGATTAGGGTGGAGCCGCAAATGAATGGTGGTGGTCAGGAAAGGGGGATTAGGAGTGGGACAGTGCCGACACCGTTGGTTGTTGGAATGGGTGCTGCATGTGAGATTGCAATGAAGGAAATGGAATATGAAGAGAAGTGGGTTACTAAGTTGAAAGATAGGCTGCTTAACGGCGTTACGGCTAAGCTTGATGGGGTGGTGGTGAATGGGAGTACTGAGAGACGTTATGCAGGAAATTTGAATTTATCGTTTGCATATGTTGAAGGAGATAGTTTGTTGATGGGATTGAAGGAGGTTGCTGTGGCGAGTGGTAGTGCGTGTATAAGTGCTAGTTTAGAACTGTAACACCCCCAAAATACCACAGCGGAAGATTGTGTCATTGGGGTGCTACTTCATAATACAAAGTACAAGTTATAGAAAACGACCTCTAAATGAGACGTTTTGAAAAGTTACCATTCGATTAATGAAATCAGAGTTACAAACAATGAGGTCCCAAAGTATAATATATAAATGTTTACAAAATGTTTCGAATGGTAAATGATAAAAGCGTAAGTTTTCAAAATATGGCGTGCGGCTCTATGTTCCATGCAATAGCTATCGTCTTATTGACCTGAGATAAACATGCTAAAAAGTGTCAACACAATGGTTGGTGAGTTCATAGAGTTTGTTTAACATGTAAAGCTTTTAAAGAATGTTTATACAGCAAAGGCATTGTAAATCCACTCAGTTCCAAGTTCCGTCCATACAAAACTTGCAACATGTGTGTTCACAACCCACTGCCAAAATATAGTTTGCACAATACACCGGATTATATTCACCCAATGTCATGAATCGGGTACACAAGGGCGGGGGCATCTTCTCAAATAGTACTATATTAATCCCAAGGTCATGAATCGGGTACACAAGGGCGGGGGCATATACCCGACTTATAGTACTATCAATATCTCTTCGACAGCATAGAGTATTGTGTATGTATGTAAATACAAATCATGTATTTAAATTAAGCGAGTAAAGTATTTCCAAGCATGTATAACAAAATCATGTATAACGCAATCAAGTATAATGTAATCATGTATAAATGCAATCGAGTATACTGCAATCAAATGCACCAAGTATAAATGTTTTGAGTATTCGTAAAAGTAAAAGCAAGTAGTTGAGCATGTATCTCCCCCAAAGAGTTTATAAAGTAATTAAATGAGTAAAAGTGGGGCTACAAACTCACCTTAATAAACGATATCACAATGTATAAAGGAATCGATGGATAAGCCGAGAAACTTCTATGCGCAACCTAGAATATGATATTGTATCTTAGGTTCTAAAATAACGATGTGAATGTATAAAAATGTCTTATATAGTTATTACATCAATTATGCTTGGATACTTAACATTTGTGAAGTCGTATAAGTGTTTACGTTTCGTTTATTTAAGTTTTCCCCGTCTAAATATACCCGTTACTTCTAAACCGTAAATGATCACGACTCGGTTTTTATGTCCTAGGAAAGGTAATTGAATGTACTAAACAGATTAGTGGGCCCTACTGCCCCAGAAATTATTTAACTAATGTGAAATTACCAATTTACCCTTGGATGTACTAGTTATTTCAATCAGCAGCAAACTATCTCACGCTTTTGGTCATAAGTCGAGTTCTACAACTCCGTTTAACGCACGGCCAGTGTCCACGTTCAAGTTAGGGTGTTAGCTACAACTTTTATTCTTTGACCAACAGTTGGTTATATGCAAGTTTTATGAGTTTTACCTGTTTTAAATATGTTACTCAGATTTGGACACGCTTTGCCGTTTTGGCTCTAATTTACAAATCGTGATGAGTTACGGCATGAGCCACCCGGAGAAACGACCAAAAGACATAGATCTAACTCCCTATGTTTTCACCTAAGTTTATTAGACCCCGGATTTTTCCCATTAATTCCATTTATACCCCTATCCATAAACTGTTTTGCAATTAAGGTCCCTTTCGACGATTTCTAGTGTTTTAGTCCAATTTTCCAAGCACAATCAGGTATAATAAGCATATAGAACATGTAAAATACATAAAATTCTAGTATATACAGTAATCAAATGATAACATAAGAGTTTGCTTACAACAATCACTAAAACCTATAGCTTCAACCAAACCCTTTGCTTCCAATTCTTTTATCCATATTGCTAACCCTTGCTAAGCTTGATCTAATTCTTGTATAAACCTTATAATCTCAGCCCCTTAAACCTTGTATAACTTCTAATTCAACCATGGGATCATGAAACAAACTTAAGATTAATGTATAGAACACTAAGGCCTTGAACTTTGGTATGTCACTTGAAGTATCAAGATCAAGTATAGAAGGTGATTTGTATTTGGGTGTGTTCGGCATCAAGAGAGGGAAAGAATACATGGATGAACCTTAGTGTGTAAAATGGAATGATAAGTGAGACTAGAGGAGATCATATAAGACTTTGATACTAGGTTACTTAGTATGTTGTATAAACACATGTATGCTTCTAAGCTCATCAAGGCTTATCACAAGACAACAAGGCTTGTGACTTAGCATAAAATTTCGTTCATGCTCTATCTTGGATGACTAGGTATGAATTTTGATAATATCTTGCTTTAACGGAGTGAGTTTTGGTCCCGTTAATCGCTAACCGTAAGTCGTAAAGTCACGAAACTAAAAACTGGGAATCCTAAAAATATGAAACTTATAAATATGTTAAAACTTATCAATATACTCTATATAAGCATATTAGATGAGTGGTAAGTTCTATCAGGTTGTTTAAACGCTGTTCAATCTGAAAACGTAGGCTTAAAACGCGTAAATCGCGTAAAACGCAGAACTGGAAAACGTAAAATTCCAAAACTTATGAAAATGTCGTCTGATGTGAAAAACCTATATTTCTCTTGTTTGTAATGTTTATGGACATATCGGGATGCCTAAATGTCGTTTAAACCTAAACGTAAATCTTAGACACGGTTTCGTGAAATTTGCAAAAATGACCCGATGAGTGTCAAATTATTGGGTTATCACTAAAATAGGTTAACTTACGAGAATGTGAAATAAAAATTTTGGAAATGAATAGTAAAAGTGAAGAGTAAAATTTTAACATAACATCTCAAACTCGCAAACTAACTTCAAAAACGATGAATAGTAAAATGATGAATAGTAATTTGTGAATAGTAAATTCCCGAGATGAATAGTAAAATTTTCAAAGTTTGAGAAATTATCTGAAATTGCTAATTGTTACAAGAACCTTCTTATGTTTTAAGAGCACTGGGTGTGGATGAAGACATGGCTCATACATCAATTAGGTTCGGAATTGGGAGGTTTACCACTGAGGAAGCGATTGATAAGGCGATTGAGTTAACGGTTAATCAAGTTGAAAATTTAAGGGAAATGAGCCCACTTTATGAAATGGTGAAAGAAGGGATCGACATCAAGAGTATACAATGGTCTCAACATTGATTTAGTTGGAGTGTTTGGAGAAAATGGTGGCTCATACTCGTGTTTTCACAGGGTATCCCTTGTAACCATACTTTTTTATGTTTTACTACGCAAGTAATTTTAATGAGCTGTTGCATCTGCTCTTGAGTTTTGGAATCAGACAAAATTTGCGCTTGGGTAGTTAAATATGAGTTCTTGATTTTGATATTGATGTTATAACAATGTTATTTTGATATGAAATTTTGTATTGTGCTTGTAGCATTTGGTTTCTAATTATTAGCTATTTGAGCTGTAAACCTTTTGTTCATATATAATAAAACGTTGACAAGCATTATCAGGAAAAGGTACTCTCTCGTTATTGATGTCCATAATAAGTCATCATCGTGTCGATCTTGAGGTGGATTTTATTGCATTGTTTACCAAATCATTTTCAGCATCTGATTGTTAATCATTAGTTATTGTATATTTGGATCACTGTCCTCAGCATAGAGCATGATGGTACAGTGTATACTTAAACTGATCTAGATTCTTTACTGAACATTACATACTAGACTAGAGTACTACCCCTTTACAATATCCAACATGTATTTTCACCTTTAACATTTCTATGCTACCTTCAGAAGCTCATCATATTACATCGGTGGCTTTGACCGTATTAAGAATTTACCCATGATGAACCATGCTAAGAAACTACAAATTTTTACTGTTATTAAACATGCACAATTTATCACCTCTGATGAAACTTGTGATTGAATCATTGCCGCCTATTTCTTGTGATAGTTGCTATTTGGGAAGATAAGCATAGTTGGACTGCAAGTTCACAACCTTATCAAAAAAGAATAATATGCATTTTTTCTAGGACAACCTAAAGTGGTGCATCTTCTTTGTGATAGAGAGATAAAGTTTAGAGCAAGAAATAACCTTCTTTAATCCCCACTCGACTTTCTTATTATGTTTCTTGAAATCAGTCACTTGTCCAACTGCTCCGGGTTCCAACTCACTGAAATAATGGCATGGTCAAGTAAGATCTTACTACTTCAAGAAGACTAACAGTGTTTGGTTGGGTTAGATTTAACTATGGCATGTTAAAATTGTGAATGGTCTATTATACCCTCGATGTAAAGCCAGAAAGTTCATGTTGACTTTGGCAATACTGGTCAACGGACTTGTCTAGAGTATAAAACCCATATTTTGGACCTCCAACGATGAAAACGCCCAAGTTTGTCCCAATGTGATGCGCAGGTACAAGTTTAGGGACCATCGGTGTATTTTAGTCTAATTAAAAGTGTTCATGATAGGCGTTGTTAAGTAAGTAAAAAGAGTCAATAAAAGAGTTGTTTATTATATGTGTCGCTCATTAAAAAAAAAAAAAAGAAAAAAAAAATCTCATGAAAAAAAAAGAATATTCCTCATATGCGTTGTTCGTCAATAAAGATAGTTGTTCATTATATACATTATTTATCATTTAAAAAGTTGTTTATCATCATACGTGTTTTTTCATCAATAAAAGAGTGGTCCATCAATACAAATAATTATTCATTATAGTCATTGTTCATCAAATAAAATTTTCTTTGTTCATCAATAAAAAAAAATTATTCATTGAAGATAGTTGTTCATTATATACATTGTTTATCATTTAAAAAGTTGTTTATCACATGCGTTGTTCATCATATGTGTTTTTTTTCATCAATGAAAGAGTGATCCATCAAAACAAATAATTATTCATTATAGTCATTGTTCATCAAATAAAATTTTCTTTGTTCATCAAAAAAAAATTATTCATTGTAGACGTTGGTTATCAAATATAAGTTGTGGTCATCATTACTTGGAAAATGGCAATTAAAAAGAATTAGATTTTATTAATTTTTTATGATAAAAATCATATAAAGTTTTAGATTTGATGAAATTTTTTAGTATATTAAATGTAGGAAAAATATGATAAGTAAAGAAAAGTGTGAGTGAAATAAAAGGGGGTTAAATATAAAAAAACAAGTAAAAACATTTGTCAGAATATTATTATTTTTAAGACTTTTAAAATTTTCACTTTGTTCTTCACTTTTCATAAGATCCTAATCCATAACCATAATTATAATAGTTTAACAACATAAAAATTTACCGACTTAGTGAATAACATATCATTTAGCAAAATTATTACTTCTTCCATCATAAAATAATTATCTATAAAAAAAACATAATTAAAAAATATATATAATTAATATTGTTTTATTTTACTTTTTACATAAAGATAATTTTAAATTTGACTAATTAATTACTTTTTTTCAAAATATATATTACAATTTTAAGTAAAAACAATATGATAAACTTATGCGCCGTTCGTCCTTGTGGTTTGCGTTGTGCTTGAGAGTTCGTCCTTTTGACCAAAAAAGTTCACCGTCCATCCTTAAGTGGCAAGCGTTATGCGCCATTAGTCCCTCCTCTAACGGAGCCCACTAGCAGTCGTTAAGTCTTGTTAACCTGAGGGTATAATCGTCATTTCAACACCATAAGGACGAACGGTGTAGTTTACACTTTTTGTCCGTTTTTAACGTTTTCGTCCGTTTTCTTACGTTTTCGTCCGTTTTTTAACGTTTTCGTCAGTTTTCTTACGTTTTCGTCCGTTTTTTTTTACGTTTTCGTCCGTTTTCTTACGTTTTCGTCCGTTTTCGTCTGTTTTTTTTACGTTTTCATCTGTTTTTTTACGTTTTCGTCCGTTTTCTTACGTTTTCGTCCGTTTCCTTACGTTTTCGTCCGTTTTTCTTACTTTTTACTCTGTTTTTTAAGTTTTCATCCATTTTCTTACGTTTTCGTCCATTTTCTTACGTTTTATACATTTTCTTCGATTTACTCTGTTTTTAACGTTTTAAATCGGTTTTTTTCATTTCGTTCTTTTCTTACGTTTCGTCTATTTTTACGTTTTCGTCCGTTTTCTTACGTTTTCGTCCGTGTTCGTCCTTTTCTTACGTTTTCGTCTGTTTTCTTCGTTTTACTCTGTTTTTCGTTTTCATCGGTTTTACGTTTTCGTCCGTTTCTTACGTTTTCGTCCGTTTCTTCGTTTAAAAGCACGAAAACATAATAAAGCAGACAAAACTTAAACGTCTGTTTTCGTCCGTTTTTACGTTTTCGTGCATTTTACGTTTTAAAGCGTCATTTTTCACGTTTTCTTCGTTTTAAAGCGTGAAAGCGGACGAAAAGGTAAAAAAAAGCATTTAAACGGCGTAGCAGTAAAGCGTGAAAAAGGAAAACATAAAAACGGACAAACACGTGAAAAGGACGAAACGTAAAACCGACGATGGCGTAAAAACATGGTAAAGCGTAAGAAAGCGGACGGCGTAAGAAAACGGACGAAAAAGTAAAAAAGCGAGGCGGCGTCTGGCCCGGCGGCGTAAAATGGGCGGCGTAAGAAATGAATGAAAATGTAAAAAAGCGGCAACGTGAGTAAATCGTAAGAAAAGCGATACAACGTGAAAATGGACGAAACGTGAAAATGGATGGCGTAAAAAGGCGGCGTAAAAGCGGTAAAGCGGAAGAAAGCGTGTTAAAGCGGACAAAAGCGGATGAAGAGCGGATAAAAGCGGATGAAAAGCGATCGGCGTAAAAAAGCGGATGAAAACATAAAAATGGGCGAAAAAGTAAGAAAAGAAAGCGAACGGCGTAAATAAGCGTAAGAAAGCGGACGGCGTAAAAAGCGGGTTAAAAGTAAGAAAGCGTGAAAGCGAAGAAAGCGTAAAAAGGACAAAAGTGTAAACTACACCGTTCGTCGCTTATGGTGTTGAAATAGCGATTATACCTCGGGTTAACAAGACTTAACGACCGTTAATGGGCTCCGTTAGAGGGAGGGACTAATGGCGCATAACATTTGTCACTTAAGAATGGACGGTGCAACTTTTTTGGTCAAAGGACGAACTCCTGCGGTCAACGCAAACCACAAGGACGAACGGTGTAATTTACTCTATATATATTATTAATAGTTGACAATAAATTAAGTCCGTCCCAAAAAGAAAGACGACAAGTATAATCTAATATTGTTGCAAAATAAACCAGTGAAAGGTGATAGTAGAGATGTAAGTATGCTTCGTTTCAAAAGGAGACATAAAAACACACACTGTAAAAAAAAAAAAAAAACTTAACATCAAATCCAAACAAAGTTAAATCTTTATCTTATAAAAACACATGAGAAATTCAATCAGAAGCACTCAAACTCAAAAACCATATACTTTCAAGAACTCAAACAAAGAAAATACATAAAAGATTCAAACTTAAGATCTCGGGTTGAAGAATCGAAATCTTTCAAGATTCGAACTCAAGAAATAGAAACCCTTCATCGATCTTTGTAAATTAAAAACAAAAACCAATCCATACCTACCTGGTTCGAAACCTCAACAAGACACAAACCCCATTTCAAAATCCGAAACACGCTACAACATAGAGAATACAAACTACAAAGGGTGCTTGAGTTTCGGTTACTACCTACCATAAGAGAGTACTATGGTTTTTTCCTTGTGGTTCGGTATAGACAAGAGAAAAATGAAATGGGTGTTTGTGGTCCACTTGTGATAGCAAAAACAAAACTAAAAAGGGATTTTGTGTTAGTGCTAATCGGTTGCAAAAGAAAAACCAAAGAAAGATTGTGATTCGTGTGTTTCTAGGGAGAAACAAAGAAGATAAGTTTAGCTTATGATAAGATTGAAAAGAAAGAAAGTTGTGTTTCAGGTAAGGATATAACGAAGATGTTGTGTAAAAAAAGAATCCATAAAGTTATTCCATGCTTTTTTTTTTTTTTTTGAAAATTGGCTTTATATATACAGCACAAACCACCAAATAGTGGATGGCAAAACGAACTACAAACCAAGACTTAATCCCAGTCAAATTTACACCACTCTTTCCAACTACAAGAACTACCTTCGATCTATTTTAAACCACGAGAAAACCTAGGGACTTCACCTCACGGAAGATCTTTTCCCAGAGATGATCTTGGTTAGAAAACCGTTTTCGTTCAGAAGCCTTCAAAGGCACCAACACACGGTAGAAACAATACCTTTAAAACAATCCCTTTCTTCTTATTCAAACCAGCCGTCTTATGAAGCTCGAATAAGTCTTTCACTGAGAACATGAATAGCGGGCTAGTGTGACACCAACCACCAATACTTTTATTAACACCATCAAATCCTAAAGCTACTTTTTTTCTTTTTTTTTTCTCCTCGCACAACTTTTCCCCAAATTAAATTAAACAAAAAATCTCTAATGTTATTCCGAAAATAAATAATCATTTAAAAAATCTCTAGTGTTGCGTGAGATTGGCAGTGAGTTTTACATAATGCATTTGACTTTGAGGATTTTGAGCACAATGTCAATTTTTCACAGATTTTTTTGTTGATTTTGGTGTAATTGTTAATGAAAGTGATTTTGTTTTTGAATTTGGTCAAAATGGATATGTGTGTCGTCGTGAATGATTATTGGTTTTGGTGTGCTACTATGCTTCTTGTATGGTTCTTGAATTGTGTATTTTGTTTTGATTTTATGTGTGTTTAGAAATATGATAACAGATGTAGGTAGTGATAAAGATGAAGAGAATAGATGATGGTGAGTGGTGATTCTTGGTATACGGGGTGGTGTGGGTGGGAAAAGACAAAAATACCCTGACTTAAATAGGCTTAACGCCCGTTACTCACGCCAATTAGGGTGAGGACCAATGATAACGTTTCTTGACAGGGTAGCAGTGCGATTTTTTGTCGAAGACGATCCTTGATGGTCAACGTATACCACAAGGACGAATGGTGTAGTTTACTCAAAGAAAAACTATTACAGTAGTTATTAGAACATTCAGTTTAATTCTACAATTGAAACCCTAAATTTTTGTCATTCCTCCTATACAGGTACCTACATTCCACTCGAAATAGTTACTGATTTCGTTAACGGAACCGAATTATGTCTTTTTTACGGTTCAGGTGTGTTTGCCTTACCTTAATTCATACTATTATTTTTTTGTTATCTGCTGCATATATAGTGCTACTTTTGGTTATTGTATTTTTTTAGAATTGTCTATTTTTAATCACATTTCATAGTTACGTGGCAATTTTGTATATGATTACACGGTTTATCAACTTATTTTATGTATCTATTGGCTTTTGCCGAGGTCTTTGTATTGTTGTAGTTGTAGTTGTAGTTGTATGTACCTATTGGCGTAGGCCTTAGAGGGTGTTTGTTTAAGCTTATATGTGGCCTATGAGCTACTTGTTTTTCGGCTTATATTTCATAAGCCCCAATTTCCCAACTTATAAGAGCACAAGGTATGGTAGCCATTTAACATGCCATTCGTCGTGCCATTCGTGAGCCACCATACCGGCCAACATGCCAAAGTTGAGCCAAATGAATTTGAGTTAGTGAAATGGCTCAAGCCAAAGGTTTCTTTTGTGTTTTTATTTTTATTTTTTATTTTGTGTATTGTGAGTGAGTGGGTATTTTTAGTGGCGTATTTTGTGGGACCCAATAACATGTTAGTAGTGTGTTATGAAGGATGCGTGTTTTAGTTATTGGTGTGTTATTGGATGAAGATGAGGTGGCGCTGATGTGGCATACCAATAACGTGTTATCGCATAACACCATACCTAGTGCTCACATATAGGCTTAAACAAACACCCCCTTATAGAACTTAGAAAAAACAAAAACTCACTTTTTTGAGCTTAGGAGCTTATGACTTATTCAAGTCCATAAGATCAAGTTGATAAGCTACTAGGCTTAAGACAACGAGCTTGTTGGTTTTTCTTACCCGCTTCAAAATAGTATAAAAATACCATGTTGGGACATTATTGATTATAATTATTGAAAGGGACAACCGGCCACTAACCTAAATACGGTGTTATTCTATTAACTAGTCTATCTACTATTAACTATGTGATATTGACTTTAGAAGTGCAATTAGGTTGTGTAACCATATAGGATGTGGTAATGATGGTACTTTTGTAGTTTGTTCTACAAATGGGTTGTGTTTTAAGAATTGGTTCAATATATGGTTAAGGTTGTGAAAGATTATTACATATGATAGTAGCATGCTCGTAGAGTATATGTTTGTGCTAGTGGTAAGATGTAATAGGTAAGGAGCGAAGCACATATTGACTACTCATTGCTGTGTTTTGATGATATAATATATAAGTGTGTTGGTTGGTACCAAAACTCTTGTTTGGGTATCATGTTATCCTATTGCATGTCCTTACCCAAAGCTTACATGTTGTCCCAATAATAGCACAACGAGATGGCCTATATAGGGGTTATTCGGGATAGACCTGATTGCTTATGTTTTCAGCTTATGCTTTTGTGCAAAATTAAGTACTTATAAGGTGCTAAAAAAAATTATGGGATATAGTGTTTGGATATACTTAATTTGTAGAATGTGCAAAAATACTCCGATTTTTTTTTTTAGTTAGAAAACGTTTCAATGAAATCCGTATATAAAAGTTTTTAGGTTAATTATGATAGTAAATGAATAAGCCTAGTGGTAAGGTACATGACCTCCTCACAAGAGGTCAAGGGTTCAAACCTCACTAGGTATACATGTAAGTCGAAAGACTCACCCGTTTATGAACATGGAAAACCCCATCCGTTCATCGTTTATGATAGTAAACTAATACTTTTAATTTCATCTCAAAGTTATTACTAAATAAGTAGCTTCCGACAAGCAAAAGGGGTTTGGATAACACAAAGGTGCTTTTGCTTGCAAATATGTAGAAATATAAAAAAGGTAAGCAATGCCAAACACCCCCAACGAATGCAATATTAAGACTGTGTATGTCATAAATGGTATGATTTGTGATACGATTATTATGAGCCAATTCAAATCATGAGGCAAAAATCAGATTACCGTTATCTGAATCAAAACTTACTATTTATGTTTAAAAAATTTACCTAAGATTTTTTACCATGAATGTGAAATTTATTGATCCAAAACTAGTTAGTTCCAAAGGTACTAGTGGTTTACTATTTTTTTTTTTCTCAAAGTCACACGTAGGTCGAGTGATGATATCAAAGAGCGGTGGCCTTAACTTTTCTCGATTGAACTGGAAGCGTTTCACTTACGCATTCACTTTAATTCCAGGTGGTTGCGGTATTGTCATTAAGTAACTCAAAGATATATCCCAAAATTAATTGTTTTCAAATTCTTAAGTGCTATATATTCACCACAAATTACCATCTCCTTCATCACATCATCATCCCAATTCTCTGATAACAATGCCAGACGTTCCACAAGATGTACTTAATGAAATTCTTTCACACTTGCCGGTGAAGTCTCTTTTGCGGTTCCGGTCGGTTTCCAAACACTTGTGTATGGTGATTGACAGCCCTCATTTTATCAATCAACATCTGAATCAATCATTAAAAATGAATACGATTCTCGTTCAATTGAAAGACTCCACTCCAGGCTCTTCCAAATGCTCCTTTTATTCCTTCACCACGGATATAAGTTCACATTATGGAAAACCACAACTTCCTTTTAATCAATCCGGTCCAGTTTATCGTATTATGGGCTCTTTCAATGGGCTCATATGTTTAACTAGGGGGGAAAGTACTTGTCGTGATATTTTATTTTGGAACCCCTCAACTAAAAGGTATAAACTAACGAAGTCAGTGGGACACTATCCACCTGGATCCAAAATAAGACTTACCGTTGTCAGATCAGGATATGACCCTGTTAGTGGTGACTGTAAGGTGGTTAGGTTTTCAAACTATAGCAGACCTGACTCAAATTTGGTTTGTTGTAAAGTAAATGTTTACAGTCTTAAACTAGATGCGTGGCAATTTGAGCAGGAATTTCCTTGTAATATTTTTCAAGTGCAGAGTCATGATGTGTGTGTTAGTGGTTCGATTCATTGGGTTGGAACGCAAAATTCCGGTTCAAATAAGAAGTACTTGATTGTTGCTTTTGATCTTCATAGTCAAAGCTTTAATTTCGTACCACAGCCTGAGTATACTAATGGATGTGTGGCTATAGATTTGGGGATTCTAGGAGGGCGTCTATGTGTGGTTTGTTGTCATGCAAAGGTGAGTGTGGATGTTTGGGTGATGATGAAATATGGAGTAAAGGAATCATGGAGGAAGTTGATTGCATTGAAAATGTCTGATGTCGGGTTCAGAACTTCGCCAGGTGTAAGACCGATATCATATTTGAAGAATGGTAAAGTGTTGTTGCAAGTAGATCATAAATATTTCCTTGAGTATGATCTTGAGAAAAAGACATCCATAAAGTCATTCTTCTTTGTCGCGCCATATTTAACTTCATGTGTCTATCAAGAGACCCTTGTTTAGTTGCGATTAAAGTGAAAGACAATATGCTATGAGTTTCTATTTTCTTTGTCTGCGTTATAAACTAAATAAATATGTATTTTAACTATGGATGGTTTTCTTGTTATATATGACCACATATGTTTGTCACAGATCTTAGAATCTTGTTGCAAATTATTTTGAAGTTTTTTGCTTTTTAGCTGTATATGTTTGTCACAGATCTTAGAATCTTTTTAGCTGATGTTGATGGATCTAGACTTATGTTAGCTTGACGCGAGCAGATAATAGCTGTATTTTCATAGTACTAATCCTGTAAAACTAATATTCATCCGAAATATAATATTAACTCTTTAAGACTTATCAGTTACGCAAAATTTTGGTTGTCAAGATGCCAAAGCATGCTTTTCCCCTGTTAAGCACACTGTCACATATTTTTATGAGTTAATTGCATTTTTGGTCCCTATGGTATGGCCAAATTGCAGATTTTGTCCCTAAAACTTTGAAAGTGCACTGGACGTCCCAATTTTGAAGTTTTCGTTGCATTTTTGGTCCTTATGGTATGGCCAAATTGCAAACTTGGTCCCTGTGGTATGGCCAAATTGCAGATTTGGTCCTTGAAACTTTAACGTCGTCTTGGCCAAGAGGACCAAAAATGCAACGGAAACTTCAAAATGGGGACGTCCAGTGCACTTTCAAAGTTTTAGGGACCAAATCTACAATTTGGTCATACCACAGGGACCAAAAATGCAATTAACTCTATTTTTATCTTCCACAAACTTTAAAAAAAGTCTGCCTTTCCTATCGTTGTGACTCTGTGTGAAGTGTTGCTGGGAATGAATTTTTTAAGGAATGCAATGATAGAACATTTTTATTAAAATGTCGCTTTGTAAGTGCTATGGTTAGAGGTGGTATATTCGACAATTTACTTAAGTGTGTCAATTACTCGATTTGGGCTGTGTTCAAACAATGAATTAGACCAAAACAAGTTAAGAGTCCCACAAAGTCTTATTATTAGTGTTAACTTTGATGAACTCGTTACTTTGAAGTGATGTGAAAGGGCCCATTAAGTCTACCCCATTCATCAATGGTTTTAACAACTAAGATGATGTGTTGGGATGCAAGTTAGGCATAATTAGCCCTGTCAATCTTCTTATATTATTGTAGGACTTGAATTATATATTGGTATTCCGATCATCTACTTCATGGTTTGAATCTTATTATTCTTATCAGTACACTTTTGAAAATCATGATCCTGCTAATGCAACGCTTTACGAAGAAGTTATATTGGCCATTTGTTGTCCTATACATCGCACGTCTTTGCAAATCACTAACTATGCAAGTGTTTTCAATGCAATCAACTTTCATCCTTTATCCATATTTCATCATCACTCAAACATCCACACGAACATTACGTGATAACCAACCACACAAAGACACTGTCTAAAATCTCCAAATCTTTAGCCACACATTTATTAGTATACTCAGGCTGTGGTACAAATTCAATGCTTTGACTATGAAGATCAAAAGCAACGATCAAATACTTCATATATGAATCGGACAGTTGCATCGCAACCCTGTGAATCGAACCATTAACACACATCATTAACTTTCGCATGGAAAACATTACAGGGAAAATCCCGCTCATATTGCCACACATTTAACTTAAGGCTGTGAACATTAACTTAAGACTGCCTGACTATAGCAGACCCGGCTCAAATTTGGTTTGTTGTCAAGTAAATGTTTACAGTCTTAAACTAGATGTGTGGCAATTTGAGTAGGAATTTCCTTGTAATATTTTCCATGTGCAGGGTCATGATGTGTGTGTTAGTGGTTCGTTTCATTGGGTTGGAACGCAAAATTCCGGTTCAAATAAGAAGTACTTGATTGTTTCTTTTGATCTTCATAGTCAAAGCTTTGAATTCGTACCACAGCCAGAGTATACTAATGGATGTGTGGCTATAGATTTGGGGATTCTAGGAGGGTGTCTTTGTGTGGTTTGTTGTCATGAAAAAGTTGAGATTGGATGTTTGGGTGATGATGAAATATGGAGTATAGGAATCATGGAGGAACTTGATTGCGTTGAAAATGTCTGATGTCGGGTTCAGAACTTCGCCTGGTGTAAGACCGATATCATATTTGAAGAATGGTAAAGTGTTGTTGCAAGTAGATCATAAATATTTCCTTGAGTATGATCTTGAAAAAAAGACATCCATAAAGTCAATCTTCTTTGACGCGCCATATTTAACTTCATGTGTCTATCAGGAGACTCTTGTTTAGTTGCAGTTAAAGTGAGGAAGATAATATGCTATGAGTTTCTATTTTCTTTGTTTGCGTTATAAACTAAATGAATATGTATTTTAACTATGGATGTTTTTCTTGTTATATATGACCACTATGTTTGTCAATGATCTTAGACTCTTGCTGCCAATTATTTTGAACCTTTTTGCTTATTACTAGCTGTATTTTCAATTAGCTGATGTTGATGGATCCAGACTTATTTTAGCTTGACGTGAGCAGATAATAGGAAGTTATCGATAAGACATATCGAAAATATTGTAAGGAAAACAAATGAGAAGACTAACCTGAGTTGCTTTTGAGAGTTAAGTTGCTTGCTGAAGATGCCTGGCTGATATGAGAAGACTAACCTAATTAGTTATAATTCAGTCTCATTCTCACTGTGAAAGTGCTACTGTATAGAAGTTCATAGTACTAACCCTGTAAGACTAATATTCATCCGAAATATAATATCAACTCCTGTAAGACTTATCCTTTTTCCCTGTTAAGCACTCAATGTCATATTTTCTTATAGATGTGACTCTATGTGAAGTGTAGCTGGGAATAAGTTTGTTAAAAAATGCAATGATAGAACATTTTTATTAGGATGTCACTTTGTAAGTGCTATGGTTCTCGAATGTTTTGTATAAGTTTTTTGATCTTGAGTTTATCATGTATTTTCTTGACTTTATTCTTGAGTTTGACTATCGAATACAATATTTATGTATAAACTCGAGCTTTTTTAGCTGAGCTCAAGCTTATTTTTTAGTTAAGAATTGTGTGGATGTAGCAAATCTCTAATAATAAATATATAAGATCTTTTAGGAACATCGAATTAAAGTTTAACGTGATATATAATGCACTAGAGTTTTTTGAAATTAAGTTTTGTTAGCGGAAATAAATGCATTTATTAGTTAGTTGGCAATAAATTAAGTTTGATAAAATAAATGCATTTAATAGTTTGCTACCAAATTAATTAACTTTGTGAAAATAAATACATTCCAAAATACATCCATGTGGTTTGTCCCGTGACTCGCTTTACATCCTCGTGGTTTTTTTTGGCACAAAACCATCCCTCAGTTAGTAAAGTTGGCACAAAACCATCCCTCCGTTAGTAAAGTCGGTCAATGAGGACTAACGGTGCAAATTATTTTCCGTTATCTCTTAACATGAGTTAAAATATTTGCATCGTTAGTCCTCCTTCATTATTTTACCAATGAGAGGATGTATTTTGGACTTTCTTGAACTTTAGTATATTAACCGTTTAAGTTTAGTACCGCCTTTTCATGGTGGAATAATACCACCACCACACCTCACCACACTGCCACCACCACCCACCACCCACCTCCTCCGCTGCCACCCACCACCACCATCACCACAACCACCGCCACAGCCACCACCCACCACCATCGGCCGCCACAACCACCACCACCACCCACCACTCGCCACCCGTCATCGCCACCACCCACCACAACCACCACCACCGCCTCCACCCAGCCTCCACCCACCACCCATCGCCACCCACCACCACTCATGGACACCATCGCCATCGGCGGGTGGTGGTGGTGGTGGGTGGCAGCGGAGGACGTGGGTAGTGGTGGTGGTGGTTGTGATGGGTGGTGGTGTACGTGACGACGGTGGTGGTGGGTGAAGGTGGTGGTGGTGGTGGTGGTGGTGGTGGTGGTGGTGGTGTGGTGGTGGTTTGGTGGTGGCGGTGGCGGGTGGTGGGTGGTGCTGGTGGTGGGTGGTGCTGGTGGTGGGTGGTGGCGGTGGTGCTGGGCTGTGGGTGGTGGTGGCGGTGGCGGGTGGTGGTTGCAGTGGTTGGTGGTGGTGGTTGTGGTGGGTGGTGGCGGTTGCAGGTGGTGGTAGTGGTATTATTCCAACATGAAAAGGCCGACCGAAACTTAAATGGGTTAATATACTAAAAGTCCAAAATACATCCCTCTGTTAGTAAAATAGTGAATGAGGACAAACAATGCAAATATTTTAACTTGCGTTAGGAGATAATGGAGAAATAATTTGTACCGTTAGTCCTCGTTGACTGACTTTACTAACGGTGGGATGGTTTTGTGCCAACTTTACTAACGAAGGGAAAAAAAAACCACAATGATGTAAAGCGAGACACGTGACAAACCATATGGATGTATTTTGGACTTCACTATAATATTTATTACTATTAAATAAGTTAGATAAACATTGTTAGGTGAAATAAATGCATCTAATAGTTTATTAGCAAATAAATTAAGTTGGTGAAATAAATACATTTAATAGGTTTTTTATCAAATAAATTAAATACATTTTGTTAGGTGAAATAAATGCATTTAATAGTTAATTTAGTAGTTTGTTAGCAATAAATTAAGTTAGATGAGATGGCGAGAAAAAAGGAGAAGACATTTGTTGTTGGTGGCGATTAAGGATGACAATAGATCAAATATGGATATAGTTAAGTCGTATATTATGAATTTTCATATACATTTATTTCTAAGTTAATTTATATCTAATAAATAAATTAGGTAATCGACATTCGTAAGATTTCTAAAGAAAACTTACTCTAAAAAATCAATTTTAATTGAACTAAAGGATATATCATTTCAAAAGTAAATAATGAAAATAACTACCTTTTCTTTGTTCCATGTTTATTTTTGAAAAGTTAATTTTAAAGGATTATTGCATATATTTCTTCTTCCCTCAGACAATGATACTTTTTGATATCTTTTCTCTAGCGTGTGGGATAAAGCAATTTATCAATAAATCCAATTTTCGTCAATATTGTTTTTAATCAGGCCAAGAATTATTCAACAGTGAGAATTGAAAATGGTGTTTGGAAATTTGGTTTCTCAGGATGGGTTGTAACTCGCAAGTGTTGTTATATTAAGACACACTTATGGGTATAATGGTCAAATCACAATTGAACTCGTAATTAACATTTATTTTATTGTTTAATTTATATAAAAGTAATTATTTGGATATATGATACATTTAAAGTTTACCAAAAATATATATATAATTATGAGTTTCAATTGAATATATATGTAATTTTGAGATTTAACTATTTAAGAGGGATATACGCAAACCCCCCTAATTTTACTACCTAGATAGAGTACTAATTTTGACTACTTATAGATAGACTACACAATAATATTATCCAACTAACTAAGTATTGATAAATCAAAAACCTAAACCAAAAACTTAATTTACGTGCATGTTCTACAACTTATGTTACGATTTAAGCATCTCAAGGCTAGAACACAGTCCATATTATCGTATTGTTTGTGATATAATTTCATAGTTTTAAACAATGTTGCAAAAATCGGCCTAGACGGCTGATTAATCGGTAATGGACCTTATACCATGTTGATTTTTGAAAATCGGTGGAAAAAATCGGCCTAGGAAAAAACCAGTGATTAATCAGTCAAAAATCACCTGAATCGGTCAAAAATCGGACTAATAGATAAAAAAATCAGACAAATCGACCAAATCGGACTAATCGGTCAACTTTTAAAAAAATAATAATTTAGACATTCTACTTAATTTGAGAATCGATTATTTCACTTATAATGCACAATGAGCCTCATAATCAGAATTGTAGCCTTTTATTGAGGTTTGAAAACATAGTATGTTTGGAATCAGTTAAGAATTGTATGGATGTAGCATTTCTATAATAATAAATATATAATATCTTTAAGGAACATCAAATTAAAGTTTAATGTAATATATAATGTACTAAAGAATTTTTAGAAATTAAGTTTTGTTAGGTGAAATACATGCATGTATTAGTTGGTTGGCAATAAATTAAGTTTGATAAAATAAATGCATTTAATATTTTGCTAGCAAATAAGTTAAGTTTGTGAAATAAATACATTTAATATTTATTATTAAATAATTTAAATAAGCATTGTTAGGTGAAATAAATTCATCTAATAGTTTGTTAGCAAATAAATGAAGTTGGTGAAGTAAATATATTTAATAGTGTTTTATCAAATAAATTAAATAAATTTTGTTAGATGAAATAAATGCGTTTAATATATTGTTGGCAATAAATTAAGTATGGTGATATAAGCACATTTAATAGTTTGTTAGTAATAAATTAAGTTAGATGAGATGGCGAGAAAACGAAAGACATTTGTTGTTGGTGGCATTTAAGGATGACAATAGATTGGATATGGATATAGTTAAGCCGTATATTATCAATATCCATATACATTTATTTCTAAGTTAATTTATATCTAATAAATAAAATAGGTAAATCGATATCCGTTAGATTTCGGAAGAAAATTTACTCTAAAAGATCTGAATTTTAATTGAACTAAAGGATATATCGTTTCAAAAGTAAATAATGAATATAAATACCTTTTCTTTGTTTCATGTTTATTTTTGAAAAGTTAATTTTAAGGGGGAATTGCATATATTTCTTCTTCCATGTCACCAGTGACATCTTCGGCACAAACAACGCCTACTTTTTTGATATCTTTTCTCTAGTGGGTAGGATAATGCACTCGTGAGTGTTGTTATATTTTGGGTAAAAGGGGATCACCCTGGTAAATATGTTATTTCAAAAAATGTTTAAGTACAAAAGATGAGAGTGAGTCTCTCATCTCGGCCCGTTACATGTGCATTGAACAAGCACCAAATGTGTAACAACCAAAATCATTACATAAGAAAGACATGTCAACCTTATGACCTAACAAACATAAAACTATTTCCTACCATGACCTTGAAGCTTGACATCATACAGGTCACAAAAAGCATCCAATTGCCCTGGTAAATCGTAGACCTGAGCAATATAATCATCATCAAAATAATCTTCAAGCTCATGATAGCCACCAAACGATGCAAGAACATTGTCATATCATTATCCGGATCAAGTACTTCGTCCTCATCACTGTCAGTAACAACTATTTCACCCACTTTAGAGTATGGGTTGCCTACCTTTTTTGAAGACGTACACGGAGAAGAAGAAGAAGAACTAGGCTTAGTAGCCGCAACCTGCACCTTTTTCAGAGGCTTACCATCATCATCCACAAGATTAGCTTTCCCATCAATACTAAGCTTTTCGAGCTTCCCAATTTTCTCACCAATAGGAGTAGTACAAGGAATACCATTCACATCATTATCGTCCATATCAAGAGCATCAAATGGTTTTGATGTAGCAATATTTGTCCTCGTACTTGCCTCCTTACTAGCATCCGGATTCTTCGAGATAGGAACATACTTCTGCTTAAGGTTTGAAGGGCTAAATTTAGCCCCTTTACCCACATCAATACTACGACACAGATTTTTCTAAGGCATTTGAACCGCATCCTTCTTACCTTTATCATTACGATTCTTTACCTCAACAAAACCCTCATCATTGTTTTCCAAAGGAGTAGGTGCCTTAGGTTCCACATTAGTGTCATTACGACTCACCTCCTTAAGACATTTTGGAAAATTGATAGGATCATGTCCAAAGACTTTACACACACCACAATGAAGCGGCTTCCATTCATATTCGACCTTAATGATTTCCGTAGGATGACCATTGGTTGGATCCCAACCGTCAAGTTTATTACACAAGTCAACCACTTGTGAATGGTCAACCGTAATAAAATTCAAACAGTCTAAAACCAATACAATTAAGATCAGAGGAATATAGTGTTTCCACAGGTCGTTAAGTCCCACTTGAGGATTAATGGTGTTTAAAAAACTTTCGGATGTCGAATAATCACTAAGGATAGTGATCGGAAGGATTTTTCCGGATAATTACACTCACCGATTGATTGGAATTTTATTTGGATACGTAATTATAAAGCACAAAATCGAGATAAGACAAACGTAAATACGTACGTTTAATAAACTACGTAAACGTACCAAATAAAACGTGAGATTTAAGAAATAAAAGGCTTACAAATATGAAAATGATATTTTTACAATCCTAATAATAAAAGAAAATTATTGGAAAAAGAAAATTATTTTTAAAACTATTTATTTAATTATAATTATTTAAAAACTATTTTTAACTATTTAATAATATAATAAAATATGAAATAAAGCTAGAAAAATGAAATTATGACTTAGAAAAATCTAAAATATTATAAAACTTATTTTAGAATTGAAAATATATTTTTTACACTTTTTATCTATTTATTATTAATTAATTACTATTTAAAATACACTTAAATACAAGAAAATACAAAATTAAACTGGAAAAATGAAATTTCAACTTGGAAAAATCTAAAATATTAGAAAACTAAATTTAAAACCGAAAAGATATTTTTTATGCTTTTTATTTATTTATTATTAATTATTTAATACTTTTGACTATTTTAAATTTTAATAAATACTAAACAAGCTAAGAAAATTATGAAACTTTTTTCTAAAAATATCCTATGGTGACAGAAAGCTAAGAAAATTATAAAAACTGAAATTGCTTAATAATAAGCTAAAAAAGAAAATTAAAAAGTTAATTTCTATTAAATAAACGCTATCACTATTTTTAAAATGATGTTTTTGCGATTTTTTATTTTTCAAAACTATTATACTACTGATATTAAGTAACTTTTATAAAAACAAAAAATTTACAACTTGAAAATAAGCAGTTTAGAAGCTTAAAAGCTAAACAGTGAGCTTATGAGCTTATTTTGATTTTTCTAAGCTCAAATAAGCTTACAAACTGGAACCAAGGATGAAATAAGCTATAAACAAGCTAAAGCTACTTATATTAAGCTAAAAGACACAAATAAGCACACTGATAAGCTATAATGATCAAATAAGCACTTATCCGAAACTAGAAAACCAAACAGGCCTGCAGCCATATCTAAGAGCAATTTTAGCTTATGAAATAAGCTTAAAAGCTCAAATTAAAGACTGGGGTATCAAGATGAGTGGTGGGCTTTCCAAAAGTCCAAGCTCACACTCTATGGTTGACTAATGAGCTTATGACAAGCTTGTGAAAAGCTTGTGAACCACCGATTAGTTATGTGCACACAGAAATGGGACAAACAATAAGTCACTTACAGCCCTACCAAATAAGCTATAAAGTAAAAACTTAAGCTTGGATCTTCAAGACAGCTAGGTTAGCTTTCCAAAAAGCCAAGATTCAAAAGCTAAGACTAACTAATGAGCTTTTTACGAGCTTGTGATAAAGGTTGCAAAACTGTGCACAGGGCACTATTTTGAAAGAGGGTCTAAAGTAAGCTAGAAAATAAGCAGTTTAAAAGGCTAATTGAAAATTATAAAAATTACTAAGATTAAGATGAGCAATTGAATATTATTATCCCAAAAGCTCAAATCTTGAAACTCAAAATTAAACCCTATATAAAATTATCTATTTTATTTAAAAACTGACCAAATGGAAATTTTGACTTTTTATATTACACTAATATGTTGACTAATATGAACTTTAGATTGATCCTACTTATTAATTATGTTATATTAACCTAAGTTATGATAAAATTAAGCTAGGTGACCAACTTATAAACAACTATGATGAGTTTTAGACTCTTAATCCTAACAGTGATAACTTAAGTGAGATTAAAGGAAATTTTGACTTTTATACTAACAAGCACTGGTTTTTATTGTATCTTTGAGTTATTAGGACCAAGTGTGACATGTATCAAACAAGAACACTGTCTTAAACAACCTATAACACAGTTAATCAAGCAAATCCAAACACCACTTAACTAGACTGTTTTGGTGTTTTACAAAGTGTTTCACAGATTTAGACCATGCTATGGATTCAAGACTTTATAATATCATGTATTAAGACTAAATAAGCACTAAACAACAGCAATAACATCATAGAACTTAGGATTGACAATTATTCTAATAAGACTGTTAAAATAAAATTTATAGCAACTACCAATTTTAAAGAACAAGCTAACTGTTTTTAATGTTTAATTATACTTAACTATAACTAAGAAACATAGAAACACAAGGATTGAAGCTTATAAGTAACTTTAACAGTGAAAAGCTAAAATTGAGCAAAAGGCTTACAAGATGGAAATCAAGTGAAAATTGAGAACCAAGGTCCAGAACACTTCCTATGGCTTCCCGAAGCTCTAAACCAAAGGGCAATCCATTATTAACCCCGCCCAATTGTGATCACCATCTCCATTGCTTTTTTATTTTTAAGCGATTTTTTATATTTTTTGGTATTTTTGCTTTTGATACTAAACATACTTTTAAAGGTTTCTAATAGCTTAAACAAGCTATCTAGGAGCTTATGTTAGCTTATTCATCCTTAACAATGACTACAAACAACATTTGATCTTAACATGAGATTTTGAACAAGACAAATTGCATAAACTGGAAACTTGAATTTTAACTGAAATTGAAACTGAAAAAGGTTCACATACACTTAAAATTACTTAAACAAAGTACTTGGAAGCTTAAAATTACACTGGTATTTGAAAATTAACTAAAACGACATAATAAACTAAAATTACACACGATATTCTTCACATTGCTTCCTCTCTGCTTTATAAAGATCTTTTAGGCTCTTGTCGACATCTCTGAATGTTTCCCACCTCATCCCAACCATTGGATCATTCTAACTCATCATATTCGTCCATGTGGAGTTTTGGCGCCAAAAAATTCTTTGAGCTGGTTTTTGTTATTAATGATTTTTGGTGGATGTGGAGGTGTAAGGGAGTGGGTAAACAGGTGTTAAGGTGAGGTGTAAAGGTGGAATTGAGAAACCATGGTGGTTTGAGAGGTGTCCGGTTTTGGCGCGTTTTTGCGAGAGAGATGCTGATGTATCTGGATTTGACTTTCGTTGTGATGATTAATAATAAGGAAGGGTCAAATTAGGGGTTCAGGTGTTTATGATGAGGGGTTCTTTTGGTTTGGCTTGGGTAATAATAGAAAAAGGGTCAGTTTGGTTTGTAGTTTATTACAAGGACCAAAGTTGTAATTTCTGGATTTTTGAGGGGCTGAACCTGCCAACAATCCAAAGTCATCACAAGGACTAAACTTGCCAATCTTTAATAGTACAAGGACCATTATGCATAAAATTCCATTTTTTAAATATCCAAGGACTATTTATGACATTTTTCAAACTTTAGGGACCTAAGTTGTAATTTTGCAATTTTAAATTTCAAGGACCAATTTTTACAACTCATGAATCCCTAGGGACTTTAAATAACATTTTTCTTTATTTTGATTTACCATGGACTATTTTGACAACTTTTGAATCTTGAGGGACTAAAACTGCCAATTATGCAAACTTGATACGTTTTTCACCTGATTTTGGTATTTTTGCATTTGAAACACATAAAACACTTATTTGTGATATTTTTATCATTTTGATGCATTTCTGAGTGTTTTCAGATGTTTTTGGCATTTAAAATGGTACAAAAATGATGAGTATTTGCACACTCATCAATCCCCCACACTAAGATATTGCTAGTCCCTAGCAATCTTTTTAGAAAACTTAATGGATTTGAATCTTTTTACCAAAAGCCATTACTTCTGGAGTAGCCAATTGTTTTAGTTCAAGTAAGAACCTTGGTACAATGATAACCAAATGATTTTGAGCAAATCATAAGTCAGAAACGGATTTGATTTGTCTTTACAAGAAGCCGTTTGCTTCGGACTAGCCAACTCTTAGATAAATTATCAATATTATCTTTGGTGAGTCGATTACCAATTATGGTTTTCTAATCGCCTTTACCACAAGCCATAAACTTGCGGGCTAGCCAACTCTTCACTAATTAAAGATATGGTGAGTTGAACACCATACAATTTTGGGCAAATTGCAAGCCATAAACGGATTTGAGATATCTTTACCAAGAGCCGTTTGCTCTGGATTAGCCAATCCTTATGTGGGTTAGACATGGCGGATCGATTACCATTTCTTTGAGTAAGTGAAAACACTTACTCCAAAAAAAAAAAAAATTGGCCAAAAACGGGAATGGGTGGTATAATTACATGATAAAATTCGTGAGAATTCCCCCACACTAGAAATGAATATTGCCCTCAATATTCAAAGTACCTGCGTGTTATGCCGAAACATAAAATATAAAAGGAAATACTACGCCATTTTTTTTTTTTTTTTTTTTTTTTTGATGAAAACTTATATACAACAATGGGGCAACTCCCCACACTAGTGGTGATACTCACGGTGAAAACCCATGTGGTGTGCTATTGTTTTTGATTACCGAGTCACTAGCTTGACTCGATCCCCGCATTCATTGGTTTATGGGGAAAGTTTGTAGATCCGGGACAACCATGGGTGGAATGTCCTCTCCAAAATAGTGTTTCAATCGATGACCATTCACTTTAAAATTTGGACCATCAGGTTGAGATAACTCAATGGTTCCATAAGGAAATACTTTAGCGATGGTGAATGGTCCAGACCAGCGGGATTTAAGTTTTCCTGAGAAAATCTTTAATCTTCAATTGAAAAGAAGGACTCGATCACCGACGTTGAAAACGCGGTTCTTAATTTTGGAGTCATGAATCTTCTTTGTCTTTTGTTTGTAGATCAAAGAGTTCTCGTATGCTTGATCACGGAGTTCATTTAATTCATTCATTTGAACTTTTCTGTGATCACCAGCTGTCTGAATATCGAAGTTGGCATGTTTCAAGGCCCAGTTTGCTTTGTGCTCGAACTCAATCGGCAGATGACACGCCTTTCCGTATACAAGCTTGTATGGAGTACACCCGATTGGTGTTTTATAAGTCGCACGGAAAGCCCAGTCGTCATCCGTTTATCCGACCGTGATGCACGGTTTCGCCATCGTCCTTTCAAGAATTCTTTTTATACCACGGTTGAAACTTCCACTTGCCCACTTGTTTGGGGATGGTATGCAGAGAGACGGTGGGTTACACCATATTTTGCATGACTCGATCAAATTGGTCATTGCGTAAATGCGTACCACGATCACCGATTATAGCTCATGGAGTTCCAAACCTAGCAAAAGAGATTTTAAGAATTTTACAACAACTCGGGCATCATTGGTAGGTAAAGCTATTGCTTCCACCCATTTTGAAAAATAGTCATGACCACAAGTATGTATTTGTTTCTCGAGATGATGGAAATGGCCCATAAAGTCAATGCCCCGGATGTCAAAGATCTCACACACTTGAATGGCGTTTGCGGCATTTCATTTCTTTGAGAGATATTTCCGTGACGTTGACAAGCGTCGCGTGTTTTGACAAATTCGTGGGCATCCTTATAAATAGTGGGCCAATAAAACCGGAATCAAACACCTTTTGGCGGTGTAGTTTGGACTATGATGGCCCCGGTGGGTCCAAGATGACAAGCTTTGAGAATGTCCATAGCTTCGTCCATAAACACACCGTCGGATGACTTGATCCGCATGATTTTGAATAAGTAGGGGTTGTCCCGAGTAATGTTTAACATCTTTGAAGAATTTGTTCTTCGTTGGGTCGACATTCCTTTCACTATGAAGTTACCCGCATGGTAATTTGCGAAGTCGACAAACCATGGGGTAGAAGAGTTTCACGAAAAGTAACCGCATTGAGTGTCTCGAGAGGAAATGTTTCATTTATTTCCTTTTCTCGAAAACATCTTGGTGAGGTTTTTCTAATCGGACAGATGATCGGTAGCTAGGTTCTCGGCTCCTTTTTATCACGTATAATGATATCAAATTCTTGCGGAGGAGAACCCAACGGTGTAATCTCGGCTTTGCATCTTGTTTTGCAAAGAGATATTTGAGAGCCGAGTGATCCGTATACACCACGCATTTGGTCAAGATTAAGTATGGCGAAACTTCTCAAACGCATAAACCACGGCTAGTAGCTCTTTTTACGTGGTGGTGTAATGAGTTTGAGCTTCATCATAGTCTTACTTGCGTAGTGGATAGGTGAAAATGCTTTGCTCACGTTGCCCTAAGACCGCACCGATAGCAAAATCACTTGCATCGCACATGAGCTCAAAAGGCAAGTCCCAATGGAGCAACGAGAATGGGTGCCTCAGTAAGTTTTTTCTTTAATGTTTCAAAAGCTTCGATGTACTCAGGTGAGAAGATAAAAGGAGCATCTTTTTCAAGAAGATGGGTCATAGGCCGGACAATTTTAGAAAAATCTTGTATGAATCTACGATAAAAACCGGCATGACCTAAAAAACTCCTAATAGCTTTGACGGTAGTAGGATGAGGCAATTTAGCAATAACATCGACTTTTGCTCTATCAACCTCAATCCCGTTTTTGGAAATCTTATGGCCAAGGACTATGCCTTCTTTGACCATAAAATGGCTCTTCTCCCAATTTAGACAAAGATTGGTGTCTTCACACCGTTTGAGCATTTTTTTTAAATGGGAGAGACATGTTTGAAACGAGTCCCCAATGACCGAGAATCATCCATAAACACCTCCATTGTTTCCCCGATCATGTCGTGGAAAATGGCCATCATACATCGTTGGAACGTGCGGGAGCATTACATAAGCCAAAAGGCATACGTCTCGTAGGCAAAAGTTCCGTATGGGCGGTGAATGTGGTCTTTCTTGATCCCGTGGATCAATGGGGATCTGAAAATAACCCGAGAAACCATCAAGGAAACAATAGTATTCATTCCCTGCTAATCTCTCAAGCATTTGGTCCATGAAGGGTAGAGGAAAATGGTCTTTTCGGTGGCGTCATTCAACTTGCGATAGTCAATACACACACGCCATCCGTAACCACCGAGTTGGAATTAACTCGTTATCTTCATTGTGACAACAGTTATGCCACCCTTTTAGGAACACGATGAATTGGGCTAACCTAAGGACTATCTCGAGATCGGGTAAATTAATCCCGCATCAAGAAGTTTGATAACCTCTTGTTTGATAACATCATGGATTTTGGATTCACCCTTCTCGATGTTGAGCTATTGGTTTGAAGTCATCCTCCATCAAGATTTTGTGAGTACAAAATTCGTGGTTGATACCCTTAATGTCGGAGAGTTTCCAAGAAATTGCTTGCTTGTGTGACTTCAAGACCTTTATGAGAGCAATATTTTCATCTTTACTCAAATCTCGAGCAATAATGACGGGTAATTTATCATCACCCTCAAGAAATGCATACTCGAGATGAGGTGGTAAGTCCTTAAGTTCGACTTGAAATTCTTGATTTTCTCAACCGACTTGACTTCCTTGTCATGAAGTTCGACGGAGGGAGTGATGATGGATCATCATTAAGCAACTTCTCAATGAGAAGAATATCCCCTCGATGTCGATGGGAGCGTGATCAATTTCCCATGGAGCAGAATCACTAGACAAGTATGCTTCAATCTCTTCCAAGATGAAGCCACTTTCCTCAAACGGGTGAGAGAAGGAGTAGAATTGGCAATGATGGGTTGAGATGAATGAGTGAGATTATCACTCAAGAATTATGATCATAACCAAGAACTTCTTGAGAGTACTCTTCGAAGCAACATCAATGATATCTATTCGGTTAACCGACTCGGAATCATAGTTTGCGAGTACCTCAAGTTTGATCAAGGTTAAAGGTGATGACTTCATTACCTACACGTAATGTGATTTCTTGCTCAAATACATCAATGAGAGCACGGCCCGTTCTCGTGAATCCTCGTCCAACAATGAGAGGAACCCGATGATCGGCATCGAAATCAACAATCACAAAGTCACCGGAAAGTGGAACTTTCCTACTTTATAAATACGTCCTCGGCAATGCCAAGCGGACGGGATATTGTACGATCCGCAAGCTCGAGAGTCATGCATGTAGGAGTAAGGTCCGAAGAGAAAGTTTCTTCCATATTGAATAAGGCATCGATTGATGCTTGCACCAAGATCGGCTAAGGCAAAGCATTCAACCATTCACGGAAATACACAAGGTAAGAGAAATTTTCCGGGATCTCCAAGCTTTCGAAGCTTCTTGAGATAACGCAGCAGCGGTTCTCGTTTAAAGGAGTTTTGCCATTTCAAACGACTTTTCCTTGTTGCTTAACATGTGTTTGAGAGTTGATGCAAACTTGGGCATCAAGATGATAGCATCCGCAAAGCTTATGTCAAAATGTAGTTCTTGGAAAATTTGAAAAATTTGTCCATTTGATGAATGGCTTTTCATGAGCTTTGCTCATTAAAACGTGATGGGTAAGGAATAGAAGATTTGGATTGGGGTTTTCAACAGAGCTACGGAGGTTCAAAACAACTCTGGATTGGATTTGGGTTTCAGGACAACTCGAGGATGGACATCGTTGGTACCTCCGTTATTAGTAAGAAGTTCCTTTGCCTTTGTTGCCTCGGGTTCACTTTCCACTACCTTCGTGAGAGAAGAAGAAGAGGTAGTAGGAATAACGGGTCCATTGTATGAAACACCACTTCGGTTGTGATCGCTTTGCATCGCCCCTCGGGTTAGCGATCGTGTTGCTCGGAAGTTTTCCGAGCCCGAGGGTTGATCATTTAAAGACTTCTTTAGATCCGATCCGACCGACCAACAACCTGCTCATTTCATCTTGGGATTTCATGAATTGCTTCAATAACTCATCGGATGATGGTCTTGGAGGATGTGGAGGAAATTTTGAGGTCGTATGTTTTGATTATGACCTTGTTGTTGAAAATTCCTTTGGTTAGGATTCACATTTCTCGAAATTGATTCCCTCGATTGAAATTGTTTTGATTAAGGTTTCCTTGATGTTGGAAACCTTGATTTGGTCCGGATAGAAATTACCTTGGTTTTGATAACCTTGGTTCATTCTAGGTTGGTTCGATTCGGTTTTGTATGTTAGGATTCGGTTAAACCGGTGGTGCTCGATAAGTATTAGCACGGTAGTTTGGTTCATTTTGAGGACGGTATTGATTACCTCCCCGATGTGAAGTACCGGCTATAACATTGGCTTCAAACGGGCTACCATCGGTGGCGATCAGATTGTAGTATGCATGAGGGCCACCACAAGTAACACAGACCTCGACTTTCTTCACTTCACCATGTGATGGTGTCGTGTGAAAGTGACTTTCTTTTGGTTAGCAAGAACCAAAGCTCGAACAATATCCGTGAGTTTGTCAATCTTAGCATCGGTGCTAGATGTACTCACGGGTGATGAAGTAGAAGGTCCCGCATTAGGCGAGACCGATATGTCTTTGTTCGGAAAGGGCGGACACGGGACTTGTTTTCTATGATTTGCAAGGCTTCTTTTGTGGTCTTGCTCAGAAATTACCTCCGCGGAGGCATTTAAAGAGTCTTGGTCACTTGTCTCGCACCATTGTAGAAAGTATCCATTTGCATTAATTCGGTAAAACCATGATGCGGACACATGAGCAATTCTTTGTAACGATCCCATGCCTCCCGAATGATTCATCAAATCTTTGAGAAAATTTCATTATCTCATTCTTAAGACTTGTAGTTCGGGATGGAGGATAGAATTCGTTAACAAACTTAGTGACCAAATCCTCCCATGTCTCAATGGAACGAGGGGTTGTTTCTCAAGCCAATTCCGGCTTGTCCTCTAAAGAGAATGGGAACGGAAGAAGCTTAATTGCTTCATGTGGGACATTCTTGTATTTGATGGTCGATGCAATCTTGTTGAACCATCGAATATGTGCATGAGGATCATCCCGCTCAAAACCATAAAATTGGCTTTGGGTTACAAGATTAAGCAACCCGGTTTGAGCTCAAGGTATCAACCACAATGGTGGGACAATAATGGCATCTCCGTAACCCTCGATGGGTGCTTGGAGAAGCTCATTCATCGGTTTATCTTCCGCCATTACGACGGGGGTGGTTGTGCTAGACGTTCCTCGATCACGGTGAAGGAGCGAACGCCCTCACGTCTCACGAGGAATATTTGCAAGCTCGAAAGTGGACTTGTAGAATCGGAAGAACGAGTGCGCATGCACTAAGTATAAAACCGGTTTGAAAACAAATGCGAGGCAAAGCGACAAGTGAACTTAAACCAATAATCACAAATGAAATGGCTTCTTTGAAAAGGTACACCAAATCACAAGGACACAAAGGCAAGTTTTGATCTTTAAGATTGGGAACTTATTAATGTTCACACCCCGGTTGGTAGGTGTCTTGCCTTGGTTTGCGGTGGTTGATTATTATGTATTTATTAAGTACCACTGAAAAGACGTAGGTATGGATTTGTGCTAAGGGTTTAAATACTTTTGGAAAATATTTTTGGTATCGTCTCGTTTAACCAAATCGTATCTCTTTAAGAATCACCTTAAAGAAAATACAGGATAGAAAACGTTACGATTGTTTTGTTGTTTTATATTTTGTTTGGTGTTGTTAACACTTTAGAAAAAGTGTTAATGAACTTTTTGATAACTTAATAAAAAAAACTGTTTACAAAAGGTGGTATATGTGCAAGAATGGATCTGAAAATGCTTAAAACACGCTTACAGCCTCCCCGGCAGCGGCGCCAAAATTTGGTTGGATCCCAACCGTCAAGTTTATTACACAAGTCAACCACTTGTGAATGGTCAACCGTAATAAAATTCAAACAGTCTAAAACCAATACAATTAAGATCAGAGGAATATAGTGTTTCCCTAGGTCGTTAAGTCCCACGGAGGATTAATGGTGTTTAAAAAAACTTTCAGATGTCGAATAATCACTAAGGATAGTGATCAGTAAGGATTTTACTGGATAATTACACTCTTGATTGATTGGAATTGTATTTGGATACGTAATTATACAAAGACAACAATCGAGATAAGACAAACGAATACGACGTTTAATAAACTACGTAAACGTACCAAATAAAACGTGAGATTTAAGAAATAAAAGGCCTACAAATATGAAAATGATATTTTTACAATCCTAATAATAAAAGAAAATTATTGGAAAAAGAAAATTATTTTTAAAACTATTTATTTAATTATAATTATTTAAAACTATTTTAACTATTTAATAATATAATAAAATATGAAATAAAGCTAGAAAATGAAATTATGACTTAGAAAATCTAAAATATTATAAAACTTATTTTAGAATTGAAAATATATTTTTACACTTTTTATCTATTTATTATTAATTAATTACTATTTAAAATACACTTAAATACAAGAAAATACAAAATTAAACTGTAAAATGAAATTTCAACTTGGAAAAATCTAAAATATTAGAAAACTAATTTTAAAAGCGAAAAGATATTTTTATGCTTTTTATTTATTTATTATTAATTATTTAATACTTTTGACTATTTTAAATTTTAATAAATACTAAACAAGCTAAGAAAATTATGAAACTTTTTTCTAAAAATATCCTATGGTGACAGAAAGCTAAGAAAATTATAAAAACTGAAATTGCTTAATAATAAGCTGAAAAAGAAAATTAAAAAGTTAATTTCTATTAAATAAACGCTATCACTATTTTTAAAATGATGTTTTTGTGATTTTTCTTTTTCAAAACTATTATACTACTGATATTAAGTAACTTTTATAAAAACAAAAAATTTACAACTTGAAAATAAGCAGTTTAGAAGCTTAAAAGCTAAACAGTGAGCTTATGAGCTTATTTTGATTTTTCTAAGCTCAAATAAGCTTACAAACTGGAACCAAGGATGAAATAAGCTATAAACAAGCTAAAGCTACTTATATTAAGCTAAAAGACACAAATAAGCACACTGATAAGCTATAATGATCAAATAAGCACTTATCCTAAACTAGAAAACCAAACAGGCCTGCAGCCATATCTAAGAGCAATTTTAGCTTATGAAATAAGCTTAAAAGCTCAAATTAAAGACGGGGTATCAAGACAGTGGTGGGCTTTCCAAAAGTCCAAGCTCACACTCTATGGTTGACTAATGAGCTTATGACAAGCTTGTGAAAAAGCTTGTGAACCACTGATTAGTTATGTGCACACAGAAATGGGACAAACAATAAGTCACTTACAGCCCTACCAAATAAGCTATAAAGTAAAAACTTAAGCTTGGATCTTCAAGACAGCTAGGTTAGCTTTCCAGAAAGCCAAGATTCAAAAGCTAAGACTAACTAATGAGCTTTTTATGAGCTTGTGATAAAGGTTGCAAAACTGTGCACAGGGCACTATTTTGAAAGAGGGTCTAAAGTAAGCTAGAAAATAAGCAGTTTAAAAAGCTAATTGAAAATTATAAAAATTACTAAGATTAAGATGAGCAGTTGAATATTATTATCCCAAAAGCTCAAATCTTGAAACTCAAAATTAAACCCTATATAAAATTATCTATTTTATTTAAAAACTGACCAAATGGAAATTTTGACTTTTTATATTACACTAATATGTTGACTAATATGAACTTTAGATTGATCCTACTTATTAATTATGTTATATTAACCTAAGTTATGATAAAATTAAGCTAGGTGACCAACTTATAAACAACTATGATGAGTTTTAGACTCTTAATCCTAACAGTGATCAACTTAAGTGAGATTAAAGGAAATTTTGACTTTTATACTAACAAGCACTGGTTTTTATTGTATCTTTGAGTTATTAGGACCAAGTGTGACATGTATCAAACAAGAACACATCTTAAACAACCTATAACACGCTTAATCAAGCAAATCCAAACACCACTTAACTAGACTGCTTTTGGTGTTTTACAAAGTGTTTCATGATTTAGACCATGCTATGGATTCAAGACTATATAATATCATGTATTAAGACTAAATAAGCACTAAACAACAAAGAATAACATCATAGAACTTAGGATTGACAATTATTCTAATAAGACCGTTAAAATAAAATTTATAGCAACTACCAATTTTAAAGAACAAGCTAACTGCTTTTAATGTTTAATTATACTTAACTATAACTAAGAAACATAGAAACACAAAGATTGAAGCTTATAAGTAACTTTAACGGTGAAAAGCTAAAATTGAGCAAAAGGCTTACAAGATGGAAATCAAGTGAAAATTGAGAACCAAGGTCTCAGAACACTTCCTATGGCTTCCCGAAGCTCTAAACCAAAGGGCAATCCATTATTAACCCTGCTCCAGCTGTGATCACCATCTCCATTGCTTTTTTTATTTTTAACTGATTTTTTTGTATTTTTTGGTATTTTTGCTTTTTGATACTAAACAGACTTTTAAAGGTTTCTAATAGCTTAAACAAGCTATCTAGGAGCTTATGTTAGCTTATTCAGTCCTTAACAACAGCTACAAACAACATTTGATCTTAACATGAGATTTTGAACAAGACAAATTGCATAAACTGGAAACTTGAATTTTAACTGAAATTGAAACTGAAAAAGGTTCACATACACTTAAAATTACTTAAGCAAAGTACTTGGAAGCTTAAAATTACATTGGTATTTGAAAATTAACTAAAACGACATAAATAAACTAAAATTACACACAATATTCTTCACATTGCTTCCTCTCTGCTTTATAAAGATCTTTTAGGCTCTTGTCGACATCTCTGAATGTTTCCCACCTCATCCCAACCATTGGATCATTCTAACTCATCATATTCGTCCATGTGGAGTTTTGGCGCCAAAAAATTCTTTGAGCAGGTTTTTGTTATTAATGATTTTTGGTGGATGTGGAGGTGTAAGGGAGTGGGTAAACAGGTGTTAAGGTGAGGTGTAAAGGTGGAATTGAGAAACCATGGTGGTTTGAGAGGTGTCTGGTTTTGGCGCGTTTTGTGTGAGAGAGATGCACAGTGTATCTGGATTTGACTTTCGTTGACAGTATTAATAATAAGGGAAGGGGTCAAATTAGGGGGTTCACAGGTTTATGACAGGGGGTTCTTTTGGTTTGGCTGGGGTAATAATAGAAAAAGGGTCAGTTTGGTTTGTAGTTTATTACAAGGACCAAAGTTGTAATTTCTGGATTTTTGAGGGGCTGAACCTGCCAACAATCCAAAGTCATCACAAGGACTAAACTTGCCAATCTTTAATAGTACAAGGACCATTATGCATAAAATTCCATTTTTTAAATATCCAAGGACTATTTATGACATTTTTCAAACTTTAGGGACTTAAGTTGTAATTTTGCAATTTTAAATTTCAAGGACCAATTTTTACAACTCATGAATCCCTAGGGACTTTAAATATCATTTTTCTTTATTTTGATTTACCATGGACTATTTTGACAACTTTTGAATCTTGAGGACTAAAGCGCCAATTATGCAAACTTGATACGTTTTCACCGATTTTGGTATTTTGCATTTGAAACACATAAAACACTTATTTGTGATATTTTTATCATTTTGATGCATTTCTGAGTGTTTTCAGATGTTTTTGGCATTTAAAATGGTACAAAAATGATGAGTATTTGCACACTCATCAACCATCATCCTCCTCATTTGGAATGGCCATAGAAACTTCACTCTTCAAAATAGAATCTGCATTTAGTTCAACAAGAGCACGAGCAAAACTAATACGACCCCAAGAATCAACATACATTAAGCTTGTAAACGCATCCAACATAATAGGTTTTCCTACCTGAGTAGCAATTAAGCTCAAACCGTCCTTTGAATACGCAACTAAGGGAACATTATGCAATTTCATCCACACCGGAACCTTAGTTACCTCGTTTTTGGTTAATGACACCTTCGAATTCCATTTGTTAAGGATAAGAGGCGATTTTCGTATTAGCCAAAGGCCACTTTGGAGAACACGATCCACGCCCTCACTCGAATCAAACTTAAACAGGTAAACACCAACATCATTCTTCATTAGCTTTTTCAAGCCAAACTTACCCCACCTATAAGTAACTAAGTAAGTGTTGTTATATTAAGATACATTTATGGGTATAATGGACAATCATAATTGAGCTCGTAATTAACATTTACTTTACCGTTTAATTTATATAAAACTAATTATTTGGATATATATGATACATTTAAAGTTTACCAAAGATATATATGTATTTATGAGTTTGAATTTTTATATATATATATATATATATATATATATATATATATATATATATATATATATATATATATATATATAGATTTGGGATCAAATAAGATCAATGTTAAAATTGTAAAAATAAGATCCACTCAACAACCAATAGGAGGAAGGCAAGTGTAATTTATGGCTTATATAAAAATAAAATTAACATTTAAATGAAAAGGGCATCTTGGTAATTCAGCAATTTCTTTAATCTCTCATCATTTATACTATAACCCTAAAAAGCATCCACAAATTTCACCGGCCCCCATCATAGTTTATTCTCTTTGTATTTCTCCTCCTCCCTACTCATTTATCCGGTGACCAAAAATGATTATTCCTCCTCTTTATTATTTTTCTCTCTCTATATTTCTCTCTATATTCCCTTCGATCTATAATTATTTCCAGAGTGTGGTTAATTCCAGCGGCCAAAAAAACTAGACATACACACACACCGTGTGGTTAATTCCGACGACCATACACACCTATCTTTCTGGTTTCACATGTGACCGAATGTTTAGACCTGGTTAATTCTGACGACTATACAACCAGATCCGGTCTTTTTTACAACCAATCTTGTTGTTTCAGATCTAATTTTTTGGTTTAACAACCGGCGTCATCTAGCCAAGATATGATGTTTGTGGTATGTGGTTTTGATGTCGTGGTTTCATATTAGTTTGTGGTATGTGGTTTTGATGTTGCGGCGTCAACTAGCCAAGATATGATGTTTGTAGTTTGTGGTTTTGATGCCGCGGTGTCAACCAGCCAAGATATGATGTTTGTGGTATGTGTTAACAACCGGCATTAAAAATCTTGTGGTTTCATATTAGTTTTTTTTTGTTATGTGCCATCGAGGAGAACCATGGTCGGATTTTACATGTGTGCCAGAACCATGGTCGGATTTTCAGATATGTGTTGTCGCCGGTACACCAGATACATTGTGGAACCGGTGCACCGGATACATTGTCGGTACACCAGATACATCGTCGGTACACCGGATACATAGTGAGTTGGTGCTTATGCTGTAGCAGCAGGTATATATGTTTGTGGTTTCGATGGCCTAACGGAAAAATGATGGTACGAGTGCGTGGTGTTTGTGGACCAGGTATATATGTTGCGGGATTTTGTGGTTTTTGTTTTCAGCTCGTGGTGGTTTTGATGTCGCCGAAACATTGTGTACCTGTGATGTTTTTTTGCTATATATGTGTTGCTTTTGATTCTATTGTAGCAGTGATACATTGTAGTTCGGATCGTGTATAAGCTTGTTCAAGTATCTGTATCAATGGTTTTGGGCTTTGGTAATATTAAAGAGTATTTTTGTTTTAATAAATGTATCATTTTATAAATGTATAGTTGTGTACTTGTTGTATAAGTTGTCTTAAAGTTATGTATTTGATGTATCAAATAAGTTGTCAAATTTTATTATCAGTTGTTTAAAGTTGTTTACTTGATGTACCAAGTTGTTTAAAGTTGTGTACCAAGTAAAAAATATGGACCAGATTTTTGTATCAAAAAAATAGCCGAAAATTTGAAAAAATTTAACCACATTTGGATTTAAATTCTCCAAAATACCCTTGAAACCCTATTCTAACACAAATACAATGATCCAATGGTCCATATTGGGTCTTACTTTTAGAACTTTAAGTTTGATCTTACATTAACCCTATATATATATATATATATATATATATATATATATATATTTGAGATTTAACTATTTAAGAAAGGATATATATGCAACTCCCCCTAATTTTGACTACCTAGAGTACTAACTTTGACTACTTAGATAGACTACACGACAATATTATACAACTAAATAAGTACAATATTATACAACTAACTAAGTATTCATAAATAAAAAACCTAAACCAAAAACTGTAATTCGCGTGCATGTTCCAGAACTTATATTACAATTTAAGCATCTTAGGGCTAGAATACAGTCTAAATTATCATATTGTTTGTGATATAATTTCATAGTTTTAAATGATATATGATGTGGTAAACGGGTGGTCCATGTATGAAAGATCGTCATCTATAATCGATCCACTAATAACTGCGAAAATCTGTATACGTTAGTTACTTATTTACTTAGTCCATATTAGTTATTATTGCATCAAATCGAGTGGATATCCATTGGATCGGATAATCGTTGCCATCTCTAGTAGCGGTAGATGTCAATACTGATGAGGTATTATGAGTAGTTTTTAAGTCTCATGAACGACTTAAATTTAAATTGGAATCAAAAGATAAATTACACTCAACTTTAGCTTACCGGGTTGAACGTGTATTATCTCAATTTCCACGATCCTAAGAGAATAGAATAATTTTTGGTCAGATTACGAGTGTCAATATTTACGTCTTGGAGTATTCATTTATATTATCGCCACTAACCGTATCTAACTTAAACCGGTCACTTGATATTCTAGGAAAATGTACATTAATATGTGTCTTTAATTCAAATTATATATCCCTAGAAAATGGTAATATGTTGTTTTAAGTGTTTGTATAATTTTATGTAGTTTCTACTATTTAATATGCCTATTAACATTTGTTGTAAGTGTTGTAAACTTTGCATATTAATTAATTACTCTTAGAAAATGGTAATATGTTGTTTTAAGCATTTGTATAATTTTTATATAGTAGGGTCTAAGGTAGTAATGAAGTTATTTTTTTGTAAAAGTTGTCTGTTGGTAGGTGTGGAAAACTAGAAGGGGGGGGGGTTGAATAGTTTTGCCGATTTTAAGTTAGTTTCAAAACTTTAGATTTGATATTATGTGAAATCGTATGGATGAAGAGAAAGTATAGATCTAATGATAATGCAAGTAAATAAAGTAAAGCAAGGGATAGAAATGACACAACCGATTTATAGTGGTTCGGCTGCAAGGACACCTTCCTTGCCCTACTCCACTCCCCGAGTCACCTACTCGAGAGTTCAAGCACTATGTCAACAAACTCCTTCAACTTGGCGGAGAAGCCTTCACAACGTTGCTTACACCTTTTTCTGGTACAAAGTTAAATACCGAGTCCTTAACACGGTGGACCAAACCAACACGACTATTACACAACAACTATGTGAAATATCAAATACAAGATCTTTGCTACAGAAATCTTGTGGAGGAACAAATCAATCAAGGACCCCTTGCTTGTATGACTTGTAGAATGCTCGTGATCTCGCCTTAGAGAAGGACCTATATGAGAATCACTAAAGAAAGAAAGAAGAACAACTCTCTAGATCAAGTGATCTTTTGTTAGAAGAGAATGAGAGTATATGAGAGAATTAGTAAGAAGAGGGGTCAGTTCGAATGAATAAATGGTTCTCTATTTATAGGCAAAACTTTCCACTGTTCCCCGGATCCCACGGATCCCTCCCTTAAGGGATCCGTCTAGTGTAAACCTAGGGATCCGTGGGACGCTCCTCTTTGCCCATGGGTTTTTTTGTTATGGGTCATGGGTCATGGGTTATGGGTTGGTCCATGTGTATTTCTTTAGATACAATGTGTCTAATGAGTACAATGTATCTAGTCAAGTGGGTATGGGTCAATACCATGGGTTATGGATGTAATCCATGGGTTGTGATTTTTACCCATCCTAATAAACTATTACAACAAAAGATTTATTACAACAATTTGTATTAAGTGACTATATGTAAATGCTTTACCAAAATAACATATATCCTTATAATTTTACTTATGATAACATTATATTTGTTATCAACAAAACACAAAGAGATCGCAAAATATTAATAAACGTTTTTATGGTTATTTGTATTAACAATCTCTCCCTTTTTGTTGATGACAAAACATAATGTTATGATGAGTAAAACTTAAGATTAGATGTATGTTTTGAAAGCCAATTTTTACTTCTTCTCCCCCTTTTTGTCAAAATAAAAAGTTAACCCCATCGAAGAAATAAAATGTGGAAAATAATCCACGTATCGCTTACTCCCTCTTGACGGTAGCCCCCTAGTTTGGGGCGTCAAGTGAAGAAAAATAAAAATAAAAATCCTACGAGAATCAAGATTGGGAGCCAAGGTATGTAAATAAGGCCTTGTAATAAAACAACAAAATGTAGTGGTATTTATGCCACATACAAGCATGCAAAAGTAAGAACAAGACTTGTTCTTGAAAATGACTCAAGAGAAAAAATACTAAGGGTAGAAAATAGTAATAATGATTCCTTCCATGCTTGCTCAAGGTTATGGATGGAGGTTTTGATGAGTAATGGTATTGATGTGATCAAGAATGAGGTTGAGTATGAATCGCATTTCTTCACTAACTTCTATTGCAATATCCCTAGTGGATTGACAATGTTCACAATGTAAGTGATGTGGTTAATGAGTGTGGAAGTTATCCGGGTTGTTTTGATTTGTGATATGCGGAAGATGTGGTGGAAAAATAGGAAAATACGGATCAAAGTCTGGAATGTTTGGAAGTGGTGGTGGAAAAGAGCCTAGGTGTTCTTGTAGCTTAATGGGAGCTAAGGGTGGTGAGGTTTCAAGGTCTTTGAAAATTGTGTTTGGAGAAGTGGGAGGTGTCAAAAAGGCTATTTCGTTTTGTTTTGGTTGTTGAGATCTTGTTGGAGTCTTAAGGAGTTCCAAAACAGTGACTTTAGGTGGTGAGTTGATGGGTGATGAAGTTGGTGTACTTGTTGGTGATGAAGGAGGTGCTATAATGGAAGCATCTTGTGGTGAGTTATTTGTTGGTGATGAGCCATTCGATGATGGTTTTGCTAAGCAACAAGGCCGGATGCTAATCCGTGCGGATATCCTAGAGTTTGATTGTGGTATTTAGGAAGGTGGGAGGACAAAAGTTTGGATTTCCTGAAATGGATTGTTTGCATTAGGTGATTCATCTAGGTTGAAAGATCTTTTGGATGACATGGTGTTGTTTGTTTGTGAAGATGAGATGAATATGCAAGCATTTTGGGAGTCCAAATCGGCACTGTGTCGTGACCGTTATGGATCTCGAAAAGATGTTTGATTGAGAAACCAAAGTTTGGAAATGAAAACTAATCGTTACGAGGTAAATGCTTTTTTCTATGTCTGCGTTAATGATTTTAACGATGTGTACGATATTACGAAATTTGATGTTTTTGATATATGTTTTCTTATAAAGGATCGGTTGAGTGGTTATAAGAATTAAGATTATATTTTTATTTTTATTTTTTTAATTTAAAAAGCAAAAGATAGAATTGTTGAGTGGTTTGTTTTACTGTGATAAAAATATAATAATGGCGACGTCACCTGAAGTACAGTTTCGATATCAGATTCAACGGAAGCGTAGAGTGTCATCACTGTTATTATTAGATCTTTAGTGATTAGTTATGGTTTTAGGTTCATTAAAATGTGTCATCACTATTATTATTAGATCTGTAGTGATTAGTTATGGTTTAAGGTTCATTAAAATTATTGGATTGTGTTGTTGTTTGTGATTAGAAAGTGGAGACGAAAAATGAGAAGGAGTGTGCATATGTGTTATTGATAGTGCACATGTGTTTTTACAGTTTATGGTGAATTGATGCCTTCTGTGCATATGTGTTTGTACAGTTTCGGAGTTTAAAAGTATTGAAAGTGCATATGTGTTTTTACAGTTTTGGAGTTTAAATATATTGAAAGTGCATATATATGTGTTTATAGTTTCAAAGTTTAAATGTATTGAAAGTGCATATGTGTTTTTACAGTTTCAGAGTTTAAATGTAATAAAAGTGCATGTATGTTTTTAAATATGAATCATCCAATAGTGGGGTATATGATGGAAATTTTAACGTACGACTTCTACCCTTTTTCGTTTCTCGTAATGAATTTGGTGCTTTTTATATGTAATTTTTATTTTTGTTCATTTTCCATTTAGTAATGTGTTTTTGAAGTTGAATGTTTCACATATTTTTGTTTGTGTATATCATCACGTCTCACTTAACTTTGCATTGTTTAGGTTGTCTTGTAACGCTAAAAATTCAATGTTTACGACAACAAACTACGCATAAAGAGAGAGATGGGCGCATGTGTGCATATGGCGCACCTAAATAAGCCGATAACGACAACAAAGTATGCACATGTGTTCCGCTTATAAAAATGTCAGTTGCACATGTATCTTATCGGAATTCTACACTCGATATTGAAGAAATTATGTGCGCATACATATATTCAAAGGCAGACACATGTGCACACACTAAAGAAATTTATCTCTTTTTTTCGGCGCACCTGTTATCAATATTAATTTCATTTTAGATTAATTTGTGTAAATTCTAGAGTTGTGGTACCCTTTTGAATTAAATAATAAAATAATTCAAAAAGATTGGTTGATGCATCTTTTTTGCTCAAGGTGTCATCACTTTTTAGGAATATTAAAAAAAAGTTTGGGTATTTCAAAATAGAACTTTGAGACGAGTTAAGTAATGATTAATTAAATTCAAAATGGTACTTATTTCCTTCCAATCTAAGAGTGAACACATTAAAGTGTCTACACGACACAAAATTTTCATTTTATAAAGGGCTAATTCAATCATCTTTTTTCGTACCTATGATTTATAGTCGACTAATATCCAGTGTGAGAAACCAATCATTTTTAAGATTCGACGAGTTTTTAAGATTCGAGCGATTTTTTTTTGATATTTTCGAGGAAAAGTCAAACTTTAGAAAGTATTATTTTATTCCTTTTGCTCCTTCCCAATGTCCGGTGACTTAAGCGAATTAATTTGAGCGGTTTTAACAAAATAGTACTTTTGTACTCTTATCCAATTTTACACCACGGTAAAAATACTTTTTACTTATCATATCTTTCCTAACCATAGAATCGAATAACACATACATTACACCCCATTACAAAATTACTCCTACAAGTCAAGAACTATCGTCTTATCGAAATCACGAAAAAAATGTTTCGTATTCGGGTATGTATTTTATGTTGATATATATAAATTGTTCAGTATATTTGTTTTTCCCTTATTTATTTCAAATTAATCATGTTTAATAGTAGTTTTGCAACAACAATTTTGTTTATTTAAGTTAGCAAAACGTTTTAGATTGTGTTGGGGTTTGTAATTTATCCGGTGTGTGAGATGCGATTCTTTGTTGTTCTACCTTTTGCAATAAAGGCATTAAGCAATGGAAATATATTTGGTATTTGTTACTGAAATTGTCTTGTGAGGCTTTGATGATTGAATGCGACTTTACTACCCCTTATATGTAATTAAGTAGATTATGTTTTTATTTTATTTTCTTTATTTATTTTATTTTTCATTTGTAGGAATATGAGGCGAAAATCATCATCAAGTAAACCAAACTACTTTTCTTTAATAAAATCCAAGTTGGATAAAAGCGAAGGAAGTTGTTTGAGCAACTTGTTTGGTAAATGGTTGGACCTTTCTTATTTTGACCACGAAGCACATATGATAGATTATATTTTACAAAACAATGTTATCCGAATGAAAATCATTATGATATGCCGATTGTATATTATATTGATGACCGTCCCTACATTTCGATTAGTCGAGTTTTCGCTTATCCTTGGTTTTAATTTTGGAAAAGTAAGTTTTGAAAAATATGGATCTGGACACCTCAATTTTATGTCAAGGGTTTTCCCAAAACTTTCGGGTTCAAAATTACAAATTTAGATATTCTTGGCCTAATTGAGGATGAAGAGGCATTTGGTATCATATCGACGAAGATGCGATCGTCTTTGTCTATTGTTAGCTTTGGAGGTTATCTTCATGGGCGATTATTGGTTCGGGAAGTTGATGTTTCTCTCATGCGATTAGTTGAAAACCTAGATGATTGGGATGCCTTCCCATGGGAGAGCATATTTGGAGGCATTTGTATCATGAAATTTTGGATGTTGCGAGATAAACACAAGTGGGATTTCCTTCAAGGTATTAACAAAGACCACAAATTTGTTCCAACCTATACTTTGTCGGGATTCGTTTGGGCTTTCAAGGTTAATATTTTATATATCAATATACACCTGGATTCATTTTATGTATCAATATTTTATGTTATTATTTTTATTGAAATTCCAAAATCCAAATAGATTTGGATCTTGGAGTCTTTGAAAGAAGCATTCTATGGTGGAATAAAGTTCACGATATTATGCCAAGAGGAGTAGCGTGGTCAAAGAATACACCCTTCAAAAGATCGATTATAAGTTTCTTTTGGAAAGGTAAAAGTAATATTTAAAATTTTCTTATTAATGCAATCTTTTTTCTACATTAATGCAATCTTTTATTGAACATTATTATTTTATTTAACAGATTCCAAATCTGTTAAAGAACTTACACCGACAATAGGCGAGAGGAGATCGATTGGTATATAAAGTTTACGGCATTTTCCATGATTACATACCTAGAACTCCACCAATGAAAACAACACATCTTCTGACAGTGGTTGAAGAAGATGGCGCGAGACGCAAGCGTGGCAAGGCGAAGGAAACATTTACCTATTATACGCGGGGTGAGAGCGATATAATAGAGATCAAGATAACACGGGATCGTGTTATTACGAGTTAAATAAGCGTTTGTTCAAACTTGAGGCAATTATTCGAGGTTATTAAAGCATTTGTTCAAAGTCATAGACCCATCAATAATCACACGACTACGATAATAATATCGTCCCTTTTTGGGTTCTTGCTCGAGAAAGAAATGGGGTAATATATCTTTTTTTTTCCGTATATATACTTTGACATCATCGAGAACACGCTAGCGGTGGATTCAAAACCACTAGCGGTGGATTCATATACTATAGCGGTGGATACACAAAATTTAAATTAACTTTTAGGAACACGCTAGCGGTGGATTCAATCCACTAGCGGTGGCTAGCGGTGGATACACGAAATTTACCAAAAATCCCTTCAATTATCCATTATCAGGAACCTGCTAGCAGTGGATTCAATTCCACTAGCAGTGGATTGATATCCACTAGCAGTGGATACACGAAATTTACCAAACAACCCTTACAATTATCCATTATCAGGAACCTGCTAGCAGTGGATTCAATTCCACTAGCAGTGGATTGATATCCACTAGCAGTGGATACACGAAATTTACCAAACAACCCTTCAATTATCCATTATCAGGAACCTGCTAGCAGTGGATTCAAATCCACTAGCAGTGGATTGATATACTCTAGCAGTGGATACACGAAATTTACCAAACAGCCCTTCAATTATCCATTATCTTTCGTATATATGTTTTTTATAAATACTTATTTTCATTCTTAGGAGAAATTGGAGTTAACTAATGATCTCCGGCATCTTAGTGCAGTTTTGTGATGAGCTTAATCATGATTTTCTTGACTTGTTTGAGTCAAGTCGATCAAGCATTGATACTAGTTCATCGGTAGCGGCTAGATGAATTTTTCGATGACGATCTTGCAAAGGTAATTTACAAAATCGGTAAACAAGTGTAAAACTATTTCGTACCATAACATATCATAACGATAGGTTCTTTATAAATGACAGAATTTATTATCCAAGAAGAATTAAGGTTGCGACATGAAGAATTAGAAAGTGCCGGTTAAAAAGCGCGATTGATGCAACAAGAGAAGAGGTTAAGGATGGAAGAAGACAAGTTGATAATGAGGGAAGAGGAAAAGAGGTTGCAGTATGAAAATGAACGAAAGAAAAGGGGAGAAGCAATCATGAACTCAGATCATATGAAAGCCAGTAGAGGACGTTTTGCAGTTTCCAAGAGGAGTGAACAACGTTCGGGTGAAGCTAATTCGTATTATTGGACCAAGGCATATGCTGAAAAGAAAAGACGATGCTCTAGGTTACCTGATCCAGATATGAGTGAAAAACTTAAATTTGTCACGCCTTGGGTTGAGGTATGAACAAATACTTCTTGACAACCTTTTAAAATATATCTTGATTATAAGTTTAATCGTTTCATATACTAGGATCTTGCACGCTCCACCGATGCTGTCAACAGAGTTCATTTTACAAATGAATTTGGCAATTTCTTGGACAAATTGGACCACTTAAGCGCAAGTTTCCTTGGTGTGACGATGTGTGTGTGGATAGAAGGTTTTGGGAAAGTTTGGTTTGCTTAGACCCGCCTAGGAAAGGTTGGCTAAGGGATGAGGCAAGTACTCATACAAGCTGTACCTCATAATTGATTTCTTATAATGTTTATCACACTCATTCATGTTTCCAAATTCTGACACATAGAGTTGTGGGTTAATTACCTTTGGCATGTTAGGCCCGATACGGTGATTGGGCGATGGTTAGTAGCTATTTTGTTTAAACACATTACAAAATTCTTTGCCGTTGTGGTATGCTAATGGTGAAAGATACTCTATTCCATGGTCGGCGTTAAGCACGTACGTAATATATATATATATATATATATATATATATATATATATATATATATATATATATATATATATATATATATATATATATATATATATATATATATATATATATATAACTATCTTGATTAGCTTTTGCCATATATTAATATTATGTTTGTGAGCCAAACGTTGTAGGTTTTCATGCACATTAATGGCTGAAGCTCATTGGTGTCTTTGGCGTTTGGAGATGACACGGCATTGTTACCTTTATGATAGCGGTCAAAATTTTGAAGAGGAATGGCGAGAGTTTTATATCAAAGCGAGGGAGTGTTTCTGAGGTTTGGCTATTTATTCATCGTCATAAAATTAATACATAAATAGATTTTTAAAGCGGTGCTACTTTTGTCCACACTACAATTACACGAGGTCCTAGCACAAGCGCAAGTATTTGAGAAGAAAGGCATTGATCCGGCAAGTTATTTCATTACATTTACTATCGCTGAACAAGTACCGAAGCAGGCCGGGATATTTGGTGATTGTGGTATTTGGGTATGTATTTTTTATACCGCTTGGCTTTTGGTCTATCATTGGATGTGAAGGATCGTATTCAGGCTGCGCTTTCATACCGTGAACAAATGGCTAGGTTTTTTTTAAACACCGTGTTTGTGTTTAGTTATGTTCTAGTTTTGTTGATGTATTACTTGAAACAAATTGACAACCATATGCTCCTTGAATGGTTTTAATTTTGTATTCAACATGTTGTATTATATTGTTGTGTTCAAAGTAATGTAATAGTATAATTAGAGCGCTACAAATTTGTTTACTAGTAATATTTTCTATAAAATAAGCAAAAAATATTAACCACACACCAAATTATGGATATACAAAGTAGGGCAAACCCATGCATGCTACTTTACAAGTATTGTCCATTCGGTATGCATTATCCAACATGTAAACTAGGCGACTTTTTTTGGGTGAGTTTGACTATATCTTACATATAACATTTGAGTATGGATGTACTGTACTTTGTTGACACTTTATCACTGTTCACTTTTTAGTACCTTTTGTATGTTTTGTACCTATTATTAACCAAAACTATCCCATATTTTATCTTACATATATTTTGTGTTTTTCAGACTTCTACTAACTATGGCATCACAAAACACAGAATCAAAGGCCTGTTATGAATTATGGTATCAAGAATGGTTGTAAGTTTGTCCATTTACTTTTTCTATGTTAAATATTATCTTAAATATATTTTGTTTTTTGAATTATTTCCATTGTTACAGAATGTCGAAAGCAGTCAAGATCTTGGGTTTGATGTTTATCATGGCGATCAGTTTAATTTTATCCCTTAAGTTATTTAGGTGGAGATGTTTTACATTTGAGGTTACCTAGGTTGAGTAGGTTATCGTATTCTCAAATATGTGATATCTTTGTTGAAAGAAATTAAGGAGGATATTTGGGCTTGGTATTTTGTCTTCCAAGTAGTAGTGCGGAGGAAGGGTTGACCCTTGTAGAAGATGATAATGATGTCAAGCGTATGACATGGTGAGCTCCATGGTCTAGTTGAGATCTATGTTTGTCATCGACCACGGGTTCATTTAGTTAGCTACTATCACAAGAACACATCTTTTGATTCCTCGAGACGATGATCGACATTTAAATTTATAAGTCACGAAAAGAAAAAAAAAGATGTCGTATTGTGTCTTTTGAAGAACTAATGGCATGGGAAGAAGAGGAAAAAATTCACCGCCTACCTTAGGACACCTTATATCAAGCCTTTTGTTGAAGCTAGTTTATTCGGAGGAAAGTCGAATTTGGTGGTATTAATGACCTTGAATACATTCCTCCTTGTTTAAGGACTACGGTCCGACCTTATGTGTCGAATGACTTTGAAGATTCTTGGACACGAAGTCCACTGTTACCGATTGTTTGTCAAGCGAGCGTGGGTTTGAGATTAGTCCGTTAAGAGGTAAGAACCTTTTAACGACTTGGAGGCTGGCGATAATCATGACCTTGGGATCCACATTCTACTAGTTTACTCCCATCTATTCAAAACAACCCTTTAAAGTGTAAGAGGCTTTTTAATGATATTGATGGCGTTCCTCTGATTGGAAGCTCTCTTGTACTTCAATATGTGTCCAAGAAAAGTCGTTTTGAAGCGGTACCTTGAAATCTAGGAGATTATTTGATGAATTTGAAGCGGTTGGTAGTAATCAATATGATGATATGAAGGGTGATGAGGCAATCGGTTTGGTTAATGATCAAGTGATAGTTGAAGATTCCACGGTGACGGTTCCATGTCATACCCGACCTCTTGATCCAAGTAATTGAAGGTATGATGAAGGCTACAATGTGGTAGTTATTTGATCTCCGGTGGTATGTACCTGTTAAACAATTTGTATTTTGTCCTTTCCATGCATGATGACTAGTTAGTGTATGTTACAAACTACACTAACTAGTCATCATGATGAAACAATTTATTTTGAGTATGTGGTGAAGGCTTGTTAGTGTATGTTACAAACCAGTATGTGATGATGGTTCTACTACCATGTGTATGTTACGTTGCAATTATTTTGATGAAACATGCTGATGTCTATCAGCACAACTATCTCGATAACAAAACTACAACAATCATCTCAATAAATTATTTCATAGATAAGATTTTCAACACAAGCATTACATTGTTAAATTTTAGACCCATAACATTTATTATTGAACCATTACATCCATTCAAACAGTACTGCTAGAACCACATCCTTCTTCAGTTGCTTTCCTTTCCTTTAGTTTTCAAAGAACTCTTCTAGATCTTTAATCCTTTTGCCAATGCCTTAACTTTTTACGGTGTAATGCCATCTTGGTTCTCCTTACCGTAATATCACCATCTAGCTTTTTCTTCTCAGATAAATCTAAAGCCATTATTGATTGTTGTATGTGTGGTATCAAATTGTCATCAGCATCCTCTTTCCTGTTTGGCACTTGTTCATAATGACCTTTTCCAGATAAGTTCAAAGCCATTGTGGATTGTTGTATGTGGACTATAGAATTGAATGTATTTATGCTTATTTTGTTGACTTGTGTTTAGGCGGGAATAATATTTTGGCGGGAGATTAGATAAGCGATATACTCGGCGGCGTTTTAAAGCGATTTATGAATAACTAAAACCTTATCTTTTAGCTATTTTGGCCACATCAATTTCTACCCGACCGGAACCCTTGCCTTTTTCGTACAGTTGTCAATTTCGTTCAATTATTAAAATTGAATTTCTCAAAGGTTCGTGATCCTTTATTGTCATGGTCCCCTATATCAATATTATTTGTATTTTATGTTTGAATATTCATTATCAAAATTTTAGAATTAACTTAACTTTACATGCTTGTAAATTTGTTTATAAGGTAATCATGGCCATCGAGTTTGTGGTGCGACCAAACATAAATTTTTACCCTGGGTTTCTTGAGCTTCCTCCATTTGCTGACCGTGCTTTTAATGGGAATCGTCATTTATATTTAACTGGAATACAAAGACAACGGAAGAAAGTAAGGATTGTTGCTCGGTTAGGAGGTCCCATTAGGATTGTAGGTAACAAATGGGTAGAATTTGTTCATGAAAACATGTATACGGATGTTTACATGTTACACTTTGTTCAAGAAGGTGATTACTCTTTTTACGTTACTGGGTATGATTCTAATGGGTTGGAAGTTGAGGAATATGCTGGTGTAGAAAGTCGTCATATAAGGTTTCAGAGTTATCGGCTGCCATACCCTCTATTTCCACAGATGGTGTTTCAGACATTGCCCGGTAATTTTGTAGATGGTATTGGGTTGCAAGGTACTGTTGTTGTTGTTGTTGAAGGAATCGAGTTTAATGTGGATGTTACTTGGGGCTATGAGCGAGGTCATGATCCTCGTGCTTTGTATGTTATGGATGATGAGATGTGGTCATTGCTCTTCAATATTCGATATTGAATTTGGCGATGTTATTGTTTTACTAAATTGGAGCACAATAGGTTGAATATAACCGTGTTTGGTTTCGATGGTAGGCCAAAGATCGAGGCGGTTTCTTGGTGTGGCGCAATTGTTTTTCCACAAAATGATCTTGATAATGAAGATGGAGGTAGGCTTGAAATCTCATAATCATATTGACAATATCATAACATTTATCTTTAAGATTTATTTTGATCTTTTTAAAGCGGTGATGGCGAATGCAACACATTTGCCAATGGATTGGTCACCTTGATCATTTGGTGGCGACGATGTCTTTTCTGAAGGTCTCTTGAAATTCTTCCGTTATGTAAACTTGTAAGTTTGTGTTTTGTGTGTACTTTTTGTCTATGCATTTATATAATTTTATATAATTTTTGTAATTGTTGCACACGGGACATTCAGACCATTTTCTTGACATCATCCTATGCATTTTATCAAAATGCACTTTTTAGGAATGATGAAGTCGAATACATGATGCAAATTCAGATTGAGTATCATAGAGACAATCCATACCGGTTGAATCATGTGAATGCATTAGGTGACTGGGCCTACTTTTTTGAAGATTGTGAGTTTGAGCATGGAAAGATGATTAGGTTTAAGTTCATGTATGTAGATTCTTATGATGGTTTGGTGTATCCTGTTTTCCATATTTGTTAGTAAATCGGATAAGGTTTAATTTCATGTATGTAGATCCTTTATTTATTTTTTTGGGTTACATGAACAAACTTTCAGTGGTGGGTGTGTATATACTTGTATTCGATTGAATTTGTTTAGACTGTTAGAAATTTTAACAGTTTATCGTAAGGACTTTTCAACATGGCCAATTTATGCGCGTATGTTGTAATCTTGAGGAGTTTCACAACACAACCATTATGTTGTAATCCTTCATATTAGTGCATAATATCACTATTTTTCGGCTAGTTTTGGTTGATGTAATCTTGGTCAACAGATTGGAGTGTGGTTGGTGTATCCACTGCTAGGACTTTTCAAACCCTTTGCTAGAGTTGTTGAAACCCTTGCGAAGAAGAATGAATCAATGCTTGAATTAAACCACTTGCTATGACATTTCAAACCACTTCTAGAGTTGACAATTGTAATGTACTATCACATATCCCAAAATATTACGGCGACTTTTAAAAGCGCCTTTTTCAACTTAGCGATTTATGATACACATATACTTTGTCTATTTTTGTTCCCATTCACTTCCTACCGACCGAACCCTAGCTTCTTAATAATCTAATTCAACTGTCGTTTCGTTCAATTATTAAAATTGAATTGTGCGAAAGGTTCGTGATACTTTATTGTCATGGTCCCCATATCAATTTTGTCTCTATTTAATGTTTGAATATTCGTACCTAGTTAGGGTTTACATTTCCTTAAAATTATTTATATTTTTAAAGTATTGTTATTTTACGTGTTCTGTGTGAGGATGGCACCTAGTTGGACTTGGATCCTCGTTACTGTTTGACGTTCATGTTTTGGGTGAGTTTTATTTCCAACCGTTGAGGTATGAAAATGGGGTGTTTTACTTGGAGTGTGTCCAAGGATTGAAACTAATAGAGTGTGATAGGGATGTAGAGGTAGGATTGCCATGTATGACCTTGCGATCGATATGGGAAGTTAATGATGTATATGGCACATAATCCCCAAAACTTATTTGATTTTATTATCAAAATCTTAACTTTTATGATTACGAAGATGATTATACAACCAAATTGATTATACATGGAAGAAGATTAAAAGATGCAAGCAATATGACATATGATGAGCTTATTGCTTGGGTGAAGAAAAAGCAAGCGACCTTATTGATGTTGATGTCGATATATACATTAGCCATAGGGATGTAGTTGCTAAGCCTAAGGTTAAGCGTAAGTTGGTTTTCATTGAAGAGCAAGATAAAGCCTTTGCAGGCAATCGATAAAAAAATTAAGGTGGTTCAAAAAAAAATATAAATAAAAAAAAACAACGCTATTTCTGAGCTGTTAGATGCTACTTTGTGACACATAAATCTAATAAAGCAGGCGATATATGTGTCACAAAGTAGCATTTAGCAGCCCAGGAATATCGCCGTTTTTTTTTGTGTTTTTATATTTTTTATAGCAGACAACGATATTTGACACAGTGCGTCAAAGTTACCCTTAATTCATATCACACTTACCACGAGACACGTATCCATATTGATTATATTTCTTTTTATGATGTAGTTTATGTTTTCAACACTACGTTACAAGCCGACATATCAAGGTAGCGAGGTTATAACACGGTATGTTCCACAAAAGTACTTAGACAAACATAAATAAGTAAGTGCATATATTAAAATATCCAACAAAACTAACCTTAATAGGTTTATAGAACATCCATAAGCATAAACATAAACTTAATACATTCCTAACCATATATTAAACTCAAAACACATCGAAAAACACGGAAGAAACCGATTCGATTACACCATAGACTTGAGCTTCTCAATGAATGACATAAGCTCCCTTGTTCGCCACGCTTGTTCACAACCTTCACCAACATATTTGCAATGTCGCCAAATCCTCATTTTGCAAAATATTCAAGCTGTGAAATACTTTGCACACCGAATCAAAGGGATACAAAAGCTCAACTCTGCAATCACGAAATCCTCTCGGTAACACGAGCCCTAATATCTTGGGCTTTTTGGTTAGTGCAGCCGTCCACCCTAGTGACGATAACCTCCTACGAAACTTCTCCACCATCATGTCTCTAACGAGACTAGAACCCGACATGACTAACTCCTCATGAAAGGCATTTTTGTAGTCATTTTCTTCTTTAGTTTTTTTTTAAAACAAAAAGCAGTTATAGTTTTCCTTTGGTTTATGTTTGTTTTTATATGAGTTATAAGCTCTTTTTAATTATGGCCTTTTGACTTATAAGCCATATTGATTTGATAGCCAACTTGAACCAAAATAAGTATAGTAGACTACTTGATGAATTTGTTTACTTGAGGAAATGTTGAACCTTTGTTATTCTTTAATTTGACAGGTTTCCATGCCTCACAGTAATCGTGACATTAGGAGACGGGTTTAAGCGTATTACAAGCGTGCATGGACTCGAGAATAGTTGTATAGCTAAATTGTATATTCGACAATTGTATTTAGGTGGCACTAAATTTATATGTCTTTATTTAGTTCTCTTTATTTTAAATTGTTAGCGAATATTTTACCTAGTTTTTAAACATCTTTTTAAGCGATATTTTTAAGCAATAAACTTAGTCGTAATTAAAAACATTTTGAGGATGTATATCACCCAAGTATGGTGAAGAAAGTATGATCTAGATATACAATAAGACATGTTTGGTACCCAAAATATATAGTATAAAATAAGACATGTGTTTAATAGTACTATCACGTAATCCAATATATTACGGCGACATTTTAAAAGCGCTTTTTACGATTAGCGATTTACGCCACTATCACACGAACCACGACAAGAACTTTAGTAACAAGTCAAATGCAAATCTTTTTCGATTTGAAGTCAAACAAGAATAAGAAAAGTGTAAAAAAGAAAAAGTATTATCACACAAACCAATGTATCATGTCAAGTACTGTCACATAAATCGATGTATTCCAAGCGACCTTTTAAATGCGCTATTTTCATCTTACCAGCTTAAACCAACTAGACAAACATATTTTGTTTTGGTTTACTAACAAAAATTGGATACAAGGATTTATGTGGTTGCTATTTTATTTTATATTTTTATATTAATTATGTCGATTATGCGATATAATTTATCTATTTTAATTCAACGTCAATGTAGTTGTTTTGTAAAACACAAAGACAAATAAGATTAAGATTGAGAACGACATAAACAAAAGTAGTTACACTTAACTAGTACACACATAACCCACCATAACTAAAGTAAATTAAAGATTTACATAACCTAAACAAAACATAAACCTAACATGAAGGCTTCACAAAGTCAAAGGACCATTGACTCAAGATGTTCAATGAAGGATAACAAAGAAGAAAGCGAGCACGCCTTTCTAAGATGGAGTGCGCTTCCTTACAATCTCAGCCCTATCTTCAATTTGCATCCTTCTCATGTGCCGAACAGACGCAGCAGAGGCGAGTTAGTTGGACCCACAACCAACGACTCTCCAATAAGCACATCCCTACGTTGTACACGGCGGTTAGCTCGTCAATCTTCTCTTGCAGATCTAATTCATCCCGAGCAGTATCCTAACTTCTCCCCAATATTCCACAATCATCATAGACTTGACGGATCGAGAGTTTCTTTGTGCGGGATAGTTGATCCAAGAGGGAAGGCGAGGTTGGACATTGTTGTTGTTGGTTGAGATCGTTTTTAGAGAGGATTAAAAATAGAGTGTGGAAATATAGAGTGATAACCACAAAATGTGTTGGTAGTTGTGATAGGAGTTGTTAGGCGGATTAAATAGAGTGGAATTATAGAGTGATAAGCGAGAAAATGTGTATTGTCATTTAGTAGTTTTATAATAGAAGTGTAAAATGTAAATTGTTTAGAAGAAGGAGAATGAATCTTGTTTAGAAGTTATCATCATATATGTTTTGTTGTTAAATGATATTTGTATTTTCTATTTTCAATAAGAAGAACAATTTTTTCCGTTTTGTTTTGTGACAACAACACAAATTCGCTCAACATAATTTCATATATAAGCATCAATCGATAACATAAAATGTGTTTCCAAAATCACCAATGGTCCGAAACTATACCTAAGCTATGTATAAGCAAATGTTAAAAACTATACCTATAATCCATTTAGCGGTAATCCTAACCATGTTATTCTCTACAAACATATTGTAACACATAAGGTGCGAACTCGTGTTAACCGGCGGTTTCGTTAGTTGACTTCGATATCTTACGCTTCTTGAGTTTGACCAAAGCTTAACTGCGTATTTTAAATAGCTTAGGGTTTTAGGTAATGATAACTATCCAAGCATCGGGTATCAAAAGACCCTTTAAACCATTAAGCTCGAGTTGGTCATTTTAACAATTAGGGTAGGAGGGTAGGATGGTGGATATTTTGGGACATAAACCAAGTTCTTGGCGGTGTTGGGGTCCACCCCTTTCATGTGTAATAGCACTTTAACTAGGATAATGAGATCATTTTGTGTTCATATGCTTGTGATACAAAAGTTTTGTTCGTGTTTGCATCGACTATTTGAGCAGTGTGTATATGGTTGAAGGTTCACGAAAACAAAGGAATGATGTTAGTGTGTCTACTTAAAGTTATATTATACCATTGCCGACACCATTTCCTTTTACAATGATCACCCCAAAACTCACCAACAATTCTCTACTATATTATGAACCAACAAAATTGAAGTTTGCGTCGATGACACGTGGCTTCTTTGATGGTTCACGGCGACGAGGTACACGGTTTCTTGGTCCAGTAGATACGGGAAAGTGTACAACACGTTTCTTGTTACGGTTTGTAATGGTTACCTGATGATGAGAGTTGAATTTTGAAGGGTAGAAAGGTGGTGCAAAGTGGTTTATCCATGCGTAGAGAGTTCATAACTGTACGTGTGTGTTTTTAGTGACTTTTTTTTGTTGAGAAACTCCATGTTTTTGCGTAACAAAGAGATGTCAGAGATTATAAGAAATAGATGACAGGGTTTTGTAATGATAGTGATGGCGAGTGAAGTGGAGTTAATGAGGCACCCTCAAAAACGCTCATATCGCTCGCCACCATTATATATATATCATTACCAACCATTTCATCTATCTTGTTATCATCTATGATCTCTCTGTGTCACACGGAAACATGGACTTTCTCACCAAAAAAGACACCACTAAAAACACACACTCAGTTAAAGAATATCAAAGCAAGCTAAACCCTTTTGCACCACCTTTCTATACTTCATGATTCAACCCTCATCATCAGGTTACTTCTACATACCGTAACAAGAAATGGCTTTACACTTTCCGGTATCTACCGGACCAAGAAACCGTGTACCTCCTCGTCTTAAACCATCAAAGAAGCCGCGTGTCATGGCCTTTGACTTCAATTTTGTTGTTTGATAATATTGGGAGAATTGTTGGTGAGTTTTGGGAAGATCATTGTAAAAGGATAATGAAATGGTGTTGGGCAATGGTATAATAGCACTTTAAGTATACACACTAACAACATTCTTTGTTTTCGAGAACCTCAACCATATACACACTGTTCAAATAGTCGTCGCAAACACGATCAAATCTTTGTATCACAAGCATATGAACACAAATGATCTCATTATCTAGTTAAAGTGCTACACATGAAAGGGTTGGACCCAACACCTGCCAAAACTTGGTTTATGTCCCAAAATCCACCATCTACCCTCCTACCCTAATTGTTAAAATGACCAACTCGAGCTTCATGGTTTAAAGGGTTTTTATACCGATGGTTGGATAGTTCTCTTTACCTAAAACCTAAGCTATTTAAAATACGCAACGACATATCTTACCTTTTGGCCTCATTGCGGTCGTGGCAGCCTCAGTTGGAACCCGTGACACCTAATCAATTTCAAACAAGTATAAAAGCAAATCATATATTCCTAAAACTAATCAATTGCATATAATATACTATATAACAATACCTAATAAACTAGAGATACCCAGTTAAGATTACAACTATATAACAAAAACCCATGAAGCTTTTACGGTCACTCAAGAGTATTTATAAAAGTAGTAAGCGATACTGCGGTGATGTAGTGGTGGTGGGGCGGCGCTATGATGTAGTGGTGGTGCGGTGATGGAGATGAAGATGAAGAAGTTGAGGTGAAATCAGTTGAGGTTAATAATTGTGGTATGTGTGATATGGGTAGTATGTGAGTTATAGGTTCTTAAATAGAAGTTAATATGGAATCATAAAATTAATGTGGGGAAGGTATAAGTTGTTGAGGAGTAAATTAAGTGGTTGACTTTGGTATTCATTAAGTGTTTGGTTATTTCACACCTTGCACTCTAACATTAATATATCATAAACTAGATAGATCACGATTCAGAGTGTCATAGATATCAACGCCAAATTTAGGATATATGTTTAGTAACAACGGATGAATTACAAAAGCGAGACACGTATATTACAAATTATTTTAAAAATCGTAAGTCGTAAGTATAAGGACGATTTGTTGTAAATGTACCACACGTGATTTTCATTCTTTCTTTGAGTTGACATGATAATGTATACTTGAAATTTGTTTTGTAAATTTGATGTATCCTTGCTAGCGTCTATGAAACCCCGCTAGTGGTTTCAATCCTTTGTTAGCATGATCTGTTAATGTATCACTTGAGGGGTTGTTTTGTAAATTTGATGTATCCTTTGCTAGCGTCTATCAAACTCGCTAGTGGTTTTCAATCCACTTGCTTGTGGTTGTCAATGCCTTGCCGATGGTTTTCACGATAATATATACTTGGGGGTTGTTTTGTAAATTTGATGTATCCTTTGCTATAATGTATCAAACCACGCTAGTGGTTTGAAATCCTTGCTAGCAAGTTCATGGTAATGCATACTTCAAGGGTTGTTTTGTAAAATTTGGTGCAAACTTATTTTTCCCCAAAATCCTTTGCCGGTTGAAGTAATTGATCTTCAAATCACTTCAATTGACGCTCCACATAAACCCTAACCACTCCAATGGTAATTTCAAAATCCGCATCATATTTCATAACAAGCGACAATGCCGTCATGATATACCAACACCCATAACCTAGTTGCTTACTTAATAAAAATAATCAATCGGATGGTTTTCATGACATGATTGATTTTATCAACCTGATAAAATTCGGTTTGCATTAAGCGTAGCACCCACAATTCTTAAAGACTATATACATGATTTTTGGGGTAATCTTTGAGATCTGAGGCGAGATGGATCGAGGTGTTTAGGGCTGCGGTGGATGATAATGAGATTTTGGTGGATGAGGAAGTCATTAGAGGTAGTTTGATGTTCGATGATGCTAATGGACTAGTTAATCTTTCGATAATGATATATTTATAGGTTTACAAAGATTAGGTTATACAAGAAGGGAGCGAGGGTAAAATTTTTGAAATGTATGTTTTCTCCCGAATGGAAGTTTTAATTCACACCTGGCGATGTGTCGAGTAATAAGACCACTTGGGTTTAATGAATTTCCTCGAATTGCAAGCGCTTTAATTTGTCTATCGAAGGAGGAATTCAATTGGTCTAACATGATTTTGAAGGGTTTGTGCAGAATATTAGGAAGAAAGGTAAATATTACTTGTATCCTAGGTTTGTTCAACTTATTGTGGATAGCCAAATAGCGAACTGTTGAACATAATACAAAGTATGAGGTGCATTATATGCATCCTAAGGTTTTGCTCATATGAGGAACCAAAAGCCTAATTTAACAATCCCAATTGTTCCATTGTTCCCTCATATGATTAATTTACATCATTCGTGAGTTTGATGATGTAAATGAACCCCAATTGGTGGACTGAACCCACTAACACCGTAGTTGCACCAGCTGTTAATGCGAGTGTAACCACCGACACCAACCACGATGCTATGATAACTTCACCACTCGCACGATTCACACTGGTCGAGGCGAGGAGGTACCTTGGAACATCAACATGAATGGACGGATAATGATGAACATCAACATGATGCCTTTTCAATGAACCACCTCTCGGACCGATTAACACAGTCGAGTTGGGGATGAAAATCGTGAACGATTAAATGAATTGACGGTTAAATGTACAAAAATGGAGAATACGATCGGACAATTGAAGCGGGATGTTTGTGATGGAGAAAGTTAGGAGACATGGGCGTAGTGTTGTTAGAAGAGTTAGGAAACAGACTAAGAAGGTGAGCTCCTCTCAAGATGTGGTTTGGAGGACCAAAAAAACAGGGACGGTGAAGGATTTGATTCGGGGAGGTGGTGTTGTGCATATGGATGAGGATGTGGATAGTGTAGATCATGGAGGCGTTATGTGGTGTCGATAAAGATGGGAATGAAGGCGTACTCGAGATCTTGAAGGCGTATTAGATGATATAGAGAAGGATGTGGTGCGAAACATCCATTGATAGTCTTCGAGAACCCGCGCTACAACTTCGAGGTAACCCACAAGCGATGTACAAGTTAAAGAGAATGAGGTGGTGCGGGACACACAACGTAACCAGCGTAACCCGAAACACTGCGACAAGCGATGTACAAGTTAAAGAGAATGAGGTGGTGCGGGACACATCCATCGCTAGTGTTACGTAACCACCGATAGTTACTCGAGAACACTGCGCGACAAGCGATGTACAAGTTAAAGAGAATGAGGTGGTGCGGGACACATCCACTGCTAGTGTTTCGTAACCAGCGATAGTTACTCGAACACTGCTGCGACAAGCGATGTACAAGTTAAAGAGAAGGAGGTGGTGCGGGACACATCCATCGCTAGTGTTTACGTAACCAGCGATAGTTCGAACACTGCTGCTACAAGCTGGCGAGGTAACCACACCAAGCGATGTACAAGTTAAAGAGAAGGAGGTGGTGCGGGAGACATCCATGGCTAGCGTTTACGTAACCACGGCTATTTTTCGACCAAGCGGCTATTTTGAAGAATGTAGTAGCCGATATAGTAGTCTCACTGCTTGCTATTACTACCACATCTACAATTGTCACAACTACATCTGTTTCACCACCTAAATCAAAAGAAGTTGAGAAGGAGGTGCGATTACACCGATAAATTTAAGCAAAAGTTCATCGGACCTACACCTACCATTGCACTGCTCCTATTTTTCTTAAACCAAGCTGGACCTAAACCCTTGACTAAAAGTTTGACTATTGGTGAGCCTTTGAAGAAGAAGGTGGCTCTACCAGATATTGGAAAGGGAAAAGGTATTGCTGAACCTGATATAAAGTTTAAGAATAAAGAAGAGCAGATTGCTTATGATCGTGACTTAGTTGCAAGGATTGAAGGTGAAGAAAAAGCAGCCTACCTTAGGAAAAAGCTAGAAGATGAGGAAGCTACTCAGAGATGGTTAGATGATTGGGAGGATTCACAATCCTATCTTGAAGCTTCTAATAATATTAAGAATGAGTACACTCGTCAAGAGTGGGAGCATTCTCTAGTAATCAAAAGCAAGAATCTTGTGTGAATGGGCAACAAGGTTCAAAAAAAAAAAAGCAAGCTAAAAGAAAGAAACCTCCTACAAAGAGCGGATGAGAAATACATACATGAAGATTATCAAGAATTCGAGGCATACATGTTCTTTGAAGATCTAAGAACATGTTCATTTGAGAGGATGAAGGAGCTTTATCTTATGTGTATGAGGGTTAATGATGATCACAATCCTATGAATTACGAGAAAGAAGCGAGAATGGTTAAAGAAGCAATCCGGTTATAAAAGACAAAAGGTGGATGAAGATTTGAAAAGAAAGAAAGAACTAAGCAGTATTTTAAGGAGACTAATAGTCCTAATCACGAACCTATTAATCCTATTCCTTTAAAAGCGAGTTAATCCTATTATGGATTGGCGATTGTTATAGAAAGAGGTAGAAAGTAGTTGAGATTACAAGAGGTGATGGATGCAAATCCACTTATTTAACATTTGGGATCTTCTTGGATTGTTTGACTAAGAGTGATTTGGACCAGTTGTGGAAAGTAATGAAGTTCGAGATATGGGAAGTTAGGTCCAAATGGAGAGTTAGCTAAGTTTGTATGAAATTGCTATAAAGAACATGTTTGAACACGATCTTGATGTTGAATATTGGTATGATTGTGAGGTGGTTGAATGGCTATTGTACTCATCTTGCAAGGTTCATGGTGTAAAACTAAAAAAGGATAGGTTTTCATGTTTGTTGATAGGGATTATCCTTTATCAAAGAATGTGGCAAGACAAATCTTTGGAAGCTAAACTCAGTTCAAGAGGAACAAAGGAGACACATCCTATAATTGATCCACTGTTTCAAAAGATAGAGAAGATTGCAGACATACAAGGAACCTACTGCCAGAGGTAATTAAACCAATCCTAGAAGATTGAATCCACTGCTGATGTTAGAATGCGGCTAGTAGTAAAGTGTAACGGATTAGGCGCAAAAATTTGTAAATCCTATATATTCCATAGACAAGGAACCCTAAACAATGTGAAGTTAATGTATTCGATTGTTCAAATTTTGTTATTTTCGCAACCTCATTCTAAATTAAAATCCCATATATTCCATAGACAAGGAACCTAAACAAAACCCTAAACCGTTTCCCAAAAGCGTATAAACATAAAACTAAATAAGATATACACAATCACTTCCTAATAAAGCTCATGTATATCCAAACTAAATATACTAAACACGGAATAACAACTTTCATGAAACCAATGATCACTATATATCTTGACGAAATTATGTCTTGGTAGAATCCACACTACTTACTTGAGAATCCATTCGGCATTAACTTGACATAATCCATACTTCACATAATTCCCAACGGGATGTTCACCTAAAGCGGAATTTGACTAGGTTAAGTTCGGTTTCTTAATAGATCTTTAACTATGCGGCACCAGTTGATTGTATACGAACATCGGTGACAAAGACTCAAAATAAGAACATCTCTTTGATGAATAAACTCGAAAACTCCATATCTTTGCGACAACAAATGACAACATGTACATCAAAACAAATTAGTTTCATACTATTCTCATCACATCCGGTGTGTTAACTCCGTGAGAGGTGAATCATTGAAAATAATGGATTTGATGTCTCTTTCCAATAGCCATCACTCTTTGGAGTAGCCAAATGTTTAAGTTCAAAAACTATGGTACATCGATAACCATCGATTTATTAGCAAATCGGCAACCATGAATGGATTTGAAATGTCTTTACGTAGCCGTTTGCTCGGGACTAGTCAATTCTTAGAATTGGTGAATTGATAACCAAATATGGTATTCAATGCCTTTACCACAAGCCATATACAAGTGGGCTAGTCAATTCTTGGATTCCAAATAGGAATAAACCATGGTGAATTGAGAACCATACAACCCTCGACAATTAAGCATGGGTGGTTGCGGTCCCTATGATTTTGAGCAAACCATTACAACTATCAATGATTTGATGTGTCTTTACCAAAGTTGTACCCTTTGGACTAGTGACTCTTTGACATACACAAGGTATATCGGTGAGTCAATAACCATCAAAAGTATACAACAAACACCGCAATAAAAGTTAGACAAACCCAAACAAATACAAAAGATTAGTTTTTTTTATTTTTATTTTTTTTTAACTAAATAAGAAATAAAGAGAACAAATATGACACAAGAAACAAAATATTACAATTAAGATGAACCTTGATGTTGTAGAAGCTGAGTTTTAATCAAACCAACATATTGAGAAGCATGAAGCTCATCATTGCCAACTGGATTAGGAGGTACTTCCAACTTCTTTCTAAGCAATCGTTCCGTAAAAGCAACCGACAAAGGATAAAGCTTATCCGATAACATACACAAAATCATACCACATGTTGTCTGAACCACATGAACACAGGGCATAGGATAAAATCTCCAATTCTCAATCTCCCACTGATGTGAATTCTTCCAAATAGAATACCCTTTACCCTCTGGAGAATTAGAATCAAACAAGACTTGAAGATCACCCAATAAATATAGACCAGAACCCGTTGGTGAATGAATAGTATAATACTGAGTGACATGTTCATACAGCATCTTCAAATCATGTCTATTCACCAAATGAAAGATTTCCTTCAAGAAGTTGAACTGAATAGCAGTATTATCCAGTCGATAAACAGTGTTAAGCTTCCCATCTTTCCAATTGATCAATACTGAATGTATACCTTCAGGAAAAACATCAACAGGTCCAACTTTAATAAAAGTTGACTCATCAGCCTTGAGATCTAAAGAAATATTCTTTGAAAGATGTTTTCTAGCCAGTCTGACAGAACTCCTTAAGGAATTAAGTTTCCTTTTAGCCATACTTTTCTTCCTCCGACCAACTATCTTGTCTCTATCAATCTGTAGATCTTCTTCCTTACTCAATGAATCACCCAAATTATCAACACTAGGCAATGCTTGGAAGAAACAAGAAGACTCGAGAAACAACCTTATCGGTGAAGGACTAGTTTGAAGTTGTTTGAAGTAACAACTTGAGATATCCCCTGAGATGAAACAGCATCAAAATTATCCACTATATCAACTGTTTTAGGTCTCTTTGCTTTAGGAACATCAGACATAGGAGCAATCCTTTCCAATGTAGAAGAAGAAGTAGAACCAGATGAAGAAAACTTCATAATCATATGATACTTTCTGATCAAAGCATCATCAGATAAAGCACAAATTTGCTTCATTGACATGCCAGCATTATAAACAGAAGAACTATGATTCTTCACAACTCTCCTCATATGATTCCTCTTCTGAGCTACAGTCATTGGTTTTTCCCTTTTTGCTTTCTGTCTTTGAGCAACAATAGCTCTCCTCTTCTGACCGCTTCTTGCTTCCTTTGATTGCCAAGAGCCACCATTTGATCCACAAAATTCTCATTATCAAAAGATGCTCTAATATAAGCTTCGCAAGATTTGGATCAGATGCACCTTGAGTAGTATAGGCATCCCATTGATCATCAGTGATCTTAGGAAATAAGGCATCAAGCTCTAATTTTCTTTCTGTAGACAAATTAGAATCAGAATGAGCTTGAAGAAATTCAACAACTACACGACTCTTTTGCATATTTTCATAATCAGCAAACATCCTAGCTTGAGCTTGATTTTCTTCTTCAGATACCAGATCTGAACCAATCATTTCATCAATCTTAGCTTCCTTTCCTTTATCAGAAGATTCCTCAGTAGAACCAATTTGAGCTTCAGAAGGAACACCCAAACCATCATCAGAAGAAACATGTTGAGACAATTCCTCAACAGGTGTAGAAAAGACTTCAGAAGAAGCATTCAACTTAAAAATTCTCCTAGCCATAAAAACTTCATCATTATCTGCTGAAGGTGAAGAATGTGGTTGTTCTGGTACAAATGAGGCTTGACCATGATCAGAAACAACCTCCTCAACTAGAACATCAGCAGTTGCATCAAGAACATTTGGCTCCTTTGAAGTTTCAGTAGATACCTTATTCAGATATTGTCTTCTTCTTTTTCTAGCAAATATAATAGGCACCTTTCTCCTTGAAGATTTAGCAATAGGAGAAGAAACATCAGATGTAAGAGTTGCATCAGCCAAGATTCCTAATGATGCATGCTGAGTCTCTTCTTGCTCCTCTTCAGAAGAAATCAAAACTCTCTTTTTGCCCCTTTTACCAAGTAGTTTCTCCAAGTTCTCAACTTTAGTCTGCAACTCCACAATCTTACCACCAAGAGTAGACTTGGTCTCTGCAAGTTCCTTCTTGAGATCAGCCACTTCACCAGCATACCTGTTCACTAGAGCATATATAGAGGTAAGTGTAATAGGTTCCTCAACTCCACCAACTGATTGCTCAGTGGTAATGGGAGCATCATTGGACCTTTCAGGAGAAATATGAACATGCTCAAAATTAGGAAATCCTTCATCAAACTGATTCCTAATAGGACTAGGTGTGGGCAGTCTATCAGTTTCATACTGAATCTCATCAAGAGAAACTTGTGCAGGTGATGGACTAGGATTAGGTCTAGGTGAAGGTATGGGTGGAGGCAAGTCGGTAAAAGCATTAGATGCTTGATGATGTGAAGGGCCCTCATCAATAGGCGAAGGATTACCATCGGTAGCATTGGTAGAAGGTAAAGTAACAACAGTATCCGCATCAGCAATCTCATTCCCCTGAGGCAACATGACTACTAATAAAGGAAAATGTATCCCCTCAAATTTAGTTCTCATTGAAGCAAATAGCTTAGAAGATAAAACTCCTATGGGATGAAAAGCTTGGGTTTGGGTAGAAACATCCAATATCATCTGTAAAAACCTAGGGTACATCAAAAACTTTCCCTTTTTCCTAGTTATATTCTCAACCATATTATCGAAAATAAACTTAGAAAAATTATAAGTTAAACCCTGAGATAGACAAATAATACCACATCGATTGAGTCGGCAGATCCCATCCTCGATTTATTGCTTAAGCCTTTGAAGCAATGTATGAACCAAAACTCCACATAGGGCAAAGGCGATTCTTTAACCACATATCGGTCCTTGTACCTTGATATCCTATTGCTCTAAGCCCATCAAGTACCAAGACTGACATTAGAATGAAAACCCCATTCTCATCATCTAACGAAGTTGTCTTCTTATCGCTCCTCTGTCACCACATACTACATTAAAGTCAACCCTTGCTACAATCTCAGTATCACTCCTTTTCGTAGCCGATGCCCAAAATTGAGTAACCAAGGATTCATATATAGCATTCGGAGAATGTGTTGAAGTATCTTGAATCTTTGATCTCTGTAAAATTCAATCATCGGTCGATACAACTCGTCACCCTTAGCGGTTCGAGCGACCTTATTATGATCATGTTTGAATTGAGCGCCATGATAGATATTGAAGGTTAGGGTTAAGATTTACGAGATGGAAGTGTTTTGAGTGAGAGTAAAGAGAATCACTTAATATGAGGCGAAGATATGCACGTAGGGAATAAGTAGGAATTTCCCAATATTTGGTCAAAGTTGACCAATCTTGGCGTGGACTTCTACTTTTACTCAATTTCACTTTCAACCGGTAGAAACACTAGTCATTCTGTTGAAGAATACCATTCGGTGAAGCAGATCACGTATTCAAGAAGCTTCAGTAAATATCTTTTTACTGTTTCACCCACTCACATTAAATCTCAAGAATACTGGAAACCGTCTATAAAACAATCCCAATGCACACATATCTCTTCATCAAAAACCCCCAAATATACTCACAAACCCTAATTCAATAAATGCTTCAAAATTAACCACAATAAACCATGAGTACCAAATATCTCTATCAATCTGTAGATCTTCTTCCTTACTCAATGAATCACCCAAATTATCAACACTAGGCAATGCTTCAGAAGAAACAAGAAGACTCGTGAAACAACCTTATCGATAGAAGGACTAGTTTGGAAGTTGTTTGAAGTAACAACGAGATATCCTCGAGATGAAACGACATCAAAATTATCCACTATATCAACTGTTTTAGGTCTCTTTGCTTTAGGAACATCGGACATAGGAGCAATCCTTTCCAATGTAGAAGAAGAAGTAGAACGGATGAAGAAAACTTCATAATCATATGATACTTTTCGATCAAAGCATCATCGGATAAAGCACAAATTTGCTTCATTGACATGCCAACATTATAAACAGAAGAACTACGATTCTTCACAACTCTCCTCATATGATTCCTCTTCTGAGCTACAGTCATTGGTTTTTCCCTTTTTGCTTTCTGTCTTTGAGCAACAATAGCTCTCCTCTTTGCAGCCGCTTCTTGCTTCCTTTGATTGCCAAGAGCCACCATTTGATCCACAAAATTCTCATTATCAAAAGATGCTCCTAATATAAGCTTCGCAAGATTTGGATCATATGCACCTTGAGTAGTATAGGCATCCCATTGATCATCAGTGATCTTAGGAAATAAGGCATCAAGCTCTAATTTTCTTTCTGTAGACAAATTAGAATCAGAATGAGCTTGAAGAAATTCAACAACTACACGAATCTTTTGTATATTTTCATAATCAGCAAACATCCTAGCTTGAGCTTGATTTTCTTCTTCAGATACCAGACCTGAACCAATCATTTCATCAATCTTAGCTTCCTTTCCTTTATCAGAAGATTCCTCAGTAGAACCAATTTGAGCTTCAGAAGGAACACCCAAACCATCATCAGAAGAAACATGTTGAGACAATTCCTCAACAGTGTAGAAAAGACTTGAAGAAGCATTCAACTTAAAAATTCTCAAGCCATAAAAACTTCATCATTATCTCTGAAGGTGAAGAATGTGGTTGTTCGGTACAAATGAGGCTTGACCATGATCGAAACAACCTCCTCAACTAGAACATCGCAGTTGCATCAAGAACATTTGGCTCCTTTGAAGTTTCAGTAGATACCTTATTCAGATATTGTCTTCTTCTTTTTCTAGCAAATATAATAGGCACCTTTCTCCTTGAAGATTTAGCAATAGGAGAAGAAACATCAAATGTAAGAGCTGCATCAGCCAATATTCCTAATGATGCATGCTGAGTCTCTTCTTGCTCCTCTTCAGAAGAAATCAAAACTCTCTTTTTGCCCCTTTTACCAAGTAGTTTCTCCAAGTTCTCAACTTTAGTCTGCAACTCCACAATCTTACCACCAAGAGTAGACTTGGTCTCTGCAAGTTCCTTCTTGAGATCAGCCACTTCACCAGCATACCTGTTCACTAGAGCATATATAGAGGTAAGTGTAATAGGTTCCTCAACTCCACCAACTGATTGCTCAGTGGTAATGGGAGCATCATTGGACCTTTCAGGAGAAATATGAACATGCTCAAAATTAGGAAATCCTTCATCAAACTGATTCCTAATAGGACTAGGTGTGGGCAGTCTATCAGTTTCATACTGAATCTCATCAAGAGAAACTTGTGCAGGTGATGGACTAGGATTAGGTCTAGGTGAAGGTATGGGTGGAGGCAAGTCAGTAAAAGCATTAGATGCTTCAGCAGTAGCAGAAGGGCCCTCATCAATAGCAACTGAAGGATTACCATCAGTAGCATTGGTAGAAGGTAAAGTAACAACAGTATCCGCATCAGCAATCTCATTCCCCTGAGGCAACATGACTACTAATAAAGGAAAATGTGTCCCCTCAAATTTAGTTCTCATTGAAGCAAATAGCTTAGAAGATAAAACTCCTATGGGATGAAAAGCTTGGGTTTGGGTAGAAACATCCAATATCATCTGTAAAACCTAGGGTACATCAAAACTTTCCCTTTTCCTAGTTATATTCTCAACCATATTATCGAAAATAAACTTAGAAAATTATAAGTTAAACCACGAGATAGACAAATAATACCACATCCCAATTGAGTCGGCAGTCCCATCCTCCGGTTTATTGCTTAAGCCTTTGAAGCAATGTATGAACCAAAACCTCCACATAGGGCAAAGGCGATTCTTTAACCACATATCGGTCCTTGTACCTTGATATCCTATTGCTCTAAGCCCATCAAGTACCAAAGACTGACATTAGAATGAAAACCCCATTCTCATCATCTAACCGAAGCTGTCTTCTTATCAGCTCCTCTGTCACCACATACTCTGTTCCGTCAACCCTTGCTACAATCTCTGTATCATTCCTTTTCGTAGCCGATGCCCAAAATTGAGTAACCAAGGATTCATATATAGCATTCGGAGAATGTGTTGAAACATCTTGAATCTTTGATCTCTGAAGAATTCAATCATCGGTCGATACAACTCGTCACCCTTAGCGGTTAAAAGCGACCTTATTATGATCATGTTTGAATTGAAGCGCCATGATAGATGTTGAAGGTTAGGGTTAAGATTTACAGATGGAAGTGTTTTGAGTGAGAGTAAAGAGAATCACTTAATATGAGGCGAAGATATGCACGTAGGGAATAAGTAGGAATTTCCCAATATTTGGTCAAAGTTGACCAATCTTGACGTGGACTTCTACTTTTACTCAATTTCACTTTCAACCGGTGAAACATTAGTCATTCTGCTGAAGAATACCATTCAGCAGAAATAGATCACGTATTCAAGAAGCTTCAGTAAATATCTTTTTACTGTTTCACCCACTCACATTAAATCTCAAGAATACTGGAAACCGTCTATAAAACAATCCCAATGCACACATATCTCTTCATCAAAAACCCCCAAATATAATCACAAACCCTAATTCAATCAATGCTCCAAAATCCACCACTCCCTAAAGATAGAGAGGTGGTTCTTGGTCTTTCAACACATATCGTATAGGGGAAATGCTTAAGGATGGTGGATGGATTGCTTTTTATTTGAAATCAATAGATGAAGCACAAAGGACATATTATTTTTCTCCATCATCATGTGTGGTCATCGTCATCATCAACGTTTTCATCAATCCATCCTTTCCATTTTGATCCTTAGCATCCTCGTCATAGTAGTCATGCATCTCCAGCCATCGAGATAGAAGGAATGGGTGGTTATGCAAGACTTCACAAACGCATATCCAGCATCTAGTGTGAAAGATGTGAGCGATCATGCATATCCAACAGCCTGTTAGATGTTGGAATAGATGATATGAACTAGATTAGGGTTAGTATCACATGTATAGCTGTTTTCTTGTAGTTGGATTTGATGTTGATTGTACTATGTAAGCTGTAAACTGTTTCTCGAATGAATGAATGAACAATATGTTTTTATAGAAAAGAACCAAAAATGTCCAAATTGATTCAACAGTTGATTGTATAACATTCTCACAACGTAACATAAAAAAACAATAAAAGCAACCCATTCCTGTAGATATTATTATTCAAGTAACAAACATTGAAAATTCTAGATGACTGATAAGTTGTGCTTCCATTGTGTTAAAGTTCAAATTGGAGTAACTATAATCGTCCAAATGAACAACATTTTCGATTCTGAGTTGTGGTCGAATGTTGTTAGGAACGATGTTTTCAGGAGTAGATGATTCACATTTCCATACGAAATCATTGTTTGATTGAGCACTTGCTTCTCCCTCTTCGACCTCTACACGCGTCCTCTGTCCTCCATGTCGTTCTTGTTCCACTGCTTCTTCGTTAGTTGTAGGGGTGCACGATTGTGAGTTTCTTTTACGTTTCTGACATGTGACATTAGTTCAAACAACCATATCAGTAATTACATTAAAAATTATATACATTGAAATAAAATATAGAAACACACTTGCCTTGCTTGTCATCAGCAGTTCGATACATGACTGTCTGTGTGTCTGCCTTTCCACACCGCCATGGTTTTGCTTTCAGCTCTTCCCCGTGATCGGATCGTGTTTTTCTTTGGGTCTTCGAGTTGTCACTTATCCATAGCAGGAGGTTTTACGGTTTGCAAGTCATCAGGAGTACGCCACAAGGATACATCTTTTAGAGGATAAACCCTTGCTTCGTATGTATTTTTTAGTGACGTTTTCTTAAACCAATCCATCGCCCAACTGCTAGTGTCAGTCATCCTTCAACTCTAGACACAAAGACAAACATGACCACAAGGTAGACCAGATAGGCGCCATTTGCGGCAAGTGCATTCTCTGTTGTCAAAGTCAACAATATGAACATGTTTCGAATCAGTAACTTGGTAAATCTTGTGCATCTCAATTCCGTTAACACCCCAAATAGCACTCTTTGCCATTCTATTGTTTACTTTTGCATTTGCCCATTCGCTAAGTTCATCCGTTGGAGCATCTGAAATAAAAAAATAATAATACATTTCGAGCGACGTGACAAATATGTAATAAACCAATTATAATAGACAGTTTTTTTAAGTTACCCTTGTATTTTGCTCGACGTTTAAAATACCATTTTGTAGAAGCCTTGGTAGTACTCCATTAGTTGGGTTATTGGAACCTTCCTAACATCTTTGGTTCTGAGTTCTTGATTCAAGACTATTTGAGGTCAAATAATTGTACATTTTTGCGGAGGCGATAAGCCGCGACCATTTATCAAATCCAGCTTCATCTTTTAGTTTTTTATACACATCAGGTTTTAATGATCGAATCTCTAAAATTGAAGCATCAAACTCCTGCTCTGTGTAAGCTTTGCATGTCCTCCAATATATAGCCTTCCACTTTCTAGTTTTCAAAGTGCAGTTCATCATTAAATGCCGACAACAAAAACCATGAAACGCGTTGGGAAAAACGGTACTACATGCATGTGCAATTGCCGGATGTCTGTCAGAGATGATAACCAAATCTTTTACTTCACCAATGCATTCTTTAAGTTTGCTCAAAAACCATGTCCATGATTCATTGGTCTCACCTTGAGATACACCAGTTGCAATAGGTATAATCTGGTTGTTGCCGTCCATCCCAACAACAACCGTATTCGTACCAAGGTATCTCCCTTTAAGATGTCGGCATCAATGATTAGCAATGGTCGCATAAAGCGTAAGAAGCTCGAATCTATTTTAAATCAATCGAAATTGCTTAATTAATAAAATTTTGATAATAATGAAGGTATTAATCACAAATAAAGATAATAGAATATATGGAAAACTTACGACAACATCGAAACCAATGAATACCATCTTAAACCGATCTGTCTCATACATCTCAATGTGTGTTCTTGTCCCTCATTTTGCTACTTTAAGTTATAGCGATGTCTGACAAGCTGCTCAAAGACTCCCTAGGACAACCGTTCAACAACTGTAATGCAATGTTTTTCCCACCCCAAGCTCGGTAGTAAGAAATGTCTACTTTCCAATCAACATTAAAATCTTTTTTTATGTCCGCACCCGTATATACCCGTTTGTAATTCCTCAATTTATCAATTAGTATGTGACCCACTAATTTTCGGGTAGCATTTCGATGATTAGGATGAATTTTTGTTCTGGAACATGTATGACAGTCGTTAATGGAAGTAACATAGAAGTATCGGCTAACAACACTTTTTCGTGCGTTAATGTACCAGTTACAACCTTCTACAAAACAAGCTACACTGTACCTTTTCTTACATGATTTAGTAACTTTATACTCAAAATATCAACCAAAGCTTTTATTCCTATTGCATAAATGCATCCTTGCTTATCATCAAACCGACTACCCACCTTTAATTTAGATACTACCGGGTGTTTATGGTTACTTAGCTTTTTAATTATGGGATCAGCTGATGTAGGATCGATAAAACTATTGATTCATGTGGTTCGGGGGGTCGGGGAAGCTCAAAGAATGAATAAGACATGGTATTATTTAGATTAAAGTAAAGGGAAGATGTGTGTGTTTCTAGAGAGAAGAAGAAGAAAACACACACACTTCTTTACAAAAATGAACTTCCTACCCTCCTAGTTGGGACTAGGAGGGTATTTCTCTTCAACAAGCCTAACTTAGCACTATTGACTAAACTAGTCCTTGTGAATGAGTAAAGAAGAAACTAATGCAATTCCGTAATGACTTCACTTTAGCGAGGCTAACAATCTCTCCCAGTGATGTCATACGGGAGTTGCTACAATGTTCCTACAAGCAAAATCAAATACAAAACATAAGCATAATGACTCCAAGAGTGTCTTCACAATCGAACTTCATGAATCTTCTCATTGCCATCTCTTTACTTGTAGAAGAACAATGCGAGCAAATCTAATTAGGGATAAAATATGACCTTTTGCTCTCCCTAATTAGTGCTCTCCCCAATGACAACCTTTCGATGAATTTCTTGAATTCGAAGAAGTCTTTTGATAATTAAATTAGAACCGTCTTTAGTCTTCTAACACGCACGGAAAATGTAGAAAAGGCGTCGACTTGACCTTCTTCAAGATTGTCCATTCGGGAATAAGATATCAACATCTTCATCTCACCAAATGCATTCCGGTTATCTTTCATATATCAAATCACCCATAATGTACACATTTCTCTCCCACGAAGGTTACGATTTATCGGAATCGGCATATAATTGTGTACATGAAGCATTGCGGAAGCATTCTATCATAAATCAAATCACCCGTGAGAAGATGTCGATGAACAATACCATTTGAAATTGTCTAACTCATCTCAACCCCTTGTATCAAAATTCAACGGTATGTCGTAGTAACCACATGTGAGGATAACCCAATATGACGAACTTGAGAATGAAGTCAAATCTCCGGATGATTACTTAAGCTTGTACTATCCTTGTGAAAAAGAGCGGTGTACCCAATGTACAAAACCTCTTGGCGTATCCTCAACTCGTGAGACACGAAGTGATAGCTACTTTGTGGGTTAAGAGAAAGAATCACAAAAGTAACTAGATAGCAAGTCTTCATCACACTCAACATATTTGCCCAGACAAGTCATCTTCGCGGAAGGGAAGAAAGAAAGAAGACAAAATAAGTAAACTCGCCCGTCAAACGTCACTTCACACCCAAATAAATAATAAAGAGTCATCTCCGTGGTCACGTTAAAATTCATCGAAAACTTTAGCCGTGAACGTAGTATCCTCCGTGAAAAATTATACCATACCCAAAATACCAACTTGTTGTACCAATATTAAAATTTGTATCCAAGAATTTTTTATAAGTGAAAAAAATCCGGATAGCAAATTTCTTATGTTGTTACATTCCGTTTAATAGCACAAGTAGCAAATTCATCAGCCCATATCACACGTGAATAACAATTTCCTACGTCTAAGTCCATAGGGCCCATGATGTAGTCCATTCCACAATCACACATCCGAATATAAGTATATCATTAACACTTATAAGTCCATAGGGCCCATGATGTAGTCCAAATCAAAATACTTAAAACCGGTTATCACATTTCATATCTTAACCTAACCCACACATAGATGATAAGCACGCCTACCATACATACTCTCACCTAACTTAGCAAATCTCATCTCAAATTGAAATGATTTAACGCTTCACTTCAAATCCCATTATCATCTCAATCACTTTTCCTTAATCTTCAAAAGCAAGTAAACAACACAAGACCTTTCATTTTGTTATCTTGGATGAAGATCAAACTAATTGAATCTTCAAGATCTTGAGATAGAGGTCTCGGGTAGGTTTTATTTCATTTTAATTTCGATTTTTTTTTTTTTTTTTGTTAATGAACGAACCAGTGATAGTTCGTAACAAATTTGTTATGAAACTATCATTTTGTTTCGGATATAGTCACTAGTTGTGGTCGATGATGAGGATGGTTTGGAAAAAATCTTGTAAAGATTGAAACCGAACCAATTCTGAGATTAGTCAAATATTTTTCTTTTTGAGTTTTGATTGAGATGGGGTTGACGGAGTTAGGATAGATATGATTGTGGTTTGATTTGTTGAGTCACTGGTATTTGGTATTGTGGTCAAGGTCGAGTTTTGGTTTACGCGTAGAGTCTTTCTATTCAGTTCTTATGCGTAGACATACCTAGCTTACGCGTAAAAGCTGTCAACTTATGCGTAAACCTGGTCTAGTTTATGCGTAACCCATTCTTACGCGTAAGCCAAGGCTTATGCGTAAAACATACGCGTAACTTTTTCTTACGCGTAACTTCACAGCTACGCGTAACACCTCTGTAGATCCTCCTTATGCGTAGAAAACTAGGGTTTTGACCCAGTTGACTTTTTCCGGCGAGTTTTTCCGACCTCATTTTCCGACCAGATTCATCTTTCCCGAAGCTTGATATAAAGCGCTTCTATTTGACATGTTTGACCATAAAAATCGACGGTTGACCACATGGTATTACACGAGTATTGGTACAAAACAAGTCACAATACATAAGTTAACAAGCTGAATCTTGGACCGATTGGACACAAGAAAGCGAAACACGAAAAGCTGCGTATAAAAGTTGTTGACTTTTTGACCAAAAGATACAAGCATATGTTAGAAACTGTTTTACCACAAAAGGAGGAAATAAATTTTCCGAGACATAAAAATATGGTGAAAGCAGTTTGAACACATAATCGAAACCACACAAATCGATAAACAACAACAACGGCTCGTTATACCAATTGTAGGATCGATAAAACTATTGATTCATGTGGTTCGGGGGTCGGGAAGCTCAAAGAATGAATAAGACATGGTATTATTTAGATTAAAGTAAAGGGAAGATGTGTGTGTTTCTAGAGAAGAAGAAAACACACACACTTCTTTACAAAATGAACTTCCTACCCTCCTAGTTGGGACTAGGAGGGTATTTATACTTCAACAAGCCTAACTTAGCACTATTGACTAAACTAGTCCTTGTGAATGAGTAAAAGAAGAAACTAATGCAATTCCCGTAATGACTTCACTTTAGCGAGGCTAACAGCTGAAGTGGGTGGATCAGAGATATTTAGAAATGTGGTTTTCTGCCAACTAGGATGCACATCTACATTAACGTTTGCACCTGCACCCTTATTATTATGATCTTCAACTTTTGGTGTTTGAAAATCAGATTCTTGAGGCAACAAAGGAACATTAAGATCAATATCAAGAGTCTTAGAAGAAGTAGGCGGCTTTACCTCTGAAGATTTCTCGATAAGTTTGATGTATAGCGTCTGGATCAAGTTCTGCATACAGCATATTTCATGAATGAAGAAAGAAACATCATCATCGTCACTCACATGAATTTTGGTTGAATCGGACATGTAGTATAAACTAATGATCTTATCTTTAATCGATATTTGTTAGTGAGATAGGTAATCATTTGTAGGTAGGTGATGTTAGCTGGAAGTAAAACTCCACGAATTGATGTCTCAAAATCCAAATAAAGTTTGAATTTTGGGAATTAGCGAAGTCATTTTACGGGATTTGTGTTCAGGATTTGAGTTCACTGCTCGGGTTTGTATGAAACAATAAGGAACCAAAATAAAATTCATTGAAAATAGGACCTTTTAGTCGCTCAATATAAAATTAAGCTTAAAATTTTCCCTCCGCAATATTCATTACCCGCTCATTCACAAAGTCTATTTCCGCCAAATTAGATGTGACTCTACTATAAAAGCGTCAAGTTTACTCATTGGGTAAATAAAACAATGGCTCCCTCTCTGCCTCTACCTCCGGATCCAATCGAAAGCCATTGGAATACTACATCAATGCTACACACCGCGAATGTCCAAAACCATTACGGTGGAAGTACAAACCTCTTGGACCGGACTCATCTGGTAGAAGATTCAAGGCTGTCAATTTATGTAATATTATTATGCATTATACTTATTTTACTTGTTAGGTTGAATATGTGAATTTAACAAATTTTATTTTAGGACAAAAGACCAAATGTAACTTCTATGGGTTCCTAGACCCGGAACTACCAACTGAGTATTACAAAGATCTTTTTTACAAGGAACATGAGGAAAAGAAACATTTAATGAAGACGAGAAAGAGTTCAATCTCGGATGAAGTTATTGAGGTTTCAAACAATGATATCATGAAAATGTTGGATGAGTTGACTTTTATCAAGTCAAGAGTGCAAGTTCATGACAAAGTTGTGTTGGTTTTCAGTTTGATTGTTCTCTTCAGTGCTGTAGTTTGGTTATGGTAATCTGTTTACCAATAAGTGTTATGTAATATGTATGTTATAGTCTTTTAGCAATAAGATTGTATGTAGTCGTTTTTTCAAATCAAATGGATGTTTGTAAAAAACAAACGTTTTAGCACTTTACACAACATGTTTGTTGCAAATCAACGATATCACAACACGTATATACGTAAACTAGGGCATAAACAAAGCTGCATGGGTGTTAGGAATATACCAAGTTGCGCTACAGACATGCATAAGAAGTTGTCTTTGATGTCCTTCACAGACATCCGGTTTGTGGTTACATTTGGTTGAACAACAAAGTCTAAAACCACATACAAGCCATACCCAAACGGATGAAATGCATCTTTATTCATCACTTGTATGAACGACCACCTTATAGTTCCAAAAGTACTCCACCATATGCTCTCGATACGCCTAAAGCAACTTGAAGAGGTCATCAACCTTCATACTTAAGTTGTTACCCACTGTGCAAAAATACATACCCAAACTCCACAATCACCGTATGCATTGGCTTGTATAGGGACACCATCCATGACTCGAAATGTGATCTTATAATCGAAAGCAGATATTGAGTTGGCTTGAAGAACTTTACACAAGTTTAGATCTTGTGGTAGCTTTCTCTCAAAAGTGACCCTCCATTTTAAATTCTTTCTCTCGTCTCAAGTTCGGCGTACCTAGTGTGTCATAAATTGTTATAACTCGATGCAATTTCCAACTCGGCGAGAAACCGATTGGCACTCGAATGCGTTCACGGGAAAGTATACCTAAATGTGATCAAATAATCCTTGTCATAATTCATCACATTTTGAGCATGTATATATTTACCCAAATATCTAGAAGAAAGTATGGTGTTTATATACAAACCTTCTCGACACTAGACCATGGCAATGGATAGCGTTTACCGGTGGCGTAGTAGGCGCATAGACCCTTCAAGGATAGAGGAAGAGAAAATGGTCCGACCATAGCCCAATCGGCATTGCCGGCCGAATCGCCACATTAGATCAACCCGAGATCCGGATCTTGCAAATTTTTTATAAGCAAAATACCGGTAAACTAAATCAAAAAAAAATAATTAAATTTTTTATGGAAATTAAATATCTATTAGGTACCTCATCTCCAAGCCATCCTTTTTTATTGCCTCTTCCATAACCCAACAAAGCCAACCAAAATTTTCGATGAACAACGACGTCGCCAAGACCCCAAGGAAAGCTATGCGATGACTTCAAATCTTTTTTTATAAAGGTATCCATACACGCCGGTTTAGTAATCTTGTTGATATCGCAACCTTCGGACGTGGCGGATCACGAATAAAGTTAAAACAAGATTAATGTATATGTCTTTAAGATGTACATTTGTAAATGTACTTCTTCTATACCTCTACCCATGTTTCCAATGATTATCTTCACCGGTGGTGGATTAATATCTTTTCTCGGTCTTTTGGAGCGTCGTTTCGACAAGCTGTGGAGTCGTGGGAGGAGATTCACGTATGGCTCCCGCAAACACTTGCCCACTGCTTTGTCCTTTTGACTCATCATCTTGTTTCAAAGCAGAGTCTCTTGGGTAACTTTGGCATCACTCTCTTTGGTAACTTTGGCCTTTCTAGTTTTCTTTAATGCTACGGCATTATAAGGTATTGTCTGAACTTACTTGCATTTCTCTTCCTTTTACCCGCATGAAAACATACTATAGAAAAAAATTCATCATTGAAATAACATCAAACTTTTGAAGTACATGGGGTAAGTTTAATATATAATGTAGTTGTACCTCGAAGCTGTAGGCAAAGGCTTCTTGGCTTGTCCGTCGAATTATGAATCATCGTCATCTTGCCTTCACAAAGCATCATTATCAATTTTTCTATTACCGCCTTGGTTGACAAGCGATTTGCAACCGGTAACTCAACCCCTTTCTTTCTCCTTAACGTGGGCATCAACATTGTATGCTTCATTATGAATAACCGTATCTCCAAGATGATTCATATGCTCATACCCCATCCCGCCATTTGTGACCTTTGCTTCACTTACTTTCGACCTTCATGAGAATCTATAAGGTTATTTTGATTACCTTGAACCACCTCTATAGATTTCTCACCACCATTTAACTTCTTGCCTCGCGATCATGAGAGTGTTCATCAACATCATTGCAATCAACAATGACATTTTCATTAACTTGAACACCTCTATAGATTTATCATCCACATTTAAAACTACTTCACCTACTTTCTCACGATCATGAGAGTGTTGATCGTGATTGCAATCAACAATGGTATTTTCATTACCGTGAGCGCCCTTTACTGGACTTATCATCAACATTAAACACACCTTCATGAGCATGTATTTCATGTGCTTGAACCGCCTCTCGGGTTTATCGACACGGTTATCATCAACCTCAATCGGTGTTTCGCCATCTTCCTTTTTTTTGACATTTTGTTCATCTATCCCAACTGTTTGTCCTCAACTTCCGTAAATCCATAAGCAGAGAAATCATCTTCTAGCTCCACTGTTCATCTAGTCGCAATTGTTTCCCTGTAATTATACAAGAATAACACATCTATATGGATGACCAAATATAGCAAACATGTATAGATAGTGCGGTGGAATTTATATATACGTGCTTCAACAACCGATTGAGAAAATGTTTCATTCAAATTAGGTAAATTCAAATGACCGGGATCATGATGCGGAATGTGATCATCTAACGGCAATGGTCCGTCGTGAAGACAATATTCCACAAGTCGTGACATAGTTGATGGAAGCGGCGGGGTCTATATAAGTAAGACCAACTTGTTCGTTTCGGTATTTACACAACTCGATTTGTCGCATTCGTAGTTAACCAAGCGATTTAGGCATGTAACAAAAAAACAATAAAATAAAAAGTACTACTAAAAGGAACATAACCTTATTATAATCGCGAATGAACATCACCGAATGAAGATCAAACAAACTAGGACTACCATTCCGGTTTTCATTATGAATTGGACTTGACGTCTGAATTTCCATGGCATTTTGGCCAAAACAAGCCTCCTCCGATTTGCCGTGCGTATGAGTTGAAGTCTGAAATTTAAAATATACAATCAATTATACTACTAAAGAAACCTGCTAGCAGTGGATTCAAAACCACTAGCAGTGGTTTGATAGACACTAGCAGTGGTTTGATAGACACTAGCAGTGACATCAAATTTACAAAAACAGCCCCTCAAGTGATACATTAAAGGAACCTGCTAGCAGTGAATTGAAAACCGCTAGCAGGGGTTTCATAGACCCTAGCAGTGGATACATCAAATTTACAAAACAACTCCAAGGAGGAATGAAAATCACGTGTGCGTACATTTACAACAAAGCCTCATTATACTTACGACTTACGAGTTGTTAAAAGAAATTGTAATATACGTGTCTCATTTTCTAATTCAAAGTTCTTACGAAACATATATCCTAAAAATGAATGTAAAGACCATGTTCACCTTTGGACGTTGTATCTTTAGAGCTTCCTCAACAACGGCAAGTCTAGTTTTAATATCATTAAGGACTCCCACATTAATGTCTAGCTTGCTCGGGGTTGTATCTTTATTGGCTCGGGGTTGTATGTTTAGAGCTTCCTCTAGCAGCAAGTCTATTGTTAATACCGTCAACCTCGGCATGTATGTCTAGGCGATTGGAACTTTGACCTTTATCGATTCTTGGCACATCATTATTGACTATAGCCACCTCTTTATCACCTAACACCACATCATATCGACGATATCACCACCTCTTTATGCACCTACAAAGCAAGATCGAAAAGAAGGTGCAATGGTCAATTGTCAACGTGAATACAACCATGGTTTGCACAAGCGGGCCAACTTACCTCATTAGTGGGATCATCGGCGGTAATTGATCTTGTAGACTATCCAACTGGCTCAAATATCGTTACTTGGTGCAAACCATGGTTGTAACATTTCCGCATTTGTTGGAACAAGATCCAAGGCGGAATAGAACCCTAGTAAACAAACAATTATAAAGTTAAAACAAATATAACGAAGTCGTAACTTATTTGACAAATACAAACAAATGGAAATGCTTACAGGACCAAAAGTTTGCCATAATGGCGTTTGGCAAATGTTTTACCTTTGACCAACAAAGACAACGTGGTATCTTTGACGGGTCTTTGTTCCACCATTCGATGATAGTGGGATAACTCTCAAGAATCCATATCTAAAATAATCGAAAAGAATAAAACCATTGTATGAGCGCTAGTAAACAAAAGCGATATGTTCATAAATGTATACATCTAACCTTAAAAGCTAAGAAAAAGCCAGAAATATTATATGTTGCAATTGTAGAAGGGTTTTCTTGCAATTTCTCTTTGCAGTGAGCATTGTAATGCCGGGGTACCAAATTGGCTAAATTTTTGTAAAAACGGGTCCACAAGAACTCTCCCCAAGGATATGCATTCCATGCCCCAAAATCCTCAACTAATTGCAACAAATGACTATCAACAATGTACCAAGGTCCACGACCTATGAACACGACCTCATCGACTAGCAACAGACATACCCTTACCGCATCCTCAGCTGATAACTTTGAAAATTCCGTGTCATTCCCAAACAAATCTAAAAGCTCATTGCCTTTTACAGTTACCTTTCTTATTAATTGTTTTTCAGGAAAGACACGCAAAGCAAAAGGACTTCGATCAATTTGTACATGGGGAGGCAAGCGACCAAAAGCGAAATCCGGTCATCAATAGAAGCTGTTCTGACCGAATTTCAATACATTGTTCCCAATTTTGTATAAAATGGGGACAAGAATCAAGAAGTTTGTCGATAATTACCTGTGTTGTAAAAACGAAATTAACAATATGATTGCCTTTACCTAGGTCAGGAATATCTAACCATGGCCCAAAAACAGTTGCTCTGAACAGCCTCATTCGATCTGGATTGCTTAACAATTTAGACTTAATTTGCGAAAACAACTTAACCTTGGAACGAACCGTTAACTTAGCATCAAAATATTGGGGAATGTAAGCCATTTTGGAGTTTATTTGACTGAATAATTAGGGATTGATTTAGGGTTTCACAATTTTGAATTGTGTTTTTTGTGGTAGTAGTGTTAGTGTGAGTGTTAGTGTGTGTGTTTGTATTTGGGTAAAAAATTTGAAAACAGGGTAAAAAAAAGGTTTCAAAATACTGTTAAAACAGTACTTTAGGTACAAAAAAAGTACATAAATTAAGTCGCTTATATTGATTCGCTTAAGTCGCTCAACCTCGGGAAGGAACTAAATGTATAAAAAAATAGTTTTGTAACTTTGACTTTTTTTACTAAAGGACAAAAAAACATTTCGCAAGATTCTAAAAAGTCGCCTAGATTCGATTATTGTAAAATCATAGTCGTAAAAGTCGAAAAATGATTGGGTACACAAACTTGAAGGACACTTGTCAAGCTTATATAAAAGTAGAAAAGTCGCAAGTCTCAAAGTCTATTTTGAAATACCCAAACTTTTTCCTAAAAGTGAGGACACCTTGAGCAAAGATGCATTCATAATTTCCCTTTTATAAAATCCTTCTCCATATATATATATATATTTAAGGTAAATGCATGGTACCGATAACTATTTTATGACGAGCAAATGTTTTTATATGTTTTTCTAGCAATAACTTTATGTGTTTTAATTTCCGTGAACTACGTATTTTAATTTATTACATTTTTACATGTCTTTATATGGTTTAAATGAGATGCATCAATATTGTAGGATGTTATAAGTATGAGAATTTAAGACATTAATTAGTTTTAAATGTATATGTATGCTTAATTATTATGCTTAGCAAAGTAACTTTCTTTTGATGGAAATGTTTTGGTCTTAAAATTTTAAGACTACTATATTTATATATATATATATATATATATATATATATATATATATATATATATATATATATATATATATATATATATATATATATATATATATATACTAGTGTCAAAACCCGTCCGATGGACGGGTATGACTTGTGATTTTTCTTTGAATGTATTACTTTACGAATATAAAGATATATAAATATGAATTTGATTCGTGTAGTTTATTTTACTGTTCGACAATACAATTATATTCATAATAGGATAATATAAGTTTTCATTTTTGTTATTAATTTTGTGTTTTTATTAAAGAAAATCTACAATGTGTTTATGTTAATTGTGCCAATACAGTGGGAACATATCTTTCCATATCAACTTAATCTCCATGATGTCCTTAAGGATATCTATTATCAATCCGAACACTAATAAGTAGATTCCCAATGAAGGTTCGTAGCAACTATACCATTTTTTCCGCTTCTAACTGACCCAACACAAACCTACAGAAATTCGTAAGTTTTATTAGGTGGCCATATCAGCACGATAGAAAACGTGTCAAAACATACATCGAATGTATTAAGAACGAAAAGAAATAAATTTTCATCCAATATGAGAAAATAAAAGTTAATGAGTGATGGGCGGGTATGACTTATGAATATCGTTGACATATTTTACTACTGCAAAAGGATGTGGGTGAAAAATGGCTGGAAAGGTGTCCAAGGAATAAATTAAGTAACGGTTAATGATTTACGAACTGTACAATGAATAAAGAACAAAAAAAATTAATGGTAATCCGATTAGAGGAAATGAAACTTAATAAATTATCCGCCATTACAAAGTATATGCTTTTAGTTCAATTCCGAAATAAAACTTCTTTATACACACCGTGTGTCGTTGAATATGTGTATTTACCATACCTAAATTAGATATTAGATTGTAAGGGAACGAAACTAATAAATCTGTATGACAACATAGAATTTTCAAACAATTATAATAACGTGTATAACACGTGTTTATACACTTCTTAACCTTTTCCAAAATATCTTTTCTACCGAGACACGTATGCTATAACTGTTTGTAAAAATCATAAGATACACACTTTTGTTTGTAAAAAATGAACAAATATATAACTTCAAACTGAAATCAACATAACATATTTCATTGCATTTTCGCGGAATATCTAAAAGAGAAAGGGTTTCGACCTGTATAATACAAAACATATAACATAACTTGCATACGGTTGTATATGATTTGGTGTAAAGAGTGTAAAGAGTCTGCCCGGTTAGCCTATCTAAAGACTTTTCTTTCACAATAGCACAACTACACCTTCCAATATCCACTGGCGAAGGTCTACACAGCAAAGACCTGAAAAAGAAACACTCATAATTCTAATATAAAGATACTAATGGCACATAACTAGCAGCCCGATAAACACATATAAAAAAATTATTATACATAACTATCAGCCCGATAAACACATGTAAAAAAATTATTACCTTGTTGTACCCAATCTTTTCATATGGTTTTCCAAACTTGAACTTACCTGCAACACAGATAATGATAGGCATTGGAGCAAGAGCTCTTTAAATACGGCTATAAAAGTTCCCAGCAGCTGCAAATAAGCCAATGTATCATAAAGATACAGTTAGTTATAAAGTATATCTCTAATGACTACTACGAACATGATGCATTCTACACAAAAGAGTGTTTATTTAAGCCCTTATGTATATGCCTATTAAGTTATTTGACTCGGGTTATATATTACAACTACTTTATGAACTTCTGTTCATGTTTAATCGAATGTTTCCATAAGCTTATTTATTATGCTTATAAGCTTATTAAGAGTTTTATAAGCTCATAAGTTCACTTTTCTGGGTTATGAGCTTTTTCACTTGACCTTTGAAACTTTATACCTCAAGCCCATAAGCTAATAAGGCCACAAAACAGAGCTTAGTAAAGTTTCAATAAGCTTCTAACTTCTTAGTCCATATCATGAACTGTAATTAATATACTAAATATCAGACATTTATATAAACAATGAAACAGTAAATTCAAGTTTTTTCCTTTGAGACAAGCAACATTGCTATCAGACAGTAATTGTTAAATATTAGTTTCTAAAGTTGATTGTACAGTGTCAAATGATATTTTTAAGTAAGTTTTTCGTAATCCTGAAAGATGGTTTTTCTGTGACATGTGAAATCGAATACTATTTAGTCAGACGATAAGCAAAGGGAAAAAACACAAGCATCGGTCATTTTATACGATAACGACTTACAAGATCAAGGTCCTCCATTTCGACTATTTCAATATCCGCGATTTCCCTTCTAATTTTCTTTTAAATATGCGTCAACATCCGATTCCATCTTATCCTTCAAAGTTTAACAGCTATTAGATATGACGATTTAACTTACAAACACAAAATAACCATTATATCAATATGAGTGTAACTTACCTTTGTAGCAACATAGAAATAAGGCCTGAACTTGTACTTCACTTTAAACGTCGGACCATCCTTTAGTCAAAATCAAGTATCGGTTAGTGTATATAATTACACAAAGAATATTCACACCTTTATCATTATGCGTTACGAACTTTTATTTTCACAATTCTATTCAACAAGCTTTCGATTTTACCATTGATGTAATTCTCGATTACTTGTTATTGCAAGCTACATGTATGTATTTTTAACAATATAAAAGTAACAAACTTTCATTTTCTTTATCATTTGATGGCCTGCTTTGAAACCATCTAGGTGGCGATAAATAGCTTCGTTAATAGTGTGATTAGTCACGTTATTGCAAATTTTCGTGTTAGTGGATTTTAATCTCTTAAACGGGCGATGGAAGTAGCGAGGAATCTACGCATAAGCAAATTAAGCATAAGAAACTGGCATGTTGTTTCGTATATGTAAATAAGATGTGGCTTACATAAAATATTACCAATATCTCCATATTATTCAGCATCCAAGTAGTTAGTTTGAGGGACTAAGCACACATCAGATTCAAGCGGTCCAGGTAGTGTGTTCAATAGACCTTTTCCATATTTGCCTTCCTTAATAGCATCTTTAATGATATTGATAAATCATGTACCTTCTCCATGTATGATATATTAAAATGAGTCTACCTGGAACATGGGAAAGTTAAACAAAAATACCGTGTAAAACAATACATGTACTACCAAATAAAATCATAAAGTTATATATACATAAAGGTGTGATAAACCTCGAATGAGTAATCCATCAGATGAAGAATTGAGTGTGTGTTTGGATCTCAAGTGAGGCAACATCGTTGCTATCTTACCTGCATATATGCAATACAACAACAAAAACATAAAGAAAAAAATATTTGAAGTAGCATATCTGAATTAATCACTTACATGTAATTTAAGTGGGAAAAAAACAGGTAGTAAAGAACCGGTGATTGAATGTTTTGATTTAGGGTTTAAGAGAAGAGAATGAATTTGTGTGGGTTACGGTTTGAATGATATTAGGGTTTTGAGATATAATAATGAATCTGGCTAATTTGAGGGTTATGTTTGTTTGGAAAGGTTTATAGGTTTTTGTTTGCAAACTATAAACCAAAAGTCATTGTTGATCTAGTGGTTAGCATGGTTCTTAATGTTTTCCAATGTCCCAAGTTCGAATACAACAACGTGATTTTTTGGGCAAAAAAATCCGAATTTTATGAAGTCCAACAGATTTTAATTAAAAAGCTACTTAGGTGGCATTAAATTGATGACATGGAAATATGACATGGCATTATGGGTGCCAAGTGGCATTATGACGTGGCATGCCTCCTCTTATATATAATGTATATATATATATATATATATATATATATATATATATATATATATATATATATATATATATATATATATATATATATATATATATATATATATATATATATATATATATATATATATATTGTGTGTGTTGATTAGATATGATTGTTACTTATCAAATGACAGGAAATATACCTTATGTTGATCAAATATGATTGTTAGACCTTCACTAGCTACAATTTCTAAGTCATCAATAGGACACTACATGAACCAACTCCAGTTGTCCTGTTCTCAACATTTACCACAACCCATGCAATTGGATAGATTTGATTATTTCCATCTCTACCTACAACTGATAACAATTCTCCCTTGCATATGGTTTTAAGAAAGCATCCATCCAGACCAACTACCATCCTACATCCTTCTAACCATCCATCTTTCAAAGCTTTAAAGCATATATAAAAACAACTAAAGTAGCTCTTCCCATTAGGCATTGTGTTAACACCAAGCTTAAAAGTTGATCCTTCATTGGAATTAAGAATCTTAGCAGCACATGACCTCAACATTCCATAATGATCTTCTAAACAAGTCTCATATTTCTTTAAAGCCTTAATCTTTCCCCTTTTAGCTTGACTAATTGTTACGCCCCGTGCCCGATTGACCAAAAATTAAATTTTTTCGCGAAAACGACTCAACTATAACGGACCTTCTGTTACTCTTTGGTGGACTGATAAAAACCTATTGACATTCAGACCTTGAGACTATTTTTAAATGAAACTAGACTCAATTATCTTCGAAATGACGGGTGGCATGACCTGTGACAACTTACGGCTTAGGAGCTATGATTTTTAGAAAAAACGACAAAATCTGCTCACAAAATTCTGCCATTTGAGAGCCAACAAAACTTTCATATTTTTAGTGCAAAATTCTGGACTTTGAGAGCCATTAAACTTTCACAACTTCATTTTTTCTAGAAAACATACCTCTAAGACTCAAAACTTTACGAAACCTTCTAGAATTCACTAAAACATCAAATACTTCATTTTCATAACGTACTTGGCTTAGACGACTAATGAACACATACTTTATAAACGTATGAGTGTTTTTCCAAACACCCGTTTTGACCCGTTTTCAATTTAACTTTAACATAATCATACAACATATATAAAAATCAAAACCTGTAAATTGACTCTCAACCATTACAAAGACTTAACATTACAAACATTTAACCTATTTAAGACTCTCAGGAAACAAATTTAACTTCGAGCTTAGCATACTATTACTAAGCTACTAAATACATTATAACCTTCTAATATTCGCACTGCCGATTCTTATGCCTTAATCCAAGCATAGAACTTCCTCACAACTTACAAAACATTATCAACTATAACGATAAACTTTTGCTTAGTAAGTAATTAACATACAACATATAATCATATACATCATCACATTAGCATCATAATCATCCATATTTGGTCTCATAGCTATCATCACATACTCTTGATACTTAATACTATAACCATCCATTCCTTGCATAAATAAGACTATAACAATAAACATCATAGCATGAATAATCACAAACATATAACAATTTATCACATACCTTGGTTAATCTTTAAACATAGACTAACAAATACTTTGGCAACATAATCCAACTAAATCAAGTCTCAAATGCTTTTATGCTTCTAACAAGGATCCTTAAGCCATTAACCTTCAATTACAACACATAATATGATAGAACATATAAAATACATATTATATGCTAATTACTTACCTTGGCTTCCATGGCTATAATACCAAGAAAATCATCGCCATCATCAATCTCATTATTGATTCCTACTCAAACATCGCACAAACATTTAATCTAACTACTATGACAATGGTTAATATAACCCTAGCCCACATGTTAACAACTCTAATCATCACATAAACATATGATAATTAACCCATAAATTTACTAACTTAAATTCAATAAAACTTATTCCATAATCACTATAACTTGTTTAAGTAGTTTAAAACCAACTTATACCCAATTTTCAAATTATGGTTCATGAACCCTAACTTCTTAATTCTTCAATTAAATCATTAATTGAGATACTTACTTGCATAGGATTATTGCTAGGGCTTCATCTCTTGAATTGGGTCCTTAATTCTTGCTAATCTTGATCATCAAAATCTTGTTCTCCCTTTTTTTTTCTTTTTTTTTCTAAAATCGACACACACACATGTTTATAAAACTTGGAACACTAATGAAGTTCCTGGGAATTTCTAGTATTAACTTTCTTCATACCAAAGTTATTTCCTAATTGACACTTTTGGTCCCTCAAGTCCCTTTATCTCTATTTTGGCCACATAAACTTTTTATAACTCATTTAACACTTGACAACATTAGTCCTGTAAAACCCTAAAAAAAAATATAAACATGTAAAAAGACTATTATGCCCTCAGATTTAATATTTATTGAATACGTAAAATATGCACAATACTTCGAGCTCATTGAACTTGGTTCTAACCTAACTCGTACATAGCTAACTTGTGCCAAGTAATAATAACTAACTTACATTTTCATCTTCGATTTGAATATAACACATTAGATAACTTACATGGACTACCTAATTATGTACAAGTTTACTAGACACATTAACTTGAAATAAAACTAACACAAATGTGATTAAGGTAAATGAATTTACATTGATTGAGTCAAAGATGTCATCCCCCCTATTCGGCCAATATAGACGCCCATTTACTCCCATGATTCTCTCATTAAATCCCATTTATCACCCCACTTTGTAACTTTTCACACTTTCAAAAATTCATAAAACCCTAGCTCCCTCATCAAAAGTGACGGCTCATTTTATTCTCCACATCTCATTCGACACAAAGAAAACTCAGGGAGATCATAAGTGATCAAAGAGGCTGTGATAGGTACTACTAGGCGTGGACTTCTAGATTCGAAGGTGGTGCTTTTGGTCGTGGGTGATAGCCTGAAGATGGAGGATGTTTTGGTGGTTTATGTCGTGGGTTAATGGGACCAAAGAGAGGCATTTTGGTGATGAATATGGTCGTGGGTTAGCTAGGGCGTAAAGGAGACCTAGGTCTTTGTTTTGTCGTGGGAATGGCTAGGCCAAGGAGGATTTACTCGTTTTGTTTTGGTTATCGTTTCTTCCTCTCATGTACGCTACAAAGGTATCATTGTCACCTCTCGTCTCGTCTCTTTTTCTCCTTGAATCTGGTCATGAATGTGCTGCTCCATGCGCATGCTTTTTGTGTTTACAACATGTCCAATAAATGGTAAAACAAGTCTAAGATTAATCTAATAAAATGGTTACAGGAATCATGACTTAAACCCCATACATGACGAATTAATATGCATTAAGACCTTGGTATTGGATCTGATTTTGAACCCACGGCATGTACTTCCATTTTGTAATTATTGAACTACGAATCACATACAGGTAGTTATGTTATGAAATCTTCTTATCAGTACATATACTAGCTCTAAGTTATAATAGGATCTGACGGTGAATCGAAAACACGCGTAAATCATTTAAATTTCACTTATGAAACGTAACAGACATGGTGACTTGAGTTTGCATGGAGTATAATAGTAATGTGTCAAGAATAGATTATATTCATGCATGGGTAACTTTTTCATATGTACGTGTATGCGTAGAACCAGTACAAGAATTAGAAAAATTTCATAGTAATGTGCCTTGTGGGGGTAACTTTGAGGGTGATCGCGGGATCAACGGTCGGGTCGTTTAGTGTTTTGAAAAGGTGTCGGGGTAGTCGAGTCGGAAGTTTATCATAATTTATATTTACTAGTTCGTGAATGTTAATTGTTTGGGCCGCGAACAATCATGAAATGGGTGGCGACCACTGTTTTGGAAAATATTTTATAAAAGTAAACGTACCTCATTTTGTATGCAAATATAGTTAAGATACATGATATATTTAAGTTATTTTCATTTTAAACCTTAGACTTTGGCCATGGGCGCATGCAAACCATGAACTTTTCCAAGTTGTCACTTTTAACTCTAACCCTTGGAATCTATCATAATTGACCTCTAACTTTGCTATATTCTTATATTAAACCTTTAAAATTACCATTTATCATTTGTAACCTTTAAGCTTGGCTAATTAATAATTATTACCCTAAAGTATTTATTTCGGTCCGTTACTAAAAATGAGAATACGCTTAATAACTCTAAAAATATCGATACGATTTATATCAGCAATAAATCCGTTACGACATTAAATGATCTAATAATTATTATGCGAACCGTAATCCGTGTAGATTCATTGAAGAAGGTGTGACGTTGTGTCTTCGTGTGTATTCATTCGTTGCTTTCCTTTCGTTGGCGTTAAGGTACAGATATTCTGACCTTTCTCATAAGGTTTCTCATGATCTCTTTGCATCTTTGATCTCTTGCCAATTTGATATTGAACCTTTGCTCTGCTGTTGAACTATTGATCTTGAACTTTTGCTATTGACCCTTTTGCTATTGAACCTTTGATATTGATCCTTTGCTATTTGGACCTTTGATAATTGAACCATTGATATTGGATTATTGATTTGATTTGTGAACTGCTAATATTGGACCTTTGATATTGATTGACCTCTATCTTGTACACTTTGACTGCCGATTGATACCGAGCCATTAACTAGGCATGGGGTTCCATGTCCGTGTCATTGATGCACCAATGGCATGACTCGGTGTGGATGAGTGATGTTCCACACCGTCCCATTTTGTATTGATTATCGCGCTTGGATATATTGTATGGCCACTATTGTTTTGCGGTATGGATGCATCTTAGATTTGTTTTGATTTGTATTTGATATGATATGATTTGTTTTGGTGATGCGGTGCGTGTGCAATACACCCTCACATTTTGGGAGCTAGCTACTCCACAGTTCTTGAGGTCTCCCTCCTATTGGTTTGGTATTCCGAGGTCACCCTCCGAATACAATGGCTACTATTGGTTACTTGGCTGTTATTGCCACTATTGATATGGTTTGTTTTGTTGGCTCGGGATGGATTCTGACAGACCTTACACTATTGATATACCCATATTGAACCTTCTGTATTTCCCAACGCATCATATTCTGTATTGATTATCTTTATCCAGTACCCTTATATGACTCACTCTATTACCAAGATATATATATATTCCATTGCTTTGATCTGTCACACTCTCTTTCCGTTAATTCCGATTATCGTTCCATTCACGTACCGGGTTATTATATGTTTATTGGATTTGATTATGCTATTCATGTTTTATGTAACCATTGATTATCCTGCTATGATGTGATTAATATGCGGTTATCTCGAGTTACTGTTGTCATCGATGATATGTGATCTCACCGTTATATGACCCTCGATTGTCGGTGACCATGCTAGTGTGATATCGATAGTTTTGTCATTTATCATGTGTGCTTCGTTGATTAATCTCGTGGACTATGACTATCCGTTGTATCCTTATCGCTTGTTGTTGACTTGCCATGTTTGCATTTTGTTTATGCCACGGTTTGATTGGGTAAATGGTTCGACTTGTGACGTCGGCTTGTTAATTTGTTTAGTTGCCTGCTATGTCTTTAATTCATTTAATTATATCTTTATCTTGTATTCCTACTTGTTACTTGTGTTGCCATGTCTTGATTACCGTTATGATCTTGATCATGTCTTCAATTAAGAGTTTTGACCGTGTGAATTGCCATGCTCATCGATTTATTTATTGCTTCCGCTTTTCGTAGATATCTGGTTGGCTTGTATGTATTTTGATTTCTGAATTGATTGTATGGCATATCGTTGTGTGGATGCTATACCTGCTATGTTGCTTTTGTTTCGGTTCTTGTATGTCCGGTTTGTATGTGCTTGTTTTTATGTCATCGATGCCTTGCTTTGTTTCGCTCTCCTTGTTATCATTCGTTTTGGATTTACGTATAATTGTGTTTTGCGGGATCCTCTTTGACTCATTACTCTCTTTTCGCTCGACTTTGTTATCCTTCCCTTTGTTTCATTTGCATTTGATTTTATTTAGCTTTCGCTTTGTTATATCATTCCTTGGGCTTTTAAGCTCACCGCATTTCTTTTCTGCGCGGAGTTTTAGGTTTGAAGATGGGCTTTGTTTGGGCTGAGAGGTGGATTATCTGAGTGGACTGACCCTAGTTACCTTATTATTTGGATTTATTTTGTTGGGTTATTGTTGGAGATTTCATTTTATTTTAGACATATTGGATTTTGTATTTTCCTTGTAAGTCATTCGTCTATATGACTTGGTACTTTATTCTTTAAGGCTTTCGCTTGTAAAATTTTGTTTGTATGTTCTGATATGACACCAGAATGTGACACTTCTACCCTTGTCGGGTTGGGGTGTTACAAGTCCCTTAAGTCTATTTCTCTTATATTATTGACACGTTATATTTTCTATAATCACATTACACATACTTTGACTATTAGTTTGTTATCGGGTTTCACTAGTCAATTACATTGAGTCTTAGTCAATTTCATTTCATCTAGGGTCATACCTGTTTGAAAAACGGGTTTCGGGTCTAATATTAGTATTGACTTTGCATTTTTATTTTTTAGTATTAAAGCAACAATATCCCTAACTATTATAGCATGATTAATAATGATCCTTTTAGCAAAATTCCAATCTAGTTACTTGTTGTTAAGGTACCATACTCCCCTAAACCCTAAAGTCCTAGAACACACATGCTCATTAATCAGGGTTTTGATTTGAAAAGATTTATCTTTTTGCATCCAAGATGTCTGAAATCTAAATGGACACATCTTTTATTAATTATCTCTTGAACGTTTAGCTAGAAGTCTCGTATGTTGTTTACTTCATAATATAACTTATAGCCATTTACCAAAGCATAAAATGCCAATGCTCTTTTAGTTGGTCGGGACCTCATACCTTTCATCTAAGCGTGGTATCATGGACTTCCATTTGATATTAGGATCATAGATTGGCCAATGATCACTACACTTATCTTCATCATCTTTAGGATCAATATTCACAACATCTTTTTCAATAAAATCATCTCTAGGCAACCCACTGCAAACACTAGTCAAAAAGTTCTCATCAAACATCTTAGAAGATTTTTTCTTAGGTGTAAGGCCTCTTTTCTTAGTCCTAGAATCTAAAACTTCTTCCTTACCATCAGACAAATGGTAAACTAATGTAGTGTCACTTTCACTTTCACTACAATAATCATACAAATTATAATTAGCATCAATTAATTCACTTCCACTCTCAGAATTTTGTTAACCATTTCCTCCTACATTGTGTTCAGTAGTGGTGTCATTTAGATCAAACTCAGAATGAAATGCATATATATGCAAGACATGATCATTATTAACACAACATTGAACACAATCATCAAAGTCAACATCAGATTCTAAGGATTTCAATCCTAAGTGAAAATCTAAGCCAAACACCAAATAAAAGAGAGACTTAACAGCGCCAGTACATTCAGCTTCCAAAAGTTTAACAAAACCTACTAAGTTTAATGAAAGAAGATCAACATTTACAATTTCATAGAGTATTTCATAGTCTTACGAAAAAGGATCTCTTATAAACACACCACCACGATGATATTTTATCAGGAAAGTGGTTGAAGATGACATCTGAAACAAGATCAAACAATAAAGATTGTTAATTTCACAAAACCCTAATTATTAAACATCAATCGACTGGGACAATGAAAAGAAAGATCGTTACCTTTTGTGGGGAAGATGAAAACCCTAATCAATTTTGTGGAACTTTCGCTTTTAGATGGGAATTATTTAATTTGGCAACGAGAGAAAATGAAGAGGTGGGTATTATGTGAGTAGGGTTTACATGGATTTGTAGTAAAGGGTTAAAACCGAGACAATAACTTATGTAATCGGTGGGAAAATGTTGAGTAACTTGTTTGTAACGTTTTAAAATGTAATAACTTAGAGAAAAGTTCAATGTAGATAAAATATTCTCTAAAGATCCAATGAACCAATCTTGTCCATTCATTTTTCGATCAAAAAAAAAAAAAAAAAAAAAAAAAAAAAACCTTTCACCATGATACGCGTACAACGCGCGTTCGGGGTCAAAGGAACTTCCTTGACGTCGAGCAAGTTTTTCAACACCCTAGGCAGTGAACCTAATCGTTGTAGTGTAGTATTAGGGTAAGTCTCGGGAATTGATATCGTTCTCTAGGGGAATAGGAATGCTAGTGAGAAATTACTACGCTAAGGTTGGGGTTGAGAAAGATTATTTTTTTTTTATCTTTTTTTATGTTTTTTAGAAAATGGAAAGGTACGAATCTCGGGGTTTGGATTTGGGGGGTTGGTATTTCTACCGATTACTCTACTATTATCTATTCTAATTAACTAAGCTAAGGGGTAGTCTATGTATAATTGATGTGTGCTCATATGATGATTAAAAATGTGTTTACTTAGATGTTATATTACTCCCTAGTTATCTCCTATTGATGGTTGAATTGTCACGTCCTTATTCTTAACGCGTTGTGTTTCTAAGGTCGTAGGGTATGCGTTTATCCCTAACTCTTTGAAGCTACCTAAGGTTAATGACTACGAAATCTCTAGGATTCATAAACTTAACACTAAGGTTATCTTTGGATATTTAGCCTACAATTCCACTAGTAACTATAAGCTAAGGTTCAACAAAGACTAATCAAGCATTAATAACACAACGAATGACCTATCGCAATACTAGGTCACTCACAATTAAGATAAGAGACAACCAATCAATATTCAATAACTAGGTTTCATATTATCTAAGCAAACACACAAGTAAATTAGCCGGACATGGAGAACATGCAAGCATACACACAAACCATTGAAGACATGATTGAATCAATGAAGTAAAACACTTATCTTGTTGTAAAATAGGGTATGAAACCCTAAGATCTCGCCCAAGACGACCTTGGTTTGGTTTAGGTTTTACTCCAAAAACTACCTCTAAAGCGAAAAATTCGGATTCTATATATCTTTGTTACAAAATGCGACGGCGTCACTCTTTAATTGTGACGCCGTCGGTCGCCGCCATTAGGGTTTCGTCTTGGCCACGTCAACTCGTGGATGCGTCACCTTATGCTCGTGACGCCGTCGGCTTCAACCTCGACGCCGTCGGATCCAAATCTTGGCCGTCGAGTTGTGACGCCCTACTTTTAAACCCGATGGCGTCACTTGTAAATAAGCAATTTGGCTCTTGAGTCGTCTCAAGATCGTCGCGACGGCGTCATGATTAGCGATGACGCCGTCCACTTTCACTTCCAAAGCTTGAGTGTCTCGATTCTTGACTTTGGCCATTTTCTTCATATATTCGCGCCTTTTCGTCCGAATAAGTGTCATTCCAAACAATTTGCCTTCAAGAGACCTAAAAAGTGAAAAGCGAAATTAAGTAGTAACGGATACAAAAGTGATCAATTAAGGGCTTAAATGACCCTCAAAGTGTACCTTTTAAATCCTTATCACACCATTTTTTAAAATTAAATATCTCGCAAATCGTTAATCGCTATGCAAAGCGAATCATACCATCGCGACGAATTGAATTATTTTTCTATAGAAAGGCACTTCTAGATACTTTCGGCGATTCTTTTTGATTTTTTCGATTCGTGCGAAAAATCACATGTGATTTATGAAATCATATATGGTGATACAAATCACATGTGATTTTTCCACACGAAAAAAAAAAAAAATCAAAAAAGTTTATCAGTATATCGAAGTGCATGTCTACTAAAAAATTAAAAAAAAAATCGTCACGATAGTGATTTTTTTCACTTGACGATTTACCGTTTTCAAGATATTTAATTTTTAATTTTTTTTAATTGTTTTTATTTTGATGAAAAATGAGTGATTAGGATTGGTTCATTGGAGCTTTAGATAATTTTGGTTATACACAGATCTAAACTCTAATAAATTTAGCGAACATTTTCTCAAACTTTAGGAACTTATTTATCTATTAACCCTTTACTATGACACAAAAATGATACACCAAAGAAACTCTTTGGAAGTTTCAAAGAAACACTTTTTGTATTGTATCAAATTAATTATTCACTACTAGAAACATAAAAGAATTTTGATTAATTTTACTATATTATCCTCGATTACAAACTTTATATAAATTAAAAGTTATTAGTAAGAAGGAGTTTGCATATTAAACTTTTCTTACATAATAAAGGATTCATCCTTACCATCCATCTAGAAAGAAATCGATGGTGAGATTAAAAACATTTTAATATTTCACATATTTTTATAATTTAAATATCTCCTGAAACATTAATCGTTAGACAAACCGTCACGACCGACATTTAATTATCTATCAATAGACGGACACTTTAATAGTTTAATATACTTTCAATAGTTTTTTTCGTATTTGAAAATAGTTTGGGAAATCACATGTGATTAACACTAATTTTGAATATTCTAAAAAAATCACATGTAAATATTCTAAAAAAATCACATGTGATTTTATAGATTATAGTAGTTAATTTATGAAAATCACATGTGATTGAGATACCCTGCCTCGGCGGGATTGGGTATTGTTGTTGTTGTACATGTGATTGAGATACGTGTTTGAAAAATCACATGTGAAAAAAAGGTTTGTCGAACGTATATCAAAGTGCATATCTATAGAAAGATAATTAAATGCTCGTCATGATGGTATATTTATTTTCGTTTAACAATGAATGATTTAAGAGATATTAATATTTGAAAAAAAAAATGATGAAAATAAGTTTGTTAAAATGTTGGGTTTAATCTCATACATTAGATCAACTGAAGATTTTTTCACATTTAATCACTATGGTAATCACTATGGTTTGTCGATTTTTTCACATTTAATCATTAAATTTTTTTTTTCACAAGTTCAGTCGAAAGGTTTCAAATCGTTACAAATTCAATCAACAGTGACCATTTATGTAATTTTAGCAAAATCACGGTGACCATTTATGTAATGAATTGAATCCAGATCCGTAACGATTTGAAACTTTAATGACTGAACTTGTCAAAAAAAAGTTCAATGATTAAATGTGAAAAATTCGACAAACTATAGTCAACATTTATGTAATTTACTCTAATCTTAAATCTATTAGTAAAGCTATCATTCTAAATAAAAAAAAAAAAAAAAAAAAAAAAAAAAAGAAAAGGATAATAATTATATATTCTTTTGAATCTTGTATTCTTTAAAACAGAGGAGTAGTTTAACAACATAAACATTTACCAACTTTTAACGAATAGCATATCATTTTGCAAAACTGTTACAAATATAAGATTTTTGGTGCAGCATAAAACGAGTAAAGAGGTGGAGACTTGTCTTCAATAAGAAAATACATAGATCAAACCTCTTTATCTGCACTTTTCTTTTTTTTACATCCATCTAACTTTTCAAAAGAACCAGCATACCAATAAAAACACTACCGGTTAGTTATTAGAACATTCAGTTTAATTTTACAAATTGAAACCCTAACTTTTTGTTATTTCTTCTATACAGGTACCAACATTCCGCTGGAAATAGTTATCGATCTCGTTAGCGTAAGGCGAATGATGTCTCTTTAACGGTTCAGGTATCTTTGCCTTGCTGTAACTGATGACTACTATTGTATTATATAGTTTTGCCATGCCTTAATTAATATAGTGCTATTGAGCTAGTTTTGGTAAACTTAAAAAGAGAAATGATGAGAAATAACCATAACGACACATACATTTGAGATGCATCGACTTGAATTAGATGCATCTCTATTCATTTAGATGCATACCAATTAGTTCCGAAAGTGATTTTGAAGTGAAAACAATGCAACGTAGTACTTGCAACAAATTTGACCCGCAGGGGATAAAAAATACGTAGGATTCGACTAACTTGATGAAATGCATCTAATATATTATATGTATACGCATCTAATTTTTTGCTAGAAAATATATTAAGGTGCATCTAAAAGATTTGGGATGCATCTAATTGGAGTCGATGCATCTCGAATGTGTGGTTATAGTTATTTCTCATCCTTCTCAGTTTAAGATCCTAAGTCTTACACTCAATAATATTTAATGTTTTGGTCATTTTTAATTTTATACAATTGTCTAATTTTTGTCACATTTAGTGGCATTTGTTTTCTACGATGACGCGGTTGGCTTTTGTCGGAGCTCTTTTGGGAAGTAGCCTCTCTACCCTCGGGTAGAGGTGTTGTTGTATGTACCTATTTGCTTATTGAACTTAGGAAAAGCCTATAACTCACTTTTTTGAGATTAGGAGCTTATGACTTATTTAACTCCATAAGATCAAGTTGATAAGCTAACAGGCTTAAAAACGAGCTTGTTGGTTTTTCTTATTTCCACTAAATTATTTTACCTAGCTAGCACTCTCCAAAATAGTATAAATACTATGTTGGGATATGATTGAGTATATTTCTTGAAGGGGATTACCGACCACTAACCTAAGTACGGTGTTATTTTATTTAGTTCCTATATAAGTTTTAAAGTTAACTCTAACTATTAACTATGTGATATTGAATTTGGAAGTGCAAGTAGGTTGTGTAGCCATATAGGATGTGGTAATGATGTTGATAAGCTAATAGGCTTAAAAAACGAGCTTGTTAGTTTTTCTTATTTCCACTAAATTATTTTACCTAGCTAGCACTCTTCAAAATAGTATAAATACTATGTTGGGATATGATTGAGTATATTTCTTGAAAGGGATTACCGACTATTAAGTATTAACCTAAGTACAGTGTTATTTTATTACTTTAATCCCTATATAAGTTTTGAAGTTAACGCCAACTATTAACTATGTGATATTGAATTTGGAAGTGCCAGTAGGTTGTGTAGCCATACAGGATGTGGTAATGATGGTACTTTTGCGTTTTAGGTTCAACAATTGGGTTGTGTTTTAAGAATTGCCTCGATATATGGTGAAGGTTGTGAATGATTATTACATTTGATAGTAGCATGCTCAGAGTATGTGTGTGCTAGTGGTAAGATGGAATAGGTAGTTATTATTATTTAATGGATCGAAGCAAATATTGACTACCCATTGTTGTGTTTTGATGATATAATATATAGGAGTGTTGGTTGGTACCATGAACTCTTGTTTGGGTGTCAGTTATGTTATTCTATTGCATGTCCTTACCCAAAGCTCACATGTCCCAATTAGGGGTGATCAACTGTCCAAAACCAGACCGGACCGAGACCGAACTAGCCCAAAACCTTAGATTAAGGACCGGACCCCTTCGGTCGGTCTGGTCTAAGAAGGCATAATAGTCGGGTTTTACGTAAGACCGGATTGTACCGAACCGGACCGAGACTGAAATAAGAAAAAAATCTGGACCGAGACCGGATTGTTGGCCCTTCGATTCGGTTAGTTTTCGGTCGTTCCGGTCGTTCCTCTCGATCTCGGTCGGTTTTGGGTTTGCGATGCTCAGCCCTAGTCCCAATAATACCACAACGAGATGGTCTATATAGGGGGTGTTCCGGATTGCTTATGTTTTCGGCTTATGCTTTTGTGCAAAATTAAGTACTTATAAGCTGCTTAAAATTTAAAAAATATGGGATATAGTGTTTGGATATGCTTAATTTGTAGAATGTGCAAAAATGCTTGGAAAAAAATAATCTGTTAGAAAACGTTTCAATTAAATGCGTATATAAATTTTTTTTAGGTTAATTATGATATTAAACGAATAGGCCTAGTGGTAAGGTACATGACCTCCTTACAAGAGGTCAAGGGTTCAAAACTCGTTAGGTACACATCTAAGTCGAAAGACTCATCCATTTATCCGTTTATGAACATGGAAAACCTCATCCGTTTATCGTTTATGATAGTAAACTAATCTTTTGATTTCATCTCAAAGTTATTTTTAAATAAGTAGCTTCCTATAAGCAAAACTGCAAAAGGGGTTTGGATAACACAAAGATGCTTTTTCTTGCAAATACGCAGAAAAGTAAAAAAGATAAGCAATGCCAAACACCCCCAACGAGTGCAGTATTAAGACCGTATATGTCATAAATGATATGGTTTGTGATAGGATTATTGTGAGTCAATTCAAATCATGAGGCAAAAATCAGATTACCGTTATTTGAATCAAAACTTACTATTTATTTTAACAAAATTTACCTAAGATTTTTTACCTTGAACGTGAAATTTATTGATCCAAAACTAGTTAGTTCCGAAGGTACTAGTGGTTTACTATTTTTTTTCTTTCTCAAAGTCACACGTAGGTCGCGTGATGATATCAAAGAGCGGTGGCCTTAGCTTTTCTGGATTGAACCGGAAGCATTTCACTTACGCATTCACTTTAATTCCAGGTGGTTGCGATTATTGTCATTAAGTAACTCAAGGATATATCCCAAAATTAATTGTTTTTGAATTCTTAAGTGCTATATATTCACCACAAATTACCATCTCTTTCATCACATCATCATCCCAATTCTCTGATAACAATGCCAGACGTTCCACAAGATGTACTCGATGAAATTCTCTCACGCTTGCCGGTGAAGTCTCTTTTGCGGTTCCGGTCGGCTTCAAAACACTTGTGTATGGTGATTGACAGCCCTCATTTTATCAATCAACATCTGAATCAATCATTAAAAATGAATACGATTCTCGTTCAATTGAAAGACTCCTATCCAGGCTCTTCCAAATGCTCCTTTTATTCCTTCACCACGGATATAATTTCACATTATGAAAAACTACAACTTCCCTTTAATCAATCCGGTCCAGTTTATCGTATTATGGGCTCTTTCAATGGGCTCATATGTTTTACTAGGGGGGAAAGTACTCGTCGTGATATTTTATTTTGGAACCCCTCAACGAAAAGGTATAAACTAACGAAGTCAGTGGGACACTATCCACCTGGATCCAAAATAAGACTTACCATTGTCAGAGCAGGATATGACCCTGTTAGTGGTGACTGTAAGGTGGTTAGGTTTTCACACTATAGCAAACCCGGCTCAAATTTGGTTTGTTGTAAAGTAAATGTTTACAGTCTTAAACTAGATGCGTGGCAATTTGATCAGGAATTTCCTTGTAATATTTTCAAAGAGCAGGGTCATGATGTGTGTGTTAGTGGTTCGATTCATTGGGTTGGAACGCAAAATTCCGGTTCAAATAAGAAATACTTGATTGTTGCTTTTGATCTTCATAGTCAAAGCTTTAAATTCGTACCACAGCCTAAGTGTACTAATGGACGTGTGGCTATAGATTTGGGGATTCTAGGAGGGTCTCTTTGTGTGGTTTGTTGTCATGCAAAGGTGAGTGTGGATGTTTGGGTGATGATGAAATATGGAGTAAAGGAATCATGGAGGAAGTTGATCGCATTGAAAATGTCTGATGTCGGGTTCAGAACTTCGCCAGGTGTAAGACCGATATCATATTTGAAGAATGGCAAAGTGTTGTTGCAAGTAGATCATAAATATTTCCTTGAGTATGATCTTGAAAAAAAGACATCCATAAAGTCATTCTTCTTTGACGCGCCATATTTAACTTCATGTGTCTTTCAGGAGACTCTTGTTTAGTTGTAGTTAAAGTGAGAAGATAATATGCTATGTGTTTCTGTTTTCTTTGTTTGTGTTATAAACTAAATAAATATGTATTTTAACTATGGATGGTTTTCTTGTTATATATGACCACATATGTTTGTCACTGATCTTAGACTCTTGTTGCAAATTATTTTGACCTTTTTTGCTTATTAGCTGTATATTACATTAGCTGATGTTGATGGATCTAGACTTATTTTAGCTTGACGTGAGCAGATAATAGCTGTATTTTCATAGTACTAACCCTGTAAAACTAATATTCATCCGAAATTTAATATTAACTCTTTAAGACTTATCAGTTATGCATAATTTTGGTTGTCAAGATGCTTCCACAAGCTTTAAAAAATGTCTGCCTTTCCTATAGTTGTGACTCTGTGTGAAGTGTTGCTGGGAATGAAATTTTTAAGGAATGCAATGATAGAACATTTTTATTAAAATGTCGCTTTGTAAGTGCTATGGTTAGAGGTGGTGTATTCGACGATTTACTTAAGTGTGTCAATCACTCGATTTGGGCTGTGTTCAAACAACGAATTGGACCAAAACAAGATAAAAGTCCACAAAGTCTTAGTATTAGTGTTAACTGTGATGAACCCGTTACTTTGGAATGATGTGAAAGGGCTCATTAAGTCTAACCCATTCATCAAAGGTTTTAACAACTAAGATGATGTGTTGGGATGCAAATTAGGCATAATTAGCCCTGTCAATCTTCTTATATTATTGTAGGACTTTAATTATATATTGGTATTCCGATCATCTACTTCATGATTTGAATCTTATTATTCTTATCAGTACACTTTTGAAAATCATGATCCTGCTAATGCAAGGCTTTACCGAGAAAGTTATATTGGCCATTTGTTGTCCTATACGTCGCACGCTTTTGCAAATCACTAACTATGCAAGTGTTTTCAGTGCAATCAACTTTCTCCATGATTCCTTTACCCCATATTTCATCATCACCCAAACATCCACACCGAACATTACTGTGATAACCAACCACACAAAGACACCAGTCTAAATTCCCCAAATCTTTAGCCACACATTTATTAGTATATTCAGGCTGTGGTACAAATTCAATGCTTTGACTATGAAGATCAAAAGCAACGATCAACTACTTCATATATGAACCGGACAGTTGCATCACAACCCTGTGAATCGAACCATTAACACACACATCATTACCTTGCACATGGAAAACATTACAAGGAAAATCCTGCTCATATTGCCACACATTTAACTTAAGACTGCCACACTATAGCAGACCCGGCTCAAATTTGGTTTGTTGTAAAGTAAGTGTTTACGGTCTTAAACTAGATGTGTGGCAATTTGAGCAGGAACTTCCTTGTAATATATTCCTAGTGCAGGGTCATGATGTGTGTGTTAGTGGTTCGATTCATTGGGTTGGAATGCAAAATTCCGGTTCAAATAAGAAGTACTTGATTGTTGCTTTTGATCTTCATAGTCAAAGCTTTGAATTCGTACCACAGCCTGAGTATACTAATGGATGTGTGGCTATAGATTTGGGGATTTTAGGAGGGTGTCTTTGTGTGGTTTGTTGTCATGAAAAGTTCAGTGTGGATGTTTGGGTGATGATGAAATATGGAGTAAAGGAATCATGGAGGAAGTTGATTGCATTGAAAATGTCTGATATCTGGTTCAGAACTTCGCCAGGTGTAAGACCGATATCATATTTGAAGAATGGTAACGTGTAGTTGCAAGTATATCATAAATATTTCATTGAGTATGATCTTTAAAAAAAGATATCAAGAATATCATTCTTCGGTGACGTGCCATATTTAACTTGAGGTGTCTATCTGGAGACCCTTGTTTAGTTGTAGTTAAAGTGAAAGATAATATGCTATGAGTTTCTATTTTCTTTGTTTGCGTTATAAACTAAATATGTGTTTTAACTATGGATGGTTTTCTTGTTATATATGACCACATATGTTTGTCAATGATCATGGACTCTAGTTGCAAATTATCTTGAACTTTTTTGCTTACTAGCTGTATTTACAATTAGCTGATGTTTATGGATGTAGACTTATTTTAGCTTGACGTGAGCAGATAATAGGAAGTTATCAATAAGACAACTTATTGCACTGTCTAGCATAAGGAATGTTGGAATGTGTTGATTGTAGGAAGTGAATATGGGTTATTGATTAGAGGTCTGAGACAGTGCAATAAAGATAAGTGTATGTTTGGGAAAAGCATGAAGCTAGGAATAGCGAGTCATGCAAGATGGGACTGCCTGGTCCTAGCTATGCTTCTCCTAATACTAGACGTTAGGAGAAAGTTCTTTGATTGTTTGTAGTGCAGATTGCCTTGTATCTTGACTTTTTTAAAAAAAGTTTTTAGTCATAAAGAAGGTGTCCTGAAGTTTAAGGGAGTGTTTGGTTATGGGTTTTGATGGTGCTTTCCATGGAATCTTACTATGCAACTGATGATGCCTAAAAGTTTCTTAATCCTATAGCTTAAATGTGAGGATGTAGCTGCATTTATGTTTAGGAATGTATGCTGTGGTAAGTTTCTTATGGAGGATTGGTATTGTCCCAATTGAAATGAAGCCTGTCTATAGGATAGGAAATGTAGTCTTGATTGGGTACAATACTCAGTAGGTTTGGTTGGTTTGATAGGAGGGATGAGTCCTTCCATTGTTTGTAGTCCCTTTCCGTTAGTATGAGGATGTAGTCTGCACAATGGTTGGGGATTGCATACTTTGATAGGAAATGTAGTCCTGAATTGGTGATAAAATAGTGGTCATGATGTTGTACTAGCAATGTTAATGTTCCTTGTTTCTGTTTAGCATTTATGTATTTAGATTCATTGCAGACAATTTGTTAGCTATGGTATGTCATTAGCACCAATTGTATTGCAGAATGTATTGTTTATATGTTTTTGGAGTTAATATAAGTTCACCATTTCACGAAAAAAATTAAAATGGTAATGAAAACAAATGAGAAGAATAACCTGAGTTACTTTAGAGAGGTAAGTTGCTTACTAAAGACGCTCGACTGATATTGTGTAATTTTTCAATCAAATTGAAATTATCACCTAATATTTCTAATTAGTTACTTATAATTCCATCTCATATTCACTAAGACTAATATTCGTCCGAAATTTAATTTTAACTCTTTAATACTCATCAGTTATGCATAATTTTGGTTGTCAAGATGCAGTATCCTTTTCCCCTGTTAAGCATACCGGCACATATTTTTATCTTCCACAAGCTCTAAAAAGTCTGCCTTTCCTATAGTTGTGACTATGTGTAAAGTGTTGCTGGGAATGAATTTTATTGAAGAATGCAATGATTGAACATTTTTATTAAGCTGTCACTTTTAAGTGCTATGGTTAGAGGTGGTATTTGACGATTTTCTTAAGTGTGTTAACTACCCTATTTTTTTGTGTTTTTTGGGTAACCATGGTTTCCGACCTTTTGGCCGACTAATCCACGTTGTTTGAACTCACCGCCACACAGACTCAAACCGGGTAAAGCCCTCCCTTTTCAGGAGGTTGGCGTGGTCAATTACTCAATTTGGGCTGGGTTCAAATGGTTCAAGCAATGAATTAGACAAATGGATCGAACAAGTTGAAAGTCACACAAAGTCTTAGTATTAGTGTTAACTGTGATGAACCCATTACTTTGGAGTGATGTGAAAGGGCCCATTAAGTCTACCCCATTCATCAAAGATTAACAACTTAGATAACGTGTTAAGATGAAAATCAGACACAATAAGCCCCGTCAATCTTCTTATATTATTGTAGGACTTGAATAATATATTGGTATTCTGATCATTTACTTCATAATTTGAATCTTATTATTCTTATAGAACACTTTTTAAAATATGATCGTGCTAATGGAAGGCTTTAGTGAGGAAGTTATATTGGCCATTTGTTGTCCTATACATCAAACGCCTTTGCAAATCACTAACCGTGCAAGTGTCATGGTTCATATATGTGTGTATACTTTCAGCCATGTAAATGGATGTCTTATATGACTTATCCAAGCTAACATGTCGTCCCTATTTTAGGACTACAAGATGCATATATACTTTTCGTGGTATGGCAACACAGTATTAGGACCAAATCTGCCATTTAATCTATGAATCAAAACTTATCATTTGATTCCATCAATTTTACCTTAGATTTCTTACCTATTTCTTACCTCAATTTACTATTATTTTCCTTGAATGTGAAATTTATTTATCCAAAACTAGCTAGTTCTCGAGGTACACTTGTCTTTATTTTTTTCATTCCCAAAGTCAAAGGTCGGCCTCATGACGATATAAAGTAGTGATGGCCTTTGGTTTTTTCGGAGTAAAGTGAAAGCGTTTCACTTACGCATCCACTTTAATTCTGGTGGTTGCGGTTATGGTCATTATGTAACTCAAGGATAAACCCACAGTAGTAATTGTTTTCGAGTTCTTAAGTGCAGCTATATAATCACCAAAACTTATTTATCCTTTTCATCACATCATAATCTAAATTCTCTCACAACAATGTCAGACATTCCAATCTCATCTGAATCACTCAATGAAATTCTTTCACGCTTGCCAGTGAAGTCTCTTTTGCAGTTCCGGTCGGTTTCAAAACACTGGCGTAGGCTAATCGACAGCCGTACATTTGTCAATTCCCATCTTAATCAACCATTAAAAACATTCAAAATATTAACTCTTTACAAAGACTTAAGAACTCCATTAAATTACTTTTATTCTATCAACGTGGATTCTAGTCCACATCTTGTTAAACTAGAACCTCCTTTTGATGGCAGCCGTCCTTTTAATCATTTTGTTGGTTCTGGCAATGGGCTAGTATGTTTAGTAAGGGAGGCATTTCCTCATAAAATCTTATTTTGGAATCCTTCAACTAGGAAGTTTAAAATGATACAGAAAGCATTTCAGTGTCCACCTGGTTTGAGAAATAGATTTATTGGTTTGAGAAATAGATTTATCTGTTATAAATTTGGCTATGATAATATTAACAATGATCATAAGGTGGTTGTGTTATTACAGCATAGAAATTCAGACCTAACATCAGTTAGTTTTGAAGTTACTGTTTACAGTATGAAAAGAAATGAGTGGCAATCTGTGCCGCGGGTTGGTTATCATATTTGCCGTCTGCTGGGACATGGTGTGTATTTTGGTGGTCCAAGGTCACATGGTGTGTGTGTCAATGGTGTGATCCATTGGGTTGCAGCCCAAAATCATGCTCCAAATATGAATTACTCGATAGTTGCTCTTCATCTTGCTGGTCTTAGCTTTGAATTAGTACCACAACCTGAGTATACTGAAAAATATGAGGCTATTGATTTGGGGATTCTTGATGGGTGTCTTTGTGTAGTTGGTAATTATGGGAGGTCTTGTGTGGATATTTGGGTGATGGGGAAATACGGAGTTAAGGAATCATGGAAGAAGTTGGTTGCAATGACACTCTCTGTTATCACGAACACTGTTCGGCCATCTGTAAGACCAATAACCTTTATGAAGAATGGTAAGGTAGTATTCTTGGAAGTAGAAAACAGATGGTTTATGCAGTATGATCTTGAGAATAAGGAAACTAAACCGTTGAAATTTCATCACGCGTCTTCTTTACATTCATATGTGTATCAGGAAAGCCTTGTTAAGGTGTTGGAAAGATGCGTTGATACCTAGACTAGCTGCTTCTTTTTCGACTAGCGAGTTGTTGTTAAGGTGGAGGACGAGATGATATAAGTTTTCTTTTCTGCTCTTTTGTTTCTTTTTTCTTTTCGTTGTCAGCAAATAAATATGTACCTTTTATATGGATGGTTTTCTTATTATATAATATATGCTCTCTGTGAATTTGTTCTGTAGTTTAGTTATCATATTAAACATCCTGGCTTATAAATGTATTATAATGTTAAAATGTAGTACTACAGCTTGAGCTGAACACTTGGCCTAGAAAAAAGAGGTCTTTTGATGTAATAAAAAGTAGGAGATAAGACCCAATCAAAAATTTGTGATAAAAAGGATTAAGAAGAGTAAATTAAGTTACTTTTGAGGAGGTGAGTAGCTTTGCCAAAGCTTCCCTACTGATATTATGTACTATTATTTAGTCAAATTGAAATGAACATATAATATTTCTAATCCCCAAAATAGTAATCCTTCATGATGAGGGATGCGTTGATGTGAATCAAGACTAATACTAATCTATAATTATATTTTAATGAACTTTCTGTATCTATCTATGACTTGCTTTTATCAATGTTACCCAATCTGCAGTTTTCTAACTTGTTTTTTTCAAGAGAGCTTTCTTTTGAGTTATAAATTAGTGAATAATTTGAGTTATTTACTAATAATCAATGGGTCGATTTGGGTTGTTTTTCTTCAAACGGACCAAATGGGTTGGACACTAGAATAGCCTTAAAAGGGAATGGAACAAACTTTCCCCACGCCTAGATTACACTTTCCAAGGTTTAAGCAATATGCTCTCCTGGTCGTTAGCTTGCAGAAGTGCAAGGGTGCATTAGACTATATTTGCTCATTTCTGGTTAAAGTAAGCCCTATTTGAATATAGGGTGCATTAGTCTATGAATACATGACTGTTGTAAGCTTTGTGATAAAGATTTAGTTGGTCTCTTAGTACTTGTATTTTGCGCTTATACATACAGGAAAATGACACAATGAGAATCAATTCATCTTTACAGTGTGAAATCTAGAGAACTTAAATGAAAATAAAACAATAAAATCATGAAAAGTATAAGGTAGAGTTTGGTTCATTGAGTTTTGGAGTATGGGTATCAAAATGAAAGTGATTGATAGTGTTTGTTACACGTATATGTGTTTGTGTAAACCGCCATGAACCACATGTTTGACTAGAATCCATGTGATTGAGAAGGTTTACTTGCTCTCACACAATTTTCTTCTCCATTACATTACATACAAAATCCTAGACCTATTCATGCCACATAAGCTTGAAATATACATCCACTATGGTTTATACATTTTTAGACCTCTTCATCTTTTTATAAACCTTTTCACAAACCACCATAGTGGATGCTCTAAAAATGTTATATTCCACTTTCTCTAATAATCAATATATAATATTTTTAAGAATAACATCAAATTTAAATTTGTTAGGTGAAATAAATGCATTTAATTGTTTGTTGGTAATAAATTAAGTTTGATGAAATAAATGCATTTAATAGTTTGGTAACCAAAAAAATTAAGTTTGTGAAATAAATGCATTTAGTACTTATTATTAAGTAAGTTAATTAAACATTGTTAGGTGAAATAAATGAATTGTATAGTTTGTTAGCAAATTTTTTTTTTTTTTTTTTTAAAGTTAAATTTCATTTTGTTAGCAAATAAATTAAGTTGGTGAAATAAATACATTTAATAGTTTTTTATCAAATAAATTTTGTTAGGTGAAATAAATTCATCTAATAGTTTGTTGGCAATAAAGTAAGTGTGATGATATATATACATTTAATAGTTTGTTAGCAATAAATTAAGTTAGATGGGATGGCGAGAAAGAGGGAGAAGACATTTGTTACTGGTGGCGATTAAGTATTAAATTAGATATGGATCTAGTTGAGCCGTATATTATCAACTAGCTTTATAGCCCGCCCGAATGGACGGGCTAGCTTAATTATATTACTTGACGAAGTTTAATCGGACGTAAATAAATAGTGAATAATGGCAAACATCTTAGACACAAATAAAGTAAGTGTGATGATATATATACATATAATAGTTTGTTAGCAATAAATTAAGTTAGATGGGATGGCGAGAAAGAGGGAGAAGACATTTGTTACTGGTGGCGATTAAGTATTAAATTAGATATGGATCTAGTTGAGCCGTATATTATCAACTAGCTTCATAGCCCGTCCGATGGACGGGCTAGCTTCATTATATTACTTGACGAAGTTTAATTGGACGTAAATAAATAGTGTATAATGGCAAACATCTTAGACACAAATAAATAAATAGTTGAGCCGTATATTATCAATATCCATATGCATTTAGTTCTAAGTTAATTTATATCTAATATATTAAGTTGGTGAAATAAATTAATTTGGTGAAATAAATACATTTAATAGTTTTTTATCAAATAAATTTTGTTAGGTGAAATAAATTCATCTAATAGTTTGTTGGCAATAAAGTAAGTGTGATGATATATATACATTTAATAGTTTGTTAGCAATAAATTAAGTTAGATGGGATGGCGAGAAAGAGGGAGAAGACATTTGTTACTAGTGGCGATTAAGTATTAAATTAGATATGGATCTAGTTGAGCCGTATATTATCTATATCCATATGCATTTAGTTCTAAGTTAATTTATATCTAATAAATAAATCTGGTAAATCGATATCCGTAAGATTTCGAAAGAAAACTTGTTGGATCAATGTATTCTAACCAAACTAACTTATTTAGCTTGTAAGGACTTAGTAACCTCAGATAAATCCTAAGTTGCTAACAAAGAAACATTGAACTAACTCTATTAAGTATGCGGAATTTACTTAACAAAGCTAAAAAGAATTAACTTTAACTTTAATGATTATATTAAAACTCTGAATCTGCTTGATACACAGATTCACTAACAATCCCTAACAGCTCTAATATCGAACTTGATAAACTCTAAAACTCTCTAATAATGCACGTACGTCTAATACCAATCTAGGGATCCTTTTATAGGCTCAAGGATAACCCTAGTCGGTTTACAATTCTATTCCTTGTATATCAAGTAATACTAAACTAAACTTAGAACATTCTAGAATTACAATATAATCCTTAACGATTTTGCATAACAGTCCTTTAACCTTGCAGTACTTTGATGATCGAGCAGTACTTTGACATTCTTCTTTAGCAATACTTTGACTTGAAGCTTTGACTCTTCAAAGACTTTGACTTTATATATCCCAACAATCCTCCCTAACTTGAATTCTACTTGCTTGATTTCAAGTTCCTTTGTATATTTAACTTTAACATCTTTGTCTTCAAGGATTGTATCTTTATCTTGATTTTGTCTTTGTAATCTCGTGCTTGTATAATCATCATCAAAGTAGTCTTTATCGGTAATTCTTTTCAAAGAACTATCGCAAGCTCCATCTTTTCAACAACATATGACAATTTGTACATCAGATCATTTAAGTTTCATCTATTCTCATCACTTCCAGGTGTGTAAACTCCTGTGAGAGGTGAATCATTGAAATTTTAATGGTTTTGATGTCTCTTTACCAAAGCCATTAACTCTGGAGTAGCCAAGTGTTTAGGTGTGTAAACTCTATGCTTAACAGATTCAACCAAAAATAATCAATCAAGAATCGTTTCTGGACTATCTTAGATGACATATGAATGATATAGAACAAGTTTAAACACAAGTCAGCCACATAATCAAAAGATTCGAATGGTACGAACCCAAGAACCCTAAAACATGAATTCTAACATTTTTTGTTGTTTCTGGGCAAATTAAGGCTCCTAATGTGTTTATCAGCATATTCTAACACATTTATAAACATCTAAGCATAGCATAACACAAGGATAAGAAAACCCCCAATTATGAAATGGGTTCAAAACATGTTTTAGAATGGTTTAACACAACCATTACAATCACAAGCACACTTAGGCCCCAATTCATACACATACTCGTAACTTTCAAAATCAAATTTTGCAAGATTAACCGTTGGATTGAAAAGATTTTCAAAGACCATAGTAAAAAATCATGATCAAAACATAGTTGATTTTGATGAACAGATCTGCATAATTAAATAGGACCATTTATTCTTGGTAGGAATGAGGTTGGAGAGGAGTTTTGATTAAAATTAAATTTCAAAGTTTACACATTCAGCCCCTTAATCTCAAACATTTTCAACCAAGACCCATTAATTCCCGTTTTGGTTAGACAAAACATTTATTAGGCAAGAAACATAACGATACTCCCCCTCGACTTTTGAAATGATGAAATTTTTAAACATTTTAGTCCGAGGAGAGTATTTAACAAGAAGCGTATCCACCTTTTCAGAAGAAACAACATATTAATGGTAACATGCGAGTATAAGGTTTTATGAAACTAGAAAATATTTATTTTCTCCCCCTCAACACTTGACCGTAAAAATACTGAATTTTGAAAGAGAAAAGTTTTGACGGAAGATTTGTACTTGCCATGCTGAAAGAAATATGGATAGAAGAATATTTTTGTATTTTATCAGATTTTATATTTTTGTATTTTGTTTTGGAAAGTATTTACAAAAGAGGTTTTGGTGTTTGACTAGTTTTTAAGAATGTTTTAAAAGTTCATCCAGTTCCTATGGAGTCAAACAACGCATACCAATCCGGTGGACCAACTCAGTAAACCTAGTAGGAGCTAAGCCTTTGGTGAGAAGATCTGCCAGTTGGTATTCAGTACCCACAAAGTATAATTCAACGGTACCCTTTTTCCACGTGCTCCTTGATGAAATGATATCGAAGATCGATGTGCTTAGACTTTGAATGTTGAACAGAGTTGCACGAGATCGCAATAGCACTTCGATTGCCGCAGTACATCGGGATTCTATCAAATATGTAACCATAGTCTTTGAGTTGTGTTCTCATCCAAATGACTTGAGCACAACACGCCGACATGGCCACATATTCTACTTCGGTTGAGGACAATGACGTAAAATCCTCGCTTCCTCGATTGCCATGACACCGTTTATCACCAAGAAATTGTAATGCTCCCGAGGTACTTTTCCGAGAATCTATGCACTGCGTGATCGTCTTCAAAAGCTATTAGTTCAAAACCGGTTCGGATACCGGATCCCCAAGCTAATGGTTCCCTTGATGTATCGGAGGATTCTTTTAGCCTCGAGAGAGGTGAGTTTCATTGGTCTCGATCGATAACGGAGCAAAGATATCTGACAAATACAATGTCAGCCCATCGGTCGTTAGATACATGAGAGACCCAATAATACTTCGGTATTTGGTAGGGTCAACCAATTTCCCATGCAAATCAGCATCCATTTTCTTGGTATGTGCCATTGGTGTGGCATAGGTATCACATGTTTGCATTCCATGTTTGTTTAAAATTTCAAGGGCATATTTGGACTGACTCAAGAAAATACCATGGGGTGATTGATGAAATTGCAATCCAAGAAAGAATGTAAGTTCACCCATCATGGACATTTCAAAATGTTTTTTTCATAAGTTTTGAAAAAACGTTTGAGTATTTTAAATGTGTTAACCCAAAAATGATGTCATCCACATAAATTTGAATGATTAAAATGTGTTCCTCGTGATATTATATGAAAAGTGTTGGGTCGACCGAGCCTTTAGTGAAATTATTGGCAATTAGAAAGGATGATAACTCATCATACCACGCCCGAGGAGCTTGTTTGAGACCGTAGAGAGCCTTGTTCAGTTTGTAGATGTGATTAGGGAACTCTGGATCAACAAATCCTTCTGGCTGACTAACATAGACCGTTTCATTTAGTTTACCATTCAGAAACACGGTTTTAACATCCATCTGAAAGACCGTGATGTTCATGTGAGCCGCAAATGCGGAAAAATCCGTGCGACCTCAAGTCGAGCAGCGTAGCAAAGAATTCCTCGAAATCAATCCCTCTTCGTGTCTATAACCCTTAGCCACCGACGTGACTTATTTTCGATAAGCGCATCGTCAAGATCTAACTTGTTTTTCCAAATCCATTTCGCACCAATAACATAGACCCCGTTGGTTTTGAACCAATTCCCATACTTCAAGACGTTTAAACCGATTAAGTTCTTCTTGCATGGATTCAATCCGGTTGTCATAAGTCATTGCTTCTTTAATGTTTTGGGTTCAGATTGGCAAATGGTAAGTGCGTAAATGCAGTGTTCACCGTCAGTCTGAAGGCGTTGTCTAGTTACGACTGGTTGATTAGGGTTGCCAATTATGTTCACAAGAGGATGGTCTTTTGTCCAACAATGTGTGGAGGGTTGATGTTGATATACATTCTGCAGATTAGGAGGATTCAAATGACTTGTAGATGATTCCGCAACATCCGAAGTAGCAGAAGCATTTGCAAAAGGGTTGAAGAACGCATTTGGATCATAATCTCCAGGTGGGGGTACTTCATTGTTCAGAAGATCATTAGTTGGTTGATCATCATTGGATGCGGTTTGTTCAACTGTTGTTGTAGAATCAACTGGTGGTGCTTCCTCAACAGTAGTTGTTGTAGCAAGTGTATCAGGTATTGGATTTTGATCGGGTTGAGCGCCGGAAACATTGGATACACACAGTGCACGTTCATCAATATCATCGCTAAACAGAGGAGCAAATAGTTGTTCCATTTGACGTCGAGTTAGTTGTAAACTAGGTTCAGCTGATGATGGGGTTTGAGGGAAGTTTAAACGGTTATGACCGGATTCCAAGCTGTTATGCTCAGAAGCCATTGCAGTTGATCATCAGTTGTGTCATTTTTGTTGGAAACAGTTTGATCTTCTGATATCGGAGATTCGATTGGAGGTGCAGCTACAGCAACGGTTGTTGTTGTAGATTCATGATGTATCAAGAATTAGAATATGATCAGGTTGTGCAGCGGAAACATTCGATACATCTGAAGCACGTCTTTAGAAAGACTCTTTAACGAGAGGAGCAATCAATGTTTCCAATTCTTGATGATTAAGTACAATTTGTGATGCAGCTGATGTATCATGATAATTTTGACGGTGAGAAACGGGTCCTACGTTGTTTTGCAGTAGGAGCCATTGCTGTTGTACCTGTATAGAAAATAGAATGGGGGGGGCAAGAAAGAAAAAACATGGATCCCCAAGTGTAACTGGGTTCCAGGTGTTAGAAGCTTAAAGATGTAGTGTCAATTATCTTCTTGACACCTGAACATGCTATTTTGATGATTTCCTTTCCTACCTCAGGGATGGATGTAGAGGGTTTCACACTTGTTATGGTGCAACTACTTAGTATCTTGCCTGTAGGAATCCACCTAAGACCAATAGTTTTGAAAACTCTACCCGTTGGAATCTATCTAAGGTTAGATCTAGGGGATGTTGAAACTTCTTTTGGAAAGAGTCTGCGTCCTATATTGATCCACCTATTAGGTTTCTGAAATTTTACTTTTGGAAAGAATGACAGGTTTTGACGAATGATTATTCTCAACAACTTGGGAGGCAAACCGTGGTTTTGAAGATTTAGAACGTTCAGATATAAATGCAGTTGGTTGTCTAACTACTGATTGTTTTCTGATTGGTTGAAGAGACGATTTCCCCAAGATTGTTGGTTTTGCAAACTGAGTATCCACATTCTTGCCAGTTAATCTTCTCAGTTTATTTTGTAAAGCAACATGTGCAAGCCCCTTTGCTTGAATTTGAGCCTTTAAATGCTCATTTTCTTTTACTAATATATCCACATGATTACTTTGTTCATTCAAAGATTTACTATTTGGCTCAGAGTTTAAAATTTTGTTTTGCATTTTAAGTTCAAGAGAGATGCAATGAGCCTCAAGTTTTGAAAAATCTTTTTGAAACTGAATAATGGTCTTTTTGAGAAGAATGATTTCAGATTCAAGAGTTTGATTTAACGTTTGAGTTGAATTGTTTGCAAGTAAGGGCTCAGACATAAGATAATTGTCTGGACATTGTGCAGCACACTGTCAACCTCTCCTTCATTTATGAAATCAGGTTGCTCAGTATGTTGTGTCGCATTTGCGATCGAATATGATCAACGATAGATAGTACCTCGACCATCCATTCGTCGGTGTCATAGGTGGGTAAGATATCTTCCTCAACCATTTGTTTTTGTCAAAGTGGGGCTCGTGTCATAGATGGGTATGATATCTTCCCTAATCTGCTGTTGTCATCCCGCTTTTCAATGTCAGTAACCTCATTGTCCGTGACATCGACAGTTGAAGTAATCACAACATTCTCAACATCCCTTTGAGCATTCCTTCCATGTACATCAACTCTTTCACCTTGCACGATTGCAGGATTTCGGGAATTTAATGATGTCTGACGCTTGGAATTGTCAAGCCGATATAGTGCATTTCTAGTTTCCCTCCATCCTTCTTCCAATTCCGCAAATGCTTTTTCAGCATCAGAATCCATTGATTTAAACACTCTATCTCCCTGCAGAAGAATTAAAGAGAAAAAGGTGCGAAGTCGATATAGCACACAGAAGGCCGATATAGTGAATTTCAATTTTCCCTCCAAAAGTAATTTTGAAAAATTTTTACTTCCAAAATTTGAAATCCACGATAAAATTCAATTCTAAGGTTGTAAGAAAAATTTGAGTTATGACAATTTTGACGCCAAATTTGACCCGAAAAAAATCAAATTTGAGCCTAAACATTTGAATTTTTGACCAAAATTTTCGCAGTTAAACCAAAATTTGAATCTCGCGTAAAAATGGAACATTTAGTCTCCTGTAGAAATTAAATTTTACTCAAATTTTCCCGCCAAAAAACTCTTATAACATGTGTTGATGGATCTTTGTAGTCGAGTGAAACTTGTTGTTTGTTGAAGAAGTGCTTAGGCGTAGAAAACCAGCTTATGCGTAGAGGAAACCTTACGCGTACAACCTGCTTATGCGTAGAAAGTGCCTTACGCGTAAGAAACCAACCTTACGCGTAGGAATTGAACTTACGCGTAGGATAATCTTACGCGTAGACTTGAGAAGACCTTAGCTTAGGCGTAAACTAAAGGCTTAACAGTAACAACCTTATGCGTAAGATTTCCTTAGGCCTAAGACGAGCTTATGCGTAGTAAATGCTTAGGCATAAGATGTTTACTCGTAAGCTTTTATGCTTAGGCATAATACTAGGGTTTTAACCCAAAATCCTTTACACTTATTCAAAGTGTAAGGATATTCTTGTATCAAGTGTTTTTAGTGCTTATCCAAGCAAGAAATCCAAGAAACCGAGTAAACCAATTTCACCAAGATCAAACCAATGAGAGCTTGTGAGACTTTGAAATCTTACGAGTAAAACTAGGGTTTTCTTACGAGTAGAAAGTCGATTTTATGCCCAAAAGTGTTTAGAAATCCGATTTTTATGATGAAATAGCTTCAATATCACCAAAATAACACAAAAGTATGAAACTTGATGATCCAAAATCCTTTTCACCTTACGCGTGAAAATAGTATAAGAATTGGGAGCTTAAAACACGTCTACACACGTAAAGTTTCAAACTTTTTGCCAAAAACTTAAACTTTATCACCAAATAACCTTTAAATTACAAGAATCTTGAGTTTTTAAGTGAAAAAATGAAATCTTTTTGCGTGATAAAAGTGAAAAACGTGAGACCTTACGAGTAGACAAAAAAACAAACCGTTTCACCCAACTAGATGGCTCTGATACCACTATTAGGTCACCATGTTTGTAACACAAGCATCAATAGAAGAAATAGAGAAGAGAAATGATCGGATGAACACGAAACACAAACACACTAATAGTATAGAAAGGTTATGCGTAGAGATAATGTATTAAGTGAACAACCAACCCTCAAGTGAGGGTTTACAAGGATTATTTATAGGGCAAGGAGCTAGGGCAACACTACTAGCAGCATTCTCTTCTTATGGGCTTGGGCCAAGGCTCATGGGCTTTCTACATAAGCCTTGGCATGATAACTAACATAAAAGCCATAATTAAGCTAACTATTACATATTAATTACTAACACTTGAATTCTAGTTTAGGAGTGATTCCAACACACTCACTTTTAGTGCATTATTGTTATCACACCAAACCCTTAGTTCAATTATCTTGTTGCTTATAAGTTGCTAAGTCGAGTCATATCATTTGTACAGTTTTGGGACGATTCAAAAGTTAAATTTTATGAAATGACGGAATGGAGCGTTAAATTCAAATTCCCTTTACTTGCATAATAATGTACTCAAGTGTTTTGATCTCAGTGTAGGGATGTGCCTATAAATCCCTATCATTTTGATGTTATCGTAGAGGATGGAGAGTAAAAGTGTATGAAAAAATCGAAAAAAAATAAAAGAGAAAAGAAAAAATAGAGTGTAAAAGATGAAAATGAAAAAAAACATATTGCTACCATCCTACATCTATCTTTAAATTTATGTTTGTTTATTTGAGGTTATGTAGAGTTTAGAGTGTCAAGTCTTGGCTTAGCAACGCCATTCTTCGCATGCTTGTAACATAAAGATTTTGACTTGCCACCACTAAATAGCCTATCCCACCAAACCTTGTGTTTCCCTACCGTAAGCCTTACGTTACAACCCTTTAAAAGACCTCTTGGATATTCTTTCCTAGGTGCTTACGCCAAAGCGATGGAGGTTTGATCTAGTCTCAAGCCTATGGTAATCTATGTACAAGGACCGGTTAATGAGTGTTTATCTTCCATTTCCAACTTGTTATATTTCATATACACCCGAGATATGTGAGTATCCAAACACCCCATGTGAGGTTCTAGTATGTAATTTTCGTGCTTGTTATGACTTTTGCGGGGCTTATATGTGTTGTGGATTGTTCTAAACTAATGCTTCATGACCCCTAAGTTATAAATTAATTGGCTAAAAGCACATTTGCTTGAGGACAAGCAAATACCAAGTGTAGGGATATTTGATAAGGTTTTAAAATGTACCTTTTTGAGGGGTCGTTTAAGCCCTTATTTGACCACTTTTGTATCCGTTATTACTTAATATCGTTCCTTTTCACTTTTAGGTCTCTTGAAGGCAAATTGTTGGAATGACACTTATTCGGACGAAAAGGCGCGAATATCTGAAGAAAATGGCCAAAGTCAAGAATCGAGACACTCAAGTCTTTGAATTGAAAGGGACGGCATCAGGGTTATATCTGTGACGCCGTCGAACAAGCTTTGTGACGATACAAGAGCCAAATTGCTTATTTTCAAGTGACGGCATCGGGTTTTAAAAGAGTAGGCGTCGCACTCGACGGCCTAGATTTGATCTAGGCGGCGCCGAGACTCAAGGCGACGGCGTCACGGACATAAGGTGACGCCTTCACAATGATAACGTGGCCAAGACGAAACCATAATGACGGCGACCTAACGGCGTCACAAATTAAAGAGTGACGCCGTCGCAGTTGTAACTTTTTATATAGAATCCGAATTTTTTAGTTTTCAGTGGGTAGTTTTGTGGAGTAAAAACCTAAACCGAACCAAGGCTGTCTTGTAAAGTATTTTAGGGTTCCATACCCTATCTTACATCAAGATAAGTGTTTTACTTCATTAATTTAATTATGTCTTCAATTGATTGTGTGTATGCTTGCATGTTCCCCATGTCCGGATAATTTACTTGTGTGTTTGCTTAGGTAATCTGAAACTTAGTTATTGAATATTGATTGGTTGTCTCTTATCTTAGTTGTGATTGACCTAGTATTGCGATAGGTCATTCGTTGTATTGTTAATGCTTGATTAAGTTTTGTTGAACCTTAGTTTATAATCACCTAGAGTAATTGTAGGCTATACATCCAAAGAATACCTTAGTGTTAATTTTATAAATCCTAGAGATTTTGTAGTCATTAACCTTTGGTAGCTTCAAAGAGTTAGGGATAAACGCATACCCTACGACCTTAGAGACACAACGCAATTAAGAATAAGGACGTGACAATTTAACCATCAATAGGAGATACCTAGGGAGTAATAAAGCCTAAGCAAATACATTTTAAATCATCATACGAGCACACAACAATAGACATAGACTACATTCACCTTAGCTTAGATAATTAGATAAATAGAGTAATCGGTAGAAATACCAACCCCCAAATCCAATACCCCGAGATTCGTAATTTCCATTTTTCTAAAAAACATAAAAAAGATAAAAAAAAATAATCTTCCTCAACCCCAACCTTAGCGTAGTAATTTCTCACTAGCATTCCTATTCCCAGAGAACGATATCAATTCCGTGGCTTACCCTAATACTACACTACAACGATTAGGTTCATCGCCTAGGGTGTTGAAAAACTTGCTCGATGAAAAGGAAGTTCCTTTGACCCCGAACGCTGTGTAAGCATATCAAGTTTTGGCACCGTTGCCGGGGAATAGAATGGCTAGTTAGGAGTCCACCTCGTTTAGGTTTCCTTGCTTGATTCCTATCAAGTAAACTTTTTTCCCATTTTTAGCTTCCTCGTAGTCTATCCCCCTTCTTCGTGATCTTTGTTCGTAAAACCTATCACTCACCATGATACGTGTCTTCCGCCGAAGATTCTTCACACTACCCGCCCCCAATCCTCCTCCCAATCCCGAAATTGAGAACGCAATCCCACAAAACCCTTCACCCGTTCACCACTTTGGAAATCACCTAGGGCATAATGAGATTAATTGGCAACAACAAAGTCCTTTCTATGACTCAGATTCCGATGAGGAGTTTGATCATGGTGAAGCACTTGACAACGGGGAGGTCATGGATGAAGTTAGTTTTGAAATGGAGGAAGACCCCTCCAAATGTTTTGACCCTAGGTGTAGAATTAAGAAAGATAGTCCCTTTAACATGCAATTCCCTTGCAAAATAGGATTAGAAGGATTCGATGCTTACTTGAATTCGTTCTCGCCTTTAAACTTAATCTCAAGGAACCTATACAATAAAATTAAGGTCAATGAGTTAACTTATCAAGGGAACAATGTTGTTGAAGCAGTCACTCATTTGCATGTGTTTGTTGGAAGTTTTGCTTATTTGGTTGAATTCATGGTCTTAGAAAACTTAGGAGAATTTATTGATAAGGACCTCACTCAAGTAATTTTTGGAAAACCTTTTAAGAGAATGACTAGGTTGAATGAACGAATGATTGATGGTCTAATTACATTCTCTGATGAAGTTGAAGACTTTGTCTACCAAATGTCACGTGCTTATCCTAGGTTTAAACACAAGGATATTGAGATGTGTAATAGAATGACTCTATTCCATTGCTTAGTGAAAGGGATAAGCAAAATAGACTTAGGTACCCATATGAGAAAACTAAGAGGTATTACAAACAATGCCTCACGATAGGAGATGAGTACAAGAAAAGTGAGAGAGCATTGGAATGGCTTAGGTATGGACACATAAGCGTGCACGAGACAACGTAGGGGCATGACTTTGAGTCTAGCTACAAGACTCATAAATAAAAAAAACGCTTCGTGGGAGGCAACTCATGCTTAATTGTTTTCTTGTTTGTGTGTCGTGTATCTTTTATTTATTGTTTATTCTCATGTTTGAATTTGTGAAAATGCTTTATTTTGTCTTTAACCTCGTCTTAATTACATATAAAGGTATTTTACATAAGGGATAAGTGTAGGGAGGATTACACACGTTTTCAAAAGAAACGTGAACATGAGAATTACAATTAATTAAAAGATATACATGTGTGTTTGTTCGAGTCAAATGCTTGTATCGAGTCATAATGGATGTTTTGCAGAAAATTTTTCTAGATTCTAAAGATGTAAATTTTCCAGAAAATCGCACCGGTTCGTCGGGATAACGACGGCGTCGAGATTGAAACTTGACGGCGTCGGGAGGAGGAGAAACAACTTATCACTTTTTCTCGTTTTCGAGCTACTTATAAATTTTGGAATTTTCGGTCTTAATTTTCCGTAAAATCAGAAACATCCATTCCACAAGCATTATATCCTAGTTTAGTAGAGTCTTATATATATTGTTACCGCCGATTTTACGTGAAGGTTTCGTTGGTTTTCTTCAAGTGTGCAAGTTTAATTTACCAAGAAGAAGATACATAAGATGAGAAGGAGCTTTTAACGCAAACGTTCTTCTTGAAGAAAGATGTAACCACCACTTTATACGGATCCTACCGAGGTAATCAGGGGAGTACTAGTTTCTTTCGTCTTTTATTACCTTCCATTATCATAACTTTGATACTTTCGGGGAACATTGGGGACAATGTTCAGTTTAAGTGTAGGGAGGGAAAATAAAACCGGAACTTTGAAGCTATGCTTATCCTTGACTATTTGCTTTGTCCAATTTCATTTGTGTAATAAACCATGAGAAATATCGGTTAGGGTAATTTTGGCACCAAATTTAAAATTTTTCATGACATGTAGGAGTGGGCTATTAGTCTTAATAAAGCGTCTCATGGATAAGAAATTATATGACTAGCACAAAAACCCTTACCACTTAAATTCCACCCAAAATGTGAGGATCGCCTTTAGATTTGTAGGAATTAAAGCATTCATCTTTGATGCTTAGAGTGTGAACCGGTAGTATAATAGATTCTAGAACTTGTTATGTGATGCATTCCAAGATCGCTAGTAAGACTACACTTGTGTAGTTAGGAATAACTAAATGATAAGAGGCATTAGGATAACCCTTTTTTGATACCTGTAATATAATTACTTCTTCCACATCGGTTGAGTAATTCACCCACACCCTTGCGTTGTACTCATCTTTAGTACACGATACCCCTAGTTAACCCCTCAGAGCCTATCCTTTTCGCGGTTCTCGTGATGTTTCGGTTTTCCAGAATATCAATGAAGAGCATTGTTTACAATCCACTCCCAAATGTACACCCAAATCGCCTTAGCCTACCTTGTATGCACTCACTTTTAGTGCATTATTGTTATCACACCAAACCCTTAGTTCAATTATCTTGTTGCTTGCATAAGTTGCTAAGTCGAGTCATATCCTTTGTACACAGTTTTGGGACGATTGGGACTCATGGGAAAAGTTAAATTTTATGAAATGACGGGAAGGGAACGTTAAATTCAAATTCCCTTTACTTGCGTAATAATGTACTCCAAGTGTTTTGATCTCTTCAATTCGGGTCAAATTAGTGTTAGAGTAATAAAAACTCAAGTGTAGGGATGTGCCTATAAATCCCTATCATTTTGATGTTATCGTAGAGGATGGAGAGTAAAAGTGTATGAAAAAAAAAATCGAAAAAAAAATAGAAAAAAGAGAAAAAGAAAAAAATAGAGTGTAAAAAAAAAAAAAAAAAACATACGGGCTACCATCCTACATCTATCTTTAAATTTATGTTTGTTTATTTCAGTTATGTAGAGTTTAGAGTGTCAAGTCTTGGCTTAGCAACGCCATTCTTCGCATGCTTGTAACATAAAGATTTTTGACTTGCCACCACTAAATAGCCTATCCCACCAAACCTTGTGTTTCCCTACCGTAAGCCTTACGTTACAACCCTTTAAAAGACCTCTTGGATATTCTTTCCTAGGTGCTTACGCCAAAGCGATGGAGGTTTGATCTAGTCTCAAGCCTATGGTAATCTATGTACTAGGACCGGTTAATGAGTGTTTATCTTCCATTTCCAACTTGTTATATTTCATATACACCCGAGAGATGTGAGTATCCAAACACCACATGTGAGGTTCTAGTATGTAATTTCCGTGCTTGTTATGACTTTTGCGGGGTTTATATGTGTTGTGGATCGTTCTAAACTAATGCTTCATGACCCCTAACTTATAAATTAATTGGCTAAAAGCACATTTGCTTGAGGACAAGCAAATACCAAGTGTAGGGATATTCGATAAGGTTTTAAATGTACCTTTTGAGGGTCGTTTAAGCCCTTATTTGACCACTTTGTATCCGTTATCACTTAATATCGTTCCTTTTCACTTTTAGGTTTATTGAAGGCAAATTGCTGGAATGACACTTATTCGGACGAAAAGGCGCGGATATCTGAAGAAAATGGCCAAAGTCAAGAATCGAGACACTCAACCCGCTTGAATTGAAAGGGACGACGTCGGGTTATACCGTGACGCCGCCGAACAAGCTTTGTGACGATACAAGAGCCAAATTGCTTATTTTCAAGTGACGACATCGGGTTTTAAAGAGTAGGCGTCGCAGCTCAGACGGCCTAGATTTGATCCGACGGCGTCGAGACTCAAGGCGACGGTATCATGGACATAAGGTGACGCCGTCACAATGATAACGTGGCCAAGACGAAACCCTAATGACGGCGACCCGACGGCGTCACAAATTAAAGAGTGACGTCGTCGCAGTTGTAACCTTATATATAGAATCTGATTTTTTTAGTTTTCAGTGGGTAGTTTTGTGGAGTAAAAACCTAAACCGAACCAAGGTTGTCTTGTACAGTATTTTAGGGTTCCATACCCTATCTTACATCAAGATAAGTGTTTTACTTCATTAATTTAATTATGTCTTCAATTGATTGTGTGTATGCTTGCATGTTCCCCATGTCCGGCTAATTTACTTGTGTGTTTGCTTAGGTAATGTGAAACTTAGTTATTGAATATTGATTGGTTGTCTCTTATCTTAGTTGTGATTGACCTAGTATTGCGATAGGTCATTCGTTGTATTGTTAATGCTTGATTAATTTTTGTTGAACCTTAGTTTATAATCACCTAGAGTAATTGTAGGCTATACATCCAAAGAATACCTTAGTGTTAAGTTTATAAATCCTAGAGATTTTGTAGTCATTAACCTTTGGTAGCTTCAAAGAGTTAGGGATAAACGCATACCCTACGACCTTAGAGACACAACGCAATTAAGAATAAGGACGTGACAATTCAACCATCAATAGGAGATAACTAGGGAGTAATAAAGCCTAAGCAAATACATTTTTAATCATCATACGAGCACACAACAATAGACATAGACTACATTCACTTTAGCTTAGATAAGTAGATAAATATAGTAATCGGTAGAAATACAAACCCCCAAATCCAATACCCCGAGATTCGTAATTTCCATTTTTCTAAAAAACATAAAAAAGATAAAAAAAAAAATAATCTTCCTCAACCCCAACCTTAGCGTAGTAATTTCTCACTAGCATTCCTATTCCCCTAGAGAACGATATCTTCCTCAACCCCAACCCTAATACTACACTACAACGATTAGGTTCACTGCCTAGGGTGTTGAAAAACTTGCTCGACGAAAAAGAAGTTCCTTTGACCCCGAACGCGCTGTGTAAGCGTATCATTCTTTTCCACCACCACTTCCAAACATTTCGGACTTTGATCCGTATTTTCCTATTTTTCCCCCACATCTTCCGCAACTCACAAATCAAAACAACCCGGAAAACTTCCGCACTCTTTACCCACATCACTTACATTTTGAACATTGCCAATCCACTAGGGATATTGCAATAGAAGTTAGGGAAGAAATGCGATTCATACTCAACCTCATTCTTGATCGCATCAATACCATTACTCATCAAAACCTCCATCCGTAACCATATGCAAGCATGGAAGGAATCATTATTACTATTTTCTATTTTTCTTTTGAGTCATTTTCAAGAACAAGTCTTGTTCTTACTTTTACATGCTTGTATGTGGCATAAATACCACTACATTTTGTTGTTTTATTACAAGGTCTTGTTTACATACCTTGGCTCCCAATATTGATTCTCGTCAATCACAAGATTATTTATGCATGTTACTAACCTTTTCTTTGTAGGATTTTTTATTATGTTTCTTCACTTGACGCCCCAAACTAGGGGGAGCTACCGTCAAGGGGGAGTAAGCGATACGTGGACTATTTTTTTCCACATTTTATTTCTTCAATGGGGTTAACTTTTTGTTTCGACAAAAAGGGGGAGAAGAAGTAAAACTTGGCTTTCAAAACATACATCTAATCTTAAGTTTTACTTATCATAACATTATGTTTTGTCATCAACAAAAAGGGGGAAATTGTTAATACAAATAAACCGTAAAAACGTTTATTAATATTTTGGAAATTGTCATTTTCAAGAACAAGTCTTGTTCTTACTTTTACATGCTTGTATGTGGCATAAATACCACTACATTTTGTTGTTTTATTACAAGGTCTTGTTTACATACCTTGGCTCCCAATATTGATTCTCGTCAATCACAAGATTATTTATGCATGTTACTAACCTTTTCTTTGTAGGATTTTTTATTATTTTTCTTCACTTGACGCCTCAAACTAGGGGGAGCTACCGTCAAGGGGGAGTAAGCGATACGTGGACTATTTTTTTCCACATTTTATTTCTTCAATGGGGTTAACTTTTTGTTTCGACAAAAAGGGGGAGAAGAAGTAAAACTTGGCTTTCAAAACATACATCTAATCTTAAGTTTTACTTATCATAACATTATGTTTTGTCATCAACAAAAAGGGGGAAATTGTTAATACAAATAAACCGTAAAAACGTTTATTAATATTTTGCGATCTCTTTGTGTTTTGTTGATAACAAATATAATGTTATCATAAGTAAAATTATAAGGATACATGTTATTTTTGTAAAGCATTTACATATAGTCACTTAATACAAATTTTTGTAATAAATCATTTGTTGTAATAGTTTATTAGGATGGGTAAAAATCACAACCCATGGATCATATCCATAACCCATGGTATTAACCCATACCCACTTGACTAGATACATTGTACTCATTAGATACATTGTATCTAAAGAAATACCCATGGACCAACCCATAACCCATGACCCATAACCCATAACCAAAAAACCCATGGGCAAAGAGGAGCGTCCCACGGATCCCTAGGTTTACACTAGACGGATCCCTCAAGGGAGGGATCCGTGGGATCGGGGAACAAGGGCAAGTTTTGCCTATAAATAGAGAGCCATTTCTTCATTCTAACTCACCCCTCTTCTTACTAATTCTCTCATATACTCTCATTCTCTTCTAACAAAAGATCACTTGATCTAGAGAGTTGTTCTTCTTTCTTTCTTTAGTGATTCTCATATAGGTGCTTCTCTAAGGCGAGATCACGAGCATTCTACAAGTCATCCAAGCAAGGGGTCCTTGATTGATTTGTTCCTCCACAAGATTTATGTAGCAAAGATCTTGTATTTGATATTTCACATAGTTGTTGTGTAATAGTCGTGTTGGTTTGGTCCACCGTGTTACGGACTCGGTATTTAGCTTTGTATCGGAAAAAGGTGTAAGCAACATTGTGAAGGCTTCTCCGCCAAGTTGAAGGAGTTTGTTGACATAGTGCTTGAACTCTCGAGTAGGTGACTCGGGGAGTGGAGTAGGGCAAGAAAGGTGTCCTTGTAGCCGAACCACTATAAAGCGGTTGGGTCATTTCTATCCCTTGCTTTACTTAATTTACTTGCTTTATCATTAGATTTATATTTTCTCTACATCCATACAATTTCACATAATATCGAATCTAAAGTTTTTGAAACTAACTTAAAATCGGCAAAACTATTCAACCACCCCTTCTAGTTTTCCACACATCTTAAAATCTGTGACACCTAGACTTAGTATTAATCCATACACATAGCTCTTGGGACGACCTCGGTTTTACCGAATACTACACTACACACGACCGGGTACACTACCCGTTAGTGCATTAGGGTAGACCATAGGTATAACGAGACATTATAAACATTTAAACCTGGTCAGTAAAACCTGCATCAGTTCTCCATTTGGTCTTTCAGTTGCAGGCGTGGTATTTGGCTTGGGCGTTCTCCACTTGCTATTTCAGCTGCAGGTGGTTCACTTTCTTCTTCATCACTGCCCAAGGAAGCACCAACACTAGTAGATGCAGAAATATGTAGACCCATCACATATCCACCACTATCTCCTGTAGTTGTGTTTTCCCTTCTAACACCATCTCTACCAGTATAAGATGTGTTTTCCTTGTCTCAAGGCACACTGGACAAACATACCACATGAAATCTCTATAAGGTGGATGCCTTGCAAAAAAGGTCAATCCAGCCTTGTTTTCACTTTCAACCCAACAGTCAATGCATACCATTTGACAACCATTTTCTGCATCTATGGTGATAATATGTTGGTATGATAAAGAATTGATGACTTAAGATGTATTATATAAGTAGATGGGAGTTGTGGTTGTTGAACAAGTAGATAGGAGTAAAGACAACATAAATGCTTAAAATCTAGTCAACATACGCAGTTTAGGGGGTGTTTGGAATAACCAATTCTGACTTATAAAGTCAACAAAAACAAACAAATTTCAAACATGATATTGTCCAAATTACAAATGGCTAGAAGCCTACAACCTTCTAACAGCAGTTCAACATTTTTTATCCATCACATATGGATGTCTTGGATATAACTCCTCCACAGCCACTCCATAGTAAGCTGCCTCAAACTCTGCTTCTTCAAGCAAAATTTTCCTCTTCCTTTCCTCTTCAATTCTTTTGTACATTCTCTCCTCTTCCAAAAACTGCTAGAATGCTTCTTCATCCATCCTTGTCTGCTCTTCATCTTCCTCCAACATTGTGTGTTCTTCTTCTTGCTCATAAAGTGCTTCAAGAAACTCTTGTTCCATAGTCTGCCTTATATCGTCTTCATCCATCCACTGCAAAAGTAATAGATTTGCACATCAACCAGAATGTAAACACACAAGAACAATCGTTATGCAAATGATAATTAAATGAATATCTGTTGCCTTCTGCCATCACAATGCCTTTTTCTACCTCGAACCTTTGTTGGTTTTGGTACTTGATCCTTGTAACACCTAGACTTATTATGTCTAACAATTTGACAATTGGAGCATTTAATCTGTTTATGAGCTCTAGATTTACCCATTTTGATGAAATTTCACATAATTGAGGCTTTAGGTTTATGAATTCAAATTTCGGGTAAATGTGAGAATAAAGTGCTTTCTATAACTTAATGCAAATGTGAGGACATGATAGGGGACTAAAACCTTAGTCCCCTATACTGTTAAACTATTTAAGCAAGGACCATAGTTCTACCAACACCCAATACAATCAAAACAGATATAACAACTATCAAAGACGAATACAAAGATTAACAAAAAAATTTAACAAATTATAACACTAGAACATAACATATAGATTCATTAATTTCATATTAAACATTAAATATTCAGTACATATTTTTCCAAAAAAAAGATGAAAACATAACCACTTCATTTCCCTTCACATCACTTTGTCTTCCTAAGATCATCAAGGAAGTTGTTCCTGTCAAACACCTGAGAGTGTGTTTGACAGATCATCCTCCTTATCTCCAAGGCCTTCAAGACATTAGCCTTTTGCTTCTTGCTAAGATCCTCAAGAAACTTGTAGTTCATCACCGTTGTTCGAAAGCCTTCGAGCTTAGAGATGTATTCTTGGGTTTCCTTCATACCAAGAATCAAGTCAGTCAAAGTCTGTTGGAGACCATTAGCAATTTGGATGTCCTTATCGTTTTCTCTCTGATAAAAGAGAGAAATCGAGTCAAATATGTAGTCAGACTTCGAAGCTTTGGCGAGTTCTTGAAGAAGTGGGAAGTCAACCATTCAGAGATTGTTGAGATTTTATGAGAATATGTGTTTTTTTTTTATTGTTGGTATGCAAATGGTATAGGTTATTAACCCATAAAGAGCAAAAACAACAGGACCTTCCAAATTCAGGGACTAATTGTGAAGTAAGTAAAAAGACAAATAGTCAAGTTTGTGTGACTAAAAATACGCGGGAATTTTAAGTGCAAAAACGGCCAACTGACCAAATTCAGGGACCAAGTGTGACATATGAAACTTATTACCCTGCAACTTGACCTTTGCCTTCCTTGATACGCTTATACACAATCAATGTGTTGCCAAACACCAAATAAACCCAACTAACAAGATCCGAAACCATAAACACTATCATAATAACCCGACCCAGTTAACAAAACCCAATCCAAACCAAACCTAACATACATCCACACTCACGTACTGAAACACAAATCAAGTCAAACCCATTCATAAAAAAAAAAAAAAAAAAAACAATGAAAGACAAGAGCATATTCGTCTCAACTTTTAAGGATGTTCAGGAAGAAGAAGAAGGTGAGGTCTTGTTCAGAATCCACTATAATGGGTTTTTTGATTATAGCCTACTCAGGTATGAAGGAGGTTCCTTAATTAATCTGTGTGCCTTTACCAGTGATTGGGATATATTTATTTCAAGCCTTGATAATGTATTATCAGAGATTAATGAACAAAAATGGGCGTTGTTTTTCTGTGATCCTAAAGAATCCCTAGAAAATGGTTTACATTTGATTCATACTGATGATGATGTTCATACTTTGTTTGCACTGGCTGAAACACATGAGTCAGTTGATATCTTTGTTGCACACAAGCCCCAAAAGTTAGCACAATTTTACTTAAAAAAACATAATTTTTGAAGTTGTGGGTTGGGTAGAGCAAGATGCTAACTTTCGAATGGTTAGTCCAACACCTTTTAGGACTAGACGTAAATGGCAGGGGATAGATAGGAAAAAAAATGTAGGGGAGTGTAACCAAGACACCAACAGTGAAAGGTGGTGTTGTAATCAAAAAGGAAGAAGGGGTTATAGATAAAAAAAAAAGAGAGAAAAGTAAAGGAAAAGGAAAAGGAAAGATGGTTTAGGAAGAGGATGTTTTGCACAAAAAAAAGGAGAAAGAAGTTGTTCAACAATTTAAGCGAGGTTTAGATGGGAAGGGAATGCTAAAATGGTTGAGTTTGCAGGTTTTGATGTTGAAAACTTGCATGTTTTTTATGGGAAAAGGAAGGCTAAAAGGGTTGGTGGTGCTGCAGCTGATGTTTCTAGCGGTGTTAAGACACCCTTTAGAAGCAGAGAAATGATTACAAACTGCGTCCTTGCACTTTTCGCTCAAAGGCCATCCTAGGTGATGTTTCAATGATGAATACCATGTCATGTGTTTAATTCTTTTGTCAGTAATAATCTGAAGACCTAACTTATATGTTTGTTGTTTGCATACTTGTTTTTTGCAGACAAGGTAGCAGTAGCATCATCACGTTAAGGTTCATGTTTTGTGGGTTCATCACTTTATGGATATCGATCAGAGATGTGTAGATCATTTAAAGGTTCAGCAGTTGAACGTTTTGAAGTGGAAACTGCATCGTCTTTTATATTTTGTGAAATGTCAGTAGAACCATGTATCAGACAATGACTCCGTAGTATCAGTTATTTTCCAGTTGCATCAAACATTGAACATATAGTTGACTGTTATAAGTCAACTTGCTAAATAGTTTGTTATGTATAAATTTGTTTGTTTGTCCTATGGGTTAAATTCTGTGAGATCATATATTGTTTAGCAGTTGACTTTTATAAAGTCATACTTAACATGTAAGGTGTAATGGTATGATTCGGTCAAACAATCACCCCTTTATGTGTTGGTGGAATTGTCTTGGGTTAAAATTAACTAAGGTGTGGTATAAATGTGTATGGACTATAATACCCTCGACTAACTAACATAAATTAGACGTTGACCTCGGCGTTAATGGTCAAGGGACGAGTTTGGCATATAAACCCCTTGTTTTGGACTCCCAGCAATGAAAAAGGGAAGTTTTGTCCCATCGTGATGCGCAGGTACAAGTTTAGGGACGAACCGTGTATTTTACTCTAAAGATAACTGTTCATCATATACATTGTTTATCAATTAAAAAGTTGTTCATTATATGCGTTGTTCATCAATAAAAATAATTGTTCATCATATGTGTTTTTTTCATAGTTGTTTATTATAGGCGTTGTTAATTAAAAAATAAATTTCTCTTTGTTCATTAATAAAAAAGTTGTTCGTTGTAGACGTTGTTTATCAAATATAAGTTGTGCTCATCATTAACTGGAAAATGCCAATTATAAAGAATTAGAATTTAATAATCTTTTATGATAAAAATCTTATAAAGTTTAAATTTAATGAAAAAATTTAGTATACTAAATTTAGGAAAAATATGATGGGAAAAGAGAAAAAAAGAAAAAAAAAAGTATGGGTGAAAAAAAAGGGGGCCGGATATTAAAAAAAGAAAAAAACATTTGTCACTGTATCATTATTTTCAAGACTTTTTAAATTTTGATTTTGTTCCTTACTTTTCATAGGATCCTAATCCAGTAATCATAATTATAATAGTTTAACAACATAAAAATTTAACAGCTTAATGAATAACATATCATTTAGAAAAATTATTATTTCTTCCGTCATAAAATAATTATCTATAAAAAAAATTATAATTAAAAAAATATGTAAGTGTTATTGTTTTATTTTTATTTTTTACTTTTTTTAGAAAGACAATTAAGTTTAACTATTAATTAATGTTTTTTTTTTCAAAATTTATTAGCAATTTTAAGTAAAAACAATATGATAAACTTAGATTATTTATTTTTTTGAACGACACCACATTTAAAATCCGACTTTCGAGTTAAACTATCCAAACGGGCAGATCTCGGGACCCGAACCACTAAGAGAGACCCGTGAAAGGAAACCCCTAGAACTCACGGCTTCCCAGTTGAAGGAAAACAAGGATTGATTACCCACCTCACTCATTCATTTGCATTCCCTTTCCCTTTCCTTTTCCTTTTCCCTTTCCCCACTTTGAACCAAGCGGGCCTTTAGATTAAATGTTTATATAATAAATTTTTAAGAGTAAATTGCAAGAATATCCTTGTGGTTTGCCCGGATTGCAAATTTCATCCCTGACTTTTCATAAGTGCAAGCGGCCTTCTTGTAGGGAAAAATTTGGTTCGTTTTGGTCCTTTGCTTATGAAAGATCAGGGACAATTTTCACAATTTTGTCAAACCACAAGGAGGCCGCTTGCACTTAGATAGGACTAAAACGGACTCAACTTTTCCTTATAGGGAGGCCGCCTGCATTTATAAAAGGTTAGGGACGAAATTTGCAATCTGAGCAAACCACAATGACAATTCTTGCAATTTACTCTATTTTTAATAGTTGACGATAAATTACGTCCATCCCAAAAAGAAAGACAAATAGTCAATTTAATATTGTTGCAAAATAAAACTGTTGAAAGATGCTAGTAAGGGTGTTAATCGGGTCAGGTCAAGGGCAAAAATAGCATACCCGAACCCGAATCTATTTGAACTCGGGTTAGTTGAGTTCGGGTCAATTCCGATCGGGTCTCGGGTCCATTCTGGGTCGGGTCAACCCGAATACGAGTGAAATTGTTATAAAATTGGCTACTTTTTCTTATTTAAATACATGATTTATAAAAAATATATTAAAAAAGTAAAAAAATTGCTTATTCGGGTCAAATGGGTCAACCCGAGCGCGAGTTGGCAAAAAAACAGAAAAACCCAATACCCGATTTTATTTAGTACTTAGGTAGACCCGAATAACCCGGCACGAATAACCTGACCTGAATAGGCTTATTCAGATTCGGATCTGGGTCAGGTTGGGGTCGGGTTTTTTTTACACCCCTAGCTGCTAGTAAAGAGATAAATACCCTTTGTTTCAAACGGAGCAGGGTTCAAACCTCTCTAGTATATTGTTCCCTTTTTTTCTCTTTTTATTGTTTTGTTACAACATAAAAACACACACTGTCCTAATATCAGGTCAAAATGGCGGGAGAATTCAAGAAATCGATCGATGCTCAAATGGATAACAACTGTTACCATTTAAACAATACCACTAGTTATTCAATTCGAAAAAAAAAAAAAAAAAAAAAAACATTAGTTATCAGAACATTAAGTTTAATTCTACAATTGAAACCCTAAAGGGTAGGGCTGTAAACGAACCGGACGAACACGAACGAAGCCTTGTTCATGTTCGTTCATTTAATTTTAATCGGACAAATAAACGAACACGAATGCTTAAACGGACGAAATTTCTTGTTCATGTTCGTTTATTAAGAAAATAACGTGTTCATGTTCGTTTATGTTCGTTCATTAAGACACTAAGCGAACGCTAAACGAACATAAACGATCGAACATAAATAAACATAGACAAACAATCATAAACTCTATTAAATTATCATCTAATATTGTTTTATAAGTGTCGTTTTGTTAAAACAAACTAATTTAAAAATTATACAATTAAAATATTTGATATACGAACATAAATAAATAAATGAACATAAACGAACGTTAACGAACGCATAATCGGACGTTCACGAACATAAATAAACGGACGTGACTTTTGTTCATGTTCGTTCATTTAACTATAACGATCGTAAAATATTGTTCATGTTCGTTCATTTAATATATAAACGAACATAAACGAACTTTTTACCGAACCGTTCATGAAATGTTCACTGAACGTTTAGTTCGTTTACAGCCCTACTAAAGGGGCCGTTTAGTTGGTGAAAATTTTTCCTGTTTTTCCGTTTCTAAATTATTTGAAAATCCGTTTAGTTGGAGTTATATTTTTCTTTTTTTTAAAATGAAAAGAATGGGGTGAGAGGAAATTGTGCCTATTATTTTAGAAATGAAAAAAATGAGAAGATGTTTTCTATTAAGAATCCGAAAATGAGAAATTCTACTATTGTTTTTTCCTTCTCATATGAAAAATTTTCTTGAAAAACCACCTTAACTTTTTGTAATCTCTCCTCTACAGTTACCGAAATGCGAATGATGTCTCTTTTACTGTTTAGGTATGTTTGCCTTGCCTTAATTGATAACTACTCTATTATTATTATTTTGTTATCTGCTGCATATATAATTATATATATCTAGTTACTCATTTCGTTAACGGAACCGGATGATGTTTTTTTTAACGGTTCAGGTGTGTTTGCCTTGCCTTAATTTATACTATTATTTTGTTGTTACCTGCTGCATATATAGTGCTACTTCTGGTTATTGTATTTTTTTAGAATTGTCTAATTTTAATCACATTTCATAGTTATGTGCCAATTTTGTATATGATTACACGGCTTATCAAGGGAGGGGGCAGGGCGTTAACTTATTTTATGTATCTATTGGCTTTTTCCGAGGTCTTTGTATTGTTGTTGTTGTTGTTGTAGTTGTATGCACCTATTGGCTTAGGCCTTAGGGGGTGTTTGTTTAAGCTTATATGCGGCTTATGAGCTACTTGTTTTTCGGCTTATATTTCATAAGCCCCAATTTCCCAGCTTATCTTGAGACTTATGAGCTTTTATGAGTTTACCATATCATAATAAACTTATATAAGCCCACAGTCTCAAAATAAGCCGGAAAGTTTGGGCTTATGAAATATACGCCCAAATCAAATAAGCTCATAAGCCCACATATAGGCTTAAACAAACACCCCCTTATAGAACTTAGAAAAAGCCTATAAATTCACTTTTTTGAGCTTAGGAGCTTATGACTTATTCAAGTCCATAAGATCAAGTTGATAAGCTACTAGGCTTAAGACAACGAGCTTGTTGGTTTTTCTTACCCGCTTCAAAATAGTATAAATACCATGTTGGGACATTATTGATTATAATTATTGAAAGGGACAACCGGCCACTAACCTAAATACGGTGTTATTCTATTAACTAGTCTATCTACTATTAACTATGTGATATTGACTTTAGAAGTGCAATTAGGTTGTGTAACCATATAGGATGTGGTAATGATGGTACTTTTGTAGTTTGTTCTACAAATGGGTTGTGTTTTAAGAATTGGTTCAATATATGGTTAAGGTTGTGAAAGATTATTACATATGATAGTAGCATGCTCGTAGAGTATATGTTTGTGCTAGTGGTAAGATGTAATAGGTAAGGAGCGAAGCACATATTGACTACTCATTGCTGTGTTTTGATGATATAATATATAAGTGTGTTGGTTGGTACCAAAACTCTTGTTTGGGTATCATGTTATCCTATTGCATGTCCTTACCCAAAGCTTACATGTTGTCCCAATAATAGCACAACGAGATGGCCTATATAGGGTTGTTCGGGATAGACCGATTGCTTATGTTTTCAGCTTATGCTTTTGTGCAAAATTAAGTACTTATAAGGTGCTAAAAAATTATGGGATATAGTGTTTGGATATACTTAATTTGTAGAATGTGCAAAATACTCCGATTTTTTTTTTTTTAGTTAGAAAACGTTTCAATGAAATCCAGATATAAAAGTTTTAGGTTAATTATGATAGTAAACGAATAAGCCTAGTGGTAAGGTACATGACCTCCTCACAAGAGGTCAAGGGTTCAAACCTCACTAGGTATACATGTAAGTCGAAAGACTCACCCGCTTATGAACATGGAAAACCCCATCCGTTCATCGCTTATGATAGTAAACTAATACTTTTAATTTCATCTCAAAGTTATTACTAAATAAGTAGCTTCCGACAAGCAAAAGGGGTTTGGATAACACAAAGGTGCTTTTGCTTGCAAATATGTAGAAATATAAAAGGTAAGCAATGCCAAACACCCCAACGAATGCAATATTAAGACCGTGTATGTCATAAATGGTATGATTTGTGATACGATTATTATGAGCCAATTCAAATCATGAGGCAAAATCAGATTACCGTTATCTGAATCAAAACTTACTATTTATGTTTAAAAAATTTACCTAAGATTTTTTACCATGAATGTGAAATTTATTGATCCAAAACTAGTTAGTTCCAAAGGTACTAGTGGTTTACTATTTTTTTTTTCTCAAAGTCACACGTAGGTCGAGTGATGATATCAAAGAGCGGTGGCCTTAACTTTTCTCGATTGAACTGGAAGCGTTTCACTTACGCATTCACTTTAATTCCAGGTGGTTGCGGTATTGTCATTAAGTAACTCAAAGATATATCCCAAAATTAATTGTTTTCAAATTCTTAAGTGCTATATATTCACCACAAATTACCATCTCCTTCATCACATCATCATCCCAATTCTCTGATAACAATGCCAGACGTTCCACAAGATGTACTTAATGAAATTCTTTCACACTTGCCGGTGAAGTCTCTTTTGCGGTTCCGGTCGGTTTCCAAACACTTGTGTATGGTGATTGACAGCCCTCATTTTATCAATCAACATCTGAATCAATCATTAAAAATGAATACAATTCTCGTTCAATTGAAAGACTCCACTCCAGGCTCTTCCAAATGCTCCTTTTATTCCTTCACCACGGATATAAGTTCACATTATGGAAAACCACAACTTCCTTTTAATCAATCCGGTCCAGTTTATCGTATTATGGGCTCTTTCAATGGGCTCATATGTTTAACTAGGGGGGAAAGTACTTGTCGTGATATTTTATTTTGGAACCCCTCAACGAAAAGGTATAAACTAACGAAGTCAGTGGGACACTATCCACCTGGATCCAAAATAAGACTTACCGTTGTCAGATCAGGATATGACCCTGTTAGTGGTGACTGTAAGGTGGTTAGGTTTTCAAACTATAGCAGACCCGACTCAAATTTGGTTTGTTGTAAAGTAAATGTTTACAGTCTTAAACTAGATGCGTGGCAATTTGAGCAGGAATTTCCTTGTAATATTTTTCAAGTGCAGAGTCATGATGTGTGTGTTAGTGGTTCGATTCATTGGGTTGGAACGCAAAATTCCGGTTCAAATAAGAAGTACTTGATTGTTGCTTTTGATCTTCATAGTCAAAGCTTTAAATTCGTACCACAGCCTGAGTATACTAATGGATGTGTGGCTATAGATTTGGGGATCCTAGGAGGGCGTCTATGTGTGGTTTGTTGTCATGCAAAGGTGAGTGTGGATGTTTGGGTGATGATGAAATATGGAGTAAAGGAATCATGGAGGAAGTTGATTGCATTGAAAATGTCTGATGTCGGGTTCAGAACTTCGCCAGGTGTAAGACCGATATCATATTTGAAGAATGGTAAAGTGTTGTTGCAAGTAGATCATAAATATTTCCTTGAGTATGATCTTGAGAAAAGACATCCATAAAGTCATTCTTCTTTGTCGCGCCATATTTAACTTCATGTGTCTATCAAGAGACCCTTGTTTAGTTGCGATTAAAGTGAAAGACAATATGCTATGAGTTTCTATTTTCTTTGTCTGCGTTATAAACTAAATAAATATGTATTTTAACTATGGATGGTTTTCTTGTTATATATGACCACATATGTTTGTCACAGATCTTAGAATCTTGTTGCAAATTATTTTGAAGTTTTTTGCTTTTTAGCTGTATATGTTTGTCACAGATCTTAGAATCTTTTTAGCTGATGTTGATGGATCTAGACTTATGTTAGCTTGACGCGAGCAGATAATAGCTGTATTTTCATAGTACTAATCCTGTAAAACTAATATTCATCCGAAATATAATATTAACTCTTTAAGACTTATCAGTTACGCAAAATTTTGGTTGTCAAGATGCCAAAGCATGCTTTTCCCTGTTAAGCACACTGTCACATATTTTTATGAGTTAATTGCATTTTGGTCCCTATGGTATGGCCAAATTGCATTTTTGTCCCTAAAACTTTGAAAGTGTATGACGTCCCAATTTTGAAGCATTTTGGTCCTATGGTATGGCCAAATTGCAAACTTGGTCCCGTGGTATGGCCAAATTGCAGATTTGGTCCTTGAAACTTTAACGTCGTCTTGGCCAAGAGGACCAAAAATGCAACGGAAACTTCAAAATGGGGACGTCCAGTGCACTTTCAAAGTTTTAGGGACCAAATCTACAATTTGGCCATACCACAGGGACCAAAAATGCAATTAACTCTATTTTTATCTTCCACAAACTTTAAAAAAAGTCTGCCTTTCCTATCGTTGTGACTCTGTGTGAAGTGTTGCTGGGAATGAATTTTTTAAGGAATGCAATGATAGAACATTTTTATTAAAATGTCGCTTTGTAAGTGCTATGGTTAGAGGTGGTATATTCGACAATTTACTTAAGTGTGTCAATTACTCGATTTGGGCTGTGTTCAAACAATGAATTAGACCAAAACAAGTTAAGAGTCCCACAAAGTCTTATTATTAGTGTTAACTTTGATGAACCCGTTACTTTGAAGTGATGTGAAAGGGCCCATTAAGTCTACCCCATTCATCAATGGTTTTAACAACTAAGATGATGTGTTGGGATGCAAGTTAGGCATAATTAGCCCTGTCAATCTTCTTATATTATTGTAGGACTTGAATTATATATTGGTATTCCGATCATCTACTTCATGGTTTGAATCTTATTATTCTTATCAGTACACTTTTGAAAATCATGATCCTGCTAATGCAACGCTTTACCGAAGAAGTTATATTGGCCATTTGTTGTCCTATACATCGCACGTCTTTGCAAATCACTAACTATGCAAGTGTTTTCAATGCAATCAACTTTCATCCTTTATCCCATATTTCATCATCACTCAAACATCCACACCGAACATTACGTGATAACCAACCACACAAAGACACCTGTCTAAAATCTCCAAATCTTTAGCCACACATTTATTAGTATACTCAGGCTGTGGTACAAATTCAATGCTTTGACTATGAAGATCAAAAGCAACGATCAAATACTTCATATATGAATCGGACAGTTGCATCGCAACCCTGTGAATCGAACCATTAACACACATCATTAACTTGCGCATGGAAAACATTACAGGGACAATCCCGCTCATATTGCCACACATTTAACTTAAGACTGTGAACATTAACTTAAGACTGCCTGACTATAGCAGACCCGGCTCAAATTTGGTTTGTTGTCAAGTAAATGTTTACAGTCTTAAACTAGATGTGTGGCAATTTGAGTAGGAATTTCCTTGTAATATTTTCCATGTGCAGGGTCATGATGTGTGTGTTAGTGGTTCGTTTCATTGGGTTGGAACGCAAAATTCCGGTTCAAATAAGAAGTACTTGATTGTTTCTTTTGATCTTCATAGTCAAAGCTTTGAATTCGTACCACAGCCAGAGTATACTAATGGATGTGTGGCTATAGATTTGGGGAATCTAGGAGGGTGTCTTTGTATGGTTTGTTGTCATGAAAAAGTTGAGATTGGATGTTTGGGTGATGATGAAATATGGAGTATAGGAATCATGGAAGAACTTGATTGCGTTGAAAATGTCTGATGTCGGGTTCAGAACTTCGCCTGGTGTAAGACCGATATCATATTTGAAGAATGGTAAAGTGTTGTTGCAAGTAGATCATAAATATTTCCTTGAGTATGATCTTGAAAAAAAGACATCCATAAAGTCAATCTTCTTTGACGCGCCATATTTAACTTCATGTGTCTATCAGGAGACTCTTGTTTAGTTGCAGTTAAAGTGAGGAAGATAATATGCTATGAGTTTCTATTTTCTTTGTTTGCGTTATAAACTAAATGAATATGTATTTTAACTATGGATGTTTTTCTTGTTATATATGACCACTATGTTTGTCAATGATCTTAGACTCTTGCTGCCAATTATTTTGAACCTTTTTGCTTATTACTAGCTGTATTTTCAATTAGCTGATGTTGATGGATCCAGACTTATTTTAGCTTGACGTGAGCAGATAATAGGAAGTTATCGATAAGACATATTGAAAATATTGTAAGGAAAACAAATGAGAAGACTAACCTGAGTTGCTTTTGAGAGTTAAGTTGCTTGCTGAAGATGCCTGGCTGATATGAGAAGACTAACCTAATTAGTTATAATTCAGTCTCATTCTCACTGTGAAAGTGCTACTGTATAGAAGTTCATAGTACTAACCCTGTAAGACTAATATTCATCCAAAATATAATATCAACTCCTGTAAGACTTATCCTTTTTCCCTGTTAAGCACTCAATGTCATATTTTCTTATAGATGTGACTCTATGTGAAGTGTAGCTGGGAATAAGTTTATTAAAAAATGCAATGATAGAACATTTTTATTAGGATGTCACTTTGTAAGTGCTATGGTTCTCGAATGTTTTGTATAAGTTTTTTGATCTTGAGTTTATCACGTATTTTCTTGACTTTATTGTTGAGTTTGGCTATCGAATACAATATTTATGTATAAACTCGAGCTTTTTGAGCTGAGCTCAAGCTTTTTTTTTTTTTTTTTAAATTAAGAATTGTGTGGATGTAGCATTTCTCTAATAATAAATATATAAGATCTTTTAGGAACATCAAATTAAAGTTTAATGTGATATATAATGCACTAGAGTTTTTTGAAATTAAGTTTTGTTAGCGGAAATAAATGCATTTATTAGTTCGTTGGCAATAAATTAAGTTTGATAAAATAAATGCATTTAATAGTTTGCTACCAAATAAATTAAGTTTGTGAAAATAAATACATTCCAAAATACATCCATGTGGTTTGTCCCGTGACTCGCTTTACATCTTCGTGGTTTTTTTTGGCACAAAACCATCCCTCAGTTAGTAAAGTTGGCACAAAACCATCCCTCCGTTAGTAAAGTCAGTCAATGAGGACTAACGGTGCAAATTATTTTTCCGTTATCTCTTAACGCAAGTTAAAATATTTGCATCGTTAGTCCTCCTTCACTATTTTACTAACAGAGGGATGTATTTTGGACTTCTCTTCGAACTTTTAGTATATTAACCCGTTTAAGTTTCGGCCGGCCTTTTCATGGTGGAATAATACCACCGCCACCGCCACCACCTCTACCACCACCACCACCACCACCTCCGCTGCCACCCACCACCACCATCACCACCACCACACCACCACCACCACCACCGCCACAACACCACCCACCCACCACCATCGGCCGGCCACCACCACCACCACCCACCACCACCGCCGTCATCACCACCACCACCACCACCACCACCGCGCCCACCACCATCGCCACCCACTACCACCCATGGACACCACCGCCATCGGCGGGTGGTGGTGGTGGTGGGTGGCGGAGGAGGTAGGTGGGTGGGTGGTGGTGGTTGTGATGGGTGGTGGTGTACGTGGCGACGGTGGTGGTGGGTGAAGGTGGTGGTGGTGGTTGAGGTGGTGGTGGTTGGTTTTGGTGGTGGCGGTGGCGGGTGGTGCTGGTGGTGGGTGGTGGCGGTGGTGTTGGTGGTGGGTGACGGCGGTGGAGCGGGGCGGTGGGTGGCGGTGGCGGGTGGTAGTTGCAGTGGTGGTGGTTGTGGTGGGTGGTGGCAGTGGTATTATTCCAACATGAAAAGGCCGACCGAAACTTAAATGGGTTAATATACTAAAAGTCCAAAATACATCCCTAGTAAAATAGTGAATGAGGACAAACAATGCAAATATTTTAACTTGCGTTAGGAGATAATGGAGAAATAATTTGTACCGTTAGTCCTCGTTGACTGACTTTACTAACAATGGGATGGTTTTGTGCCAACTTTGCTAACGGAGGGAAAAAAACCACAATGATGTAAAGCGAGACACGTGACAAACCATATGAATGTATTTTGACTTCACTCTAATATTTATTACTATTAAATAAGTTAGATAAACATTGTTAGGTGAAATAAATGCATCTAATAGTTTATTAGCAAATAAATTAAGTTGGTGAAATAAATACATTTAATAGGTTTCTTTATCAAATAAATTAAATACATTTTGTTAGGTGAAATAAATGCATTTAATAGTCAATTTAGTAGTTTGTTAGCAATAAATTAAGTTAGATGAGATGGCGAGAAAAAAAGAGAAGACATTTGTTGTTGGTGGCGATTAAGGATGACAATAGATCAAATATGGATATAGTTAAGTCGTATATTATGAATTTTCATATACATTTATTTCTAAGTTAATTTATATCTAATAAATAAATTAGGTAAATCGACATTCGTAAGATTTCTAAAGAAAACTTACTCTAAAAAAATCTGAATTTTAATTGAACTAAAGGATATATCATTTCAAAAGTAAATAATGAAAATAACTACCTTTTCTTTGTTCCATGTTTATTTTTGAAAAGTTAATTTTAAAGGATTATTGCATATATTTCTTCTTCCCTCAGACAATGATACTTTTTGATATCTTTTCTCTAGCGTGTGGGATAAAGCAATTTATCAATAAATCCAATTTTCGTCAATATTGTTTTTAATCAGGCCAAGAATTATTCAACAGTGAGAATTGAAAATGGTGTTTGGAAAAGGATGGGTTGTAACTCGCAAGTGTTGTTATATTAAGACACACTTATGGGTATAATGGTCAAATCACAATTGAACTCGTAATTAACATTTATTTTATTGTTTAATTTATATATATTTTTTTTGAAAGGTGAATTTTTTAAGTAGCTTATATGTCATGGTTCGACGGTGGAGGTCTAAACTACATTGTCTAAAACGGGTTATTTTAGAAAGCTCCTTAAATTGGAAATGCCTATTTTAGTGAATTTTATTATAAAAACCCCTACTAATTTATTGGAGGCACGCTAATTAATAAGGGTAAACCCTTGCCTTTTCAAGATTCGACACAGGGTTTGTAACTAAACCCCTTTTTAAAGTAATGTTTTTGAAGGAAAATCCTCATTCAAAGTCCCAATGGGATTTGAACTCGGGACCTCCCTAGATAAGAGCCCTAAAGACTGAGGTGGCCAACTCCCCTAAGTGAGTTGGTTTTAATTTATATAAAAGTAATTATTTGGATATATGATACATTTAAAGTTTACCAAAAATATATATGTAATTATGAGTTTCAATTGAATATATATGTGATTTTGAGATTTAACTATTTAAGAGGGATATACGCAAACCCCCCTAATTTTACTACCTAGATAGAGTACTAATTTTGACTACTTATAGATAGACTACACAATAATATTATCCAACTAACTAAGTATTGATAAATCAAAAACCTAAACCAAAAACTTAATTTACGTGCATGTTCTACAACTTATGTTACGATTTAAGCATCTCAAGGCTAGAATACAGTCCATATTATCATATTGTTTGTGATATAATTTCATAGTTTTAAACAATGTTGCAAAAATCGGCCTAGACGGCTGATTAATCGGTAATCAACCTTATACCATGTTGATTTTTGAAAATCGGTGGAAAAAATCGGCCTAGGAAAAAATCATCGATTAATCAGTCAAAATCAATGAATCGGTCAAAAATCGGACTAATAGGTAAAAAATCAGACAAATCGACCAAATCGGACTAATCGGTCAACTTTTAAAAAAATAATAATTTAGATATTCTACTTAATTTGAGAATCGATTATTTCACTTATAATGCACAATGAGCCTCATAATCAGAATTGTAGCATTTTATTGATGTTTGAAAACATAGTATGTTTAGAATCAGTTAAGAATTGTATGGATGTAGCATTTTTATAATAATAAATATATAATATCTTTAAGGAACATCAAATTAAAGTTTAATGTAATATATAATGTACTAAAGAATTTTTAGAAATTAAGTTTTGTTAGGTGAAATACATGCATGTATTAGTTGGTTGGCAATAAATTAAGTTTGATAAAATAAATGCATTTAATATTTTGCTAGCAAATAAGTTAAGTTTGTGAAATAAATACATTTAATATTTATTATTAAATAATTTAAATAAGCATTGTTAGGTGAAATAAATTCATCTAATAGTTTGTTAGCAAATAAATGAAGTTGGTGAAGTAAATATATTTAATAGTGTTTTATCAAATAAATTAAATAAATTTTGTTAGGTGAAATAAATGCGTTTAATATATTGTTGGCAATAAATTAAGTATGGTGATATAAGCACATTTAATAGTTTGTTTGTAATAAATTAAGTTGGATGAGATGGCGAGAAAACGAGAGAATACATTTGTTGTTGGTGGCATTTAAGGATGACAATAGATTGGATATTGATATAGTTAAGCCGTATATTATCAATATCCATATACATTTATTTCTAAGTTAATTTATATCTAATAAATAAAATAGGTAAATCGATATCCGTTAGATTTCGGAAGAAAATTTACTCTAAAAGATTTGAATTTTAATTGAACTAAAGGATATATCGTTTCAAAAGTAAATAATGAATATAAATACCTTTTCTTTGTTCCATGTTTATTTTTGAAAAGTTAATTTTAAGGGGGAATTGCATATATTTCTTCTTCCATGTCACCAGTGACATCCTCGGCACAGACAACGCCTTCGGCATAGACAACGCCTACTTTTTTTATATCTTTTCTCTAGTGGGTAGGATAATGCACTCGTGAGTGTTGTTATATTTTGGGTAAAAGGGGATCACCCTGGTAAATATATTATTTCAAAAAATATTTAAGTACAAAAGATGAGAGTGAGTCTCTCATCTCGGCCCGTTACATGGGCATTGAACAAGCACCAAATGTGTAACAACCAAAATCATTACATAAGAAAGACATGTCAACCTTATGACCTAACAAACATAAAACTATTTCCTACCATGACCTTGAAGCTTGACATCATACAGGTCACAAAAAGCATCCAATTGCCCTGGTAAATCGTAGACCTGAGCAACATAATCATCATCAAAATAATCTTCAAGCTCATGATAGCCACCAAATGATGCAAGAACATTGTCATATCATTATCCGGATCAAGTACTTCTTCCTCATCACTGTCAGTAACAACTATTTCACCCACTTTAGAGTATGGGTTGCCTACCTTTTTCGAAGACGTACACGGAGAAGAAGAAGAAGAACTAGGCTTAGTAGCCGCAACCTGCACCTTTTTCAGAGGCTTAGCATCATCATCCACAAGATTAGCTTTCCCATCAATAATAAGCTTTTCAAGCTTCACAATTTTCTCAACAATAGGAGTAGTACAAGGAATACCATTCACATCATTATCGTCCATATCAAGAGCATCAAATGGGTTTGATGTAGCAATATTTGTCCTCGTACTTGCCTCCTTACTAGCATCCGGCTTCTTCGAGATAGGAACATACTTCTGCTTAAGGTTTGAAGGGCTAAATTTAGCCCCTTTACCCACATCAATACTACGAAACAGATTTTTCTAAGGCATTTGAACCGCATCCTTCTTACCTTTATCATTACGATTCTTTACCTCAACAAAACCCTCATCATTGTTTTCCAAAGGAGTAGGTGCCTTAGGTTCCACATTAGTGTCATTACGACTCACCTCCTTAAGACATTTTGGAAAATTGATAGGTTCATGTCCAAAGACTTTACACACACCACAATGAAGCGGCTTCCATTCATATTCGACCTTAATGATTTCCGTAGGATGACCATCATCCTCCTCATTTGGAATGGCCATAGAAACTTCACTCTTCAAAATAGAATCTGCATTTAGTTCAACAAGAGCACGAGCAAAACTAATACGACCCCAAGAATCAACATACATTAAGCTTGTAAACGCATCCAACATAATAGGTTTCCCTACCTGAGTAGCAATTAAGCTCAAACCGTCCTTTTAATACGCAACTAAGGGAACATTATGCAATTTCACCCACACCGGAACCTTAGTTACCTCGTTTTTGGTTAATGACACCTTCGAATTCCATTTGTTAAGGATAAGAGGCGATTTTCGTATTAGCCAAGGGCCACTTTGGAGAACACGATCCACGCCCTCACTCGAATCAAACTTAAACAGGTAAACACCAGCATCATTCTTCATTAGCTTTTTCAAGCCAAACTTACCCCACCTATAAGTAACTAAGTAAGTGTTGTTATATTAAGATACATTTATGGGTATAATGGTCAATCATAATTGAGCTCGTAATTAACATTTACTTTACCGTTTCATTTATATAAAAATAATTATTTGGATATATATGATACATTTAAAGTTTACTAAAGATATATATGTATTTATGAGTTTGAATTTTTTATATATATATATATATATATATATATATATATATATATATATATATATATATATATATATATATATATATATATATATATATATATATATATATATATAGAATTTAACTATTTAAGAAGGATATATATGCAATTCCCCCTAATTTTGACTACATAGAGTACTAATTTTGACTACTTAGATAGAATACACGACAATATTATACAACTAAATAAGTACAATATTATACAACTAACTAAGTATTCATAAATAAAAAACCTAAACCAAAAACAGTAATTCGCGTGCATGTTCTAGAACTTATATTACATTTTAAGCATCTCAGGGCTAGAATACAGTCTAAATTATCATATAGTTTGTGATATAATTTCATAGTTTTAAATGATATATGATGTGGTAAACGGGTGGTCCATGTATGAAAGATCGTCATCTATAATCGATCCACTAATAACTGCGAAAATCTGTATACGTTAGTTACTTATTTACTTAGTCCATATTAGTTATTATTACATCAAATCGAGTGGATATCCATTGGATCGGATAATCGTTGCCATCTCTAGTAGCGGTAGATGTCAATACTGATGAGGTATTATGAGTAGTTTTAAGTCTCATGAACGACTTAAATTTAAATTGGAATCAAAAGATAAATTATACTCAACTTTAGCTTACCGGGTTGAACGTGTATTAGCTCAACTTCCACGATCCTAAGAGCATAGAATAATTTTTGGTCAAATTACGAGTGTCAATATTTACGTCTTGGAGTATTCATTTATATTATCGCCACTAACCGTATCTAACTTAAACCGGTCACTTGATATTCTAGGAAAATGTACAATAATATGTGTCTTTAATTCAAATTATATATCCTTAGAAAATGGTAATATGTTGTTTTAAGTGTTTGTATAATTTTATGTAGTTTCTACTACTTAATATGCCTATTAACATTTGTTGTAAGTGTTGTGAACTTTGCATATTAATTAATTACTCTTAGAAAATGGTAATATGTTGTTTTAAGCATTTGTATAATTTTTATATAGTAGGGTCTAAGGTGGTAATGAAGTTATTTTTTGTAAAAGTTGTCTGTTGGTAAGTGTGGAAAACTAGAAGGGGGGTTGAATAGTTTTGCCGATTTTAAGTTAGTTTCAAAACTTTAGATTCGATATTATGTGAAATCGTATGGATGAAGAGAAAGTATAGATCTAATGATAATGCAAGTAAATAAAGTAAAGCAAGGGATAGAAATGACACAACCGATTTATAGTGGTTCGACTGCAAGGACACCTTCCTTGCCCTACTCCACTCCCCGAGTCACCTACTCGAGAGTTCAAGCACTATGTCAACAAACTCCTTCAACTTGGCGGAGAAGCCTTCACAACGTTGCTTAAACCTTTTTCTGGTACAAAGCTAAATACCGAGTCCTTAACACGGTGGACCAAACCAACACGACTATTACACAACAACTATGTGAAATATCAAATACAAGATCTTTGCTACAAAAATCTTGTGGAGGAATAAATCAATCAAGGACCCCTTACTTGGATGACTTGTAGAATGCTCGTGATCTCGCCTTAGAGAATGACCTATATGAGAATCACTAAAGAAAGAAAGAAGAACAACTCTCTAGATCAAGTGATCTTTTGTTAGAAGAGAATGAGAGTATATGATAGAATTAGTAAGAAGAGGGGTGAGTTAGAATGAATAAATGGTTCTCTATTTATAGGCAAAACTTGCCACTGTTCCCCGGATCCCACGGATCCCTCCCTTAAGGGATCCGTCTAGTGTAAACCTAGGGATCCGTGGGACGCTCCTCTTTGCCCATGGGTGTTTTGGTTATAGGTCATGGGTCATGGGTCATGGGTTATGGGTTGGTCCATGGGTATTTCTTTAGATACAATGTATCTAATGAGTACAATGTATCTAGTCAAGTGGGTATGGGTCAATACCATGGGTTATGGATGTAATCCATGAGTTGTGATTTTTACCCATCCTAATAAACTATTACAACAAAAGATTTATTACAACAATTTGTATTAAGTGACTATATGTAAATGCTTTACAAAAATAACATATATCCTTATAATTTTACTTATGATAACATTATATTTGTTATCAACAAAACACAAAGAGATCGCAAAATATTAATAAACGTTTTTACGGTTTATTTGTATTAACAATTTCCCCCTTTTTGTTGATGACAAAACATAATGTTATGATGAGTAAAACTTAAGATTAGATGTATGTTTTGAAAGCCAATTTTTACTTCTTCTCCCCTTTTTGTCGAAACAAAAAGTTAACCCCATCGAAGAAATAAAATGTGGAAAAATATTCCACGTATCGCTTACTCCCCCTTGACCGTAGCCCCCTAGTTTGGGGCGTCAAGTGAAGAAAAATAAAAAAAATCCTACAAAGAAAAGGTTAGTAACATGCATAAATAATCTTGTGATTGACGAGAATCAAGATTGGGAGCCAATGTATGTAAACAAGGCCTTGTAATAAAATAACAAAATGTAGTGGTTTTTATGCCACATACAAGCATGCAAAAGTAAGAACAAGACTTGTTCTTGAAAATGACTCAAGAGAAAAAATACTAAGGGTAGAAAATAGTAATAATGATTCCTTCCATGCTTGCACAAGGTTATGGATGGAGGTTTTGATGAGTAATGGTACTGATGCGATCAAGAATGAGGTTGAGTATGAATCACATTTCTTCCCTAACTTCTATTGAAATATCCCTAGTGGATTGGCAATGTTCACAATGTAAGTGATGTGGGTAATGAGTGCGGAAGTTATCCGGGTTGTTTTGATTTGTGATATGCGGAAGATGTGGTGGAAAAATAGGAAAATACGGATCAAAGTCCGAAATGTTTGGAAGTGGTGGTGGAAAAGAGCCTAGGTGTTCTTGTAGCATAATGGGAGCTAAGGGTGGTGAGGTTTCAAGGTCTTTGAAAATTGTGTTTGGAGAAGTGGGAGGTGTCAAAAGGCTATTTCTTTTGTTTTGGTTGTTGAGATCTTGTTGGAGTCTTAAGGAGTTCCAAAAGAGTGACTTTAGGTGGTGAGTTGATGGGTGATGAAGTTGGTGTACTTGTTGGTGATGAAGGAGGTGCTATAATGGAAGCATCTTGTGGTGAGTTATTTATTGGTGATGAGCCATTCGATGATGGTTTTGCTAAGCAACAAGGCCGGATGCTAATCCGTGTGGATATCCTAGAGTTTGATTGTGGTATTTAGGAAGGTGGGAGGACAAAAGTTTGGATTTCTTGAAATGGATTGTTTGCATTAGGTGATTCATCTAGGTTGAAAGATATTTTGGATGACATGGTGTTGTTTGTTTGTGAAGATGAGATGAATATGCAAGCATTTTGGGAGTCCTATATATAGAAAAACAATGCATTGTAATGAATGCTTGACCCAAAAATGTGGATTAAAATCTAATGATTAGATATGAATTTAAGGCATGTGATCATGAGAACACAAGCATTAAAGAACATACTCAAAAATAAAAAAAAATATTGAAGTTTTCATCCAAAGTTAGAAAATAGAAGATAAAACCGACACATCTCACGGATCCCACGGATCCTTCCTCGAGGATTAAATCCAAAGATTAAGGTTGGGATCCGTGGGACTGGTGATTCGAGCGACTCAAAATTTTCCTTTTGGAAACATTTTTGCCTAGTGTGTGCCTATATGCAAACTATTTGGAGTTGCGGTTATCTCGACTCCTAAAAAGAAAAGAAAAAATAAACTAGAAGTGAAAAAGCATACTATTATGTGAGATATCACGAGTGCTCCTAATTCATTGTTGCTTAAATAAATGTACCTGAAAACACATATTAGTTATGTGTCCTCTTTAGCATTCAAAAGACATGAGATGCAATGAAAATGAGTTTTTACTTTGTATTAATAATGAAAAGCGATTTGTCCTAGACGTTAGAAATTCCTTGTGTGAAATTGATACGGGAAGAGGTATCATTTTTAGAAAACGTTTTGAAGAGAGGTTTCTATGTGCGAATAAAAACGTTTTATCCATTGAAAAGAAGATGTGTATGTAATTATGTGTTTGCAACTTGTACTTATTTTGAAGGAAATAAGAAAAACTATGAGTTATAAGTGAAAAACTTATCTTGGGTTTTGAAAATTCCCGTATTGTTTGTGAGTTGTGCGTGAAATAGAGATCCTAGACTCAGAAAAAGAAGGCTAGTGTTTACATACCTTGTAGAGTTAAAAAGTAAATTACGACGATTGTTCCATGAGACCAAGACCAAGACGAAGTAGGTTGAATTGTTCTCGCTTCAACGGTTTGGTGAGGACGTCGGTTATGTTGTCTTCGACGCTACCTTCTCAATAGAGATGTTCCCTTTGAACATTGTCTCTTAGAAGTGATGACGAATCTCTATATGCTTTGTGCGAGAATGTAATATCGGATTCTTGCTTAAATCGATGGCACCTTTGTTGTCACATAGAATGGCTATGTCACTTAGATGAATGTCGTAGTCAACTAACGCTTGTTTCATCCATAGTGCTTGTTGGCATGCTTTGCCAGCGGAGACGTATTCGGCTTCGGTTGTTGATATTGCTAATGCCGTTTGTTTATTTGAAAACCAAGATGTTAAACAACATCCCATAAAAGTACATACCCCACTTGTACTTTTTCGATCAACATAATCACATGCATGGTCGAATCGCATATACAATTGTTTCTACTTCGCACCCTTAGGATACCATAATCCTAATTGAGTCGCACTTTAATGTATCTAAATATCCTTTTACGACTTCTAGGTGTGATGTTTTAGGGTCTTCTTGAAACCTAGAACATAGACAAACACTAAACATGATATCCGCCTACTAGCCGTGAGGTAGAGAAGACTACCAATCATGCCACGATATTTTGTGTTATCAACGGATTCGCCGTCTTCATCTTTTGTGAGTTTAGTGTCGGATGACATTGGTGTCCTAATTGGTTTTGACTCTTCTAAACCGAATTTCTTTAACATCTCTTCTATGTATTTAAATTGATTAAAGAAGAAACCATCTTCTACTTGTTTGATTTGTAGACCAAGAAAGAAACTAAGTTCTCCCATCATACTCATCTCGAACTCGTCATGCATGATTTTAGAAAAATCATCACACATGTCTTGACAAGTAGATCCGAATATAATATCATCTACATATATTTGAACGATGATTATATGTGACTCTCTTTTCTTAGTAAAAAGTGTGTTGTCAACTAACCCCATGGTGTAGTTGTGTTTGATTAAGAATGAATTGAGTCTATCATACCAAGCTTTTGGAGCTTGTTTAAGACTGTAGAGGGCTTTCTTTAACTTATACACATGTTTAGGTTTTTCAAAATCGATGAAGCCCGGAGGTTGAGCTACATATACTTCTTCATTAATAAAACCATTTAGAAAAGCACTTTTGACATCCATTTGATAAAGCTTAAGATCATTAGCACAAGCATAAGCAAGAAGTATTCTTATAGACTCTAATCTAGCCACGGGGCATAGGTCTCATCAAAGTCTATTCCTTTGTTGGTTATACCCTTGGGCAATAAGTCTAGCCTTGTTTCTAGACACTACTCCGCTTGCATCTAACTTGTTTTATAAACCCATTTGGTTCCTATTATGGTTTGATTACTAAGTGGAGGGACAAGTGTCCAAACATCATTAAAACAAATTGATTTAACTCTTCATGCATAGCCATTACCCAACTTTCATCTTTTATGGCTTCTTGTGTATTATTAGGTTCTATGGTTGAAACAAAACAAAATAGGCTACTTTGGTTTTGAACTTGAGACCTTAAGGTTCTTTCGTTTAACTTTCCTATGACCTTATCTACGGGGTGATCTTTGGACTCTTTAATATTTATGAGTTCATTATTTGAAGATTCTTATTCTTCTTCATTTATCTTTTTCTTTATTACAATAGCTTCACTTTCTATAATCTCGTCATCAACAAGAGGTGGAGATGGTTTGGGTGGACTTTCATCAAATTTTACATTTAATGACTCTTCTACCTTCATTGTTTCTTTATTTAACATGACGTAAGCTTTGCTATTAGGAGAGTAACCTAGAAAGATACCTTCGGTTGATTTAGGATCAAATTTTGTAAGGTAATCTTTAGTGTTAAGAAGAAAACATTTGCTACCAAAGACTCTAAAGTGATCTAACGAGGCTTTTGCCTCAAGTAACTCGTATGGAGTTTTAGCTAAAATTGGTCGAATTAAGACTCGACAGTATGTACGTTGA